>OY977942.1:17500-1282500 GCA_963854355.1 Epinotia brunnichana | reverse complement strand
ACCTCAAAATGGAACGAACTTTGAGTGTGGATAAATTCGACGGAAAAAATTTCAGGCAATGGAAATTCCAGATAAAATGTGCCCTGAAAGCGAAAGGAATCGATATTTCGATACGAAGACCGGCAACAAAAGAAGAGGCATGGCTAAAAAATGACGGCATGGCTATGTACGTTATCACGTCGTCGATGGATTTAAATCAAATAACCCTCATAGAAAACTGTGAAACCGCGTTGGAAATTATGTCTAAATTAGAATCCATATATGAACAGAAAAGTGAATTGAACAAAATGTTAATTCATGAACGGTTTTACCAGTACAAAATGTCACCAAGTGACAGTGTAGCACAACATATTGCAAAGGTTGAGAATCTCGCCAAACAGCTCAAGGAAAGTGGTGAAAGCATCAGTGACACTGCTATAATCACGAAAATATTGGGAACTCTGCCTTCTAAATATAGATCACTCAGGCAAGCATGGATGTCGCTGGATCCTGAAAAACAAAACTTGAATAACTTAACGGCAAGGCTACTAGATGAGGAAGCTAATATTACTTGTGAAGAAGAACAAGAAATGGCTTTTTTGGTTGCCAATAAACTGAAGAAAGATTCAACCAAAAATGAACCTAGTACAAGTGGTATCAGCAAAGAAAAACCTGGGAAGCATCGTTTTGAATGCTACAACTGCGGAAAAAAGGGGGCACTTTGCCAGAGAATGTCGTGCACCAAAGAAAGTATATAAGAAACCAGCTCAAGATAAGAATACTATGCTAGCTTTTAATGTAGCTGATGAGTCAAATACATGCAGTGGCACAGAAGAAGACACCTGGATCTTAGATAGTGGCGCTTCGGCCCATATGACATATAGAAAAGAATTTTTTGAAGAATATACAGCTTGTACTCAGAAATCATTGACATTGGGAAACAAAGAGTCCATAGAAGTGTGTGGAATTGGAAAAGTTTTAATAAAGAGATGTGTCAATGGACAGTGGGAGCTAAGCATGTTACATGGAGTACTGCATGTGCCTAAGTTAAGAAGAAATTTGTTTTCTGAAGGCATGATAACAAGAAAAGGTTATTCCATAGTGAAGAAGGACAGTAGTGCTCTAATTTATAATGGTGATGAAGTTGTAATGTGTGCAAAAATGAAGTTGAACAATTTATATGAACTGGACATTGAAACAATTGTTCCTGACACATGCAACTTAGTGCAGAAAAATAAAAGTGATATTAAAAGATGGCACGAGAGATTAGGACATTTAAACTTTAAAGAAATAAAAAAAATGAGTGTGAACAATATAGTTGAAGGTTTAAATATTGAAAAAAGTGATGAAACTGACTTAGTGTGTGAAGCATGTGCTTATGGGAAACAGTCTCGGTTCCCATTCCAGAAATCAAGTCGGGCAGAACTACAACCTGGTGAACTAGTATATAGTGACGTCTGTGGCCCAATGAGTCACACATCGGTTCAAGGTATGAGATACTTTTTATTATTCAAAGATGCGGCAACCAGCTACAGACATGTGTACTTCATGAGAAATAAGAGTGATACTCTTGAATATTTCAAGAAGTATAATGCAATCGTGAAAAACAAATACATGCACAGTGTAAAAGCCTTGCATACAGATAATGGATGCGAGTACATTAATAATGCATTTAAAGACTACTTAGGTAAAGAAGGAATTGTTCATGAATGTACTGCTCCATATACGCCAGAGCAAAATGGCCGGGCAGAGAGAGAACTCAGATCAATCGTAGAAAGCGCTCGATCCATGCTGTATGCACGTGACATTTCTTTGGACTTATGGGCAGAAGCCATAAACTGTGCAGTTTATTTGCTTAATAGAACCTCATCTAGCCAAACACCAGACAAAACGCCATCAGAGTTGTGGAATGGAGTCAAACCAATTTTGGAGCATGTAAGAGTATTTGGTAGTGAAGGGTATGTACATATTCCTGATCAGTTGCGGACCAAATTAGATAAAAAGAGTGAAAAGATGATATTGGTTGGATATGATAATACCAATTACAGAATGTTCAACATGACAACAAAACGAATTAAAGTATCAAGAAATGTTGTTTTTGATGAGAATAAATTTCCTGAACAAAGACAGAATACAGCAAAAATATTCATAGAAGAAAGTGATAAAAATGTCCAACAGGATAACTCTGAAGGCATACTCGAAGACAATCCTGCATTGAGTGATAATTCTTTAAATGAAAACTCACTGAATGAGAATGAGGAAAGTATGCTCCGTAGTGACAATGATGACCCTGATTATGAACCATCACAGATACTCGATGATTCTCCTCGTGAACCAATGAATCTGAGACCGAAGAGAAATTTGAATTTAGAAGCCAATTTAGTGGAATTTGTATTACCATCATCATTTAATGAGGCAATGAATAGTTCGCAGAAGAATGAATGGATGCAAGCTGTTAAAGAAGAATTAAATGCTCATGATGAGAATGAGACTTGGACCCCAGTGAAGCGAGCTGGACAGAGAACACTCACAGCCAAGTGGGTATTTTCCATCAAGAGGGGTGACGATGGAAAAGTAAACCGCTACAAGGCTCGATTGTGTGCACGAGGGTTCAATCAAGTCCCTGGTATTGATTACCAGGAAATATTTTCCCCTACCACAAGGTATGATTCAATTAGAATTATTCTTAGTATTGCAGCTAAGTATAATTTAGAAATCCAACAATTTGACGTCAAAACAGCCTTTTTGAACGGGGACCTTGAAGAAGAAATTTATTTAGAAATTCCTGAAGGTGTGCATGTTGACAAAAGTTATGTATTAAAATTGAATAGGTCACTCTATGGGTTAAAACAGGCGTCAAGGTGTTGGAACAAAAAGTTTACTGAATTTTTAAAATCATATGGCTTTATTCAGTCACAAGCTGACTACTGTGTATATGTTAGAAATGTTAAAAGTATCAAGGTTATACTGATAATATATGTTGACGATGCTCTCATAATATCATCAAGTATAAAGATGATTAAAGATATAATTAGTTTCTTGAAACAGGCATTTAAAATAAAGGAATTGAATTTGTCATATTTTGTTGGCATAGAAGTGTTAAAGTCTGATAACTGTATATGTTTACATCAGCGAGAGTACATTGATCAAATTGTTAAAACTTTTGATATGAGTGAGTGCAATCCTGCATTAACTCCTGCCGATCCGAATGTTGTTATATGTAAAAATCTTGAGGAAGCTGCTGTGAAATTCCCTTATAGGGAAGCTATTGGTTCACTGTTGTTTCTAAGCTCAGTGTCCAGACCTGATATTTCATATGCAGTGAACATGTTGAGTCGGTATGTTAATAATCCTAGTCAACAACATGTTAATGCGGTGAAACGTGTGATTAGATATTTAGTTAATACAAAAAATGTTTGTATTAGGTATGGAGATAGCAATGACCTTATCGGGTACTCCGATGCTGATTTCGCTGGTGATGTGGATACTCGAAAGTCCACTACTGGATATGTATTCTTAATGAATGGTGGGCCAGTAACATGGTTGAGCCAAAAGCAAAAGACCATTGCTCTCTCTACTACCGAAGCAGAATTTGTTGCAGCCTGTGAGTCTGCAAAGGAAATACTATGGTTACAGCAATTATTAATGGACTTGGGTGAAAAATATGATTGTATTAAGCTATATGTTGATAATCAGAGTGCCATTAAGTTAATTAATAACCCAGTTTTTCACAAACGAACCAAACACATTGATGTCAAGTACAACTTTATCCGAGAGAAAGTGGAGAATGGTTTAATAAATATATCCTATGTCCCAAGTAAGAATCAGCTTGCTGATATATTAACAAAGCCATTGCCCACTCAATCTTTTGTTTTTATAAGAGAGCAAATAATTAATGAGCTGTAATTGTAATGTTTAAGTATAAAATATGTTTTGCTCTTATGGTGTAAAGTTTTAGTGGGAGTGTTAACTTGTTAAGTAAAAATTTACAGCCACGGGGTCATTGCCCATCGTTTTCCATATTCGTGTCTAGATGGTAGCACTGTCTCCGTCCTTATATGATTCGTGTTCTTACTGTGCAGTCTTTTGTTACTATAATAAAACAAAATTAAGTAGATTTTCTCAGTTTTATTGAAGAAAAAGCCTTAACCCTAATTACAATTTGTGTGTCGTAACACTCAGGAAATCCTTACTTTCATTAATTTCAATATAAATACCTGACGGGCGCTGTGTCTAGTATCGGGTGGTTGGCGCGCGTTGCCAGCTGTGAAATTGGCCGCCATCTTGATGACCGGCATTTCACGCGCGTTTTAACAAGACGCCGGACGCCGTTCCGGTGTTCGATGAGATTTATTGCATCACCGCGATTACAACACCAATTTCATTGACTTGTCTATATTTTTATACTAATTAATATCTTTATCTTTACTGATGATGCTAATGAAATAAAGAAGAAAAGTCTGTGAGATTGTAGCATTGTAAGTTTGTAGGTATGGAGGGGTAACCTTCAGAACCGCTTATTCGATTTCAAAAATTATTTCACCGGTGTATATAATGCGCATTCTGGATGGATAACAGAGCACAATCTGGCTAACTTACTAATATTATAAAGAGGTTGTAAGTTTGTTTGTTTGGGGTGACCTCCGGAACTACTCATACGATTTCAAAAATTATTTCATCAGTATAATGGCCTTTCCGAATTGACATAGGCTATACATTATTCAGATATCACGTAAAGACGATTGCAATTAAAAAATAAGGTTGGTATGTACCTAATTTATATGAAAGACAGAGTCCACAAAATGTTTTAAAACTACAAAATTACTTATTTGAATAGCTTAATAGTCTCTATAATTTAACTTATCCAAAGACCCTTCGCATTATACGGAGATGTCAGTACTTTTCCTTAGATATTTCGTCAGCTAATCCTCAGTCATTTATCGGAGTCACTGGGCAACCGCACTATCACTCTACCGACCCTTTACCGACTACGGCGACGCCAACAGGGAGGGTACCTAGTGGTTGCAACGCCCTTACTTAGGTTCATTCAAGTTTAGCAATGACTTGACTCACAATTATTAAGGCACGAATGAAATAACGAATAATTGGTTGTCCTTGTTCCAATATACGTTATTTTTCTCGGTAGTACGGTTTCGAATTTGCCCAAATAGTGACAAAAATTAAATATGTATTTGTCCAGTTCATCAAACAGTTCTTATTAAATATGTCCAATCTTCCTAGAAAAGGCGGCTTTGGCTTAACAGCCACCTAAGTATGAGTAATTGAATAATTTCCAAGCTCTTGTTATTTTATTAATACTGGGTCCCAATTCTGTTCATCTCTATCACATCCCAAGCACATTTTAATATGTTGCTCTCGTTCTAACACTTTAGTTTGGTGCATGTGGGAGCGAGCGCGCGATACATATTGAAATGTAATTAGTATAGAAAGCGATGGATAAAAATAGGTCTCTGGGGGAAAAAGTTGGGAGTGTTGAGGCAAAAGAAGGCGACGCCTCCGAGCCCAATTTTCTCGCGGATAATCGCTTCACTGATTTGGTTCCCACCTTTATTGGTACCTACTTTGGAATTACGCTTTACTTCATTTTACTTATATTTCAGCGCTTATTATAACATTGATTACCTTTCATGGAGAATTTCGTATCGTAGAAACTTTGAAACTTAATCCTACGCAAAAACAATATATTTTATAATCCAAAATACTTCAGCAGTCTGGTATATTTAACTTTTTGACGATATATAACATCTGTCGTGCGCCCTCGTTTTCACGCGCGCTTAGCCTAATGGAGGTTTTCCACCGGCGAGTTGAGGCGAGGCCATGTGAGAAATTTCAACCCTTCTGTGATGAAATAGTCATGTCCAATTCAAACTTTCATGAAACATGTTTAACGTAATACTAATGGTTAGGTACACTGTATTAAATGTCACCTACGGGAAACATGTATCGAACTATACAGGGTGACTGGTAATTCGACCTATTCCTTGAAAGGGGTTATACTAGAGCTAATTTGCAACAATTTATGTCCAGTCAACCAGCAAAACACGATTTTTTTTTAATTTTTCGAGTTTTTAGTCTGTTTGAAAAAAAATCGCCTTGTAGCCTTAAAGTGCTGATTGTGACAAGAATGTTTTTTTACCATCCAAATGGAAGTACTTTTGTCACAATCACCAGCTTAAGGCTGCAAGGAGAATTTTTTTCATACAAACTAAAAACTCGAATATCTCAGAAACCAGCGAGTTAGAGAGACCCATGGTTGACTGGACATAAATTGTTGCAAATTAGCTCTAGTATAACCCCTTTCATGGAATAGGTCGAAATACCAGTCACCCTGTATAATAATAATAGATAGATAGATAGATGTTTATTTGTAAAGTCATGTACATGAGATCTTAAGATTATACAGAAAGGCTTCCATGACACCCTGTTAGGGCACACAAATGGTCTTATAAGTAACTTAATTCTATATTTCAGGTCATGTTATTTTATGAAAAGTAATGTAAATTTCAAAAATATAAATAGATGTCAAAGTTAAGTCTAAGTTATACAATTTACTCAATTGGTTCAATTACAATTTACTTCCTACTATTTATTACTATTAATATAGCTTTCTTGGGCACAAATTGCACTAATTAGTTTGTAAGTATACTAATTATTATCTTTGTCTGAGACACAGGATCATCCTAGTTCAGACGCATGTAATAATATATGTACTATGTTTTAATACGCAAGCACATTAGCAATAAGGTTTTTTTCAATAAATTATTCTATTCTATTCTATTCGGAAGTTCTTTTACAGGATGAGTGTTTTCTTGGCAGTGTCACTTGAAACGTGAGTTTAAGGCGCCGTAGGTACATAGTCTTCTGTCCCTCTCACTGACCAAAAGCGTTAGCGAGATGGAAGTGCGTGCTCGGAAGCGCGGATATCATGTTTTTAATTTAATTTTTTGTGCGTTTAAATAAACAAAAAAGTAATCACTAAGTTCCCTCAAACATGATATTGCTGATTTTTAAACCAATTAATACCTATGTCTAGCTTTTGTGTATAATTTGTTACGAATGTTTTAAGTGTATTTTAGACCTATGTTCGTGATTTTTTTCTATCGAGCTAAAATTGCTTAATCAAGTTTCGAATCACTGACCTCCCAGCAGAAAAGCCTCAAGATTCGTAATTTTGAAAACCATATCATTATAAACAGACGCATTTTTTTTAAAACTCTGTTTGCTTAACTTCGCTGAACCTACGGTGCCTTAACTGTGTAACCAAATTTCTGCCATCGCCACGATTCTCGGCGCTGGTGGACAAGCAATTTATTATTTAACCAGAAGTAACAAATGTCATACCATTATCGTAATTATGACATCGAGCGAAATAGTTCGTGTACTGAAATGTGGAATACATAAAGCTTCAGCACCGGATCATTTCAATAGATATTATGATGCATTTAAATTGGAACCCGGGCCGTATTCATAGAATGTAGTTTAATATTAAAAATTCAACACTGGCGGTCGGCTAGTTACACTATGGGTATTGCTGAGAAGGGTGCCCACATAAATGTAGTTGCCTTGGAAATTTTCGCTAAGCATTTTCGAGTTTTCTGACAAAAGCGAAGTGTTTCGGTTCTAACGCAATATAGCTCTTATAATACCTACTACAGTATGGAGTTCATCAACTTCTTCAACGCGCACACGTGACACCACTGGATTTGCGTTCTAGTTTTATAGATCAAACAAATTTTGTGTTAAATAAATAGATATAAATACATAATGTTTATGTTAAAATATTTAATTCATTTACACTCAATGTATACACTCGATTCCAAAAGTGCCAATCTTTACGTGTTCGAGCAAGAGAAACATACCAATTATTGACGACCGCTTTACGACGAGGCTGCCTACAAGGCAAGAGGTCCTGGGCACGAATCCCGGTAAGGGCATTTATTTGTGTGATGAGCACGAATATTTGTTCCTGAGTCATGGATGTTTTCTATGTATTTAACTATTTATTCATCTATATAAGTATGTATATCGTCGTCTAGTACCCATAGTACAAGCTTTGCTTAGTTTGGGGCTAGGTCGATATGTGTAAGATTGTCCGCTAATATTTATTAATTATTTTATTTTTTATTTATTGGTGAGAACCATTATACTAACTCATGCTTGAACCGATAGGCAACCATAGTTATACCTGTTATTCTATACGACCCTGAACCTCAACTCCAAATTCATCGATAAATCCATCAATTCGCTCTAAACTCTCGCATTATTCGGCCTCATCCGTCCGAAATATCTTGCTCTTTTTAATTCGCGTCCATTAGCCGTCGATTATTAAAAGGCAAACGCAATTCACAAACTGTACCGACCGCTCTGCCGTAGGCTTACCAGTATAAATGACTGGTTGCGAATCTCGTCATCGGCCTTTAACATTTATAGAAAAAGAACTAGCATTTATCCACGACTACGTCCGTCCATCCCAAGTCCCTTAAAGGCTAGATTTTTTAAAGATTTTCAACATTTGTGTTTCAACCCATAATTTGATCTAGGGGTCATAAACTATCTCTACGCCAAATTCTATCTAAGTACTTAAATTCGATCAGCTGTTTTTGCGTGGTTATGTAACATTAGTATGAGGCCTGTAAGGCCCATACGGCGGCAGAATGTGACTCCCAAATATTCCCTGATGCCCTTTGATATAAGAGAAAGCAAAAATAGAAGATAAAATGTCGTGTCCGTGTTGTAGAAGGTACAACATCCCCCCTGGGGACCGATTTTTGACTTTCGAGCGCTCGAATTTGTCACTCGAAAACTGACAAAAATTACGAAATGGGGACCGATTTTTAACTTTCGAGCGCTCGAAAGTTTAATAAATGTAAATACGATTTTAGTGTCAAAATTGCAGGCACTTACTTTGTACCGATATAATTGAATACGAGTGGTCAATACCACTCGTTTTTCAAATTTCTATCGCTCTTTTAAAATAGCATTGCATAATTTTTGTCAGTTTTCGAGTGAAAGAGTCGAGCGCTCGAAAGTCAAAAATCGGTCCCGCTCTTTTGAAATAGCGATAGAAAATTGAAAAGCGAGTGGTATTGACCACTCGTATTCAATTCTATCGGTAGAAAGTTAGTGCCTGCAATTTTGTCACTAAAATCGTATTTATTTTTATTTAATATTCGAGCGCTCGAAAGTCAAAAATCGGCCCCCTGGACTGCGATTTCATGAGACAAAAAGGGGACGTCCATAAGGATTTCATTTGTCGTTCTGATTTTGGAGGACGTATTGAAAGGATATATACCTATCTCTTAAACCCAAAGTATTCCTAACCCACCACCCGTCACAAATCGTGCAAGTTAGATACCTCCTTTTACCAGCTTTACGATATTAGGGAGCAGACTACACTAGTGATATGCTTTCAGACGAGTTCCCGCGATTTATGAACAGGCGAGCAGGGAAATGAAGTAGCATCTGATTGATCAGCTTTTATCAGCTAATGGACCATCGAGGGCGATGATATTGCTCCATTTGTCTCAATTTATTATCGCGTATGTAGCTCATATTAAAAATTTTAAGAGAAAAATATATCAAAAGAATCCTGACACTTTTGTGTTTTAACACAGTATTTCACGACCACAACATCAATTTAAGTGATTTTACAACAGTTAGTACGAAAATAATGCAGTGACTGTCAATAGGGAACATTACGCAAAACTCTTCGTAGGTGGCGACCACGGAATACTTAAATAAGATGGAAGCGGCAATTTTAGTACATACCGGTGATAGAAAATCGCTCCCGGAGGAACCTTTGGGTCCTGGCTTGCCTGTCGGCACGACTAAATTGCAGAACACGGCATGCAAAATTGGTTTGAACGAGATCTAGTAAGTAGTTTTTTTTTAATACGTCATAAAAGCAATTTATTTAACGGAACCCTTCATGTGCGAGTCCGACTCGCACTTGGCCGCTTTTTTTTATTTTTAATCCGGCAAAAATCGTCAGCCACGGTCAACAGACAACTGATCAGCGTTTTGACTGCGTTTGACAGCTTTATGAGTGTTCACTCATAACATCGGCTACACGTACCCCGCCCACTACCGTTTCTATAGTATTTACTTGTTCTGTGGTGGCGACACTAGCAGTCTAGCAGCGTTGACATTGTATCTCGTTCCCACTTGCGGTATTGTCTATCTATGCAAGCATCCTTGTCACTCATTTGAGAATCAATTGTGCATGTGTGTGTGAATCCCTATATTCCTATACTGGTTTACTATTAGTGGTAGTGCTGACTCTGGCGGCAGAACATTTGTATGAGCCTTTTCGGCTGTCGCCAGCGAGGATCCTTTGACTTTCTTGTAGCTAGTCCCATACAAACATTTGATCCACTTAGAAAACTTGTTCGAATCGAATGGCACCGTGAACAAAATTGTCAAGTAGCCAATTATGTTATTGGCAGCAAACACTCATAAAGCCTGTTTTATGAAAGGGACGCTGAAGCCTACAGTTGCTTAAACTTAAAGTGGCGTGTCACGCGTTACGGACCCTTGATTGATTGCAAGGTCGCTGTGTCGAACGGCAAGAAACAAAAGCTACCTTACTCACCATCATAAACAGAACACATACAGTGCAAGTAGTGTTACTAAAGGTTCACAGATGGTCGGTTGAGTGTGTCGTCGATGGTACACTAACTTCAGTGTTATTAAAGCCCCTGCTAGATGGTCGCCAACACGCCCCTCCGATCGAGCGACCTTGGCCGCACCGACCGTGTAGACAGTTGTTTGCAGTAAAATTTCATACTACAGCCACAGAATAAGTAATAGTACAGTCTACAGCGGTCGGTGCCGACCAAGGTCGCCCGGTCGAGGGGCGTGTTGGCGACTTTTAGAAAGGAGCGCATTTTAATTTTGCCGACAAACTGGCCTCAGTTTGCGTTTGGCGAAACAGGAAAAGTTACTAACCGATAAGTTGTTTTTTTTTATTGCCTTCGGTAACATGTAAGATGGATGCACTTTCCTTAGTTTAGCTTCTCTAGACATAAGCGAGAGGACATTTAGCTGATTTCAAGTCGCCCGGCTGCACTCCTCATTCACTCAAGTATTTTTGTGCACAGACAGACAGACTATTGAGGGCCAATCGCCTTGCGTGGTATGGGCACGTAATGCGGAGGGATGAAAGTCATGTGACCAAAAGAGTATTAGGTATGAATGTGGATGGATGTAAAAGACGAGGTAGGCCAAGGAAAAGGTGGATGGACTGTGTGAGAGACGATATGAAGAGAAAAGAAGTGAGTGATGATATGACGGCTGACAGAGAAGTATGGAAGAAAAAGACATGCTGCGCCGACCCCAAGTAAATAGGATAAGGGCAAGGAAATGATGATGGTGAGACAGACAGACTATATAATATATCTTGCACAATTTACGAGTCATGGGCCTGGAATACGTTACGAGATTTAAGGGCCTATGCACACCGCGTTTTTTAAACGCGCTGTCGACGACCGTCGAATTAACACGTGATTCGAAAACAAACGCGCGTCGACGGTGCGTTTAAAAAACGCGGTGTGCATAGACTCTAACATATCAATATATCCTTGTCATCCTATAGTTCCTATACTATTAAACGAGCAATATTTGTATATATATATGTATGTGTGTATATATATATTTGCAATCACGTTCTCGGAAACGGCTCTAACGATTTCGATGAAATTTGGAATATAGGTGGTTACGGGGGCGAGAAATCGATCTAGATAGGTCTCATGTCCGGGAAAATTCGTTTTCTCCGTATTTTTTCCATTTTCATCCGCGCGGAGCTCGGTCGCCCAGGGACTGGCTCTTATATCGATTGGACAGAGCTGGTTATTTAACCAGTCGATAATATAACTACGTTATGACAAAATTATATCACTGTCAAATCTCCTAAAGTGATAGTCTTGATTTATCCTAGATCGTGTGGTCACCGGAATGTAAACACCGTGGCTAAGCGTCGTTCGTATTTTCATATTCATGCCCACCCCCTTGTTTTAATCAAAACACGTTTGCAATTCGTTTGCTATGAGAAATATGCACGTCTAGCGTCTGAGAGGTTTTTTCATTTTCAACAAGCCCGCATTGCAATGCAGTTAATTCGCACAAGGGTGACAAGATAATTTAAATTACGAGTAGATTTTACAATGCATAAGATAATAAATTCCCGTGTAGTGTCGGGTTAGAATATAATTACCTCCTTTCGTCACGAGGGTGTCGTAAGGGTTGACTATGGTAATAGGTTAAATAGATGTGTGTTGGGCGACGGGCTAGCAAACTGCCACTGTTATAATAACATTTTATGAAACTTTAAACGAATTATGCGGGGCTTACATAAAATCGTTTAACTTAGAAACAAAAAAGAATCACAACAAAACATTCTTCATTCTCCAACTCCTCATTTTTACACATAAGAATTTCTTCCCATTCGCAATTCTTCTCAAAGGGGATTTTTCACCACAGCAATTTTTACTTTCGTGCTGGTTAAGAAGACAGAATCACGTTGTGTATTTGAATTGAAAACGAGTACACAACATACTTAAAGAAAGGCCAAACGTAGAATTTAGAGCGGTTACACACGGGGACTTTTTGCAGCGCTACAACGGGATACAGTACCATCATCATCAATCATCATCATCATCATATCAGCCGAAAGACGTCCACTGCTGAACATAGTGTTAGCGGCATTTCCGAACGTGCCTAATTACTATGGGCATGTTGGCAACACTGGGAGCATCATGGCCGCCCGCGTGTTTTGGATAGTGGATAAGGATTGATGGCTATGAATTTAATGTGAAATATAATCATAATCTAAGGAACCAGTGTTTTTATTGTTAAAAATAGACAGGTGATTAATTAATTTATTTATTCAAACAATTATTCAGTATTACAGTTAGGTACAGAACTAATGCACTGAATCTTAGAATAAATATTTTGCCGTTCTAAGCATAAAGGCCGCACCTGACTATGAGTTTCATTTAAAAGGCCGCGCATCTGCCTATAAGTAATATAGTCAGATGCGTTTTTGAATGAGAATCATAGTTAGATGCGTCCGTTTTGCTTACGACGGCAGCATTACCGGAATACTTAATATACTACTGAAGACTGACGGTCCTCCATCGCCTCGCAGAACCTCAAGCATTCACGATGATCCATGGCTAGTGTTACGCGACAGTCGCGCGTTAGTGAAACGCGCGTTTGTATTGCGGAAAAAAGTCGCCGTGTGTAACCAGTCTTACGCTTACTCCTATCTTTTATTATCGTTAGTAATCAAATTGAACTGAATTTCGCTTCACAATAGCATCCAACTTTGCTCCCTAACCCCAGGTAAATAACGCCTGGCGTTAGGATCGAGTTTTAATTAACAAACTATCGGTAAAACGTTTTGCTGCTGTATACCTAAATACATAACTCGCACGCTTGCAGGTTTGTTTGCAATGAGCCATTGCACGAGTAGATGCGTCAGAAGGTACGTGTTGCAAACGTAAATAGGTACACTACATAATTCCGAAGAGTCATAATATATGGCTGAAATTATATAATTTACCGAATTTCATAATTCCGAAATTTTATTTTTGCAAGCTTTAATAATTACTTACAATGTATGTCTATATATAACTACTATGCGCTATGTAAGTAGGTATGTGGTATGTATGTAGGTAACTATTTGTATGTTCTAGTGGAATCTTGCAACTCAATCAGAGGCGGTTCTCTCTGTGATGCCGTCGCGCCGCTACAAGTACATGCCGGCGGCCGCCAAATTGGCGGCCCATTAGTAGCTGCCGCGCGTTGGAACGGGACGCTCGCACGGGTCGCAGCGCGTTGCATGCGATAGAAAGGGATGGCCACATTTAGGCACGTTTGGCGTACCTAAACAGGGAATTTGTTAACAGAGAACCTTCTGTACGTAGTACTATTACTTATTCTGTGACTCAATTAAAGCAGATGTCTTCAACTGATTGAGCTGACATTTTGGGTAAAGCTATAGTTTGGATGACAATTGAATATTATGGTACCATCGACTTAATCTGATGATGTAGGTAGACAGAAAGTGGCCATGGGAATTTAGTACTTAACCGACGTAACCCCGTTGAGTTTTGGCTCGTTGGAATCGTCTCTAGTAGTTGATGACGGTATACAGAAAAGTACAGTTGGCAATAAAAGCTTGTAGCAAAAATGTTTTTTTTCACAGAAACTTAATACTAACCTATTATTTTTTTCCTTTAAAACATCTGCGTCCAAATTTGCTTGGAATTAGAAATTTCGGAAAACTAACTCTTCGGAATTCTTCTGTGTTCTCAACATAAAGGTGTCGTTCTCAGGGAAAACCTTATTGTGATTGGTGCTTTTGCCTTTATTTCGCCGTGAATCGTCGCATTTATATTAGACTATCAGTGCATCGTTATTAATGACATAAACGCCAACAACAATCATGTTCATTTCTGTGAGAACGATGTGTTAAATAAAGGAGGTTGTGATACATTTGAAACATCGAGTTAAGAGGAGAGGACGAGTAAATAGGTAATTCTTAATTCATTTGTTCGTTGCTTAGTGGGTTTATATAAACTTCTGTTCATTTCGTAACCATATTCTTTTTTTACTCCTAATAATTATGTAGATTATAGAAGCAATTTATAACAAGGAATTCTCTAAGTTTTTTGTAAAAAAGGACTTTTTAGGGTTCCGTAGCCAAATGGCAAAAAACGGAACCCTTATAGATTCGTCATGTCCGTCTGTCTGTCTGTCCGTCCGTATGTCACAGCCACTTTTTTCCGAAACTATAAAAGCTATACTGTTGAAATTTGGTAAGTAGATGTATTCTGTGAACCGCATTAAGATTTTCACACAAAAATAGAAAAAAAACATTAAGTTTTAGGGGTCCCCATACTCAGAACTGAAACACAAAAAATTTTTTTTCATCAAACCCATACGTTTGGGGTATCTATGGATAGGTCTTAAAAAATGATATTGAGGTTTCTAATATCATTTTTTTCTAAACTGAAGAGTTTGCGCGAGAGACACATCCAAAGTGGTAAAATGTGTGTCCCCCCCCTGTAACTTCTAAAATAAGAGAATGATAAAACTAAAAAAAAATATATGATGTACATTACCATGTAAACTTCCACCGAAAATTGGTTTAAACGAGATCTAGTAAGTAGTTTTTTTTTTAATACGTCATAAATCGTAAACCGCAATTTATTTCATGGAAACCTTCATGTGCGAGTCCGACTCGCACTTGGCCGCTTTTTTTAGCTACTTTAATATTCTGTGGCAATTTATTATATGAAGAAAGATTATTATTATTTATTAGAAGATTATTTTATAAAGAAAGTGACATCGAGGCCAAAGATGTATCCCACTGGTTCAGTGATAAAAGATGCAGATGCCCTAGATGGTGTGGTACGCATCTACACTACTAATGAATTACAGGGGCGATTGTTGTTGGGCATTGTCTCGGCGTGCAAATAACTAAAAATTCGAACAACTGCGCGCTCGTTTAGCGCAGTTACACATTGCGAAGCAATTATAATAATAATAATAATTTATTGATAAAACATAATGTACATCAGTGTTTACTATAGACTAGGATCTTAATATTAGAGGCAAATAACACGTGCCTGAACTAGGATACCCTGTGTTTCAGGCAAAAAAGAACTAACAATTGAATATGTTATTCACATGCAAAATATTATTCTTATTTACTAGGTAGTACAAAATAATTAGTAAGTTAATAACCTATATATAAAAAAAGGTATAAAAAGATAGAAGATAGAACAAAATTATTTTAAAACGATAAATAACTTCTCAGTATCGTCATAGGACATATTATGTAGGGCTTCTCGTAGCGTTGATTTACATTTCATGTAGTTTAGGGGATATAAATCTAGCCGTGCATTAAGTCTTTTGTAAAGAAGTGGACCTAGGAAAAGAAAAAATCTAGAAGAGAAAGCGTGTCGTGTTTGAGTATAATTAGGACAAACAAAATCTTTACGCCTTTTACTGGCATGATCAGTGTTGTAAGGGGTTTCAGCGTGCTGTTTTAAAACTGTGTGCAATATAAATAATTGTCGGACTGTTAATACTTCACATGATTTATAAAGCAGGCTAGTGGGGAATTGATAGGGGCGGAAAGTAGAAACCTTAAGAAATTATACAGTGATAAGAATTATACAGTGTGTATAGTCCAAATTGGGCAGTGAGGAAAAATCTGAAAGTATGAATATGGAAATATGTTCCTAGGAGTCATAACAAGTATTACACAGATAGGAGCACACCTATATATGCGTGCTTCCTCGACCTGTCTAAAGCCTTTGACATGGTGTCCTATGGTGTCATGTGGGATAAACTATCATTGAGTAAAGTCCCGCGTGAAATGATATATATTTTTAAATACTGGTACGGCAACCAGACCAATACGGTTAGGTGGGGGGCAGCACAGTCGGAGGCGTACAGGTTGGATTGCGGGGTGAGGCAGGGGGGGTTTAACCTCACCGAAGCTTTTCAACTTGTATGTTAACGGGCTGATAGAGGAGCTCAGCAGAATGCCGGTCGGGTGTTATGTCGACGGTGTTAGCGTGAACAACATAAGCTACGCCGACGATATGGTGCTGCTGTCCCCCTCTGTCAGTGCACTCAGGAAAATGCCGAGTGTCTGTGAGGCCTACGCAGAAACTCACGGTCTATACGGAATACAACTCCAAAAAGAGCGAATTCCTACTCTTCAAGTCAAACAAAATGAACCCTAAGCATGTGCCCTCTATAGTTTTGAACGGTATTTACCTACAGAGGGTTTCACAGTTTAAATACCTTGGGCACTATTTGACAGAGGACCTCAAGGACGACCTCGATTTGGAGAGGGAACGGAGAGTCAGAAGCAATATGTTGGCCCGTAGGTTTGCCCGTTGTTCAAAACAAGTTAAAATCACCCTTTTTAAGGCGTTCTGTCTGAGTACCTGGGTTAAAATTATTAATTAAGATACCTACCTAGAAATTTTCTTGACATTTTCACATATTATGTACCCATTGCTCTGTTGACATTTTTCTTGAAATCAGTAGTTAGTTAAGAAACCTTGACATTTTCACATCTGTACTTCTGTTGACATGAAATAATTATATAATATGAATTAAAGTAGCACTGTTTTAAATAAATAATCTGAATGTATATTGTATTGTATGGAATGGAATGTTCTGAAATAAAGATATTTTATTTTATTTTTAACGTCGATTTCAGCACCAAAAAAACTAATATTACCTTTTCAAGCTTAAACTGCTGAACGGATTCAGATGAAATTTGGTATGGAGATAGCTTAAATCCCGGGAAAGAAGTAGCAGCAATACTAAGCCGCTTAGTAAGGGGGTATGGTATTATAGGGAATGCGGAGATCCCTTTTCGTAAATAAAACAATGAAATACGGCATTTTCCTGTTATCGGGTTCCACAGCAATAACTGTTACAATCAGCAATATAAACTGCAATAAAACGAACTCCGATTTTTAGACAGAATTGTTCGGGTTTGACTCCCGGCTGTGTATGAGGCGTTTTTTAGTTAAGTTCATTGTATAGGTACATATACAAAGCCACAATCTCACAGACAATTTCTCTTTACAATGTAAATATTAGATCAGCTTTTGTAATTAACAGTTCATTGCCAAACGTAAACATTCAGCACTCACAAAGAAAAAGCATCTTAAAAGAACTCCAGCAGCACAGAAACGAGTAAATTGAGTCGCATCTTTCCGGACGCATTAAGCGGTGGGTAATGAAATTTGACAAAGACGCGAGTCGCGTCGCGGACACTTAGGCAAAGTGGCTGGAGGGCGATGGAGTCATCTGGTACATGGAGGGACAAACGATACTGTGCACAGGAATATTTGATTTCGTTTAACTAAGGGCAGTACAGCTACAGATGTAGTGCATAATGGTTTCCCATAGTTTTTTCACGGAAACGTACGACCGTCCGGACGTGTCTTGCTTGCTATTTCAGTCGGTCACGGTACAAAAAGTACTGGGGTTGATTGATATGGGCGACAGAATGTAGTTTGTGAAATGTAGGACCTACGGGTCACGAAGAGAAAGGGTGTTGTATGGTATGTGAACGATGGGGCCTACGGGTCACGAAGAGAAAGGACGTGTAACTATAATTCCTTCACATAAGGACGGCAATTGTGCCCAGATTAAGCTCCTAAAGCAAACGGCTCATATAAGAAGCGCGTGATTTATTTAGGACCTAAGTACAATAGGTACAGACGAAGAAAATAGCTTAAAGTAAAGATAAAGGTACCAGGTACCTCCAGTAATTATTTCATAAAGATCGATACGGGGAGAGCCCCTGATAAATGAGGGAGAGATAGCCAAATTATTTGTAAAGAAACCAACTTGAGACTATATCCAGATCTAGTCCGTCAACAAGGGACATCGGTAACTAGAGTTACATAAAATGTGAAATAAAAATATACACAACGTATGCATAGAGATTATTGCTTATTATGGTGCAATAATGGTCAAGGTTCAGGTTGATTTCTATGATTGGCTAAAAAGACGGGAGCAAAAGTCAAACTTACGCTACCACGTTAAGGAAAATGTGAAAATTGACGGTCTCACCCGGCCATAGCTTCGTAACCAGATGAGGTACGAAAGCAATTGAGGTATCGTTAGGAAGGTACGGTAAATGCCCTTACGTATGTATAATCACTTTTGATAATTAATGTTAATTAAAGCCACTAGGGCCTGGCAAAGCCATTTCATGTTACCAAAGTTGATAATTTTACGTAAATATCGACTTTCCCAATTTAAACGGGAAAAGCAGGAAAACTAATAGATATTGTAATGTATAGCTCAGAAATAGTTCTTTTGAAGGAAAATATGTAAAAACCCTTAAGGTTTCCCTGAAAACCAGGAAAACGTAAAAACTAGCTTTTCCATAGTAAAAGTGGGCGAGGTCTTCAAAATTATATCCCCACCACTCTTAATGCCTTAGGGGTATAAAAGAGGCTATAATCGCCGGAGGAAATTGTGTTCGCTCAGCCCCACCAGTGGGAGCTCCCAGGAAGAAGAAGAAAGGAAGAAGTAGGGAAATTGTGATAGGAAGTAGGAAATTGTGATAGGGAAAGTTTAATCAGTAGTTTGTGTCTCATTATTTTATTATACCGTTTCATTTATTTTTCGCCAAGTATTATTTTATCGTCACCTTCACCCCATCCTTCAACAGTGCAGCTCAGTCTGCGGGATTAGTGCTCCCCTAGAGCACCTGCGCTATCAGAGCGCGTTACGGCCGTTTAAAAACACGCTGAGCGGTTCAACCGCCGCGGTTCACCCGCCGCGGTTGAAACGCGCGGTTCGCCCGCCGCGGTTTTTAAACGCCCCTTGTTAGGTGACTGTGAGGTCGCGAAGGTCAAACCCAGGCCTGTCGCACATCGACCACGTCGGCGCCACGCGTCGTCCACAATTGATGTAGTTTTGATTTGATTTTTTCATATTTGTTCATAGGGACACGCATATGCAAGCAAGCTCTACCCTGGGTGGTGTGTATCTTCGTATGGACGGCAACACGAGCATGCCCGCGGTTGAAGGGTTAAATGAGTGCTCCCTGACTGACGCGGAGTGACTATAGCACTGGTGCAAGCGCACCGCCCCAGTTATTACGCTCATGATATTACTACTGCGCAAATGTAATACTGACAGTATACCGACGATTGAGAAAATCTGTGCGTCATTAGTAAGCTCACGTCAAAGTACATAATTTACATTAAAAACAAAGTTTAAACAGACTTCAAATCAGTAGCCAAATTGCTTCATGTTTGCCTATAAAATTTGAAGAGTTCTTTCGATTTCTCCAGGATCCCATCATCAAACCACTGCCAAACAAAACTGCCACGTCAGGAATGTCTAGGTTAGTCATAGACTAAGAGCGTGCGAGACGAGCAAATGATTATATACGCGTAGCTGCGCGTTCTACATTGTAATGTCTAATATACTAAATGCCCAGAGTGTTTAGAGTGTCCAGAGATATCACTGTACTTCCAGTTTCTTAGTGAGTGTGGACTTCCTTAAAGCGCTCTCATCCTCTCTGGATAAACAAAACACCTATTAAACATCTAATATTGCCAGGCAAGTGCACACTAACGAACGCACATTAGGACACATCATAACATCATTATGCTATATGGGAATATGACAGTTGGTGTGTCCTTTTTTTTTTTTTTTTTTTTTTTTACTTGGGGAAATGCCTTTACGCATCCCACCTAGCCGAGGAACTAGGATGGGTATGACGGGCTCCCGGGAACCCCCCGGACTACCGTCTAAAACCACCAAGGTATGCCCTCTCTGCCGTGTAGTAGGGGCGTCATGGGATCGCGAACATTTCACCACGACGCCCCTCGGCAACAGCCGCAGCTGCCCTCACTACTGAGGCAAAAGCCCCCCTCCCGTCGTAAGCGTGCAGGGCGACACCTCACGCTTCCCGACCCGACCAAAGGACCTCTACGCCGGGAGAGGGTGATAGACCTCGGATTCACCCTCTCAGGTCCCCTTGTAACTTTTTATAGAGGTTTTCTCCCTCGCAGCCACAACTTGGCCCCGGCCTGACGGTCGCAGCCCCCGCGCCTAACATGAATCCTCTGGTAGCAGAGGATTTGTCAGGGTTCCGGGTCCGTTATTTATTATAGAGGAAAACGGCAATGGCCTCTCCCTCAAGCCGCACCTGGGGAATCTTGCGATTCCCTGGGCGGAACCCCCCGACCCCACCCCCCCCCCCCCCCCCCCGTGTCGGGTTATTGGTAACACCGACAAGCGATAACTTAGGGTTCACTAAATTATCGCTTGCCGTTGACTCCAGGGCGCACCGGTCAAGACACTACCCATTCCTGCGGATCAACCGAATCAAGAGGAATCGGTAGAGTCCAGACACTCGAGGAGGTTACCCGACATAGCGCCCCAGTTGGTGTGTCCTAACCTAACCTAACGCTTGTTCGATTTACAGCCAGTCCCTGGGCGACCGAGCTCCGCTCGGATGAAAATGGAAAAGATACGGAGAAAACGAATTTCCCCGGACATGAGACCTATCTAAATCGATTTCTCGCCTCCTTAACCACCTACATTCCAAATTTCATCGAAATCGTTAGAGCCGTTTCCGGAAACCTGATTGCAAATATATATATACATATATATGTATAAAAATATTGCTCTTTTAATAGTATAGGATTCAGCACAAATGGATAATTGACAACTTGAAATTATGTAATGGGTTATAAAAGGGGTATAAGAGGATACACTCCTTCTTTAACTTAGTCTGAGGTATTAAATAATTAACATTTCATTTCATTTATTCCTTTATAAAACGTAGTTTTACAAGTCAATTTATAGATGTTAAATAACATTATACATAATACTATCACATTAAGGTGAAAAAGTATGTCTTATATTATATTACAGCAGGTTAGGTAGGTAAGTATGTCTTAGTTTAACCCGCTACACTTACCTATAGTTGCTCGGATTTCAGTCGGACCAAGTCCTCGAACCTTTCCTGTCAAGGGTTCTCTTGTGATATAACTTGGACTAGTGGACCTACCGGGTGTTTATTCAAAATGCCATATTCTTTTAACACATAATGTATTTCTGTGGAATGCTTACTGCACTTGCAAAGTGCCTCTACCTTAAACCAAAGCGGTTTTTGCTCGGGCAAACGCGACTTATATCATACCGAACGCGGGGATCCCTTAAGAATCAACGGCGCAACACAACTTAACACGACCTGGCCAGGAATTAAAGATTTGAATTGTCACTTACGGCGGAAAGTCCGGAGACGGAAACTGATTCGCTGGCGGTGTCCTCACACATCAGCTTGCCCGAGCTGACGGGAGACAGATGGTCGTGATACGATGCGACGTCCGATGATGCAGGAGCCTGCGTGAAGCACCTCGGAATGCTGAGGGCGCAGTAGCTGCGTCGCCTCCCAGGACAAGCGTGCAGATGAGTCACGAGCCCGCAGGCTCAAAAGAGCTCGTATCCTACGGTGAAGGATAGACCGGCCTGGTCTAAAGGCGCCATTCACGCGGCGCGCACAAATACGACGCACAACTGCACTGCTGAAAATACTCCTAACACCTTACTTGATAAATCGGTACATGTCGGACCTCTTTTCCGACCATGAGGTCGCCTTCTCAAAATGGCGGACCAGTCAAGCAAAAGAAATTACCAAAAGCCGGGATGCGACCGCGCTTGATGCGCATAGGAAGTCATCTCTTTTGTCCACGTCATTCTATCACCAATCTAAATGCTGCGTTCCAAAACTCTCTCGGTACGAAGTGTTGATATTGAATTTTTAACGTCGCAAATCATTACCAATTAAATAATTATTATTTTATATAAAGCATGAACTACGTCAAACAATAAGTATTTTAATACTTATTAATTGTTATTATTAAACTACTTTTAAACAGCCACCAGTGACAGTTGTCACCGCTTTATTTATGTGGTAATTTGGGAATGTCTCTTTTATTTATTTTATTAGCGTATTTCTCCAAACTCACGATTATTAATAAAACTATTATCGAAAACTTATTCGTTTCATCGCGACGAGGATTTTGATGTGCTTGAAGTTAAGTTTCTGAGCTGGAAGGCCGTTGAAATAAGTGTGTAAAGTTTGTCAACATGTGTGGTTATATTTAGTGCTGCAGAGGCTACCGTGCATCGTATTGGCTACTTAAAAGACATTAAACCATGTATTTCGAAGGTGAGTGACCCTTTTCTATTGTTTTTGGTCACCAGATCATGTTAGTTTGTGATAAAACAAGCTTCGAAATACACGCCTATTATTTGTTCTTAAATGTATGTAGACTATGCTACAATTACTGGTCGAATCTGAATAATGTCCATTTGAAAATCCTCGACGTGGAAAATTGTCCAGCATGAATAATTCAAAAATTTAATTTCCTCCGTCTTAAATGTCAAATAGGGGTGAAGACTCTAAATTTATTATTACTTCAAAAGAAAGAAGGCAAAAAAATATGCCTAATGACGAAAATCCCATTCGAATATCTCAAAAAATTACGAAGCTACAACCGTTTTAATGTTGCTTGTTAGAGAGAGAAAACACTCCGGGATCGTGACGTCACGATCGTCTAGCGTCATAGTTCGTTAGAAATATTATATAATCTGTGGTCATAGTAAATGACGAATATGAAATTGCGTTATGCGGAAAAGGGACAGAACATACCCCCTCTTAAAACTTTGGTCGCTTATAACTTTGTTATTTAACCTCGTACGTTGCTTTTTTCTCCATTTGACTACATTTTCAATCTTTTTTCGAGAAAATGCAACATAATTGATTATATTATTTAGTGTTTACTTGAATTCGGTCAGAAGTTTATTTTTTTATTATTTTTATTATTATATAAATATAAATTATGGAATTACGTACTCTCAAAAATGACCAACCGGAAATGCGTAGGTGTACAAAAATACTCGATTTTCATTTTAACTGTTGATATTAGTTCAAATTAAAACAACATTTTATTGATCAAACACATGCACACACGTATTTAAATATGAACCAATTTCATAATGGGAAAAAACGCCCAAGCGCCTTCATTCGAATAGACGTGTATTTGTTAACTTCGCAGTTTTAAATGTGTTAAAATGTGATATTTCTGATATTTTTGTTCATAAGTATTGACAATGAAAAGAACAGACACTGAGTGAAGGAGAAGTGACTTAAAATTCATTTATTATCCACGGAACTGTAAGTTTTTATAACATAAACAATATGACATCAACTGCCAACGGCTAGTAAGGGTTAATTTTCGCTTCCATTGCTTTGAACCTTGTGAAGTCACTGACCAATCAACGCTCACGCTGCAACCCACACAACGATAACATAGAGGTGTTTCTTCGTAGCCGCATATGACAAGCATGTTTGCTTTTTGCTAGTTCGCTAATCTCAACCTGTCAGATAGCGGTCCGTATTGTACTTACGATCAAACGGTCCGAATTGGACTCCAAAGTTTATAAATTAAAATAATACGATAAATTGCCAAGAAAAATGAATTGTTTGGCGTGCAATTTACCAATAAAGGAACTAGAAATGTTGAAATGTGTGTTATGCAATGGCACATATGACCACCACTGTCTTGGTATGACAAGTTCTTATTACAAGGAAAAAATTGGAGAGCTTGAGCACTTATGGCGTTGCCCATCATGTTTAAATGTTACTAACAGACGCAGAAACGACAATACTCCAGTTCGCAAGCAGCATGAGGTCTCCACAGTTATAAATAATACCGATATGTCGATTGATGATCTATTATCCCACGATGAATCCCAGAGCTTATTAGGACACACGCAAAGTACAGCATCGAATGAAACAAAACTCAAATCACCGGACATTACCTTAGCGGATATTAGTACTTTATTAGATCAGAAGCTGTTGCAAAACAATAACACCATTATAAACAGCATTAAATGTTTAATTACGACTGAAATTAATACTGCAATAGAACGACTTCGTAAAGACTTTGTAAATAAAAATAACGAAATAATATCACAACAAGAAGTATTCAATGACGAACTACAAAGAACAAACTTGAAAATAAGAGATTTGGAGAAGGACAACGAAACAATTAAGTCACAACTACGAGATATACAAACTAGCCTGACAAATAAACATAACTTAAACGCACGCGGTGAGGAATTACAGAAGAAATTTATTCTTTATGGCTTGGACGAATTCTACGGAGAATCGGAATCAGACATTATTCAACGAATTGACTGCATGTTCAGAGTTATCTTAAATATTAATATTTGTTAAGGATTTATCGAGACTGCAAAGAGAGTTGGTAGAAAAGGAAACCGTCGACCCTTGATTATAGAACTAATAAGTAAACGGATGAACACCTACGTTCTGGAGAATGCATTTTGCTTCAGAAACAGTGGGTATGCGGTGTCCGAAGTTTTAGAAACCGAGGCTCTTAAAAAGAGGAACACACTTCGAGATCATTTGTTTCAAGCGCGCAAGGATGGCAAACACGCGGTCATCAGAAACAATCGCCTCTTTGTGAATGGAGCAGAATTCATTCCAAAACTAGACAACGAGAACCATCTTAGTCAGGGGAATACCTTGACAGATACGCAAGCAATTTCAAACCAAGATAACACTGAAGGAAATAACGTGATAGTTGACGAAAGTAATGAACGCGCTGATCTTTTTCGTGTATAAAGAATTATTTTTACTACACCAGAATGTTAATGGTCTAATTAATAAAGCTGACTTGTTAAGTATACATATTCAGGAACTGTTAGAATTAAATAAGCCTATTGATGTCCTGTGCATAACTGAACATAATATGAAAGTAGATGATAAAATTCAGTTGGCTATGTCTAATTTTAAATTAGCGGCATGTTTTTCACGAGATAATCGAAACGGCGGCTCATGCATTCTCGTAAAAAACAGACATAAGTACGTAGTTTTAGATGACATTATTAACTGCTCAATCTCAAATTCAGTTGAATGTTCAGCTATAGAGTTAACTGAACATGAAATTGTAGTCATCTGTATTTATAGGACACCAAAATATGAAACGGGAGCGATTACACTATTTCTCAACAAACTCGACTCTATTTTATACAAAGTTTGTATTAAAAATCGTAAAAAGGTTATTATTTGCGGCGATTTTAATATTGATTTAGTAAAAAACACCAAACATGCACTGGCATTCAAAAATGTGCTGTATAGTTTTAATCTTAAGATAGGAATACTAGAACCAACACGTCTTAGTTCCAACACGTGCATTGACAATATAATTCATAACATAAGAGGAAGTGCCGCTGAAGTAATTGATCTAGCAGTTTCCGATCACACAGCTCAAGTAATTAAATTTCCAGTAAAGAAAACAAGTGTTTTGCCACATTGGTATATCACAAAAAGGGATTATAGTGCAGATAATATGTCGAAATTTACGGAATGCCTTCAAAACATAACTTTTAGTGACGTTTACCAGACGAATGATCCGAATGAAGCATTCAACAATTTTTTTGAGGAGTTTAATCTATTCTATAACCTATGTTTCCCTACAATCAGGGTAAAATTAACAGCTATAAATAAACCAAGGTGGATAACGAAAGGAATAAGAACGTGTTGTAAACGAAAACGGGAACTACTCTGGAAATATAGATTACAACCTAACTCTAGTAACAAAACACAATTAAAAACCTACACGAGGCGTCTCAAAAAAATTATTACACTAACACAAAGATCACAAAATAATTTCTATATTAAAAACTCATCAAATAAATCAAAAGCGACATGGAACATTATTAAGAATCCTAAAACCAAACATCCCAAGGAAGACATCCAGCAAATAAAAGCTGAAGGTAAAATCATAACAACACCTTTAGATATTGCTCAGACATTTAACAACTATTTTATTGACCTCATAAATACAGATATTAATAAATCTAATCACACACTTACTGCTAAGAATGACAAAAGACAATACAATTATTTTATAAATAACTCGCCAAACTCGATTTTTGTGAGACCGACGAATTTAAATGACATAAGAATGATAATAAGTACACTAAAGAACACAAATAGTACGGGATATGATGGTATAGCAACGAAAGTGATCAAGCAAACTTGTAATATTATAGTGGAGCCGCTTTGCCACATTGTAAATCTCTGTATAGAGTACGGTATATTTCCAGAAAAATTAAAAATAGCTGTCGTTAAGCCCTTTCATAAAAAAGGGGATAAAGATAATCCTAGCAATTACCGCCCTGTTGCATTGCTTTCAATTTTTTCTAAAATTATTGAAAAGGTAATATACAACAACCTCTATCAGTATTTTGAAAAGAAAAACCTATTCACAAACGAACAAAAAGGGTTTAGGAAAAACAGATCAATAAACATGGCCATATTTGATTTATTGAAAACAGTGATGATAAAGGTAGATAATAGGATACCTGTAAGTGCGCTTTATATGGACATGACTAAGGCATTTGATTTCGTAGATCACAAAGTATTATTAGACAAGTTGTTTAAATATGGAATACGTGGAAATATACATGACTTAATCAAGTCGTATTTAAGTGACCGTAAACAAATTACACAAATCAGTAGATTATGCGTCCAATCCAAAACTGAAATGACATACTCATCGGAATTTAGAGACATCAAATATGGTGTTCCGCAAGGTAGCATACTGGGACCTCTATTATTTATTATTTATATAAACGACCTGCCTAAGGCTATTGACTTTCCGATGGTACTATTTGCGGATGACAGCACAATAATTTTTTCAGCAGAAAATGCAAATGTAGATTTAAACACTTATGAATAATAACATAAATAGGACTCTAGAAATGATAATAGAGTGGCTCAATGACAATAACTTGAAAATTAATCTTGACAAAACTAAAATAATGAATTTTAAACAACGGACTAATAACATATCCAACTTGACTGTAGCTTATAATGACCATGTAATAGAAGAAACAAGTGCCACTAACTTTTTAGGTTTAAGTCTAGACAATAAGCTGACATGGGGAAACCAAATAGAAACAATTTGTAAAAAACTTAACAAATACTCTTATGCACTGTATAACTTAAGAAAAGTAGTAAGTGAATCTGCGGTTCTTGTAGCATATGATGCATATGTAACTTCGACTTTACGATATGGAATAATTTTTTGGGGTAATTGCACTGACCGTGAGATCGTTTTTAGAAGTCAAAAAAAATGTATTCGCGCCATATGTGGTATTCCGCCAATGGAATCATGTAAGCCACATTACATTAGACTACGTAAATTGACTCTGCCATGCTTATATATCTACGAAATTGCTTGTTATGTTAAATTTAATCAAAATAATTTCCCTAGTTTTAACAGTGTGCGTCAACGGGGTAAAATCTGCAATACCCTTTCATGTAAAACGGCCTTGCTCTCAAAAAGTGTTCTTGGGATGGCTTCAATAATTTTCAATAAGTTGCCAAGAAACATTTTAAACGCAGAAAATTTGATGATGTTTAAAAAGAAACTGTTTGCTCTTCTAGTGGAAAAGGCATACTATTCAATTGACGAATATAGAAAAGATACATTTTGAACTCGCATATTTATGTATTTAAAAAAGCACGCTGCATGAAAATTTATGTTTATATTGACCATTAATTGAAGCCTATATTTTGTTACACCTTCGGGTAAGACATAGCGATACCAAGCTGCATTTATAACATCTTTATAACCTGTGTTTTGACAAATAAATACTTTGAACTTTGAACTATACTGGACAAAATCCATTTGGGCTAGATTCATTTTGAACAGGAATTAAATTGGTCATAAAAAAGTATAGACACAATTACATTTTCACCAAATTCACTTCGGATGGTATTAATTTTGGTGCAATTTCAAAATGGTAATTTAGTGTTGACGATTTTCCATTTGTACCGTATAATATCGCTCGTTTGAACAGCTACCTACGCAATAATTGCCCTGTAGCACAGAATAAGTAATATATACGTACAGAAGGTTCTCCGTTAACAAATTCCCTGTGTAGGTACGCCAAACGTGCCTAAATGTGGCCATCCCTTTCTATCGCATGCAACGCGCTGCGACCCGTGCGAGCGTCCCGTTCCAACGCGCGGCAGCTACTAATGGGCCGCCAAATTGTATTTGTAGCGGTACTCCAGGCAAAATACGGTTTTGACAAACATTAATTCATAATAGCGTTTTTTTTCTTTATATCATTTTAAAACATTAATCTATGATGCTTTATTCAAGAATCCAACAAACTTTCCATCCGGAAGTATTTATATAGAATTAAAAAAAAAACGAATTGTTTTTTTTTAATTATTTATCTTGAATATTATAGAGCAAATGTAAATGAACCAAAATAAAGATAAAACCATTTATTAATATTTTTTCTGACTTTTCAGAAGCAAGTTAAGTTATCATTTTTTGATGTCTGAAATTTTGTTGGATTTTGACACTAAGTAACTATTTAATTGATAATATATCCATTACATAAAAAAAATCTGCTATTATAAATTATTTCCAAATTTGACATATTTTCCATACAAGCTGTCAGTTCATTGCCTGGACTACGGAGCGACGGGATCACAGAGTGAACCGCCCCTGCCTGTAGGTACTTCAAAATAGGAATAATGTTGTATAGCCAGTGTTGTGTAGGTTTAATATACGATTTCGACACTACGGTTTTACCAACTATGAGCGACCCAATTAGAGTTTTAAAACTACCTTTTATATATTTGTCAAAGCTGAGGGGAGCGCTGGGAGAGCGAGATGCGCGGGAAGGGTGCAACCATTACTTTACCTCATATCGTAGCAAAACTACTGATATATCTACGCTAATGCACTCGTCGCACAGATAGTAAATTTATCTATGTACCGACCATTTCCAAAAATACAAGTTTGTCACGAAATATGCCTATTTTTTCATCGTGAATCGAACCATGAAATCTACAACTAACATTGAATTTGTGGTATAAAAGATGCCGCATCCGAGCGAAAAGGTTCTCCCGTCACGGCTAGTTACCGCCGCACTCTCAGATTACCGCCGCAGTAAACAGCCTAGCTTATTGATATACATAATATACCAAACATACACTGCTTCTGGGAATCTAGAACTATTTTTCTGTGTGTCACTTCCGATTCCAATTGCATCATTTTGTTATTTGCTACCATGCGCGCCCAGGCAACGTGTCAGAAGTCAGAACGAGCACCTAACATATTAACAACGTGATAAGAAATTTGAGGCCCGATATTCTTACGAGCTTTGTAAATCTCCTTTGGCCTGGAAACTCTCTTGTTTTCTCTTGAGGTCTGGAGACCAATTTAAATCGACATATTTGCTATCGACAATATGATATCAATGAGTTGCTCATGCTCGCCTTTGCTGGAGTGAAATACATTCATATCATATTTCTATGTGACATATTGAGGCAGATCTGCTTATTAGTTAGTGGAGGCGGGTTCAAATTCAATAAAATTCGACAACATTATAGCGAGGAAACTACGGGTAACACTCACTGTTCTAATTAAGTACTAAGTTTGATTTCGGATCCAAGTCAAATCTAACTTACTTAAAGATCTCACATTTTTAAATAACAGCAATTGTTATAGGTATCCAATAAAGCAAAGACATAGACTTGTTCATAATGTTATTTTGTTCCTATAAATACATATTTTGATTTTGCATACAACTTGGCACTCATTTAGATCTCCATTCTTTTTGTTATATAGCAAATATAATAATACATATATTAGGATAGTTTCAAATATCTGCTTGAAACGGTTCCAACGCTACAATAAAAAAAAAATGTATGGGGACCCCACCTATTTTTTAACTTTTTTTGTTTTATAGAAGTTTTCCTACGCTTAAACACAATCACCGAGCTGGTTTCCAAATTTCATCCTTCTAGGTCATCTGAAAGTAGGTTAGGTTTAGGTACTATATGTCAGTCAGTCAGTGCTAAAATTTACGACTTTTTGACCTTCATATCTTTATAACTGTTTGAGCTAGCTTCTTGAAATTTGGGCTTCTAAATGTCCTTATGGATATAATTAAACACACGTAGTGTTATGTGTTTACGTTAAAGAGGTTTTGAGTTATAGAACGGTCAAAAGTGGCACCAAGTGGTTCGTGTAATGATACACTTGGCGCTGGCTAGCCAGTTACTTTGCTTGAACTTGGCTTGACACGCTGCCGCGTGTCTAGATAATGCAATATATATACTTTTCTATACTGTTATATAAGCTAGTGCATACTTTTCTACACTACAAATAGTTTTATAATAAAACCACCAGATTGTAAGCTATCCGAATGAGATACTGTATTCTTGTTTTTAGACAGACATGACAACAGTAAACAAAGTTCTATATTTGAATGTGACAGTATTAACATTAGTGTCACCAGATGGCGCTGCTTGATATAAAACTAACAAGTTTCACTGACTGAGGAATTAGTGCATGAATCTCCATCATCGATTGGAATCAACGAACCGCCAGTTTGTCCGGCCAATTAGCTTTGCATTATGTTGGGATAAGTAACCCTTATTTCCTGTCAGATGGCGCTGCGAACACCTATTCACGGAATGACAGATCCTACTTTTATATATTTTTGTCATGTAACTTGTGTCGAGTCTGTGGTTCAGAGCAATAAACATCTAATTGTAACTTAATATGTGATTTTATTAAAAATATCAATAATTACGAGAACAAAGTGGTCCTTCGAGCCGGATCATCGAGAAGAGGAGAAAAATTCAGTAATCTTAGGATATCGCTGCAAAAGTTGTGAGAAAAAACGGCAATCGTGGTGTGATGTAAAAATCAAACTAAACTCAGTGAAAAGTACAAAAACGTTACAAATACATGCTAGTCGGACGTAATTGGGTTCGCAAAAGTGAATTAACTGTGAAACAAGTAGTGTCAAGTGGAAAAGTAACTTTTGTCGTAAAAAACTGGTAAATTTTCGTCGAAGTGTTAAGTGGAAGAAAACAGTGAAAATACACAATAATTCATTGCAAATCGGACTAAACAGTGAAATACAACAAAAAACACGAACGTTCAGTCATTTTGGAGCTACGATCGACGAGATTATTCGTATTTCATGCTGTGATTTTACTACATAACCTACAAAATGGAAGATCACATGGCGGAACAAGAAATTACTTACGATCTCATAAGAAAAGTTGGGATTAACTTCAAGAAACAATCGAAGGCAAGAATTACTAAAGGCTACGTTAAAGCGAGAATAGATACACTAGACGAATATTGGCTGAAATTTCGAACTACACATTTTCTCATAGTGAAAGCTGCTACAGAGGCAGAGAAAAGGGAACACGTTTACTTCACAACGGAAATTTTTGAGTCGGGAGAAGATGAGTACATCAATATGAAAGGAGAGTTATCGGATACACTAGAGAGATTCAACACATCCGTGACTTTGAAAGATCAGAACAACGGTGAGATGTCCGGGGTGAACTACATAAATTCAGTTGAAGATGTGAAACTACCTAAGGTGTCTTTGCCTCACTTTTCGGGAAATTATCAAGAATGGACGTCATTTAGAGACCTGTACACGTCACTGGTACACAACAAAATGACATTGAGCAAGGTACAAAAACTCCATTATTTGAAAAGTAGTGTCACCGGGGAAGCTGAACAACTGCTGAAGCATCTACAAATAACAGAGAATAACTACGAAATTGCATGGGAAACACTAGACAAGAGATACAACAATAAAAGAATTATAGTGAAAGCAATATTGAATAGATTTATGAATCAGAAGAAAATTAGCCAAGCTACATCTAAATCTATTAGAGAATTGCTCGACACAACCCAAGAGTGCTTAAACAGTCTGACAAATAATGAAGTAAACACACGAGAGTGGGATACAATCATAATTCACATTATAGTTGACAAATTAGACGATGACACACACAAGCAGTGGGAGGAGGAGATCAGCGGGCTTCCTGTACAAGAGTTACCCAAACTTCAGAGATTCACTGACTTCTTAGAAACTCGCTTCAGAATATTATAAATGGTTCCATCTACAACACATGTGAAAGAGAGGGATAGAGCTATTGTGAGACAGAGATCATTCCTGACAAGCTCCGCCTCTACGAATGCACAGTGCACATACTGCAAACAAAAACATTTCCTATTTCTATGTAAGGAGTTTACAAACATAGATGTCAACAAGCGAGTACAACACATCCAAAATGAGAGACTATGTTTCAACTGCTTGTCACCAACACATAATGTGAAGAACTGCAAATCAAGAGTTTCCTGCCACCAGTGCCACAAAAGACACCATACATTACTACATTATCAGAGTCCACCACCAGCAGAAAGAGAAGGAGAACCAAAAATACAGTCCACACAGAGAACAAACACAGAGATATCGAGAGAAACATGTGAGAAGGAGTCTACATCTGGACCTTATGAGTCACCAAAAATAAGAAATTACCTAGTTACACAAGGTCACACTGCACTCATGGCTACTGCCCTAGTGAACATTAGAACTGGTCAAGGCATGCAGCTATTAAGAGCCTTAGTCGATCCATGTTCTCAGGAAACCTTCATCAGTGAGTCAGCTGTTCAGAGATTACAGCTACGCAGAAAACCAGCAGATGGGCTTGTAACCGGTGTGGGACAGATGTCAACAAAAATCAAGTTCTCGACTAACATAGAAGTTTACTCAAGATTAAACAACAACTTCAAGAGAGAATGTACTGCATATGTTGTTCAACATGTCACTGAGCAGATGCCTACAACGAGAGTACATCCCGAGAAATGGACACATCTACAACACTTGCCATTAGCAGATCCAACATATCATACACCTGGCAACATAGACATGTTGTTAGGAGTAGACATTTACACAGATATCCTGATGAACGGAGTGATTAAAGGAGAACCAGGTACCCCTATAGCACAACAAACACACTTAGGGTGGATACTGTCAGGAGGACTGCTAGGAGATAGCCCGAGAGAGATCAAGAGTTTACATCTAAACATTTCACTAGAGAAGATGGTTGAGAAATTTTGGGAGACCGAGAGATTAGAGTCAGAGGAGAATGAAGCTCTCACCCCTCCAGAACTACGAGCAGAAAAAATATATCAAGAGACACTAACAAGAGACCCGAACGGAAGGTACATTGTAGCACTTCCATTCAAGAGCAACAACCCAACTATACCAGAAAATTCAAGAGAGATTGCATTCAAGAGATTCATGAGTACTGAGAGAAAATTAACCACTAATCCAAAGTTGATAGAAGCATACAATGAAATCATGAGAGAGTACATAAAGCTAAAATATATGGAGTTAGTAGAACGAGAAGAGCCTACGAGAGAGAGAGAGAGAACAGTGTATCTACCATTTCACGCAGTGGTACGAGAAGACAGAGACACTACTAAGGTCAGAATAGTTTATGACTTGTCCTGTAAAGGAAGCAATGGAGTTAGCTTGAATGACGAGCTCTTAGTGGGAACATCACTTCAATCAGAACTTCGAGATATATTAATGAGGTGGAGAATGCATAGAGACTGCTTTGTCGCCGATATAATAAAAATGTATCTGCAAATCATGGTAAGGAGAGAAGACACAGACTTTCAGAGAATATTTTGGAGATTCAGCCCAGAAAAAGACCTCAGAGAATATAGACTGCGCACTGTGATCTTCGGAACAGCTTGTGCCCCCTTCCTGGCCCTCCGCACATTGAAACAAGTAGCAATCGATGAAGCAAGCAAAGTAGAATATGATTATGCACGAGAGATAATCCACAACTCCTTCTACATGGATGATGTACTGTCGGGGGGAGATACAGAAGAGATAGCAATAGAAGCTAAACGTCAACTTACAGAAGTATTGAGAAGAGGAGGGTTTGAACTACAAAAATGGGCTTCAAACAACAAAAATTTCATGAACACAGTAGAATCAGAGAAGAGAGCCAAGAATGCAGAAATTGGTATAAATAGCAAAGAGACAATCAAGACACTTGGTATCGCTTGGCACTCCAGTGAAGATAACCTGCTAATAATGAACAATGTTAACACATTACCAAATGAACGAGTAACTAAGAGAACCGTACTTACTGTCATCGCATCTCTATTCGATCCAATGGGTTGGCTAGCCCCTTCTGTGGTGATGGCAAAGATATTTATGCAGAAGCTTTGGGCGAAAGGGTTATCATGGGATGAAGAGTTACCTGAAACCCTGAAGGTGGAGTGGATGAAGTTCTGCAAAGGCATAAATAATAATAACAATAATAATAAAATCTTTATTTCGGAATACAAAAGATTCCATAGTTGTTAGTAACATAAAAAAAAAAAAACATACAAATTATATAAAACTATGTTAGTTTAAGTACAATACAAGGTAACTTAATTAAATTGAATACAAATACAAGTTAAATACAAATTAAATACAAATTAAAATACTTTTTAGTCGGGGTTTAGGGCTACCCCTTTAATAAGTCCAACCCAATGTATGAGGATTGCGCTGTCGAACCTGTTGGCAAACACACTTAGAATGCTGTTGGCGCTCCGTCTAACTCGCCCCAGCAGGGACACGATCTTTTTGCGCATGATTGCTGGGAAACCGTCCGTCCGTGCTTCGCAAAACATGCCAGACGCACTGCACCTGCTGGGCAAGCCCAACAGCATTCTAAATATGTTGTTATACTGCACTCTCAATGCATTATATGCTCGCTTCGTATATCTCACCCACAGGCTGCTCGAGTAAAATGATTGACAATAAGCTCTGAAGAGTGTCACCTTAACTTCACTGGAGCACCGAGCAAACCTGCGGGTCAGCATTTTTCCACGAACTGCCAAAGCTCTGCGTTCTCGTTAGAAAAGAGCTATAAAAGAGCTGTCAGAAATAAAACTAGAGACATGGATAGGCACTGCAAATACAAACCAACGAGTGGAGCTGCACGGGTTTGCTGACGCCTCGATGGCCGCCTATGCCGGAGTAGTGTACTGCAGAGTAATCCAGTCAGATGGATGAGTCAGAGTATCACTGGTTATAGCAAAAACGAAAGTAACCCCGCTGAAAGAGCTTACCTTACCTCGTCTTGAGTTGAGTGCTGCTTTATTATTAAGTCTGCTACTGAAGCGCACTGCTGCAGCTATGAGGATTGAGTCACAAAATACTTACGCTTGGACGGACTCAAAAGTAACTCTAGCTTGGATTCTGGGAGATCCGCTGAAATGGACAACATTTGTGAAAAACAGAGTCATTGCTATTAACAACCACATAAAAACAACCTGGTCATATGTGAATACCAAAGAAAATCCAGCAGATCCAGCATCCAGAGGTGTATCACCTGAGAAATTAAATGAGAATACATTATGGTTCAACGGTCCTGCATTTCTACACCAAAAAGAATGGAAGAAAGAAACTTGCAAACTAGTAGAAGATACAGAGTTAGAAATGAGGAAAACATTCAAATGTGCAACAGTAAAGGTGAAAGAAGAAAATTTTATACTTACCTTAGCAAAGAGATACTCGTCATTGAAAAAACTAGTAGCTGTTATAGCTTACTGTAGAAGGTGGGTTAATCTGAAAGAGAAAAGAAACTTACCTACATTTGTAACACACGGAGAAAGAGAAGAAACGCTTACGATTTGCATAAAACTTTCTCAACACCTGGAGTTTCCAGAGGAAGTTGAAGGATTAACAAACCGTAAACCGTTAAAGAACGGCAGTAGATTACTGTCACTTACACCATTCCTCGATGATAAGGGAGTGTTGAGAGTTGAAGGAAGATTAAAACACGCAGATTTAGAATTCCTGAGCAAACATCCAGTAATCATATCTAAGAGAAATGTACTGATACAAATGTTACTTCATGATGCACACAAGAAGACGTTACACGGAGGTCCGCAGTTAATGACTACATACCTGAGAGGAAGATACTGGCTTATTGACGCAGGAAATACAGTAAAAAGCTTTGTGAGAAATTGCTTTCCTTGCGCTAAACAGAAAGCCAAGACAATCACTCAACTGATGGGAGACTTACCTGAGCCACGAGTGAAGCCATCGAGACCTTTCTACATCTCTGGCGTAGACTTCGCTGGCCCAGTCAACGTACGCATGAGCCCTGGACGAGGATCAAAATCGTTCAAAGCATATATCAGCATTTTCATCTGCATGTCAACGAAAGCTATCCACATTGAGTGTGTGAGCAACATGACTATGGAAGCATTCATGGCCGCATTCAAACGGTTTACTTCAAGAAGAGGATTTGTCAAAGAGATGTGGAGTGACCACGGCACAAACTTCGTTGCTGCGAGTAAAGAGCTACTAGAGACCTGGAGACTTGGTCAATGTTCGATCCCGGCGGAACTCGCCGCACTTCTTGACACCAAGGGTACGCAGTGGAAATTTATACCACCCGGATCACCAAACCACGGTGGTTTGTGGGAAGCAGGAGTGAAGAGTATCAAATTTCACTTAAAAAGAACCATCGGAGATGCTACACCTACATTTGAAGAGCTGAACACCCTACTAACACAAATAGAGGCGTGTCTCAATTCGAGACCTTTATCACCATTGAGCGATCACCCTGATGATTTGGAGCCATTGACCCCATCACATTTTCTCGTTGGAGAACCACTGATTACCATCCCAGAGAGAGATTTCACAGATCATAAGAAACATTCCTTATCACGCTGGCAAAACATTCAAAAAATGTTACAAGTATTTTGGAGAAAGTGGCAATCGGAATACTTAACTAGATTACAACAGAGACCGAAATGGAAAACTAAAAAACCAGAGTTTGAGATTGGGGACTTAGTACTGATAAAAGACCAGAGATACCCACCTAGCAAATAGTTATTGGGACGAGTCCTGCAGAAATATCCAGGACAAGACCACGTGACACGCACTTATGATATCCGTACCGTGTCCGGCGTGTTCACACGTACAATTTCGAAACTTTGTCCATTGCCTGACGTCACTAGAAAGGACAATGCTGTCCTTTAGGCGGGAATATGTTGGGATAAGTAACCCTTATTTCCTGTCAGATGGCGCTGCGAACACCTATTCACGGAATGACAGATCCTACTTTTATATATTTTTGTCATGTAACTTGTGTCGAGTCTGTGGTTCAGAGCAATAAACATCTAATTGTAACTTAATATGTGATTTTATTAAAAATATCAATAATTACGAGAACACATTACGTAAAATAAATAATAACGTTGGTTCAATCCATGTTCAGAGTCTCATTAATAAGTAGCACCAGAGTATGGTTAATTAGCTTTTAATACAGGTAAGTTTCCATTACCTTACCCTATTTCTACAAATAAATGTTTAATCATAATCATTTGCCTTAATTGACAGAAGAGGACATCCCTAGGGTTTTGCTTTTGTTTCGTGTCGCTGTAATTTTGGACGAGTATTCCACCTGGTACCTAACTTCTTCGAAAGTATCGATATTCCGAAATTAGAAAACTCCGAAAGCCTTTGTTTTCTAAATATTTTGAACGCGTATGAATTAATAGAATACCTATATTAGGTACCTATATAAGTAGGTTGAGTTGGGTAAGTATTTTATCCTAAAACATCAGAAACTCTTTCAGCGCAACATGGTTTTCGGAATTATGAAATTCGGAAACAATATGACTTGAGAGAACTGACTCTCCAGAATTATGTAGTGGGTACATGGCCCTCTCATTCTGATTTTGAAACACAGAGACATGAAAAAATATATACCTTAGACATGCCAAGAAAATGATATAGAAGGAAGTCTGACTTCATCGTCACATTAACTACCTAACTCAAACGGGTTCGTAGGTGCAGGCACAATCGCACTGTTTTACGAGTCGGTCGTAGAATCCGCAGCGATAGAGCGCCGCAGACGCGACGGAGATTGACTACGCTGCTGCAGTAGTTAAGGCGTCGTAGGTTCAGGGAAGTTAATTTATTTATTTAATAATTTACATCAGAAATATTATTTCCATAATTTGTTAGTAACAGTGATCTTAAAACTATGTTAGTAGGTATTTTATCACACTTACAATTAGCAGTTGGATGGCCTATGCAACCTATCCCAATGGAACAGGAAGGGACCATCCAAGCGCGCCGCCACCGTCTGCAGGAGGCTGTTCGGGGCCGCGCAGACGCCTCGTCAGGGACGCGAACCGCGCCCGCATTATGGCGTGAAACCCATCCGTGTGCGCTTCGCAAAACATCCCTGATGCACTGCAATGGCGCGGCAGCCCCAACAACATCCTAAACCCATTGTTAAACGAACAGAGTTTTTGGAACAATATAATGCGTCTATTTACATATAATAATAAGGTTTAAAAAATACGAATAGTAATCTTGAGGCTTTTTTGCAGGGAAATCAGTGATTCGAAACACGATTAAGCAATTTTCGCTCGATAGAAATAAAAATCACGAACATAGGTCTAAAATACACTTAAAACATTCGTAACAAATTATGCACAATAGCTAAACATATTAAAATTGGTTCTAAAAATCGGCAATATAATGTTTGAGGGAACTTAGTGATTACTTTTTTATATATTTAAACGTACAAAAATTTAAATTACAAAACATGATATCTGTGCTTCCGAACACGCACTTCCATCTCGCTCACGCTTATGCTCAGTGAGAGGGAGAGCAGATCATGAACCTACGGCGCCTTAAGGACCAGTGTATTGCTCCACTCTTGTTTTATTGTAACTTCATGCAGGGTGATTAAACATAACCACGTCGGATGGAGTGTAGGATTGTGAGTGAATCGAGAAAATCGGGAAATATAATAAAATGGTAAGTTGCCAAATAAAATAAAATAAAAATAAAATATCTTTATTTCAGATCTTTAGTCGATCCATATGATGTTAGTAACAGTGGAGACTTATGAACTACGTTAGTGACAATAATGACAATAAATTAATGATACTTAAATGACTTAACGCCCCGGCTTTGCACGGGTTTATATGCATGTATTATACATATAAACCTTCCTCTTGAATCACTCTATCCATTAAAACCCGCATCAAAATCCGTTGCGTAGTTTTAAAGATCTAAGCATACATAGGGACAGACAGACAGCGGGAAGCGACTTGGTGTTATACTATGTAGTGAGGAATAACTGGTTCAGGCTTATTTGGCCCTCCCGATAGCCACCTGAACCCAGTATCTTGAGAGTGGACAGTCGAGGCGCTCCGCCAACACCCTCAGAAGACTATTGCTGCTGCCTCTCAGCCGTCTCAGTAGCGACGCTACTCGTTTTCGCCAAAGCCCTTATACTTCCGTTAAACATTTTTTTGTAAAATGCCGTTAAAATTCGCATATATCTATATAACTACCGTTTTTAAATTTATGTTGGTGAGAAAATCAAAACGCATGACATTATAGGCTTGTTAAGTTTGGTGAATAAGGAAATACTACAAAACTATTCCAGTTGTCTTAATGACAGAGATGGTGCTCAGGACATCGCTTTCCTCTTATGGCTCTGTGAGACAGGGACATGAAAGTGGGGTTAGGATATCTCTGTAATATGCCGGGGATGCCACATTTTGAATCTCGAATCGAGCCCTAGTTCATAACATAAATCCGGATGCGTTCTGGCACCTGAACCCGGTTACAACAGGAGAGTCAAATATGTATGTATGTATGTACGCACTTTATTGTATACGCAAAACAGGTTAAATCATACACATGATATGTAAGATTAAAGTAGGTACAAAGGCGAACTTCTCCCATAAGGGATACAAAAAATATGCATTTGGCTTATTGCTTTCTGAAAAGCACTTATTCTCAATAGGTAGCTACTTACTCGTAGTTATCTAAAAATGGACCTTCATTACTCATGTGACCCTAGTACATTCGCTAAACTTCACCCTTTCACCAATGTGACTGACATACGATTTACATTCGAAAACTCGTCTTCTCCTTACCAAGATTTCAATTTAAGTAAAGCAATCCAATTTCACACAACGCTGGGTATAAATGGGTGTAATTTTATACCAGGATTTAAGCCACGTTAAATTAAGTAGGAGGTTGTAGTTTAGTGCGTGGCCCTAGGTATGATGGACGAATATTAACTTCTACCGTTTTATGGACGGTACCGGTAATATTACAAAATTACGGGATCCATTTTTACTTAAAGAATCATAACGTTACTCAATTGGGTTGGCAAAGTTTCCTTTTTAAATTTGAGAAAGTTATTATGTGTTACTTAATTAGGAGTAAGTAATATTTACTGTAAATTGAAGTGCCGTTAGATAAAAATTGTTTTTAGCTTGATTAATACGGGTACATAAGAAGCCGTTAAAAGTGTATTCATTGGCTACGTCAATAATATATTAAAAAACATTTAAGTTGCGAATACAACATCTGAAAATCTGATATTACAGTAATATCGAACAAAATGCGATATCAAATTGCATTATTTCAAGCTAGTTAAGTTTATTAGGCGAAAAAAACGTTGATCGGTCACCAGCTCGATGGGTTGCCAATATTAAGGTGGTTCGATTGCCATACAAAACGTTATTTGACATTCGCCGATTAACGGCGTGATATTTTAAGAAACTTATGTACTTAACAAACTTTCATAAATTGGCTTTTCATTTGCGCGAAATTCCCCCTTTACTAGAATTATCTTCTATAAACAAGAATAATTTGAGAAATTGGTTTGGGGCGTGATATTTTGGCTAAGCAATTTTTCTAAATTTTTTCTAGTTTACACAAGTTTATTCTACGACACATTTAACAGGCTGGGCTGTGAGGGCCACTGATAATGTATCTATTGTTTTGCTGTTTTGGTAAATAAATAATTTTGTATGTTTTTTTTGTTAATTAATCGCAGGTCACTCCTGTACGTCGACTAGCACAGAAGGATGAGTGGCGTAGGTACTCAAAGAGAGGCATATGCTCAGCGGTGCACGATAGTTAGGCTGTGAATGATGATGTAGCTTTATCAATTTGTAAGTCAGAGTACACTGAAGGCGGAAACATATTATTAAAACGCCTCCCGACCCGACTTTGACTAACTTGAGTACTATGCTCGATGACCTCAGTAAAGCTTCCGAGCGAGTTAGTCTAAGGATGAACATGGATAAGACGAAGATCATGTCAAACGTCCATGTAGTACCACCTCCCATTTCAATCGGACACACGACGCGCTCGAAGTTGTAGACGATTATGTATACCTAGGACAGACTGTCCAGTTAGGTAGGTCCAACTTTGAAAAAGAGGTCAATCGTCGAATCCGACTCGGCTGGGCAGCATTCGGGAAGCTACGGCACACCTTTTCGTCCAATATTCCGCAGTGTCTCAAGACGAGAGTCTTTGACCAGTGTGTGTTGCCAGTGATGACATATGGCACGGAAACGTGGTCGTGGTCAAAGGGCAATGGAGAGGGCTATGCTGGGAGTTTCTCTGCGCGATCGCATCAGAAATGAGGCTATCCGCAGCAGAACCAAGGTAACCGATATAGCCCTCCGAATTGCTAAACTTAAGTGGCAGTGGGCGGGGCACATTGCACGTAGAACCGATGGCCGTTGGGGCGGAAACGTTCTGGAGTGGCGACCACGTACCGGAAGGTGCGGCGTGGGTAGGCCCCCCCGCGAGGTGGACTGATGACCTGGTAAAGGTCGCGGGAGTCCGCTGGATGCGGGTGGCGCAGGACCGGCCATTGTGGCACTCTTTTGGGTCAAAAAAGTCAAAAGTCAAAATATTTTATTCAAAATAGATTCATACAGAACACTTTTTGAAGGTCAAAGTATATTTTCTTAAAGTTCGAAAGGGTAATTATAGTTGTTAATATAAAAATATAAAAATGTCAAATATCACTAGTTTACATGTTTACATGTCAATATGTTATAAGTAGGTCAAAGTTCATTTACATTTACAATTAGGCACATGTTAACTTACAAACATGAATTCTGTTTTCACAATGTCAAAAATAGAATAAAAAATATTATTAGAACTAGGGAAAAATATATGTCAAGATTATATAAAACAAATTAAAAATTAGAGTATGTCAGATTGTCAGTACACAGAGAGAAAATAATAATAATAAAAATCATTTAAAGGCGTCTTTGTCATTTATAAAGTCGCTTATCGTGTAATAGGCCTTACTAACTAAATGGCTTTTTATAAACAACTTAAACTTATTTAATGACAAACCTTGTACATTTTTGGGAATTTTGTTATAAAAACGCACACAATTTCCCATAAAAGACGAATTTACCTTTTGTAAACGATAACGGGGCACGGAAAGTTTATCCTTATTTCTAGTATTGAGCGAGTGATAGTCACTATTTAGTTTAAATAAATGTAGATTTCGTTTAACATACAAAACAATTTCAAAAATATATTGAGAAACAAACGTCAAAATGTTGATTTGCTTGAATTTTTCTCTTAATGAAATGCGAGATCCTAACTGATAAATCGCGCGAATCGCTCTTTTTTGTAAAACAAAAATGATATGGATATCAGCGGCTTTACCCCAAAGCAAAATACCATAGGTCATAATGCTGTGAAAGTAAGAGAAGTAAACAAGCCTAGCTGTCTCAACATCGGTGAGTTGCCTTATTCTTTTGACTGCATATGCTGCCGAACTAAGCCTATTACCCAACGAAGAAATATGTGATCCCCATTGCAGTTTATGATCCAGTGTAATACCGAGAAAAACAGTGCTATGAGAAAATTTAATGAACTCATCATTAAGTTTCACCTGTTCATTCTTACTGGTATTGACTTTAGCAAGACTGAATTTAATACATTTTGTTTTCTTGCTATTTAAAAGTAAATTGTTAGCGGTGAACCATCCCGCAACCGAGTCTAGTGCTGCATTCACTTGATCGAAATTGGTTTCCTTTCTGCCAAGTTTAAATATTAACGATGTGTCATCAGCGAATAACACAATATCGTGTTTGTTCTGCACGTGATAGGGCAAATCGTTAATATAGGCCAAGAAAAGAAACGGACCAAGTATTGAGCCTTGTGGAACTCCTATAGAAATATTAGACCCCTTAGATTGTATCCTATTTATTTCCACATGTTGTGTTCTATTGGATAGGTAAGATTTTATAAGATCTAATGCACGATGTTTTACCCCGTAGTGGCTAAGCTTTAAGATAAGAGTGTCATGGTTTACACAGTCAAAGGCCTTTGACAGATCGCAAAAAACACCAATTGCATCCATAGACTTTTCCCAAGCATCAAAAATGGTTCGTAGTAGTTCAACACCAGCATCGGTTGTTGATCGGCCTTTAGTAAATCCAAACTGATTTGCATGTAAAAGATTATTCAAGTTGAAGTGTGATAACATTTGGTTCAAGATAATCTTTTCAAAAATTTTACTTATTGCTGGGAGTATAGAAATAGGTCGAAAATTTGTAGGGTCTGTTTTCGTGCCAGTTTTGTACACTGGTATTATTTTACTTTGTTTCATTAGGTCTGGGAAAATTCCAATGTCTATGCAACTATTAAATATATAAGCAAGATATGGTGCTATAGCTACTATTATTGCCTTCAATGCTCTAACTGAAAGGCCCCAAAGATCTTCGGTTTTTTTCACCATGAGTGTATTGAAAGATGTTACAATTTCTTTTGGAGATACGTGCGTAAATTTAAAAATAACTTCGCATTCATCCACACAATTTTTCAAAAGGATTTTAGCAGCAACAGGAGAGCTATTTAATGACCTCATCGTTGCCGAGGGGGAGGCCTATGTCCAGCAGTGGACGTCTTTCGGCTGATATGATGATGATGATGACGCGACCCGATGAAACGCGGCGCGTGTTGAATCGAATCAAATTGTATTGTCTTCGCGACGACGTTCGCGTCGGATGTTCATGGAGTGATTCTGCTCATAGAAAACAATACAATTTGATTCAGCTCAACACGCGTCGCGTTTCATCGGGTCGCGTGGCGTTTTAATAATGTGCTCCCGCCGTGAGAGTTATAATAAATGAAATGAATTGAAAATGAAAAATGATTTATTCGTTTTCTGAAGTACCTACTAATTTAACATGTGCTGGTGTCCCTTTTTAAGTAAAAGTAATACCTGTGCTAAGGGGCACCGCTCTTCCATATGCAGGTATCGATGCAGGTAGTAAATAGCTATTAATGATTACTAAATTAATTGTAAAATATTTTCTAGGAGTACACAATTTATATAAAGTTAGAAGCAAGAACAATTGAAGGAGTCTGTAATTGAAGGTGGGTAATATATATATCGACGGTGGAAAGGCAAAACCACTGAAGCGACATTTTGGTCAAAATAGAGTTATGTGGTTGTGTGCGTGCGTGCGTGCGTGTGTGTGTGTGTGTGTGTGTGTGTGTGTGTGTGTGTGTGTGTGTGTGTGTGTGTGTGTGGTTCTACACTTATGTGCTGTGGTAGGGTAGATATACATTTCTTTATTTATTAAGTTGTAGAGTTTGCCAGATAGGGTGGCATATTATACCCACCGCTACCCTACATGTGACCCCTGGGCGGCGCTAAAAGTGCAACAACCTGGCAACCGTACCGTCTTTTCGAATATCTCACGGTTCTAATACACTGATTTGCCATACGATAAATAAATAACGACAATTGTGTACATAAAATAGATATTTTAAAACAAGACCCACGAGCAAGGAGCACTTAGAGAGGAGTTATTAAATTACGATTTAGTGATTTTTACTCTTATCTCCGAAGTAAACTCAGACGGATGAAATTTAATATGCTCAACTCCGTAATTAAAATATCAAAACTTTATTTTATTATCAATCTCACGCCCGACAAGTAAATGTCAATTTTATTGTTCCCAAGTTTGAAAGAAAGCAAAATATTATTAATTTGAAGAGCTCAAAATAGTCATAAAACTTCAAGTATTGTGCTAGAGGACAAAGAAACTAATTACCAAGTTAAGCGTTTAACAAACAACTGACAAATTAAAACGGGAGGAAAAACTCGAGCTAATTAATCTAAGTCGAGCAACAGGTGCCAGTAGTGGTTTGTCACTCTAGCCAACGAGCCAGGTGGTCTATCGGACTCGACGTATTGGTTTTGCGACCAAATTTAAATACGCGCGCACTCATTTTGACAAGTTAAAATGCTCCACACGCGTAAAAGTTAAGTCGCCTCAGCATGTTGTGCAGACCTAAATCGGTACCATGTGGGCAATACGATATCTGTGCAAATTTTAGACTTCACGTGTTAATTGTGTAAAGTCATACACAGAGCGTTATACGGGCTTTATCTAGAGCTGATTGGCTTTGCGCGCATAGCAACGAGGGACCGACGTCTACAACTAAATTGTTTTTATTTAATAAGTTAAGATAGGCTGGCGCTCTGAGTTAAAAGTACCTACTGTACCTATCCACGTTTTAGGCGGGTTGCATCAGCCACAATTTACAGGCCGGTAATCGTTAATGGTAACTGTCAAACATTCGAAATAATCAAATTTTAACGAACAGCTTACGGTTAGTGACAACCAGCACTTTTCAAACATTTAAATATAATATCCTCAAGGGCTCTTTACAACTGAGTATGATCGCGCTCGAAATACAATAAAAAAAGCGGCCAAGTGCGAGACGGACTCGTACATGAAGGGTTCCGTAAAATAAACTGCGGTTTATGATTTATGACGTATTAAAAAAAACTACTTACTAGATCTCGTTCAAACCAATTTTCAGTGGAAGTTTGCATGGTAATGTACAACATACATTTTTTTAGTATTATCTTTGTCTTATTTTAGAAGTTACAGGGGGGGGGGGACACACATTTTACCACTTTGGAAGTGTCTCTCGCGTAAACTATTCAGTTTAGAAAAAAAAAATAATAGAAACCTATAAATATCATTTTTGAAGACCTACCCCACACGCATGGGTTTGATGAAAAATAATTTCTTGAGTTACAGTTCTGTGTATGGGGGGAACCCCTAAAACTTAATGTTTTTTTTCGATTTTTGTGTGAAAATCTTAATGCAGTTTACAGAATACATCTACTTACCAAGTTTCAACAGTATAGCTCTTATATTTAGTTTCGGAAAAAAGTAGCTGTGACATACGGACGGACAGACAGATAGACAGACATACAGACATGACGAATCTATAAGGGTCCCGTTTATTGCCATCTGGCTACGGAACCCTAACAAATAGCAGTTGCAAAACTCCACTTACTCGTAACATCAGTTTTACCATTAATAACCAGAACCTTTGAAATCAATACAAAACTAGGCTCGTCGAAATTAAGAAAACTTGTATCAGAAATATTATTACTTTTACATTGTTTTAGTATAAGGCCTTACTTCCAATTAGGTATTGTCCATTTGTCCGTGACTAGGTTTCAGCCCAGCCAGAACTGTTCATTAATAGTATTTGCTTCAATACATCTTAGGTATCCAATTCTTATGAAATTGATTTTGGCGGCTGGCGGATTTGTGTCGTAGCCTCGACAAATATGGCTAAGTCTGGTCAATAAATAGAGCAATATTTTGGAGATATTCGAACACCGTATCGAACTAGCACCACAGTAAACCACAGGCTGGTAAATGACTACTAGTCAATGATATTACAACGTGTCGTGTCCCGAAAGTCAACTTCAAACTTCAAGTCGAGAACGGATGATAGCCAAGTCATAACAGTAATACTAAAAAACAACCATGACTTGGTATTTAAAATTTAGAAAGAAAAGAAAGAAGACATTTATTTACTACACAAAAGACACACAGAGACAAAGGGAGTAGGCATACATTACAATTTAACACATATTGTGTGTGTCTTCGCGGCAGTGAATAGGTCGCTGTCTCAGCATTATGCCGAGGTGTCAGACAGCACTACAACGCTGATTTTCAGACAGCACCGTACGTGACCCACTGAACGCAACACAACATAAGACCATTGATAAACACATAATTATTGTATACACATAATAAATAATAAATGTAATAAATTTGTAGATTGGGATAGGAAAGTGCTGGATGGGTTAGGATTGGGTTTGGGATTTCTGGAGCGTCAACAAATAGCCCTTAAGCTGACGCTTAAAGGTATACTTGCTAGACGCTCTTTGAATAGGTGGCTTGAAATTACAGGCATTTAAAAAAATATATACCCTGTAATGATGTTTAAGTTTACTTTTCTTTAGTAAACACAAATCAAATACCAAGGTTTTAAATAAAATAACTCTTTCTTTCCCAAACACGTACTTAAAATCGTTAAGCCAACTAACTTCCAACTGTACTGAAAAAAAGTAAACTCGTACTACGCTAATTTAGCAAGTAGCTTCAACAGACGATAGGCTATTAAGTCCGTATTTAAAAATTATATAACACATGCTAACTAGTATATTGAAGAAAAACTAGTGTTTTTTGGTGTGATGCATGATATTATTTGTGTACCTAATAATGGCATAGGAAATTCAAAATTAAATTTTCATCGAATAAGGGTACTTATTTAATAAAACATGACTTCGATTGTTTAAATTTAATTTTTTTCGTATTAACTTTCACCCATCGACGGCTTGACGTTGATTTTTGGGATACATACAATATCTTTTCTGCTTTGCCTTAAGGTCGACGGGTAGACAATCCAATATGGCATTAAGTCCACCTTTTGAACGATAAGTTTTTCTTTTGAGCAATGGAATTCAAATAAATTAATAAATATAAAAAAAAACCGCCGAGACTAAGAAATAAAATCTCTGATCCCTACAAAACCAGCCTGGTATCGAACTGCAAGATTTGATGGAGTCGATGGACACTGCTCAAATAAGTAGGTTTGGTGACAAATGTCACGTCTCCAAAATGAATAAATAAATAAGTAAATAATATACATTTCCAGACGCAATAAAAATACACTGAAAGGTAAATTATGATTGAAACGCTGAGCGCCGGGATCAAATATTCACTGACGACATTTTCAAGAAATAATTTCTGTTTGAAGATATTTTGTTGCCTGATGTTTAAAAAGCATTAATTAGTCTATTTGTTTCTCTAAAGTAGTTAATAGCTATTTTAGAGAAACAAATATACTACTAATTGGCAAAACTCGTATACTTAGTCTGAAAAAAACCTGTAAGAACAGTTTATTATCTGGCGGCACGGCAGTGCCCCCGCCAATCGAGAATTAGGTATATTTACAAGTTTTTATTTAAGGGTGATAGAGTCTGGCTAGTGAAGAATGAACCAACAAACGAGCGGCAAATTTAAGGCCTCCACACACCGGTCGCGTGCGCGGGTCGGGCGCGGGCCCGCGCAAGTTTTGAAACTACACTCCAAACACACATCGAACGCGGGCCCGCCGCGGGCCCACGGCGGGCCCGCGAGCTCGCGTTCGATGTGTGTTTGAAGTTTATTTTCAATGTTTTACAACTTGCGCGGGCCCGCGCCCGACCCGCGCCCGACCCGCGCCCGCGACCGGTGTGTGGAGGCCTTTAAAAAGACAGCGTGTTGCAACACCGCGAATAACAAGACAAAATAGTAGGTACCTAATGACAATGACACTTGAATAATAGGTAATTATTTTTCTTCAGTACAGACAATGCAAATTAAATATGCATATTAAAACTCTTTAACATCATTCTACTTTAGATTTAAGAAGAATAATGAAGACCATTCTTCAATGTGAATTATATTAGCAGCAATCCACCCTTTAATTCTCATCAATAGAAATATTATTTTATTATGGAAATGTTACTTTCTTAGTTAGCATATTAAGTATCAAGATCAAGACGTCATACTAATTTAAGACGTTTGACACAGTCATTTGACAATGATATAATATTTACTGTCATCGTATAAAAGTTTTGAATAAATCTCAGGCTCATCTTTCATTAGCCGGACTCTACTTCAATTCTTGTTAACCACGCTCGCGTGTAAGAGACACGTTTGTTTTCCAGACACGAGAAAGCGAAATTCAAACACTCTTCGGAAATTTAAAATTAACTTAATATCGCATTTTGTGAAGTTTTATTCATTTTGCTTCTATGACTTTTGAGAAGAAGTTAAATCACAGAATAAGTAATAGTACAAGTAGTTAAATGCCGTGATTTCAATTTGAATTTGCGGTTTAATAATGTAATGTTTGTGTTGGCTGAGGTTAAAAAGAAAAATACAGTTCCAACTATTTTTTTTTTCTATAAACAAATGATTATTGATTAAGCAATCGTGTTTTGGTTTCTAACACACTAATATTTTCACATATATATACTCGTAGACATATATCTGAAAACGTTTTATGAACGTCTTTCTGCCGAAATACGAAATAATCTATGTGACCAAACATTCAAATGCCGATTGAGAAACTTTTTGTTGAATAAGCTATTCTACTCTGTAAGCGAATTTATGGACCACAAACCTGGAATTTAGTAATTAAAACTTTGTGAATTGAGTACCTATTTGACGATCCACTGCCGGAGATAATATTTCTGACATGATTATACGAGTATAGCTCTTAAATTTTAAATGTACCTTTTCTTGATTTTTCAAATAATTTTATTGACATGTATCTATTTGCTTTTCGACGATCATAATAATGACTACATGTAAACATACTAATTTAATTTACAATGTAATCTAACTATGAAAAAAATGAATCTATCTATCTATATCTGTCTAATGAATTCATTAAGAATTTATTTAAAAAAAATCATCGAAAAATCTTAGTATTTTCCAATGTATGTTTTTAACTTCACATGTATGTTGTGTCAGAGTCAGGCATGATCACAAATACTAGGTGCCAAAGTTTGCGAAACTTACAAATTTTGTATTTTATTGAAACGTTCCGTACAGACTTCACTACTACAATGAAACTTGTCCATTTTTTTAGAAAAAAATACCAGTTTTACGTAAAAAAAGTTATTTTGGAACCGATCTCTCATAATCTACTGCCCAATTTCAAGATTAACCGCTCAAATACAATTTTAAATTACTTAAAAGTACCTAAAAACTCAAAAGCCACTGTATTTTACCACTTGGATTAAAACCTACTTAAAAAGTGTCAGATCAGTCTTAAAAAATCATTTGAATGTGGACTTCAGCTGAAATAGCGTTCTTTTTGCTGTAATTTCGTCCTGAAATACCTAAGAGCTACTACAGAAGAGCTCTCATTATCAGGCATTTTAAAGTGAGATTTAACTTGACGGACATATTTTTATTTCATTATAATTTTCCCTGATTCATCTTCTGCGCCTGTACAATCGCATTTATATGTATTATTTCGCATGTGATAAGACACAAGTCAATACGAGTCCAGTCTTAATAAGTTAGTAGCGTGAGTTAGATTTGAGTCATTTTGAGGGATCAATTTTTCATTTAATTTAATTTATTTATTATGCTTTAAATTGAATATACAATTTTACCCATAGATGTAGCTAAAATATCAATATACACAAGAAAATATAAAAAGTAATGAGTAATAATAGTCACAATGTCAAAATGTATCATCTACTGTCATCACAATAGAGCTCAAATAACAAATGTCAAAATATCTGTAAATACAAATGTCAATAGACAATAACAATTCATAACACATCATTAACATTACTAAAAAAACATTCAAATTATAAGGACATGAGACTAACAGGTATAAATGTAAAGCGTAAGTATGACAGTATGAGGGTCAATATAATTTTGTAGTTATTATAATAATTAATAATTTGGATTGGATTTTTATTTAAACCCCATGTGGTGTCAGGTTAGGATAGTACCACCCCCGTTTTTACTACGGGATCGGGTTGAGGTGTGTTGTGGGCGATATGCTTGCAACCTATCACTTCAATCTCACACTTTCTCGCACGCAATTACTAAAAGTGGCATTGAAAATCAATATTTTATGTGCCTTTTGGGAACACATGAATATACCTATGTATATTTTAGTTTAATCGAAGTACTTAGTACAGTCGCCATCACATACATCGGAGCAAACAAGCAGCTCACAAACATCGGAACACACTTCTATTTTCAAGGCATTAGGGTGCATGTGTCGATATTTTTGAACACCTATAGTGTACCGATGTAAGTACAGTCGCCATTTTGTAATATTTTCATTTACCTTAGTGTGGTGGACAAGTGTACTGCAGATCATTAAATTTAATTAAGAGAGGCTTAAAATGCCATTTCTTTCTTCATCTCCTTCTGCTTCATTGAGCCCTTCACAATGTCTCGAGAAGGTTAAGGGCATCTTTAAAATTCGTTGGCGTCCTTAAAAAGTGGAAGAAATTCGGTAAAATATGACCATAGACTGTTTTAGGTACCTAGACTAAAGGCATAGGTATTAATTTTTTGGCTTAGCAGATCGGAAAATATTTTATAGAGGCAACAAAATATTTTGTAAGTGTTTAGGATGACTCTATTCGTATATGGCTAAGATCGAATATATAAATTGCCAACGATTCTCTCGCTGCCGCTCACACGATGTCACGACGCTGTTGTAGTACCAAGCGGGTAACTTTTCAATAGGTTTATTTAAATTTAGATGAATTTTGGAGATGAAGAGAAGATAAGAAAATATAGTCAAAGATAATCTTATTAACATTTTTTTATTGGTTCTATCCAACTGTAATCTGAGAAATCCTGAATAGTTACTCCACGACTATCACACATCCTGAGTACATGTCTTATATATACTTAATCAAGTCCTAAATCTATTTAACAATAACTTTTGCGTCTGTCTAGCCTCGGTCAATGTTTTTTCCCAATTGCTGGTAAGTTGGCTTTGTTCAACGTTTCCCTAATTAGGAGAATGTCACTTACAATTGAAGGAAAGAGCTTCTCTAAAGACGTAGGCTATTTCTTTTTATTTCGCCGAGTACTAGAAGGTCTTGTGTCTTTGGGCTTGTCCAATCAAGGTTTAGTTTCGGGATCATTAGTGTTTCCTGGAAGTTATCCTTTCTGACTGCGCCAGTAGGTAACTGTTATTCTGTGTGACTGTAAGCACGAAATAATGTATGTATATTGATTATAAAGTTAAGAACTTATTTTATGTGTTCACGATTTAATTGATTCCATTGCGCAACGAAAGTTTGCCATTTTAGATTTTGATTTCGCTGTAGTTACAACCTTTTATCGAGCAAAATGAGTATTGCGTGGATGTCGCAATTCTGTACGTTGTGTCTCTATAACGTTCTGTGTGTTGTAGGTAGCTCACTCTCACCGGGAACGCAACACTATTTATATACCTACAGAGCAAATAGCGGTGCTATAATGACTGCAGTCTTCTGTAAGATGGAAGTAGGTACTTCCCTAGCCAGGCTGGTCCAAATATACTTGCCGCCTTACCCTCTCTCAAACATACCCGCAGAGTAAGTATTTGTGTTAGGATTGTTTCTAAGTCTATTCATTTTTAAGTTAACAAAAAGCAAACAATGAACACACGAATTAAGAGACGCTTAACTTGTAATTTTAGGGTAAAGAAACTCGAAGTATAAAATAGTGAAGCTACTTAACTATTAGCTTGCGGTCGGCGCCGGAATTAGCTCGAGGGGGTTCATTCACCAACTGGGGGTCGATCAGAGAATCGCGTTTCGCAATCCAATGTGCTTAGTGCGGCGCACGCTCAAACTTGCGGTGAGCTAAAGCTGCGATCAGTACAGCTAACGTGAGTTACAATCGTAACCTTACGATACGTAACTACAGACCAGAGGCTCTAGTATAAGTTTTATCCATGCAATACGTTTTCGAACGCGTTTGCGTTTAGTCTCAATTTATATGGCAAGGCGAACAGCGCCTCTGGTGGTAACTATTAGGAACTACGCGTTGCCATACAAATTGAAACTAAACGCAAACGCGTTCGAAAACGTATATATATCGATACAACTTATACTAGGGCTACAGAGTGAATAAACGCGCTTCGAATAGATTTCGATTCGACACGTCAAACTTGTAACTCACACTGCCGTTGTACTACGAAACCAACTGCAAAACGTTAGGCGCTAGCGTTTTATTTTCGATGCGTAATTTAACGTTCGATTCGTACTACCAATCGGTAGTGTGAGACATTTCGAACCGAATAATACCGTCGCGACTGTAGTTTACTATTTCACTTGCAAAATGGTGCGTGATATCGTATTATTCCGTAAAGAGTTACCGTAGATCCGATCGAAATTTATCTCAAATTAAAGAACTTATAAAAATAAGGGTTTTGAATTGACAACATATATCCGCAAAATTCGGATTGTCGCGTATTTTGTATTTAAAAATGCAAATAAATGACCCACGCGCCGCCATATTGTATCGACACTGTCGACGTCGCGATGCGCGTATTCTGTAATGTCATAACCCACACACGCTAGCATTTTAATTAAAACGATAAATGCTTGTGATATAAGGTTGAATATTGGAAAATCGATTAAACTATACGAACGATCGTGGAGTCGATCGCGGGTAAAGTAATGTATAAGTGACTCACGCTACGGTTTGGATTTTTAGTTCTATGAGTGACCACCAGGGGCGGTGTATAGACTTTTCATACTAAATCTTAACGATAGGCGCTAGCGCCTGTAGTAAACGCAACTCACTTCAATCCCACGCTAAGGGTACTGGCCCCGTAGCATGGATGGCCTTATCACGCGATACGTGACAAGATAACAGCGTCGTCTCGTTCTATCGAACGGTGTCAGCCAGGGACGGATGCTCTATCATGTCACTTATCGCGTGATAAGGCAATCCATGCTATGGGGCCTGGTGATCGAAACGCACACCGACCGCTACGACAACCGGTATTTTCACGCTCTATTTCGTCCTTTGGTTTATAATATCATTTTGAGCGGGCAGTCTAAAAATGTTACCGTAATACATGATAAAGTCCTAAATTAAGAGCCTAAAATAATTCATAATATTAGACTACTTCGGGGATTTATGAAAAAACCGGTTCTCTCTTTGACTGACCCACCTGTGCTGTGCCACAGTAAACGCCATTATTTTACGACCCCTGAATTCCTAGTAGCTATATAACTGTTTGTAATTGAAGGCAAACAAACACATTGTCAACTTGAGTGTCTTGACCTTCGGTTTATAATAATGAATCCGATTAAAATCCAACAGATTCAAACAAACAGACCCCCACGATTTTATAACTGGGATGAGACGAGTCAAGCTCGACTTCTAGAATAATTATAAGATAAGTACACAATACTTCGAGCGCAGCTAATTCGGGTCCGTACTGCACTGGCTCAAGATCTGAATAATAAAGATATTAAGTATAGAGATAGAGGAGCTCACTCTTCCATGCCTTTGTTGGTGGTTTTGTGCCGGGGAAATTAAATACAGGGATTTGCGATAGTGCCTGTCTAGCGTGTTCGTGGTTTAATATTTATTTCTTTAATATATTGAAGTCGAGTGTTAAAATAAGGGTACATAGCATACTTCACCATAACAACAACTCACAAATAGGTATGGCCCATCGCTCTTATGTCAGCGGATCACGGTTTGGGTAAATATTTATGAGAGGACTAAATCGACACATATTTTTGCACTTGACTGTAGGTACATTTCGTAATTAAATAAATAAAAAAATAAAAATAACTTTATTGGTAAGGAACAAGACTTACTACTACTTACACTGTAAACACTTTTATAAGTTAAGCATACGCAAGTATTGACTGCTGATAGTGTAGGTAATCAATTACGTATGTAAATACATTTTTTTTGTAATACTACGAGTAAGCTTCCTCTGTTCCCCGTACTAGTAATTATACTGTATCACGGTGGAACAGGATTCGCCATCATCGCTGTTTAAATGTTGTTTAACTTAAATAACTAGATACTAAACATGAGATTTATTTGACAAATTTAAGGACACTAACAATAAGTAAGGAATGCGGGTGAGTTGACAAAATCATATCGGCAATGCCGCGCTAGTCGAACGAGGTTGTAAACACATAGTATATGCAAAGTGACCAGAATAGTCAGTGGATGGATTTATTTTTATTTATGCAACGTATATACAATAAGTTATACAATAAGATGCCGGAAAATATTAGGTTGTTAGATGGCTTTAAATTCCAGACAAAACTGAAGGACTGGTTAATTAGCAAATGTTTTATGATTTGAATGACTATTTCTTGTGATGTAAATTCTATCTTTTTAAGTGTAAGTATTATTACTATTGTACTCCCGAAATGGGCAGACTGTTGAGACTTATTACTTTATGACATGTTATGTGTACGCAGTTTTGACTATAACTTATATCTTATCTTATTTTATAGTATATTTAGTATATCTATGACTAAGTATGACTAATTCTGAGTACCTAGACGTTATGCATGTTCGTGTGTGAATATTCATGTGTGCTTCTGGGTGTGTGTGTGTGTGTATGTGTGTGTATGTGTGTGTGTATGTGTGTGTGTGTGTGTGTCTGAGCTTTCGTAGTTCAGCTGTTTTAAGTGTGCTTCTATCATTGACTTACAAGCGTATGATGCAAGTAAACGTAAACTTATGTTTTTACTAATTTTATTATAGATAGCTGGTCCAAGAACCTTTATAAAGCGCTTTGCAAACGTGGTATTATGTTTGGGAATGGAATATACTAAGTCGTTTCTTCTTCGTGATGCAGAGTAATCAGGTGGGTTTTTGTGTTGTGCTAGTAGAAGAGACTTAATAAATAATTGTCTTACAGTTAAGACCGAAGTCTGCTGGTATAAGGACTGTGTGGAGTAGCGATAAGTTTTAAAAGTCATTACTTGAAGTACGACCCTCTGGGCTCTCTCTAGTTTCAGCATCGCCGTTTTTGTTGTACCACCCCAAATAGTTATACAGTAACTAATAATAGATTGACATAATGCGTGGTAAATTGAGGTGAGTAGCTTATTGTCACAAACATGCCGTAAGGTTTTGAAAATGTAGATAAGTTTTCTCACTCTTCCTGTGAGGCCATCTATGTGTTTTTGCCAGTTAAGGTTCTTATCGACTTGAACTCCCAGATATCTTACACTTGTGGGTTCAGAGATAACTTCGCAGTGGCACCTTGAGAGATCTGAACATTTGTGCGCTTTAATAGCGAGATTTCCTTCAGTTGGACGATTCATACTATTTCTAACACTAAATGGAATTAGCTTAGTTTTAGTTAGGTGGAGAGTAAGTAGATTGTTGTTTAGCCATTCTGTAACAATGTTAAAACCGATTTGAGCAGTATTATTAACGTCCGTCCAGGAATTTCCATGGAACAGCAGTACAGTGTCATCGGCAAACGTTATTATTTGAGCATCACTAATGTTTATCCTACAGAGTTCGTCTATGTATACAAGAAAAAGCGTCGGCCCAAGGACGCTACCTTGAGGAACTCCGTAGTTGATAGGCTCTTCAAGACTGTATAGGTCTCCTACTCTTACTGCCTGTTTACGATTTGTAAGGTAGTCGTGGAACAGTTGCAGTGGTAATCCCCTAACACCCATGTTCTCCATTTTCTTTATTAGTATCGGGACAGAAACTGTATCAAACGCTTTTTTTTAATCCAAGAAGATACCAATGTTTTTTTGTTTTTATCTAATTTGTCAACAAGGAATGAGATTAGTTGTTGCACAGCATCGACAGTCGATTTACGTTCTCTGAACCCGTGTTGATTAGCGCTAAGGAGATCATTGCTCTCGAGGTAGTTTTTTAATCGTTTATTAATTAATTTTTCTAATACTTTAGCTACAGTAGGCAGTAACGAGATAGGCCGGTAATTTGCAATACAATCTCTGTCCCCCGACTTATAGATAGGCAAGACCACCGATTTTTTTAGTGGGTCTGAAAATTTACCAGTGTTAAAACAAATTATGTCTAAGAACTTAATACTAAAGTACATGCACCCTGATAGGGCGAGGAATTTTTTAAATTAACCAATTTTTTTTGTTGATAACATATTATCTACATTTTAGTTGAAAAATGAATAAAATGATAAGTATATAAAAAAAAATATTCACTTTAAATACACTCAAGAGCAAAAGTTTCGGGTCACCCTAAATTAAATAACAGGTTTTTTAAATATTTTTCACTAGTCTTATTTACATAACATCTTCGTCTTCGTTTTTTTTTGAACTATTTTAGGAAATATGACGGTATTTCATCGACCCGAAACTTTTGCTCTTGAGTGTAGTATTCTTATTTATTTAATCGTATGGCGAACAGGACGAAACAGTTACAAAATATACATATCAACTATAAATTAATATTTAGTCTGATCAGCCACTCGATGGCTTCATCGCTAAGGACGATCAGGTCTTCTGGAGGGCCACCGGCGTAGCGGGTTATGGGGCAGTCCTCGATGATGTTCTGGATGGTCTGTACATCGGCACCGCAGGGGCAAGCTGGTTACTTTAAATACATAGTATCAATAAGAAGTGCCGAGTGATTGGCGCGGGATGCGTGGAAGCGGGGTGGTATGATTGCAATACTGCATGCGGATCGCGCAGCAATGAATCGGACTCGGTATAACTTATTAAAACCGCACTAACTCCTCACTGTCAAATTAAGTAATGGCCTAAAGAAATTTGTGCGACATCGGTATTTTCTTGGTTTAGTCCAGTCAGATAATAATATAAGGTCGATATAAGGTCTGTATATCAGAATTAACAAGAAGTTTATGATATTAATCTAGTATCCTAGAGATGTATAAGGTCTCTGCATGAGCGTCCAAATACAATTAATAATTAATAGAATTTGGTAATAATAAGGTAACACTTACACAATTAAATAAAAATCGAGAATAACCTAAACAAGAATAACAAGAAAATAAAACAAAACTAAAAAATAAGGAAGTAAAAATGCATAAGTATTATAAAAAGAACACCCCGTCGAGGAGATCTTCCTGCGACATTGTCCCCATGACGCTGGCTGCGTTACCTCTCTGTATCGCGAGGGCGATTCTTTGAGAGAGGTAAGCGCCAGCCCTGGGATCGCCTGAGGTGTTGATGAGCCACCTCGACAAAGCTCTCATGAACGACCTCATGTCAGCTGACCAGGGACCCAAAGTCTCTGCAGCAAGGGCCGCAAACTCGAAGTATTTAAGTAAAGACGAATATTTGCGGCGCTTGAGTAGTTGGGCCTGGTCAGCTGCAGCGCCAGCCTGTGAGCGGGTTCCTTGAATGTGCGAACGTGTCGACGCAGGTGGCGTTAGTTATTATTCTAATGTTCTTAGAGATGTATACGGTCTCTAAGCGTCAAAACAGAAATAAGGAAAATTAATGTAATATTGTCAGAGACGTACTTATAACATTTAATTGTCGTGATTGTTATTATTGAATGGACTTATTACTAAAGATTAGATCATACCTTACTTACATACGTGGTCTACCGTCGAACACATCGCGGCTCTAATACAAGCGGAAGCCTCTTTTTACCTTCTTTTATAGAAAGCTTCCGCTGGTAATAAGTTAATTTTTTTTGAGAAACGGGCCCCTGGTGTTTGGCAGGACAAATATTCCAAATCATGCCTCCCTTCTTTGTTGTATAGCACGAGCTTTTTTGTTATCTTTGCCCGTGAAAGGCGTCATATGAGCAACTCAATTTTGTCGTTTCTCACTTGACGTTTCCGACTATAGCACGAGTTTCACATGACGATACGATTTATTGGATTTCTAACCAGCAGCCCGCGCGGCTCAGATCACATAATTACAAAGAACGCAGGTGGTGCCGCAGTATACTACTATGTCCATAGAAAAGATCCTTGCTATACATGGTGACTTCAAATTGGTGATACAAAATAGCAAAATGTGAATCTATACATGATTCTGAGCAACTTTTACTATGAGACCAAATTAGTGTCATGCCAAAAAATCCAACTGTTTCATAGACTTTGCTTATTTAACACGTTGGTTGCCATATCACGCGAACTCGCGTGAAGCGGCTGTATACGTAGTGGCCGCTCACGCGAGTTCGCGTGATGATCGAATACAATATCCTGGCCAGAAGATCCCCTGCTTACTCTCACCCTTGCGTCTATAATAAAATCCCCTTTCATCTGAACATTAAAATGGTGCCTGCTCTTAAAGTTAAAGGGGCTGTGAAAAACTGGCTTTTATCCTTGTCATACGATGAAACTGAATTCCTTGTGAAAATGCCTTGTATGAACTGATACCTACTCTGGTTCCGTCAAATTGGCTAGTGGGTGCCAAATACTTTCTCATGTTTTTAATCAAGCACACACACACAAACTCTTATACATCCATCCATCTATACACAACTCCCGCACACTTACACACAAACACGCGCACACACACTCACATATGTACAAGCTAACAGTCGATCTGCTGAATAAATAATATTGGATTAAATTTTAAGCGAAGTTAACTTTAGAGCTACAAGTTACATTAGACCATATAAGCCAATTCTAAGCTAAAACTTTGTATAAATTAAGAATATAGATATATGTATTATGTAAGTAAAAACTTATGTACGACATCCTACAATTCTGTAAATCGCACTCGCAGACTGCCAAGAGACAGGCTCAGCCTAGTTTGGTGTCTGATGGATATTCATAATTTGTAAAACTTGTTTGTTAAATAAATATAAATATAAAAAAAAAATATTGTCCGAGCCACAAAATTGCGGCCGTTGCGTATTGGCCGAAGAAAATGTATGAACAGGTGTTTTTTTTGCATAATCCAAAGTTGGTCCCATAGTAAAAGTTGCTCAGAATCATGGATAGATTCACATTTTGCTATTTTGTATCATCAATTTGAAGTCAATCTGTATAATGGTGGAATAATTTTTGAAATCTCACTTTTAGCTCCAGAGATTATCTCCTACATGCAAGAATAACCTACAAACATTGTAACATACTCATCTTTTACTAACTTTACCTCCTTATCATATCATTATACATACACGCGTTCAGTCCCGTAGTCTAAAATATTTTCAACACGAGGTACTCGCAATCACTCAATAAGAGAGCGTTTTACGATCGTCGAACATTATAGAGCGTTCGACGTGTATTGTGCAGTGTAGATAATACACACGGGAATAACTGGCTCCTGGGAAACGCTGTAATATCCCAGCCATTTGAGCATTAGCCCAGTAACGCGAGCATAAATGGATTACCCGGTGATTGCTCGTGTCAGTTCTCGATGGTATCAGGGGTTGATTAAACAATTACAATTCGCATACTAACTATGCTTACCTTCATCATTATCAACGTATATACGTCCCTCTGCTGGTTAGAGGACTCCTCTCATGGATTAGCGGGAATGGGCAGTAGTCCCCACGCTGGCCCATGCGGGTTCGGGACTTCACATACACCTTTTGAATTTCTTCGTAGCTGTATGCTGTAGCAGAAATGAGGCTATCCGCAGCAGAACCAAGGTAACCGATATAGCCCTCCGAAATGCTAAACTTAAGTGGCAGTGGGTGGGGCACATTGCACGTAGAACCGATGGCCGTTGGGGCGGAAAGGTTCTCGAGTGGCGACCACGTACCGGAAGGCGCGGCGTTGGTAGGCCTCCCACAAGGAGGACTGATGACCTGGTAAAGATCGCGGGAGTCCGCTGGATGCGGGTGGCGCAGGACCGGTCACTTTGGAACTCTTTGGGGGAGGCCTATGTCCAGCAGTGGACGTTTTTCGGCTGATATGATGATGATGATGTATGCAGGTTTCTAAGTGCAGGTGTTAAGGGGCTCCAAGCGCTAATTGACTAGTTTTGATGTGTTTTGAGTTGATATTCCTCCGTCATAACAATAGATATATTTATGGTACAAACGTTAGTCGGTTTTTCAATCCTTTATCTACTTTTGCAGGAGATTTTTTTAGAAAAAAATGAATACATATTTTTTTATGATTTATTCAAACATGGTCCAAAAAAGCTCTGTTTTCGATATTAGTATGTTTATGAACTTTTATATATGAAATATTACATGTAACTGTACCTTATTGACGTCTCTAACAACTCAAGGGAAATTTTTATTTTTAACTCATTTTCACAAAAGTTACGCCTAAAAGCCATACATCTCGAAAACGGTGAGTTTTGAAATATGGGACACTATTTCGGTAAACCTCGTTGTTGTTAATACGGTAAGCCACAAAAAACACGAAAAAACGGACAGTAACAGATCGAAGGTCATTGGGAGCTGTAACTTATTATTATTACACACTCATGTCGCACACGCCAGTTCTTTGCAAAGGTACTGGGTGTCCAGCAATAATAAGGTTTTCAACACACCTGCTCGTAAAGTAGGTCTTATTACAGCGTATTTACACTGATAATGCAGAATATTACCCATGCCGTGCATTTTACATTACGTTATCGCACTAGTGCCTTTTCATTACATATCTTTTTAAATATTAGCAAAATAATGCAGAATATTACCCATGCCGTGACTTTTACATTACATTATCGCACTAGTGCCTTTTCATTAGATATATTTTAACATTTTAATTTTTTATTTTTATTTATTTTTTCCTCGCAAATGTGTTGAAAAACGTCGTATGAAACACGTGAGCATTGGTCATTACACTTCTCGTCTCCATTAAGCCTTCGCCTTCGGCTCAGGCTTAAAAACCGACTCGGGTGTAATGACCAACTTAGCACACTTGTATCATAATGTACTATTATTGTGTCAACTAAACATTTGCTTAATTGATACAATGAACTTGCTCCCACCAGTGTATTTTAATTTAATTTAGTTTATACGATAACTAACCTAGGATAAGTATGTGTTATCACCACTGTGGAGCACATTTGTCTTCAATAAATCATTTATTTATTTATAACTTTTTTTTTATACAACGACGGTGGCAAAATATCTTACGGCCTGCCTGATGTTAAGCAGTTACCATAGCCTATGGACACTTGTGACTCCAGAAGAATCACAAGCGCGTTGCCGACCCTTTATTCACTTGAGGATTCGCTGTGTTGGCAGATAGAGACATGCAGGTCCCTCACTCCCAATACAGCGCATCCTAGGGAGCTCTGGTGACCTTACTCACCACCAGGAACACAACACCAGATACTTCATAGCTTTTGTTTTAGGTATGTGGCGGCTTATCTGCGGAACTAACTGATGCAATTTAAAAAAATCTTTCACCTGTGTAAATTGGAATGGACTATCCTGATAGACAGGCTAAATTTTATTCTGCGAGTTTGCCTGCATTCTTTGCAACACGTGGGCGAAGCCGTGTGGCCAGATAGTTTCATATAAATATGTTGTATTTACGCCCTTGTGAAGGGCAATGGAGAGGGCTATGTTGGGAGTTTCTCTGCGTGATCGCATCAGAAATGAGGCTATCCGCAGCAGAACCAAGGTAACCGATATAGCCCTCCGAATCGCTATACTTAAGTGGCAGTGGGCGGGGCACATTGCACGTAGAACCGATGGCCGTTGGAGCGGAAAGGTTTTCGAGTGGCGACCACGTACCGGAAGGCGAGGCGTGGGTAGGCCCACAAGGTCGCGGGAGTCCGCTGGATGCGAGTGGCGCAGGACCGGTCATTTTGGCACTCTTAGGGGGAAACCTATGTCCAGCAGTGGACGTTTTTCGGCTGATATGATGATGATGATGACGCCCTTGTTCTGCCAAGTTAGTCGAGCGCGTCAAAAACATTAATATCACATCAGAATGTTAAATATTAGTCTCAGATTGATCGCCCAAGTAGAAAGGAGTTCATGAGCTGGGAAAAACCAACAGATTGAATTAGAGAGAAAATCAATCCACACAAATCAGCTTATCACTTAAAACCCGGAATGAAAAAGCATAAGCTTTTTCGAACTTTACAGATTGCACAGAAAGACTGAGCGACGAGTAGAAAAGTTACGAGTAAGTCGTATACGTACAGCGTATTGAATGGAAGAAATCTCATATATCTACGAAACTTAATCTAAACACTAATTGTTTCTAAACTATAGTATAGATTCGTGTTGAATCGAAAGTCCGTATCCGCTTCCAAGTGTAACGGATTATCTCCGCTGAACCGAGTCCTCGTACCGAGATATCTCAATGGGTCATTCAGAGACCCATTCACGTTCCAATTTGATATCAATATGTATCCGCGTGGTGTCGGGTCCGAATTGCGTTTCGTCCCGTAGTTCTCGTAAACGTCAATAGGGTCGAATGTGCTGTGGGTGATGGGCTACCAACTTATCAAATTCTGTTTTTAAACCTATAATTGAGAGGCTTAAGTTTCTGTTTGTATGAATATGGTAAGCGGTCGTTCGGACTCGGTAGCTCGGCGCGTGAGGAGTGCGTGCGAAACATATTGATATGGAATTGGAATGTAAATCATACGTTTTGAGTTGAGACTGAGCTGTGCAGTTTCTACTTTGTCTCTGTCGACAGACGTTAGCCTAGGAGCCTTGGCCTCATTTCTATTTGATACCTAACTCATTTTTATATCCAGTGTATCGCTCAATAAACGAAAAATAGAGCACCAACTAAAATGATTCGAACATGATTTCAATATGCCCCATAATTGGATTTCGTCAAAATTTGTTTAGTAGGATCGCAATCAGAAGTCGTACAGCGGAGTGGAGTGATGGTTTGCGGAATACCGCCAAGCGTGGCAAAATCTTCTTGTGGCAACTATGCCTTCCTAACTTACATTTCCGTCAAAAAAAAAATATTTTGCACGAATTTCAGCGTATCTTCGAAATATTTATTTTAAAAGTTTTTATTTATTTACACGTATACTACATATATTTTAAAGCTATAGTAACAAATTCAACTTAAAAACCAGAAAAAAAAACAATAAATAAAACTAAATAAAACTACTTATGACTAAACTAAGGGGTCTCCCCGCGGCGTGGTGCCGAAGATGCTGGCAGCATTTCCCCGCTGTATCGCAATACTAATGCGTTGAGCGAGGAAGCTGCCAGCTCTTCGGTCCCCGGTGGTGTCGGATAATTTTTTGGCGAGCTCTTTGATTAGGTTGAGTGCGCTGGGACCCCATGGACCAAGGGTCTCGACGCCGAATGGAACAAAGCAGTATTCAGCGCCGAGACCCCTATATTTATTAACTTTGGCCTTTTCCGCAGCCTCTGCAGCCGCACCGACTCTGGAGGATGTTCCGTGGAGATGGGAGGGGGCCAATGTGTCGACACAGGTGGCGTCCCACACGAGCACCCGACCCATCTTCCACGGAATTACTGACATTCCATCCGGTCTCTTGCCATCGTCCCTGAAAATGCCGGGCGGCTCTAACAAGGCCGGCACATTGACGCTGGCAAGAGAGCGGCGTAGAATGTCATTCAGAGCGGCGTGCCTGGAAAACCGGCCAGCGCTTTTCTGGCAAGAAAGCCCGTGATGTCCCAGTGAGTCTACAGAACTGCCGCAGGGACATCTGTGTGGAGTGCATATAGGAATCCCGAGTCGCAGACATGTTGAGATACGGAGCGTTTCAGGCTCCAAGAAAGTCCCAGTGTTTGGCGACGGGTAAGCGTGGAGCCATTCACCGGATTCCTTGGTACCTGACGCCAAAAGTCTGGCCCGCTCCGCACCTGTACTGCGGCTCAGGAGAGAATCAACATAAATTTTGCAGCATACATCGTCCCAGCTCCTTTGGCAACGAGGATGGTCTGGGAAATCTTTTCCCGGGCAAGCGGATGACCAAGCGTTTTTTGCCTCCATCAAGCCAGCAGTTTCAAAGTTTGAGGGGGCACCCCCAAGGATTTTGCCTATGAGACTAGCTGAACTGTGGATGGAAGACAAAAAAGCTGGCAGAGAAACACTAGAAATTTTTCTTATCCCTAGCCCACCATGTCTAATGGGGAGGGATGCTTGGGTCCAAGACTGGTCGCTGAGCTGTATATTCAAAATTTATTCTAAATTTGATTTTATAAGGTCGTCTAGTGGTGCCAATATACTTTGAAATTTATAAAATGGGCTGCAGCGAAGTACATACGTTAATTTGGGCACGAAAAGGCAGAATTTTAGCAAGGTTAAGGCGTAATGGGGGCTTATTTCTAAAAGACGGTTGGAACAGATTTGGAATTTGGAAATTGAATTTTGTATATAATCTTGAAAAGAGTCCTCGAAAATAGGGGACCCTAGGAGGCAAAGTGTTTTTGTATCTACAATATTTATGTTAGGCGTCAGAGTATTAAATTTCTGCTGGATATCTAAAACATTTAAGCTGGAATTTTGAACATAATAGTTCGCATTTGGTGAAATTCAATTCCAAGCCAATATTTTTAAATGTCGACTTTATCGTTGCTAGATCGGAAACAACGGTATCCACATCGCCTCCTAAGGTTCCATCGTCCAGATACCAGACGTTAAATTTAGATTTGAGATTTTTTATAATTGGGTTTATCGCCAAACTAAATATTGCTGGCCCGAGTGGATCACCCTGCTGACATCCGACTTCAGACGATAGTAAATGTTCCCGGTACAAAAGATTAGTCGGGTCTGCGTATGAAAGCAGTAAATAGTTGTAAATTTCGGGAATGTTTTGTTTTACTTCTGACAGCAGAGTGTCCCTATTGACTGAATAAAATGCATTTTTCACATCAATTTTGACCAACACTTCGGCCGATGCATCTGAGAGGTACGTGCGCAAGGAATGTACGGCTGCCTCACACCCGCCTATGGTGCCAAAGCCTAGTTGTACGGGTTCGAAAAGGGGTTGTAATTTAGATAAGATATGCTGAACTGCAATCTTGGACGCAAGACGCCGAAGTGTTGTACCAACGGCTATGGGTCTCACCCCTCCGTCTTTTTTAGACAGTGCGATCAGGTTTGCACCGAACAAAATGGGGACTATTTCGGAGTTGATATTGCCAGAGAACATTTTATTTACTAATTTAGTGATTGAATTAAGAAGTGTTTTGCCTGCATCGCCAGCAGAGAGAGAGACCAAATCTTTCAGATGCTGGGGTGAAATACTGTCCAGACCAGCTGCTGATCCATTTTTAAACGAAAAAATCGCTTCGTAAATTTCTTTACTGTTGATTTCCAAGCAGAACTGGCTAGCCGTTGGTGGATCGAGAAAATATGGAGTCGAAGGAGCTGGAGGATGTTTGCTCTGTAGGGCCGAAAAGGTTTCAGGGGTATCTGGTGACAACACATCGCTTGAAAAAAGAAGACGAGCGGCGCCTTTCAAATCCCCATCACTTATTTTCGTCTCGATATTCTTGCGGAGGTTGAACGATCGAAATATTTGTCCGTCAGCTGTGGAAGGAACAGATGCCTGAACAAAACAGTTGTTCTTGATTTTTTGAGTAAGAGAAGAGTTTGAATTGTCTGTAATAGTATTTGTTTACTAGGGAGGGAAGATATCAAACACAGACAATAAGTACCTATACAATACAATACAATTCTTTATTGATAACACCATAGTTACAAGTTAAATACATACCTATTCAATGGTGGGAATGGTTTTTGAATTCCATTCAATGAATGCAATGCAGATTAAAGACTCTATTTTGTTTTTGCGAAATAAAACATGATATCAATCAAAAAGTTTTTAAGTACATAACATTTTTAAAATTTACAAAAAATTGGATAGCCTTTTGCAGAGAGCTTCAATATAGTTAAATTGGGAATGGAATGGAATAAATTGGTAGTTTTTCGTCTATCAGCGAACGAGTCAAATTAATCCGACTAAACTCTATGTGAACCGTCGATTCCGGCGCAGGTTAGAGAGGACAGCCTTCAGCCTTGAAGAGAGGTTCGATCAACCTGTGTCAGTTCACTGCTGGACATAAGGCTCTCCTATGACACGCCACTGAGCTCGGTTTTCAGCTTTTCTGCTCGCTGCCTTGCGAGTGTCATCGTCCCACCCACACCCAGCGGGATATCATCTTGCTTGAATTTGGAGAAGGCCTACTGGGATATTACGTCCACCTTACTTGTGGGTAAGCGGACACCAGAAATGAGGCTATCCGCAGCAGAACCAAGGCAACCGATATAGCCCTCCGAATCGCTAAACTTAAGTGGCAGTGGGCGGGGCACATTGCACGTAGAACCGATGGCCGTTGGGGCGGAAAGTTTCTTGAATAGCGACCACGTACCGGAAGACGCGGCGTGGGTAGGCCCCCCACAAGGTGGACTGATGACCTGGTAAAGGTTCCGGGAATCCGCTAGATGCGGGTGGCCCAGGATCGGTCACTTTGGCACTCTGTGGCGGAGAGCTATGTCCAGCAGTGCATGTCTTTCGGCTGATATTACTTGACTTGTTATTAATTGGAGGAGTCGCTGCGTTATTTATTTATTCGTATGGCATGGTACAGTTTGTGACGTACGAGCACGCCACAACACCCAACGGGCCAGCGCCGACGCACGGGGTCAAACGCGCGGGGAGCAGACCGGCTCCCCGCACCGCACCCCACCACACCATACCCCGCCGGCCCACATATAAACGCGCGCGCCCGCCAGAAGAGGAGTTTTGCTAGCGGCTTCCCCTGCGCCCAACTCTGCCCCCCTCCCTTCCATGAGCCGCTTGGTTAAGCCGAGTGCACCGCCGTGGTATCCCTAAACCTCCCCTCCCTTCCATGAGCCGCTTGGTTAAGCCGAGTGCACCGCCGTGGTATCCCTAAGCCTCCCCTCCCTTCCATGAGCCGCTTGGTTAAGCCGAGTGCACCACCGTGGTATCCCTAAACCTCCTCCCTTCCACGAGCCGCTTGGTTTGCCGATTGCACCGCCGTGGGATCCCTAGACCTCTCCCCCACTCCCTTCTGGAGTCGCTTCCGTACCTCACCAACCCCGTAGAATAATCGACAGGCTGCCTTGCCGCGTTCCGCGATTTAACACGAATCATAACTTAAGTCTTTGTTATTTAAATAAACGGGCGTTAAGACCCATTCCGAAAGACTCCTACCCGTCTGAGTTAACTAGGAAATCCCCAAAAGCCCGTCAGGCAGGGAGATATGTGTGAGTAGCTCACCCTACATATCACATTTGGCGCCTAACTTAATAACTCACACATGAGTCTCGTAGATCTCTAGGAGCCGGGAGACAGGGAACATTTCGATTTGTTTTTTTTTTACATTAAGTAAAACCGTTTGCATTTTTAATCATAACATTTGTCTCCGTGTATTTCCCGTGCAACAGGTTACACTGCTTAGCGCGACGCAAATGCATGCGCACATTGCGTTACAAATTTATATTGAGACCATCGTGGGTTAGAACTGTTTGCTGCTGCGAGGCTATCAGAATAAGCAGTGCAGCAGCTAGAAGCTGATTACTCTTTAGCACCACCCGGGGGACACGTGCAGGGAAACTGAGGGTAAATCTTCCTGCGGACGCGAGTAACCGCGAGCTCGCTGCGTTGCCATCAAGAGACAAATTAAAATTCCTTACTCTCAACCCAGGGTGACTTCGGGAGCTCGGGCAACTTTGGTCACCACCAGGTACACAACACCACAGTCTAAAGGCTCCTCTACACAATGCAGTGCCATCATGGCCAGAGGACAAGACGCAGTCATGCGGTGGAATGAGATGTAAACAAGTAAGTCTTTCTCCCTTTAACAAATGGTTGCGTCAAGTATGATGGGCCGTGAAGGCTCATTGTGTTGAGCAGCATTTATACAGAAAGTAGTATATGCGGTCTTCTATAAGGTGGAGATACTTTCCCGTTCCAACTATCAGTAAAATCACATTCCACTGTGCCCTACCTCACGCTTAGCTTAAAGTCTAACAGAAACTATTATATTAACACAAGTTGCTGTAAAGAACATGCGAAAATTTTTCTTTTCTCGAACATTTCATCAAAAAAAAAACTAGTAGTGTGTAGAAACTTTTTTGTACTAAAAACTTATTAAAACGTCTACTAGACGTCCGCCAACACGCCCCTCCGACCGAGCGACCTTGGTCGGCACCGACCGCTTTAGTATGAAATTTTGCTGCAAACAACTGTCTGCACGGTCGGTGCGGACCAAGGTCGCTCGGTCGAAGGGGCGTGTTGTGGACCGTCTAGCAGACACTTTAATGATTTAGATTCATTGGTTATATGGATTTTTGATATGATAATATGAAATAACCGAGCTTAACCAAGTAGGCTGCCATCTCAGGCGAATCCAGGCTCAAGGGATTACAGTTAAATGCGATCAGTTTAGTTCTCTCGCTGCTAATATGTTTAGTAGTTACTCAATAGAATTACGACCGACAGACCGACTCCAGCTTTAGAACATTGCGATTGGTTATTCAATGTACCGGCATAAGATTCACGCTGGCATTGATGAAGTTATTTGAATTGGTCGCAAAGAGAAAAGAGTTGACACAATTGTATATAGCTATTCAAAAAAACTGGCGCGAATGGATGGAAATAGATTAGATCAGTGAATAAAATGTAACCCACGTATTAAATGTCGCTACGGGCAGTGTCAGTGACTCAAGCGACACCGCCGCGGCAACACTCATCCTGTTGCGACATTTAATATTTAATACGAGTACGAGTTCAACCGTTTAATTATAAGTAGTAATTTAACATGCCTCACGACAGTTTTAGTTCGATTATAGCTATATCGGTGAAACGTTTCATTCAATTCAATTGCGCTTTTTGGGAAACGCTACCCGTAGCTTTTTATTTAAAGATTTGCTAGCTCAAGCAGTTTTTTTAACCAACTGCAGCAGAAGATACAGTACTTAATAGTTTTTGAGGATAGTTAATGCCTAAAGTATAACGTATAAAGTAACGCCTGATTCAATAAATTATTTGAAAGCGGCAAGCGTAGCCGAACAGGCACGACTGTATGTCAAATTAACTAAACAACACCGAGCAGCTGTCCAGAACGTTTGGTTTAATCAACGGTGTAAACATCTTAATGTTGTGCCTAATTATATCAACATACGTTGTAATAGTTCTAGTAGAGCATACCGGGTGGCTATTGATAGGGCTCGGAAAGTATGGCTGAATGAAGAATCTCGCTCTTGGTTTTCGATCAGGGATAACTTGAAACTACACCTTAAGGTTTTGTATTCGGAGCTTTCCTTTAATTTGCACAACATTGAGTTTGATATTTTGGATCAAAAAGCAAGATACTTTGCCTCTGAGCTTGCGCACCAAATGTATCTAAAACAGATCGACAAACTACATAGGCTTACGACGTCAAGTTCTAATTCTAACTTAACTGAAAGGCGTGAGGCATTAACGACTCAGCACAGTTTCCACCCTCGTGTAAAAAACCTAACCGACATTGAGTTTTTGGAAGCTGAGGTCAAACTGTTAGATAAGGGATTGAAGTATAATCTAAAACCTTAGATGTCTCAAAGAGTTTTGGAAAATTTAGCAGTGGATGCAGAGGTCGCAATAGTTCTTAGCAATAATGATATGGATACAAAGGTCAGTGTAGCAAATGCATTAAAAAATACATGTCCAATTGTCCATAAGGGAGACGTGAGCCTGATTCTGATATGGTATTGCTGAGGTCTATTCAACAGAAAGTGGATGAGAACGATTAAGTGGTGTCAAAAGCAGACAAAGGGAATTGCATTGTTATCATGGAAAAGGAACAATATAACCAGAAAGTATTTGATCTTATACAGAGTGATGGTTTTTCGGTTTTACGAAAGACCCAACGCCTGGTTACCAGAAAGATCTAAGGAATGTTGTTAAGAACTCTATGTTTATTTTTGAAACCGTGCATCAAAAGAACACGGTCATACCCATGAATCCACAAGCACCAATTCTGTATGGTCTTCCAAAAAATCATAAAGATAATATCCCAATTCGTCCAGTTGTCTCGTACCTGAGTGCACCGACTTATAAATTGGCTAAAAGGTTGAATAGTATATATAATAAGACAGAAGTCTAATTTTGAGCCGAAGTATTGTTTAAAGAATAGTTTGGATTTAATCGAAAAGATCAAAGACATCAACGTGCCACAGAACGCAATTCTTTTGTCACTGGATGTGGATAGTTTGTTCACGAATGTACCATATTTGAATACTTTAGACATTCTTAGAGCATTTTTTTAAAAACAGAGGCTGCATCCAGGGGAGATTGATGAATTAATAGAATTTACTTTAGATTTGGGGGGCAATATTATCTTCAAGGTGATGGTCTGGCTATGGGTTCCCCACTAAGTCCTTTGATGGCAGATATTTTTATGGATCATTTCGAGAACGAACACATTGTGGATAATAATAATATTTGATATTATTTTCGGTATGTTGATGACTTGATACTTTGTTGGACGGGTAGTATGAGCCAACTGGATACTTTTGTGAATGACATCAACAACAAGCATCCTAAAATCAAGTTCAAGAAGGAAATAGAACATAATAATTCACTGAATTTCTTGGATTTAACGATTACTAAAGTAGATAACAAACATCAATTCCAAATTACCGTAAGCCTACGCATACAGATACTGTTATCCCGGCTTCTTCCACTCATCCATGGCAACATAAGTTAGCCGCTTTTCATTGTTATGCACATAGGTTATTGACAGTGCCTGCGTTTAAGTGTTCTAGAACAGTTAGAAATAATTAGGTACAACAATAGAGGCGTGATTATAAACGAACAGTTGAATGTTGCGTCATCACCGTTGTTACGTGTTCTTCCGTCTCTTTCACGCATGCATGGTAGTATGGGGGGTCAGACTATAAATAGGGCTGACGGTTCTAGACGGCTCATTGGCTCAGTGGACGTGGCGCAAGCAACATCTCCTGCCAGCATCTCCTGATGATGCCTCGTAGAGAGGCGAAACACGTGTCGAGGTTTTTTCATTATTAGTGGTTGTTTACTGTAATTATTTGCATGTTTATACGCAAATAGTTGCATTTGATCTCCGCTGATCGACCAGCACGTTTTTAGCGGAATAGCAAAGGAATATTGTTCTCGTAATAAACTTTAGAGACTGTCTCTTTGCAGTTTTGCGGTGCACGTAACATGTCTAACAACATACTAAAAGATCGTGCTGTTTTCTGGAAATAGTAATTTCGATAAAATTAATCTTGTAGTGAAAACTAGCTGGTTGTTGGTTTTTTTGACCACAATTTTCCCAAATCAGCTCTTGTCTTAAAATAATTAACTAAAATGTTAAGCTGAAATACTAGATATTATTTGTGATATACATTATATTCGTGTATCTTTTCTGGTTTTGGCGCAGTCTGAAAGTCCTTAGATTTTTTCTTATTTTTCTAATACTTTTGCTAATAGTAAACTAGCGTAGGTATATATTGAAATATAATGTAATACTGAACTATTTGCAATTTATTCAGCTTTCATTTGGTAGTACCAAATGAAAGCTTGTAAAACCAAATTGGTACCCCACATGTGTATGTATGTACGTTGCATGGTTTGGGTGTAATCCAAGCAAAGCCGCGGCGTTTTTGATGACGTCATTACAGGGGAGATCGACTCCTTAGAGGTTGTTTTCCGGCAGTTATGGAATCCAGGGGTCATGCCTAACAACATATTAAGATATGGCGCCGGTATCCGAAAGTGAAGTATTTTCCCCTAACAACATGCACTATTTAGTAAAATGAACCCCTAGTTTCCCTCAGTTGCCCAAAATATAACAAAATAAAGTATTTTGAATGAGAACTATGAATTAATAGGTAAGTATCTCTTTGTAAAACTGGTAATTTTTTTATAGAATATAGGCAGCAAATTCTTCGCAAAACACCTTTAAATCATGATATCATGAATTCTACATATTTGAACGCAAATTTCACCAAAACCTTATTTAGTTCTTCATCCTTTGAGTGCTTTGTATGTTTATAAATTGTAATTACAAAAGACGTCTGTGTGCTGAACAACGCTTCGAGAGTTGTTTGCCGAGATGACGATTATGTGGAATTACTGGCTTCGCTGTGTCAACTTGACGCCACAACACGAGTTTGGCCAGGACATTGCCAAGGGCGAGGGTCTGCTCAACTTAATTTTTTTTATTAAAATTTCTGGATACGTTAAACCTCTCAACTATAGTCTAAAATGTAGACTATAGTTGATTGATTTAGACTCTAAATCAATCAACTATGGTCCAAACGAACTTAAATATTACTCGTTTAGGTTTGATTAATTTTGGGCAAACTCTATGACAGGCAATATAATTACAATTAGGCACGCCAATTTGATTAAAAATGTATAAAATAACGAATAAGTACAACATTAGAATAGGTGTGTAGACTCAAAATTCATTATTACTCCAAAACAAAGAAGGCAAAAAAATATGCCCAGTGACGAAAATCCCACAGATATCTCAAACAATAACGAAGCTACAACCGTTTTAATATTGCTTGTTAGAGGGAGTAAGACGCTAGGGGTTTTAATCCTTATTCGAGAAAATGTATCATTATTGGTTATTTTATTTGGTGTCTACACCCCTATTGAGGAATTAATGCGTTAGCTTTTGGACCATACTTAGTTGTTGTTATGGACTATGAATGGGAGGTTTTACTGCTGATCCCGCAAACTTACTTCCTTAACGGTGAAGGGCCCGTGGAATAGTTCCCCTCCATACGAAAAGCTCAGTCGGTAGCTTTATTTTGGGCATATTATAATTGCGCACAATGCGAGTTATGTAGAAATACTAACCTAAGCCCTATTCTAGATTTAAGGATTCTAGATGATTATTTCTGACGTACTTTATCGCGCTCCAGTGCGACAAGGACTGCTGCAGCGTCGACTAAGACTTAAGTGAAAAATTAATAATAAATAAATAATTTCCGTTAAATAAATTAATTTATGACGTATTAAAAAAAAACTACTTAGGTACTAGATCTCGTTCAAACCAATTTTCGTTGGAAGTTTGCATGGTAATGTACATCATATATTTTTTTCAGTTTTATCATTCTCTTATTTTAGAAGTTACAGGGGGAGGGGGGGGGGGGGCATGACGAATCTATAAGGGTTCCGTTTTTTGCCATTTGGCTACGGAACCCTAAAAAAAGGAGCGGGTTGTGTCGGAGCCAACCGTTAATTAAGTTTAAGTGGATACTTCTTTGTCGGCCATGGAACCCTAATATACTCGTATCTGAATTAATTCACAAAAATCTGTCACAAAAGTACATATAAATCGGTATATATGGCAACATTGACTGACGTAGCTCATTTGACTCGCGATACATTGAAAATGGCGGTAATTTCAGCATTATTTTCATGTCCGCCACATAAACTAAATAACATTTTGTAATTAACAACTAATGGCAAATATAGAAGGATTAAAACATGCAACAAACAATTATTTGAAATCAGATTAGGCTTCTATACTGAAAATCTCTCTAAATTATTCCGGAAGTCACGTGATACATTTTGAACTGTACCCCTATGATACAAGAACGCGAGCAAAGAAGTATCCACTTCAAAACCATTAATACACGTATACAGTCAAAAACCTCGGAGGAAACAGTCGAGATCTTTTGTATGGAAAAATGACAACTCATCTTTCCTCTTAAACCGTGTGCCTGTATAACAGTGTTTTTATTACACCGAGTCCCTACTATTTCCCCATCAAAAATGCAAATGTCTCCAACAAACTACAGGCTAAATAATCTCAAAAATACCGTTAACATGAAGTTATTTACGTCCGTTCCCACTGCCGCTGTACATTACGCCTGAAACGGAACAGCATTAAGCTTTATTATGTAAAACTGGCGACGCTCCAGCGCTGGGTTGCCAGCCTTCGTGAATTATACTACATTGTCTGCAACCCTTTTGAAGATCGCTTTATCAGTGGTTTCATCTACAGATCGTCTCTTGTTCGGTATATATGAGAAGCGGTCATGTGCAGGACAGATCCTATACATTTTATTTCTTAAAACATACCGTGTGAAAATTTCTATTACTTAAGTTTTAAAAGAAGTTTATTACAAGAAATTTGAATAACTTTAGCAGACGCACTATAGTTACTGTCTACTGACGCTTCTCAATGTAATTTGAGACTTTAGTGTCGATAAGAAGTTGTTATAACCTTCTTAAGGCTTCGTTAGAAGAGTAAAGTGATTGAAAAGTTCGAACCCACAATAGCTCAGTTGGTTTAGTTAGAGCATTGCACGAAACGGAATACAAAGGTGTTCTGACACCTTTGTATTCCGTTCCGTGCAATGCAAGATTGGCATCTTGTACGGCTACTTCAAGCTTTTTTCCGAGTCTTATTCCATTGATAAATTCTGACAACTGCAGGTAAAATAAGGTTGACTGTTTATATTAAAAAGACAATTTGAGATATATCACTTTTAAACCTAGTTTCATATAATTTAAGGAAATCAAAGTAATCTTTAAAAAAACCGGCCAAGTGCGAGTTGGACTCGCGCACGTAGGGTTCCGTACCATTATCTATAAAAACGGCAAAAAAAACACGTTTGTTGTATGGGAGCCCCCCTTAAAAAAATATTTTATTTTGTTTTTAGTATTTTTTGTTAAAGCGGCAACAAAAATACGGGACGGCCAGCGAAGTCTTAGTAATAGGGTCCCGTTGTACTCTTTGAGTACGGAACCCTAAAAAAATATATACTCATCATACAACCTTACATAAATCTTAAAGGCATAAAACAAAGTTACACAACGCATATACCACAACATAATACATATATTATGTACCGTGTAACGAAGGAAAACATTCCCAAAGTTAAAGATCACACGCCGTTGTAGGACTTGTAAGGGAGCGTTGTCTTAATCAATACGGGCCGGGAGGATAAGTTCGTGTAAATTTTAAACGCCTTAATGAGTTGTTTATTTGGAGTCCCCCGGGGCTGCGGCTGCTATGGAAGTAGTAAGGGTAGGTGGTGGAGGTGACACGTCATAAATTACTTAAGTTTATTTATTCGTATGGCGTTTTAACAGTCGTGCACAATAATCAATATATTCTTATTCTTTAAATTCTGTAGGTATCCAAGGGATTGCGTCATTTTCAAGGGTGAACAGGTCTGCAGGGTCCTCGTGGTATTTTGTAAAAGGGCAGTCCCGGACAATGTGCGCAACGTCCTGCACGGCGGCTCCACACACGCAGACCGGCGACTACTTGACTGACCTTAAGACAACATAAATAAAACATTAAAAACCTGTATATATATACCAAAGCTAGCTGAAATCTCGATTCCATCACACACATCCGGACACAGATCGGGTCACCCATTCGGGAGCTACGATGCCACAGACAGAAACACAGATACACATGTATAACACCTTCCGTTTGCGTCGGGGGTAAATGAAAATGAATGAAATGAAATGAAATGAAAATAATTTAATCCAGAACAAGTCCATATTGGATTCATATGTATATTCAATTTTTAAATTAAAAAAACATGAAACAGAAAGTTAAAAACTAACTAAACCTAACCTAAACTATGTGAACCTAAACTACTATATACACATATTTCCCCCAAATCGCTGCCACTAGGCAGAGTACCCATAAGGCTGGCTGCGTTGCCCCGTTGAATGGCAATGCCAATTCGCTGTGCGAGGAACGAGCCAGCCCTGTTGTCACCAGAGGACCGGATGAGCATGTGACTTAGCTTTTTAAAAAGGTTAATTGCATCCGGTCCCCAAGGACCCAAGGTCTCCACGGCAAACGCCGCAAATATGTAATTCTCGTTAAGAGTTGCATATTTGCGGCGCTTTGCTGCCTCAGCCTCGGTGGCCGCTCCACCAGCCCTCAACGACGTCGTGCCCAGGTGGGACGGCGCTAGTGTATCCACACATGTGGCATCCCAGACTAAGGGCCGCCCTTGTTGCCAAGGCACGAGAGTCATCCCGTCGGGTCTCTTGCCGTCATCACGTGCTAGGCCATTTGGTTCTAATGTGGCCGGCACGTTGACACTGACCAGAGCCCGACGGATAATATCGTTGAGGCAGGAGTGACGGGATATGCGGCCGGCGCTTTTTGAGCAAGCGAGGCCATGATGACCCGTCCTATCAACCATAGTGCCGCAGTGGCAGCGATGTGGTTCCACTATGTTGGCCCCAAGACGCAAACCAACCGCCAGCCGAAAACTGTTCGGGTCCAAGAGGTTCCCGTAGTTGGCAGAGGGGTAGGCGTGGAGCCAGTGACATGACTCCCTCTCCGAAATAGCCAACATACGGGCCCTTTCTGATGGCGATGATGTCGTTTCCATGAGATGATCGTGCACCCGTCGGCAGATAGGTAGGTCCCAATGTTTTTGGAGTTCAGGGCGGGCAGGTAGATCCTTGCCTGGACAGGCCATTCTCCATGCGTCCCTGGCCTCGGACAAGCACGCTATCTCACAATCACGGCGTGATGGGTTGAGAATTTTACCAGTGAGAAGCAGCGTGCTGTGTACCGAGGACAAGAACGCCGGAAGGGCGACGCTAGAAATTTGTCTAAGCCCGAGACCACCGAACTTAACAGGGAGTGATGCCAGTAAAAACATTCTGTTGTTCATTTTGATGTTTATTATTTTTTCAATCTGTGTCCATATAATATTGTCAAGTTTTTCACAGAAATTTTGAAGTTTCCAAAAGGGACTGCAGCGCATAGCGTATGTAAATTTTGGGACGAAATGACAGTATCGGAGGATAAATATGGCCATGTGTGAGTTAATTTGGAGAAGGCGGTCCGAAAATGAATTAAAATGGTCTATGTTTTTATTGATAAAACCAGGGATCGCCTCATCAAAAATCGGCGCCCCAAGGAGGTGCAGAGATTCTTTGGTGAGAATTTTTATACCTGGACAAAGATTTTCAAACGTTCTAATGGTTTCAATGCTATTGTCGCTGTTTCGGTCGACATAAAGTTCACACTTACTAGAATTTAGTTGTAGGCCAATGTGTTCAAATTTAGATGTAATGGCGACAAAATCGTCCTGTACGGTACTCGCTTCACCTCCCAGGGTGCCATCGTCTAGGTACCACGTATTAAATTTTGATCTAAGTTCGGTGATGCATGGGTGTATGGCAAGACTGAAAATGGCCGGGCCTAGGGGGTCACCTTGCTGGCAGCCGACAGAAGATAATATAGTGTGGCTATTGTATTTGAGGTGGGAAGCGGAACTGTAGCATTGCCAAATGTAGGGGTAAATGTCAGGAATATTTTTTTGGACTTCACGTAGAAGAATATCTCTATTAATCGAGTTGAATGCGTTTTTTACGTCTAATTTTAAAAGCACTGTATTATGGGTGTTATTAAGAAAGGTACGGCAAGCGTGTACCGCTGCTTCGCAGCCGCCTTTGCTGCCAAAACCAAGTTGTAACGGTTGGAATTTGGATTCTAAAACTGGAAGGATATGCTTACAACAAATTTTAGAAGCCAATCGTCTAAAAGTCGAACCTATAGCAATGGGCCGCACACTGCCGTCTTTTTTGGATAGGGCACAAAGATTGGCGCCGTACAGAGTCTGAGTAACGTCCTTATTTACTTTCCCACTAAGCATTAAGTTAATAAGGCGAGTAATGCTGGAAAGTAAATCACCATGTGTGGCTGCCAACAAGTCCTTTAGATGTTGGGGAGTGATGCCATCCAAACCGCCAGCCGAGCCGTTGTTGAATGACATGACTGCAGCCAGTACAGCATCTTCAGATGTAACGAGACCTGACAAAGCGGTGTCTGGTGGGTCGGGTAGGTTAAGTATCACGGGGGCCGGCGGGTGTTTGCTCTCGAGGGCTGCGAGAGTATCTGGAGACCTTGGGGCTGATGTATCGCTGGAAAAAAGGATGCGTGCGGCGCCGCGAAGATCACCATCATTCACTTTTGTCTCTACCTTTTTGAAAAGATTGTGGTGGGTGGGCGAACTGGGCGATGATTGAATTGATAGAGACGGCGAAAAGGGCTGAGAACAGTTTTGTTTGACTTTACTGGTTAATGATTTGGAGGATGTGGAATGATCGACGTGCAGAATGTGATAAGCGAATGTGAGTAGTTTTTCCCATGACGCTAATGTATTGGAATTAGTACAATCATCGAGAACTTTTATAAGGCTCCTGGCAACGGTGACTCTCGCTCCTCTGGGGATTCTTTTTAGGATGGGAATGGAATCTTTGAGAGCACTTAATTGATCGGATAAAGGCGTTAACAGGGAGCTGGCTGTTGTGGGAAGCTGAGGGATTAATTGGGGGAGAGGTTGACTACGACTATGGTTATGTAATGTACTGATGTGAATGTTCAAACCTCTTTTACCTTTAAACAATTTGGAGTTCGGGCAATAAGGACACCGCACAAAATCGTCCAGCGACACATCCGCGTGGGGAGGTGGCATGCGACTCGGGGGAAATACAACTTAGTTTCTAATATGTACATAAAATAAATATTAAAAAACGTAAACACAAACACAAAAAACACAATACTTAAAAGTGAAAAGTCTGTCAAAGCAGCTGTCATGCAGGCAGTGCCGCGGCCGGCCCGGTGCGCCGACGCGGCCTGCAGTGGATGCTAAGGTTTTTGCCTCAGCTTTGGACGTCTATGAAGGCGCTTTGGGATGTATTTCGGTGAAAATAGGGTGAAAAATACTCTGCTTAGAATAATAGCTTGATTCGTCCTTGACGTAAATGACGTGTCAAAGTGGAGGCTCGACCAACTTCTTTCCAAACTCAAAGATAAGAGGCATATTCCGGTGAAACAGGAAAGCGCAGCCTTGAAATATTATACTCTGCCAATTTGGAATGGCTTTAGTGGCTGAATTAGGTCGGAAAATTAATATTAGATAAATTTTCAGTATCTCAGAAATTTGACACGTGTCACCCCCGTTCGTCTTTTTCAATGAGAGCTTAAAAAGGATAAAAAAGGGATTATTTTAGGCATGACACAAGCGTTTTATCATATTTGTAATTATGCGCAATGGTACAAAATAAATTCCTAAAAGTCATGAAAGCATTATAATTTTAACTAGAATCTGTATATAAATAAATATAACTTACGTAAAATTAGATATTCCATCCTTCCTATATGTGTGGCGTGGCGTCACTCCTGTCAAATCTGACGAGTTCTGCATCGCATTATCGATGTTTCTTAAATCAGTGGACTTCAATCTCATTGGACTTCGGTCGAGATCTCTCTATTGCCGTATCTTCTATAAAAAGTAAATGCCCCCCAGGTCGCCGTCGTTGGCTATGGTGCCCAGAAGGCTGGCAGCGTTACCTCTTTGGCCAAAATAGCTGCCAGCCCTCTGGTCTCCGGATGTTTGGATGAGCCGCTCCGAAAGTTCTTTATACAGGGCCTTTGCGCCCGGTCCCCACGGCCCCAGGGTTTCCACTCCAAACGGCGCAAACATGTAGCCCTCGCCGAGGACAGCATATTTGCGCCGCTTGTGTTGCTCTGCCGTGGTGGCCGCAGCTCCGGCTTTAGAGGAAGTCGCTTGGAGATGGGACGGGGCTAGCGTATCCACGCACTTAGCGTCACACACAAGAGTCCTCCCCAGCCTCCAAGGAATGAGCGTCATGCCGTCGGGACGCTTGCTATATATACTAAATCAATGGCACAAACACAATTCTTCGCAATACCTATTCACTTATAGACGGCCTGATAAGACACCATAATGATTTAGAGTATTTTAGAGCATTTATAATACTGATGAAGTAGATTTTTTTTTAAATATGCGGGTATCCAAGTTTGGTAAACGGTTTAAAATTAATTTTCGACTGATTTAAGCGTGTTTTACTCAATTAAGTAATATCCAATAACATGAGCGAGGAATGCCTGGATACAAATAAAATAGTCATCACACACTTATAATTTTTCTTTAGGAAAAATAATGCGTGTCTCAACATACAAAAACAGTCTTCCCATATCCATGGCGTATCTAAAGGCGTGTCCCTCCTCAAGTTTATCTTGAGACCTCTAGGGGCCCCTGAAGAATGAATAATGAACCATTTAATTTAATACCGTGTTCCGTGACTATTGTCTTTATTGAAAATTACATTTATTTTAAAACGCAATGGTTCATGATGGGTTATCGGAATTTATTGGCGCCCCTTCGTTTTAATCGACGATTAATTTTTAATCGGTCGTTTAATTGGGGTCGTTGATTGTCGATGGATTTCGGCGAGTTAGGGTGTGACGTGAATATGAATGAATAATTGAATGTATTTTTCAAGTGTCACGATTAATTCCCTGTAATTTTTAATTGGACGAAATATGTTGACACCGGAAAATGATTATTATTTTGTACATAATGCTTTGTACTGTCATTGTTCGACGATCTAAACATTGAAATGATGCATGACATGACTATTACATAAGTAGTAATTTCTTACTTAAAAAAGCGGCCAAGTGCGAGTCGGACTCGCACATGAAGGGTTTCGTTAAATAAATTAAGGTTTACGATTTATGACGTATTAAAAAAAACAACTTACTAGATCTCGTTCAAACCAATTTTCGGTAGAAGTTTGCATGGTAATTGTACATCATATATTTTTTTTAGTTTTATCATTTTCTTATTTTAGAAGTAACAGGGGGGGGGGGAGGGACACACATTTTACCACTTTGGAAGTGTCTCTTGCGCAAACTATTACTAACTCGCGCAAACTATAAACTATAGTTTAGAAAAAAATGATGTTAAAAACCAAAATGTAATTTTTGAAGACCTATAGATACCCCACACGGGTTTGATGAAAAACAAAAATTTTGAGTTTCAGTTATAAGTACATATGGTGAACCCCAAAATTTCATTATTTTTAGGGTTCCGTACACAAAGAGTAAAACGGGACCCTATTACTAAGACTTCGCTGTCCGTCCGTCCGTCCGTCCGTCCGTCTGTCTATCACCGCTGTATCTCAAGAACCGTGATAGCTAGAGAGTTGAAATTTTCACAGATTATGTATTTTTGTTGCCACTATAACAACAAATACTAAAAACAAAATAAAATATTTTTTTAAGGAGGGCTCCCATACAACAAACGTGATGTTTTTGCCGTTTTTATAGATAATGGTACGGAACCCTTCGTGCGCGAGTCCAACTCGCACTTGGCCGGTTTTCATTTTTCTATTTTTGTGTGAAAATCTTAATGCGGTTTACAGAATACAGCTACTTACCAAGTTACAACAGTATTGCTCTTATAGTTTCGGAAAAAAAGTGGCTGTGACATACGGACGGACAGACAGACATGAAGAATCTATAAGAGTTCCGTTTTTTGCCATTTGGCTACGGAACCCTAAAAATATTACCTGCACGTAACATAACTGTTTGTTTATGCAAGGTCTAACGAGTTTATAAAGGGCAGAGTTTTGGCGAAGTTCGTGCAAAGCTTTTAAACGTGACAGACAAAACGCTTCTTTAAGGGATGCCAATTCCTTTTGCATGTTTAAGGAAATGAAATCCATATTTGTAACGTAAAAAATATAAATTCAAAACTGCGAAGCCTCTAGAACAAATTTCCATCATGTGGTGTGATCATCATCAACCCACCGATGTTTTTAATGGATTGCTAAAGTATAATGTAATTTATTTTACGTCTCGTGTGTTGAAACACTCGCAGGTAAAATACAACTTTCCTCTCTCGTATAACAAATAACTAATTTGCCATAACAGCAGTTTCCCATAACCATTGTCCTATCAGTGGACTTTCTATACAACGTGGATATCTTTTTAGGATTCTCCCAAAACAAACATAAATTGACCTAATGTTTTCTTCACGATGTTGAAACACTTGGGAACATATTCGTACCAGAGGATAACGTTAGGGCAAGGGAAGCATTACTGTTATGCCAAATCAAATTAAGAAGAAAACGCCCGCTCGTCTACAACTGACGCGGCCAAAAGTAAATAGGCTAAAATAGGAAACAAGCGTAAACTGAAGAACCTTTTATTAAATAAGTCATTATACTCAGTCAATGAATATACTGAAATTGTACAATAGACTATTTTCAATTATATCGAATTTAAATTATTTTTGTATTTGTTAACTACTCATTACTATTAAGATTTTGACATTGTTTTACATTAAATTTGTTATGTTATTTGATAGGTACTCTCTGTACCCTATTTTTATTTTGTATTTAATCTTGTAAATTATTGACATCGTTGTATTTATATTGACATTGTGATTATACACAGGAATAATCTGACTTGTCATTTAATTTTATATTCATTTCATTTTAATTATGGGTATATACATATATCGTATATACCTATTACATAATTATATTCATGTTCAATGTTTCATTAATATTGCATATCTTGACGATCGCTGTACGATAAGTAATAAAATGTAAGAAAAATGTTCTGAGAAAATTGTACAATGAAATAAATAAACTAAACTAAACTAAAAGCAAGGCTTCTTTCCTGTACATAATGGAGTAGCTAACGGTTTAGGTTATTTATTTATTTATCGTATGGCAAATCATTGTATTAGAACCGTGAGATCTTCGAAAAGACGGTACGGTTGCCAGGTTGTTGCACTTTTAGCACCGCCCAGGGGTCACGTGTAGGGTAGCGATGGGTAATTCCTACGGACGTGGTGCAACTTCAACCCCCAACGGTTTAGGTACCTACATTAAATTACGTTCCGATCATACTAAGTTGAAGTCGCAAAGCCACTTTACATACCTATAATAAAGGGCCAGTGCCAAAATTAGGACTTAAGGCAAATTGTGAATGTGTCTATTCGAAAGACTGAACGCTACCTCATAGTAAAAAAAAAGTTTTAGGCAAAAAAATCTGTAATAAATATAACTGTAGCCACAGCATGATTGGATAATTTTTCGCTTAGCTTAGTGGGTCCCGTGTCAACAAGGCTCGTCGGATCATATTAGCGTTCAGGGTTTGGGTTCCAACAGTTCCAAGTTATTTTATGTGACAACTAGAGTGCTACATTTATCTGTACATGTACTGCGTTAGCAAAATACAATTTTGGATGAGACATGACAAGCGGTAATGCGGACAGATTTAAAGGTTTCTGTGACATACATTTGGGGATTAGTAGTAGGTAGGAGTAGTAAATGTTTGTAAAGTTTGATATGTGAATTTTATATGCACTACATTTCGGATTGTCTCAATCTCGCATTTTTAAATTTATTGTACCTTTTTTTTTTTTTTGACGGAGTGGAAATGCACTTACGCATCCCCCCAGCCAGGAAGCTATAATGGGGGGTATGTGGGACTCACACCCTCCAGCCATCTCTATTTAAAGAGAAGGGGGAGGGAGTCTACCCACTAAAACCACTCCGGCGTTTCCGTCCCTGCCGTTAATGGGAGCGCCATGGGATCGCGAACATGTCACCACGACGCCCCCCGAAATTTATTGTACCTAATTGTGTTCGTATTGTAGGCATTTGTAATTTGAACCATAGTATTAGGTATCTCAACCCCAAATTCGCCAAAAAATGCGAGGGTCCACAATTCAAAGCCAAGAAAATACGTAGTAAAAGCCTCTGGACTTAAATTATTATTGTTAAAACATTGTCTGACACCTGACAGCTATCTAGTTAACTCTAAAGAATACGTATAACAACACTAACCTGAATGTTGAATATGAAATAAGATAAAATATTTTGATACATTTAATCTTCTGCATCATTTTTTGCATCATAAATTAATTAATCCAGTATATTTAACACACAATGTGACACATTGCTGCCACAGGCACCGCCCCGAATAATATGTATTTTCGTACTCTTTTAATTCAATTACTTAAGGCCTCCACACACCGGTCGCGTGCGCGGGCCCGCGCAAGTTGTAAAACATTGAGACTACACTTCAAACACACACCGAACGCGGGCCCGCGAGCTCGCGTTCGATGTGTGTTTGAAGTTTATTTTGAGGACACTTAGCCTGACTACACCGACCACCCAGGATAGAATATCCTGGCGCCAACATACAAGGAGGCCCAACCCCATCTAAAATGGGAAATGGGCTGGGCATAGAAAAACAAGAATAAAGTAAAATTCACCTAGATCCACGAGCCTACCCAATGCCTTACATCATTTGTATCGGAAGTGATTTGAAACGTTCCCCTTAATTGAGCCGGAAACTTCGTCTTTGTCTTTACCCAAGCTTTATACTAACGATCCCGATCAACAACACAACAACCACGACAAGTCACGTCGCCTGTGCGCAAACGAGCCTTAATCAGCTGGAAACGTTCCGGACGGCGTTGTTAGCGCATTTGGCGACCGGAGCCTCGCTCGCGGTGTGACCACTTACGCACTTCTTTCCGATTACCACCCTGTAACGAGACACCGGACCAGGCGGGCCAAGCTATAAGCTGTCGCGGTCAAGTCCACGTCACCATACTAGTTCAAGAGAATGAAAGAAAATCTTGCTGCAAATTACGTCCGGTTTGAATAGAAAATAAAGAAAGAAAGAAAAGACAATATATTTATATTTAAAATAAAATAAAGTACTAGTAAACAAAAATTTCAAAAGTTAAAATAAAACATGACAAATTTGGAAAACGAAAAATTTACATAAAAATACAAACAGTGGAACATATATACTCCTCCTTTTTTGAAGTCGGCTAAAAACTACAAAATAAATATGATTAAAAAATAATAATTATGAAGGCAAAAGGAGCCCATTCAGCAATTGCCAAAATAATGTACCACCAGCACTGATTTTCAATGTCCAAGATGTTTGCCGAGAAGAAAAGAAGAATAAACGGGTATCAAACAAAACTAACTTAAAAGCAGTACCTTACATACAGTGTGTTTTGTGTGTGTGTCCGTGTGTAAATAAATGAATCAATAATTATTTATTTCGAACATACAGCGTCATCATTTGGTTAATAGACATAGGTATATTTTAATCTATGGTTTCTAACCCAAATCACATGTTAGTATTTATTCTTCACTCGCTTCCACTCATGTGTCAGAAAAATCTGAAAACGCGTTTTGTCGTTATATTGTCATAATATGAACAGGAAGGTATGCTTGTAGAGGGATTTTTTAGCACTGGTAAAATTCTATTGCATTCATAAACATTAATTAAGCCTATTTCGAATAAAATGCCGTTAAATGAAATTAAAGCATTTATTTCGGATAATTACACATCCATATTATCTTAGAAAGACTTATACTACTATACTTATTAATGCAAAAAGTGCACATTAAATAACCTTAGGTATACTTTTTCATACTTATAGCATATGTAATCAGGTTTTTTATGTAATAATCAAAATCTTTTTTAGGCGAAAACTAGCCTGTATAAAGAAGCTTTAATTTTAGTTTTTCGTGTATAAGTCTATGTGATAGTGTACTTACATTGTACTTATTTTTATGACAAACAAAGACCTTTTACTATAACTATTATTACTTATGTTAGTGAAAAATATAATAATGGTTGGATTGTACCCATTGGACCTATGGACATCCAGTGAGCGAGGATAGGGCTGTCCATCTTCCCAGCGATCACCTTCAGGGAGAGCGTTGGCGCTGCCCCGCACGCACTCGGAGGGATGCGACCCGCTTGCGCAGCACGGTAAAATTCGTTTGTATTTATCTGTCACTTTCATATTTGTATGTGCGGGAAAAGACGTAACTTATGTTAAACAATATTATATAAGGCAGCAAACAACGACTAAATCTAAAAAAAAATGTTGTACATATACATAGGTAATACGTATATCTCTGAGGTATGTAAGTTACAGGTGCTCCGATGTTTTTTCGATTATAAATAAAATAATAAAACTAGTTCCCTATTAAAATATAAATAAAACTACAAATAACGAACCCTATCGTCCCAAACACCGCACAGCCCAAACACCGTATTTTCTAATTTAAAATCTAATATCTAAGTCGTGACGTTTTCAAGGCAGCTTAGTACTAAAACGAATCCAATATTTCGAAGCAAAAGAACGATATCATTAAGTGTAATTGGAAATCGGAGTCCGACCCTTGAGTCAGGCTAAACGTAATTTAAAGATAGCGCTAAGACGTCTATTGACGTCGGACGGCTATTGACGCCGGAACCAATATTTAGGTTACTGGTATACGTGAGCGGCTACCTCTGTTAAATGTTCAGTTAGTTAACCAGGTTAACGGACCAATTGAAGTGATATTATGGGGAAAATAAATAAACTTTCGCTTGATCTGCGACTAATTGTGTCAAGCTGTTTCTGTCACTTTCACACCTTAGGACTTAGATACATATTTTCTTAATAATATAATTTAAACTCACGTATTTATTGTCATTACGGGTCATTAAGTTATATAATGGAGAGCAGACATCCCCTAAGTAGTACCTTTGCTTGCAAAGTCTGTAGCTCTAGTACGAGTATAAGTTTTATCGATGCATATAGATACGTTTCCGAACGCGTTTGCGTTTTGTTTCAATTTGTATGGCAACGCTTAGTTCCTAATAGTTACCACCAGATGCGCTGTTCGCGTTGCCATATAAATTGAATTAAACGCAAACGCGTTCGAAAACGTACATGTATCAATAAAACTTATACTAAAGCTACTGTACTGTATTCCAGAGGGGTAATCACGTAACGTTTCGAACGCGCGTCGGTACAATTTAACTGTCAATTTTCCATATAAAAAGTGACATTTAGACCTACCCGACGTTCGTACAATGCGTTACGTGATCGACCAGCTGGCTAGACGGTCGCCAACACGCCACTCCGACTGAGCGACCCTTAGCAGACCCTTAAGTTGACTCTGAGTGACATTTTTTATTTGGGAAAATGACAGTTCATTTGTCCGAAATTAACGTGATCGACCTACTGATGGCGGTCTGACGGAAGACGTCAAGAAAACGAACGTCGTCTTTGTGTAGTGAATAAATGTGTTCTTTCTTTCTTTTGTGTAGTGAATAAATGTCTTCTTTCTTTCTTTTGTGTAGTGAATAAATATCTTCTTTATTTCTTTTGTGTAGTGAATAAATATCTTCTTTCTTTCTTTTGTGTAGTGAATAAATGTCTTCTTTCTTTCTTTTGTGTAGTGAATAAATGTCTTCTTTCTTTCTTTTCTTTAAGAAAAATGTTCTAGGTGGCCAGTCTACACGTGGTAGTAAATCAATGTTACGGTTACAGTCAGTGGGAACTCTCATCCGGAAGAAGAACTCTTGAAGATTTCGAAACACATGAGACTACTAATACGAGACTAACTGTTATCAGTATTAATTTATATATGACTCACGGCAGTGTAAATTGAATTTTAGCCTTTGTTTATGGATACCCAGGCGGTGAGTGCAGCGATACGTGACGCGGGCTGTCGGGCGAGTATAGAAAGTTAGAAACGCCGTCTGTACCTTCAGACGCCATCACATACATCGGAGCAAACAAGTAACTCACAAACATCTGAACATAACTCTATTTCCAAGGCATTAGGTAGTTCAGATATTTTAGAACAGCCTGTAGTGTACAGATGTATGTGATGGCGACTGTACATACATTTAGGAGTACAAGTCCTAACGAACACCATATGTTTGTTAGGGTAGGTTTCAACACGGGGCTCGCGTTGCCACTCGCGTCACTTGCCTTACAGTTTCTGGGATTTTCAATATGTTTAATTCCCAAGATACCTTAGTAACTTAACTTCTTCTCAAACACCTATCAAATTATACTTGAAAACATCGAACACTCCTTCTTGCGTAAGTGTTTTAGCCATAATTATGTGTATAAGCGAAACACACTGATATTGAGATAAGTTATCATTAAAAATTAAAATGGTATTAGTTATTTTAACCCTAACATAGTATTAGTTATTTTACAGATAAATAATACAAAGTTTACATTGAAATTGATTAAATAAGTAAATAAGTAATCTAAGTAGGCGCTTTCATTGAAATAAAGCAGACCATTAAAATCACTCCCGGAACCTCCCTATTAAGAACTTTTTTCAGACTATGGCAGATTATATCTCTTTCTTATTTTATTCAGTCTCCTTAGAACCTCGATTGAAGGAAATCCATTATTCTTGTCTATCACTTATTACTCTGATCGGAAATAAATGCTCAAGACGGATCTTGGAAATGGAATTCAATTAAAAAGTCATAGAATTGGTTTAAAACGACGCGGCGCGGACACTTCGCTGACTCGGTCGGCTAATGGCTGCCGATGGCTTTTGGATTAGGACGATCCTCGCAGCTATGGTTTCCTGGTACTTCAATTAATATGAAGAGATTATTTTTGTTCTTAAAATGGAGTCCTGGCGATGTCGTTTATTAATAGTACATTATTGCCGTGGCCGGGAAGGAGACAATTGCAGGCTGAGAATTTTGTTTAAACGGACGAGCTTGCGAGTCCGTTTAATTATAATACGAAGCCTGCAATTGCCATTCCGGCTGAGGCTAATATAGTGCTTTTCTCAAAAATGGGGGAATAAAATAGTATTTTATGCAACTGTTTTATAAGAAGGGTCTTAAAATGCGAGTGGCGTGAGTTGCGCAATTAAAGACGCCACGAGCGTTTTTAGACCAGTTATAAACCGTTGCATACAATACTTTTTCTACGACAAATTTTAAATAAATAGCAGACTACAAATTAGTTAGCCTTTTCGGGCAGCAAGTTTTCTATTCGTACTTTTGCTACTCACGCAATTTCTTCAGGAGTGCAGTTATTAATTGCTTCGACCATTTTAAAAGGAACGTACACTTTTATCTTCACAAACACGAATACAATCTTAATATTCTAGGACTAACAGTTTATCGTCTTTCATCTTTTCATTTTGAAATGTATATATTTTGGTGGGAAATCAGAAATGTGACAAAATCAAAATCAAAATCAAAATCAATTATTTATTCTGCAAATAGGCCACAAGGGCACTTTTACATGTCAAATGGTGTTCTACAATATAATATTAATAATCTTACACAATAATCATTTTAAAATTGCAGATTTTAACTAATTAGTACCTAAATGGTTACAAACTAAATGTCACTGAATGAAAACTAGAACAATCCAAAATTGTAAAATATTATCAAATACATTCGATATAAGGTCTGTATCAGAATTAACAATAAGTTTATGATATAATTTAGTACCCCAGAGATGTATAATGTCTCTGAGCATCCAAATACAATTAATAATTATTCTAATGTTCTTATAGAGATGTATACTGTCCCTAAGCGTTAAAACAGAAAAAAAAGGATCATTAATGTAATAGTGTCAGAGATGTACAGGGTCAATAACAATAAAACGTGTCAAGAACAGAATGATGTCTCTCGTCAAAATAATGATAATAACACTAGTATTTAGGTAGTTACTATGCCCTTGCAAGCATGAACAGACCGGACTCCACAAACAGCACCCGATCACGAGTATGACGCATATCTCAGCCATCGCCTCCCTCAACCATATGTTAGGGAAGGTGGCGACCCGATCAACGACGCCACCGTAAGCAAAGCCCTTTAAGCGAGCATGACATATTCAAGCCACACTGGACATTGATAATAGCAAAGATTAAAGCTACTTGTTCGGCGAGAAAAAGCATTACGTGCTCTCATGTTACATAAAACGGAACAGCTATTTCCGGTACTTATAATAATTACAAAGGTAATACGCCAAGACAATCATACTCGAAGGTATATTAATTCTAATACAATTTGACTGCTACTGGCTTAAAGGCATTTTTGTCGTTTATGAAATCGTTGACATTATAATACGCCTTGCTTAGCAAATATTTTTTTATATGAGACTTAAATTTACTTAACGTATGCAACTGAGGCTCTACAACAGTTTTTTTTATCGGGGTAATGCTAAGATGAGGTTGACTTAACTTTACTTTGCTACGAGAAACTTATTTCCACGTTAAAAACAAATATACTTGATTAAAGCCACCTTTTCACAGTCTGTAAAGCCTGCATCTGAATAAGCAGCGCCGCGCAGCCTAAGCCGCGGCTAAGTCCGCCATTCAATACCAGATATTACAATAACAATAAAATCCGCAAACAATAAGTTTAATGCCGAATTTCAGTGAAATTTAAACGCAAATACCTTGAGTTGTAACTTAATTACTCTGTGGGGCTCTGGGCAAATACTCTGGAATTACTTTCCGTTATATTTGAACGGTTAAACGATATTACTGTACCTTTTGCTCGGGTACACAAACAGATTAAATATTGTAGTCGATTTGAAGGAATCTCATTTTTATTGAAGGATTTCGGAGTTTCTTGGAATGAAATAAGTAAGAGGTTATTCCCCTCTTTCTTCTGGCTTACGTTTTATTTTTTAATCTTTTTTTTACTACAGCTGATATAAATTGACTTTTCTCGCATGTCGCTCGGTAGCAACGAATTCACTTTTTAATCATCGTGTGAGAGGTTTGTAATATTTGTACGCCTACAAATTTTACCAGCGGCCGCCATTTATTGCGTACGCATGATCAGGATTATTGAGGGCTGAAAATAACTCCATTTGATGAAAGATATACCTTACGTCGTAAATTAGACCTCTTACTTGCCAGAGTCACATTTTGATAATTTTAATAAAAGCTTCAACTTCGAAGCCATAAAAATATATAAATATCTCGACATTTACATAAATTAAAATACGTAGGCCCTTATATAACTCGGATGAATACTTTGGATAGACATTTGATTAATTGATTACCTGTGTTTAATTTAATTTTTGCATCCCAATAATGAATGCCATCAGTTATTCCATTTTCTTTCTCAATTATTGTAATTTCCTTGTATCTTATTATGTCTCTTATCAGACATGTTTTTACCGATTTAATGCAATTGTAATGTATATTTCAAATTACTTTATTATCTTATTCTTTTCCTGACATTAAACGTACCTAATAATCTTAATTATAATCTTGTTTTGTATATTTTTCTAAGTTTAAGCCTATTATTCTGTTATTTCTTCTGTCTAATTGTTAATTCTAACAATAATAGTATTGTTGATTAATAGGTATGTATTACTGCATGGACGTGTCCTTAATTGCAATAGATATTGAACACTGAATACTGATATATATATAGTTTCTACTCTTTCTAATATTATAACGTTTTATATTGGTCCACGAGAGAAGGAAGGGAGGAAGAAATATTTTAAAACCTTATGAAATGAATAGCACGCGATTATTAAATTCATTAATATCAAAAAAAAAGTTGAAAATGTGAAAAATGCATTCTGAACATCCGACCCGCTCATCTATCAAAAGTAATAACTTTTGGGAATCCGATGAAAACCGCTTACGACGTGATTGTAGTCACACCGTAAAGCATATTTTAATCCGACAACAACGGTTCTGATCACATCAATGGCCGGCACCTCAGCCCGATAGGTCGGGCCAGTGGCGTTGAAAAGGGTTCAAAGGTAGAATTTTTGACAATGGCAGCTAATTGAGCCTGCGTAACAAAGGCTTGTTTACGGAGCCTAGTTTTGACGCGTGCCGTTACGTGATAACTGATAACGATTAGGTTCTCAAATTACATTAGAAGGTATTTTTCGTTGATGTCATAACCGAGTTATAGAGTTGTCCAAAGAAACACTGTATTTAAATGCACAAAAGGTTTATTGATCACAAGGGAGTTAATACAATTTAATCATTAAAATAATCACAAAACTTGGATAACAACGACCGCAGGAGAACTGTCAAGCTCTTGACAGCTCAAAGGCCACCCAAAACTGATGTATGTCAATAGATGTAAAAAAAATCATACGTTCGGGAATCGAATAAACATTCAGCACCTAACACAAGATAAGTCAATTATAATAAATTATCAACATTATCTACAGTCCAAACTCACATAATTCATTTATTTCCCATATATGTAGGTATGCTTACAATATATCAACATCATTGCCGACATGTACAGAGGTGCACGGTCAATGGTACGGACGGTGGTGGGTGAAACAAAACCGATAGCGGTCACAGAAGGTGTTCACCAAGGTTCAGTACTGAGCCCTTTTCTGTTTTGCTTGGTTTTGGACTCACTCACCGAGGCAGCGCAAAATTCAGCAGCATGGTCATTTATATACGCTGACGATGTTGCTATTTGTACCGAGAGCTGTATTGAGTTACAGGAAGCGCTTTTGTCATGGAAGCATCAGTTACAGGCCGGTGGCCTAGTGTTGAGTGTTGCAAAGACCCAATGTATGTCCCTGAACGAGCCAGATCCCGGCGACGATAGTCCGATTCCCATCGATGGGCAATTAGTCACCATGTGCGATCAATACAAATATCTGGGTAGTATGATGCACAATTCAGGGAACATAGAATGCAACATTCAGCACCGAATAGCCGCTGCATGGTTAAAATGGCGAGAAGTGACTGGTATTACATGTGACAAGCGAATGCCGGTTAAACTTAAAGGTTTGGTCTACAAGAGCATCATAAGGCCGGTTCTCATGTATGGCAGCGAGACGTGGGCGTTGACTCAAAAGCATGTCCATACCATCCAAGTTGCCGAAATGAAGATGTTGCGGTGGATGTGCGGCGTTACCAGGCTCGATAAAATCCGCAACGAGTACGTACGAGGAAGCCTGGGCGTCCGTGACATCACCGATAAGATCCAAGAAAGCCGGCTGCGATGGTATGGTCATGTAAAGAGGATGCCACCAAACTATGTTGGTAACTTGGCACTACAACTTTCCGTCTCTGGTCGAAGATCCAGGGGCAGACCCAGAACAAGATGGAAGGATGTAGTGCTAAGAGATATAAGAGAGAGCAAGTTATCCGAAACCGATGTCGAGGACAGAGCGAAGTGGAGAAGTAAGACGAGGAAAGCTGACTTCACCACCATGTGGGATATATAGCTGGGAAGAGAGAGAGAGAGAGTGATATGTAGATATGCTTAGATACCCGCCTGTTTCCGGCCAGGCGTCCCTTCACAACATCACATGCTTAGATACACTTGTGTCCGTCAACAATATACAATAAGATGTATAATTACAAATTATCGCTAGAATAATTATTTACTAGGTGTTGCAATTCTTAAATCTAAATCCCAAGCATTTTTGTCTGACATATAATCCGTCACTTTATAATACGATTTCTGAATCAATCTGGCTTTAACAATCTTTTTAAATTGATTATCCGATAAGTTTATTGTGACTTGGGATTTTGTTGTAGAAATGATTCGACTGTCCAACAAAAGATTTCCTTACTTTCGCTAGTCGTAATCGACGCACCGTTAATTTATCTTTGTTCCTCGTGTTAAAGTTTTGTATGTATGTCAATATTTTTCGGAAGATCTTTGTAATGCTTATTATCCTGCTCCTGGTTGACCGAAAATTGCTTTTATTCGGTCCAAGATTTCCTTAAAACAACAGTTGTAGGTATACTAAGTACGCACAGTAAATGTTAAGTAAAATTCGTTTTGATAGTAGGTACCTACCTATTAATATAATGAAACAATGACAATGGAATTATTTTAGTTATTATTATACTGGACTTTGTTATTATGTTGAATATTATTGAACTGTAAATGTTGTAATGTATGTGACGTTTTTCTTTAAATATTTGCACGCCATCAGCCGGCAGAATTGTGCTAGACTATAAAATTGAAATGTAACACTTATAATGACCATGATTCAAGCAAATAAACGATCTATCTATATCAATAACGGCGGTGAAGTGTTTCGGTTCCTTCATCAAGGGAAGGGAAGCGGAGGCTACGCACGCAGTAGGTACAGTCGCCATCACATACATAGGTACGCTAAAGGTGTTAAAAAATATCGGCACATGCACCCTAATGCCTTGAAAACAGAGGTGTGTTCTGATGTTTGTGACGTGCTTGTTTGCTCCGATGTATGTGATGGCAACTGTACTGTATTCGTACCGCCCCGCGTTTACGCATCCCGCGCCAATTAGGAACAATAGCGCGTAATAAAAAATCTGTACTGACTCGACTGACAGTTGCCACTGACATCTTACCGATACCGCACTGACTCCGCACCGACAAATGCGGTAGAGGCCTTACGTGTCAGGACAGCACCCAACATTCCTAACAATGGAAATACTCAATACGTCCTCCTAAAATATAAAAAAAACCGGCCAAGTGCGAGTCGGACTCGCGCACTAAGGGTTATATTACCATTATCTATAAAAATATTTATTTTATTCTGTTTTTAGTATTTGTTGTTATACTCGTAGCGTAGCGGCAACAGAAATACATCATCTGTGAAAATTTCAACTGGAACGATCACGGTATCAGTGAGATACAGCCTGGTGACAGACAGACAGACATACAGACGGACAGCGGAGTCTTAGTAATAAAGTCCCGTTTTACTCTTTGAGTACGGAACCCTAAAAAACAGCATCGATATACACTCGGCGGCGTCAAAAGTATCGCACCTTTCTTAAAATTAAGTAATTAATTAATTAGGAAAGGTGCGATACTTTTGACGCCGAGTGTAGGTGAAAAAACCCAGCCATGGATGGTGTCGGACCATGCACAACGTTGGGTTCCGTGCCTATTAAAAAGGTCGTATCGACACAAAAATCTTATGGCACTTACATCCTTTTCTAAAGGGAAGGCAGTTTTTCAGCAATATCTCGAAAATCTTTGAACTGGTCTTGTTCAAAATAATTTTCGGTGAAAGAATTTAATAAGCACTAGGTATGTTCATGTTTTTTTTTATCACGTTTGAAAATTAGAGGGGGACACCATTTTTGTGACTTTCAGGGCGATTGAAAAATGCAGAGAAACCTTATTTTGAAAAAAGGCTTTGATTTATATGCCACGCGTCGACTTACAACGATATATATTTTTAAACTATTTATTACATGTACTTACTTATATTTAATATCCATACAGCACCCCTGAAAAAATATTATTTTACTCATTTCATTACAAAATTATGTAGCGGCCTAGCGGCTAACAAAATACAAAAATACACCTATCCTCCAAATTTTATTCATATACGAGTACACCTTATAGTTTTCGATTAAAATGCCTGTGACATACGGACAGACGGACATGACAAAACTATAAAGGCCTCCACACACCGGTCGCGTGCGCGTATCAGGTGCGGGCCCGCGCAAGTTGTAAAACATTGAAACTACACTTTGTCGTGTACTAGATATGTTAATCGGGAGACAAATAACACAGCACGCGAGTATATTCAAGACTGGTTTATTTCACCTTGGTCGGTAGGTGCGTAAATCTTAATCTACCCACATTCAATACAGCTCATTCTTCCCCCCTTAAATTAGCTTACGTATTGTTTACCAACTTTAATCTAACATTGTTCACAATAGCAATTAGTCTATACCTCATTCCGAGATTAGTCGTCATAATCACGATATTTAATCTTGGAATAAGTTTATATTCTGCGATCATAGAGATCAGTCCTTATTACCTAGTTTATTAAACATAATATGCATAAGTACTTATAGTTAGCGTCGTGTACCTTCCTATGAACCTAATAATCATTAACATACGTTTCACAAAACATATTTAGGAGTACTTGAACTAAACACTGCGCACTGGAAAATGAAATCTACTTCTTATACATTGGTAATTATAAGTAACTAGTACATAGTACTTAAGTATATAGTACTTAAGTCGAAGTCTTAAAATTTATTCCTGTCACGCGTACATAAAGTAAATGACACGATTAAAACATGTATATAACAATATGAACTATAATTATTTTCTTTCTATAAGTAACTCTTATCTTTTTAAACCCGTACCTTATCGGTGGACGACGAACGCGTTTAGCTATAGTTATCGTCTTGTATATTACCAGAGTCGCGCGAGCGTGGTGACTCAGCGGTGGCGCGGGCCGCCCGGCCTAGCGCTGTCGCCTGGTTCGATTCTTCGGCATCACAATACCGTGTTATAATTTTCTTACCGGTATCATACTTACGACTACGATTCGTCGATAATTGATCTACGTGCCTTTTGTGTTCACTCCCATCAGCCCCACGTATACGGTATGTTAGTGGCCCTACACGTTCCATAAATGACCCTGTGGCCCAAAACAGCTCGTTTTGTTGATACACGCGATACCAAATTTTTTTTTTTACCCACCTGAAATTCCGGAGTCGGCGCCTCCTTACTTAATTGTTTTCTTTGAGCTTCTCGCGCATACTCTCGCGGGTCTGGCCGCCGCAGGTCGAGGCGATTAGGAATGTTGTTTTTCAACATTAACTCTACCGGTGACTTACCCGTTGTGGAGTGTGGTGCGCATCGATGATTCAGCAAATACATTTGCAGGGCTCCGTCTACGTCCACATTATCGCACTCTGCCTTTTTTAGGCCCTTTTTTATTATTCCAAACGTCCTTTTGGTCGCACCGTTGCTGCTCGGCTTGTACGGCGAAGTGCGAATGTGATGACCGCCTTCTTTCTTCAAATACGATTCCAACTGACCCCTCGTAAAAGGAGGCCCGTTGCCTGACACCAACTCATAAGGATTTCCGAAGCGAGCAAATATTTCGCGCGACTTAGCTATGGTATCTGCAGCTCGTGTCGCCTTTATTTTGCTTGCTTCGATCCATTTAGAGAAGGCATCGATCAGGACAAAGTAATACGTACCGCCTGACGGCGTAAGGAAGTCCTTGTGTACCCGGTACCACCTGCCCTGCGGCCACTCCCGCGTGTGCGTCGGCGCCCGCGCCGGCGTCGGGCGCTCCGCCGCGCACACGGCGCACGAGGCCGTCATGCCCTCCACGTCCGCGCCCGGTCCGTGCCACCCCACATAGGCGCGCGCCAGTGCCTTAGTCCGCATGGCGCCGCTGTGTGCCGCGTGCAGCTCGCGGTGCCCGCGCCCGCGCAGCGCTTCTGGCTCTAGTACACGGTTTCCGAACGTGATACATACCTGCTCGCGACTTAATGCCTCGCGCACTCGCCAATACGGCTTGACCTCTTCGTTTCCGCAATGCTCCCAGCCCCTACCTAAATGGTTAAACACTTTACTCATTATGGGGCCCTGCTTCGTAGCTTTGGCTATATCTTTATGATTAAGCGATATACCGTCCTCCCGCGATAAATGATCAGCAAAACAGTTCTGGTCGGATGCGACACAATGTATCTTATAGACGTACCCGCTTAGAATAACGGCCCACCGCTGCAAATTCGAAAAGATTTCGTCTATACGGGGTATCGGGTATTTATCGTCTTCCAGCACCGGATTTAGTGTTATTTTGAAATCTCCGCATAGTCTTACCTCGCCGGACTGCTTGATGACGGGCACGACGACGGGCGTCCCCCATTCGCTGGTCTCGACCGGGGAGATACCTCCTTCGGCCCGCAGCTCGGCCTCGACGGTGGCGCGCAGCGCGTGCGCCACGGGCCGCGGCTTGCACAGCACGGGCAGCGCGTCGCGCGCCTCGCTCAGCTGGGTGGGTTTGCCTGTGAATTCACCTGTTCCCGGCGCGAGCACCTGCGGGAACGCTAGCGCGAGCTGACTCCCCACGCCATCGCAGTCGCATTGAGTGCTAAATACCGGTTTAGCGTTGCACTCGATCCCTATCGCCGTCATCCACCGACGTCCCATAATGGGAGGGCTATCCTTAGAATCTACTACTACTAAACTCAATTTGGTAAAGGTTTTTTTACAATATATTACTTCGCATGGAAGTATGCCCTTTGGTACTATTTTTTGTCTCGAATACATCTGTAATTTCATGGCAGTAGGTATTAATTTAACATTTTTAAATAGCTCACTACAGAATTTGTAAGACACGACGCTTACCGCCGATCCACTGTCCAATTGCATTCTTACATTTACTCCATTGACCTTGACCGTGCGCCACCACGGCTCGTCGTCGTCGTCGCCGCCCACCGCGTACAGCGGGACGTCGTACTCGTCGTCGTCTACCTCGGGCTCGTCCTCGCTTCTGTGCCCAATAGACTCTGTACACGCGTTGACATTATGAGCCTTTCGTCTCCTACACGCTTTCGCTATATGTCCTTTCTTGCCGCACACGTAGCACTCCGTGTTGATGAAAGAACAGCGTTGAGGAGGATGGGGACCCAAACACCGTGTGCAACGCGCGCGCGGCGCCGCCGTGGGTTCCCTATCCTTGTGACGCGGGGGCGCGCGCGCGCCGCCGCCGCCGCCACCGCCGCCGCCGGCGCGCACCGCGTGCACGCCCTCGTCGTTCACCGACCTCGCCGTCGATGTCATGGCTCTGGCGCCGCTGCCGGGTCCACTCGCTTTTGAGTCTCGATCCGCCGCCTCGAGCGACGTCGCTATTTCTACAGCGCGGCTAAAGGTTAGTTTAGTCTCCGTTAGCAGTCTAAAACGAATCGCCTCACTTCTCATCCCGTATGCCAGCTGGTCGCGCAAGTTCTCTTCTAGATATATAGTACCCGTGAAGTTACATCTTTGCGCGTGTTGTTTGAGCAGCGCCACGTATTCGCTAATTGACTGGTCCGTCGTTTGCTTGCACGCTCGAAAACACATACGCTCCGCCAACTCCGACCGCTTAGGTGACAAATGTTCACGCACTTTTGACACTATATCATCGTAACTCACTTCATCCGGCTCCGATGGATAGCACAAATCTATAATTAAGTCTAAAGTCTCGGTTCCGACCACTGCGATGAGGTACTTCGCCCGGGCGTTCGGTTTAATGCCACTTATATCAAACCACGCAGTTAGCTGACTTATATAGGTATTCCACTTTTCCGAGCGTAGATTAAACTCCTTAACGTTTAAAGGTAATGTTTTCGACATCCTCGTTCGCCAAAATGTCGTGTACTAGATATGTTAATCGGGAGACAAATAACACAGCACGCGAGTATATTCAAGACTGGTTTATTTCACCTTGGTCGGTAGGTGCGTAAATCTTAATCTACCCACATTCAATACAGCTCACACTTCAAACACACATCGAACGCGGGCCCGCGGGATCGCGTTCGATGTGTGTTTGAAGTTTATTTTCAATGTTTTACAACTTGCGCGGGCCCGCGCCCGACCCGCGCCCGCGACCGGTGTGTGGAGGCCTTAAGGGTTTTTGCCATTTTGGCTCCGGAACCCTGAAAAGGTTGTAAGTAGTTGTGACCTGTATTATCTTCCATTTTTAATCCAATACCAAAGCGTCAATTTAATTTTCTCTTATTACCAGAGCGGCAATATTAAGTATATATACCCAACAAGTTTGGATTGGTTTCTCGATGCCACTAATCTCGATCTAGGGGTTATTTACTAACTTTTCCACGATGCGCTTCAGATGATTTGCTATTTGACCCCTGGTCTCGTTATAAATGTTTGAGATCGGATATCCAAATATGATGGATCAATCGCGAACTTTGACGAAGTGTCTTGACCTCACGATCGGAGGTCAATCTCGGTCAGATGATCAAACGTTTGCGTTATAGCCTTGTTCGCTTCGCCTCATGCTGCTGAAGGCAATGAATTTATATATAGACGGGTACGATAGACAAGAAGCACAAGGATAAATTTGGCAGCACAATTAGCGCAGCTGTAGCGGAGTGGTATACGCAGTGGACGAGTAATGTTGTACTCGCGAGCCGAGGAGAGAATTGCATAAATTGCATGCTTCACAGATAGCAAGAAATTACTCGCTTCTAATCATATACACCAATACTGACAAAAATTAAGCTATGAAGCATCATTCTCTCATATGATTTTCAACTCTAAAGGCTGCACTGTTGTAAATCCATCCGTCCAACCATTAATCACAGCGCTGTTTCTTTTGACACTTTTTGCCAGACCTTTGACACATGTTTGGCAGTTTTATCGATAATTTGCTGATTATTTATTTGCTTATCCATATAGCTTCATTGTGTCGCAAAATCCGACATGCGTCATGAATTAGCAGTCCAATGAATGCACTTTCTTTGGATCAAGTCACACCCGCGGGGCCATATTTTTCTCCAAGGTTATCCGAACTAACTACCCGCACGGGTGTTTCTGCAGCATCGCAGCATCGAAAACACAATACGTTAGTGATTAGGTATCCGCCGGCGATAAACGGGATTAATGGCGTCACGGGAGATATACACGTTCGAATCGATACCAGGACTGTAGCAGAGTATAAGGGGTAGAATAACTCCAAGGAAAGGTGCCACAATCAAGGCGTGACAAGCTTGGGGTTATCTTTTTGGTTCACTTTATATACAAACATTTCGCAGGTTAAGCGTATATCGGTTATTCTCCAGATTTGTGACTGCGGTCGTGTCTTGGAGTCGCGTCATTTAGACGCAGTCACAAATCTGGAGAATGACCGAAATACATTATATTTTTATATTTTTACTAATTTAATTAGCCAATCACATCATTTCATAACCCGCAAATGATAAAATGGTTATGTATTTAAAATGTGTATTGAAAACGATTAATGTCAATACACACAATTATGTAAATATTTCACGTTGTTTTATTTATGGGAAATGAGTAACATGATTTTCAAAATAAAGCAGTAACGAATAAATTAAAACAGTTTTCTAAGTTGCGTTAGGCCTGAAAACATTTGTTTACAAAACGTCGCTCGTGCGATAATGCGGTGTGATGCGATGGATTATTCGCACGACCTCACGTCAATTCAAACACACTAACCACTAATTTACATCTTAATTGACGTCATGTGATCAAATACGAGCATGGCGACCGATTAGGATGTCGTCTTCGGCAAGCAGAGGGCGGGGCGAACGAGCGAGTTCGTGATCGAATTCTAAATAAATGACCACTGCATACTTGGACAATACTACGTTCAAAACAAACACTAGGTCATAATACTGTAAGGGCTTGAGATATACTACTTACGTTTTATATACTTCGCAACACTTGCGAGAATTTAACTTGTTTACACTAATTGTAAACTCCCAACATATCACTGAAACGTTTCGAAATACAGATAAATTAAGGTGCGGATATCCTTACACCATGGCGGGGACGTCATATTTTGAGTCCCAAATCGGGCTCTTAGAATGGCGGCCATGCACCATGCTACAAGATGTGCAATGTCAAGAAACAAATACTAATGCAATAACAATACTGATAGTAAACTAAGTAAGTAAGGAAAACTGAGTAACATCAATAAGCTTATTGATGTCACTCCGTTTTCTTTACTTACGGTGAGGTCACGGTTTCACCGAGCTCAGCGAAAAGTAGAAAATACCGCATACGGATTCCACCCAGCTAAATCAGGAAGCACCCACAAGAAATAAGTTAACACTGTAATCGCCATATGTTTCTGTTGCTTATCGAACAAGGCAGTTAAATAGTTAGCACCGCGAAGCTGCAGATACGGCGGTGAGTCCGCGAACTTTGTGCCACTTTGTTTACTTCGTTTGTTTGCAGCCTTCGTAATTAGTTTGTAATTTGTGAGAGGTTTGCTGGATCATGCCACGTTAAAATTGAAGCCGAATGTGAACGGGACATTTTGCTACTTATTGTGTGGGTGTGCGATAGTCCGTTAGGGGCATTCCGCAAGAATGTCGCATACAAACAAAATATGCACCCACTAGTAGAGTAGTAGAAGTTTAATCGTTTATTGTGCACGATAACATAAAGTAGGTGATATTTACAAAAGGAGCAGGTAGAAAGGCAAACTTATCCATTGGTCGGTAACCTTTTAGCAACCAGGGGCCACATAGGAGCTAACAAAAATTACGCCGCATTTCTTAATTATTTGTGACTTTATCAGGCATCTCCAAATTCTGAATTCAACTACTTTTATATACAAAACCCCTGTTACCGACCCCTGATTTAAGGAATCTCTTACATTCTCAATTTTTCGCATATAGGTGAAATAATGTATGCGTCTTTTTATAGTTGTCTAGCTGCCCGGCGCGCTTACTACACAGAACACAAGCGAAGTAGCGGCATATAATATTATATAGCTTTTGTTCACCTCAGAAATCCATTCTATATATACTGGTGAAATTAATTTTTACATCGGATGACTCGTTCCGGCGATTACACCATATATACAAACTTACAACATGACAGATTTTCCTACTTATAATATTACAAGCGGGCCACGTGGCTTTGCCCACATATTGCAAAGAACGCAGGCGAACCCGCGGGATAAGCCTATCACCACCCAGAAAGTCCAATCTACACGCAGGTGATGAAAGATTTTATGAAATCGGTCCAGTGGTTCGGGAGATTACCCATTACATTTCACTTTTCCTCTTTATAATATAAGTATAAGTATACAGTATAGACGTAGCACGTAGAACCGATGGCCGCTGGGGCGGAAAGGTTCTCGAGTGGCGACCACGTACCGGAAAGTGCAGCGTGGGTAGCCCCCCCCCCACAAGGTGGACTGATGACCTAGTTAAGGTTGCAGGAATCCGCTGGATGCGGGTGGCGCAGGACCGGTCATTGTGGCACGTTTTGGGGGAGGCCTATTTCCAGCAGTGGACGTCTTTCGGCTGATATGACGATGATGATACAGTATAAATATACGATACTATACGATAGGTAACCATGATGGCGTTATGGTTTGAAAAGCGATTCCATACACATATTTCCTCAACCTTCATAAATGCAGGAATCCGTTCCCTCTACGCCGCAAGCTCGGCAAAGCTTCACAAGCTTTTATTGCTAAAGAATTCACGCTCACAAAAGTTTTTCAGCAAAAATTCTCCAAGGAACGCTCTTTTATCGTTTTGAGATGTTAAGGATGCGACGTTATTTTAAATGATAGCCCTTTGGTGGCTTATCTTTGGTACAATGCTAATAATGAAAGTACATTAAAGAGTATTCAGGTGAGCTTTTTTCACTTGTTATACGTAACACGATTCGACTAATGGGACGTAATGGAAACAATCCGCGCTCAAACTTTGGGGGAAACACAAAACTGATTTCGATTCAATGGGTTAAGTCAAATAGACAACCATGTGGGCATTTATATTCGACACTTTCTGTGACAGGATCTTGGGCGCTTGGCTCGTAGGCGCTTCCCTCTACATACGGCGAAATACCGTGAGTAAAGGAAGCAGCCTACGGAGGGCTACTATGGTTGAGCTCTTATCACGCAATAGACGACAAGTCACGTGACAGTCACGTGATTTGTCTACTTTTTCACTCAAATTACCGATTCAGAACATGCTGGCATGTGATAAAATTGAGTTATCCAACTTTGACAGCGGTAAATGTCAAATGATAGCCGTTACCGTTTTGTATAACATTGTCACTGGTTAATGTGACATATTATCGAAATTTGACGTTTCAACTTAGTTTATTTTATCTAAGTGCTTCGGAGATGACGATAAGCTATTTAAAATACGTTGTTTTACACTAAAATTACGAGTGAATACTCGATAATAATGATACTGTGATATGATAATTTTCTCCCTATAATCAAACATAGATCTGTTTGTTGAATTCACACCAATTATTGAAAAAGTTGTCGTTAAATTTCATCAAGGTTTCAAGGAGAGTCTTCAACAAACGCTGTTGGCCCTTGGAGTTCCTAAACCAGAAATTTCGCTGCATATCATTAGTGGCAAGGAGGTCACACTCGTATCGAAGCGGTACTTAAGGTAATTAATGCTATTTGGATGAATTGTTAAGTTGTAAGGACCCACAGCCAGTGATTATTTTATTAAACCTCCATCTTTGGGGGAGGCCTATGTCCAGCAGTGGACGTCTTCCGGCTGATATAATGATTTAGTTACTGCAATCAACATGTACTAAACTAGGGAATCAGAGGTGCATTCGTTAATACATATTTATCATTCTTATTTATATCTTAAACTAGCTTCTGCCCGCGACTCCGTCCGCAAGGAACTCATTTATATCGCATCTCCATACATACTTACACCCCCCATAGGGAAAGATTTCTGGGATAAAAAAAAACTATTCTATGTTCTGCCTCGGGATTTCATCTAACTCGGTTCAGCTGTTTAAGCGTGAAGAGGTCCCATTCAGACAGACACACTTTCGCATTTATAATATTAGTAAGTATGGATATTCAAGATATTGTGATAAATTGCAGTTACTACTGCAAGATAAAATTAATGAATATTTAGTCAAATTACCCAACCTATTTTTTGGTGTAAAAATATGGCTGATATCGATATATTGTTCTGTTTTCATAGAGCGAAACCGTAAAGTTCTCAGGGTACAGTGTGTCCATGAATTGTGTATGTAAGTATGTAGGTACAGTCTGTTTTCATCTAAGATACTTACCTATACTCGTAGGTACTGTAAACAGAAACACTGACATCAATCAATATGCCATCATCTGTTACAACATATCATTGTTGTACCTATCCCAATTCCTACTTGATAAAATACTATATGTGCGCGCGGCTCCGCCCGCGTATTACAGTAAACCCAGACGGAGTCGCGGGATTAAATGTACTGGCGAAGAGAGAAGTAAGTATGTATGAGTAGTTCTGGAGATTGCCCATTAAAAACAAACTTACAAATCCACAATCTTACAGACTTCAGCTCTTTAATAATAGTATAGAAGTATGTAGACTAGAATTAACATGTATAATTTTATTTCATATTACTGATACCTGTATTTTATCTTCTTTTCAGATCTATTACCAAAGAAAGAAAAGAAGATTACACCCGGTTATCATCAAGCGGACTGTACGCTTCTTTGCCTACGATGTGGTATCAATACAAAGTATAAAACAAAGTCGCTTCCCGCTGTCTGTATGTCTGTCTGTCTGTCCCTATGTATGCGTAGATCTTTAAAACTACGCAACGGATTTTGATGCGGTTTGTTTTAATAGACAGAGTGATTCAAGAGGAAGGTTTATGTGTATAATACAAACCATACATGCATGTATTATACACATAAACCCTTGCGAAGCAGGAGCGGGTCGCTAGTAAAAAATAAACAATAAAATGATAACATGGAATTTATTACTTTCATTTCAATTTAAGTCTATTGTGCACAGCATACAAAAAAGAAGGCAGTCCAACCTTTGAGTAGATTTGCGTTTTTGCTGTTTAGGTGTCTTAAAATTTAGGTTCCATTTCCAGCATTCTGAAACAAAAGTATTATTAAGTAGGTCATATTTAATAGACTGACTTTTGTGATGGTGAGTAAGGTCGCCAGACCTCCCAAAGTTGTGATAGATAAGAGTAAGAGATTTGCATTTGCCTCCAACTATTAACACAGAATCCTCAATTATCTTTGCTGATTCAATCTTTGATTGGCAACACACTAGTATAGTAGTCATTTGAAGTTGCAAGCAACCCAATAAGCGTCTGCTTTTCACCAGGCAGGCCATATTCTTGTTGTGAAATAAAATTGGATGGAAGTCAAATTTATTAATATTTCAGTAGTCTAGAAACAGATACGAAATAAACTACAGTATAGTGGCTACAGTATACACTTGCGGTCAATAAATTCGGGTCACCCTAAATTAAATAACTGCAATAGGTTTATTTTAATATTTAACACTAGTTATATTTACATTTAGCAATTTCCGGGATCCTATCATAAAAATGTCAACATCCAAAAAACGATTTTTGCGATATCTCGCTCCGTTAACGTTGTTTTTTTCATGGGTTTTTACGAGTCCGATTTAAACCTGGTAAACGTTCTTTTTATACTGTTATTTTTGCAGTTTACATGTAAATAAAGAACTTGACAGGATTAAAAAAACTGTACAACCATGCACAATTTTAGAAATATGACAGTATTTTACCGACCCGTATTCTTTGTCCGCGAGTGTACTTATAATGTTGAATAAATTTTAGTTTTATTTCGGTACACCAAAGTTGACTGTTATTTTTATGTTACCTATTCCAACATCATTCAAATGCTTGGGCAAATAAGTAAAATCACTGTAAATGTCCAATATGTATTACAACTTACCAGCACATTTAAAACACGTTAACTGCCGTCGAGCTTATAGTCTTTTTGTTCTTTATTTTCGTGCTTTTCTGTGAAAACTGATTTTATATCTGTTTTTCCATTTAACTCAAAGGCAATAATACCCATAAAACATGATAATGCTTTCGTGTTTTCCGACTGGACTTCATTTCATTTATCCATATTACCTATAGCACTTTTTTTGAACTGCAGCCCTGACCCTCAATTCATCTTCTGTTTCAAATGAAATTATTATTTCTATCATACTCTTGAAGTCTGTAAAAAGAAGAAACATAGCTATAAACTCGGTAAATACGCATACTTTGATAAAAATGTGTCTGTAAATAGTAAAGAAAACTAACCTCTGAATTATGTCTTTCGGCTCGCTTAATTCGGCCCCGCTATTAAAGCACTGCCTTTCAATGATCCGTAACTCATATTTGCCATAATTCATTGCAGGTTTAGCAAAATATTCACAACATTATGATAAATTTAGAAATAATCCAGCGTAACCCACTCAAACAGAAGCATTTGACCAACATTATTTGACAATTGGCGAAGCGACATCACGCGTCACTAGCGCCTCTAGCGGTGCATTCACATTCACTCGCAGTAGTATAATTCCTTATCGTATCGATTGTGTTACTTTTACCAATCATCCGAACATGCTTATTATTTCGATAAGATTAACCCGTCGACAATTTGACAGCTTGTCACTAACCCCACGATAGGTGATAACTTGTCAATCATCAAAAACTCTAGCCTTTATGGCCTTTTTTTATACATTTGTTGGTAATATTGGATGAATGATTGCTCATAAATAGGATGCTTTACTATAATGCCATCAAATTGAGAGGTAATAGAAATGTTATACCTTCACTCATAATTGACTAATTCTTTAAAATATTTGGGTTAACAATGTATAATGCATCTGTGTAAGCTTTTAGGGGAATTACTTAAATACTGTTTGTTCAAAGCATGAAAGCACAGATTCAAAGGCTTGAGAAGTAAAAAAAGTTCAAAAAAATGCCACCAAAAGTGTAAGTAATCATCAAAATAAGTTGATTTATCGTTTCAAATACGTTGGTTTCTTACTTATTTGTGTATTGAATACATTTGCAGCCGTTGCTCTTCGCTTCAAAACAGAAAATTAATCGAATATATGGCCACGCACACATTATTTGCTAACGGCGAATACGGCGGGCCCCTGGGTACTCGCAGCCACGAGGCCCAGTGGGAACAGTTGACTGTATCGCTGAGGGCGTTCGGCCCTGAAAAGTCTGTGGCAGCGTGGAAAACCGTAAGTAATTAACATTTGTTTCATGTAGCCCCCGCACCTCACGCCGCCACCGCACCTCACGCCGTCCCCGTACCTCACGCCGGCCACGCCTCACGTCATACCACACCCGCTCCCGCCTCCGCCCGACCCGACCAAAATACCCGCAGCCGCAACCGCATGACGGATCCCGCCAGCTTTTTGGTCCTCCAGCAGGAACACAACAACCTCCTGAGAGTAATCCATTTCATCAATAATCCTTTTTTGTTTTGCTTGATTAACTGATCATTTCTTAAAAACTTTGTCACTACATTTTTTACGAGATTTTCTGCATCTTTTATGTTATTTCTACTCAGTATCACTATCACTTTCCATACCAATAGGAGAATAAAACTGTCCCAAAATTTCCTATGGGAAGTGGTAATACAATAGAGAAAAAATCTTTTTGTCCTATTTGGATCGACAGAGCTCGTGATTCTCAATGGAAATAACATGAAACAGGAGTTTCAAACTTAATAGGTAGAAAGTTTTAAAATTAATAATAGAGGTATTTTTTTAGAAACGTCTAATGTTATTGAACAGGGTAAAGTTGAGTTTATTCATTAATTTTTAAATTCTATATACACCATGTCACTATGGCGACTGTATAAAGCAGCAATAGAAAGGACGATGACCAACTTAGTATGGACGCGTGCCCACACAAAAATTGCAATGTCCAAAGTTAACGTATATTTTATTTTAAAGCCCATTGGACGTAGATTTCGTATTTCTTTCTTATTTTTAATTTAAAGCCGGGGGAGTCTTATATTTTCTGATTGAAAAAATACGCCTTGTAATGACTTAGCAAGCTTAGCAAGTTATCGTAAGCTAAAGCGACTTTGCCGCAATTTCTTTTGAAGGCGTTTCAACTGACAGTAAACAATTGTTTTCATTTAGTTTTATAGTATAGAAGTATTTTCGATAAAATGAAGCTGATTGGATCATCATCAACATCACCTGAGGCTTTTAGGCCTAGTCGAGTATATTCCTCCACGATTCAGACTTACTGTGATGCATATAAGCAGTTATGTTTATGTTACAACACAAATTATGTGTTAACTAGGTACCTGAAAGGTGTCTATTTTGAATGAACTTATAAAAAGGTATTTTTTTGCACTAAGTACATTACTAAACCAGAAATATACATGGAGCCGAAATATAATTCCTAAAAAACGAATACTAGGTACACACCGATATTAAAATGAATTCAGCACAATAATTCTCCATCGCAGGTAAAAGAGAATGTTTACACTATATATGTGCAAAATACACCTAAATAAATGTTTGCGTTAGTTTTTAACATTATACAAGTTATTTTATACTGTTCTCCTGCTATTCAACAATAGAGGGCGATAGGTTGACAATTTCAGTTGATAAGTTGAGGTCAATCACTGACGTGTCTGTGTCATTACATGAACAATCAGTTTCTACTCGGCGACAGGTGGCGCTTGTGAGATAATCTTATAACGCTTGAAAACAATGGTCTTTCCCTGGCGTTAATTCGCATAGCTAACCATTGTCTATAGACTGACTGGAAAACTATCAATTTAAAAAATTATGACAAGACAAGTTGTCAAATATAAAATAATATGTTTTTTCCAGGAAACCAAAAATGTTACTTAATGTGTACTTGCGACACAAAGGATTCAATCTTAATTGTAACATAATAAAGCTAAGCCTGTGTCGCCTCGCACCCATAATAAGGAAACAGGCAAACCCACTGGATAAAATGTATAAATTATTTTCATCCAGTGGTTCGCACTCCACACAGGTAAAAAAATTGTCGGGTAAGTGGCTACGGAGATAACCCTAACTTAACCTATAACTTTTTCTGTATATAATATTACTAGCCGCTTGCGCAGCCAGAGAATGCAGGCAAACTCGCGGGATTCAATGTAATGTCCATGCAGAAAATCCATTCTAAACACAGCAGAAATAATTATTGAAATTGTCTAATTGGTTTCGGAGATTATCCCCACATGCAAACTTACAAAGCTACAATATAGAAATATAGATAAGCTAGTATAGAAAAACTGCCGACACGGCTCCCACGTATTCAAAATACACCACCACATACCCCTGAAAGAATTTTTGAAATCTGATAAGTAGTTCCAGATAAGAGTATTACCCCACATGCTTACTAACTTGACTGCCTATTACATACAAAGATAGATAGAGTGTCACTTTTCAAGTGTACTTTATACCTAGGACTTTGTCTATTTTTATTTAGCACACATCCTTTTTAGGGTTCCGTACTCAAAGAGTAAAACGGGACCCTATTACTAAGACTCCGCTGTCCGTCTGTCTGTCTGTCTGTCTGTCTGTCGGTCTGTCACCAGGCTGTATCTCACTGATACCGTGATAGTTACAGTTGAAATTTTCACAGATGATGTATTTCTGTTGCCGCTATAACAACAATGACTAAAACACAGAATAAAATAAATATTTTTATTGATGACGGAACCCTTCGTGCGCGAGTCCGACTCGCATTTGGCCGCTTTTTAGATTATGTATGCCGATATAATTATTATTGATTATGGAATATGTAAGCATAGTTCTGCCTGGTGATAAGTATAAACCGGTGCCTATGGACGCGTGTGACTCCAGAAGAAACACAAGCGCGTTGCTGACCCTTTATTGATTTGAGAGTCAACTGTATTGACATGCAAACGGTATGTCTTGTGGTAAGCATACACCGTTGCCTATGGACGCGTGTGTTTTCAGAACAACACAAGCGCGTTGCTGAGCCTTTATTGATTTGAGAGTCAACTGTATTGACAGGCAAATGGTGTGTCTTATGGTAAGCATACACCGTTGCCTATGGACGCGTGTGTTTCCAGAACAACACAAGCGCGTTGCTGAGCCTTTATTGATTTGAGGATTCATTGTGTAGACAGCTAGATTTGTAGTATTATGCAAGGCCGCTTTTTAGATTATGTATGCCGATATAATTATTATTGATTATGGAATATGTAAGCATAGTTCTGCCTGGTGATAAGTATAAACCGGTGCCTATGGACGCGTGTGACTCCAGAAGAAACACAAGCGCGTTGCTGACCCTTTATTGATTTGAGAGTCAACTGTATTGACATGCAAACGGTATGTCTTGTGGTAAGCATACACCGTTGCCTATGGACGCGTGTGACTCCTGAACAACATAAGCGCGTTGCTGAGCCTTTATTGATTTGAGAGTCAACTGTATTGACAGGCAAACGGTATGTCTTATGGTAAGCATACACCGTTGCCTATGGACGCGTGTGTTTCCAGAACAACACAATCGTGTTGCTGAGCCTTTATTGATTTGAGGATTCATTGTGTAGACAGCTAGATTTGTAGTATTTAATTATGCAGGTGTCTCTCACGCTCAACAAAAATGTGTCGTCGGGAGTTCTGGCGATGTTACCTACGACTACGAACACAACACCACATTTCGAAGGAGTCTATACGAAATAAGGCGCTGCTTACACCGCTGTGTTATTTTACCTATGGCTATGTGGCCTTTTGTAAGTTAAAGGTACTTTACTAGTTGGGCTGCCCCAAATATGAGCGACATGAGGTTCTGCTGTGACTTAAAAACCGTGGCCGTGTAGGTGTAGGTACCTAGTTTACCAATATGCCATTAACTAAACAAGATTACTACTGAGTTATTGACTCGTCTCACGGAGGGCTAACGAAAATAATATTTCGTGAGTTTAAAAGCCTCGCTAGTATAAGGAGTTACACGCGGATTCCACGAAATATCTTACTGGGTGATAGTTTCTCGGTAAAAATGATTAAGCAAATTCTCCGCTTCTCTACGTTTGAAAACTAGGAATGTGGTAATTTCTAGTGATGGTTGTTGTATGCATTGAATAATATGTACCTAATATGTACCTGTATATTCATGCATATCAAATCTGACACATGGAATGCCTAAAACCATTCTTACTCAATCAGCGCCATCTGCATCGGCCTACATACGTCCCACTGCTGGGCATAGGCCTTCTCTCATGAATTAGAGGGAACAGGCATCACTACTGCGCGCTGGCCCAGTGTGGATTGGGGACTTCACATACACCTTTGAATTTAAGGTGTGTTAGTGATTGTTTCTCAATAGCGAAACACAATTACTACATACTACATACTTACCTACATAATTTGAAGTAAAAATAATGTTTACCTATATAGTGGGGACGTTAAAATCACCAGATTTTTTGCTACCTATCCTAAGAGTCGAGTATCATTTGGACTTCTACAAATACCGAATTGAACGAACAGCTGCAGATTCAACATAGTATTACTATACTATACCTTGAAACTAAACCATAAGTAAAGCATGTATGTATGTAAGGAAGTATGTATATATGTTGTCTCAAATATTTAAGAGAGTTACATACCTACCTACTAACGATACCTATTAGATAAAAGTAAAAATAAAACAGCTGGGTTTTAACATCTTCAAGGTTGAAGACTTTACATAAACTTTTTGAATTATTTCGCAGATGTAGTTCATAATACCTAATATACATGTCATTGAATTATATTACGTACCTACACAGGTTCTGACAAAGGCACTCTATACTCCGAACTTCTTGTAAGAGTTGACAACAGTTTTTACCCGACTGCCCCGGAAGGAGGGTTATGTTTTTAGAGCGTACATATGTAGGTACATAAATGTGTATAATGTGGACAAGAAAATTCTATTTCACGGGCTACACAGTCCAAACGGCGTCATAGATTTTGTCATAATATGACGTGTCGTTGGATTCCTCATAATTGAGGGAGAGTGAGGGCTATAATATTTAAAAAAAAATAGGGCTTTTTGAAAAAAATGTTTTGATTTCCCTTGTATGAAAAATATTTTGATTTGACTTGTTTGATAATGATAATACCTACATGTGTAGGTACTGTATGTGTACCTACATTGTGTATGGGACCATATTAGTCGTAAATTACAATTTTATTATGACAACCATTTATAGTTCCTACAGTTCTTCAAGCTTGATTCTCTCTCATCTTTTCTGATTTATTTACAGCTTGAGGTACCTTCTTGCTCCACGAGTCCAGTAAAACAATCGGCCCACCAGGTGCTTGCCCCCGTACAACACTACTTACATCCATTGTGAAAGAGAGATGAAAATCCGCTGTATCATAACCAGCTAAAATGGTCAGTGGGTACACCTTCCTACAGCCATCAAAACTAGGTGGATACAAAAAGTCTGCTTTGAGAAGAATAAAACGTTGTAACATAGTCGAATTTACAGTTTTCTGAAGCATGACAAATATAGGTATTTAGAGAAAGGAGGTTGTAACAAATATGTACCTTTTGTACCTATCTCTTAACAGTTGATTAGTTAAGTAATTAAGTCAAGTCAAACTGCCGTATTCAACATTCCTAGAAAATTGTGTACCCAAAAAGGGTAAAACGGGATCCTATTACTAAGATTCCGCTGTGCGTCCGTCTGTCTGTCTGTCCGTCTGTCACCAGGCTGTATCTCATGAACGGTGTTAGTTAGACAGTTGAGATTTTCACAGATGATACTGTTGCCGCTATAACAACAAATCCTAAAAAAGAGAAAAAAATATATTTAAGGGGGCTCCCATACAACAAACGTGATTTTATTGCCGTTTTTTAGGGTTTCGTACTCAAAACGTAAAAAGGGGACCCTATTACTAAGACTCCGCTGTCCGTCTGTCTGTGTCTGTCTGTCTGTCTGTCCGTCTGTCTTATGTCTACGTATACGTCTGTCCGATACTGTATCTCATGCATGATCGAATCATGATACTTAGACAGTTGAAATTTTCACAGATGATGTAGGTATTTCTGTTCCCGCTATAACAACAAATACCTACTAAAAACAGAATAAATAAATACATATTTTTTTAATTTTTACAATCTTACACAAATCGACCTACTTAGTCCCAAACTAAGCAAAGCATGTACTGCTGGGCACTAGACGACGATTAACATACTTATAAATAAATACTTAAATACATAGAAAACATGCATGACTCAGGAACAAATATTTGTGCTCATCACACAAATAAATGCCTTTACCGGGATTCGAACCCGGGACCTCCGGCTTCGTAGGCAGGGTCACTACCAACTACGCTACAGGAGGCTACCATACAACATACGTGATTTTTTTGCCGTTTTTGTAGATAACGTGCGCGAGTCCGACTCGCACTTGACCGGTTTTTTTAGATCATGATACGGAACGGAACCCTTCATGCGCGCGTCCGACTCGCACTTTGCCGGTTTTTTTTAACTATGACGGTGGAAAACAGTCAAACGTTCTGCCTAATGGTAAACAGACACCGTTCCCTATGGACGCTTGTGACTCCAGAAGAAACACAAGCGCGTTGCTGACCCTTCATTGACATCATAATTAATCGTATTGACAGCTCTGCGCATAAAAGAGTCGCTTAATTTCAAACCCGGGTAAATCCATCTGTCAAATCATGCGATTTTGCTATTAAGCAAAGGTAATAAGGTAGATATTTGCTGATAGGGTCGAATGGATTTAACCGAGTTTGAAGTTAAGCGACTCAAATGAAGGTCCCTGATACTCATCACAGCGAAGTCTCGGGAGCTTTGGCGACCTGACCCTCGACCACGAACACGACACCACATTCCTACTGAGTCTACGGAGTAAGCAGCGGTGTTTTTACCTATGGTACCTTATTTTTTTTTGTAAGGTAGAGTAGTAGGTAGTAGTAGGTTCCTATTTAGCAGGTATGCCGTCTATCGACAACTTTTACGTTATAACAGTTAAACATAAAAGCAGTTGGTCGCAACTTTTAACTCTGTGATTACTTCCCTACACTAGTATATCTTGTTCTATACTAATATGGCGAAGAGCCGCAAGCAACTGCCGAAGGACGGTGTCACTTTTCGAGTGTATGTCTGTATGTATGTACCTTATAGCTAGGACTGTGTCTATTTATATGGATGTCGATATATGTAATCATTATTGAGTATGGATTATGTAGGCAAGGCATTAATTTAATTTGTAATGTCACATTCTTTTGACGATTGACGGTGGCAAACAGGCAAACGGTCTGCCTAATGGTAAGCAGACACCGTTGCCTATGGACGCGTGTGACTTCAGTACAACACAAGCGCGTTGCTGAGCCTTTATTGATTTAAGGATTCATTGTGTAGACAGATAGATACAAATGCAGGTGTCTCTTACGCTCAACAAAATGCGGCGTCGGGAGTTCTGGCGATGTTACCTACGACCACGAACACAACACTACATTTGGACGGACTCTACGGAGTAGGTAAGCCGCTGCTGCTTACACCGCTGTGTTATATTACCTATGGCTATGTGGTATTTTGTAAGTTAGGGGTACTTTACTAGTTGGGCTGCCCCAAATATGAGCGACATGAGGTTCTGCTGTGACTTAAAAACCGTGGCCGTGTAGGTGTAGGTACCTAGTTCACCAATATGCCATTAACCAAACAAGATTACAATTGAGTTATTTACTCGTCTTACGGAGGGCTAACGAAAATAATATTTGGTGAGTTTAAAAGCCTCGCTAGTATAAGGAGTTACACGAGGATTTCACGAAATATCATATAGGTGATAGTTACTCGGTACAAATTATTAAGCAAATTCTCCGCTTCTCTACGTTTGAAAACTAGGAATTTGGTGATTTCTGGTGATGGTTGTTGTTTGCATTGAATAATATGTACCTAACTTTATTCTTGTAAATGTACGTTCATATCAGTTCATAGTTAGATATGATATGCATGCATATCACATCTGACATATAATAATATTACTAATAATAATAATTTCTGGTGCAATCAGTCAACGTAAGGCAGCTTGTGGCGGGCTGTTAGGGAGTAGCGACCCTACGTACCTGAGTGCTCCTGGGGGTGTCCTGTGGTCAGGCTGAGCCGATCGGGTGGTTGGTTGGACAGGCCCCCCACCTCTGGCTTGCCTTAACTGGCTGTCCAGAGTGGAGTCGCAAGAGCTGTTACTCGAGGGTAGATGTGGACACATAAGTGGCGAGTTGGCTATATGTTTAAAGTCCAGTGCCACCTCTCTACCCCCCCAGCCTCTCTGACTGGTGTTGCCCTTAGGCCATTTTTTAATGTCGCTATTAATAGGGGCCCATCTAGCAGTTGGCGAGTCACCGTCTGCCAGAGATAAAAAATGAGACAGTTTATTAGGCAGGCGTCCGATGTTTCACCCAATAGCCCAGCCACTAGTCCATCATTTTCACCCAATAACCCGTTTTCTTTAGATTCCATCAACCAGCAATAGTCCCTATACCTACACCCCAGCGGGTGCTGTCTCTGTGTGCGTCCCATGACACGGGCAGGGACAGCATCCGCTCGGTGTACTCCTTGCATTTCATTAAATTGTCAAAAGGGCCTCCACGTGTTGGCTCAGTTGGTACTTTGTAGGTACCTAGCCCCACGCACGCCTCCCAAAGGTCCGGGACATCATTGTCCCGTGAGCGGGAAAGACATAATATTACGGGACAATCTTACACAGATCAACCTCATCAGATGGAATGCCTAAAACCATTATTTCTCAATCAGCACCATCATCATCGGCTTACATACGTCCCACTGCTGGGCATAGGCCTCCTCTCATGAATTAGAGGGAACGGGCAGTACTACTGCGCGCTGGGCCAGTGTGGATTGGGGACTTCACATACACCTTTGAATTTCTTCTGAGGTGTGTTAGTGATTGTTTCTTAATAGCGAAACACAATTGCCCATTTAAACTACTAGGTACATACTTACCTAAATAATTTTTAGTAAAAATAATGTTTACCTATGGAGTGGGGACGTTAAAAATCACCAGATTTTTTGCTACCTATCCTAAGAGTCGAGTATCATTGGTCTTCTACAAATACCTAATGGAACGAACAGCTGCAGATTCAACATATTATTACTATAACTATACCTTGAAAATAAACCATAAGTAAAGCATGTATGTGTGTAAGTAAGTATGTATGTATGTTGTCTCCAATATTTATGAGAGTGATATACCTACCTACTAACCATACCTATTAGATAAAAAAAAAATAAGACAGCTGGGTTTTGACATCTTCAAGGTTGAAGACTTTACATAAACTTTTTGAATTCCTTCGCAGATGTATGTAGTTCATAATAATATACATCTATACTCCGTATTGAAAATATTAAAACATCCCAGGGTCCAATAGTCACACACTTCTTGTAAGAGTAGACAACAGTTTTTACCCGACTGCCCCGGAAGGAGGGTTATGTTTTTAGAGCGTATGTACATATGTGTAATGTGGACAAGAAAATTATATTTCACGGGCTACACAGTCCAAACGGCTTAATAAAATTTGGCATATTATGAGGTGTCGTTGGATTCCCCATAATCGAGGGAGAGATATATTTAAACTACATATTATATTGGAAAAAAATTATGGATTTTTTGAAAAATTGTTTGGATTTCCCTTGTATGAACAATGTTTTGATTTGACTTGTTTGTTAATACCCACATGTGTACTGTGTGTTTACCTACATTGTGTATGGGACCATATTAGTCGTTAATGACATATTTTATAATGAAAACCATTTATAGTTCCTACAGTTCTTCAAGCTTTTCGTCTCTCGTCCAGAATTGAATGAGACACATCAAAAAGAAAGTTAGGTTGCAGGCAAAATATATATAATACGATGAATTCATACAAAATAGTTTTTTATAAAGTCCTTATTTATTCAGTTTATTTTTGTTTCATTATCAGTTTTCACACAGAATAAAAATAATACCATTTTGAAGTTGTCTACTTTCTTTCCGATACGGTCCTTAATAACTGGACTACTATGTACCTACTTACATACAAAGACAGCAGGCACAACATTTCCCGTACTCTCAACGCAGCCCTCGGGAAATTCCAACGGGAATTTCTAACAGATCATCGCAACCACAGGAACACAACACCACATACTTACCTACAGAGCAAGTAGTGGTATTACTATAGATTTCGTCTTCTATAGGTATGATTGGACTTCATTGGACACAAATACTTAGATATCAGTATTCTATGAATTCCTTACTATTATATTAATATCCTTTGAATTCTTTACCATTATAGAGGCTGTAAAGGCAGTGTGCAAATCGACAGCGTCAGAAGCACGTCGTGGTCGTGAGCGCTGCAGTTTGAGCCATCAGTAGTTGAAATATATGTGATTTCAAGTTTTTTCTACACAAACAAAACGAATGATCGCGGAAATGCGACCGGCGTCAAAGTCGTGAGTTGGTATAATAGGAAAGGTGAGGGGCTGAAATTGGGGGTGGAAATTTGTATGGAGCTACTTAAACCGCTGCACCGATTTAGATGAAATTTGGTATATAAATAGTTTGAGTCCCGGGGAAGGATAAATAATAGGTTTTATCTCGGAAATCATCCCCTAAGGGGGTGAAAGGGGGGGGGGGGGGGGTGTGAAAATTTGTATGTAATCTATTTTGATGAAATTTGGTGTAGATATAGGTTAAGTCCTGGGAAAGGACATGGGATAGTTTTTACCCCAGAAATCATCCCCTAAGGGGGTGAAATTAGGGGTGAAAATTCGAATGGAACCCATTTTAATACAATTTGGTATAGAGATAGCTTGAGTCCTGGGAAAGGACATAGGATAGTTGTAATTCCGGAAATCACTCCCTAAGGGGTTGAAATGGGGGGTAAAAATTTGGATGAATCCCGTTTGGATGAAATTTGGTATAAAAGTCGTTTGAGTCCCGAAGAATGACATTAGATAGTTTTTATCCCGAAAATCATTCCGTAAGGGTATGAAATAGGGGGTGAGAGTTTGGATAAAATCCATGTACCTAGATGAAATTTGGTATAGAGATAATTTGAGACCCTTCAAAGGATATAGAATAGTTTTTGCCTCGGAAATCATCCCTTAAGATGGTAGAAGTTTGCTTGCATTATATTTTCTAAGTATTAAGTTCTACGCGGATGAAGTCGCGGGCAACAGCTAGTATATTATATGTCTGTATGTAAACCAGAATTACAAGAACATGTAGTATGTGTACAAAGGCGAGCTTATCCTATGAGGGAATTCTTCCAGCTAACCTTTTAGCAATCGATCAGGGATAAAGATTGTATCGCATGGCTTTGACTTCTGGTCTTTGTTATAAGCGCATCTAGCGTATACTTATCCTATACTTGTACTTCTATATTAATACATTAAATACCAGTATAATAAAGAGGCGAGCAGAGGAGGATTTTGGCACTCTTTGGGGGAGACCTATGTCCAGCAGTGGACGTCTTTCGGCTGATATGATGATGATGATGATGATGATAATAAAGAGGAAAAGTTAGTTAGTTTGTATTGAGGGGGAGGAATCTCCGGAACCGCTCATCCGATATCATTATATCTTTCACACGTGTGTAGGTAGTATAGACGTTCAGGTTGGACATAGGTAATATTTGGGATTTGGCTGCGTTCTTTGCAATAGGCAGGCCGGTGGGGCCGCGCAGCTCGCTAGTTATAAATAAAGAGGCTCTTTTACAGGATCACAATGCTATCGAATATTAAATTAACAGAACCCCTGGTAAGAGGACTGTGACTTAAAAAAATGCAAAGTGTCCCCATGATGTTCCCTGTTTCGTATATAATATCTGTAAATACATTATGAAGGACTATCAATTAACTCATCATCGCTTCTTTCTTAAAACATCCCATACGTAATGTCTCATTCGCATCTGAAAGCTGAGAAAAATTATTAAGCACATTGGATATTTTAATAAAGACATTCAAAGGATGATGACTATTTCTTATTATTGGTATAAAAATTGTATAAATATCTATGACTTTTTTGACTCATATTCTATTTTTCACCATTTTAGTGACGTTACCTGTTGGGATATCTATTAGCTACACCACGCGTTATTTATACAAGAACGACAAGGACCAAGAAAATCTGAACTGACGTGTACAAGAATGCAGTATAAAATAGACGCAAAGCGACGGAACAAAACAGACCTCATTTAGGTGGCAATGGCAACACATTACGTAGCTACAAGAAAATATATAGGCATATTTTTGCTTTGAGTACTTAGCAATAATAATGTTATAACTTCAATTATAAATATAACCTAACATACTCATCAGCCTCGATTGCATTATCGTGTTATTGTCAGACGTAAGTATGGAATTCGTCCCTCACGTACTTACGTTATTGTTAGTAAGGGACAAGTGCTGTTGTCCAATATAAATAAATATACCTAGATTGAGAGACTGCTTAATAGCTTACCGTTGCTGTAAAATTAAATAAATAGTTATTTTTGACCGATGATATCCTCTTGTTATTATTTTTACAAACGAGCATGCTTCCTACTCCGGAAGAATCACAAACATGTCGCCGGCCCTATATTGATTTGAGAATTCGTAGTGTTGGCAGCTAGAGGCAAATGTAGGTCCCTCACTCTCGTCTAATCATACCGCGTCGTTTGGAGCTCCACAGCCTCTACGTGCCACCAGGAACACAACACCACACACCTACAGACCAGGTAAGTAGGTGTTCAATCTTTGGCCTTTTTAATATGGTGAGAGTTTTACAAATTCATTTATTTTGTATACCTAGAAATATCAGAGAGTAGGAATACCATTATAACCATACATTGTTATTATAGCTTCTGTCATCTATTATGAACTCCCAGTTGTACTGATTTAACTCTTTACCAGGCGAAGGGATATATTCCTCCCATATATTATATCGGTTACCGTAGTCAGGTTTTAACTCCTCCTAAAAAATAGTATTTTATGATCTTCAGTCACAACACGCTTCTAAATCGCGTAATATATCTTTGGCAGCCGTTTAAATTCACTTGAACTCTAATAACAGTAAACTACGGAGAAATTCGAACACTTTCCTTAATTTCTATGGAACAGAAGTACATAGGTCGAACAATTTTTTGATATGTTATAGATTTCGAGTGTTGAAAGGTTATGTAATCGTAAACATTGCTAAATATTCATGCATTATTGTGTATGACCAGAATTATGATGTGGGTTGACGTTATTCCATGGCCTTATTAGAGTTTGATTTTGCGGGAGCTATTCTTCCCATAGCCCGGTAAATTGTCTTGTCATGTCATAAAAACTCACGTAAGTAATAAAACTGTTTTTGTGTTCAACCAAGAGCGAATTCATGTACCTAGCTATAAAATCTCCTTTTAAAGACTTTCCCTGAAGACTTTGGAGTTAAACCTTGGCTTTGATAACCGATATAAGATGTGGCAGGAATATATCCCTTTCGCCTGATCAAGAATTATAATACGACAAAATCGAGTATGACAGTTAATTACTTAGACAGGCGATGGGATAACCGTAACCCACATTTTTATTTCTGGTTTAAACGAACATCTCCGACATTCGTAAATACATTTTTTACAAGGCGCTCAATACGGTTGTAACAGAATATAAAGTACGTATGAAGACACGCTAGTTCTTAGGGGCCTGGTAAAGGGTTAATGATCTTCATTCACAACACGCTTCTAAATCGCGTAATATATCTTTGGCAGCCGTTTAAATTCATTTGAGCTCTAATTTCAGTAAACTACGGAGAAATTCGAACACTATCCTTAATTTATATGAAACAGAAGTACATAGATCGTTTTTTTTTTGATATTTTGTAGATTTTGAGTGTTGAAAGGTAATGTAATCGTAAACATTGCTAAATCTTCATGCATTATTGTGAATGACCAGAATTAGGATGTGGGTTGACATTATCCCATGGCCTTATTAGAGTTTAACTATGCGGGAGCTACTCTACCCATAAAACTATTTTTGTGTTCAACCTAGAGCGAATGGATACATTATTGAATTTGAAGCGTGCCGTGAATGAAGATCATAAAATAAAGTTATCAGTGATTGATAATAAGTGTTTCGTAAATCGTAGTAGATTTGGAGTTAAACCTTGACTATGTATGATAACCGATATACTCGTAAGATGTGGGAGGAATATATGGGTCATTCTTGAGAATTGTGTCTGCGGTTGGGTCTAATTACCGCGACGTTTTACTAACATTTTATATGGAGTCGCGTCAGTTAGACGCAGTCACAAATCTGAAGAATGACCCATATCCCTTCTCCTGATCATCATATCAGCCGAAAGACGTCCACTGCTGGACATAGGCCTCCCCCAAAGAGTGCCACAATGGCCGGTCCTGCGCCACCCGCATCCAGCGGACTCCCGCGACCTTTACCAGGTCATCAGTCCACCTTGTGGGGGCAGTAGACGCAGTCACAAATCTGAAGAATGACCCATATCCCTTCTCCTGATCATCATCATCATCATCATATCAGCCGAAAGACGTCCACTGCTGGACATAGGCCTCCCCCACAAGCCCCAGAGTGCCACAATGGCCGGTCCTGCGCCACCCGCATCCAGCGGACTCTCGCGACCTTTACCAGGTCATCAGTCCACCTTGTGGCGACGGTAGAAGAATCCAACGAATCCAGAATACGACGGAACAAGAATCTGACGATAGAAAAATTCGGCAAAACTGGAGTCCGCTAAAACAAGAATCTGACGAATCGGGAACTAATCTCTTCCCTCGCAGTAGTCTTAGGTTGTTACAGCAAAAGTTTGGCCGTGTATGTTTTTATAGTAAAGTGGTAAAAGTAAGATTTTATAATATGTTAAAACCACGCAGCCGATCTCTTCTTCGATTCGAGCCTTGAAAGTAGTGTTGTGGATAACGCTCATTTCGAGGCTTATAGACTCGAGCCTTAAATACTCCCGAGGCTTAAATACTCAATCGTGTTGGTTTATTTTACGCATATGAATGCAAAATATTGTATTTTCGTCACTTGAGTCTTTAGGGTTCGAGTCTTTAAGCCTCAAGATGAGCGTTATCCACAACACTACTTGAAAGTTAATGTTTCAGAGCGCAAGTGTGGAGTTAGGTAAAGGTAACCCTCCCCTTTGCAGGCCGCCTAATACGCTCGCGTTCACCCAAAAACGACTTCTTACGTATTTACTAGTAAGTTTCGGTTGCATGAAAAATAGATCTAAGGGACGGGACATACATAACAGTATTCGGGTTCGGGTGACTTTGTAGGTATAAGTTACATTTTTTACGTGATATATATACCTACAATATAAAAAAAGTAAATCTTTGCATGATACTTCACAACTTTTAATACGGGACCAAACTCGCCCGTGCGAAAAAACATTTCTGTTTCATTGGAGAGGTGTCCAATCGATTAACCAAATCGTTATAGGTACTTAGTTGTTTTTTTTGCCGATACGTTATTTAGTCGAAAGGAATGGATATGTTTTAGCAGTTTATCATATTATCCGGAGTGATGACAGTCATGTGACCAAAAGAGTGTTAGGTATGAACGTGGAAGGATGGAAGAAACAAGGTAGGCCAAGGAAAAGGTGGATGGACTGTGTGAGAGAGGATATGAAGAGGAAGGAAGTAAGTGACGCGATGACGAGTGACAGGGAGGTATGGAAGAAAAGGACATGCTGCGCCAACCCCAAGTATATGAGATAAGGGCAAGAAAATGATGATATGTGGCGTTCAGAGGGTTGAAAAAGACGGCAGAAAATAGAGTTCGAAGGCTTACTGAAAGCCAATCTTAGACCTTTTTATTAGCATCGAAAGCCAGGAGTTGTGCAATCCCCCTGGCTCAGGACGTTCTCCATTTCTGGGTCTTCCGTATACCTAGCGTATTGTTGCTTCAGAGTTTATGGCAACCACCCCATTATTTCTATAAGATCATTTGTATTTATTATCGCTCTCAGTGTGTTTGATTGACACTAATCAGAGACTGGAGGTAATTATAGCAGTAGCATCGGGCTGCCCGTCAGAAATAAGTACAATGGTAAGCTAAAAGTGAGACCTTCGATAGAATCGGTTTTATCAGCTCGTATAGAAATTGATACAATTAGGTTCTCGCCAATACTCTGTGACTTGGGTCATGTACACGTACCTATATACTGATACATTTGCCTTTCCAGGCTTTATTATTATTATAACGAAAGCAAAAAAGGTACAGTTCGCCATCACATACATAGGTGCACTATAGGTATTCAAAAATATCGGCACATGCACCCTAGTCCCTAATGCCTTGAAAATAGAGGTGTGTTGCGATATTTGTGAGCTGCTTGTTTGCTCCGATGTATGTGATGGCGACTGTACCTACATGTTTGCATTACCTTGACTACCTACTTAAATCACAGTGTATGAGGCCCATGAACATACTCTGGACATAACACAAAAATAATAATACCTCGACCGAACTAGCTGGTCTTATCCAAATCTTGGTTAGTGTGACGGAGAGAGACGTGTAATTTGCTGTCTTTGTCATAGTTTTACTTTTCTTTATTTGCCCCAATCAGGTAATATGAGACTGGGGCAAATAAAGTAGGTCCCTCGTTGTGGCAAGCGTATGTGATCTAGAATTCTGATCTCTATTGGTTTATTATAATCTCTAAGCTGAGACTATAGTCGCTGAAAAGTCACTGTTGAGCGTTAAAATAACGGTTGGTGTAGGCATTAGATGACTTTGAGACTAATTTGGTCGTGCATGATTGCTTTTACGTCCAACATAAAGCATCCGTCCCTCTCGCACTTAACCACTTGCTAGAGAAGGGCGAATATTTTACGTCTGACTTAACCGCAATCTTGCTAGCTGGACTGACGGTGTATAACTCTATTACGAAGGTGTTATATATCTTGGCTATGTAAATCAATATCAGCATCTTAGTGAAGTAATAATTAGCGATTTTGTTGTCGAATAATATTATATTTTATTCTACTAATATTCCTTTATAAAAGAATTGCGAGCGTGCACAAGCGAATATGTGGAGACAGCATTACATGGCATAACTGACATATAAAGTTGCCCGCTACTCACCGCTAGGAGCAATATGTCACCATTCATTGTAAATCAGAAATGCATTAATTAATTTTATCAGTAAATAATAAACCCCGGCTTTAATTAATCCTAAAGTTATCCCAAAAATCTAAGTTGAATTAATTAAGAATGCCTACTTAATAACGTATCTGTACATTTTAATAACAGGTGGGGCAGAAATGGGCATCGTCCTTGAAAAGTCATAGTGTATATGCAACGCAACTGGGAAAAAAATCGTGTTCTTAATTATCTGGCCAAGACATACATAAGTATTTATTGCGTTTGCCCGCTTCTCCTGAGCTAACCGCAGCAGCCGCCCGTCTTGCGGGTGGCGCACTTGTGCTGGAGGGTCATCCTCCCTCTCTCTCTCCGCTCCCTCTGCTTCCAGCGTATCGAAAGTTGGGAGCGACCTGCAAAAGAAAAGTGTGTCTCAATTAGAAACCTCAAATCCGTAATGTGTGACTTTTATTGAACAATTTTCGGTAATATTCAAGCGCAGGTATCTATAGAACCGCAGCGTTTACCGCATAAAACAACCGCGCGCTTTATAGAACAAAGTTTTTATTTATGTACGTTATAGGGCGCACCAAATATGTGTTTTGCCAATTTGCCATCCACATTTCCACAACCGTCTGCCCGGAGAATTAAGGACAATGGATGGTAACTTGTTCAAATCTAAGTAAAATAATAATGTGACATCCCTTTGTACTGTATTCTATGCAAATAAATATATTCGATTTGATTGATTTGATTTTGTCTTATTGACCATTATATTCGAGAAACAATACACCTAAGTTACCTTTATATGGACTGGCAACTCATCGGCGTGACGAGGCCGGAGGCCCTCGCCCAATTCATCACATGATGCCATCTACTTGCGCACTCTATATATGTGATGGATTTTTTTTTGCTGTTTTCGGCAACAGCAACTGACAAGCCAAAAAAATAAAATCGTGAAATATCTACAAATAAAAAAGAAACCGGCCAAGTGCGAGTCGGACTCGCGCACGAAGGGTTACGTACCATTATCAATAAAAATATTTATTTTATTTTGTTTTTTGTATTTGTTATTATAGCGGCAACAAAAATACATAATCTGTGAAAATTTCAACTCTCTAGCTATCACGGTTCTTGAGATACAGCCTGAGGACAGACAGACGGACGGACGGACGAACAGCGAAGTCTTAGTAATAGGGTCCCGTTTTATTCTTTGAGTACGGAACCCTAAAAACGATGCCCTCTGTAACCTAATTGGTTGTGACCCTGCTTACGAAGCCGGAAGTCCCGGGTTCGAATCCCGGTAAGGGCATTTATGTGTGTGATGAGCACGAATATTTCTTACTGAGTCATGGATGTTTTCTATGTATTTAAGTATTTATTTATCTAGATAAGTACGTATATCGTCGTCTAGTACCCATTGTAAACGCTTTGCTTAGTTTGGGACTAGGTAGGTCGATTTGTGTAAGATTATCGCCAAATATTTATTATTTTATTTAATGTTACCTATAAATATGTTTTAGCAAGTGATTGTATGTTATTCTCGTATAAAAAAATATACTTACTTGAAACAGTGCGGAAATTGAGGTTTCTTTGATGCACAAAATAGCTTATCGTCACCTCGGAAGCACTTAGATAAAGTAAACTAAGTTGAGACGTCAAATTACGATAATCTATCACATTAACCAGCCACCATGTTATACAAAACGGTAACGGCTATCATTTGTCATGTATCCCTGTCAACGTGGGATAACTCCATTTTGAATCGGTAATTTGATTGTTTTTTTTTTCCTGCTTTTATTGCCTGCGTGTCTGTATTTAAGTCCCGTAATATTTATTTATTTGTTTACTGGCTTCTGCCCGCGACTCCGTCCGCGTAGAAATCGTTTATGTCGTAGCTATTTCCAGGATAAGAACTATCATATGTCCCCCCCCCGGGGCTCAAACTATCTCTATACCAAATTTCATCTAAATCGGTTAAGTGCGAAGAGGTTACAGACAGACAGACACTCTCGCATTTATAATATGAATATGCGCCAGCAAATAAAGGAATGCAGAATGTCACTAACCGTATATTTTAAAAAGTAGCTTAAGTGTGTTAAACTCAAGGCATTACAAAATCGTCTTAATTTGGTGTCATAATAAATAAAACATCCTATTTGTGTGCAAGCATTCATCCAATATTACCAACAAATTTATAAAAGGCATAGAGGCTAGAGTTTTTGAAGCACGACAACTTTTGACACTTGTCGTGCAATAAGTGACTAGCTGTCAAATAGTCGACGGGGCATTTGGAAACCATGTTTGCATGCTTGGTTAACGTATCTCGATCGATACGGAATCATATCCACAATCTCGTGACAAGTGATAGCAACTATGCTAGGCCCCCAGAAGAGCAGAGCCCATCTGGTGGGTTCCGAGTGCTGAAAGTCATCATCTTCCTAGTGTTATTCCCGGTTGTGCCCTAAAGGAGTCCGGGGTCCGCTTTGACACCTAATCTCGTGGGATTTTTGCATGAGCGCTCGTTTTACGAAAGCGACTGCCGTCTGATCTTCCAACGCAAAGGGATTTATTTATTTATTATTTATTTATTCAAACAATTATTACACAGTATTACAGTTACAGAACTAATGCACTGTGAATCTTAAAATTAACATTTCCAGCATACTTAATATACTATCGAAGACTGGCGGTCATCCATCGTCTCGCTAAACCTCAAGCATTCACGACAGACTTTTACCCAGGTACAAGCGAAAACATCCCAGTCAGAAGCAGATGCGAGAAGTACATTGAGGCAGTGAAGAGCTCGAATAAGCGGCAACTTACTATGAGCCACAGTTCGCACCTCCGGAGGAGCAAGCAGTGGTCGGTTTCGCGGACGTAGATGCATCCAAGATTGCAACGGGATAACTAGACCTTATTGGGGTTAGACCGGTTTCCACGCCTAAAGCCAGATTTAGGCGACAAGTGTCGGCAAGGAAAAATAACGAAGCATAAAAATGTCTAATGACACTAAATAAAAATGACGATATGTAAAAAAGCCGAACAATAAAAAAGTCGGTTAGGAAGAATGACGAAGTATTATTTAGTCAAAGTATAAACATGTCGAGAAATCATTATGTTTACTTTTGATGCTGAAAGTGAGACCAACGTGTCTTTTTCTGTTGTTCGATTATTCAATTTTTTACATCTCGAGATCTTTATACTTCGTCATTTTTATATTAGGTATTTTTTACATCTCGACAATTTTATTTATTGTCAATAAACATCATTTCGACATTTTTATACATATATATTTCCTTAGAGTCCATACACGCATAAATCAAGACCTCCAGATTAAAAGTCAAGTGTCTGACCAATGAGCGCTATCCGAGGGCTGAAAGTGTTTTACAATAATTGGGAAAGGAAAACACAAATTAGCACCTGTATCAGATCTCCTTATGAGCCATAAATATTCAAGGATCGCTACTGTACCTCTTAATTTGCTACAAGAGCGTGCATGTGTGAGGCATTAATCAAGAGAGAGTTAACAGCGCAATGACTGGGCAATCAGACGAGATTAATGGTATGACGTCACTCCTGAACGATGCACTATGGAATATGAGCTTGGAGGATTATTTTTATTTTTCGTCAAAAAAAACATTTATACGTGACATACACAACATGATAAACAGAAATCAAACAAAAGGTCCTAAATCATCGTGTAGCAGGCGATAACTAGCGCTGGTCTTCCGTTGGAAACATTAGTGTTATAACACTTTAAACTCTCGCGAATGTACATTCGGCCTCATAAGTTTCTGAACACCTAAGTACCTTGTCGTATTCACTCCTATGACAATTTCGTATGGCAGTTTAACATGACGTTTAATGTGACACGGTACAAAAGTCTTAAGCCTCTATTGATGCTGACCGTGCCAAATTTGAATTATTATTTAAATATATTAGTGTTGTCCTAGCATTAGCATCTGGAAACCAGAACACGTTTAAGCAAAACCGATGTTCTGAAACTGTGAGCTGCTACCATAGAATATTCTTTTTAGTTTTTAAGATGTAGTTTTTAAAAGTGTTTTTCTCAGTTCGTCCCAATGAATCAACTGAAACTAAAGTTTCAGAATTTACGTTTTAAAATATTTTTGTGCTGATATGAAAAATGTATTACAATGAAACATGCTGTCTTACATAATTCGAAACTATTACATATTAAAGTCTGGGTAACCTATAAATCTTTTGGATACCTAAGATTTGTACCGGGTATATATAAGAGAATGAGTTAATAATATACTATAGGCACTTATGGATAAGACTTCTCTTACCGATTTCGGAACCTAGACACTACAAGTAGGTAGATATTATTAGCTATACGGTTACAGAAATTTATATTAGGTGCACGTGATCGGCCTAAAAACTAAATTACCTGTCAATGGCGGCAAAAATCAACACGGATAATCCCCGAAAACATCAGATGTTAAGACAACACCCCCGAATTACAGACGCACGCGTTTTCGAACGTAACAAAGAAAAATCACCCAAATTTCGAACACACGCATTTCTCGCTTGACAACTTACTTCAACAAAATACAGGACAACCCTTATGTGTTGAGGCATACGGTTCAACTTCGCTGTTGTTATTGATTTCCAGCTGTTAGCTGTAATATTGTTGCATGAGCAACGGAAGTCCTCATTTGCCATGATTTTCTTCCTCTCCTCATTACGTCGGGGACAAAATAAAGCAATTTCACACGCGAGGAATCCCCTGTGAAGACATCGCTTTTTTACGAAGAAATAAACAACATAGAATGCCAATAATGACGGAATTCTTCATTGGCACCGTAAAGGGTAAGGTTCATTGAATATGTTGTCAAGTTTTAAACATGATTTTAATGAAGATGTTATTTTTACCAAACTATTTGCTTCGTTTTTTTTGTTGTTTTTTTTCATAAATGTGTGTCCAGTGATTGACCCTAGTGTCACCTGATGGTAAGCGACGACAGAGCCTAAGATGAAGCTCACTGGTTCAGTAATAGCCTATTCACTCTTGTTTTGTCTTGTCTTGTTTTGTTTCGATACAATAGGGAACTTGCATCTTTTTATTTTATTACGAAAATCAAAAGTATAATCCAGCATTAAAACAACTGTACCATTAAATTTTTCTTATGATTTATTTTTCTGATGTTATATGCATTTGAAATCTGCTCGCGCCGGCACCGCCCGAAAACGCTCTATATTAAACGGGCTTATGCTATGACGTCACAGCATATTTCCTCGGCGCGTTTACTATGGAGTAAGTCATTAATTTGCAATTATCTCTACAAAAATTGCGTTTAAGTCTATACTAGTCATACAAAATATCTTTCTAATTGAATATTCTGTGTAACTGTTATGTTATTTTATAGAAAAAATAAAACATAGAATTTCGTCATTTTAACGTGAGATAAAACTAATAAAATCGTTTTTTTTCTTTTGTGTGATATCTCTACGTATATCAGCATCGATTGAGTGCAATTTATTCGAAATTGAAGTCCCATGCAAGTTCCCCATTAGATGTCGACCGCAGTCCGCACCGTCTTACAGAAGACCGCAGCAATAATAGCACCACTGCTTTGTAGTGTTGCTATATTATTGCATGCTATGAAGCATGTGGTGTTGTGTTCCTGGTGGTGAGTAAGGTCGCCAGAGCTCCCTAGGATGCGCTGCGTTGGGAGTGAGGGACCTGCATGTCTCTATCTACCGACACAGCGAATCCGCCAGTGAATAAAGGGTCGGCAACGCGCTTGTGATTCTTCTGGAGTCAAAAGTGTCCATAGGCTACGGTACCTGCTTAAAATCAGGCAGACCGTAAGCTTGTTTGCCACCATCGTATAAAAAAAATCAATAGTAATAATTAAAAATACATTATTGTACGATTTGTAAGTAGCATTTCTAAGTTACTTATTCATATTATATTCGTGTAACGTGGTGTGGAAAGTGTAAAATAGTACATTACTTACCTAGGGCGGTTAAACAAAGAATGTCTCAGATCGCAGGTATTTGACGCCCGAGCCGAAGGCAAGGGCGATAAATATGCGCTCTGAGGCTTTCTTTATTACCGCCCGTGGTGATTACAACATTTTACGTCTCTATCTGGCCAGGAAGTGGGGTTTTCCGCACGCATAGCGTGCGATAATTCCTACTTTATGGCCAGGTATGACGTAAAGAATATTGTAAAACAAATTTGACGATATATTGTTCTTTAAATTGGCAACAAAAAATGTGTACCTTCTTTCTCTTCAGCTGATATTTTCTTCGGTCAATTATGTATTATTATAAAAATATTGTATTATTATGTCATAGAATGCGGTCTCTCTGAGATCATTTTGAGTTTAATCATCGAAATATTTGTACCCGTTGTGATTGTTTTTGAGCGTTGATGTTTGACAAGATGGTTTGTGGTTATTCATTACGCTTCTGTTTACTGGAACTTACTTTACAGTGGAATGATTTGGCACAAACTACATATTTCCAATACAATTTCTGGCAACGGCGTTTCAATCAACAAAATTGAAATTCCACAGACTGAAGATGAAGCTTATTAAACTGTACCTACGTTATTATTCCTTTTATGAGCTTTAGTGCAATTCTACGGTTTCATTGAGATAACTTTTCCCTGACAGTGTTATTATGAGGTTGGCATAAGAGCGAATTGCACCAAGCCTGTGAAAAAGGTTGTTTTACTATACCGGTACTCGTATTTTGTAGTGCGTTAAGTCATTAATACGACTATTTTTCGAAGAGTAAATATTATGGATAAAGCTAAAGCGCCGATACAGCACCGTACAAAGCCACATTTCCTGAAGTCTATTGTATTATGTGGTCTCACTGCAGGTATTTGCGCCATTCAGTCGTATGGCACTTAAAGCTCTGCTTATTGCCATAGCGCCAACCATAAGCATTTTAATTCAGTCCATATAATTATGACGCTATTATGAAACCTGATTATTACATGACATGTGTGACCAAGTCTTTTGCAGCGACACTCATATAATTCATAATTTATTGCGTTAATAATCATGTGTGTATAAGGTCTTACAAAGGGCATTTTACAGCTAGTGTTCACATGAACCCTGTTAAAGTATATAGCAATGTACTTAACTAAAACTAAATATTACCTATAATATTCCAACATTTACATTTTAACAAATTTTTATATGGCATGCAACATGCGCGTCTTAGTAGTGAAATTTGTAGAAATTCAAAAATTATTAAAACAGTTTTCCATTTTAACTCGGTAACAAAGTACTTAATTCAATTTAACGTCGACAGTAAAGTAATTCAATTTATAGGTATAATAATAATTAAAAATTCCATTTACATGTTATAATTAATAAAAATCTTATCTTATTCATTATTCATTGGGTTATTATCAATTGGGTATAAGTATGAGAAAATATGATTTACATTTATTTATTAATATGTACATTTATACACATGTTTTTTATTTCATAAGGTTGTAACATTTAAAAATTCATCAATAGAGTAATGACACCTTTTAATTAGCAGATCTTTAAGTTTTCTTTTGAATAATTTATCTTTGGTTTCGTTTTTTTATTTTGTGTGGTATTTTATTTGCTATTAGTATGCATCGGTAATACGGACCATTTCTGAACATTGCTAATGTTGAAGTTGGTAATTCTAGCTGGTTTATTTTATTTCGTCTCTGTGATTTAGTTACTATTCTATCTTCTTGTTCTGGTTGTGAAGGAACGACAATGTAGATCCTTCACAACCAGATAGATACCCAAGGAACCTTTATCAAATTAAACACTCGTAAACTTCGAATAAACGTACTGGATTGTGAACTCAAAACCTAATCCTATTTCATTTTCCACATAACGTGCAACAATGAAGAATGTTCGAAAATTTGCAGAGTTACAAAGTACTTAGCTATAAAAGTGTAAAGTATGATTTAAGGAAGAATTTACGTGGTTCACTGTTATTGGGACTTTTACGGATGTCTTTGGGATTTAGAGATTCGACGAAATTATACGTAAGTGGTTATGAGATCAGGGTTTCATAACGATAGAACATATAGGTACTTGATGTTAATATTGCAGGATTGTCCAATTTTATTTATTAATGCATAATAGTACATTATTGCCGTGGCCGGGAAGGAGACAATTGCAGGCTGAGTATTTTGTTTAAACGGACGAGCTTGCGAGTCCGTTTAATTATAATACGAAGCCTGCAATTGCCATTCCGGCCGAGGCTAATATAGTGCTTTTCTCAAAAATGGGGGAACAAAAAAGACTAAATTTAAATCAAGCGTTATATTATTAAATACAAATTGAGGATACTGCAAATGACATAAAATTAAACGTCATATTTTTTTTTAAACAGAATCGCAAGTGTATTTTTCCACCAAAAAACGCTATCTTTTAATGACACATACAAAAATGTCGCGTTTGCAACAGAAAAATACGACTTGATTTGGCTGAATACGACCTGTGCCGTCTTTTATATGCCAGTTTCTACTTTTTAAAAAGTTTGGTACTCGACAAATAAAGGAATTCATATGTAACATTCCAGGCGGCCTGCAATGTTTTTTATTTTTTAATTTTGATCTGGCCTTCAACTATACACTTTACTTTCCAATATGTAGCGAGTTATGTTCACTTTGCGGGCCATTTTTGAGAAAAGCTATATACTAGCTTTTATAAAGTTTTAAAGTACCTAATCAGATGACGATAAAATCTCCTGTGATAGCTATACCACGCTACCAGTGTCCAATAACCACAAGCCGATTTATATATCTCTTTCTGGCTTTGACATGATCTCAACATCGAAATAAATTCCCTTACTTTTCTGTTGTCTAGACAGAAGGGCAATTTTCCAGTATCCGAGCACCAATTAGCCGAGAGATGGATGAGAGTACTCCGCCAAGTCGACCGTTATATTTTATACTTCAAAAATCCAAGTGTCATATAAACTAAGGCCCGTTTGTGTCAAACATTAAGCTCGACACGCCGTTTTGCTCGGTTGAGCCCAATCGGGGCGGACGATTGTGCTTATATATGTAGGCCTCTTATTAGGGTATGAAGTCCTGGTATTTGACGTTACATTGTTGGGTATTTTGGAGGCTTTGGATGCGCGTGTTCTTTGAAACCTCCCTCTTCATCTCCGTGTCCTCAAAATACAAATACAAATACTTTATTAATAACGCCAAGTTACATGTCAGGTTTTTACATATTATGTCATTCAGTTCAATAATAACATTTTATGGTAGGTATATTACAATTTATATTATCTATTTATTAATTACATTTTGAGTATACTTAGCAGAACGGACCTCTTGTAGGTAATTAATTGCATAACTGTTCGAATGAGCCTTAGGACAAATCGACTGTCATTTTGATCACATAAGGTACGTAAAAAGCGTTACGCAATCGACCTGCGTGAGGACTTTTGAGGTAACTTGCGAAATTCCTATAAATGCAGCGTCTACAAGATCGAATTGAGTTGTGGCTAGTTCGGTATCGGAGCGGCAAGCGACGGAACCCATTTTGCACCGGTTGCTAAGATATGGTACCCTAGTATGGAACTTGGAGGTTAACTAAATTAAAGGAGTATTTTGCTGTCATTTGTTGTCTAAACTTTTAAGGCACCATTTGCATTATGACATGTCACGCGTTGTGTGAATTTAGGCATGCGAGGCATTTTAAAGTCAATTGCCTATCGTGCAGTCTCCCTTACAAGTCAGATTGAGTGTGTATCGGTGATCCAAGTTGGAGCGGCTCTTCAATTTCACGCGGTATTTAGTTCGGAGCACAACTCGCTAACGAAGCGGCGGGACGTGATGCACGGCCGACCGCGCCTGTTACGCCTCTTACCAAGATATGATCCCCTGGTATTTGAGGTTTCATTATTGGCTATTCTTGGAGAGGTCTTTTGATGCGTACGTGTGATATTTGGGATATTTGAGTTTGTATTAGGGAGTTTATTGACGGTGATATCGCCATGTAACGATAGAACGATATTGCAAATCCCTTTGAGGGAAAACTAAAACAATACTTATGAACGTTGGTACATCACAAATATCAACTTTACTTCTGTTAAATGGTACAGTCCATTCCAAATTTTGGTCACTTATATGACAGTTTACTAGGAGCTGTAGGCGACTTTCCACAACACAACTTAATAAAAATGGATCATTCCCATCTTCCAACCTATCCAATCCAGGTTCAATATGCAACCTGGGTTTGGATAAGTTGGAAGATGGGAATGACCTATAAAAATAGTAATTTCTATATTTTGTTTCTTATTTTTTGACACTTTTGCGTTTGGACATAATGGACATACTTACTATACTTAGCAGTAATTTTTTGAGTGCAGTCGAACTCATAAAGTCTTTAAGGAACATCTTGGTATCTTAACTCTTTCACCCGATGACAACTTCGTGTAGCAGTTTTGTGACACGGTACTCTGGTGGGGCCGACTATAATTTCACAGAAACGCATTTATAGCAGAATCTAATCGAGCTTCATTCACGGACAGAAATGCTAAAGAATGTGTGTACATGCCTACGGTATAAAAAATAAAACGTCCAAATTCGCGGCAATAAACAAAACCGATTTCTATTAAATACGTTCAGTGGAATAGGATACACGTAGAAATATGAACTTTATGGAAACTTTGCCTTACAATGACAAGATTGAAACCCCGTACGGCTGTAATAGGCGACAAATCAACGAGATTCAAATGATGTTCACCTAATGGTGTGGAAGGAGTCGGAAACACCCGCGAACTATTATCGTCTCACGCATAGATTGATGAGGTGGTGTATTTGGCTCGACGTATTGGGATATCTGTTGCGGGAATTCATTCTTACCCTTTCAGCCGCGTACGTAACCAGTTGCGATCTAACTTTTATAATCTGCATGCAACCAATTGCGAAACACGAAATTCGCCTGTAATACTGGGATCTGCTCAGCGTAATATCTGTCGCGGGACTGAACAAAAAAAAACACGACTGCTATAGCGTCCGTGTACATAAATAAGGGGTACCATTCGCTAAGAAGAATAAGAATATAATTTATTTGTATAGAATAAGTAAGTACACCAGTGTCAGTGTGTTGTATGTTTAATATGATGATAGTAAGTATTCCGAGATACAAGGAAATAACAATATGACAGGAAACTTTTAGTGGACTGTTCTTTCGGAAAAACTATCAAAATACAATACTTAATAAAACATCATTTCTAATTCAACTAACATTCTAACATTAGCCTAAACATCTATGAGGTCTTGTAATAAAAAAAAAATATATAGGTATATTATATTTATTTATCGTATTGTACGCTAAACTTAAAGTAAGCACCAGTTGAAAACGAAAATAATGTAAACAATGTATAATTGTTTGTTTACATTATTTTCGTTTTCAAATGGTGCTTACTTTAAGTGGCAGTGGGCGGGGCACATTGCACGTAGAACTGATGGCCGTTGGGGCGGAAAGGTTCTCGAGTGGCGACCACGTACCGGAAGGCGCAGCGTTGGTAGGCCTCTCACGAGGTGGACTGATGACCTGGTAAAGGTCGCGGGAGTCCGCTGGATGCGGGTGGCGCAGGACCGGTCACTTTGGAACTCTTTGGGGGAGGCCTATGTCAAGCAGTGGACGTCTTTCGGCTGATATGATGATGATGATGATGATGTATCGTATCGTTACACACTAGGGTGTTGTGTTCTAATACGTAAAAGATAACGTCTATTTTTTGGGGTTCCGTACTCAAAGAGTAAAACGGGACCCTATTACTAAGACTCCGCTGTCCGTCCGTCCGTCTGTTCGTCCGTCCGTCTGTCTGTCACCAGGCTGTATCTCACTGATACCGTGATAGTTCCGGCTGAAATTTTCACAGATGATGTATTTCTGTTGCCACTCTATAACAGCAAAATACTAAAAACACAGAATAAAATAGTTTTTTTATAGATAATGGTACGGAACCCTTCGTGCGCGAGTCCGACTCGGACTTGGCTAGTTTTTTACAACATTAACTTGCACTGTTCGTATGTATGTAAATATGTAAGTATGTAAGTTGTCCGTCAAAATTTGTAATCCATTTTTCAGTCACTTCCCGTTATCCAATTGAGCTGAAATTTTGCATGCATATGTATATCGCATGACAATGCAATATTATGATGACTTGGAGCTGATCTGATGCTGGAGCAGGAAGTTGGCCATAGGAACTCCGCAATAAAACGGCACAACCCCATCGAGTTTGGGCTCGTTAGAATCGTCTCAATGAGTAGTTGATGATGGTATGCAGAAAAGTACAGTCGGCAATAACTGCTTGTACCAAAAATAAAAATTTTGACAGAATTTTTTTTATTTTTACTTTTGGATAAGATTTAGGGTTCAATACTGAATTTCGAAATTCTTTAAGGTTTGCCATTCTCCATAGCAAGATTTATATAAATTTTTAACATTTTACTACTCTAATGAGCTACATTTGATGAAAGGAAATTAATAATCTTGGAATCATCGAAAAAGATCACTAATTTTCAGTCAGTAATTCAAAAATGAATTTTATTGTGCTAATATGTTAAAAACGGACTCTGGCTATGATTTTAAGATTATAAATTTGATTTCAAATAAACGTCGAATGGATTTAGTATTTTCTTGACTGTCTATTCCTTAGTTATAAAAAATCTTACTATGGAGAAATGAGAATTTCAAAATTAGGTAGCAAACCCTAAATCTTATCCAAAAATAAAAATAAAAAGAGTGTCTCATTAGAATTATAATTTTTCGGTTTTTAAGCAACACCCTATTACACACTGGTACATAATATACAAATGTATTGTGCACTACGAGAAAGCGCTCTAATCCCAGAATTAATACTTTAGAACATTTCCTACCGGTCAACAATTCAAGCAGAAACAACAGTTATGTTCACTAAATGGGATAATTCGATTTAATATTACGTTTTTCGTTCACTCTCGTAAATATTTGCAATATTACGCAAATCCTTACTTTTCATCGACGCATTCCTAATAAATTATATTCAAGATTATATTACCTAAGTACCTTCCATTAAAATAAATATGTGCAGTAATTCGCAAAGCCAGACTGCGATCACAATCAACGTTTTTAATTAACATCCATGGCTGCTTCAGACACCGTGTCTAAGTTCTTTCGTTAATTTCAATTTAACTTCTTGTGGATTTAATTTCGAAATTTTACACGTAATAGCTTCCTTGCAGTCTATTCCGCTCCCTTACAATCTTCGTAACATCGAATTTGATTTAGATTGAGGACTCGCGTCTAGCTCTTTCTTAATAGATTATGCTTGAGCGGAAACGAGAACATGGATAATAATCTAATATATTTTTTATTTCTTTCTAAAAGCGGTGTTAAAATGGAGTTCTTGAATTGTTTTTATACTTCAGCTTTCGCGGATTGGGTTTGCTTTTGTTAAACTTGGATTATTAATTGAAAATTGCGGCTGATGTTAAATATGTATAAACTTATAATGATTATTACACTTGGCCTTTGTTACAAGTAAAGTTAAAAAGAAAATGTTCCATTTTAATGGGAAAAGGCTTGGCAATCACTTGATAAAGAATTATTCGGCGGTCGGTGTCGTATCAGTAAGCTGTCATCTACTATACAAAAAAATACAAACACAAAGAATACAAAATAATTTAAGTTTTTATGACCTGTAACTACGTGATTTATGTTCACCTCAGTGTGCAATTACATCAGAGGCCGGGAAAACACCTCGTATCTCTATCCGGCCCCCTATTTTGTATTTGTATTGTGTTGTGATTTATTCATTAACTTAAATAGTTTTTTAAGTGTACATAAGACACTTGTAATAAGAGACACACCTCTTCCTTGTCATATATTAGCGTCAAGCTTTTTTTATACCACGTCAGTGGCAACGTCCATGTAACACCTCTGGACGTGTTAGCTTCCAAAGGCTGCAATGACCGCTTATCACCAAACAAGCCGTAAGAAAGTTTGCCACCGACGTGGTATAATAAAAGTTTGGCGAGTGCTGATTCCACTGCAACAGTCTAATTACATATTCAATTTAATTCAACACTCTATAATTTATTACGGCTATAATCAACTAAAAATGGATACCGTCTGTGCCGCTAGAACTAATCCACCACCGCTAATGGCTTTATAATGGACCGCTTTATGTAATCGGTTTAAAATAAACAGCTGTGTACGGACAGCTCTAAAAATATGTACACAAGTTTGACCCTTATTCCTCAGACATAAATAACTGAAACGTCTACATTTTTTTAGACGTGACTGTTGAATATTGTTGCCATTGATGTTGTATCGCTTTTATTGAAGAGTAGTTGTAATACATAGGTACAAAGTTACTCGTAATTTTCGTTAAGCATCACTTAAATTGTTAATTCATTTTGAAAAGGTACGGTAAGCCTCACAAGCGCTTACCACCATAATTATATGAAGTTGTCAAACGTGTGAAAACGACAAGGTACTCAGGTGTTCATCAACTTATGAGGCCGACTGTACTCTAGACGTAGGATTCAAAATAATATACAATGAGAGTGAGAGTAGGAATTTAGAAGACAATAGAATGGAATTCATTCATTGTGTACATAAGATATGGTTGCACAAAAAATACTCAAACGGTTAAATTCGTCATCACCCAGCGTTTTCCCAATAGGGAACATTACTGCAATGTTCTGCTGCCAGAGTGCAGCACTATCACAATTAGTAAACAGTTTTTTTGACAACTTTGACAGGTCCTTCAAAGCTCTGGATCAAATAGGGAAGAGAATAATTCAATAAATAAAATGCATCAGTGCTGCGTAATTGGATGCAAGAATGAAGGGCATCATTCATTTCCCAAGGAAACGATGAAACGAAAACTATGGGAAGCAGCAATACGTCGTAAAGCAAAAAAAAACCCTCACCCACCTTTACATGGCTATAGGATGCCATTTTAATATCACAGTACAGGTATTTTACACACAAATTATATTAAAACTATTGTAGTTTAATGCGATTTCATCAATTATTTGCTATTGTTTGTTTACGGTTTGTGTTAGTGTCGCCCCCTACGCAGAGCTTTGCGTAATGTTCCCTATTGTACCCTAAAATAACCCGAGTTCGCTCTTGCACCTAATCAATAGGCACCAGTGGCGGCGCTCGAAAATCTTCGATGGGCAACCCGGAACAAAACAAGTTATGAATTAGTTTAGAGTAAATAATATATATAACTAGAGGCTGGCCTGAAAAAAAAATAGCCCCCCACTGATACTTTTAGATATTAGATACTATTTATTAGGGAAAATCGCGACGTAATCATCATGAGATTTCAAGGAAAACCATTTTGAAACGCAAAAACAATAGCATTGCTATGTTTGAAAAGCGCTTAATGATCGGAATAAGTAAAACTACTTAATTCATTTTGTATAATGCAGTTACGCCTGCTAACGATATTTATAAACTTCAAATTAAAGGAAAAATTTAAAAATTTAGGCTTTTTTCAATTTTTCCTTTAATTTGAAGTTTATAAATATCGTTAGCAGGCGTAACTGCATTATACAAAATGAATTTAGTATGGGGTGGCGCATCGTTACTGACGATTTCTCAATATAATTTGAGACGTTGGTGCCGTCAAAGAAGCATATTATATCTTCTAGGTAGATGTCGCCACACGCCTCCCTAAGGCGTTGTAAGAAGGAACTGATTGAAAGATTTAGGGGCTGAGACAGATTGTTCCGATAGCTCAGTTGGTTAGTATGCATGTGGTCGCCGGTTCGTATCCGGCTCGGAGCCTAAATTTTTCAATTTTTTCTATAATTTGAAGTTTATAAAACTACTTAGTTCAATATTTCCCCTTGATATCCTAGTGAACTAGGAAATGAACACGAAATTTTCCGTTAAACTGCCAATGTTATATGGCTAACCACCGTGAGGCTAATTGCCATGCTTTTAACCACCTTTTTATAGAAGAAGACCGGTTTCCTCACAATTTTCTTCACCAAGAAGCTATATACCAGTTTAATTATCACACACTCAAAATTTTGAATAGTAGGTCCGCTTGCACGAGCACAATTTATGGGATTAGTGCAGCGGGCGCGGAAGCGACGGCCCGTAATTTCTGCGGTCGTCGAACAATGCAATAGCGATGGTCCGGACTATCGCCGGTATTTAATAACTCAAACATTATGTACAGTCGACGCAAAAGATATGCATAAATTTTTGCCTAATTACAATGGTATAAGGTGAAAAAGTGAAAACATTTATTTTTGACGTTGATTGTAGAGCCAGTCACAAGATTTTATTTTAATGTCTTATTATGGTAATAATTTTTAGTATAAAATAAGTTGTCGGTTGTAAGACTTATAAGTTTCCATTATGCATTTTTTTTTGACCCGACTAGCCGGTCAGACTCAACATAGGTATATCTGGAAGATGAAAAAAATGATGTAAGCATCGTTGGTTAAGGTTTTGACATGTAAAATGTACCCATAAAAAACATTCCATGTAAAAAATAGGCCAAGTCTCGAAACTCTTTTACAGTAAAAAGTGGTGAGATATTTCGTAGAGCCAAGTCAGGCATTCTTATTAATCTTTATTTGCTTGCTAAATAAAATTCTGCAACTTGGGATGCCTATTTTATAAATAAATGGTTGAATTGAATTAAATGGATGGCCTCAAGGGCTCTTTTAAAGTCTAAAGAAATACTAGCGCCTCAGAAAGTACTATACAACAGGCTAAATGGCTTCTAACACATTCACTACCGATAATCGTTAAGCGCTACGCTCGTTGCCGAGCCCGTGGATTTCCCGCTAAGTAGCAGAAAGCGCCTACGGCAAAGGCAGTGACACTTTTAAAACACATTTACAATGGCATCAATTGACATGATAATACGACTAACATGCATTTATAATTATGACGGAGGCTTCAATTGTTCCCTTGTTAGCCCTAACAATTTTAGACCTAATGTTTCACTAGACCTAATGCATTTTCCTTCGAAACAGTGAACTTTCAGGTTTTCTTTGAATATCATCAAATAGAAGTCATAAGTTAGGTTTGTTTTGCAATAATCCTATAAAGTTAAATATTTCAGAAAAAATGCATTAGTTCTAGTTAAACATTAGGCCAAATGAAACATTAGGTCTAATGAAACATTAGGATTAATGAAACATTAGGTTTAATGAAACATTAGGTCTAATGAAACATTGGGTCTAATGAAACATTAGGTCTAATGAAACATTGGGTCTAATGAAACATTAGGTCTAATGAAACATTAGGTCTAATGAAACATTAGGTCCGATGAAACAATAGGTTTAGTGAAACATTAGGGCTAACAAGGGAGAACCGTTCCACTTACAATTGATTTTTAACGCAGAAATATGAATAGATCATTAGTTATATATAAATAAGAGCTTACAAATCGTTGAAATAAACCCTCAAAGCTACAAAGCATTTAATTCCTCGCCCGTAATTTGCGATATATTGAAAATCCCTTTCATCGAAGAATACTACAATCAATCTCATAACATAGTCATAGCAATCCCCTTTATTGTCCGCCATTTTCAAGCACAATACTGTAGTTGATTTACTCGCAAAGCTATAAAAACTCTAATAATAGTAACACTCAGTGCCGTAGACAAAAGTCGGAGCACAACTAATGGGTCTTTACAATATTTTACATAAATCGCGGAACGGCACACAAAGAAGCTTTAAGCTGTGTTTGCTTTCATGCGATGGGACATAAAGTATTTTTAGGGTTCCGTAAGAAGTTTGGGGATAAAATGTTTGGAGTTAGATCTGATCGGTTTATGGGTTGGAAGCATTTTGTTCTCATTTTTAATGGTTGAAAGAGATATACAGCGCATGTTTGCTCGTAATCTTCAAAACTCCTTTTGGCGGGTATCATTTTCTACCAATACCTAGGAGTTTCTCAATTCAGCCTAATGTATTGTATTTTGTGAAAAAGTTTCTTTAAGCCTTACTTGAAGAAAATCCGTAGTTTTTCTGGGCAGTTTTTATTGGTAACGCCGGATTCAACCGGATAACAAAATATCTGAGAAGTCACTGATTTATCCGAAGGCACCATCCAGAAATTTCAAAATTCCATAATGCTGGGGCCACACTAGCGGGAAACGTCAATGCCCAACATCGCGATAATTGTTGCCTTAATTATTAACGCGATAAAGGGGGTGGCTACACTTAAACGGTCAACGTCAATGCTAAAGAAATATGCTGGGGCCACACTAGCGGGAAATGACGTCAATAATGGCATTTAACCTTAGTGTAGCTACGACTTCGCGTTAATCCCTTTGATGTACCGCTACTTGAGCTATCGCCTAACGTCAAACGGGAATATCAATGCCGTTGTCGAATTATCGCGTGAAGTCGTGGCTACACTAACGTTAAACGCCATTATTGACGGCATTTCCCGATAGTGTGGCCTCAGCATAAGGAATTTCCGGTAAAGGTAGTATCGCCGAAAACCAGTGGATGGGATACGATATAGGTAGATATGTATTTTAACTTGAGCAATACGTTCAGTGAATATATTTTCAGAATAAATAATAAAATGTACATTCCGAGTCTGACATTTTACGAGCGCCTACCCCATGGACTAAATAAACAAAAGTCTAATCGTGTAGGTATTTTTAGATTTTATACTTATTGACATCTTAATGTTGAATTATCATTTTACTAGCTTTTGCCCGCGACTTCGTCCGCGCGGAACTCGTTTATATCGTAACTTTCTCCCCCCTTTTCACCCCCTTAGGTGATGAATTTCCAGATAAAAACTATCTTTAGTAAGGACTCTTTGGGAAGGCCCCCAGACCATTTCAAAGTATCTCTATACCAAATTTCATCTCAATCGGTTCAGCGGTTTAAGCATGAAAAAGTAACAGACAGACAGAGTTACTTTCGCATTATATTAGTATGGATTGTATGAAGGAAAGGGTATCGATGCATGTAGGCTTTTTTCAGTATTATTTTGCATATTTTCATATCACACGGCCGTAAGGACCTTTTCTACTAAACCGTAGGATTAAATTAACTGACTTGTAATTTAGACATTTTATATGTTACATCTAATAGTTTTCAAAATAGCTATAATCAAACGTCTTTTTTACCCCGTTTTAGAAAACATCTTCAAAACTAAGGCTGCCATAAGGTACCTTTACCCTTGGAACGTCAATTTACTTATGTAATGTTAATGTTCCTATTTCCCAGGACTCCCAACTACCGCTATACCGTAAATGGGTTCCATCCAAATTTTCACCCCCAATTGACCCCCTTAGGGGATGATTTCTGGAATAGAAACTATTATATGTCCTTTTCCGGGACTCAAACTATCGTTCAACCAAATTTTATCAAAATGTGTCACAAACAAATTTCCACCTCCAATAACACCCCCTTAGGGGATGATTTTCGGGATAAAACTATCCTATGTCCTTCCTTATCTATCGCTATACCGTAAATGGGTTCAATCCAAATGTTCATCCACCATTTCTCACCCCCTTAGGGGATGATTTCCTCCTTTTATATGTTCCGGAATAAAAAAAAATCTATGTTCTTTCCTAGGACTCTACCTCTCTCTATACCAAATTTCATCGAAATGGGTTCTATCTAAATCTTCAACCCTCATTTCACCACCTCAGGAAATGATTTTTCGGGATAAAAACTATGCATTGTCCTTCCCTAGGACTCCTTCTATCTATTTACCAAAATTTCATCTAAATGGGTTTTATCCAAATTTTCACCCCCTATTTTATCCCTGAGAGGATGATTTTTGGGATTAAAACTATCCGTTGTCATATTCCGGGACTCAAACTATCTTTTAAACCAAATTTCATCAAAATGGGTCACAAACAATGATTTTCGGGATTCAAACTATCCATTATCATCCTCCGGGACTCAAACTATATTTATACCAAATTTGATCTAAACGGAGTCCATCCAAAATTTCACCCCCCATTTCACCCCCTCAGGGAAAGATTTCCGGAATAAAAACTATCCAATGTCCTTCCCTAGAACTTAAACTACCTCCTAACCAAATTTCATCAAAATGGGTTACATCCAATTTTTCACCCCCCCATTTTACCCCCTAAAGGAAAGATTTTCGGGATAAAACCTATTCTTTAACCTTTTTCGGGACTCAAACTAATCATATACCAAATTTCATCTAAATCGGTGCAGCGGTTTAAGTAGCTCTATACAAATTTCCACCCCCCATTTCATCCCCTTAGGGGTTGATTTCCAGGATAAAAACTACCCTAAGTCCTTCCCCAGGATTCAAACTATCTCTATACCAAATTTCATCTTAATCGGTTCAGCCGTTTTCACGTGATGCGCGGTCACATAAACAGACAAACAGATAAACAGATAAACAGATAAACAGACAAACAGACAAAAATTCTAAAAACTGTTGGAACGTGTTCTGTTGTCGATTCTAAGTATCCCTAGCCAATTTTTTTTCGAATATCTTCCATGTACAGACTTTCGACCCTCTTCAGCTTTATTATATGTATAGATAGATAGATAACTTGTTGACATATACCGACCTGAGTATATTATTGTATTACCTTTTTATAAGTACTTACCTATATTTGTTATTATAATTTTAAATGTAATAACCGACAATCACAATATACATTCCTAAAATTGATTACGTGTAACAATTTTGAGTGAAATTACCTAATTAAGACATTTAACACAATATTGCTTTTTAAATACACTAAAATTTTATATTGTGAGATAAATAAATGAATCATCATATGGTTTCAGAGTAATGAGCATTCGGAATTCTATAGTAACAGCTGAAGTATTCTCAACTGAAAAAAACTGGCAGCCATACAAAACGTTATTTGACATTCGCAGGCTAACGGCGTGATATTTAAAGAAACTTATGTAACAAACTTTCATTAATTGGTTTCCCCTTTGCGCCAAATTCCCCATTTCCTAGAATAAACTTGTATAAACTAAATTAATTTGAGAAATTGGTTTGGGACGTGATATTTTGGGAAAACTATTTTTCCCAAATTAATCTAGTTTATAATAATTTATTCTAGGACAGGGGGAATTTGGCGCAAATGGAAAGCCGATTGATGAAAGTTTGTTACATGAGTTTCTTAAAATATCACGCCGTTAGACTGCGAATGTTAAAAGACGGTTTGTATGGCAATCGAACCACCTTAATGTGTCTCATGCGATCGCTCCTATGAGCGTTCTCATGTGCTAGAGAGAGAGAGCGCGCGAAGCAAATTTAATAAGTGAAATCAAAAGATTTTTCGAAAAACTAAACTACTTTTTTACAAATATAATAAGACTATGTCACTCTTACGATTAAGAGAAATCCAAAGACACCTCGTAATATATGTCGAAATCCATCAAACGGTTTAGACTGCAGGTCTAGCCAAGCAATAGGACATACACACATACATACATACATACATACGCTCGAAAAATATAACCCTCGTCTCCTTCGGCAGTCGGGTAAATTGGCAAGCGAAAGAGATGATCCAAAATTCTCCTAACACATCTCCCACTATAGCTCTGCTTTCATCAGCCCTATCTTGACTTTATTCACATCAAATGCAAATTAGGCGGTTCCTTCCCGAAAGCTCAGCCGGGCCAGAAAGTCGTTTATTATAATAACTTGGTGGAAGCTTGTTTGAAACGCAATAACTGTCATCGCCGTCGTTTGAATCCTGTTTGCAAAGACAAGGTGTGAAGGCAGGAAAAGTAGGAAACGGAATGTGCATGATCCCCGTGGGCTATTACTAGTATACAATTGATATTGAAATAAAGATGAACATATTAAACCATTGTTAGGTTTCGTAATTTTAATGTGGAAAATATACCACCTTTTTTATAACATTGCATTTATACAAAGACCAAAGAAAGAACAACATTTTTGAAACGCACATAATATAGTAGCAAGCTAATAATTGAACTCGGCGCGCGTCTTTGGGTTCCGATTGCCACAGCATAGTAATGCCCTCCTTTTACTATGGTCACAGTTCGGCTGTGCCCATTATTATGCTGCCGATTTTTTCCTTATCACTCTTGTGTATGATCTATGACCTGCCTATGTATATTCGAAAGGTTGCCTTCAGCGGCTTCTTTGCTAATGAACGAATGAGGCTAACGCACACGTTTGCATGCAGGAACAGGTTAATGTAAGCATGTATTGAGCCTTGTACGTTTTCCGAAATAGGCTCTCATGTTTTCGCTCCGAATTTTGTAGGGGTAAATTATTATAATGTATGTACACACGCAGAGACATAAGCGGCCTAATGCATGCGGTGAAACACGTTGAGTCTATTAATTCAGTTTACGGAACAGATGTTGACATATGCTTAACATGTACATAGTACCACAATAATATGGTCTATTTCATTACGGTTGACGGTTTATGATGTTTTATTTCTCAAAAGATTTACAAAATGGCTTCCTGGGATAAGAAAGTTGTTTATGGTCACTTTTACACCTGGCTCACATTTCAATAATCTTGTATCTTGTATCTAGGAGGGTAGCTTTTCCAATGACGGCTCAAGTCGTAAGTATACCTATACATCTTCCTGATGCCTTCCAAAACCTTGTCAAATAAAATTGAACCTCATGTGTAAGTGACAAGACCGTTTTGAGTTAATCATAAAAAAACGAAAATTCAAAAAATACCCTCTAAACTTAAGTTCTTCTCTTTCGGCTCGCGTTTTCGGCCCCAGTAGCATATCTAGCTATACGTATCTCCTATCTCCATGAGCTTTCTCGTCTCGTGTCCTAAGCCCCGCCGGGACAATAAATCCTACCCAGTATGGAGCAAGGCGTTATAACCTTTCCGGCGGCAATACCCGACTGGCTCACACGGGGCATTTCCGCCATGATATTTTATAGGTGACATTACGCGCAAATGGATGATAAAACGTATTAACGCCCTTTTTACGCGCTCCCGCACTGTTTTACAAGCATTGTCCGATTACGGGAGCGACTGTGGGGCCATTTCGTGGAGTTTGTACAATTGCTTCGTGTAACGGTGGCTCCAGTTTCACCACGATGGCAATTCTAGAGTGAACGGTGATAATGCAGTGGAAGTAAAACATTTGTAGTGGAAATATAAAAACAAGAAACAAGGAAGTAACAGGAAAGGGAAACAAATACACAAAATGGTTATGACACAGCATATAGCTGGCGTGGTAATCACCATTTTCTGCGGTTCGATTACGTAACGCTTTCGATGTATGTACGTTAGGTAGATCTACTTTTTGTATGGGAAAATGTCAGTTGAATTTTTAGTCTCGTTTGAATAGTATCGTAACTACTCCTCTAGCCTAGCATTGAAGATTATCCATTTATTTCTATTATTTTTTCCTTCCATGAAGAAGGGAGCTTGCATTTTGTATTTTTATGCTGATCTCTGTAATCAATAGTGGTAATAAGTAGTGCTAGTCAATACTTGGCCTTCAAATTTAAAAACGACTATTACGAACATCTCCTTCACTAGCTGTTACATGTCAGTTACTACTATGGCATGCCATATGCTACGGCGTGCTGAATGAGTTAGGTTTGGCTTGGAATCATCAGACTAGTTTGATGTTACCATAAATAAAGTATAAGATATGTATATTTTCTCTATTATTACAGTACTTACTTATTTGCAAACAACTTAAAAATAAAATAAAATCACAGAAACGTATCAAAACTTTGCCCTTTAGGCAGGGTGCCCATCACACAGGCAGCATTCCCGCGTTGAATAGCAATATTCGTCTTTTTTTTTTATTTTCTCTATGATGTTACCTTATTAAATATTGCATTACAAAAATGCAAACATTTCAACTCGACTTCAGAAAATTGATCCAATTTTACCAAAACAAATGAAATAAATGAATTTTATTCTGCAAGTAGGCGGCCGCAATGGCACTTTTATTAGTCAAAATTCTACTAGCGTTTCTGAAAAAGAAGACCATTGTTAAGAAGAAACGCGGAAACAAACTCTACAGTCAGTAATTTTTTGCCAAAAAGAAGCTTATTACAATGATAACTTAGTACTTAACCTACTTTAAATAAGTAAACCTGAATATGAGCACAAAGAAAAAAAAAAACAAAATGCGACTATTAACTAAATCGTTGGGAATGCTTAAGCTAGTAGGAACTGTGTCATCTAGTTCCCTAGGGAACCATAGGCGTGATACAATGACAATTAAGTTATGAATGAATAAACACACATTGCAAGTTAACCCTTCGTATGACTTAGCAGACTGATCAACGCTATCGAAAATTGACTCTATCAAAGCATCCGAAAGGTTAAATAGCAGCCTGTATAAAAACTACAGACAAACGCAGGCCTGATTCATTCCTGAACAATGACAAGCGAGCTAGGCTTTTAGGTAATGAGCAACTTTGTTAGCGCCTTCTCTTTGCGCGCAAAGCCTCCGCGCTCGCTCTTCACGCGATTGCATTCTGATCCCGTACAGCTTTTTCTGTGATATTGTAAGTATTGTAACTATAGAGGTAAGGGCATATGCCCACACTGTGGACAAAATAGTCAACACATAACTAGGAGTGGACTGTTTCCTCATGCATTGAACTATTTCTAGCAGATAGAATAAAGAAATGTAGCCAAAAATCGTACAATGCTCTGCGGGTCCAATATAATAATGGGTTGCCACGCTTCAGCAGTGCGTCAAAGATGTTTGCGGAAGCCCGCACGGATGGTTTTCACGCCATCCTGGGAAAGGAAGCATCACTTTTAACCAGACTGCGGGGCAGCAACCATGCCTTCCTAAATACGATAGCTGGCTGTTTGGAGTGCCCAGTAAATACTATTCGGTTTGATTAAAAATGTAAAATAAAATTTAGAATCATCATTTATTCTTTTTTTATTACATAATTAATTATTATTTGAAAAGTTCCATCATTTACTTATCTCATCGTCAGATTTATTTATTGCGCATGCTACGCTGGTCAGCTGGGGTGACGCTACTGGACAAAATTCGAAATGAGTACGTAAGAGGAAGTTTCAAGGTTGCCTCGGTTATTGATAAAGTCAAAGAGAAACGCCTAAGGTGGTATGGCCACATCCAAAGACGTCCAGATGACCACTTGGTGAAGCTTGCCCTCGACTTGCCTACCACGAAACGAAAACGTGGAAGACCACCTACTACCTGGTTGACGACGGTCGAAAAGGACCTAAAAGAGTCTCATTTAAATAAAGACGTAACACAGGACCGTGCTAGATGGAAATTACGGACAAGGAAGGCCGACCCCAAATAAATGGGATAAGGTCTAGCAGGAAGAAGAAGAAGATCGTCAGATTTATTTATTAATAGTCCGTAAACCCACTCCCGATATACCTTCACTTACGGTTAAAACAAAGCGGTCATCAAAGGACAACTTTCTCGACCGTGTGCCATGCATTTTATCGTGTTGTCAGGTCACGAGACGTTGGGAGCGGGCTTACGGACTATGACAACCTCTGTAGCCTAGTTGGCAGTGAGTGACCCTTCCTACGAAGCCGGAGGTCCCGGGTTCGAATCATCATCACACAAATTAACCTTAATTTGTGTGATAAGTACAAATATCTGTTCCTGAGTCATGGATGTTTTCTATGTATTTAAGTATTTATTTATCTATGTAAGTATCTATATCGTCATCTATGTAGTACCTACCAACAGTACAAGCTTTGTTTAGTTTGAAACTAGGTCGATTTGTGTAAGATTCTGTTCCCAAATATATATATTTTATCCGACTGCCGCCAAACGAGGGTTATGTTACGAGCATATGTTACAGCTACAGTCCAAACAGCCAAATGGATTTTGACATATGAGGGTTCGCTGGTTACCTCATAACATAATCATGGGAGTAAGTATTTTAAAAAATAAGTTTTTTTTCTTTTAATCTTTTGATTTCACTTGTTTTCGTCAGGGTTGCATATTCACTGAATTTAAATAATTTAAATTGGTGATTATCTTCAAGATCAAAAGAGGGACTTTTTTTACGAGTATTATCTGGACCGTTTAAGGAAAACACATGACAATTCACCATAAAACCAGTTTTGTAAAATTTTGCTACTCAAAATTCACTTAGTTTAACGATAAAATAGAAGTAATATTATCAAGCTGTTATTCAAGCGCAAGCACAAACCAGATTACAGATTTTACCGGCCGCCATCAATGATCCAATTTGAGGTGCTACTAAGGACTCCCGAAGTAGAGAAAATGTGAGATAGGTTCGAATAAGTATTTCTCATTTAATTAGAGTAGTCGAACAACATAATTATGTTCAAGTGGTATTTCCGATGTAAGAAATGACTTTTCTCTGTGCCCGTAATTATAACATTTGCGTTCGAGGAACGATCTAATAACGTAATAATAACGATAATTTCGGACAAATGAACGAAAAATGTCTCTCAGAGTCAACTTAAGGGTCTGCTAAGGGTCGCTCAGTCGGAGTGGCGTGTTGGCGACCGTCTAGCCAGCTGGTCGATCACGTAACGCATTGTACGAACGTCGGGTAGGTCTAAATGTCACTTTTTATATGCAAAATTGACAGTTAAATTGTACCGACGCGCGTTCGGAATGTTACGTGACTACCCCTCAGGGCTTTAACGTCCGTACGAAGTTTTAAGCAATCGACCTGGCTGGACATGGCGCGTATAGCAGTCAGACAGGACTGTTTGCGGCTATAACCACATCGGTAGCTTGGGCTCCGCCCCACTTTAGTGCATGTTGTTTTAATAAATAATTAATAAATATTTTCGGACAATCTTACACAAATCGACCTAGTCCCAAACTAAGCAAAGCTTGTACTATGGGTACTAGACGAAGATAAACATACTTATATAGAGAAATAAATACTTAAATACTCTATGACTCAGGGACAAATATTCGTGCTCATCACACAAATAAATGCCCTTACCGGGATTCAAACCCAGGACCTCTTGCTTCGTAGGCAGGGTCACTACCAACTAGGCTAAACCGGTCGTTTTGTTACGGGATTCTGTCAATCAAATAGTTCACTTTTGGATATGTTGTTAGGCATGTCTTCTGGACCCCAAAACTGTCGGGAGACAATCTTTAAGGAATCGGTCTCTCGAGTAATGACGTAATCAAAGTGTTAGTTACATCGAAACTATGCAACGTATAGACATTGTGCCACTACTACTACTAAGTAGGTACTTCGTATTGTAGAGATATAAAGAAGTGAGAAAGTGACCAGAAGTACTCAGTAGTCCATCCGTTGCCTTTAAAGTGGATTTTAGAGCCCGGTTTCCTTTTGTGTGGGAAGGGAATAACAAAAACGCGGAAAACAGAATAATCTCAGGACAAGTTCACATTCTTGTTGGACCTAAAACGAAATACTAAACTAAGAGAACTCTTATTAAGTTTGTTTATAGTGCGATGAGCAAAGTAATATCAGCTTTCGACAAGTGTGTATTTAAAATAAATGTTTGTTAGATTGTTATTTAACATCGATAATTAGTTAATTACTCATAACATACTCGTAGGATAATAATGAGCGTGTAACGAACGAATTCTTGAGCTTGGGCCAAAAATCGTATATGTCCGTTCGCTGTCACGTTGTCCAGCTGTTCTCTGTAGCAGTGTCTGTGGTTGAGTCTATGATTATAGAGTAGAAGAAAATAAAATTGTCTTTGATCTGAGCTGAACAATGGCTAGTTTGATTTGTCCCTGTCCCGACTGAAATAAATAGAATTACGCACGAACAGAACCACAACCCACAACACATTCTCCTCTACAGGTCAAATTTCCCAACTGATTCACGTGAGATTTTGTGAGCAAGTTTGTTAATTATATAGTTTTTTTTGTGCGGTCACTTTTTCGAAACTAAAAAGATACGTTTTTTTTAAAGACAGGCTCTCGATTTCTACAGTTCACCGAGCCACTATTCCGCCCCAATCTAAGTTGGCTCAGTTCACAAAATTCGGGAGCTCGGCTGGATCCTGCAACTACACGTCATTGCTCTGTATATAATGTGGTAATCTGTGCTGATGACGCAAGGTTCGTTACAAAAACGCACCTATACGCGTCTACAGGTGCTTCCGAAAACAGATAAAAGGGTTTATAAGGGTTTCCTGTATTGCATTAGTTTCACGTAAGTTCCTGCTCATCACGTGTAATTTATTTTCGCCCGTAACCGGTAACTGCATTACTCTCGCTTCACAAATTGAATTTACTTGTTAAATTTCACCGACACATAACAGTACAAAGAGAGAGATAAGCGCCGGCCGGGTGACTAACAGCTCTCCGAGAAAAAAACATAATGCAATTAACAACCTCTTTTTTATTTCAACTGTCCCGTTCCTTCACGTGGCAGCGTACGAGTAAGAGTGAGACCGACGTCGTATCTGCGTACCCTCATGTCCCCTTGCACGCGTTTTTTCTACGTAGCACGTTTTTGTGGCAGTGTCCTGGGGAAATTTTCGCGTTGGGGCTGACTCGTTGGGTGCTTATGGTGGTGGAAAATTTATTTCGCAGCCAATCGTCGAGCAGGTCATTCGGAATTGTATAATTAATTGGTCAATTCAAATAAGCTATACGTGTGAGATTTAAATTTGGTCCGACACTTCGCATGCCAATACTAAGTAGTACTGACTGGCTTACTGAAACCGCGCCGAATCTTCACCGCGAAATGGGGATTTGGCCTAACAGTCGATCCTCGAGATTATGACTTAACGTCATAACGCTGCACAGAATATAACCATATGGGTGAATTGCAAAAAAACTGTACATAGTTAAGAGCCTTAGCCTACGCTTTAACTTTTTTCCATTGTGTAACGGCTATTACCCATACATTTTATATGGGTAATTTTCGTTACACAATGAAAAAAAGTTAAAGCATAGATTTGATTAAGGTCCTTAATTATGCACATTTTTTTTGCAATCCAACCATATAGCATTAAAAAATAGCGTAACAAAACGTCCCAATTTCCTTAATTTTCATGACATATTGGCCGATAAATCTCATCAAGGTCTTGTTTTTAAAAACTAGATCAGATGGCAGTCGCTTTCGTAAAGTAAGTGCCTACGCCAAAACTTGGGATTAGGTGCCAAAGCGGAGTCCGAGCTCATTTAACATACAATTGTTAAAGCGTTAAGAGGGTAATGATTTGCTGAAGACAGACAAAGTGATTGTTTGTAACCGTATGTAGGCTGACACTCCGTCTTCTGACAGGAACCATAACAAGTCACGCACTACTAAACAAACACCTTTACTCTAGGTGTTACAGACAGTCCTCTCTACAGAGCCTGCATGGAAGAGGACGAGACAGCCGCCCGCGTCATCTGGACATGTCCTGGAGTGGCAGAGTACAGGGCAAAGCACCGAGCAACATCGGGGTCAGTACCGGAGGCCGTCCGCAACATAAAGCTGGAACTGGGTTGGCACGAATATCAGTAGTGCCAAAACCCCTACGCAAAATAAACGCATTTATGACGTCGAGTTGCGGAAATCCAGCCCGCGTACTTATAACCTAACCGTATGGAACCCAAACAGGCTGAACAGAATCCGCACTGGGCACGCCAGGTGCAATGGTTTTCGATGCCATTCGAACCAGTTTTTGTAGATGAACAAATGTTTGTATGGAAGCAACTACATTTAAAGGACATTAATACCCAAAAAATCGAGTTAAAGACGGACCTCGCTGACAGCAGCCGAAACGCTTCATACTGATTGGCTTTAAAGTATGACGTCACACAGTGCAATTTGTACTAACCGTTGCATGGAAAATGAAGTAAACTGCTGTTTCGGTCGCGAAATACTGCGTTTAGGTCCATAGTTGTGATACAAATTTGTTTCTATAAAAACGTAAGGATTCTATTGGTACCTTTAAATTTACTCTTGGACAATATAAAAAACCTTTTTTTTCTAAACTTTCAAGGTTGATATCTTTTTATGATTAGAATTATATTTTGTAATTTATACTTTATTACAATCATTTGATGGTTTACTATCCATTTACCAACACGACGTTATCAATTTTAAAACCACGCAACAAGCCTATTATTTAAAGCACAAATGGGGATGGAGATAGACAGATAGCCCATTGTGTGACTGCGGCATTAAAGATCAAACCATAGACCATATAAATTATCGTTAAGCAATGTCCTAAAAGATGTTATCAGGGTGACCCCGGGGACCTCTATAATTTAACACCAGAAGCTGTGGATTGGTTGTGCAATTTGGATATTGATGTATAAGCTACTATTTTCATCTCTCTCTTCCCAGCTATATATCCCACATGGTGGTAGGGTCAGCTTTCCTCGTTTTACTTCTCCACTTCGCTCTGTCCTCGACATCGTTTTCGGATAACTTGCTCTCTCTTATATCTCTTAGCACTACATCCTTCCATCTTGTTCTGGGTCTGCCCCTGGATCTTCGACCGGAGACGGAAAGTTGTAGTGCCAAGTTACCAACATAATTTGGTGGCCTCCTCTTCACATGACCATACCATCGCAGCCGGCTTTCTTGGATCTTATCGGCGATGTCACGGACGCCCAGGCTTCCTCGTACGTACTCGTTGCGGATTTTATCGAGCCTGGTAACGCCGCACATCCACCGTAACATCTTCATTTCGGCAACTTGGATGGTATGGACATGCTTTTGAGTCAACGCCCACGTCTCGCTGCCATACATGAGAACCGGCCTTATGATGCTCTTGTAGACCAAACCTTTAAGTTTAACCGGCATTCGCTTGTCACATGTAAGTTACTATTTTCATACATTATCTATATTCCTACTTCAAGAAAACGCCATACGATTAAATAACTGGAACCCAAACCACCAGCAATACCGCGAGGGCAGTCTCCCCGCCTCATTACTCTATTACGGGTTGTCCGCGACGCGTCGCGCGCAGATGTTAGTTTTTAGGGTTCCTTGGGCGCCGTCCACGCCCAAACCACGCGAACGGTGCGACACTTCGATGGAACGGAATGTGTTCGAAGTTACACTGTCGGCCCATCTTCTGCTTATGTTCGTTCCACTGCTGGACACAGGCATTTTCTCGTAGAGAAAGGGAAATAGGCATTATACGGGCTGGGGACTTCGGGCTCTCAAACATCATGAAGAAGTAAGCGTAACGGTCGATGTCCTACATTTTTTGCCTTGTTGCCTCCCGCACACCCGTCAAACCCCTCTCTCACCATTGCGACGCTACTAGTTGCTAACATCACAGACGCTAACTTATGTGGCGCGTATTGTAATGAATGATCATTTTAATACAAAAATGTACTAGCCAATCATATATCGACATCCCATAAAAATTGCCTACATCTTATGCAAAGGAATATTTGAGAGGGTTTAAGAATGAACTTAAATATATATATAATATGCAGCCTTGCAGAGTTAAGTCTCATTATTTTGCGTCGAGAAAATGGAAGGACTATAAAAGCTATGTAATAGGATGACATATCATAGGGAAACCTCATTATTTTTCAAAGAAAATGCTTTTACAAAAACGAAATGCAAAGGAGAAAAATGAGGCTGAATCCGCTGAATTCCTTTGGAGATGTTTTTGGAATGCGGATGCTGTTCTCTTCCGGAACGCCTTATTGACGTTTTGAGGTTAGATTGGAATCATACAGGTTCGCGTGATCTCTCTTTTGCTTAAGTTTAGTCAAATTAGAAGACAGAGCGAGAGGATTCAAACAATATCTTAGATCGTCTTGTTACAATGCGAGCGAAAGATAAGACTAATATAGTTATCATCATATCAGCCGAAAGACGTCCACTGCTGGACATAGGCCTACCCCAAATAGTGCCACAGTGACCGGTCAAGATCGCGGGAGACTAAGAATGTAATCCCACGAAAATCGCTTCATGTAAAGTAATTGCCAATAATAGGAGATTGCAATTACCTAGAGCCATACCTCCTATTCTACATAACAGGGCCGAACTCTACCAGTTCTGCATACATATTCTACTTCACTACCATACCCCTGGTTTGATTGACAGTATTAATCACGCAAAGCCCTTCTGCTGCCTTGTTTGAAAGTGATTTCATTTAGCGCTACTGTTTTCCCCACCACTTTATTTAAGTGTTTATTTAATAGGTACATCCTCCTAGCGTTATTCCCGGTTGTGCCCCTAAAGGAGCCCGGGGTCCGCTTTGACACCTAATCCCAAGATTTGGCATATGCACTAGTTTTACAAAAGCGACTACTATCTGACCTTCCAACCCAGTGGGAAAACTAGACCTTTTTGGGATGAGACCGGTTTCCTCACGATGTTTTCCTTCACCGAAAAGCTAACGGTAAATATTCCATACATAAGTTCCGAAAAACTCATTGGTACGAGCCGGGATTCGAACCCACGACCGCCGCTTGACAGCCGCATGACTGAACCACTAGGCTACCGTAGCTAAAGGGCCCGCGCCCGACGCGCGCCCGACCCGCGCACGCGACCGGTGCGTGGAGGCCTTAAGTGTTTACTTAATCATCATCATAAGGCCTTATGCATCTTGACAGATGATTTGAGCAGCGTCTGTATGCGAGGGACATCGCCTCTCGTCACTATATAGGCCAATCCGGGATCGACATTTGCGTCCACATTTGGGGCATACGATACGGTTTACTTAATACAACCACTGTAAATGTATTATGGGACATGCGCGTAAATACAACGGCGGCTGGAGGCAACTGAGGCACGGTCAGATTATGAACTCGAACATGTAAAGGAATCCTTGTCTACTTGCAGAGTAATATTTGTATTATGAATTTTATTGAATTTTACTTATTCAGATCGTGCCCCTTTTTAACGGACTTCAATAATTTACTTTCAAAACAAAGTTTTAACCGACTTCAATTCAGTACTCCGCCAAGCCACATTAACATTTCCACATTTTTTTTCCAATTTACCACATGAACTGATTTTCGAGAACAAAAGCGTTGATTTTTAGGCCAATAAACCAAATCGCTGTATGTGGGCCGATAATATTTGAGGACTTCCGTCGATTCCTCAAGCATCTCAGAATTACCTTTGGCACTTCATTGTTTGTTATTTCAACGGAATAATATCAGAATCTGTGACGTACTTATATAGTTTGAAGTACATCATTGAGAAGTTCCACAAGCCATCTGTAGTCTTCATCATCACTTCCACTTCACCAAATTTATGATTTCCGGGTGTAAATACACGAGTTATAATAGAAAATACCGAAATTACTACACGCGTGCCTAATATATTTGAGGAGTTCCCTCAATTCCTCATGGTTCCCATCATCCAACCGGGGTTTTGGAAACAATGGGACTAATCTGGAAGCATATACTTTCAGTTAAAAAAAGAATTGTACGAATCGGTTCATAAATGACGGAGTTCTGAGGTAACAAACATTAAAAATAAAAAAATACATCCGAATTGAGAACCTCCTCCTTTTTTTGAAGTCGGTTAAAAAAGGAGGAGTTTATGTGTTCCACTATATGTTTTTTTTACATACCTACTTATGTTACCGATTTCTCCGTCAATGGTAGACCGATTTCCAAAATTCTTTATTTAATCCAAAGAATATACTCCTGAGTTGGTTCCATTGTCACCAAGTCAGGATCTGATGATGGGATCCCAGGGAAACTGAGGGCAACCCTAAAATTTTATAGGCACGCGTGTAGTAATTTCGATATTTTCTATTATAACTCGTGTATTTACCCTCGGAAATCGCAATTTTGGTGAATTGGAACTGATGATGAAGACCACAGATGACTTATGGAACTCTTCAAAGATGTAAAGTACGTCAAAAATTCTGACGTGATTCCGTTGAAGTAGCAACTAATGAAGTATTAATTCTGATATCCTCGAGGAATTGACGACCTCAAATATGATCAGCCCACAGATAGTGACTTGGGTTTTTTTCTGTAATTATCAACGCATTTTCATTCAACGCGAGCTTATAGCGCCCTACGCGTTACGTATAATAATATTTTCAGGATGCTGTTAGGAATGCCCAAATGGTGTAGTGCCTCGGGGATGTTCGCAGAGGCACGCACAAAAGACTTCCATGCGATTATGCGAAATAAAATTTCATCTCTGATGGCTCGAGTGAGGAAAAGTACCAACAGCATCCTGAAAATGATGGCTGGTAGGTTTGACTGTCCAATACTTCTGTATTGGGTTGGGCAGGTCAAATCTACCTTGCAATATAGTAAGTAAGTGTATGTTCTGTGTTCTGTGTATGTCACTTTATGTTGTATGTTAAATTGTATGTAAGCTTTGTAATCTAACCTTATAATTAAAATGTAACTAACACCTCTTATATGGGTCGGTGAAGACCTGAAATAAAATATATTCATTCATTCATTTGCCCTCGGAGTGCTCTCCGTAGGTATAATTCATGTGGTAAATTGGAAGAGAAAGGTGGAAATGTTCATGTAGCTATGTGGCTTGGGGAAGTGCTGAATTGAAGTCGGTTTAAACTTTGTTTAAATGGTAAATCATTATCAGACTTTATTAAAATATAGCAATTTAAATATAATAATATAAAGCAGTCCAAGACACGGAACCCCTTTATAACCCTGCATATTACAATATGAGGGTTTTGCAAGGCTGTAGGCAGCCTAGTTGTCTCATTGAGTTGTAGCTTGTAGTTTAAAAAAAAACATAGTGGCATTTTTATATGTCTTTTTTGTTAAATGTCTTTTTAGAGAGCGTTATTATTTTATAGTGTTCACACGTAATTAACTTTTATGCATGTGAAATCTGATATGTTTTCTGTTGAGTGATGATCGAGATTCTGTTTAAAGCTCGTGTTCCGTACAGGAACACTATTTTTATTATAGTTTTTTTATATCGATACTTTCTATGACCGAAGACACAATCTCAAAGGTCAATTTATTTTGTTTTCTTACTATGTATGGTATCCCTACGAGCTTCTAGCGATTTGTTGCTTCTTGTCTTGAAGCCGTCATCCCTCCGGGATGGGAACACCAGCGCGCTAACAGCGCCACCTGCCGGAAGCGAATATAAACGTGTGTGCAATGACACGCACGACCTCTAGATCAGTTCGGTAATTAGCGGCGCCGCGAGAACAACATTTTTCTCCATTTATTCGTGTGTGCGTTGAGGACCTTTCCCCTTGGAAGAGTGCGCTTACCAGTGACCTTGGAACCTATGTGCGTCATATTTCGCTGGACGACAACCCCTGGACCTTCAGCCTAGCCCTTGGGACCCGAGGCGGCGGATGGGCACAGTAGCGGTGAGTCGTTTGAAGCAGTAGGAATATCGTACATATATATAATTTGATCCGTTCGATCCGGATTGTACCTTCCAAGTTGTGTCTTCTTGTCTCGTCACATTAAGTTGAAATACCTAAGCATGCCGGATCCGGCAGCTTTGCAAAGTACGGGCGGGGAATCGCCATCTTTGCAAAACAAAATGTCCGACGGCGATAATCCGTGCGAACAAGATATTTTTGAAAGAGAACTCATCCTCGATGACCTCAAACGCACCATTCAGTTTGCAGCAACTGATCAAGAACAGTTTCGCTCGCGAACTACTGATTTAGTTTCTTATCAGAGAAAGTTCACTAAAGTCCAGACTAGAATTGAAAAAACGTTCATAAAATTAAAATGTTTTAACAAAGAGGAACAGATTAAGATCCGTAACGATTTTAACGATTTGTATTATGCAATAGTAACGCATTTATCGAATTTAAAGAAGGAGGAAGAAGAGTATAGGCGCATGAGCCGTCCTTCTGTGCCTTTCGTGGCTGCACAGCCGGAGATGTTTAAGAAACTTCCCACACTACCTTTACCCACTTTCAGTGGTGAACAAACTGATTGGCCGTCATTTTATGATTTATTTCGTTCGCTTGTACACGCCAACAACGCCTATACTGACGCCGAAAAGTTTAGGTATTTACTTCTCACGGTCAAAAACGAACCGCATAACCTCATAAAATCGATCCCAATAACTGACGATAATTACCCAATCGCGTTAGATATTTTAGTGTCCCGCTATGACAACAAAAGAGTTATCGCATCAAAACATCTCGACAAAATTCTAGATATCGAGTCCTGCTGCGATAAATCCACTCAGAGTATGCGAAATTTACTTAATATCTATCAAGAAAACATTAAAGCACTCGAGGTTATGGAGTTTCCCGTGAAACAGTGGAGTTTCATACTTCTAAATATTTTACTACGTAAAATTCCTCATACTACTCGCCGGTTATTCGAACGGTCAATAACAAAAACGTCCGACATTCCTGATGTAGACACATTCATTTCATTTCTCGAACGGGAAATTTCCGCGGAAGAAATAATTGTTTCTGTTCGCGGGCAGTCCGCTAAAAGCATAAATTCAGATGTGGGTAGCAGTCGCGGAAAATATTGGAACCGCGCGAGCAGCTCGGGCGCCGCGCCGTCGTCACCCGCCAAACGGTCGTTTGTTGCTAACGTCACTCCCGCGGCGGGCTCAGCTGAGAGTCAGATGAGTGACCAAGGTTCAAACAAAATCAAACCTAATTGCGTGTGTTGTGAAGCTCAACATTCGTTGACAAAATGTTCGAAGTTTTTAAACTTGTCACCACGCGATAGGTATTCGTTAGTACAAAAGAAAAACATTTGGTACAATTGTTTGAATATTGGACACGACGTTAGAAGTTGTAAGTCAAATTTTGTATGTCGGACATGTCATAAGAGGCATCATACGTTAATTCATTATTATTCCCCGTCAATGCCGGCGGAGTTAAGTGCAGCCGTGCAATCTACTGCCGTCTCGCTCCCTCCTACGGAGGAGCGCGCGCGCTCGGTCTCATTCTCTCCTACGGAGAAGTGCAACGCCGATAAGGTCGCGGATCCGATGGCAAATAGCGAAGTTTTGCTGGGGAATTGTGCGGCCCGCGCGCCGATTAATAGTGTTAAGAATAAGCAGCATAAATAGTTTTTGAAATAGGTAACTCACCTCTTATCATGTTTAACAATGTTGTAGTATTGTACATAAGTTAATAAATATATTTGTTTAGAGTAAATATGGGATAAATACAATAATATTGTCACTAGGATAAAATATAGCAATATATTCTCATTTGCGGTAACCTATATAGATTGACATGCTTGGTTATGCTTTCATCTTCAAAAAAGAAAAAAAAAAAAACAATGACTTAAACTTAATTTAAAAAAAAAAGATCTCTCTTTCACACATGTTATGATAGTCCGTTCAACTGTCAACTTTACATATCAAGTTATCTAGGGAAACCTGTAATTGGCCATACTACTGTGTATTATATTATAAGTTACATACTTTGTATCGCTGTTGGTTTTCTGAATAAATAATAATAATAATAATAATTAAAGCATCTAGCGCTCGAGCGGACACTATTTTATTGTCAACTGCACTGGTAGACGTTTGTTTAGGTGGTTCGAAGCTGTCAACTGTACGGTGCCTGGTTGACACGGGTAGTCAAGCGACGTTTATGAGCGAGGCCTGCGCACAACGATTACAATTACAACGTAATCACGCGAATATTCCGGTGTTCGGAATTGGTGATACGGAACCCGTACAACCTAAAGGCGTCGTTTCGTGTTTCATTACACCTAGGGGTAAACTGAATCCTGCTATACTCGTAAAGGCTTTAGTTTTACCTAACTTAACGATGCGTTTGCCGAGTGTACCATTGTCTCAAACGGGGTGGACACATTTAAATAATTTAACTCTGGCGGATCCAGATTTTGGTACTCCCCAGCCGGTGGAAATGTTGTTAGGAGCGGATATACTATCCCAAATTTTATTAAATAACGTAATAACAGGTACGCCGGGTTCGCCTATTGCTATGAATAGTATATTCGGGTACTTGTTATTGGGTAGGGTTGCCGTTAATAATCCGACGCCGACTGCACTCCAGGCCTGTTTTAGCTCATTCGACAATGACAATTTACAGAGGTTCTGGGAGCTGGAGTCGCTTCCTGAAAAACGCATTTACACTCCTGATGAAAAGATTTGCGAATCCTTTTTCCAAAAGACGCATACCCGAAACGAGACCGGGCGTTACGTCGTCGCGCTTCCGTTCAAGCCCGCCGCGCCCCCTCTCGGTGAATCGCGACAGATCGCAATCGCACGATTTAGAAAACTTGAGTACCGACTTGAGCGTAATCCACAATTAAAAGCTGATTATCATGCGTGTCTTCAAGAGTATCTTGATTCAAATCACATGGAGGCCGTGGAGTGCGACACGCCAAGTCCGAAGTACTGGATTCCTCACCATGCCGTGGTTAAGGAATCGAGTGAGACAACACGTACCAGGGTCGTGTTCGACGCTGGATGCAAATCATCCAGTGGATACTCACTGAACGATATTTTATTAACGGGTCCGAAACTTCATCAAGACATCGTTGACGTGCTTTTAAAATTCCGCGTAAATTCCATCGCGTTTACAGCAGACATTAAACAAATGTATCGCAACATATTAGTCAGAGAATGTGACCGCGATTATCAACGGATTGTTTGGCGCAAATCACCGGAGGAACCTTTACGTGATTATCGTCTGCGTTCCGTCGTATTCGGTATTAACGCCTCGCCTTTTCTCGCGTTGCGCACAATTCAACAATTAGCCCGTGACGAGGCAACACGTTTTAAGCTTGCTTCGCCAGTTCTGTTAGACTCTGTATTTGTTGATGACGTGGTATCAGGTGAAAGCACGGAGTCGAAAGCCCTAGCTAGAGATAGCCAAATGGTCTCTTATCGCCTGTCACGTTGTACGGGAAGTATTTAATACAATTGTTATGGATAGCAAAGGTGAATTGGGATTCGGCCCCGCCGGCCGACATTGTTAACGCGTGGACGGCCTTTACAAACGAGTTACCACTCTTATCCAAAGCGTCTTTTCCTCGTCATATTTTCACACCTTCGCATTCCATTCAAATTCATGGGTACGGAGATGCCTCGGAACGCAGTTTTGCCGCATGCGTCTACATACGTCTGACAGATGGAGATGGTGACGTCACCACACATCTCGTCATTGCGAAAACCCGCGTTGCACCTTTACGTGTGCGCCTGACTGTACCTCGTCTCGAGCTTTTGGCCTCGACACTTTTATCCCGCCTTATAGACAAGGTTATGCAAACGTATGAGGGCCGCATAGATCGCGACCAGATTTATGCGTGGTCTGACTCTGCTATCGTGCTAGCATGGCTCCGTTCGCCGCCGCACGAGTGGAAAACGTTCGTATCAAACCGAACTAGCGAGATTTTATCCATAGTGCCCGCCGAGTGCTGGCGCCATGTGCCTTCGGCTGATAATCCGGCCGACTCGGCCTCGCGAGGCATGCTTCCCTCTGCCTTTCTACAGCACGACATGTGGTTTCACGGACCTGCTTGGCTCAAAAAGGACCAAGACGCCTGGCCCGTTTCAAAACATATTCCTACAACGGACGAAGAAAAACGCACGATCATACCGCTTTTATCGAACGCGTCTACTACTGATCAAGTACAGGATGTAGAAATTATTTCACGATATTCGACATTAGGTAAACTTGTTCGAGTTACGTCATACGTTTTCCGATTCTACAAACTTTCAAAAAGGGCTATAGTGTCGTTTCCAAACTATATTACTGTGCCCGAATATAATTTCGCATTGACGAGACTTATTTACATCGTTCAACATTCCGTTTTCGCGGACGATATAAAAAATATTTCACGAGGTAAATTAGCCTCACATTGCTTACAGCGTCTCACGCCTTTCATGGATAAAGACAACTTTTTAAGAGTCGGCGGGAGAATTCATAAGTCGCTCTTACCGTTCGAATCGAAACACCAATTAATTCTCCCTAAGAAACATCCTTTAACTGATCTCATTATCGACGATGCTCACGTGAGTCATTTGGACGCCGGGGCTCAATCGGTGCAATATTTGCTGCGACAGCGGTTTTGGATTCTGTCGAGCCGAGACATCGTCCGTCAGCGCGTGCACCGCTGCGTGCCGTGCTTCCGCGCCCGGCCCGCTCGCCTGCAGCCGCGCATGGGCCCGCTGCCCGCGCCGCGCCTCCGGCCTGCGCGATGCTTTGTTAAGACTGCGATCGACTATGCCGGTCACTTTTACGTGCGCGCGAACAATGTGCGCAATGCTAAAATAGTTAAATGTTACGTCGCCGTATTTGTATGTATGAGCGTAAAGGCAATTCATCTCGAAATCGTTTCAGACCTTACCACTGAAGCGTTCCTCGCGGCCCTACGACGGTTCACATCCCGTCGAGGTTTATGTACTGACATTTATTCAGACTGCGGCCGAAATTTCGTCGGTTGTAGTAATTACCTAAAGGAATTATACACATTTTTGCGCAACGATGTCGTACAAAACGAATTACATAAACAAACCCTTCAACAGGGCATAACCTGGAGATTTCAGCCTCCCTATGCGAGCCACTTTGGTGGTCTATTCGAGTCTGGTGTAAAGAGTTTTAAACATCATTTACATCGGGTGGTTGGCACGCGTACTCAATCATACGATGAGATGCATACGCTGCTATGCCAGATCGAAGCCGTACTTAATTCACGGCCTCTGTGTTTAATGAGCGCGGATTCTGCGGATCCCCTCCCTTTATCCCCAGCTCACTTTCTCGTGGGAGAGCCGTTAACGGCCCTTCCAGACGTTCCCTTAACGGATGAAAATCCAAGTCGCCTTAGTCGCTGGCGTTGGGTACAACAATGTACTCAGCATTTCTGGAAGAGGTGGAGTCGGGAGTACCTTCACGAGCTCCAGCAAAGCCAGAAATGGCTTCAGAGCCGCGGCTCCCCCGTGCGCGAGGGCGCCGTCGTCGTTGTGTGTGACGAGCAGCTCCCGCCTCTGCAGTGGCGGCTCGCGCGCATTCATGCTCTTCATCCTGGCTCAGATAACGTTACTCGGGTAGTAACTTTAAAATCAGGGAACTCGTTTTTTAAACGCCCTGTCGTTAAGATTTGCCCGCTTCCCTTAGAATAATTTGTAATCGTTACAACTTAATCGTAGTACTTAAGTTAGGTTTTAAAATATGTTAGCTTTAGTGTACTTTCTCGTTAAAAGCACCCTAGTCCTTTTAAGGTGAGCGGCATGTTCCGTACAGGAACACTATTTTTATTATAGTTTTTTATATCGATACTTTCTATGACCGAAGACACAATCTCAAAGGTCAATTTATTTTGTTTTCTTACTATGTATGGTATCCCTACGAGCTTCTAGCGATTTGTTGCTTCTTGTCTTGAAGCCGTCATCCCTCCGGGATGGGAACACCAGCGCGCTAACAGCGCCACCTGCCGGAAGCGAATATAAACGTGTGTGCAATGACACGCACGACCTCTAGATCAGTTCGGTAATTAGCGGCGCCGCGAGAACAACATTTTTCTCCATTTATTCGTGTGTGCGTTGAGGACCTTTCCCCTTGGAAGAGTGCGCTTACCAGTGACCTTGGAACCTATGTGCGTCATATTTCGCTGGACGACAACCCCTGGACCTTCAGCCTAGCCCTTGGGACCCGAGGCGGCGGATGGGCACAGTAGCGGTGAGTCGTTTGAAGCAGTAGGAATATCGTACAGCTCGTATCGGATAAAATAATCAAATTCGCCAACGGTAAAATTAAGTCATTATTAAGTATTCAGATTTTCAGGAGATACTTTTAAGCAAACTATCGCGGACTAAGGTCACTTATGGTATTTAAAACGTAGCTCAAGTGTTTAATATGTAAAAGAGTTATCATACGAATTTCCCCATATTTTTCGACCTTTTTTTTGTCTAATATCTAGTTTTGCCTACATATTACTCAAACACAACTTTTTCTTGTTTTTGGTTCGGCGATCAAGAAATTTAAAAAACTTGGCTTCGGCACGGCGTTGACACACATATTATTTTCGCAATATACTAATGACCGCCATTTTTGTGCCCTATGAATGCCTACTTATTGGAACTGAGTACCAATAAAGTATATTGTCTCCTGAGTCCGGGACACTGACAAACAAAACTGTCCCGTAATCTCACTCAATATCCCGGACATTCAAAGTTTCGCCTCAGAGCAGGCGCTCAATAAAAACAACTTGTTTACGACGAGTACGACTGATTTCACTAACGCCTAACAACTTATGGTTGAAACCTTCGTCCTGTCTTGCAAGTCCCAATCGAATCTGTACCTAAACGTGTTGGGTTAGAGTTGATTCGGTTGAGCTGCGGAGTGAGGAAGCTGTGATATTCACGATGCTTACGGCCTCCACACTTGGTGTGTGTGGAGGTCTTTACCGACAACTGGCCATAACCGAGCAATTGTACGTGTAGCCTCCGATTCGTCATCATCTTGATTAATATTTGGAGCATTGGGGGCAATGATGTAGTATAAAAAAGAGTTAAATATGTTGTCTGTACAAAATTCCCTGTTTAAAATGCCCAGGCACATCTGACCGCTGAGACACGTTTACGTTTCCATTGACAACGCGAAACTGAGGCAATTTGGTGCAATTGACTCAATTTTAGTGTGTTATTTGTGGAGCGCTTATAACCTATATACCTCTTTTTTATATTACATCATTGATTGGGGGGAAGAGCCTCATAACCTTACAGAAAACGCAGTCATAATAATACTAGCAGTAGTGTAACATAACACCACATCCTCAGAGCAAGTATATAGTGTAGGTATGTGGTGTTGTGTAAGGTCGCCAGAGCTCCCGAGTGCTTAGTGATGCTCTTGTCTCTTGCCACAATGAATCCTCAAATTAATAAAGGCTCGACAGCACTCACCATAAGCTATGGTGTCTGCTTACTAACAGGGAGGCCATTTGCATGTTTGCAACTGTCGCGGTATGCACTGGTATGCCTTGATCACACGTACCGAGCACACGGGCGAGACAGTACTCTCGGGCGAGTACTCAGTGCGTATAACATAGCGAGTGACTGTTTATACGCACCGAGTACGTGGCCGAGAGCACTGTCTTGCCCGTTTGATCCCCGAGCCCGTGTGATCAAGGCATTAGTAACGATTCTGATCAAGCCTGGGAGAAGGTATAAAGGAGAGGGCAAATGCATAAAAGATCCGAAGTGCATCCGAAAGGGCCCTCACCTAGATAAGATATGATAAGATAAGAACGATTCTAAAGGTGCTGATAGATTTAAGCACACACATGTAAGAGAAAATCGAGCATAAACTGAACGACGAACAGAGCCAAGCGCAGAGCCTAACATCGGTACGAACATTTTCTAGATCATTCTAGCGAACGATCTAGTAAATGTTGTGCGGGAGCTGTCAGCGGAGACGGGCGGCAGTGGAACAGTAACAAAATTGCTCGGCTCGTTAAGAAGCTCGAAGCAATGTTACTGTCGTTTCGGTAAAATGCTCCAGAACGCTGGCTAGAATGCTCGACAAAACGCTTCTGTTTATTTTGTGAATGCTCAAGTCTATCAACACCTTCAGGGAGAAAAGAGATGATTACTAAGATTTTTTTACGATGCCAATCGAACTAGTTTTTGGGAAATTGATAGGAACAAATGTTTGTATGGGAGCAACTACTATTTTTCATTTAATCGTATGTCATACATTATTTGGCCTTTTGAGTTTGTCACTCTTTAGTACCACCCAGGGGACCCGTGCTGGGCTGTGGTAGGTAGCTCCTGCGGACACAAGTGACAGTTGTCCCCCCTTTGTCAAGTGAGTTGGCAACTCGACTGTTAGAGGTTTTTAATATAATATAATATAAATACTTTATTTACGACCAACATGGGATCATGGTGTTAGAAACAATTGTATTACGTATTAAACTAGTGTTAGTACATTATATTATTAACATCATTATTATCATTATTATTTATTTCTGCGTGCATGTATCATGCAGCAGTTGTTCATGTACAGGCCATCATCGATCCTGTCCGCTATCATGCTCAGAATGCTGTTGGAGCTAGCCCGCACTCTGCGCACCAGGGATGTAGCTGTTTTAAGCCGCCAGAAGGCCTCTAACTCGGCTTAACGACTACTGTCGTAGACAGCAGCCGGGATCAACTGCTTAGCGTGCCTTCCAAAGCACGGAAGACTTTGACGACTACAATTAAAGATCATAAATACCCAAATTTGAGACAAAGATTGACCTCGCTGGCGGCAGCCATAAACGCTTCATTACTAATTGACACACACCTGTTATTTGTACGAAGATCGTTGTATGGAAAATTCAATAAATGTGGTTTCGCTCGCGAAATACTGCGTTTAGGTACATACTTAGTTGTAATAAAATTTTGTTAAGCGCAAGGATTCTATTGGTAGCTTTAAATTTACTCTCGGACAATTAAAAAATGCATATTTTTTCTAAACTTTTATGTCTTCTTATGATTTTAATAATATTTTTAACCGACTTTAAAGAAAGGAGGAGGTTTTTTTTATTGTATTTTTTATGTGTGTTTGTTACGCGATAACTCGGTAATTTATGAACCGATTTGAATTTTCTTTGTTTGAAAGCATAATACTTCCAGATTGGTCCCGTTGTCACCAAAATCCAGTTCTGATGATGGGATCCTGGAGAAATTGAGGGAACTCTTCAAATTTTATAGGTAAACTTGAAGCGATTTGGCTACTGATTTGGCTAGTTGGTTAAAACTTTGTTTTTAATGTACAATTATATAATTTATACATAAATAATTACAATAATATGATGGTTTACTATTTTATTTATTTCAACATTATTATTACTGCGTTATCAATTTTAACATGAGGCAAAATGCCTATTATACTGGGTTTGCGTGACGAATCGAGGCCCATCGTGAATAACACAGCTTAGACTCATTGTCGGCCGATAAGGCGGCCATTGCGGGGATGGTAGTTTTATACGGCGATTCGTCGAGGACGTTATCGGATGGATAGTTTTGACGTTTGTTATATTTATCGTGCAAGTTTTGGGCTCTTTAGTTTTATGTTAGACGATTTTAAGCAGATGTCAGGGTACCTACACTTTTATGACTTCGTCACGCCTTTTGTTTATGGAAAATGGAAAGAGGGTTAGAGTTCGTCAGTTAACTACGACTACCTCTGTAGCCTAGTTGGTAGTGACCCTGCCTGCGAAGCTGGAGGTCCCGGGTTCGAATCCCGGTAAGGGCATTTATTTGTGTGTTGAGCACGAATATTTGTTCCTGAGTCATGGATGTTTTCTTTGTATTTAACATACATACATACATACATAAAATCACGCCTCTTTCCCAGAGGGGTAGGAAGAGATCACAGATCTCCATTTGCTACGATCCTGACAAACCACTTTGACTTCACTCACTTTCATAACATTTCTCATACATGCTCGTCGGTTTAGGGTACTTTTGACCTGGCCTTTCTGTAAGATTTCTCCAATTTGATCGGAGAAAGTTCGCCTAGGTCTTCCCCGTCTAACTTGCCCTTCCACTCTTTTTATATACACTCTCTTCGTTAATCTTCTTTCATCCATCCTCTCTACATGCCCAAACCAAGTATTTGTATTTAAGTATATATTTATCTATATAAGTATGTATATCATCGTCTAGTACCCATAGTACAAGCTTTGCTTAGTTTGGGACTAGGTCGATTTGTGTAAGATTGTCCGCAAATATTTATTTATTAACTATATTTACTATTATAACTAGTGGTTCTGTGTAAAACAAGCGAAAAAAAAAACCAAGTTTCCAAAAAACTAATTGGCAAAAAATCAATATTATTATTATGGAACCTGCTGGAAATGAAGAAAATGCGACCTGTAAAGGAAAACTGCCGGACAGCCCAACAATATTGGGCTGTCCGGCTGTTCTCCTTTACGTTGGGCTAACATACGAACGCATTTTCGCCCAAGCTGAAACAGTGAACTTTGTTCACTTGGCTCGCTCCTTAAATCATCATCATCATCATCATATCAGCCGAAAGACGTCCACTGCTGGACATAGGCCTCCCTCAAAGAGTTCCAAAAATAAAGAGGTAAAATTTGCGAGTGTGTTGCTTTGTAGTCGTACAGGTACACGTTTGTAAGCTTGTTTACTTACGAGGGCTGCTACTTAGTACTACTGCAAAACGTGTTGTTTGAACGCGTCGACCGCATCTTCACGTGTCGAAAATCGTTGACCACGTAATTTATTCTTTACATTTGGAAATAAATAAAAATCATTGGGTGCTAAATCAGAGCTGTACGGTGGACGACCCGCTAGTTCTATATTTTGACCTTCCAAAAAATGAGTTGTTTTGCGTGATGTATGACAGGCAGCTGGCATTGTCTTGGTGAAGAATGGTTCTTGGTCGCTGGTTGTTCTTACGTATTTCATCAATCACTTCCGGCAAACAAATGGTCGTGTATCACTCTGAATTAGCCGTTTTACGATTGTCTAATGGCACTGTAGCCACATGGCCGTTAATACCAAAAAAGCAGGCCACCATACTAAATAACTCAGTTGCAGCAAATAAAAAAATTGTTCCTATGTTGTGGACAACGAATGATATAACTTTCTTTCACTATTGTTGAGATTTGTTTACTACCACCGCGCACGATAGTGGAATTATTATTATCATAGCTCCTCTGTAGAAACCTATACTCTAAGGTCCATAAGCACAGCCCATGGCTCTTCTAATGAACCGTTCTCGGAAAAATACCATTAAAATTGTCAAAATATAACAACTGCCGTAGCACATCCCAAAACCGACTCGTCATGATTCGCGTGACGTCTACATTAAAACATATTCCTACAATACCTTTTACCACAACTACGAAACTCCATTACATTTTTAAATCAACGACGCGCGACAGGCGGGATCCCGCCAAAAATAGTGCATGCGGCGGCCATGACAGATGCGCCATTTTATGCGTTCACTTGTTGGGGTAATGTATTTTCTTTGTTGCTGGAGATTTATTCGTTTTCAAGTGATAAATTAGCGAAGAAGCGATGCAGTTGGTAATGGAGGCGATTCATTAAATGGTCCCTTTAACGAGTAAGTGGTGATATTTTGTGCAGGGATTTTAGAACACTGACAGCTATTAGATAATATAGCGGGTGCAATTCACAAAGCATTGTCAGAGGGTAATTGCATAACTTTTGGAAACGTACGTTAGGACAACTCATCTGTCATTTTCCTATACGATTGTGAACACCGTCTGTTTTGTTTCCGTAGCATGCGAATTTGATCACAGTTCACAATTTAACAAACTGACATTGACAGATTATACACTGATGAAAAATAATGCGTTAAATTGTGAACGGTTTTGGCAGGTAACAATTTTTCAACAGTTCAGTTCAGTTATTATAATGTGTAAGATTATAAACTAACGGTGTTTATAATCTGACGGTAACATATACATATATATGTATATACTAATTGCCCGCGTGGCTCCGTCCGCGTTTTACAAAGTACGCATGCAATGCCGCCGGTTTAAATATAACTTGTGTCCATTCCGAAGGTATATTCTATAGGGTTATTTCGCCGGTTACGCGACCACCTTCGGTTGGTGACCACTTGAAGAACATGGTTTTTTCAATTGAAGATAACATCAATTCTACAGAGCCTATTGAAACAGTCAGTCGTATGCCTTATTGTTTGTAGTTATGGAATAGGAATTTACAAAAAAAACGAGAAAATATGCTTTCAGTTCACCAAGTCAGCTAAGTGGTCGCTAACCGGCACAAGAAATTAGGTGATCGCCAACCGGCGAAATGACCCTACACTGGGGAAATATTATATAAAATCGGATAAGAGTACCTAGTTCCAGACCCCCCTGCAACTTACAAAGCTACAACCTCCTTGTTATAGTAGTATTTATAATTATTCAAGGTTCAGTCACCATTAGATATATCCGAACGGCCAAGGTGTTCACAAATATCTGAACACGTATATAATGCCTCGATAATATATTATGAGACAAGTACTTTGTGAGGCCGTACGTCACGACAGACAAGCACCGCACGTAGATCGACAACAATCTTGCGAGTTGAGTAACGAGATTGGTCGCGTCAAGTTTATGAATGGATGACCCCTCTGAGTGATCACTGACTGAGGGGTTTCGTGCTTGGATAAGCTGATTGTTCTCCAGTAGGTAAGTAATTAAGCCCAATTAATTGTCTTCGAACGACGTGAGAAGTTTTTTGCGCGTTGCCGACCCTTTAAGAATTTATACACTCCTTTTTTGAAGAACCCCATACTGTAGTCCCTTGGGAAAACCTCGGCAGGGAGCTCATTCCACAACCGGAGCGTCCGAGGGAGGACATTTCTCTGAAACCGTACGGTACGCGACCATTTAGGTTCCAGGGTGTGAGGATGAATACCCTGCCGATGGCGAGCGGTGCGGTGGTGAAAAGCAGCCATAGGCATCATGTCGAGAAGTTCTTCGGAGCACAACCCGTTATACAAGCGAACACGCACAAGGAGGCGAAGTCTCTCCTTCGACTCAACGGTTCGATACCGCTCGTAAGTTTGGGATCGTCCACGATTTGCACAGCACGTCTTTGAAGCGAGTCGAAAGGCCCAAGCTGGTATCCAGGTGCGGGAGCCCAGAGATAACAGCAATACTCCATGTGGGGACGGACTTGACTTATATAATAAAAGTCTTTGTCCCGGGGAGAAGGTCCGCTTTGCTCTGTTAAGCACACCGAGCTATTTGGATGCCAGCTTGGCTTTGCCCTCTAAGTTTAAAGTCCTAGTAACCTAAGCCTAATAATAACTTTACTTTTAATTTTAATTAAACAGGGGCAGAAAATCTAATTACCAAAGGGATTTTTTTTTAATTAATTGCCTCGAGCGGGATTGGAACCCGCGACGTTGCGTTCCATGCAATGCCTAAACCAAGTGCGCTATCGTGGGTTCCACTCGTGCTGAGGAACTTTTCAATCGCTTCTCTTTTCTCATTACGCCTTGGGGATGGGGAGGCTCGTAGTGCTCGCGGTGCGAAAGTTTTCACTTTAAATGAAAATTCTAATTCTTATGTATACAGTCAAGTGTAAAAATATGGGTGCCACGCTTACTCATAAATATGTCCCATTTATTCTTCTTCGGATTATCTCATGTCAGCAGATTAAGGTTTCGTAACATGTTTTAGAGAGGATTAAATCGATACATATTTTAGCACATGACTGTACTTACGCTTTTCTTTTTGTTATCATTCATTCATTTCATTTCATTTATTTAATAACAATAATACATTATGTTTGAAAACTTACCGGCTTACTTATCGTGTACAATAACGAGTTTTACTATTTACTATTACTACTAATTTGAAGTTCAATACTAGTCGATTTCGTGAGCTAAACCTTTTCGCAATCGTTAAGAATCAAACTATTTCGGCAGCAATATAAAAAGGAATATAGATTCATTGCACGATTTATTATTCATATGCTTGTCTTCTGTTTGATTTGGGTGTTGTCAATGCCTCGTCTTCGCTAAAAGGTAAAATTTGTAATATATAAGTAAACTTCAGCGTAGCCAGTTTCGAACAAATCCCTATTCTGGCCCCGTAGCATGGATGGCGTTAACGCGATAAGTGATAGGATAAGTGCGTCGTCTCGTTCTATCGAACGGTGTCAGCCAGGGACGGATGCTCTATCCTGTCACTTGTCGCGTGATAAGGCCATCCATGCTACGGGGCCTGAAGAACTAAAAAAAAAATCGGTCCATTCGTTTAGGAGCTACAATGCCACAGACAGAAACACAGATACACAGACACACAGACACGTCAATCTTGTTAAATACCCCTCTTTTTGCGTCGGGGGTTAAAAAACATTTATATCATGTTGAAAAGGAGATGTTTGTTGGGAAAACACGTGCGATATTTTTGATTGTGTCTCAGTTATTATTTAGCCGCGGTTACCTACTTAAAAAATATATGAGATGTTACGAGTACTATTATGTGACAGCGCTTAACTAAATGCAGGATATTGTCTCAGATAATGTAGAACTCACTTATGTACTTAATGAACAGAATTTGGTTCCAACTTAGAAACACGTTTTCGACTTAATTAAATTATATTTGATTGTACTCGTTCACCAATGTCTTGCTCTCATTGGTCTCAAATGTTGACGAACGTGTGGCTTTGAGTTGATTGGGTAGAGCTGAGAATCATGCTATTTGAAAAAAATGTTGCCATTTATTTTCATTTATTTATTTAAATCAGGCTACAAGGCCCATATTAGAAATACCATAAAGACTAACATACATATCAATACAAACTTATTAATAAACTCCTAAAACACACTATCACTGCGATGTTTTGAGCAACTTCGTGATATCAGGTAACCGACCGCGAAAACGCCGGAACTTGACTCCCTTCGGCCAAAATTCTTCCTTAGTGACGGTCGACAGATGGTTTGTTGGAACTTTGACCACAATGGAATTAAAATTCTAGACTCTTTATGCATAACCATATTTTCGCTCTCCTTAATCGCATACTGCTCTCAACAGCGATAGCATTCTACGATGATAAACTCAAAGACATACACGTTAGTAGTGAAGTTAATCCTTAAAAAACCTTCAAATCCCGAATAAGTAGGCAGGTGTCCAGAGGTGATACAAATTGAAACGTCAGTAAGACGAGGGTGAGTCCGGCAAACAGTTGTGTATACATTATATCGTGCCGTGTCAATGGGTACAAATGCAGGCCGCCAATTCGCAAAATTTGCCAACCGATGCGTTGGTGGTCCAGAATATGACTGACCTTCACTCCTATCACTTCACTGTATTAGGAAGGAGCATGTTTGTATTTACGAGTGCTCGCACCATAGCGTTTAAAAATAATGCACCGATTTTTATAAATTAGGTGACGAACGATTAGAAATTAGCTCCGGGTGCCATCGACTACCTTTTGTATAAAAAAAACCATTTCCGTACTCAAAGAGTAGGCCGGGACCCTATTACTAAGACTCCGTTGTCCGTCCGTCCACCAGGCTGTATCTCACTGATACCGTGATAGTTCCAGTTGAAATTTTCACAGATGATGTATTTCTGTTGCCGCTATAACAACAAATACTAAAAACAGAACAAAAGAAATATTTTTATTGATAGTGGTACGGAACCTTTCGCACTTGACCGGTTCTTTTAGTTCCTTACCTTTTTTTTCCGTAGTCAAATTACATATTTTTGAACTATTTATGCTTATTTTCTCTTAACCTATTTGTTATTTTGCAGGGCGAGCTCAACTAAGCAATAGGAATGCGAGGTGGGAAATTAACTTCGGGAAGTATCCGTCACGACAACACGGACGGTTTTAACAGTAATTCTATATGGGCTCTGTGATTATGTCACTCCGCCATAGAGGTAGAATAGAATAGAGGGACTCACCCAAACATACACACATATGTGACAAGGACCAAAGCATAGACAATGCTGCAAGTGGGAACGAGATACAGTGTCATATTTTCTGTCCCTCATCGCGTATACGGACTTTTTGTTTGCCACCAGCTTGTTTGCCACCACACCTGTTAAAGTTTGTACTGAAACTGACAACACTATGACGTCACCGATATAACACGACTAAATTATAAATGACATTAAATAAAATAAAATAAAAATAAAATAGCCTTTATTACTAAGAAGAGTACATATACATAGAATAACAACTATTTGGTATGGAGCAATACAATTTTCTTATTTGCAATTTTACGCTAATGAACACTTAAAACTAATCAGTAGTACTAATCACTAATTCGTAAATGAGTTATTCACTTCACTTTAATAATGTCTATTAACTTATAAAATGTCTATTATCTCAGTTTGCCTCTTGGCAAAGGCTTCCTCCAACTCTCTTCACTGAGCTCTGTCCATAGTGACTCTTCTCCAAAAAGGTCCCGCTGTTATTTTTATTTCATCTTCCCATCTACAATACTGTCTACCTCTGCTTCTAGTTGAACCTCTGGGATACCAATTTGTGACTACTTTACTCCACCTATCATCTTTAGAGCGCATCATGTGGCCAGTCCACTTCCAATTTAGCTGGCCTGTTCTTTTTAAAATATCTGTGAATTTTGTTTTTACCCTTATGTCCAAATTTCTAACTCTGTCACTTCTCCTAAGGCCAAGGATGCTTCGTTCCATTGCATGTTGACACGACGCTAGTTTCGCTCTGTGTGCTGTTGTGAGAGCCCATGTTTCACATCCGTATTAGACATTAGACGTCAATAATGTCAATAATACCTTCTGATAATTCTTAATTTAGTAAGGTTAATTTACCATCGTCCCTTTTAGGTATACGCTAGGGCGTCATCTATATCCTCTGTCTACGCACTCCACGGATTGTTGCAGAACGTTTTTTTTATACCACGTCGGTGGCAAAGAAGGGAGCCTGCTCGATGGTAAGCAGTTACTGCAGCATGGAGATGTAATCGCAACAATAACAACGCCACTACTTCCTTCGTAGATATGTGGTATTCGGCTGGTGAATAAGGTCGCATTACGCGCCAATTTGATCGAGTGATTTGAAACTTGATCGGTTTATACTATATACAGATTTGCAGACGAGTCAAGTCGTTTGTGAATAGATAGAAGTTCTTTAAGTGGCTGTCGTCGCCAGGCCACTTTGATTTGTTAAAGTCTGACCGTTGGGCAAACATTGGAGGGATTTCTAGACGATCTTGGCTTTCGTTTGATGTTGAAAATCACTGAGAATCTTTTTGTAGCCTATCTGATATTTCTGATAATTTGGCTGAATTAGAGCGACTAAACTGAATTAATATTTAAATGCTTTTCGAAATTAGAGTAAGCGGTTCAAGTTGGCAATACCTACATGTAATTTTCATAAATCTCAAATTTCTAATTAAAGTCCAACGACTCTACTCGTACAAAAGAATTGACAGTGTCTGTCATTATCAGTTCTCAGTCAGTCCTTATTTATTTTACTAAAACAATCCAGGCACTTGATTCAAACTATATTTTCAAATCACGAATAAATCAGTAATAATGACATAACTTTTAAGAAACGACATTGTTATTGAATAAGTGTAGTGATTTATGTATAAAATAATTATCTATCGAAAACATTACAGTATATGTCGGTCTAGATGCTAGCAGTAATAATTACCTTTATGATTACATAAAGGTAATTATTACTGCTAGCATCTAGGCCGCATACAAGTTGAGTGCACACATTGTATAGTAAATTTCGTTTTCAAAGTTGGTAGATTCTAATGAACTTCGCTCTATTATTTCAATAAGTGTAGGTATTGACCTATATCCCAGTTATGGGTCTAAACTGTACCCTAAAGTTGAAATGTCGAACAGCTTTAAGTTCAGAACTTGAATAATAAAGCTTTAGGCTCGTCGAATCATAACTGGAAGTCAATCTGACACTAACGTTTCGTATTTCAATATGATATTCATGTGATTTTCAATCAACGTGAACAATTACAAGCTCAAAAAGGCTTGTGTTATGTAGTACCCATAATACACGACGATATATTTGATAAATATTTGCCCTTACCGGAATCCGAACCCAGGATCGCCAGTTTCATAGGCGGGATAAAGCGTGACTAAAATTCAACATACTCCTTACGGCAGGTGAGACCCTTTCTATATCAAAAACGTACGAGCAAATGTTACCAAAAAACAAAATAACCAAGTAATGCAATCCCCATGTTCCCCTAACGACAACAAACTCTCATCATACCTCACCCTCTAAACCCAGGAATTGTAACTAATGACAATAATAAAATACAACATTCAGCATGAATGACACGAAAAAAACCTCACCTCGCATTATTCTCAATAATAGGGGAGCAGGAACAAATAGTTGCAACCCTACGGCCGAGTACCAGAACGCCTAAAGTCAAAATATCTTGTTTTGTAAAAAGACGCCAAGTTTAATTCGGCCTAGGATTATCCAATATTTGTTGAACAACCTGTCATTCTTTAGGTCTAATCGCTACGACTAACGATTCATATAAACTGCTCATAAAGAGTCTTGGTTAGATACAACCACCCTCAAAAAATTGATATTAGCTGTAAAAATTGGCTTAGGGCGGCCTGCACATCGCCTGTCCAACTCACAGCACGGCCTTATAATATTTTTGTATGTATGTTAGTCTTTAAGGTATTTGTTACTATGGGCCTTAGATGCCTGAAATAAATGGTTTTATTATTATTGTACAGTGAGACTATGGTTCGCACAGTCGCACGTTCGGCGTTTTTTACTGTCAGTGTCACAAAAAGTGCGACAGGTAACCTTAACTTGACAAAAAAGCACTAAAAGCTATGCGGGATGCTAGGGCGGGATGGCACGATTTGACTTTTTTAGCTGTCTTACATCGTTTTTAAGGGTTCCGTAGCCAAATGGCAAAAAACGGAACCCTTATAGATTCGTCATGTCCGTCCGTCTGTCTGTCTGTCTGTCCGTCCGTATGTCACAGCCACTTTTATCCGAAACTATAGGAGCTATACTGTTGAAACTTGGTAAGTAGATGTATACTGTGAACCGCATTAAGATTTTCACTTAAAAATCGAAAAAAAACATTAAGTTTTAGGGGTCCCCATACTCAGAACTCAAACTCAAAAAAAATTTTTTCATCAAACCCATACGTGTGGGGTATCTATGGATAGGTCTTCAAAAATAATATTGAGGTTTTTCACATATTTTTTTTCTAAACTGAATAGTTTGCGCGAGAGACACTTCCAAAGGGGTAAAATGTGTCCCCCCCCTGTAACTTCTAAAATAAGAGAATGATAAAACTAAAAAAAATATATGATGTACATTACCATGTAAACTTCAATTGAAAATTGGTTTGAACGAGATCTAATTAGTAGTTTTTTTTAATACGTCATAAATCGTAAACCGCAATTTATTTCACGGAACCCTTCATGTGCGAGTCCGACTCGCACTTGGCCGCTTTTTTTCCATATAGAATCATTTCCAATGTGAAACAATGTTGCGTGCCTGCGCTCCCCGCCCGCTGAGCGTGTACATTTTATTCATCGCACACACAGTGGGTGAGACAGCACTGCATGCTCTTTTTACGTGGGTCCAATGTTCTTAAGTTTGCGCTAAAACGTAGGAACGCAAGTTATAGCGTTGTGCCATTTGTAGGCAGCGTTCGGCTGGCAACACACGTGTTGCGCGCCATTCGTTCCAATTACAAGATGGCGGGAGTCATTATCGCTGTCGCCGTGTAGTTTGGTTTGTTCTACGGATCATGTTGATGTTCAGGTTTATTGTGGGGCCTGTCGGTTCATCTCTTTCTAATCTCAATCACATTTCAATATGTTTCGCGCACTTGTTGTGTGTGTCGGCTCGGCGAGTGTGTAAACGAGCGCGTAACGTGTTCAAGATCCGAACTGTCATAACTCAAGGTGTGGTTGACATTTTACGATTAAAACCAAGGAAACATTACTTTCATATTTCCTGTATCGGTAACATTCCCAGCGCCACAAGGTAAATTTTCAGCAATATTGCCAGTGTAAGTATGTTAGGGAATGGGAATATTAGCAACGGCACATCAGCAGGTTATCAAACCGCGTTGAGAATGGGATTGAAGTAGCTGTCATAGACACTTTGAAGTATACATGTCACCGTTAGATTGTGAACACCGTCAGTGTATAATCTTACTTGCGATATTATAAACTGTTGTAAAATTGTGAACTGTGTAAACCGCTCACAATTTAACGCACTATTTTTCGTTGGTTTATAATCTACCATTGTCAATTACACGGCAAAACTGTCACATCCAATCCCTGAAGAGACACCAAGTTCTCTTTGCACGATTCGCCAGGTTTATCCTACGCACATATAAATGTATACAGAGCAGTCATATAAATGTATACATAGCAGCCATATAAATGTATAGTAGCTGTAATCAAAATAAACGACGCTCGCGGCTCTCTGAGCACCGCGGACGTAAACATCAAAATATTTGAGTTTGTAGCGACTTTACTGTCAAAGCGTGAAGATTCAAATTTGAATAACAGACTTTCTATTATGGTAATAATTTTAAGGTTTCTATAGCAGTAGTTTTTAGAGTTACCGTTTCAGTGCGCTCGATGCAAATGTGACTGAGATCCAAAAGTAATGATCACCTTCATTAATATCTGTCAATCAGTTACACGCTATCTACATAGATGTAACAAAATGGTAGCGATACATTATGTTAGTTAATATCACATTGTGTCACGAAATAAGTAGGTAGAACAAAAGTTTAGTTAAAATATAAAGCGGCCAAGTGCGAGTCGGACTCGCACATGAAGGGTTCCGTGAAATAAATTGCGGTTTACGATTTATGACGTATTAAAAAAAAAACTTCTTATTAGATCTCGTTCAAACCAATTTTCGGTTGAAGTTTACATGGTAATGTACATCATATATTTTTTTTAGTTTTATCATTGTCGTATTTTAGAAGTTACAGGGACACACACACACATTTTACCACTTTGGAAGTGTCTCTCGCGCAAACTATTCAGTTTAGAAAAAAATGATGTTAGGAACCTCAATATTATTTTTGATGAATAATTTTTTTTGAGTTTCAGTTCTGAGTATGGGGACCCCTAAAACTTAATGTTTTTTTTCGATTTATGTGTGAAAATCTTAATGCGGTTTACAGAATACATCTACTTACCAAGTTTCAACAGTATAGCTCTTATAGTTTCGGAAAAAAGTGGCTGTGACATACGGACGGACAGACAGACAGACAGACGGACGGACATGACGAATCTATAAGGGTTCCGTTTTTTGCCATTTGGCTATGGAACCTTAAAAAGTGTTAAAGTTGCTGAGATATTTTTTATCCTTTGAGAACGTACGTGTATCTGTTACATCCACGGTGAACTACATAAATACATAATAACCGCAAGACGTGGAGTAATCAAAACAAACGACACGCGTTTCAGGATAACGCACCGCCGAATTACCGCGTTACACAGCGGGACACGCAAACTATATACACACTGTGTATACTTACTTATATTATTTATATATCCAAAGTCAAATTTACTTATTCATCAATTTAGGCATGCACCTATAGGAATGTCGACAAACTACCGCCGGTTCGGAAAAAAAACCTCTGCCTCAAGAAGATCCGGCATAAAAACTCGATGGGCTATCGTTTTTTCACAACAGTGTACATTATTTATTATTTCAATAAAAAAGTATTATAAAATTACATTGCTAAAGTAGAAAGCCTTTTTTTAATTTTTTATTCAAGTTATATAGCAGAAATATAAATGTACAAAAAGCGGTTTCATTATAACAGGTATTATCTACCAATAAATCATATTTTTTCTATAAACTTGTTATAGGCGTAGTGTTATATTCTCTTTGGTTATAGGTTAAAACATACCAATGGGGCGATCTCTTAAAATATTACGTATGGCCAGTCATTTAGATTCTAAATGACTGGCCATACGTAATATTTTAAGATTTAGATCAATCAAACGCAACATGATTTGAGAACCGACTTATGAAAATCTTAATTAAATCCTTTATATTGTTTTCGGTTACGACGATTGTCGATTATTATTCATTATCTGTTTAAATCTTTTTTGTACTACTGTACCGTTATCGGCCTTTTATATAGGCACTAATTCATATTCAATGAAACCGATAAAGTCGTCGAAATATATTTAAGTCGCTCGTGGCGTCTGACGAGAATCGCAACCCACGCCACTCGCATTTTAAGACTTTTCCTATACAACAGTTGCATAAAATGCTATTAATTGCATATAAATGGTCATTTTGCAAATTGATTTACACGTTACAGTGATCTGTAGTGTAATTTCCGTTTTTATTCGCTTTGTTTACGCACGTCGTGATTATGAGCTATGCGAGTGTTTTATATTTTGTATACCATCTATAATAATATGTGCGTGCTATCACGTGTACATTTTATTGTCTAACCCGTGCGAAGTGCGGAGGAGATAATCTTTGCAAGATTTTATGTACACTATAAGACTGTACTATAAAGAAAGATGTTACATTACTACTTAATACTTAGGGGAGGGAAATGTTACACAAAAATGAGAAAAATTAATAAGTAGATCCGTTTATATGTTAAATTAAAAAGAACTAGGAAATAGCTACTTTTATAACAATGTTCAAGTACCAGCAATTTAATTTTCTTATGAATGCATTATTAAGGCCTTTTTCATGAACTATGACCGTTCCTGTTTTCGCTGAAATACCTTATGAATTAGTTTGTCTTTATCTATCTCTTATAAATTTGCTTGCTGTGAGAAAGGGTCATAATAAGTTTTAGTTAACAGAGGATTGTGAAGTTTTATGAATGTGGGCGTTTGTATTTATTAGCTATTTAATTTAAAATCTTGTTTAAAAACGGTATATATGTGGGAAATAAAGTTCTTAAACCTGAAGTTTAATTTGCTATGATACAACTGACTTAAAAAGCGGCTAAAGCTTTTGAAGTTCATTCAGTCACTGTACTAGGAGTCAAATCGGTTATCGACATAACCTATCCACCGACACTGCTACGGGCTACGGCGTAGCGCTACGCCGTATTCCGTAGCAGGTTAACCCCGTCCCGATCTCGTATGTACCAATAATTCGTAGGCAGTGAATGTGTTAACCCATTCAGTGCCCATGACGACACATATGCGTCAGAGCGCTACGAGCGGTTTTCGTTACATACGAGGTTTAACCTGCTACGGACTACGGCGTAGCGCTACGAGATTAGCGTGGCTATGAATGTGTAATATTGTAGCAAAAACGCCCGTAGCGCTCTGATGTATGTTTATTGGCGTTATTAAGAAACACATTCAAAAAAATCACTGGAGACAACACCGAGTAACAAACTTAGACATGTGGTTAACCATTGGAAATAGCGCCATGGTCTGGCTCTGCTACCAAAAATCACATTCGCCTCTGCTTCCCTCGTAACGGCCCGACCACGACATTGCGCGGCGGTGGCAGCGGTAGCGGTTTTTCTAATTCATTGCGTGTGATCCCAACTAACCACAGTGCGTTGCGACGCGACCGCTTAACACGCTTGCCGCGCCGCAATTCACGCAATGTCGTGGCCGGGGCCGTAAGTACATTGTTTCCTAACAAGATCCTAGCTCAGTAAGGGAAAGCATCTTCGAACAGACCACCCGCTAACCGGGTTCCTGGCAGTGAATGTGTTAATTTGTCGCCTCTGTCACTTTGTCGTCGGACCGTAGTCGTGTCGGCGACGCTCCGTTGAGCACGTTCAAGAAATAGCTGAGCACCACACACCAACAGTACAGGCACAACACTGTAAACATTGAACCTAATATTACAAATTATCCAACTATACTCGCCCTCAACCCAAAAGACGACTGAAGCCATAAAATGCTCCGTGCAATACAATGGGAATACAATAACGCGATCTCAGGGGTTTTATTGCCCTAGTTGTCTTTTGGGTTGAGGCCCTCAACCCAAAAGACCACTGAGGCCACAAAACGCTCCGTGCAATACAATGGGAATACAATAACGCGATCTCAAGGGTTTTATTGCCCTAGTTGTCTTTTGGGTTGAGGCCCTCAACCCAAAAGACCACTGAGGCCACAAAACGCTCCGTGCAATACAATGGGAATACAATAACGCGATCTCAAGGGTTTTATAGCCCTAGTTGTCTTTTGGGTTGAGGCCCTCAACCCAAAAGACCACTGAGGCCACAAAACGCTCCGTGCAATACAATGGGAATACAATGACGCGATCTCAAGGGTTTTATTGCCCTAGTTGTCTTTTGGGTTGAGGCCCTCAACCCAAAAGATTATACTCGCCCTCAATTTAAGGGCGAGTATAATCTGTGGCGTAAGAATAAAGGGTTCAATGATGTCAATATTTTGTTGGTACAGTCAGCGTCATATAGTTAGTAGCAGTCAAAGCGGCCAAATAGTTTGAAACACCATACTAAATTTATGGTGTACAGTCACCAATATGTATATACCCAAAGTTGCAAAAATATGTATACAACAACCTTACTTCCGTAGTAAGTAATAAGGTCTGTATACATATTACTGTAACTTTGCGGTGTATACAAATTGGTGACCTTGACTGTGACGAACTATTTGACTATTTTGGTTCCTACTAACTATATGACACTGACTGTACAAGCTTTAATTGCCGATTGTCATCAAGTACTCTTGAGAGTATTGTAATGAAAAAAAAAAACACGTTAGATTTATCTTGTAATTGAGGAGTTCCTAGAGTGGCCTTTCGTCTCTTAGTAAGCCCAGATATAGATGTGGCTTTCATCATCATCATCATCATTATCATATCAGCCGAAAGACGTCCACTGCTGAAAATAGGCCTCCCCCAAAGAGTGCCAAAAAAAACGCGGCTGCGAGTTTCATTCGACTATATTTTACCAATTGTGATATATTTTACCCATGATCAAGACGCAGAGCACGATGGGCCAAACTGTCTTATTGTGGTAGATGATGTTGGGATAGTACAGCCAAGAGCTGCACAGGAACATCACCAGCCACGGTACCATCAGCACTGGCCAGGGTCGAGATTCACTCTGCACCATAGAATAATGAATAAGTAGCACAAAATATCCATTGCCTTAATAGATGACGTTAGCTGACAAAATCTAGCTCTAAACAATACTAAAGTACGATGAAGAGAAGGTTGTTGAGAGATCAAATTATACATTGAATGAAATTATTTTAGTTATTATACAATATTAAAAATACTTATGTAGAACTCATCTCAATCTATAAAGATCGCATATTTTTGTTGCTTGGATCGTGTCCTGCTGCTGGTTATTCGCTTAATAAATTTTCGAAGCATATATATTTTTTTATGATCGTTGGTATAGGATTCTCTGTATTCCTTTATTATTTATTAATTTAAACTTTATTGGACAAACAAAAATAACAAAAGGAGGACTCCAAACCCTCCCGCTTTCAAGTAAATATGAAATTTTATACGCGTTTAACTAATAGTCTAAGTAAAGGTTATAATGATGTGTAACCTGTAAACGGTTACACTTTGTATCAAATTGACCCGTTTCACTCCCCTGAATTGTATTATTACTGGAAGACATTATCAAAATATAGTCAGAAGTTTCTGCATGAAAAAATAAGAATCTTAACTAACCTTTGTGCTAATAAATCTAAGATGAATATAAGATCACATAATTTAGGTAATTACGTACCACTAAAAGCCCAGCGCATAGTAAAAGACACGACGATATGTTCAATCCAAAGAGAACACTGTAGCGGAGTCTTGATTCTGAAAAAATGTTTTTACTCGGGTATCGCAGATGTCATAAACTGTATGTGAAATCACAAAACACAGCTCTTCTTGGTAAAAGTATTTTCGGGATCGCACCTACATATAATATACAATAAATTTCCAAGAAATATAACTAAGTTAGAAGGATTGGTAGAGCGCAAAAAAAGCTTGTTTGCAGTGGTAGTTAAAAAAGCCTACTATTTACTAAGGGAATACTTGACAGATGAAGAATTGTGACTGTTTCAGCATGCTCCATCTCTACTTAAAATATTTGTATTGTACACTAATATACAGTCATAATTGTAATACCTTTGAACCTATGCTTACAAATGAATATTGTGTCTTTGTCCTAGATAAAAAAATATTAAATCAATCAATCAATCAATAATTTTATTTCGGAATAAATCCATATTTGGTTAATTACAATAAATAACTTAAATGTAATGTTAGTACACTTTACAAATTTATCCACTTATATTAAACATTAATACATATATGACAAACTAAAAGGCATGCTTGGCTACAAGGATATCACATGCAATTTATTCCAGTGATACAGAAATGAGCCATCGTTCCTTTCTGCCACTGTCTCCAGGAGGCTGTTGGGGCTGAGGCCGATACGTCTCTGCAGAGATGCAACACGTTTTCGCAATATTGCGTGAAATCCATCCGTGCGCGCCTCCGCGAACATTCCTGACGCGCTGCAATGTTTCGGCAGCCCCAACAGCATCCTGAAAGCGTTGTTATACTGGACGCGCAGGGCGCTGTAAGCTTTTTGAGTATAATTGATCCATAGGCTGCAGGTGTAAAATGACTGGCAATAGGCCTTAAATATTAAAATTCAGAGAGGCATCTCGATCATATTTGGAGCCGCCCAACTAAGGAAGTATCTTGCAGAAGATCGCAGCCAGAATAACACGACTATTTGCTTCGTAGACGGTGCCAGAGCTCGTGAGGATGCACTAGGTTGAGAGTGAGGAACAAATTGCTTTGACAAACTACCAACTAGACTTAAGCACCTGCTAGACGGTAGCCAATAAGCCCCTCCGTCAGATAACCTTGGTCCGGACGGACCATGTAGACCAGTGGTACTTAACCGGTGGTCCGCGAACCACTGATAGTCCCGGGAAGCACCCGAAATGGTCAGCGAAGCCAAAGGAAAAATATTAAATAAGTGCCAATGAGTCGACACAACGACACCCCCGCCCCGACGACGTACCCCACAATAGTAAGTGGTCTATGACAAAAATTAAATAAAAATGGTCCCTCATCACTAAAAGGTTAAGAACCACTGCTGTCTGTCTACAACACATTGTTTCCAGGAAAATTTCGCTTGACCTTCGGACGCCCTTGGTCATCGAACGCGCGGTAGTAGATGCTGTAGCGTGGGCGGCCGACCGTATAGCCAGAAAACTCACGACGAGCCACCGACGGCGATCGCGCAAGCGCTTAAATGCATCCACATCATTAACATCGAATATATGCACGCAATTTAAATTATTTAATTTTAATTTTGAGATGAATGACTAAGTCATGTCATAATAATTATTTTCACATGTCTCAAGGCAGAATGTATCTACACTTATAAGTTATAACATCTACCTACTGTACCATATGTTCTCGTGAATAAACTTTCATTTCATCAACAAGCCACACTCACGGCGTAAGTTCATATTGACGAAGTAGTGCTCCTTATCGAACATTTGTACGCCAACAAGTACGAGGCTGAGTCTCACTGTGGTCAGCAGGCCGTCTCCGGTCGCCACCAGGCCCGCGCCGGCTCGAACGCTCAGATAGTGGAAGCTGCTGTGGAATGGGAATAGGACACGCGGCATTACTGTAAACAAGGCAAACATACAGGTTTATATTAAATAATTTAAATTCTTTTTAACCGATTTCAAAAAAGGAGGAGGTTCTCAATTCGTCTGTATGTTTTTTTTAATGTGTGTTTGTAACGCGATAACTTGGTAATTTATGAACCGCTTTGAAGAATTTTTTTTTTGTTTGGAAGCATATGTACACCTACTTTCAGAGTTCCAGATTGGTCCCGTTGTCACCAAATCCAGTTCTGATGATGAGATCCTGGAGAAATCGAGGGAACTCTTCAAATTTTATCGGCAAACTTGAAGCAATTTGGCTACTGATTTGAAGTCGGTTAAAAGGTTAAAACTTTGTTTTGAAAAGTAAATTATTTGGGTTCCATGTCCAAAATCGTAATGTTCTTTCAGTATTTATTTAAACATTCCGAAAAAATATCATTTTTTCTAATTTTCCCTCAAACTTTCAAACCGTGTGTAGAATTAGAAAAACATACTTTCAATGAAAAATATTTCGATAATTAAAATAATGCCTTTCCTAAATAAAAAAAAGCGGCCAAGTGCGAGTCGGACTCGCCATGAAGGGTTCCGTAAAATAAATTGCGGTTTACGATTTATGACGTATTAAAAAAAACTACTTACTAGATCTCGTTCAAACCAATTTTCGGTGGAAGTTTGCATGGTAATGAAATGAAATGAATGAAATGAAATTTTTATTTCGTGTAACCATGGACACATGTTGTTAGTAGAATTTACAAAACTAGGGGGTAATGTACATCATATATTTTTTTTAGTTTTATCATTCTCTTATTTTAGAAGCTACAGGGGGGGGGGGCACACATTTTACCACTTTGGAAGTGTCTCTCGCGCAAACTATTCAGTTTAGAAAAAAAATATATTAAAAACCTCAATGTCATTTTTCAAGACCTATCTATTGATATATATATATATACACGTATGGGTTTGATGAAAAAAAATTTTTAGAGTTTCAGTTCTAGGTATGGGGAACCCAAAAAAATTATTGCTTTTTTTCTATTTTTGTGTGAAAATCTTAATGCGGTTCACAGAATACATCTACATACTATGTTTCAACGGACGGACAGACAGACAGACATGACGAATCTACAAGGGTTCCGTTTTTTGCTATTTGACTACGGAACCCTAAAAACACTAGCTATCCGCGCGGCTCTGCCGCGTATACAAAGAATCTAGGCGGAGCAACGGGACAAAATATATCACATAGGTACTTAATCCTTTTACATATGGCCTTTTAATTAAATTTCGATTAGAGTACTGTAATCGAGATATAATTATCTGAACCTGAAATAATTTGGATGGTATTCAACTATTACCTAACCTAACTTATTTTATCTGTATTTTTACCAACGTCTTGTGTACAATAAAGTATTTACATACGTACATACATACAATTCAAGTCAGGTCAACCAAGTTGCCAATGGGACTCCCCGGGATCCGAAAAGAAATTTAAGTAATCGAGTGGAATAAGCCTATTGGCGCCTACGGCAATGTGCTAAGTAAGGTTAACAAAGTCGTATATAGGCTCCACGACAACTACTGGGTTTAAACCTCATTCTTCTCCCAACATCTCGAATATGGGTTAATAAGATTGTATATAAACTTTTTTGAAGTAAGAAAAACATGACCAGTAATATTGACATCTGTATGTTTTTTTTTTTTTTGTAGCCTATATTGTGTCCCACTGCTGGGCAAAGGCCTCCCCTTTTTTCCGCCACTTGTCTCGGTCCAGTGCTAGTGTTCGCCAATCTGTACAAAATGTGTCAAGGTCGTCCCGCCATCGCCTTTTCGGTCTGCCTCTACTGCTTCTATCTGTATGTTAATAAAAAAAAAACCACAGTTGACACAATACGTCTGTCAGTTTTTAGGGTTCCATAGCCAAATGGCAAAAAACGGAAACCTTATAGATTCGTCATGTCTGTCTGTCTGTCTGTCCGTCCGTATGTCACAGCCACTTTTTTCCGAAACAATAAGACCTATACTGTTGAAATTTGGTGAGTAGATGTATTCTGTGAACCGCATTAAGATTTTTACACAAAAATAGAAAAAAAAACATTAAGTAAAAATTTCATCAAACCCATACGTGTCTATGAATAGGTCTTCAAAAATGATATTGAGGTTTTTAATATCATTTTTTTCTAAACTGAATAGTTTGCGCGAGAGACACTTCCAAAGTGGCAAAATGTGTGTTCCCCCCCTGTAACTTCTAAAATAAGAGAATGATAAAACTAAAAAAAATATATGATGTACATTACCATGCAAACTTCCAACGAAAATTGGTTTGAACGAGATCTAGTCAGTAGTTTTTTTTTTAATACGTCATAAATCGTAAAAAGCAATTTATTTAACGGAACCCTTCATGTGCGAGTCCGACTCGCACTTGGCCGCTTTTTGTAAACATACCATATTGTAAAAGATCGTTAATTTTCTCTTTTTATTAGTGTTGTATCCATATGTGGCCGACTCAACATATATAATTTCTTATGCTGAAGAACTTACTACAGGTTTGAGTTCAATTCTTATCTATTTATTTTACATTGTCGTCTCAAGTCAAAACAGGAGTTACGTCACGCGACGTCACGCAGCCAAAGACACGTGGTCAGCGGACAGTAGTTTTTTTGAAATTAAATTTTTAGTACATTTTCGATAAAAAAATAAAAAAACTAAGAGCTTATTGCCAATCTCCAGCATGAGACGAATCGAATGACATATTATTTATCAAAATCGGACCATAACTGTAGATCTGATGGCATTGTACAAAAATCGGCCTCGCGTAATAATAATATAGATAGATAGATATTCATATTCATTTATTTGGTATTAATCATACACTGTCAATTGGGGACATTATAAGTAAATTAAAATTAAAACCGCAAATACTGGGTTACAAATGTCCCATGAATAATATTAAAAAATATGTTACATAATGTCATTCAATAAGAATAGCTTACAATTACAATGTTAAGGTGTTAGTAAATAGTACCTAGATTGAATATGGCCACAATTAAAATAATATGATACAATTAAAATGTAAGTATTATCAATGTCATGTCATAGATAGATACGCTACGTGAGTTTTCTGTGAAGATACGATCTTTTGTTACGAAACCTTTCATTGAGCTTTTCACGCACTTGGCCGGTTTTTCAACCGACGAAAAAAACCGAGGACGTTCTCAAGTCGACGTCGCGTATATATATTTTTTTATGTATGACCATGCAAAACTTTTTACAGAGTAATTCGATTTTGATACATATTTTTTTATTGGAATAAAATAAATTTAGAAAAAAAAACCAACCTTAAGGGTAGGAAAATAGGGGATGATTGATTTTTCGTCAGTTAAAACTTTGTTTTTAAATAAATTATTGTAATCTTTATTTACTTATTTAGGAGCTTTCGTCAATTGGGCCGTGGGGGCTCGGAGCACACGGAATTTTGCTGCAAACAACTGTCTACACGGTCGGTGCGGACCAAGGTCGCTCGGTCGGAGGGGCTTGTTGGCGACCGTCTAGCAAAGGCTGTACGCACATCACATATTAAGAGCCGGCTTTTTATTTGTAAGGTCGGTAAGCTAGTATCATTTTATAATGTATTTTATGTAAATAATTACAAAATGAAGCATATTACTGCAAAATCGATAGTCTTAATTACAGAAAACCCGTGTACTTAGCTTAACAAATTCTTCGTGCTTTTACTTTTTAACTTTATCTAATTTACTGTCTACATTCAACATCAATAAATATTCGCAATCCACCTGCATATTTGCTGCATAAGTATTATTATTGTGAAAGAGAAATGGTAGCCTCAAAGGCTTTTGCACAGTCAGTGACGGGATTTTAGTACAAACCAACGAATTATATCATTTAACAACAATTAATCTGCCGTATAAGTATTCACAATAATAGTTTTAAACAGCTCGTCTTTGACTTTTAGACGACGTTTGACATGTCAATTATCAGACCATAAACTAGACACAACCACGATCATAGAGGTAGAACAGAATAGAATAGAGGATCTCACCCACACATACACATATGAAAGATAAAGATCATATTTTCAGTCCCTCATCGCGTATATGGATTTTTTGCTTGCCACCAGCTTGTTTGCCACCACACCTGTCAAAATTTTTTACTGAAACTTACACCACCATGACGTCACCGATATAATACGACTAAATTAATGCTTTTTACACGTTGAAAGAATTTTTTGACTATATGCCGCATATTTATTGAATCTAGTATAGGTAATGTAGTGTAATGTTGTAACTTAGTAGTATTTTTTGCATGCTGCATGATAGATCATAAGAATCTAGTCTTAGTTATAGGAATGCAGTTTTTGAGATATTTCTGTGCCTATTCAGGCTGGATTGTGCTGAACAACATTGTATCTTATTACACCTTATGTACCACACTCAAGAAATAAATAAATGATTGATTGATTGATTGAAATTAGAAATGATATCAAGAATGTATTAGCTTTTGATAGGTACTTCTTAATTTAGTAAGGTTAATTTACCATCGTCCCTTTTGGGTATACGAGTACGCTAGGACGTCATCTATTATATCCTCTATCTACGACCTCGATACAACAGATGCAAAACACGCGACGAGTGGTGTCAACTTTTTTTACCCTGCCTTAGAAGGATGGTTACATTTTTCGAGCGTATGTATGTATGTATGTATGTATGTGGAAAAGAAATTCTATTTTACGGGCAACAGGGCTTGATGTATTTTGAGTATTTTGGCATGAGGTGTTGTTCCATTCCTCATAATCTTGGGAGTGACATAGGCTACAACTACAATATCTGAAAAAAACATAATATATATTGATTTCGCTTGTTTAAACCCATACTGGCCCCGTAGCATGGATGGCGTTATCACGCGATAAGTGATAGGATAAGCGCGTCGTCTCGTTCTATCGAACGGTGTCAGCCAGGGACGGATGCTCTATCCTGTCACTTGTCGCGTGATTTCGTGATTCATGCTACGAGGCCAGAGTGTAAAAAATAATGATAATTCTTAACTTAACTAACAAATACTTACTAACAATAATTTAAATTAAAATGTCAATGATATGATATATAACTAACTAAAACTTAGCTAATAATCTTTAAAATTTAAGATTGGGTTAAGTTGTACCTGAATAATATTTTTTGTTGTCTACTATTGAAATAAACAGTTCAATTTTTTTTTATTTTTTTATTTTTTATTTTCTGTTTTCTATATATATATATATAGAGAACAGAAAATTAAAAAAAAATTAAAAAAAATACTGAGTGGTCTTTTCTATTGGTATTCCAAAAGAACTAGCCAGATCATATGCCACTTCTAGTAATAGCGTAACAGTGTCTGTTTTATCAACTTAATCTTATTAAAGTGAAATTAATTTATCTTCATTCTTTACTACAAAAACGTGTGATCATAACGTTTTAAACACTGAACCTTAAACCCTCTCATAATCCACTTTTTCCTTAATAACGGCCTAAGCCTGGCCGGCCGTGATAAAGCGAGTCAAAGGAGTCATCATTTAAAAATGGCGGGAAAGGCACGCCGATGACGTCAAGGGATCTACGTAATCCCCGAATTCGCAATACGAACGAGCGAGGCGCGCCGCGCATTTTTTACTGGGGAGTCTATTTGGGTAAGCGTATTGTGGAAATAAATTGGTATTAGTAATTTTACTTGGTAGAATGTCTGGCAACGTAACTATAATGTTAAATTAGTGTGGTGAATGGTAGCAGAGAGGTGGGACTCGGACATACTCCGCCGATACACCGACCTACATGTATAACGTCTTAAAAAATAAGTATAATTTATGTGGCCATTTAATATGAATTTACTAATGTTGTTGTATAAGTGTTTTGTAACTAACAATGCTATGGATCTAAGGAATCTGAAAATAAACAATTTTAAGGTTATTTATAGTGAAATCAGCAACTATTTATGCAACTTCAAAAACGGTGTTACTGATGTGTTGTAAATTGCGAAGTGAGCCATCGTGGTATAATTAAATAGATATTGAATAAGGTCTTTCCGTAAATCTTGTGTAGGTATTCGGAGATAATCGCTCCGAAACTCACGAAATTGTATCTCCCTCTATATCTTTCAAACCCGTGGAATCGACAAATATGAAAAAATGGACGTACTTTCAATAATAATAATAAATAATAAATTCATTTATTTCGACCAACTAGGATCATACAAATTACAAAAATACAAAACACAAATACACATAGGTAAAATTAAATATGTAAAGTACGGCGACAGCTGGACGCATATGACCACATTATGTGGTCACTTACCCCCCACTATATACGCAGTTTACTAAGATTTGTTTGTCATTACATGAATCATATGACAATGATTCAAGTAATGACAATCAAATCTCTCAGCCAATGCCCTCAGGATGCTATTGGAGCTAGACCAGACCCTGCGCACCAAGGATGTGCAGCGTTTCCTCATTGTAGCATAGAAGCAATCTACCCTGGCCTCCGCGAACATCCCTGATGCACTACAGAAGCGGGGTAGCCCCATCAACACCCTGAAGGCATTGTTATATTGTACACGAAGGGCGCTGTACTGTTATTGCGTATACTGTGTCCATAGACTCGCTGTATAGAAGGTGGTGCAGAATGCTCTAAACAGTGTCAGCTTTGCTTCAACAGAGCACCGAGCAAACATATGGGCCACCATATTCGCTCTAACAGACAACGCCCTCCGCTCTCTTTCAATGTCTGCATCGTCATTCAGGTCAGAGGTTACCACATGTCCTAGGTATTTAAAACGATGAACCCTGTTTAGCGGCGTTCCGTACAACTTAACAGGAGGTACAGGTGGCACAACTTTACCTCTGGCCTGAAACACCATACATTCACTTTTTTTGACATTATATATCAAGCCGTGACTGAGCGCATACTTTTCACACACGTCCATAAGTTTGGACAGTCCACATGGGGAGGCACTCAGCAGAACCAAATTAAAATTATTTTGAACAAGATATGTCCTAAGGTTTACAACCTCTTATAGTAAATTAGTTGTAAGCTCCTACCCTTCATTGTGCGGGGTCCAACACGCACTTGGCTAGTTTATTTTAAGCTTGAGTTTGTACGGAACCGGTTTGTTGGGGGCGTAATAGGGAACTTGCATCTTTTTATTTTATTACTAAAATCAAAAGGATAATCAAGCAATAAAACAACTGTAGCATTAAAACTTTCTTATGCTATGACGTCACAGCATATATTATTCTCGGCGCGTTTACTAAGTAAGTCATTAATTTACAATTATCTCCACAAGCTTTGCGTTTAAGTCTATACTTGTTTTTCAAAATATAATTTCTAATTTAATATTCTGTGCCGCCTGCGCGCCGCTGCCGACGCCGCCCGGCCGGCCCGGCCTCTCGCCGCTTGTTGACAACGTCATAGTTGAGTTACCTATCGGACCTCATCACAAACACATTATTAGTGCGGTGTACATCCCTCCACAACAACCTACTATAACGTATGAGGTTCACTTTGAACAGCTACAAGCATTGTTTTTACAAACGAGTATTAAAAGTTACTGGATCGTAGGTGATTATAATTACTCGTCTTTAGAATGGCATGAGAGTGGGAATTATTTAACTTTACGGCCGGATGATAACCAATCCACTCACAATAAGTGTCTTATTGACTTCATGGCTTTATTTAACCTCAAACAATATAACACACACAAAAACGCCAGAAACAAAATCTTAGATCTATTTCTCACGGACACTCATTCCACTGATCTGACATGTGCGTTGGCACCTATTGCCCTCGTACCCCCTGATGCCCATCATCCTACATATTATTTAGTTATTAATTTTCCCAATAAAAATCATAAATCATCGTTTCCGATATCAAAATATAAGCATTGTTTTAATAAAGCTGACTACATAAAAATTAACAATGAAATTAAAATTACTCCGTGGTCTGACCTTCTCACTAGCTTGTCAGCTGAGTGCGCCGTGTCACTGTTCTACGAGCGTATTTATACAATAGTTAAAAACAATGTTCCTTATAAAAAAACTCACTCTGACAAATTTCCATGCTGGTTCTCTCCCGCGCTAATTCATATATTTAAAAACAAAAACCAAGCATGGGTCAAATGGAAAAAATACCAAAATTTAATAGATTATGAAGTTTTTTCGAAACTGAGAGATCGATTTAAGTCAGAAACGACAATATGTTACAACAAATACCTAGAACGGACTGAGGACAGCATACATGACAACATTAAATATTTTTGGACCTACATCTCAAATCGCTCTCATTCAACCGATATACCTAACGTAATGTCCCATAATAATATTACTTCAAGTGACAGCACACAAATATGCAATATGTTTTCAGATTTCTTTCAATCCGTTTATCAACCTTCCACTGTTACCGAAGACTACGACATTCCCGAAAATAACCCAATGTCGAACATCAACATACATAGCCTACATGTAACTACTGGCCACATTTCACACGAACTAAAAACACTGGATTTATCTAAGGGTCAAGGACCTGACAATATTCCACCCATTTTTCTTAAAAACATAGTTAAAACTATCACCATACCACTTGCTATCCTATTTAATAAGTGCCTGACTGAGGGAATCTTCCCTCGTATATGGAAAACTGCTAATATAGTCCCAGTGCACAAAGGTGCCTCTAAAACTAAAGTCGAAAATTATAGACCTATATCCATTTTATCCACTTTGTCGAAGGTTTTCGAAAAATTAGTTCACAAGCAGATATATCCAAATTTACACAATCAAATAAATTCTAACCAGCATGGGTTTGTACAACACAGATCGACAGCCACTAATCTTTTAGTTTATACTACTTACTTATTTGAAAGTTTAGATAATAACGTAGAAGTAGACAGTGTTTATACTGATTTTCGAAAGGCCTTCGATAGGGTGGATCATCGCTTGCTACTAGAAAAGATTGCATACAATGGAATTAGGGGAAATTTGTGGCGGTGGTTCAAGTCCTATATAACAAATCGTACTCAGAAAGTAGCAATTAATGGTCATGAATCGTACGCCACGTCAGTTAGCTCTGGGGTCCCACAGGGCTCTATTTTGGGTCCATTATTATTTACAATATTTATTAACGATATAAATAATTGTTTCCAATTTTGTAACTTTCTACTTTACGCAGACGACTTAAAAATATATCACAGAATATGTAATGAAAATGATGCTGAAAGATTTCAGCAGGACCTGGACCGCTTCACAGATTACTGCTCTGTTAACAAACTTGAACTAAATTTAGATAAATGTAAGTTTATAAAATTTACAAAGAAACGATTACCCATAAATAGCTCTCTATAATAATATAATAATAAATAGCCCATAAATAGGCCTCTGTAACAATCAATTTGATTGCATTGCCCTTAATAACAAACTCGCATATAAGGTACCGAATCGTTGTATTCAGTGAGAGGCGCGTCCTCACCGGCTGTTTGTGACAGGCCGCTGCCGCACCAACGCCGGTGAGCGCGCTCCTCTGCGCAGGCTCGTTCACAATTACAATGTACATTTTAATCACATAGATATATTTGGCTTTAGTATTAGTTCATACAAAAAACAAATAACAGATGTACTCAAAAACAATACAAACTAACTGAAACACTTTGATGTTGTTTTAAGCACTTAGTTTAACCATATTAACTTACATACTCAATTATCGCTCTTAATGTCACCGGGCATGTGTTTTTATTTTATTATTTTTCTTTCTCTTTTATTATTTTGTTAGTATTTAACCCCCCGGATTCACAACACTTCAGGGGCTGCACCCCTGACTTACTCCACATGATGATGTAATATAAAATAAGTAATAAGTGGTGAACGGTGTTGGCCACACATATTGTATTTATTTATAAGGCTAATAATTTAAGACTCCCTTGTAGTGGCTGTTTGTTTACCTAAATAAAAAAAAAAAAAAAAAAAAAAAAAAAATTACAATTATTTACAAGCTTTGCGTTTAAGTCTATACTTGTTTTTCAAAATATAATTTCTAATTTAATATTCTGTGTAACTGTTATATTATTTTTACGAAAAAATAAAAAAAATAAAAATTGTCATTTTAACGTGAGATAAAACTAATACAATCGTTTTTTTTTCTTTTCTTTTCTTTTGTATGATATGTCTACGTATATTCGCATCGATTGAGCGCAATTTATTCGAAATTGAAGTCCCATGCACGTTCCCCATTATGACGTTTGCTTTTCCCTCGGTACGACTCTGCGTGGTAGACATTCGTGTCCACAAATTTTACACCTTCAGTCTAAAGCTGGTATCACACCGAATGCAGGTTCGCTTCCACTCAGAATGCACTAAAAACCATCTTGATTTAAAATTACGTTCATTCAAATATACCCTGTGACAATACAGCCAATACAGGTGTCTTTTATTTGCCCATGACCGACGCTGAGGCCGCACGTTTCTGATGTATAGAAATCAGAACAATCGATGCCTTTATATTGAGATTGGATTGATGTGTTCAAACTGTTTTTTACTTTCAAAATGGAGGCTCTGATTTACTACGATCAAGAGCAAGCAAAATATTCTTATACCTACCCTACAGCTACATTAGATGCAATAAAAGTTTTGGCAAACTAGCATAGGACCTGTTTGATGATGAGCAGACAATGGACGCTTGCGACCCCAGATGAGGCACAAGTTCGTTACCGACCCTCTATTGATGTGAAGCGTTCATAGCCTAGCGGCGCCTGCAAATCGGAAACTATAACGCAGGTAAAGCAAAGATGGCAGCGGTCAGTCTTTGGATGGGTGACCGCCTGTTTGAGTTGTTACTATAAATTAGCGCTTCCGTGCTTTGGAAGGCACGCTAAGCTGTTGATCCCGGCTGCTGTCTATGACAGTAGTCGTTATGTCGTTAAGCTGAGTTAGAGGCCTTCGGGCGGTTAAGAACTTCTAACAGTCGAGTTGTCCACTCACTTGACAAAGGGGGGACAACTGTCACTTGCGTCTGCAGAAGCTATACCTACCACAACCCTGCACGTGTCCCCTGTATGTATGATTATAATAATTGATGTAAGGATTCGTTATCAATATTCAACAGCTAATAGAGACAAATATAGGACCCTCATTCTAACACATAACACATCACCTCCTCTGGAGCTCTGGCGACCTAACTCACCACCAATAATAGGGATGATGACTAAGATTTTTTTACGATGCCATTCGAACCAGTTTTTTGGAGAAGAACATATGTTTGTATGGGATCAACTACAATTATTAAAGAACATAAATACCCATTTTTTGACAAAGATTAACCTCGCTGCCGGCAGCCTAAACGCTTCATACTAATTGACTCACGGGTGTGACGTCACAACTGTTATTTTTACTAATCGTTGTATGGAAAATCAAGTAAATTCACGAAATACAACGTTAAGGTACAATTTTGTTTCTATATATTTGTACTTTAAAAACAAAGTTTCAACACTTTCAACCGACTTCAAATCAGTAGCCAAATTGCTTCAAGTTTGCCTATAAAATTTAAAGAGTTGTTGATTTCTCCAGGATCTCATCATCAGAACTGGATTTTGGTGAAAACGGGACCAATCTGGAAGTATAATGCTACCAAACAAAGAATTTTTTTTTTTCAAATCGGTTCATAAATTACCGAGTTATCGCCTAACAAACACACATAAAAAATACAAACAGACGAATGGGGAACTTGCATGGGACTTCAATTTCGAATAAATTGCATTCAATCGATGCGGATATACGTAGAGATATCATACAAAAGAAAAAAAAGAAGAAAAAAAACGATTTTATTAGTTTTACCTAACGTTAAAATGACGAAAATTTATTTTTTATTTTTTTGATAAAATAACGTAACAGTTACATATTTAATTAGAAATGATATTTTGTATGACAAGTATAGACTTCAACGTAAATTTTGTGGAAATAATCGCAAATTAATGATTTACTCCATAGTAAAGGCTATGCTGTGACGTCATAGCATAAGCCCGTTTAGTATAGAGCGTTTTCGGGGGGTGCCGGCGCGCGCAGATTTCAAATGCATATAACATCAGAAAAATAAATTATAACAAAGTTTTAATGCTACAGTTGTTTTAATGCTGGATTATACTTTTGTTTTTCGTAATAAAATATTAAGATGCAAGTTCCCTATTGAGAACCTCCTCTTTTTTTGAAGTCGGTTAAATAAATAAATAAATATTACGGGACAATCTTACACAAATCAACCTAGGCCCACGGTAAGCTCAGTAAGGCTTGTGTTGTGGGTACTAGGCGATGATATATATAATAGATACATACATATAGATACTTATATACATATAATAACATCCATAACTCAGGAACAAATATTCGTGATAAATACACAAATAAATGCCCTGACCGGGATTCGAACCCGGGACCTCCAGCTTCGTAGGCAGAGTCACTACCCACTGGGCTACGGAAGCCGAATAAATGCATATTTTTTCTAAAATTTCAAGGTATGTCTTTTTATGATTTTAATTATATTTTATAATGTATACTTTATAACAACAATTTGATGGTTTACTATCCATTTAGCAACAGTACGTTATCAATTTTAACATGAGGCTTCATGCGTATAGTGTTCCACATGAGCAAAGAGTGATCTGCGGTCTTCTGTCAGGAGTAACTTTCCTAGTAGGGCTGCTCCAAATATGAGGAACATTTCGGTGTGCCCTACCGCTGTGTTCTAGAGTCTCTAACTTTGATTTATCGTTCTGCTTATCTAAATATATAATTAGAAATCTGTCAAAAAGTGAATCTACTGCCGCAGTTAGGAGTGTTCGTGAATTTCGCGTAGTTTGGGCGCCAACTAGCGCTGGAGCAGAATGTCGTGGCACCCGCTAATTGCCGACAAGTTTTAATTGGCCCGAGCTACAAGGATCGCAGCACGCCGCGGGGGTGGTGAAACCCGCGGTTTTCATTATCTGTAGATGCACTTACTTAAAGCTGTTCATTGTTCATCATCGTTAAGGCTTCGATCTTGGTAGCGTTGTACGTCGTACCGCCTCATGCTCCTTCGCTCCTTGTATTTTGAAATCGAAATGAATGGGGTTCACTATCATAATTTGATAAATCTTCTCAATAGGGGTGTAGACACCAAACAAAATAACTAGTAATGATGAATTTTCTCGAAAAAGGATTATACTCGTAAATATTGTCAAACGGAGAAAAAAGTAAAGCAGGAGATTAAATAATCACAAAGTTTTAAATAGTCATGAAAATACGACGTTGTCACGTTTTCAAGTGTGGCCGATATAAACCAATATCATATATCGCTATCTTAAATTTAATAATAATATTTACATTAAATGACATTAAAACTAAACTTATAAAATTAAGTGAGCCTAAAATATGGATAAACATAAGTTGTAAGTAAAAAATTAACTAGAAACATAATACACAAAGAAACAAAATTAAAATTAAACAAATAATGATAAAATTATAAATAAAAAACTTGTCACCACAAGCGTCGACAAGGCGCTTAGAAAGCATTTTATATACATATTTTTAATGCACTGGTGCCCCATGGCCCTCAGGTCTCGACGCCAAAAGGCTCAAACATGAAGCCACTGTCAATGCCAGCATATTTGAGCCTTTTGTGTGACTCGGCTGAGTCAGCAGCAGCACCAGCTCTAGTTGAGGTTCCAGGAAGGTGGGACGGCGCAAGGGTATCGACGCAGGTAGCGTCCCATACCAGTGGCCGTCCCAAGCTCCAGGGCACGAGCGTCATGCCGTCGGGCCTCTTGCCGTCGTCCCGGGCAAGACCAGTAGGCTCTAAGACGGCCGGAGCTCCGGCACTAGCGAGAGCCCGACGGATGAGGTCGTTCAGGCTGGCTTCATAAAAAGTAAGTTCAGAGATCGCGACACTATTGTTACCTGGAATATTAAGAATATGAGCATTTATTAAATTTGGGTCATTCATATTGGGAGGGAGACTATACTGTTTGGAATTGAAACTAGCAATGTCACGTTTTATATTTTTCCATAGTTCTCGTGGATTTTTAGAACTGTTATTAATTTTATGTTGGAAGTATGCCTTTTTTTCGGACCACAAAGCCTCAATTACAACACCTTTAAGCTGCTTGTAGTACAGTTTATGATGATTCAGATTAGAGATGCGACATTTAGAGTGGGCTTCATCTCTCAGTTTCATCATTTCCCTGACTGTAGGCGTTATCCACGGGTAGCCATGTTTTTTAATGAGGGTTTTTTTAATTGGAGCATATAAATCATAGATGTGAAGTATGTATGCATTAAAAGCTTTAAGGGAGTCGTTGATATCACCGTTTCGAAGTCGATCCCAATTGACAGATTCAATATAAGCATTAAATTCGTTAAAAATCTTTGGGCTACTGTTGGGCTATTTTTCTCCGAACCTGGTCATTGAAATTTAAGTATTAAATAACTGGCCAAGTGCGAGTTGGACTCGCGCACCGCGGGTTTCGTACCGTACTCGCATTTAATAAGGACTGCAGACTTGTTTTAATTTCAACTCGATACCTACTTTAACGCGTTCCTGAGAAAAAGTGTCTTGACAGAAGGACAGACAGAGGGTTTCTTTTTTCCTTTTGTGGTACGGAATTGTAAAAACTAGCTGCCCACGCGGGTCCGCCCGCGTAAACCCAAAATATGGAAGCGAAGCCACGTGACCAATACATACCGAATGTCCATTATAGTACTGTGGCAAATGATTTCTAATCGGATCGGATCGATTCCGGAGATTGCCTCCTAAATCCTAACTAACAAACTTTTCCACTTACAAAGCTACACATACGCAAAGTTTACCTCATCATCATATCAGCCGAAAGACGTCCACTGCTGGACAAAGGCCTCCTCCAAAGAGTGTCAAAGTGACCGGTCCTGTGCCACCTGCATCCAGCAAAGTTGACCTACTTCCTTATTATGTTTTCGGTTTAAAAAAATTGCATAATTACATTAATATTATTCGCTGAAATTATCCCTCTTTCTGATATTTCCCATTATTCGGTAAAACAATAGAGCTTACTTCTCTCGTTTCCTGGCCACACTGCGAGGTAGCGGCTCGTAAAAAAGCCTCCAGCTTCAGACCTAATTCCCTCGTCTTAAGGTGCACATCGGCGCAGCAAAACTCGCGTTAAGTGATTTAATAACTTTTATCGCTTGAGTTAACGGACAGCCCTACTGTGGTCATCTGATCAGCGTTGTTTCGTTAGTAGTTTCGGGTTGGCTGGGAAGTTTTCGTGGATGAACATTGTGAGACATTGTAAACGGAAACTATAACAATTAAAGGAGGTCGTTGTTGTTCTACGTCCGTAGGAATAACCCTAGAAACCCTACACGTGACTTCCGGGTGGTGCTAAAAGAACAACAAACTCGGCAGCTGCACTGTTCCTTCTGAACCTCGCAGCGCACACTGGAACTCTATCAGCGAAATCGATACGAATACATATATGTACCATATAATACCAGTGTGTAACCGCCTTACGATAATAGTAGTTTATGCTACTGATACATAATGAGAGGCCTTAAAATTCGAGTGTGGTATTATGAAACGAGCGCCAGCGAGTTTCATAATAGATCACACGAGTGTTTTAAGGCCTAATTATGTACAGTTGCATACACTACTTTATCTAAACACATATCATAAGTACTCTAAGATGGGTTCATAAGCCGTAGGAAAATGACCTGCATTGCGACTAGTGCTACCAGTAAATTATCTTAAAACGTAAAAAAAAAAGAAAAAAAAGTAAAAAGTAAAAAAAAAAGTTAAAAAAAGGAAAAAAAAAAATTACAAAAACATAATAAATTGACGTTTCGTATCGATAACTGTTTTAATATTTATAGATACTAGAATAGAGACCCACTTGAGTTTTGACAGCTGTTCCAAATTTAAACTCATAACGATACAGAAATCTGTACTGTAATTACATTACAGTACAGATTTTACCTACTACCACAGACAAGAAAGTTGTCATTAGTAAAATTGGTTGTAATAATGCTGGTCATTACAGACGGTTTCTGAACGCATTTTAGAGCACTAATGATATGTGCGTAGATAAATAAATAAATAATTAAACTAGTGGCTAAGTGAGCTGTTTAATTCTCAAATCAATCTTTAACCCTTCTTTGCATGGTGATGGAAATTTCCATCATAACATTGTCCTGTTAATTAAAGGTAGTTTTGCGGGAGATTCATATTTATTTTAAGACTTTTATGTTTCAAGAACAGTATAGCTTGAAATGGAACGTATTTGTGATATGCTTATGGTTGGTAGAGTTTGCAAAATGATGAAAATTTCCATCATATCAAAAAATAAAGATATCATGTAAAACTTACCTCATATATTTTTTTTTATATTTTTACCGAAATGTGGAGGTCAACTGACATCATCGTGATTTATTTCAAAAATAAATAAAAAATCATGCAAAGAAGGGTTAAGCAAACATGTTTTTAGAATTTCGAAAAAGAGTAGAATTTTGTCCCAAGCTGAAGCACAGAACGTCGCTCCCTTCGTTATCTAGTTAAATCAACTTTTATTTTACTTCGCATGAAGTTTGTTATACCTCATTGATAGTACATACTAGCCGGTCACAATATCTGTGTACCTCACCGCATGACGTCATATCAGCGCTCGGAGTAGGGTGTGAAGCGCACATAGCGAGCGCAGGGAGATATAAGTTTCTGTCGAAATTTTGTACGAACTTTTACTGCCGACTGTACTTTTCTGTATACCGTGTTTATAGTGCAATTTATTTATATAATCTTCCCGATCAAATGGTTAATAAATAGGGTACTTTCGAAAGTATATAATTATATGAATAGGTGTATTATCCCACCAAAAAGATTACATGTAAAGTGATTGCCAAGACTCCCTAGCTCATATGAGCTATATATAGCTTTCAGCGTTAAAAAGATATCAGATCATAAGTAGCGCCAAGCTTCCTACACCAGAGGGCGTAACTCTACCACTACCATCAGCCACGCTCTAAAAATTCTACATCTTGGCTAAAAAGTATAGCTTTGTTGGGCACATCCCGGTCGCCGCATAGACTTTCGCGCCGGATGAATTTATGATAATATTAAAAGCGACGGGTCTATATTTTTTAGCTAAGATATAGAATCTTTAGAACGTGACTGTAGTGGTAGAGTTACGCCATCTGGTGTAGGAAGCTTGGCGCTACTTATGATCTGATATCTTTTTAACGCTGAAAGCTATATGAGCTAGGGAGTCTTGGCAATCACTTTACATGTTATGTTTTTGGTGGGATCTCATTCCTTTTTGTAAGGTACCTAATTTCTAAAGAAGTGTAAGGGAAAACCAATACAAACTTCCATCCCCTAATTCAAAAGGTGGGGGGTAATTTTCTAAAAATCCTGAAATATTAATTTTATTATTTATAACAAGGAATTCCCATATTAGTTTTCAGACCCCTAGCATCAAAATTTGCGGAAGTCTCATACAATATTCCATCCCCTAGTTTAAGGGGTTCGGGGGTAAACGTTCCAATTTTTAAATTTTTTTCGTTGATTTTGTACTAATACTAGCTTACATACCAAATTTCAGCTTTCTAGGACTTCAGAAAGTACCCTAGAGGTTTTGATGATCAACGTGAGTGAGTGAGTGAGTCAGTGAAATCGGCGTTTAGAGATATCAATAAAATCTTAAGTATAAGAGCTATGCAATTGAAACTTTATATGTTTAATAAGTCAACTATTGAAATCATATGCCAAGAATTTTGTTTATCTGATATAATCCAAGCCCAAGTTATGAGGGCTCAAAAAACCTGCCAAGTGCGAGTTGGACTCGCGCACGAAGGGTTCCGTACCATTATCTATAAAAACGGCAAAAAATCACGTTTGTTGTATGGGAGCCCCCCTTAAAAAAATACTTTATTTTGTTTTTAGTATTTGTTGTTATAGCGGCAACAGAAATACATAATCTGTGAAAATTTCAACTCTCGAGCTATCACGGTTCTTGAGATACAGCCTGGTGACAGATTATCCATAAAAACGGCAAAAAAAAAACAAGTTTTTTGTATGGGAGCCCCCCTTAAAAAAAAAATTATTTTGTTTTTAGTATTTGTTGTTATAGCGGCAGCAGAAATACATAATCTGTGAAAATTTCAACTCTCTAGCTATCACGGTTCTTGAGATACAGCGTGGTGACAGACAGACAGACGGACGGACGGACGGACAGCGAAGTCTTAGAAATAGGGTCCCGTTTTACTCTTTGAGTACGGAACCCTAAAAAACGACAGAGCGCTTCGAAAAAAGATAGGTAGAGCCCCCTTTACGGTTTTATGATGAAAGTTAACCATATAATGATGCTAATCGATGGACCTGTCAATCCACTTTTCCTTATTACGTGAAGATATGCAGTCGCCTAGTAATTTACCTACATCAAAGGATACAACACTTATTCATTACCTTTTTTACTAGAATGGTGGTAAACAAGAGTAAGCGCTTTCTAAGCGGACACGGCAGCCTTGGAACATTCGGAAGTGATTAGATTTAGAATAGATTTAGATTTATTTAAATTTATGGGTACCTAGACTCAGAGCATAGAATACTTGAGAGAGGACAAGCCGCCGGCGGCCGCGTCGCAGTTGTTAGCTCAATGGGCATACTCTGCCATACTGTGCATGCGAGCTGATCGCAGAGAATATAACGTTTCTTCCCAAAATGCCTGATATGATGCGCGTGTATTGCCCAATAAGAGCGTAGGTATACAAGTGTGTGTGTTTTAGATGTGTGGGTGCTTTGTTTTGTCAATTACTTGGGCTTTGTGTGGGTTAATGTACTTGCGACAGGCGTACTCAATACAAATAGGCCGGCATGTCCGATCTCCTTATCTTCATACATCTGTGGTACTAGACGACGATATATTTAATGGATATAAATACTTAAATATACATAGAAAACATCCAAGACTCCGAAACAAATATTCGTGCTCATCACACAGATATTTGTCCTTACCGGGATTCGAACCCAGAGGGGTAATCACGTAACGTTCCGAACGCGCGTCGGTACGATTTAACTGTCAATTTTCCATATAAAAAGTGACATTTAGACCGACCCGACGTTCAGGACACAGGACAGTACAGCTTCGTAGGCAGGGTCAATATCCACTAGGCTAATCGGTCGTTGGTCGATTTAATTTATAACACAATACAGACCTGTGTCCGCGTGAGCTCTTCGCAGGGCTCGCATAGGTAGTGCGCTACGAAAGGAACTTTGGGCCGTTCGTCCCGATGAGAAACTCGGCATTTGGCATCTCTTGCTTCGCCGCTCACCTTCTCGACTTCAGCCTTCAGGTTTCGCTTGCCAACACCCGGGGGTAGTGAAGTGAGTGTTCTTGGGGGCTTCGGTCTTCAGGCCTTGGCCCTTTCGGCTCGCATGATAAGCGCGTTCTGAAGCGATACTTCGGGCTTTTGGCCCACTTAAGGGGATGCCTTGATTTGAGTCGGTTCGCGAAAACCACGCCCCCTTGACAGAGACACGCTTATGCCTTCCGCGCACGAGACAAAGAGATTCAACACTCTGCGAGAGTAGCCTTCTTGGACAAATTTCGATAAATATCTAACTCAGTGAAGTTTTATTCATATTTAATTAAGTGGGATTTTAGATGAGATAAAATACCATAGTATTAATTTGATTGTGTCTTAAAATAATGTATTGATTGAATAGGCTAAATAAAATAAATTCAAATTCAAATTCAAAAAAAAATGGAACCTGCTCAGCATATTGCTAGCTTTGCAGCCAGCGCTGGTCTTCCGCAGGGTCCATTCGGTGAGAGCACGGTGGGCAACAACAACAGATATACATGCAATATCTTATATATATTCGTATAATGAACTATTAATAACTAAAATGCACACTTAATAAAAATAAAAAAAAATACACAAAAAGGAAAGAAGTGTTCACACCCCACAAACCAGTACGTGTGTGTGGGCCTTTACAGTAACAGTGAACGCAGCCCATACACAACCGTTACTACTAGCGCCAAATAAGGAAAATAAAGACCCATCTTAGGATTTTTTTTCTATCTAGGAAATTTTAGGCAATCATGTATCGATTAAATCAGATAAACAATCATATAGTTAGTCAAGAATCATATATCTGAAAATCAGACCTTATCGTTGCTTAGTTTAGTCAGAACGGCGTTTCAAAGCACGCGATAATTTCCAATGCACCCCCTTAAGTCAGCTATGGCTTCTGGACAAATGCATGAGTATGGTATTAAAACATATTTAGACTGTGTTTGTCATATTATGCTGTTTTATTGTTTTTTTCTACTTCTCTTTTAATTAATTATTGTTATTGTAATTTTTTACTTCAATTATTATTTGATCTTGTATTTTTGTATGAATTCGAAAATTTTATAATATTTAATTGTACATGCAAAATTTTATAATAATAATAATTTATTGTTGACTTTAACGCTCGCTCCTTGAAAATGTTTTGCACAAACACACGCAGGCTGAATGCACCGGACTTTGAATCTTTGAATGATATATCCCTTTCTGTCTCACTTATTGTGATAGTATTAGTAAACAACTACCATCTCGCTCGTTCATGGTATTACTATTGCCATAGCTTGTCCTTAGTAATTACCTATACTCAGGCTTACACTTGAACACGTGTCAATTCACATAACGCGTTTGAGCGCCCTGTCATTGAAAAAGTAAAGTGAACGCCAGATATTCACATCATCAACAGAAATGCTAAATACAAATACTAAATACATGCAAGCTTTGATTTAGTTTCAGCGTCGTCGATTTCTGAGGATCAACATTATGCTACAAACTCTGTTTTCGCATCTAATCTTAATATTAACAACAAATTCATACGTAAATGTAAAAATGAGTAGATAATATATTATGCAATGTAAAATGTGAAATATGTTTTATTCCTAGTATTCTTATCTATCTGCCTATTCCAGCTGAGGGGTAATCACGTAAGGTTCCGAACGCGCGTCGGTAAGATTTAACTGTCAATTTTCCATATATAAAGTGACATTTAGACCCACACCCGACGTTCGTACAATGCGTTACGTGATCGACTAGCTGGTCGATCACGTAGCGCATATCTAAAGCCCCTGCTAGACGATCGCCATCACGCCCCTCTGACCGAGCGACCTTGCTCCGCACCGACCGTGTCGACAGTTGTTTGGAGCAAAATTTCATACTAAAGCGGTCGGTGCCAACCAAGGTCGCTCGGTCGGAGTGGCGTATTGGCGTATCTAGCAGGGGCTTTTATGTCAAATTTGATATGGAAAAATGACAGTTGGTCAGAATGTTACCTACGTGATCACCCCTCGGAGGGGTATATCTGCCTAACGTGCGTACAATGCGTTATGTGATCGACCAGCTGGAACTATTACAGAACTATTATATAAGTAACAAGTCAAAAAGACAACACTTAACAAATGAAATACTAAAAACTGTTATCCAATGGCAAAACATATATATAATCATTTACCAAGTGACATAAGACAACTTTTTCTGAGACCTTTCACTGTTCAAATTTCAATAGGGAACATTACTGCAATGTTCTGCCGCCAGAGGCAGCACTACCACTAATAGTGAACCAGTATAGGAATATAGGGATTCACACACACAAGCACATTTGATTGTCAAATGAGTGACAAGGATGCTTGCATAGACAACACCCCAAGTGGGAACGAGATACAATGTCAACGCTGCCAGTGAAGGTCAGTGTCGCCACCTACGAAGAGTTTTGCGTAATGTTCCCTATTTAAATTATACAACTGGTAACTAGAAAACACATTTTGTTCAATGCAAGATTATTTTAATTAATTTCTTAGTATTGATGTCATTTTAATTGTATTTATTTTTTAAGTAAGTATGTTAATTGTATTTTTGCATAAAAAAATACAAATAATATTTAGATGTATCAAGCTTAAAGAAAATTTAGCGAAATGTGCTGATCATTACTATAAACACTGTTCCATGTAATGTTGTACGTTGTACCCTGTCTCTAGTAAATAAAATTTCATTTAATTTCAATGGCCAGTCATCATTGGCCAAGGGCCTCAGTGCAGCCCATGTAGACTTTTGAAACTGTGGCTTCGTGATACGCAATGACCGCGGGGCTAAGAGCGCTTATGTATTGAGTAGATATTGGCCACGACTGTACTTGAAGTACCTAAGTATATTACAGAGATAGTAATTGAAAGTCTGTCAGCTAAGCTTAATGCGCGACCTAGGTTAACTTGGAATGGGTATGCAGTATATATTACGAATCACTCAATTGGAAATTAAAACTGATGCCACCAAGACGCGAGCGAAATGGCGATGAGTACGTTTTTTACCTGTTTTTATGTAATTAGGTAGCAATGCTTGTTAATTAATTGGTTAGTTAGACCATAAATAAATAATATTTTCTCTATGATAAGACCCTGTACATATTTTTGGCATGTACTTTCGTACAAAGGATGTGACGTGATGATGTGAAAGTTGGGTCAATAAATTATGGCACCTAGGACTGGAACGCTGGAACTTTACTTACGATACATCGAGTTAATTTAAATAAATAAATATTTGCGGACAATCTTACGCAAATCGACCTAGTCCCAAACTAAGCAAAGCTTGTACTATGGGAACTAGACGAAGCTAAACATACTTATATAGATAAATACATACTTAAATACATATAAAACATCCATGACTCAGGAACAAATATTCGTGCTCATCACACAAATAAATGCCCTTACCGGGATTCGAACCCAGGACCTCTTGCTTCGTAGGCAGGGTCACTACCAACTAGGCTAAAGCTAATTAGGCCAATTAGGCTAATTTGGATCATAGTTAGGAGACATCGACTAGAGTTGGTAGGTTTTACGATATTCAAATAGATTGGTTATTAATACGTCTCCAGTCGATGACTGCCTCACATAAATCTCGCAAGGAGTCCTAAACTAAAGAATCCCATGATCCATCATAAATTCACAAAGGTTAGATACCAGGGATGTTGCGAATATACGCTTCTGCATCCGCAAGCTCGGAAGTTCCGCAACAATTTCAACATCTGCATCTGCATGCGCCGATAACATTGATGCGGATGTAGTACAAGTCGCGAACCAAGAAGAAGTCCGTAGCCAAATGGCAAAAAACGGAACCCTTATAGATTCGTCATGTCTGTCCGTCTGTCTGTCTGTCTGTCTGTCTGTCCGTCTGTCCGTCCGTATGTCACAGCCACTTTTTTCCGAAACTATAAGAGCTATACTGTTGAAACTTGGTAAGTAGATGTATTCTGTAAACCGCATTAAGATTTTCACACAAATATATAAAAAAAACAATACATTTTGGGGTTCCCCATACTAAGAACTGATACTCAAAATTTTTTTTTCATAAAACCCATACGTGTGGGATATCTATAGATAGGTCTTCAAAAATGATATTGAGGTTTCTAACATCATTTTTTTCTAAACTGAATAGTTTGCGCGAGAGACACTTCCAAAGTGGTAAAATGTGTCCCCCCCCCGTAACTTCTAAAATAAGAGAATGATAAATCTAAAAAAATATATTATGTACATTACCATGCAAACTTTAAACGAAAATTGGCTTGAACGAGATCTAGCAAGTAGTTTTTTTTTAATAGGTCATAAATCGTAAAATGCAATTTATTTAACAGAACCCTTCATGTGCGAGTCCGACTCGCACTTGGCCACTTTTTTTTTTTTTTTTTGATAGTTTGATCCCAAATCTCCTGTGAGCATCAAAATATCAGCGGATGTAAAAAAATCGCAACCCTGTTAGATACTGTAATAAATGCCGCCAGTTCTAGTGTTGGAGACCGGAGACTTGGAGTTCAAGCCATTCCGGGAAACTTACAAGATCATCACGTTTAACATGGTCGTGGGACTCCTGTATCCAAGGCCGGAGACCGCCGTGTGCAGGATGGTCGGGTTTGGTAAATATTCTTAGCTTTGATACCAATAAGGCAAGAAAATGGTGAGTAAAACACGGTGAAGGTACCTATAGATTATTCCATATAAAAGTTTTACGTACAAAACCTGGATTGATCACTAATAAGCATCGATAATTGAGTTTATCGATAAAGGAACTCCCTACCTGTCATTAAATTTTGCCCAATGGATTCCTATGTCTGATTATTATGTTTGAAAAGCATCTAATGATCGATTTAAGTAAAACTAGTGCAACATTTCCTTTTGATGTCCTAGATAAATGAATAAACGTAGACGAAACTGTCCGATAAAATTCTATGGAATATAAGGTATAGTCTAGTACATATTGCCATGGCTGGGACGGAGGCAATTGCAGGCTGAGTATTTGTTTAAACAGACCAGCTTGCGAGTCCGTTTAATTGTAATACGAAGCCTGCAATTGCCATTCCGGCTGAGGCTAATATAGTGCTTTTCTCAAAAAATGGGGGAACAAATAAACTGTAAATATCGTTGTACATCGTGAAATTATTAATAATTTCCCGCCGTTTTTTTCTTAAACAGAATCGCAAGTGTATTTTTGCACCGAAAAACGCTAACTATTTGAGACACATACACTTCGCGTTTGCAACAGAAAAATACGAGTTGAATTGGCTGAATAGGTACTTGTGCCGTCGTTTATTTGCCAGTATCTACTTTTTTTAAAGTTTGGTAGGTACTCGACATATAATGGATCTGGATCATGGTGAAATCGAGGGAACTCTTCAAATATTATAGCCACACTTGAAACGATTTGCGCACTGATTTGAAGTCGGTTAAAACTTTGTTTTTAATGTAAATTATATATTTTCTTGATCCTGTAAATAAGTAACTTTTTTATTTAGTTCTGTTCTACTTATCCGCAGTTCTGTTACTGATATCTGTGACCCCGTTATGCGTTGTGGTTCTTCTGGACATGTGGAGTAGCTGGCAGCGACGGGACATTATCAACGTAATCAGGCATATCACGGTCTTAGGGCCGTTAGTGGCGGCGATATTTAAGGTATAATTCCGAAAGTTTTTTACTACTACGGTCTGCCTGACGGCAAGCAACCGCCGCTGCCTGTGAATGCTTGCGATTCCAGAGGAATCAAAAGAATGCAGACTCTTTATCCACTCACTTGCTTCTGGTAGCCACAGTTACCAGTTTCGTGCACCTCTAAATTGCTTGAGGGTTCGGTGCGTTGAGGCGAACGCACTCTCAATACAACATATCCTCGGGAGGATGTTTTTTTGTGAGACGACTCGCTGGCCGAGCTTTATTGCTGACATTTGATTCTTCTATTCAAATCTAGCCTTTCTAATATAATCCTACATACTGTGATGATAGAGGGTAGCTCAGAGGTGGAATAACTGAGTCGTGGTAGAACTTTAGCTTGTTTTAATTAAAATACGCCGCGAGAGGTTGCTTGGTCCAGAGAAGTCCAAAGCCCCGGGAGCGAATGCTTGAAATCTTCAAATCTTCTTGTGTTTACAAGCTTCCACTAGCTTCATTTGAAATGAGAATAGTGCTGTGTAGTCAGCAATGTTGAGCTCTGATATATAATCTCTACAATATATCCACAGATTATGCTGTTTTTCTACAGCAGAGCTGAAACCTGGCGCATCATCAATAAGATCGACGCCGATCATGCCCGCTACAATACACTCCCCGAGACACATAAGGTCATCGCCCGTCGCCATATAGAGAACATACAATACTTCAGGTACGTACACATGGTCACATTTAATTATTATTACTACTTATAGACTGGCTTGGAAGTAAGTCTGGCGGAAGATCCTAGAGCTAGGCTAACCCGACACTATACCGAAGACATCCCGGACATCAGCCCGTACGAGATTAATATAATGGATCTTAAAGGGAAAACGCCAAAGGCATGGAACAGAGGGTGTTGTCACACCCTGGCGAACCATCTCGCTTCTGAGCCATGTCTATAAGCTGTTTTCGAGAGTCATTACAGATTGTCTCGTACGCAGGCTAGATGACATCCAGCCTCCCGAACAAGCCGGTACCGAAGAGGTTTTAGTACCGTAGACCACATCTACACGCTCCAACAGGTTATACAGAAGACTGTAGAGTATAACCTGCCCTGCTGGTTAGCGTTCGTGGACTACGAGAAAGCCTTCGATTCGATCGAAACCGGGGCTGTACTACAGTCTCTCCAGCGGTTGAGATGTAGACTACTGCCTACATCGAAGTACTGTGTGTTGTACGTTGTACGAAGTGTTTGTACGAGAACGCCACTATATCAGTCCGACTCCAGGACTGGGATTCGAAACCTATTCCGCTGCCAGCGGGGAGTCAGGCAAGGAGATGTAACTTCTCCAAAACTGTTTACCTCTGCACTAGATGATGTTTTCAAGACTCTGGACTGGAGAAATTTAGGCATCAACATCAACGGCGAGTTCGCTGAGAATCACTTTCGGTTTGCTGAGAATATTACTTAGTCTTGGCTTTCATGGAGGACTTAAGTACTACTAGTATGCTCGATGACCTCAGTTAAGGTTCCAAACGAGTTAGTATGTATGAGAGCACTTTGTTGTTAGTCTAAGGATAAACCATAAAATGGGGTGATTAGGGATTGCGGGGGCAGTAGGGACGCCAATATTTTCAGTTGCTACATTGATTTTCTGGCTCAGGTTGCTCTAAAAGTAATTTTACTTATTATACTTTTACACATAGTTTCTTATCTTGCGGCAACACGGAGTAGCCAAATTATAACATTAAAAAAAAGTGGAGTCTCTAGAAGTGAGAGGTGAAAGATATGTGGCCAGCACGGCAATCACAAAACGGCCGCGACATACTCTCGAGCTCTCTCGCACTATCCGTCTCTTTCTTAGTGGTCTAATAAAAGAGAGACGAGAGTATGTCGCGGCCGTCTTGTGATAGCCGTGCTGGAGTGGAACCAGGATTGCGGGGAGCAATCATGCGAACGAGGAGCGATAAATATGAGCGGAGAGTGGAACGGAATGCGGATCGAGGCAAGCTAATACGAAATTCACAAGCTGAAAGTTTTCCCCATACATTTTCCCAGCTCACCCCATTGCTATCCCCTCTAACTCCACTACGGGGTGAGGCGGGATTTCCCACAATTTTTGTGTTTATCGTTAAATTTAGTGCCCGCCACATACTAAGCACAGCGATGCCGACTTGCATCAATTTCATGCGTCTGTGGCCCCTATCACGAAGCCCGTAAATACAGGTCAATTGACCAACTGTTGGGAAACAATGGTTGACTAGCCAACTGTTGGGCAACAATGGTTGACTAGCCAACTGTTGGGCAACAATGGTTGACTAGCCAACTGTTAGACAAGAATGGTTGACTAGCCAACTATTGGTAACAATGATTATTGTGTAAGATTATTAATATTATATTCTAAAATACCATTTGACATGTAAAAGTGCCCTTGTGGCCTGGCCTATTTGCAAAATAAATAATTGATTTTGATTTTTGATTGAATGGTTGACAGCCAACTGTTGGCAACAATGGTTGACTAGCCAACTGTTGGGCAACAATGGTTGACTAGCCAACTATTGGGCAACAATGGTTGACTAGCCAACTGTTGGGCAACAATGGTTGACTAGCCAAGCGCCTCAGTGCTGCCATAATGTTGTTAATTTTTGAACTCTTAGCTTAGCCGTCTTTTCGGTAAAATTCTTAATGGGATCCATGGTATTTAGGTATGCTCATTCTGAGACTAAGATTAATTTTGGATTCCTATTTTTAAGTGATTTGGAAATAAATGGCAGCACGGAGAGGGAGTTTGTAAGGGGTTATCCGGAACTAGTCACTGATTTTAACATTTATTTAACCATTTTCACCAGTGTTTTGACTTTGCCATATTTTATCCCGTGGCTTGATTCTTTGCTCAAGCGGAAGGACAGGCAGCTAGTAATAAAAAAAAAACTTCTCTATTTTAGCGAAAAGTGCTGGGCAATCACAGTTGCGATCACCGTCCTGATCTTTCCTCTAACCGCGATCATCCAAACATTATACAACTTCGTCTCCAAGGAAGAACCAACCAAATACATGGTGCATGAGCTCGACAAACCATTCTCACCCCGAGAGGACAGATATTCAACCCCATATTTCGAAGTTATGTTCATCTATATGATCTACGCTTGTGTGTTATACACAATAAGCTTCACTGGTTTCGATGCATTTTTTGGGATAACGATCAACCATGTTTGCATGAAGATGGAGTTGGCTTGTCAGACTATGGATGACGCTATGTTGGAGAGGGATAGTGATAGACGGAAAAGAAGGATTATGGACGTGATAGCGGAACAGAATGACGTATACATGTAAGACTACTTCCATAATTACTACCACCTTATTTGACTGCATTTTTACCTTTACTTTGTGTATGTTTAGTCACGGACTTTAACAAGCGCTTTAGCCTAGTTGGCAGTGACCCTGCCCAGGAAGCAAGAGGTCCTGGGTTCGAATCCAGGTAAGGGCATTTGTTTGTGTGATGAGCACGAATATTTGTTCCTGAGTCATGGATGTTTTCTATGTATTTAAGTATTTATTTATCTATATAAGTATGTTTATCTTCGTCCAGTACCCATAGTACAAGCTTTGCTTAGTTTGGGACTAGGTCGATTTGTTTAAGATTGTCCGCAATTTTAATTTTTTTTTAATTTTTATTGCTTAGCCATTTAGAGCTCACTTTATACTGGACACTTCAAAGCATACTATAAAAACCAAATTTAGTTGACACCACCAGGAACAACACCACATACCGAGAAAGTAGTGGTGTTATTATGTGCTACTTCCCCAGTTGGGCTGCTCCACATATAAGCGAGATGACACTCCGCTGTGTCCTAACCTATCTAATCACATAAAAATGTATCTTCTATGTTATACGATCAAGTCTCCACCAGAGCTGTGCGAAGTCGCGAAGCGGTGAGCGAAGAAATAAGTTTCTGTGAAAAATTTAATTTTTGGTACAAGCTTTCAACGTCGTCAACTACTCATGGAGACGATTCTAACGAGACCAAACTCGATGGGGTTGTGTCGTTTTATTGCGGAGTTCCTATGACTACGACCACCTTCCAGCTCCAGCATCAGATCAGCTCCATGTCATCATAATATTGCATTGTCATGCGATATGCATGCAAAATTTCAGCTCAATCGGAAACCGAGAAGTGGGTCAAATTTAACTTACGAGATTTAATTACAGACAGACAGACAACGGGACAGGTGAAACTAAATAAAAGCTTGTAAAAAGGCAGCAAAGGGAAGTGATACGCGAGCGGGCCAAGCAATGCTATTAGCGGATTTTTTTCTCCTTCGAACTTTTCACAGTTCTGAGACTCACTATGACACTTCTGTTTTCTGTAATAAGTAGTTGACTTAGGGCCTACGCTTGCTGACGCGGGTGCACGGAGCGCGCTATGCACCCGCCGCGGATTAGTTAGCGATGCTCATACAATATTTCACGTGCAAACCGCGCTAGCTAGCGTAGGCCCATAAACATTCTATACTCTACAGAATGGTGGAGCTCATACAAACAGCTTTCAACTACTGGCTGGTTATGATTGTGACTGCAACAATCTTTCAGATATGCAACTGCGTGTACCAGTTTACCGAGGTGAGAAACATTAGGTTATAGTTGAGATTATTTAATGTGACCTCAATGCTGAATAACTAGTATCTACATCTCTAACTACTATTGTAATTGTTTTCTCTTATTTATTTTTTGCCTCATTTCTGACGCGATCAGGGTTCTGAGGTTCTCGAGTGGGGACCACGTACCGGAAGGCGCGGCGTGAATAGGCCCCCCACAAGGTGGACTGATAACCTGGTAAAGGTCGCGGGAGTCTACTGGATGTGGGTGGCGCATGACTGGTCACTTTGACACTCTTTGGGGCGGGCCTATGTCCAGCAGTGGACGTATTTCGGCTGATATGATGATGATGATTGTTTTTTGCCGCAACTCTAATGTTGCATCATGTATGATTTAGAGCAAACAAATATACGTTGGACTTGTAAAAGTGTCTTAGTGACCTATTTGTTTAATTAAGGTTCCTACAAGACAGCGGTGCGGGGGAAGATAACAAAGGGTAGTGAAGAGCGGGGGCAATATTCTACCAGTTTTTTTTCCGTCCACAGGGCTTCGGAATTGATCCCAGATACCTAATATTCATTCTAGGCACCGTTGCCCACATATACGTGCCCTGTCAATACGCGGCTAAACTACAAGTTAAAGTAAGTGGCCTAATAAATAGTTTTCAGTTAGGATTCAGTGTGGGATAAGTAACAGACAGACACTCTTTCGCATTTATAGTGCACGGAGACTTTGATAATATTAGTACCTATCGATAGATATAGAAAAGTAATGATGTGAATAAAATAATCAAGATTTACTTTTCAACATTACAACGTAAAAGCTTATCAACTTCAATTATGGCCACCTTATCACACTACACACTATCACAGTACACTCCATTATGTCATATGGCATAATATTATGGGGAAACTCGTCAGACCATGAGAGAGTACTGAAAATGCAGAAACGGGCTATAAGAGTCATAATGAAAGCCGGATATAAAGATACATGCCGAGGATTCTTAAAGTCACTTAAAATAATGACATCAGTAGCACTATATATATTCGAAACTATCTTGTTTGTTCGTATAAATATCCATGATTTCCGCAAGAAAGGACCCTTGAAGTATCCAAGTCGTTGTCCAAACGACCTTTGTTTAAGTCCCCACAAACTTTCTATGTCGAATAAAAGGCCGGGAGTCATTGGCAGAAAATTATATAACCATCTACCGAACTTTTCATAAAACTATTATTACAGTACTTACTTATTTGCAAACGACTTAAAAATAAAATAAAATCACAGAAACGTATCAAAACTTTGCCCTTTAGGCAGGGTGCCCATCACACAGGCAGCATTCCCGCGTTGAATAGCAACTACCGAACTGCATCAAACTAGAACAAATACTCACAGTGTTCAGTGCTCGAGTGAAAGACTTACTAATAAACAAGACTTTATATAGTTTAAACGAATTTTTTAATATGAAATTGTAAACAATATTTAAATATTTAAAAATATGACAAATTTTACAATTGTATTTCTTGATTTAAATTTGATACCGTTATAGTATACATTTTTGGTTTGACTAGTCACACTTGCTGTAATATAATTGTTGTTGTATAACTTGCATAACAATGTATACCTTGAGTGATGAATAAAATATTATCTATCTATCTATCTTATCAATTTGAGTCATGCTATATTTAAAATCCTGCAGTGTAGGATGACCAAATTGTGGAAACAATTTTTTTCTGTTTGGGATCTGAATACCGGAGCTAGGGATTTATAAGACTTGCATTATTTTTCAAACCTTCATCATGTGTTGTCACGACGAAAACGATAGGTGGTATAAGTTTAACATGTATCGAGTTTGTTTAAGTTTCAATGACGAAAATGCGCTTAATGTGGCATTTTACAACTTCTTTTGTTGCTAACTACGAAAGGAAAATATAATAAAAAACGTAAAAAAAAAGTGGCTCGTGAACCTGAGTATTAGCTACTGTTTGTTCTATTGTTTATTCACAGTATGTTTAGGGCCTACCGACACACCTGCATAATTGTTTTACAACTCTACTTGAACATAACAATCAAACAATAGATATCGGTAATAGTTGGTGTTAAGTACTTTTCGTCATCTAATCTGAAACAAACTATATCTGTCAATTGCCTCTGTTTGGCAACAGTGCAGCAGGAAGTGAGATAAAATCGATAACTTGTCAATCGTTTTGTTTTCTCGCTCCAATAAGGGGCTGGACGTAGCCGATCGGCTGTACTGCTGTGGCTGGGAGCATGTGTGCGACGAGGCGGCGCGGAAAATGATCATCTACATGATTGCGCGGGCACAGGTGAGAATACAACATCTATTTATTTATTATATTTAAATATATTTACACAGCATTACAGATTTACTTGAGTCTAATACACTGTCAAACGAAACATAAAATTAAAGGAACAAAACAATACTACAACAATAATCAACTGCGAATACTAGAGGGCCTATCATCCTTAAACAAAACTTTAGGCTTAATCTATAGACAGTCAGTGAAAGAAACGCAAGCAAAAACACTGGTTACCTATCTGAATTTCCCAACTGTATTGTTGGTCCGAATTTTCATGTGTCCTAAAAGCCGTTATTCTCTGCAGCCATGACATTTTTAGGATGATTATAAAACAAACCTAACCTAACCTAAAGGGTTATATGAGATTAGTATTAAAAATGGGGGTCGATGTTGCTCCACGTCCGTAGGAACTACCTTAGATAGCCCTACACGTGGCCCCCGGGTGGTGCTAAGAGCGCAACAACTTTGGCAGCTGCACTGCCTCCTCAAGGTCTCGCAGCTTACTCTACTTCAACAACAAACAAATAATCAACATGAATCCGGATGCTTTCAAAAACGGCACTTCTCAGCGCCCAAAAAAAACAAGGAACGTTGGACCATCAGTTCGCGTTTTGCAATTGAACATAGAGAGTATAAGTAAATCTAAGACAGAATGTCTGCACAAAATTTTACATGATAATGACGTTGACATTGTCCTACTTCAAGAAACGCATACCGCTGACTTCCGCCGCTCCCAACTTGCCCGGAGAGGTAACATACCGGGCTACGATCTCATCGCAGCAACATACCACGCACAATACGGAACAGCTACATTTACTCGAACAGCGCTATCCCATCAAGTCAACTTGCTCTCGAACAACATAGATGCTAATAATATTGCTACCACGACTGTCCAGCTTGGTGAAATCAGACTCTGCAATATATACAAGCCGCCAAACTCCTGCTGGCCCACACCGCCTCTGCCTAGCCTTGAACACCCCGCATTATTTGTAGGTGATTTCAACAGCCACCATACCAGCTGGGGTTACAGACAAAATGATGCTAATGGCGATGCGCTTATCGACTGGTCGGATAGATACAACACTTTTCTAGCTGTTTCCAATAAGGGAAAAGGTACCTTTAGATCTGCTCGCTGGGGCCTCGATTATAATCCTGATCTCGTTTTCACAACGAAGGACACCGATGGAACCCCAGTCCCAATGGATAGGCAAGTTCTCGCAGATTTCCCACACAGCCAACACAGACCAGTACTTATAACAATTGGCTTAAAAATACCTATGATAGAATCGTATCCTGTACCTCGCTGGAATTTCCAAAAGGCTGACTGGCCCGCGTATGCAGCTGAACTTGATGATTGCTTAAGATGGATTCCCCCAGAGCCTAAAAACTACGAGAGGTTTCGGAAATTAGTCAAAAGCATCGCTAAGAAGCACGTACCCCGAGGATACAGAAAAGACTATATCCCATGTTGGAATTCTGAAACCGAAACGCTGTGGAATGAATTCTCAGAAACTGGAGACAGGGGGGTGGCCCACGAACTAATGTGGTCCCTGGATGATGCTCGCAGAGTGAAGTGGGAACAAATAGTAGAAACCATGAGCTTCAAGCATTCCAGCCGTAAAGCCTGGCATACTTTGAATAGACTATCTTCCGGGGTCACTTCGCAGAAACGAAAGCCTAAAGTGGACCCCAATGAAATCGCCCACAGGATCCACAAACTGTCAAAGGCACCCAGTGACAAAGCTCACACCCGCTCAGTTCGTAAAGAGCTCCAAAATCTCAAGACTGAAACAAAGCCGCATGAGGACTTCGGGCGCCCAGTTTCTGCTGACGAAGTGATGCTGGCTATAAGAGAAACCTCGACAGGTAAAGCTTGTGGGGAGGACGAAATATTTCCAGAGTTTATTAAACACTGTGGCCCTCGCACACGGGGCTGGATCGCCAAGTTTTATACCGCCATAATAGACTCGGGCACAATCCCACCGCTCCTAAAAAGAGCTAAAATCGTGGCTATCTTAAAACCCGGGAAAGAGGACAATAAAGCAGATAGCTATCGGCCAATAGCACTTCTTAGTGTCATTTATAAGCTTTTGGAACGCATTATATATAACCGCATCTCCGGCGTCATTAATAATTCCATCCCGCAGGAGCAAGCTGGTTTCCGTCCCCAAAGAAATTGTACTGACCAGGTTCTGGCACTAACAACCCACATTGAGAAGGGATTCAACCACAACAAGAAGGCATCTGCAGCATTCATCGACCTCACTGCAGCATATGACACTGTTTGGCGCCAAGGTCTGCTATTTAAGCTGTTGCAAATAGTGCCTTGCATGAAAATATACAGGCTGCTCGAAAACGCGCTTAGTAACAGACCGTACCGCGTACACCTTGGTGACTGTGTTAGTCGAGTAAGAGTGCTCAATAATGGCCTTCCCCAAGGGTCAGTCCTCGCACCTGTGCTCTTCAATGTGTACATCCACGATATGCCCGAAACAACCAGTCGTAAGTTTGGATACGCAGACGATTTGGCCTTGGTAACACAGGATGCTAGCATGGAGGCTACCGAATTAACGCTAACAAGGGATCTATCTACCATGGACAACTTCTTTACTAAGTGGCGCCTGTGTCCAAACCCTACTAAAACCGAAGTAGCTTGCTTCCACCTGAACAACAAAATGGCCAACAAAGAACTCAATGTGAAGTTCAGAAACACCAGGGTTAAACATAATTCCTCCCCCAAATACCTGGGAGTTACCCTTGATAGAAGCCTGAACTTCAAACATCACCTTGAGAAAGTGTCTGCAAAGCTGAAAACTCGCAATAGTATCATCCAAAAACTCACCGGAACTACCTGGGGTGCCAATGCAGCTACTCTCCGGACCTCAGCATTGTCGCTGGTATATTCGACGGCTGAATACAGCTCTGCGGTCTGGCTGAACAGCGCCCACAGTTCCCTGGTGGACGTCCAACTCCACCACACGATGCGCCTCATCACGGGATGCCTTAAGCCTACTCCAACTTACTGGCTACCAGCCCTATCCCATATACTGCCTCCTCATATGCGAAGAGAAAGATGCCTTGGACTCGAAATACAAAAAATTCGGGCATCTCCAACACTACCCGTCCATGAAGACCTAGCCGACTTTAAAAAGACAAGACTAAAGTCACGCCACCCTCCAGCGCTGAGATTCCATGATCCTGAACCAACTTCCAACCTACAGGAATCCTGGGCATCTGAATGGGAGTCAAGATCTCTTCCTGATGATATCTTCAAGCCTAATCCCAAGGCACGACCTACTGGATTTGAAGAGCCCCGACGCGTTTGGTGCATGCTGAATCGGATAAGGACAGGAGTTGGGAACTGTGCTTACTTATGGCACAAATGGAACTGGTGCGAATCAGCAGTGTGCCGGTGTGGAGCTCCCGAGCAGACTGTTCACCACACGGTATTTGACTGCCCTCTAACCAAATACCACGGGCAAGTGGAGGATTTTAAAACTTTAACTAAAGACGCGGTAGCGTACTTGAAAACCGTAAATCTTTGAAGTAGAGATATAAAAAACAAGCCATACGATAAATAATAAGTATTAAAAAAAATTAAAAGCGTTCGAGATAATTGGCTTTTTGCCGAAATGAAAGTTACAAGTAACAAACGATACAGTTGGGAAATGAAATTTAGTGATTCCGATAAGTTACCGAAAAAACTATCATACACTTGATTGCGTTCGTCATCCTGCTTGCGTTTTTACGATCCAATTTGGCACTTAATCTCAACATTTGGCGTGAACTGGCTGTGTTTTAAAGTGCCTAAACAACTACTCGTTAATTGGGTTCAAATGAGCCGAAACACGACGGGCTTACCTTGTGTAATTGAGGAGTTCCTATGGCTACCTTCCGTCTCCATCATCAGATCAGCTTTATGATATCATAGTATTGCGTTGTCATTCGACTTGCATCATCAGCCTTTTTTTTTTTTTTTTTTTTGATGGAGTGGAAATGCACTTACGCATCCCCCCAGCCGGGAAGCTATAATGGGGGGTATGTGGGACTCACACCCTCCAGCCATCTCTATTTAAAGAGAAGGGGGAGGGAGTCTACCCACTAAAACCACTCCGGCGTTTCCGTCCCTGCCGTTAATGGGAGCGCCATGGGATCGCGAACATGTCACCACGACGCCCCCCGGCGGTCCTGGCTTGTGCCAGGTCACCCACGCCAAAGGAGGGGGTGGTCAGGAACGCTTGACCATCCCCCCAGACGTGTAAGGCCGTGCTATGAGGGTCCCCAGCCCTCTGGCCCTACTGGGGCAGGACGCGGCCCGCGGCAGCAAACCGCGCGCGTCTTCTACCCCTGCGCCTGCGCCGGAGTGGGAGCGCATCCGCACTGATTTCGCGCTCCCTCTCCGCGGCCTCCTTTTGCGAGATGACTGTCTCACAAAAGGAAGCCACCGCCTCCCAGGATCTCTCTCCGCACAGCATGGCCGTCACGACGCTGTGCAGAGAGAGATCATCCACTTCGAGGGCCGTCACCATAGTGCGGCGCTCCTCGACCCATCTCGTACACCACTGCAGAGTGTGTTGGGCCGTGTCATCCTCCGCGCCGCACTCATGGCAGGCGGGGCTTGCCTCCCTCCTAATTCTGTAGAGGAAATGACCGAAACAACCATGTCCGGTCATAACCTGCGTCATCCTGAACCCCACCTTACCATGGGTCCTCTCCATCCAACCATCAAACGACCCGAGGAGCGCCCCTATGGTGCGGATTCCATAGGGGGAGTCCTCCAGGTCCGCCTTCCATCTTTCCCTCAGACGCCTTTCTGTCTGCCTGCGGGCAGCCCTCAACTCTTCGGGAGCAGGATATTCTCCCGAAGTCCTCGACCTCACCCGCTCCCTGTGCACCTCGGCTAACATCTCCGCGTCCAGCTCCCACGGAGGGGTGCCCGCCAATGCGCACGCTGCCGCCCACGCTACCGTCACGTAGGCCCTGCAAATACGGATGGCCACCACCCTTTGTGGCCTCCTAAGCAGGGCCTTATTCGCCGCGCTTAGCCGATTCACCCAAATTGGGGCCCCGTAGAGGGCCATGCTCCGGGCGACACCGGCATACAGGCGGCGGCACGCAATGGAGGGCCCGCCAATGTTGGGCAGCAGCCGACTTAGGGATGATGCCGCCGCCACGATTCGGGGAGCAAGCTGGCGGAAATGCTCTCCGAAGTTCCATTTGCGGTCCAGGATGAGGCCCAGGTACTTTATATGTGGCTTCACCTGGACCGCCTCTCCGCTTACTCTAATCGTGGTACCCACAGGCGGCCGCCATCCCCTCCCCCCGAAAATGATTGCCTCTGTCTTCGGGAGTGATACCTGTAGGCCCAGCAGCCGGATGCGGGTTATCATTAGCTCCGCGGCCACTTCTGCCCGCCGCAGAGCCTCCCTCATCTCCGCACCCCGAACAGCCACCATCGTGTCATCCGCATAACAGATGACGGCCATCCGGGGAAGGAGGACACCCCTTATAGCCCAGTCATACCCCAGGTTCCAAAGTAATGGTCCCAGCACGGACCCCTGGGGTACACCACAAGCCATAGACCTCGATCGCCTTTGTGATCCTCCTTCCTCGTAGAGCACTACCCGCTGCGTGAGGTAGTGCTCCACGATGCGCCTCAGATATGGAGGCACTCCATGGTATTTGAGTGCCTCTCCAATCACGGAATATGGAAGGGAACCAAACGCGTTGGCGATGTCCAACGACACCGCCACCACTCCCTCCCCTCTCCCCGCCGCCTCTTCTCTGAATCCTCCTAGGGCACCCAGTGCGTCTATGCAGGACCGCCCGATGCGAAAGCCGAACTGGCGGTCAGACACATTGGGGCCCGTATTATCTAAATGCCGGACAATCCGGGATGCGAGGATTCGTTCTAGCATTTTCCCGGTTTCGTCCAGCAAGACGATAGGCCTCCACCCGGAAGGGGAGTCTGCCGGGCGATTTTCCTTTCGGATGAGGCAAAGCCTTCCCTCTTTCCAACACGTTGGGAACCGCCCCGTCTCCAGGCAATCGTCAAAAAGGTCCTTTAGGTGGCTCCCAAGGTGAAACATCGCGACTCGTAAGACCTTGCCGGGGACACCATCTGGCCCTGGGGCCTTTTTGCACGCCCTCAGACGGTGCATCATCAGCCTAGCGTTCATGGCCTAAACGAGCCCGCGGGGTCCACTTTAAAAAAAAAAGTTTATTTAGGTTACCTATAAAAGATTATTTAAAGATAGCAAAGGATGGAGCCTCCTATTAAGTAAGTTATTTTACTTTGGCACCCAATCCCCCCAATGGATTGGCGTAGGCAATAATAGTTCTATTGTCAGCATTGTCATTCGACTTACATATTTATACCAAAATTTCAACTCGATTGGACTTCGGGAAGTTGGTTTTTGACTGCAAGATTTGACCCGCACTTACTAAAGAACGAACGAACTAGCAAAGCAATAACTAACCTAGGATAAGTACCTATATATTAACACCAGTTGTCTTAAATAAATAAATATAAAGGTTGTAATAAAACTGTAACTCTTCCTTCCCCAGGTCCCTATAAGAATCACAGCCTTCAACAACTTAAACATCGACATGGAACTGTTCGTTTCCGTAAGTACTTACTTACTTTCCGTAAGTAGTCTATCTATACTTACAAAAATATCTATGCGGATAAATAGGTGAACACAACTTGTCAAAGGGACCGGTCAATATTTGGGGGAGGTCTATGTCCAGCATGTCTTTCAGCTGATATGATGATGATGAATTTGTCAAAGAAGTTTTAGATAAGTTTGCATACTTACCTTAAGCCACCGCCAGACAAGCGAAATTAGCGGACTGCATGCAAAAATAACCCTAGAGGGGCGTACCCGTACCCGTACCCTTTGGTACATGACTTGACGCACTGGACAAAAAAAAACATAGTAAAATCTGGAACAATCTTGTTCTTGTTAAAGGATCGATAGTATCAACGATTCGGAGTAAGACGAACTCAAAAAAGTTGAATTCTATAAAAGTATGTTCATGTACTCTTTTTTTTTACACCGTACTACGTTAACAAAATCGTATGTGCGGACATCGCGCCGCACAACGCCACGCGTGTCCATAAACGACACCTATAGCTGCAAAGCCAACGTATGCAGTGGCTCTAATGTTTTTACTTTTTGTTGCAGATACTACAATCATCATATTCGATGTTCACGCTCATGAGGACCTAGGCAATAGGGAGCAAAGCACAGCTTTGCTCGTGTGAAAATACGCTGAAAATGAATTTTCCCAAATATGAGACCTAGTAGATCGAGTTTTCGCACTCGTAATCCCGTAAACAAATTTCACCAAAATCGTTAGAGCCGTTTTCGAAAAATTAAAAAGAAACATGTTTTGACCCCTGGTTGACTGGACATAAATTGTTGCAAATTAGCTCTAGTATAACCCCTTTCAAGGAATATGTCGAATTACCAGTCACCCATATACAACTTTAATAGTTTGCGCGAGAGACACTTCCAAATTGGTAAAATGTGTGTCCCCCCCCTGTAACTTCTAAAATAAGAGAATGATAAAACTAAAAAAAAATATATGATGTACATTACCATGTAAACTTCCACCGAAAATTGGTTTGAACGAGATCTAGTAAGTAGTTTTTTTTAATACGTCATAAATCGTAAACCGCAATTTATTTCACGGAACCCTTTATGTGCGAGTCCGACTCGCACTTGGCCGCTTTTTTACAATATGGCATCTGGTGGCGGCCATTTTGAATTTAGATTACTGTCTTATCCTCAGTGACACTGGCAAGATTAAAGCGAATCGATTGACGAATGATTGAGTAAAAACCGGCCAAGTGCGAGTCAGACTCGAGCACGAAGGGTTCCGTACTATTATCAATAAAAATATTTATTTAATTTTGTTTTTAGTATTTGTTCTTATAGCGGCAACAGAAATACATAATCTGTGAAAATTTCAACTCTCTAGCTATCACGGTTCTTGAGATACAGCCTGGTGACAGACAGACGGACGGACGGACAGCGAAGTCTTAGTAAAAGGGTACCGTTTTACTTTTTGAGTACGGAACCCTAAAAACGACCCCCGCGTTTGATCTATAGAGTGCCACACAGGAATAATAATTAGTAAGTGCGCAAGTAATAAATACTTTCATACTAATATTATTAATGCGAAAGTGTGCCGGTCTGTCTGATACCTCTTTTTTAATAATACTTTTTGTTGAGTTTGGTTTAGATTTCAAATTGCAATTTATTTTTTCAACCTTAATGTTTTTTACAATATTAATTCTATTTTCTTTCCTTGTTTTTTTAAGTATTTTCGCCAGTTTTGTTTTATCATCATCATATCAGCCGAAAGACGTCCACTGCTGGACATAGGCCTCACTCAAAGAGTGCCAAAATTACCGCTCCTGCGCCACCCGCATCCAGCGGTCTCCCTCGAACGTTTTGTTTTATAGTAGGTAGAATAAGAATAATTTATTTTTACAATTGTCAAGTAATTACAATATTGGCCTACGAGACACTTAACGTCGCTACGGAATAATTTCCAAGTAACTCTTTAAAAACATCTCACAGCTCCATTACTCGCCGTGCAAGTAAAGTGGTAAAGTTATTATAAGGAGAGTTCTAAACAAACGATCCAGTTGCATTATTAGGAGCGCCCGGCGGGGTCGTAAATCCTTATTAACAGAACTAATAACTGCGACTGTACTGGAGAATGCATATATGTGTGCTGTTGCGGAGGGTACATTTGATACTGAACTTTCTCAGACTAAAATATAATAGGTTGCTGTAAAAAAAAATGCGTGCAGGCGGATCTGCGTCATCTTCAAGGAAGTGGCGCAGGATCACGTGCTCTCGTTTCGGAGGCCAAGATCCTTTTTGGATCACTGAGCAAAAATAGTTCATTTGTAAAAAAAAAAATGGTAAAAGCTTTTGTTCCCGATTGTTTTTTTTTGCATAGTCATCAACTTCTTTTTATGTCCAAGTGTAGGTGGGGAAAGTCACCGGTCTGCGTGTGTGGAGCCGCCTTCCTCTTACAAAATACCAAGGGAACCCTGCAGACCTGTTCACCCTTGAAAAAGACGCAATCCCTTGGATTTGGATACCTACAAAATTTCAAGACTTATATTATACTATGATTATTTGTACGTCTGTAAAAACGCCATACGAATAAATAAATAAACTACTTGTTATTTGTGAAGCATACATCTGGGAAGAAAATATAAGGTACAGTCAACCAATTTGATTCCTAGGCCATCACAGAACCTTGCCGTTGTAAATGCTATGTCAATACGGGTTACTAGGATTATTGCGTCGCTATGTAGCAGTTAAAATGACACGGTTCTACGGTGGCCTAGGAATCAAATTGGTTGACCGTACCTAGGTGAAAGACTTGCAAAAAAATATTTTTTTTCATACAATAAAAAGGTAGCATAAGTCGCCCGGAACATAATTTCAAATTGATTGACACCTCATTCATCAAAATCTGTTCAGTATCTTAAACGCTACGGTGAACACACGTAAATACAAACATAGACTGCTAAAAACATAAATCTTCCTTTCGTCTCTGCCGTAGTCGGGCAATAAAGAGTCTAATACAACGTTCTTACCGAAACAATTTACCGTCGCCTGGCTCATTCCTCAGGAGGCCTAACCAGTAATACTGGATGCATAAATGATGGCAGATGGACCAGATTGCATAGACAGTCTGCAACAACTTAATGTCCAACTGTATTGCATAATGTCTCTAGAGTGGACATTGACGATTCACACGTAGCAGAAATATTCATATACAGTGTGGAACGGAACGATGGACTTTACCGCAAGAGGGGGATTATTAAGCGTTAGTACGTTAAATATTCCACATAAATAATGAACCGTTTTCAAGTTAGAGCTCATCAAACTTTTGTGCAAAAAGCTGCATATTACAATCCACTCTAACCGCTCGGCCACGACTTTGGTCTTAAGCGACCTGCGACCAGCGTTTTATCTGTTCCGTCCGTCCGTCCGTCCGTCTGTCTGTCACCAGGCTGTATCTCAAGAACCGTGATAGCTAGAGAGTTGAAATTTTCACAGATTACGTATTTTAGTTGCCGCTATAACAACAAATACTAAAAACAAAAAAAAATATTTTTTAAGGGGGGCTCCCATACAACAAACGTGATTTTTTTGCCGTTTTTATAGTAATGGTAGGGAACCTTTCGTGCGCGAGTCCGACTCGCACTTGGCTGGTTTTTAGGGTTCCATAGCCAAATGGCAAAAAACGGAACCCTTATAGATTCGTCATGTCCGTCCGTCTGTCTGTCTGTCTGTCTGTCTGTCCGTCCGTCCGTATGTCACAGCCACTTTTTTCCGAAACTATAAAAGCTATACTGTTGAAACTTAGTAAGTAGATGTATTCTGTGAACCGCATTAAGATTTTCACACAAAAATCGAAAAAAAACATTAAATTTTAGGGGTCCCCAAACTCAGAACTGAAACTCAAAAAAATTTTTTTCATCAAACCCATACGTGTGGGGTATCTATGGATAGGTCTTCAAAAATGATATTGAGGTTTCTAATATCATTTTTTTAAACTTAATAGTTTGCGCGAGAGACACTTCCAAAGTGGTAAAATGTGTCCCCCCCCCCTGTAACTTCTAAAATAAGAGAATGATAAAACTAAAAAAATATATATAATGTACATTACCATGTAAACTTCCACCGAAAATTGGTTTGAACGAGATCTAATAAGTACTTTTTTTTTAATACGTCATAAATCGTAAACCGCAATTTATTTCACGGAACCCTTCATGTGCGAGTCCGACTCGCACTTGGCCGCTTTTTATTGATACTGCGTCTAAGTCATACTGCGATACTACGGTTTTAAATTTTTGTAAAATTGACTCGTTATTAGGGACCATTTTACCCCCTTTCCGCCCCTTCGGACCGTTTCGTAGCCAGCTTTCGGAGCCAGCTACCGTATGGGAATTTAAAACCCCGTTTGGGAGCCGGCTCTGAAATGAGACTTTATTTTTTTCGTTGTGTTTTAGCGTTCTAGCAAATTTTATTTACTACTGCTTTATTGCTACAGAAGATTATTAAAAAATAGTACTGCGTAGTGTTTAAAACTAGCAAAATGTCAGGACACATTGAACTCGATGGCAGAATGTTGCGGACGCCGGAAAACAATGATATTTGTATATATTCAAGGTGCCTCCGAAACGACTTCGGGGAAGTTAACAATGTTACAAAAAGAAACTTCCTCTGTAAACTGAATTTCTTAATATCACGTGAGACGAAGGTTTGCAACTACCACAGTTGGGGAAGAAGAATGGACAGTAGTGTTAGTCTTGCCCAACAACTGCACGGATTTCGGGACCAGCCATGCAAACACGATCGCCGACCTTCTCAGGTTTTCGCTGAGTAGAGTACACGAAGTGGTGTCGGAGATGTTCTGCAGTGTTTTGGAGCAATAGATTGATTTGATTTATATTATTATAATTTTAATTTTTGTGTCTGGGATAATAAGTAAGAACGGTATAAAAGTTGGATTCATGAGAAAGTTGGATTCCTGTTAAAAAAGGGTACATAAAACACAAAACGAACTATGTAAAAAGGGATAAGGGCGGTATATTTATCATCTTTATGATAATATCATACCTACTTCTCAAGTGCCTTAAATGACAAATAACCGGCTCCGAATCGGTAAATGCATTTTGCCCGTTTCGTATCAGCTCAGCTCCCAAACGGGATTAAATTCCCATACGGTAGCTGGCTCCGAAAGCTGGCTACGAAATGGTAAAAAAAAGTCTCTTTTCAGAGCCGGCTCCCAAACGGGATTTTAAATTCCCATACGGTAGCTGGCTCCAAAAGCTGGCTACGAAACGGTCCGAAGGGCTTTCCGCTGTACGGGTATTTTTGGTAACATCCTGTATATTAAATCAGTGTTTATCAACCTTTTTCACGACACAACAACCTTTTTCTTACTGGGGAGTAAGAATATAAATAAAACTATATTTGACAAACATGAAATCTTTATCAATCTTAATTCAAGTAGCCGCGTCCTCCTTCAAGAAGCTTCGCGAGTTTCGCGACCCGAATGGGGGCCGCGACCCACTTGGGGGCCGCTACACACAGGTTGCAAAACACAGTGTTATATGATAAGTGAGTAAATGAAGACGTTGTTCGTATCGTGAACACTCATAAACAACGCCATATATTTGTATTCAGGATTTGGATTTTAACCCTATGGCACGCGCTTTCTTCCCAGCGTTTTTCGGGTTCCGCACTCAAAGAGTAAAACGGGACCCTATTACTAGGACTCCGCTGTCAGTCTGTCTGTCTGTCCGTTTGTCACCAGGCTGTATCTCATGAACCGTGATAGTTAGACAGTTGAAATTTTCACAGAAGATGTATTTCTGTTACCGCTATAACAACAAATACTAAAAAACAGAATATATTACATATTTACGGGGGATTACAACAAACGTGTTTTTTTGTTGTTTTTATAGATAATGTACGGAACCCTTCGTACGCGAGTCCGACTCGCATTTGGCCGGTTTTTTTATAACATGTAGCGGCAAACAAGCACACGACGCCTGTTTGATTGTGAGCTGACTCTGGCGAAGTCACAAGCGCGATGCCCCCGGACAAAGACAAACGAACGGCATAATAAACTTAAAACATTTGATTGATTCATGAATGAGGTCATTTCTCTGCAATAACTTTGATTGCTTTCACAACTTGTAGGTTTTCCAGAAATCTCTTGAATCATCCTCCATGGGTGCGCGTGCGACTGCCACAGCTCTGATTGGGCCAAGTTTTAATTAAACAGAGCAGTTACATCGCTAGTTCGGTGGCCATCGACCGCTGAATTTCGTGGAGGTGCTTTCGAGACATCATAGTTCGAGATATACTGGGCTGCGAAAGAAGGTATAACACTCATATATGTGACGATAACTAAAACTGTTTACACATTCTTTTGCAGCTCAGTGTACATATATAAGATGTCATTTAGCTGAAAAAAATAGTTTTTTTTTTAATAAAACAACTTATTTTACATTAACTGCGCTCTCAGCTCCACCCGCATTTTGAAAATATTATGGGACAATCTTACACAAATCAACCTAGGCCCACGGTAAGCTCAGTAAGGCTTGTGTTGTGGGTACTAGGCGATGATATATATAATAGATAAATACATATAGATACTTATATACATATATAACATCCATAACTCAGGAACAAATATTCGTGATAAACACACAAATAAATGCCCTGACCGGGATTCGAACCCGGGACCTCCAGCTTCGTAGGCAGAGTCACTACCCACTGGGCTACGGAGGCCGTTAAAAGAACGCAAGCATAGACTTACTTAGTTATTACTAAGATACAATATAACTTATGTCAATCCTCAAGGTCCGTTCTATTTACTGGTGAAAACATTTTTGAAATGAGATCAACAGTTCTGCAGGTCGACCACGTAACGCATTGTATGTACGTTAGGTAGATTAAATTAAATGTCAATTTTTGTATGGAAAAATGACAGTTGAATTGTCCTTATACGTGTTTGAAAAGTTACGTGAATAACACTTTTGAGCCACTCTAGAGATTACCCTCTACATACAAACTTACAAAGCTATTTACAACCTCACAGATTTTTCCTCTGTATTATTAGTAAAGATATATTTAGACAATAGTCCATAACGAAACGTTATATGAAACCATCGTAAAATACTTTTACTTAGCTCTGAGTTTGATGGTACTAGTGTCGAGCACTGGCCCATTTACCCTAAGGTAAGGTAATAAATGCTTAACAACCTTAGACACAAAACGCCAATTGCGAAAAGAGAGGCCTAAACCTTCATACGTGTAGGTACCTATAACACAACTGGCCAACTCTACTGTCCCCCATGCAATAGAGATTTTAAGAGTATGTATGGCCTAGCTAGCCACATCAGCGGCGCTACCACGAACTTCGAATGTCAAACTTCGTATATCTCCGTCTCTATCGTACTTATGGTTTATGGTACTTGAGCGACAATACTTGTGTCATCTACTCAATAGTGAGAACCTTGCAGCAGGAACTATTCTACTACATAAATCGGTTGTAATAACGTTCTCTAGTCCAATTGTTGCGGAAAGCATGAACAGTCACCCCTTGATAAAGGGTATACAGAACGAGAAACCCAAAAGTGCAAGAGCTGGTGCTCTGGGATATGGGTCTTCTCATCGACTACATCAATAGTTACAATATAAATGAGAACAGCCTATTTAAGGTGTCAAGACATGTGGCAGCTTGCTTCAGGTAGAAGAATTCATGATCTGACGCTCTTAGAAATAAAGCCGAGCTCACTAGTTGATTCAGGCTCTGAAATAATCCTAAAGCCGAAATTTGGCTCAAAAACAGATTCTCTTAATCACCATCAATCAGGATGGAAATTAAGCAAAAATGACAATCCTAAACTAGATCTAGTTTTATGGGTTCGCAAACTAATTAGAATCTCGAACCAAAGAAAAATTTCAAGTCGAGACAATCTAGAAAGCCTGTTCATTACAACCAGAGGAAAAGTTCGGGAAGCATCTCGCACCATCATTGCGGGCTGGCTCCGCACATTGGTGATTAGTGCAGGAATAACCAGCTCATCAGGAAGTTTCCGAGCAGCGGTCGCGTCAGACAGCTATCTTAGCAACCACGAGTCGATAGAGCAAATCCTACAGCGTGGAAACTGGAGATCTCATATAACTGTATCTCATGTAACGTGTTTGAGATTCGAAGTTCGTGGTAGCGCCGCAGAGCTCACAATAGGGCAAATCCGTAACTGCTAGGGTCGTCATCGAAATCGATGAGGAGGACTATATATAATATTCAAAAGGAAGCTTCCTTAGACCATTTGCTGTTACCCCTTTCGGATAGATTTTGATCTAAAGTTATGATCTCCAAGTAATGTATCTTGGCACCACGACATCATAGCACAGCAATCAATGCAGATTTTAAGGTAACATCATGTAATGAGTCATAATAGTTTTTGCATTTTTGTTTTCAAAAGATATATTTGTAACTTAATTTGTATAATTTTTTTTTAGTTTTTGTAAAATACATAATTTATTCCAGAAGAGTAAAACAATACAAGTATACTTATTTCGAAGAAAAAAAAATCAAATTTTTTTTTTTCCAATTAAAACCACGTGGAAATAATTGTTCATAAGCTTAATAATCTACCGTTTACTTTTTTGCTCCTATTACAGGCCACATTCGTACACGTAAATGCTACTCCGCCCGTTTACTTGCTCGTGGTTGAAGTATTCAAAGCAGTAATGAAATCTTCGGTATCATTGTACTCGTAGTAAGCAGTTCTAAAGCTGCACCTAAACCTGACGAACTATCTACTAACCGGTATAATGGAACTTATGCTGTGGGAATACGATTGAAAATACTATGATGTTTGTTAATTTAACCGATAAAGCAGTCGAGCTTTAATAATAGGTCTTCGAGTTAGGGTAATCGTTTATATTGGCATTAGAACGTGTACAGGGTATAAGGGCAAGCAATAAACCGGTATAGAGCCGAAAATGATTTGAAGGATTACTCTGTTACGAGAACAATATTCCTTTGTTATTCCGCTAAAAATCCCAAATTGCGAACTAAGAAGCAAAAGCCACATGAGGGACATACTCCAACCTGCCAAAAAACTCAAACGGGAGTGGGCAGGACACATGACCAGATACAAAGACAGTAAGTAGATGGACTCAAACAACTACTGCCTGGTATCCAAGATACCTACCTGAAATATATGAAAATATTTATTATTACATAAATAAATAAATATTACGGGACAATCTTAGACAAATCAACCTAGACTCACGGTAAGCTCAGTAAGGCTTGCATACACAGACATACATATACAGACAGACATTCTGAAACATAACTGTGGTCCCACACTAGGCTAGGCCTGTCCCGCGGCGACCAAGACAAATACTGTTTAACTGTCCACGCGGCATAGCATGAAAACAAGACAAAGTAAAAAGAGAAAAGAGAAAAAAAGACAATTATAAACTAACAATTAATTAATTATATTAGGATGCTTGTCTGCGGTGATGTATGTGTAGTGTGTAGTGTATGTATGTAATGTATGTGAGTGTATGTTATGTATGATATTACATTAATGATTCTTTCCGATTGCTCGTAGTTCCAAGGTAACAATAGAGATTGGATTTTAATTTTTGCCTCTAGGACACTGCTTCTTCTTAGGTCAATACGTTTAGCAAATGTGTTATAGATGTGCGGAAGTAGAAATGTATGAAAACGCAAAGCAAATTTAGTTTTAAGTAAAGGAGTAGGCTTTTTGAAGATTATTTTCCTAGTACGAGAGTACGTACCTAAAACGAGAGGTGGGAAGACCGAGGACTCTATGGCGAGACGAGATTGAGGATTACGCTGGACTTACATGGAGAAGACTTGCGACCGACAAACGGACTTGGAATAAGATGGGGGAGGCCTTTGACCAACAGTGGGATTCATTGTAATACAAAAAAAAAGGAAAAGAAAAAAACAACACTAACAAATAAATATACATATAAAAATAATAGCTACAAAATACTAACAAAGAAACATACATTGTATTACTAGGCTAATAAATAAATTCCGCTAAAAAACGTGCTGGTCGATCAGAGGAGATGAAATGCAACTATTTGCGTATTTTGTATGTGGTTAATGCGCCCACCCTCCCTCCACACTTCCCAACATGGAAATAATTACAGGAAACTACCACCAATAATGAAATAAAAAAACCAGCCAAGTGCGAGTCACGCACGAAGGGTTCCGTACCATTATCTATAAAAACGGCAAACAAATCACGTTTGCTGTAGGCTAGTTGGTTGTGACCCTGCCTACGAAGCCGGAGGTCCCGGGTTCAAATCCTGGTAAGGGTATTTATTTGTGTGATGAGCACAAATAATTGTTCCTGAGTCGTGGGTGTTTTCTATGTATTTAAGTATTAATTTATCTACATACGTATGTTTATCGTCGTCTAGTACCCATAGTACAAGATTTGCTTAGTTGGGACTAAGCCAATTTGTGTAAGATTGTAAAAGAAAAAAAAAGAAAAATAATATATAAATTATTTATTTATTCTGTTTTTTAGTATTTGTTGTTATAGCTGTAACAGATATACATCATCTGTGAAAATTTCAACTGTCTAACTATCACGGTTGTTGAGATACAGCCTGGTGACAGACGGACAGACAGACAGACAGACTGACGGACAGTGGAGTCTTAGTAATAGGGTCCCATTTTACTCTTTGAGTACGGAACCCTAAAAACCTCGAAACGTGTTTCGCCTCAACAGATCATCAACAACAACAAGGCATCATCAGAAGATGCTGGCAGGAGATGTTGCTTGCACCACCACGTCCATTGAGCCATACCACCACTTTTTTTTGCGGAATAGCAAAGGAATATTGTTCTCGTAACATATCATGGACTTAACGCCTGATTCAATAAACTTTACTTATTACTCTTCTTACAATAAAAACTGTTTTGTGAACTTTTGAAACTATTAATGAAAGGTTTACGGCCTAGAGGCACTTGCACCGACAGCGTCCTGATAAGCTGTCGTGAATGTCGTGATAAGCGAATCACAGTAAAGTCATGCTTATAGATAAGCGGGGCGATCATCGGCGCGGGGTTGGCGTCGGTGCACTCGCAAACACATGCCGTTGCTTAGGAATACTGTACTGGCTATCCACAGCCTTGAGAACACTCAAGGACTCAGTATACGATATACCTGTTTTAGGGATGCCACTTGACACAATGCCCCCAAAACTTTGCACGCAGATAAACTACTCTGTGGAACTCTTAAGGAGAGAGGACTGGTTGAACAGCCTCATAGATTGGAAACCAGGTAGCCTGAAGTGGTACACTGATGGCTCCAAATCCGGATCGGAGGTAGGATGCGGAGTATATGGAGAGGCACCCAGGGCAGCGATCAGTCTGAACCTGGGTAAGCACACTTCTATATTCCAGGCAGAGGTATACGCCATTCTAGAATGTGCGACAACGAATCTGCAAAGCGCCTTCCTTAATCATACTATTTATATCCACTCGGATAGCCAGGCGGCTCTCTTGGCTCTTACCTCTAACGTCACAACGTCGAGGCTGGTCGAGAACTGCCGGGAACTATTGAATGACCTGAGTACCAAAAACAAGGTAATTTTACGTTGGGTCCCAGGGCATGCAGGCATCGAGGGAAATGAAAAGGCTGATGAGCTTGCACGAGCGGGGGCGAAGGGAACACACTGCGGACCAGAGCCGTTCTGTGGTATCCCTAAAAGTCTAACCAAGCTCACTCTAAAAGCCTATTGTTTCTACAAGACCATTCAAGCCTGGAGAGCTAACCCAGGACTGAAACATTCCAAGGCACTTATTAGAGCCTTTAGCAAAAAGGCGTCTTCTGACGCCTTGGCGCTAAGTAGGAACCGTCTACGCATGCTGGTCAGGGTGCTTACTGGGCACTGCCGCCTTAATAAGCACATGCAAACGATAGGACTGTGTGACACAAGGCAGTGCAGATTCTGCTTTGAAGCAGAGGAGACGCCTTCACACATCCTAACCGATTGCCCTTGCCTCATGCGCAGTCTACTCTACTAGTCTACTCCTTCCTGGGCAAACACATCATGTGCCCGGAGGAGATCAAATTTCTTGAGTTCAACAAAATCCTGCAATTCTTCGAGTTTGCAGGGCTTGACCAAGAATTGTAGTAAGTGGCGATCACAATAGATCAGCGATGGTCGCAGTGATATAAGGGCTTTGACAGCCCGAAAGCCACTACCAGAATAATAATAATAATAGGAATACTGTTGCTATTTTACTTCTTTGTAATAGAGCAAAAATGTATTGGCGCTCTATTTGTAACCTTTACGCCTTGGCCACGACTTTGGTCTTAAGCGACTTGCGACCAGCGTTTTATCTGTTCATTGCGCGTGATCCCAACTAACCACAGTGCGTTGCGCGTCTCGACCGCGCAATGAACAGATAAAACGCTGGTCGCACAACGCTGGTGGACAACTGCCGAGCACAACCGTCCACGTCCACGTGAAGCCAATCGGTCGCAAATACATTCAAATATTTATTTATTTATCAAAGTACAATTTGCAATTACAGCTTACTCCAAAGCATTACAAACTTAAATATATATTTCCAACCTTACTCTAACTAATATAAAAAAAAAAATGATTTAATTCAGGCAAAAACCCATATTTTAACATTAAGAATAATAATTGACAAATTTATGATTAGGAAATAATAATAATAATAAAGCTACATAAATAATTAATATTACATACTTATTTGCGACACTGGGCAAAGATCATCACTTTATTTGGCCAGTGATGATCTTTACCCAGTGTTTTGTCATCGGGCAGTCCAGGCGCTCAGCAAACATACTCAGGATGGTGTTAGAACTGCCACGCACTCTGCTCAACAGATATAACGACTCGAAAATCCTTTTACATTCCGCTATCAGTAGCGGCCATCGGGCAGCGAACACATCGACGTGCTTCACTGCGCCGAGCACAGAGTTGAGCAGCGCCAGGGCGGCGGACATGCGGCGCGTGGCGTAGGAGCTCGGTGCGCGCGAATGGCGTTGCCAGCAGCCGCGCTCTGCGCAGCCGCACGCGCGCCGTGGGTGCGTACAGCTGTACCACCTCTTCCACTAGGTCTACGCAGTCTACCCTGCCGTGTACAATACCCAAGGCGAACTTCGCTACTGACAAGTATCTTCCAATTCTAACGAGTCAAATCCCAGCATGCCTAACAAAAAACGCGTCGCTAACACAACAAATATGAAATGTAACGTCTGTTTTAAAGCTTCAAATTCCTGTGGTAACTTGTAAAATGCGCTCAGACTCGGCCCAGTCGATGAGAATCTTACATTAGAAGTCTACATTTTTATAAATGTTCCTCTGTCTCCATTAGCCGTAATCTCCCGTCGTCGCAGGCAAATAAAAACGTACTGTAGCGATAAAAAGACAGTAAAGTTACTCCGACATTCCTTCCCGGACCGTTAACTCTTCGGCACAAACAAAACTCACAAGATAATTGCTAATCGGAGTGAGTTGGGGTTCCGTACAAATAGGGATACATCATGAGAAAATACATAGTTCCAACGAGTCATTTGTACAATACTATTTCGGGCTCATGAAAGCCATGTTTCGCTGATAGAATTTTAGACTTTTCTGGTATAATGTGGAAACACTAGGATACTATCCACATGGAGTCCAGAGGGAGTGTGTACCATTTATTATGAATATTGTTCTAACATAGTAAGTAAGGCTTAGTGTATTTTTACTAACGTATTTTATGGACCTGGTCTGAATGAAATAAAATTGAATAATACCAACCAACCCTCATTACATAGGTACTCTATAGAATCATGTGCGTCCATTTTCGTTCCTGTGTTCCAAATTAAATATTATTTTGTTTGTATATTTCTATGTATTTATAGTGTTTATCACTCTCATTCACATCTCACTGGATCCACAGAAAACCAGCGCCGTTGGCACTGCCGTGTCAACTGCATTGCTGAGTGGAGACCATTTCGGTAGCACATCCCTGTTTGTTTGTTAGTTCTTAAGGTGTATTGTTTGCGCCGATGCCGGTGGTGTTATTCGCTCGACGACTTTAAATAAAACTTCGATAAAAGTTTGACTGTAATATAATTTACAATTATATAGGCTCTGATTGAAAGCAAGGAGAGTGTGGCCGTTTAGATAGTTACAGAAGTCGTCGTATATATGTTATGTCAAAGTAAGTGACCAGCGAGATCTCTAGTTGGTTTAGGTAGGGATAAACCTACACATGTGTAGCACCATGATTGGCGCATTCAAAGCCCCCCTCATACAAACCGTGCCTGACGGGCGCGTTTTGCTACTGCTAATGAAATAGATACCTATAATTAAGTTTATACACAAAAAGAGTTGCGTTCGCAACAGTATTATGTCATCATCATCTATCTCATCTTCTTCTCTTAGCCGTGTTCGGCCTCAGCGACGCTTATCACTGCTGAGAGCGTCGCTGGTGCGCCCTCAGGTGACTGACATAGTCAATTTTAGCGGCGAATGTGCGACCACATTCACCACACATCAGCACCCCTCAGACATAATTATACTGTATGGCCGCAGATGGTCTGGCCTTTAGCTCATCACGCTTTGTGTCAAGGTCTGGCCGCCGTAATGCCGATTATGTAAATGTATGTGTTATGATTGTGTTATCCGAATAAATTCCTATTCTATTCTAAATAGCAGCCGCTCGCTAGCAGTGTATGCGGCATGGTGGTGTTGTGTTCTTGTGATGAGAAAGAGCTCCCAAGGTTGCGCTGTGGTGTGAGTGAAGGTCCTGCATTTGTCCCAGACCCCAGACCCAACTATTTATTGCACAAGACTTACTTAAGACTATTAAAAGACATAACGCAATATAAATAAATATTAGGGGACAATCTACTCCTTGCCACTGGCTTCCAGTACTGACAAGAATCGCCCCACCGGATTTACGTAGGAATGTCGCCCTGTTACGAGAAGTAGCAAAGATCCAGAAGAACCCGAGCCTTCCAATGCATGCGGAGTTTATGGATCCCGCTACTGTACGCCTAAAGTCCAGAAACGCCCCGTGCAGCATTTCCAGAAAACTGTCAGCCCAAAATTTCGATCTGAAGCTAGAGTGGTCGCAATCGTGGAACTCCAAGATGGTAGGAAAACTGGGATCCACTATTGCACCGGGCTCCTGTATAGAAGGGTTCGATCTCCCAAGGCGGGACTGGTGTAACATCAACCGACTCCGTACTGGCCACGGTCGCTGCGCTCACTATAAACACCGTTGCGGATGGGTGGAATCCCCAACTTGCTCGTGCGGTGCCGAGGAACAAACGATTCCCCATATAATCGAGGATTGCCCCATAACGCGCTACGCCGACGGACCCCCAGAAGACCTGATCACCCTTGGCGACAAGGCCATCAAGTGGCTGACAAACCTTAGAATTAATTTATAGTTATTATGTTTCTGTTTTAAATGCCATACGATTAAATAAATAATAAATAGGGGACAATCTTACACAAATCGAACTAGCACTATAGTGAGTTCAATAAGGAGTGTGTTATAGGCACTACGCGACGATATACACGGTGGAATTTAATCGGTGATCAGGAATCCAAAAATCTTAATTATCAATCTATACAGAAACCAATACGTGAGATCTCGTGCAATATAGCTCACAATCTAATTAATCACACTTAATTAACATCGGTAAAATGTACACTGACTGAATAAATGGACACCCTACTTTTATTGAAGGGAAGTTACTCGTAAGTGTGCATACGTCAAGTGCTTGCTGGCTTTGGCGGGAAACTAGACAGATATCGTCAATAAATGAAACGTCATTAAACTTTTCAGACTAAACCATTAGTAGGGTGACAATAAATTTTAATTCAAATTTAATTTCAACTTAAAAATTAGTTATGATAAAAAAAAACTTGGTTCCACTTAAGTACTACATAATCGTGACCGCCATCGTTTACTGAATTAGAAAAATGGGTTGTTGTTCACCGATTAAATTCCACCGTGTATATATTAGATATATCTCACCTAAATAAAAATCGCGAATTCAGCCGCCCGTATTCTTCGCGGGGACTGTAGTATTCGATGATGTAGACTATAGAGGAAAAAACAAAAAAATCTAAATCCTTGTAAAACTTGTAAGATTTTAAATGAACCAAACGCAAAACTACAAAGTCAAAATATTAGATGGTTTTATACATGCGTTACGGAACCCTAAAGAAGAAATTGGAAATAGAGTCTTGTTCCGGAGATATTTGCCGTCGCTTACAGTGTTTATTTTATTTGGACGGCGTCGGCATCCGTCAAGGATCCTCCAAGGTTTGGAGTTGGGACAGGCGGATAAGAAAAAGCGGACAGAAAAAAGCGGACAGAATAAATAACAAACCTGTTGTTAACCTTACGATGCATGTTTTTTTATTTGAGAATAAAATTATATGCGATATTGATATATGTGGAGCTCCTTGACATCTTCAAAGTGAAAAACATTATATTATAAACCACCATAAGTAGCGTTTCCAACAGACAAGACAAAATTTAGCCAATTTCATAAAGATTTATATGTATAAGTGTTGATAAGCGTTTGTTTGATGAGCATGAACTAGGAGCGCCATTTCTGGAACGTGAAATATGAACGCCAATGACCAAATGACCATGACGTCATGTTTTAAAATGAGAACCAACTACGTTAGTATGGGGATTCAAGCATCCTGGCAACCCTTAAGATTTTAGATATAAATAAATAAATAAAATAAAAATACTTTATTTCAGACCTAGTGATCCATAGTGTGTTATTATATAAAGGAAGCAGTAATTATCAAATGATCCAGATATGGAGTTTTTGCACTTGTTACTACTAAATTGTTAGGTACCAGTGGTAACAGCTGGGAATTTTTTTCCTATCTTTTAACAGTGGGAACTACTGGGAATATTTTTCCCACCTGTTAACACTAAAGTATTCGGTGCCGAGTAGGTACTTTAATAGTTGTAAAAGATGGGCAATATATTCCCATTAGTAACCACCTTTTACTTTAGTGGTAAAAAATGGAAAAAATTCCCAGCTGTTACCACTGGCAAAAATTGGTGGTAACAGGTGGAAATAAATCCAAATCTGGAACATTTGAAAATTACTGCGTCCTTTAATATCGAAAATCTTAAGGGTTGCCAGGATGCTTGAGTCTCCTTACTAACGTAGTTTAGTTCTCATTTTAAAACGACATGTTAGATAGAATAATATGAAACATTTTACACACAATGTGCACTGAAAATTAAATTATATTTTCTCTTTTGAAAAAACAAGGTTTGTGTTTTTTGAATTGGTGCGTTTCACAAATTCGAATTCCATTTTTAGTGGGGGGTATCCCACAATTATTAGGTTCCATAATTTAAATATTATTAATAAAATAAGGTACGCTGTCTTTCTACACTTGTACTGACTGCCAAGCGGAGTTGAGCGAAGCGAGGGTATCAGTGCGACCCGTTTACGAGGACGCTACTCTTTGTCATTGTCCTTGTCTTAACGAATAGCTATCAGGAGCGGCATTCAATCAATTCGTATTTTACATGCTTGAAAAACAAAGTTATAAACGTCTTTTTAACCAATTTGAACGGTATTGCAATGGATTAAGATCTATATTTTAGTTAAAAGAAAAAAAACATGTCACGCCATTTTATCTTTTGCATCATTGAAACTGTGATTAAAACGAATCATTGATTATTTAGGTACCTAGTATTTATGTCAAGCATAGCATGTCAAAGAAGTAGACATACATACAATCGGAAACTCTTAGTATCATTTTTTTTATTTTTATTTAAACCGATTATTTTAATAACATCACTTAATTCTACATAACATAACTACAATCTTTTAGATTTATTATTTTTCTGCAGTTGTAGCGTTTTCCTTTGGAACATAAAAAAGACGTTCTAATCTAATATATAAATAACTAGTGACCCGCCCCGGCTTCACACGAGTTTATTTGTATAATACAATTGATACATGCATGTACATATTATACATATAAACCTTCCTCTTGATTCACTTTATCTATTAAAAAAAACCGCATCAAAATCCGTTGCGTAGTTTTAAAGATGTAAGCATACATAGGGACAGACAGACAGACATACAGCGGGAAGCGACTTTGTTTTATACTATGTGTTGATGATGATATAACTACCAGCGAGGAAGTATACGGATTGTCCGTCCGTATGTCTACGTCTTTGAAGTTCCGGTATGTTAGCATGTGTTCGCTTGTCGTTCTGCCTATTCGATTTGGTTTGGTCCATCTACTGTAGATGGACAAACCGGGAGATGATCTGCATGTCCATTTCTCTGAAATTTTATATACGATTCCCACCGATTGGCTCAGGCCGAGTCGGCTGCTGCCCCATCCAAACGGGTGCTCGAGCACGTCTTAAAAGAGTGCAGTAGGCAAAAGTCGAACAGAGCCGGTCAGATGCAACATCTACTCAAAAGAAAATAAGGGCCACTTACATATTTCTGTTTTTGAGTAAATTTTTAGATGTAAACTAATTAATAAGTGACTAATTAATGATGTCCGGCCTCCTTCAGTATCCAACCTCTTTAATGCTGGTGTTCAAGTCTTACAGCTGGCCAGAAATTGAAGCAAATAAAAAAAACGAGTTTCAGGTCAAATTCCTTTCAGATGGAATCACAATTTTATTCTGTTAAAAAACTATTTCTGTCCATCTTTTGCTTTTTTTAACATCTTTTGTTAATAATGCCACGTCAACGAAGGCATATGTATACATTACTGCCACCAGAGCCATTACATTGATTGCTGAAGGTCATTCACAGCGGTCTGTAGCTTTTTCGTTGGGTTTCTCTCGCCGAGCCATCCAAAATGTGTGGGATCGGTTCCAAGAGCTGGCAGTGTTGCAAGAAGACCTGGTTTGGGCAGGGTGCGAGCGACTACGGCACAAGAGGATCGCTACATCCGATTGAGTGCCCGTCGAGAGCGCTCTGTGACGGCACGTAAGTTACAAAATCGCCTACGGTTAACAACGGGGACTCGTGTTAGTGACCAAACGATACGTAATCGACTGCATGAAGACCAGCAAAGGTCCAGACGCCGAGTAGTACGAATTCCTTTATCTAGGGTTCAACGTGGAAATCGTTTAAGTTTTTGCCGCGAACATTCAGATTGGAGCATGAATCAATGGGGTATGGTGCTCTTCACAGATGAGTGTAAAGTGAAGCTTTGTAGTGATGATCGGCGGATTAGAGTATGGAGACGACAGGGTGAGAGATTTTCCGATGTCTGCATCAAGGAAATTGACCGCTTTGGAGGTCCTAGTGTGATGGTTTGGGCTGGGATTAGCTTACAAGGCAAAACTGAGCTGGTTTTCTTAAATCAAGGCACAGTAACTGCACAACGGTACATCGATGAAGTCATCAGGCCTCATGTGATTCCATTCTCACAGAGAGTGGGGCCAGGGTTCTGGTTAATGCATGACAATGCCCGCCCACACACAGCTCGGGCCACTCAGACTGTACTGGATGACTCCCATATTCGTGTCCTACCATGGCCAGCGTATAGTCCGGATTTAAATCCAATAGAGCATATGTGGGACCAATTAAAACGAAGGGTTAGGGAGCATGAGCAATAGGTTCACAACCAGCAACAGCTTATGGATGCTCTGAAACGTGCGTGGGAAGAGATAGCTGATGAAAACATCAGAAACTTAATCGAGAGTATGCATTCAAGGCTCCAGGAGTGTGAAAACAGGAGAGGAGGGCACACCCGTTACTAAACCATTAAAAAAAACAGCTTGTGTCAGTTTTTGTTTTGTTTTGCAAAGAGTTTCTGTTTAGTTTTTGCTGTTGACAATGGACTAATTTCATGTTAATTGAAATAAGTGAAACAATTGACTACACAATTAAATGGTTATTAGCATAAGTTAAAACAAAAGCCTTGTTACATGTTATTTTAATAAATATACATTACTGTTTATTATATTTTTCACGTAGCAATCAAAATACTTAGTGGCCCCTATTTTCTTTTGAGTAGTATACTTACACAAAATACTTAAAACTAGGTATATCTCTATTTTAACAACGCTAAAATAGTACCTTAAGTGAATTGCAGACGTTCTAATCTAATAAATAAATAATATTACTACCAGCGAGGAATTACTTATACAACACACTTAAAAATGTGCCTATATTCTACCAACGCTAAAATCGTATGTGAATTGGATTAATACCAGACTAGCTGCCCGGGCGGTCACGCCCGCGTATTGAAAAGAAAACAGGCAAACCCGCGGTATAAAATAAAGCCTATAACCATCCATTCTACACGCAGGTGAAATAATCTATGAAATAGATTAGATATATGATATAGAGAATAAGCGGTTCCGGCACAGGTCCTCAGCGTACGAAGGTTATTCCTGTTACGGGCTGCCATTTATAAATATAAACGTGCATAAGTCTACCTTAAATATACCGTCATAATTATAATGATATGATAAAGAATAGAATCTTCAAAGTACCTACATACTCCTTTATTTAAAACTATAATTTTGCTTTGCGTTTTCATACATTTCTACTTCAGCACATCTATAACACATTCGCTAAACGTATCGACCTAAGAAGAAGCAGTGTCCTAGAGGCCAAAATGAAAATCCAATATCTATTGTTATCTTGGAACTACGAGCAATCGGAAACATTCATTAATGTAATATTATCATGACATAAACTCACATAGGTACATTACATACATACACTACACACTACAAATACACATGTATACATCACCGCAGACATGCGTGGCATGACCCTTAACTAATTGTTAGTTTATAATTGTCTTTTTTTTCTCTTCTTGCTTTGTCTTGTTTTCATGCTAAGCCGCATGGACAGTTAATCTGTATTTGTCTTGGTCTCCACGGGTCAGGCCTAGCCTAGTGTGGGACCATATAGTTAAGTTATGTTTCTGAGTGTCTGTAGTTCTGTACCTATATGTTTATAATAAATATTTCATTTCATTTCATTTAATTACTTAAAACATACAAACTTACAGCGCTACAATCACACACTTCTCCTGTGTATAATATTAGTGCAGAAGCATGGATTGTCTCACGGTGTAAAGCTAAATTTACACTATGCAAGACATTGAAAGAAAGAAAGAAAAACACATTTATTCACAAACACAGGACACACATATTAAACAACAAAATAAACAAGAAAAACATATAAAACATAAAACACGTGTGTATCAGAGGCAGGCAAAAAAAAATTGCTTGCAAGTTCAAGTACATTGCGTGGTTTGATAGATCAATTGAACTCACAGCATCCTCGGTAGCCCGCAATGTAATGAAACTTGCAACGAATTTCTTGCATGTGGGTTTTGCGCTTACCTACATCCAATATTAGGAAGAATCCACCAGAGATGTGCTAGCTATATTTTCAAATATTTGATGCCTCGAAGTGTCAACGTGACGTGCCGCGGTGGGGATTCCGATAATAAGAAAAATTCAGTTCGGATTTTTAGAATTATGCAAAGTTGAGTGAACTCGAGTGTCATTGGTTTGTTAAGTTTAATATTGTTTATTGTGTTGAATTTGCACAAGATAACAGCTATTTGAACAATGCCGCGTGATCCAATATTTATTTACACTAATACTGGTGATAAATATCCGATAATTATCCAATAATTATCAAGAAGCGTAATTATCTTGATAATTTCGTGCCCTGCCTCGCATACTTGATAGCTAGGTGTCAAATATGCAAAAACACAGCTTCGCACATCTCATCACTGAATATTCAAGTGTTAGTGAAATAGAGTATAGCACTGCACTTGGCAAGATATGGAGTAGGTACTCGTATTTCGCACACTTAGTTCACCGGGGGTGTAACTCAGTGGTAGAGTGTCTGCTTCGCATGCTGAAAGTCCTGGGTTCAAATCCCAGCACCTCCAAACACTATATGTTACGTTTTGCTTTTTTATTTTAATAAATTTATATTTTATGACCGTAATATTAAGGAACTTGATTAAAAGGAACACGAAAAAAAGTGTCCTAAATATTCCATTCCAGATCGTCACATTTTTGTATGCAGTCTTTTTTAGGGTTCCGTACTCAAATAGTAAAACGGAACCCTATAACTAAGACTTCGCTGTCCATCCGTCCGTCCGTCCATCTGTCTGTCACCAGGCTGTATCTCAAGAACCGTGGTAGCTAGAGAGTTGAAATTTTCACAGATTATGTATTTCTGTTGCCGCTATAACAACAAATACTAAAAACAAAATTAAATATTTTTTAAGGGGGGCTCCCATACAACAAACGTGATTTTTGCCGTTTTTATAGATAATGGTACGGAACCCTTCGTGCGCGAGTCCAACTCGCACTTGACCGGTTTTTTATTTATATGGTCGTGACGCACTGGAAGAAAAAAACTTACATAGTAAAATCTGGGACACTTTTTTTCTTGTATGAGGATCGATAGTATCAACGATAGCACGAAAACCCAAAAAAAATAATTCTGAAAAAAAAAGGTTTGTACACTTTTTTTGAAAAACGCCCTAAAACGTATATTTATTTGTTTACAAATGTAAAACTTAAGCTTCACTTTAATAATGTCACCTAATACTAATAGATGGTTGAATATTTCAAAGAGTTCTTATGTAAATCCTCCCAAGATTGAGTTTTTACAACATGTGTTCTATGATACCTTTAAAATACGAACTAACTAACTACCTACTTACTAACGAAATTCATTTATATTCCGACCCACACGCGCGACGCCGGGTGGATAACCTCTATTATCTTATCTCGTACGTCAACACATTAGAATTCAACTCTCAGCCATTATGATAAGGTTTAAATTCAAATAAGCATATTTCTCAAGGTTTCTGTCAAGCAGGAATAAACTTTAGAAGCATTTGAATAAGATTGAAATCGGAGTGTTGTGTTAAAATGTTATCACTATGATACAAGGTGTAGGGTTAGGTCGGTCTTGATGAAACTTTTGTAATTTTCTTATTTTTAGAAACATGTTATGAAAGGATTCTGTCCACGTCCCGTTTCCTCAGTAACTACAAACAAACAGTAAAAATTTGCAACACGTAACATTTAAAAAATATTGAAAAAGTCGTATTTGAGATGATGTTGTAAATATACCTGCTTTTTAGGATTCCGTAGTCGACTAGGAACCCTTATAGTTTTGCTTTGTCTGTCCGTCCATCCGCGGATAATCTCAGTAACCGTTAGCACTAGAAAGCTGAAATCTAGTACTTATATGTATTATATTAATCACGCCGACAAAGTGGTAAAATAAAAAGTGATTTATTTTATTTTATTAGGGTACCTCCCCTATACGTAACGTGGGGAGTGTTTTTTTTTTTTAATTTTAACCCTATCGTGTGATATATTGTTGGATAGGTATTTAAAAATTAATGGGGGTTTGCTAAAACCATTTTTTGATAATGTTAATATTTTCGGAAATAATCGATCCAGAAGTATAAAATAGTGTGTCCCCCCCCTCTAACTTTTGAACCATAAGTTTTAAAAATATGAAAAAAATCTCAAAAGTAAAACTTTATAAAAACTTTCTAGGAAAATTATTTTGAACTTGATACGTTGAATAGTTTTTGAAAAAATTACAAAATAATTTCACACACTTACTGTGAAGGACGAAAAACTACGAAACCCTACACTGAGCGTGGCTCGACACGCTCTTGGCCGGTTTATTGCACTTGTAACTTTATTTAAAAGTTTTGGGCGTCATGACTCTATGATTTCGATGAAGGAAAAAACAGTCTCCAATTTTATCATCATAAATTCTGTAAAACAAAAATACGGCTCTGTCTTAGTACGAGTACCTATGCATAAACATACTTAATTTTTTTTTCGTGGATTTTTTGTAAATACTTTCGAACTGCAAAATATTGCTTAATATTTTATCCCAGCAGAGTAACGATCATGCGGAAAATTGTACATTTCCACACGGAGACAATTTATTGAAAAATATCACACCATTCCGGGGGTCGATCCGTGACTTACATTTCACTTTGCAACTTGGTACCAATGGGTTTCGCGGGCTCGCATTCACGCGTTGATTCTGGGTCTCAGAACGCGCGTGCGAAACATGTTGTATATGAAATTAGTATGCGAAATATGGGTCTCTAATTGACCCTCAGGTACCAGGGTAGCAGAGCTGGCGAGGGGGTGATCGCGAATGTACGGCGGTACACCTGCCCGGAAACCGATTAAAATGATAAAGCGATGCGCTCCCGTCTCGCTGAGGGTGTAGATATACTGGAAAAGGTACCTCTGGGATTGAGAATATTTGAAGATAGGTAGAGCACAGCGGAATGTTAGTTGGGAACCTCGACAAGTAGAAGAAATATGCCCTTCTATACATCTTTATAAATACCGTTGTAATAATAACACTACTACTAACTCTGTAAATTTGCGGTGCCGTGTTCATGTTTATGAATAATGTGACCAGAACTCCCGATTCACTATGTTGAGTTGAGACCTGCAAGTCAGTGAATCTTCAAAAATGGCCCGGAGCGAGCGTTTGGCTCCTCTATACCTTGTATATTTAACAGAGTTAGTACTAGAAAACATAGAATGCACAATTGGTCAGCGATAAGGACGATGCACAGGCACAATGTAGGTTTACATGCCTGTCAAAATTTAGTCAACATCTGTCGCTCGTACGGTGCGGACGCTTTCAAGTGCTTATCTATGGTTACAAATTTTTACCTGGCTCGTTTATTAGACTGTTTCCCATTTATCCTGTGACTCGGCTCGTTTGTTTGGACTGTTTCCTATTTAACCTTGTTTATCGAACTGTTTTCTGCTTCTTCTGTGACTCGGCTTGTTATTGGACTATTGTTTGTTAAAATATGGAAAACCCGCCAAATGTGAGGAAAAAAATGCGTTTAAAGCATTTCTCGTCACAGGAGAAGACAATGGTACAAAACTTGTACGATACTTTTTTAAAGGAGACTCCATACGCTTCACACAATGAGATTGCAAAAACAATTGCCTCATCATTAGGCATTCACTGGGTATCTGTGTACAGAATTGTGAAGGAAAAGCAGACAAGTGGAATCCTTAAATCGCCTAAAAAGACAAAGACAAGGAAATCTGTTATCAGCAAAACTGACAACTTCACTAAAGACGCAATGAGGAGAATTGTGCATAGATGATTATGATTTATAGATGAATAAACATGACATGACAATGTCACGTTATCAATAAGTTAATTATTTGAGGTGCCTCTAACTAACAAACAAAAATCATGAGAAATATTACGAATATTCCAACAAGCGGCATGTAAGCCGAGCCCGCCATCGACGTGCGATTGTTGACGCCCACTGGCAGTTTCTTGTCCCTTTAATTTTTCATACAAAAGTGCAACAGAAAGAACGCTTTGCTAACTCTGTTAAATAGACAGGGTATAGAGATGTGGCGTCTATAAGCTACGGTCGCCTTAGCTACAGACCTTATCGTGATGTATTTTTTTAAAATACCGACGTATAAAAATTGTGCTCTGAGTATTTTGGGCATATTCTAAAATTTGTGTACCAAATTAGCGTGAGGTGTTAATCAAAAAATAATTCAGTGTCAGATTTGTGACCAAAATTCAGCAAACAAAATATGATTTGATCGTACACCATCAAGGTACCACTATCAGTCAAGTTGCGACAACCACATTTCTGGGCTTCCAGCTTGACCAGGGCCTTACATGGGAGGCGCAAATCAGTGCAGTATGCGGAAAACTCAGCAAGGCATGTTTTGCACTTTCAAGGCTGAACCAAACCCTAGAGCGTCAGGCAGTGCGCACTTGTTATTTTGCAAGCATTCAGGCAATTATGCAATACGGACTGGAGCTCTGGGGCCAAGCCGCCGAATGGCAACGCGTTTTCCGACTGCAAAAGCGCGCCGTGCGCACGCTGGCCCGCGCCAGGCATGACGATAGCACCAGACCGCATTTTGTCGCACTCGGTATCCTGACACTACCGTCACTGCTAATTTTCCAAATAGCCGTGTATACACGGGTGAATTTATCACTATATGAAAGGCGAGGTGATAGATCTGCTTGGGTCACTCGAAATGCGCACAAACTATTAACAATTCCCCACAAGCTCACTAAGACAGCTAAGACAATCCACGTCGCGGGACCTATATTTTATAACAATTTACCAGACAGCATCACGGAAGCTAACAGTCTTCCGACCTTTAAAGCTAAATTAAAAAAATGGCTTATTGAGCAATGTTACTATACTATTAAGGAATTTTTAGAATATAAAAAATGTAATAATAATATATAATATAATAAACTAATAATCTTGTTAATTTAATTTACAAATGAATGTTCTATTTTTATTGTAAACATGACTTGTAATACCTTATTACCAATAAAGGATGTCTATGTCTATGTCTATGTCTATGTAAAAATGAACTTGTTTCACATTTAAATAACGTATTTTTCCATGTAATGGTTGCTATTTTATCACTCATCGCTATGGATAAGGCATCCGTCACGTTCTGATGAGTATGCGAGAATGAGAGGAACGGATGTCACTTTATGTTCAACAACTCACGCTTAATTGAGTACACACATTTTTGAAAATGCCCTTTTATGAGATGTCAATGATATAGAGCCGCTTACCAACCCTTAGTACAAAAATAAGATTGTCATCACATCTTGTACAAACATAAAAAAAACCTTTTACAAAAATCCGAACAAAGCCCTTCCTTATTGAGGTCGGTTGAGAAATGAGCCACTTCCTGCACTAGTACTTCCCGGCCGCGATTTAATCTTTCATCCCGCTACATATTGCCGCTGTTGAAATTTTTCAAATGTCCCGAGTGACAAATGCGCAAAGCGAACGAAGCGGTCCTTTTTAATTGTTCAACTGTAGATTTAAGTGATTGACACAAATGGTGGACAATCTTAGTTCGAAAAAAATTAAAAATATACGTCCAATGTAACCTGTCAGCCAATGTAACCAGCGTCAGAGGTAATGCCTATTTACTTTAACCCAATCGTGTTGAAAACAATACAATACAATACAATACAATTCTTTATTGATAACACCATAGTTACAAGAGTATGGCCTGCTTGACGATAAGCAGAAACTGAAAACTGAACTAAAAAACTCCTACTCTTTACTGTCAATCAAGAACACAATACTAGGTATTTATACATAGTTGGTCGCAATTAATAATCTAGTTTTTAAGCTTCAGGCTATATAAACATTGATAAGCTATTAAAACAATAATTTTCACTGTAATTCATAAAGTAAACCAAATAAACAGTCATAAATCAACTTGCAATTTTCCAGCGGAAAAACGTTGCATGCCAGGAAGATATATGCGTCGGCGGACAATAATGATGCATTGATGACCGGCAATTATTATAATACGGTGCAGAAAGTAACGAATTGCGCGCTTGGAAGCGAACGCCTATAAATGTGGCGGGTGGTTTCAGAAAGAAAGCTTTCAGAGGTAATATTTTAACCTGTTATGTTACTATTCAAAATCACATACTCGTAGATAAGGTCCCTAAGTAACGGGTGTCTCAACAAGATTGATTGGGAGGAGATTCTCATCGCTCCCGTGTTTGTTGAGATATGAATCTCTCGTCGTGCTCTAGCCGGCAGGAGAAAATAAAAGCAGGATCCACTAAATATTAGTGTATTGTATTGGCTGTCAAAGAAAAATTCCAATGTAATATCTTGTCTATATGTGTGAAAAAATCAACTGCAACTCGTAGAGCTGTAACTTTGCTGCTATTTAAGTAGGCAAACGCCACAATTGCACTAAATTAAACCTAAAATTAGGAACTATTAAGATATTTAATAGTGCTTTCTTATTGAGACGCCTATCCTAAAACTTTATGTGGTTTTGTCTATACAATTATATGTACGAGCTCGTATTATAGTCAGTTATGAGTCATCACGTTTCTTGAAGAAGGAATTCATCATGTAGAGTCCCTCCTTCTCCAAGGAACCAGCCAGTAGTTGGCCCCGGTGGTTCCGACTTCCAACTCCAAATTGCCCCACTATCAGCTCTTCACCATCTCTCTTGCCCAGTTTAGCGTTGAAGTCCCCCATTACAACGGTGAAGTAGGTTTTGGAACTATGCATGGCCTTAGATATATCTTCATACATAGCCTCCACCTCGCCGTCGGAATGTGTCGAGGTCGGTGCGTAAACCTGTATGACCTTCAACGAGTACCTCTCGGATACTCTGAGTATAAGGTACGCCACCCTAGTCGACACACTCTCGATCTTCACGACGTTGTTCACGAGGGACTTGTGGACGATGAACCCGACACCTCCCTGGGACTGTTGGTCGCCCTCCCGGAAATAGAGCAAGTTGCCGGATTTAAGGGTTATCGTGTCCTCCCCCTCTCTTCGGACTTAAGATAACCCTATGACATCCCACCGCAACTTGCTCAATCCTTCCTCCAGTTCCGCTATCTTTTCGTCGGTCCGCAGTGTGCGCGTGTTATACGTTGCCAGGGCCAGGGGTCGTTGGTGGTGGTAGCCGGATCTTCGCCGGAGATTCTTTGCACCCCTGATCCCGCTAGTACCCTGGTCGCTACCAAAACCAGGGTACCGGGGGTCACCGGAACCTCGGGGCCGTGGTTTTGTTGTGTTCTGCATTGAGGCGTAGAAACGTGTCCGCGATCGCATCAGAAATGAGGCTATCCGCAGCAGAACCAAGGTAACCGATATCGCCCTCCAAATTGCTAAACTTAAGTGGCAGTGGGCGGGGCACATTGCACGTAGAACCGATGGCCGCTGGGGCGGAAAGGTTCTCGAGTGGCGACCACGTACCGGAAGGCGCGGCGTGGGTAGGCCCCCCGCAAGGTGGACTGATGACTTGGTAAAGGTCGCGGGAGTCCGCATGATGCGGGTGGCCCAGGACCGGCCATTGTGGCACTCTTTGGGGGAGGCCTATGTTCAACAGTGGACGTCTTTCGGCTGATATGATGATGATGATGATGATGAGTCATATCACTGTAACTCTCACGGAGAATTACAATGGAAAAATAAACTATGTTTTTTTGCATTGTAATATGAATGTATGCCAGCATCTTCGCCTTCCGGAATAGTGCTTGTTTAGATTTAGTTTCGGTTTTTTTTTGTTTTAATTTAGATTGTAGGTAATGTAGATGGATATAGGAATTTAGATGTTTATACATAAGACATAAGACATTTATTTAGCAGAATCGTTTACATATATATTTATTAGTACCAGTCCCTGCACTAGGCTTTGCCTGTATCGCAGGAGACCGCATATTACCTTTTACATTGCATGGATTCAAAATATTACAATCAATTGGACAATATATTATAAATATCAAATAAGGAATACAATGTGTGTGTTTGTATAGTGTTTGTGTGTTTACGTGTGTGTGTTTTATTTGATAATTTCCAGAATCTTCTCTATTTCCTCATAAGAAAGTGTATTGAGCCATGATTGTACCTTAAGTTTTACTTCCCTCGTCGAGTAGTCTTGCAAAGGAAATTTTGTACATATTTTATTATATATGAATGGATGGAGAAACGAGCCAAATCTTTGACCAAAACTGAATTTTTAGAGGAAACAGGATTTCTGAAATTACATTTTTGCGATAGTTCTGTATATTCGGCAGAATTAATAACTTTTGAGTGACATTTCAATATGACTCGCAGAATAAAACTCCCACGGACATTAAGTACAACCATGTTCTTATACACGAGCTGAGTCGGGAAGCGGCGACGTTCCTTTAGGATAACTTTAAGGACAGCTCTTTGTGCTCTTTCCAGGAGAAGTATATATTTTTTCGCAGCTCCGCCCCAAGTGGTGATACAATATGTAATGACAGTATGACATATGGAAAGATAGACGGTTTTTAATAATTGTCTGTCAGCGGAATTGTGTAGACTTTTAAAGATATACCTATATTAGTTTGCGAACACGATTTGCCGTAATTAATGTATGTTGCTGGAAGGTGAGTTTTTCATCGAAAATAACGCCAAGGTACCTAACAGCAGTGCTCCTAGCGATTTGTGCACATGAACATGTCGATGGTGATGATGTTTACATGTGTGGAAAGCAATACTGGGGAAATTGTCCGGTGCTGAGGCTTTAGTTTTATGAAAGCAGATAAATTTGATTTTGGTGACATTTAATGTCAGTAAATTGGACTGAAGCCATTCTGCCACAGTAAACAGACCTCTTTCTGCCAATTTAGCTACTTCAGCCCATGAGTTTAAAATAATTTATTGTTAGTTTAAAATAAATGCTATATGACTCATGATTCGGAATTATTTGTGGAGGATTTTGTGGAGTATCAGATATTTTTACTCGTTCTGATCCGATACTTTTGCTGTTACAGACAAATGATTTTTCTGCTGGCTATGTTTACCGTTATATAATTCTACCTTCAATTGATGATCTGATATTATTGCAACGACTGCCCATAGTCATATATTTATGCTGGTGAATTACAGTCCTTCAAAATGTAAATCAACTATAGTAATTATATGATATTAAGTATTATGATCAACGTAAATATGATTAATAGTGCGGTCATCGATTTAATCAAATCCTTAATTGGGTTGTGGTTTTGTTGAAACGCTGGCTACTCAATTTAATTACAAATAACCTAGTTAAATATTAAGTTATTGTAAAATTATTCTGAAATTGTAGCGAATCCAAACTAAAGCTAGGCATTCATGACCACTCAAACAAGCCAAATAGACTACCACGCCACGCCTGAGCCGAGAGAGATAGGGCACAGCAGAATGTCATCTCGCTCATAAGTATTTGGAGCAGCGTAACTGGGAAAGTAACCGGTCCTTGCAGAAAATCGTTGCCAGAATTACACCGAAATGGGGAATGGATGAAAATTTTAGAAGTGCCTGATATTTTTTTTGGTTATAGGAAGAACCTTTCTTAGCACCATAAAAAAGTTGCAGACTTTTCAGCTGCGTCAATAGTTTTTGAAAAATATAAACGGTTCCTTACGTTTTGGGTTTAGGACGGCAAATAAGACACTTTGCTTGATCCGTCTCATATTACAAAGAATATCTTAAAAATCCGTGGTAAACTGATACTGGCAATGATATTGACGGCTTCAGCAGCTATATTTGTCATGTCCAGGGTCAGATTTTTAAAATATTTTTGTAATATGAGACGGATCAAGGAAAGTGTCTCATTCGCCGTCCTAAACCCAAAACGTAAATGAGGAAACTGTTTATATTTAAAAAAATAATTGACGCAGCTGATAAGTCTGCAACTACAATCTGGTGCTAAAGAAGGTTAATCCTATCACTAAAAAAATAATCAGGCACTTCTAAAATTTTCATCCATTCCCAATTTGCTTTGTGGGTACCTATTTGGTGCCGTGTTCCTGGTGGTGAGTAAGGTCGCCAGAGCTGCCGAGGACGCGCTGTGTTGAGAATTTGGGAGCTTTATTTGTCTCTAGGTAAGTATCAACAAAACGAATCCTCAAATCAATTGGGTCGGCAGCGCGCTTGTGAATCTTTTGGTGTCGCAAGCGTCGATAGGCGACCGGCGGCGGCGAGTCGTCGTCAAAACACAAGCGTTTAAGGCGCCGTAGGTTCATGGTCTTCTCTCCCTCTCACTGAGCATAAGCGTGAGCGAGATGGAAGTGCGTATTCGGAAGCGTAGATATCATGTTTTTTAATTTGAATTTTTTGTGATTTTGCGTTTTAAATAAATAAAAAAAGTAATCACTAAGTTCCCTCAAACACGATATTGCCATTTTTTAGAACCAATTTAAAAAATATGTTTAGCTTTTGTGCATAATATGTTACGAATGTTTCAAGTGTATTTAAGACCTATGTTCGTAATTTTTTTCTATCGAGCGTAAATTGCCTAATCATGTTTCGAATCACTGAACGCACTCAAGATTACTAATCGTATTTTTTAGAAACCTTATTATTATAAACATCCGCATTATTTTGTTTCAAAAACTCTGTTCGTTTAACTTCGCTGGACCTACGGCGCCTTAAAGATAGTTGGCGGGGCTTGTTGGATTTCCAAACAGATGGATATAGCCATCGCGGCGCGCCAACGTGCCCAAGAAAAGAAAGAAAGAAAGAAAACTATTCGTGACGAAAAATTCATAAAACAAACTGTAGTCACATACACATTTGCCACGAAATGGTCACAACTCAGCGTATGGCAGCGCCAGCGCTGGTCTTCCGTTGTGACCATTAGTTGAAAACACGGAGCAATGGCGCCACGATCGAATGAACAATAGTTACAGGCTGTAACAAAAATGGCGGCGATCCGTTTAAAACTTTAATTAGTATCACATAACGACTACAAACTCGTGGCTCGGTGAGCGTACAACTCGCGAGGATATCTATTTTTCAAAAACGGATTTTTGTATTCCTAAACTATTGAATATTGAACCTGCTCTCAACACTTCACGAGTCTCGGTTGAGAGATGTGTCCGTAGACGAGATCAGCCCGCGGACGCCGGACATACGGAAGAATTTTCGCCCAAGCTGAAACAGAGAACTTCGTTCGCTTCTCTCACTCATTCAGTAAGTTTCTCCTCATCCCATTTTAATAAGTGTCGCGCGCTCGTTCTGATCCGTTACCCCGGCACGTGTGGAAGCGAGCGAGAAAATCACACTGAATGATTGGGATCGAAAGCGACGGATATAAATAGATTTATTTTCATTTCCAGGTGTGATTTGTCATCTCGTTCTATCCTGATAATGGCTGCTTGGATCTGTTTGTATGTCATTACGTTAATTGATTGGTCCTTCGAGCCGGATCTTTAGCCGTACTGGCGGGTGGAAAACGTTACAAAATAAGTATGTTATTCCTTGGTCCATGTTGCTAAACAGTTACAATAAAAAGAGATACGAGGTTGGTTTGCCAAAAAAAAATTAAAAGAAGCGATGCTGACGATGACAAGTGAGATCAAAAGTTTTTTCAAAAAGCATAACTGTGTTTTAATAGTACATTACTAGGGCGGTTAAACAAAGAATGTCTCAGATCGCAGGTATTTGACGCCCGAGCCGAAGGCAAGGGCGATAAATATGCGCTCTGAGGCTTTCTTTATTACCGCCCGTGGTGAGTACAAAATTTTACGTCTCTATCTGGCCAGAAAGTGGGGTTTTCCGCACGCATAGCGTGCGGTAATTCCTACTTTATGGCCAGGTATGACGTAATAGTACATTATGATACAAGTGTGCTACGTTGGTCATTACACTCGAGTCGGTTTTTAAGCCTGAGCCGAAGGCGAAGGCTTAATGGAGACGAGAAGTGTAATGACCAATGCTCACGTGTTTCATACGACGTTTTTCAACACATTTGCGAGAAAAAAAAAAAAAAAAATTAAAATGTTAAAAGATATGTAATGAAAAGGCACTAGTGCGATAATGTAATGTAAAAGTCACGGCATGGGTAATATTCTGCATTATTTTGCTAATATTTAAAAAGATATGTAATGAAAAGGCACTAGTGCGATAATGTAATGTAAAAGGCACGGCATGGGTAATATTCTGCATTATCAGTGTAAATACGCTGTAATAAGACCTACTTTACGAGCAGGTGTGTTGAAAAAAATATTATAGCCTATGTCACTCATACGATTATGAGGAATTCAACGACACCTCATATAAATGTCAAAGTCCATCAAACCGCTTGGACAGTAGACCGTGAAATAAAATTTTGCTTGTCCACATACATAAATACGTAAATACATATTCCTTCTGAGGCAGTCGTATAAATCATAAGTAGGCAATAATTCATCTGAAATCATCTGTTCTTGACACGTTTTATTGTTATTGACCCTGTACATCTCTGACAATGTTACATTAATGATCCTTTTTTTCTGTTTTAACGCTTAGATACAGTATAATATATCTCTATAAGAACATTAGAATCATTATTAATTGTATTTGGAAGCTCAGAGACCTTATACATCTCTGGGGTACTAAATTAATATCATAAACTTATTGTTAGTTCTGATACAGACCTTATATCGAATGTAATTGATAATATTTTTCAATTTTGGAATTTTTTATTTTCATTTAGTGACATTTAGTTTGTTAACCGTTTAGGTACTAATTGGTTAAAATCTGCAATTTTTATATGATTATTGTGTAATATTATTAATATTATATTGTAGAATACCATTTGACATGTAAAAGTGCCCTTGTGGCCTATTTGCAGAATAAATAATTGAGTTTTGATTTTGATATTGAAATTCATTGTTTTTGTAAACCAAATGCTTTTTTTCTAACAAACTTACCCGATTTTTGTTTCAAATTGTTCTACTTATTTTGTTACGTTTCCGAAATATTCTCAATTCGCTAAGTCACCGGTGTAAGTGCAACTGAAAGCAACCCAGAGTTGGCTCCCCAAGCCATTCCCCCCATTACCGGTCGCTGTCTCTGCTGAACTAAGAACTATTTTTAAAAGGCTTCCCAGGTGATATTTTATCGTGATAGCTCCCATGATATTGCTAGGAGCTTGGCTTTAGCGCTTTATTAACTTACGTTGCTGTAAAGGTTGCCCTGGCTGACGCGACGATCAAATCGAACGCTCACAGGTAATATTTTCAGTTATTTTAACCGTACTATGATTTAGGTATGCATTTATTACCTGGCTTGGCTTTGCCTCTGACAGTGCTGAAGGATTTAACACTTTTCGTTTCTGTCACGGGCTTTATTTTTGATAGCTCTGTCAGTGCCAACTTATGCGAAAGGTTGTATGTGGCTGTACTGTATACCTATACAATACAGTATTACGGTATTTTATGTTAATTCTGATTCTCAGTTTAAGGCAGAATTTCAGTGCTTAGTTAGAAAGAGCGAAGCATAACTGAGCCAAGAACTCTTTGGTTTTGCTGCAGCCTGCAACATACACAGCAAACGTATATTTAAAAAGTTATTGTTGTATTTATTTCATTATAATTTTATTATGCCGCATGTCTATTTGGATTTTAAGGCTTTCATATCTCAAAAGGAAAAATAACCTGTAAAGGATCACTTTACTGTATGTCTGTGTGTCTGTCCGTCTGTGGTCTCTTGTAGGGGAAGGTTGATATCATTGGACCGGCGCTTCGATTGGACCATTTAAATATTTTAAACTCTACGTAGCATGCGTAGAGTTTAAAATATTTAGATGGTCCAATTAAAGCACCGGTCCAATGAAATAAACCTTCCCCTAGCTGTAAAAAAATCAAACTTCTAAGATAACGCAATCAAAATATATATTATGGCTGTTTATTAATGCTTCATATTTTCAACTTTCACAGGGGAATCAAAAGCCTATAAGGCCTTCTCGTTGACCTAGAATCATGTTTAGCAGGAAGCAAGGTCTTATACACCTACAAATAAGAAAAACGTCTGAAAACTATAATTTTGTTACTGTTTTTCATTTAGTTCCTAGGACTAGGAAATTAAATTCGTTAAGTCGTGCTTTTAGACTGTATGTCCCCTTTTGGTAAAACATAGGCCAATCCGAAATAACTATTTACATCGCCACTGCGCCACACCCGGGGCCCTCACAATATTGTCAAAAGTTTAAATAATTCCACTTGATTTATAACGTAGCATGCAGCATTCCACAAAACGGAAAGGGCTTATGTAAATAAATTTTACCCTAACATGTGTCTTTTTTGAATAAATTCGTCGAGAGGCGCTTCGCATACAGATTTTTAACAAACGCGGCAATGCCGTCCATTTTATTCCTGTCTTTTGCATCCCGATCGCATTTAAATGTGTTACATGCGCTTATGTTGCCCGCCGGTTTTTCTTGCCGCTTCGCCTAAAACTTGGCACTTGGCACTCCAAGGTGTCTGCACAACCGAACGCGCAAAGAGCGAAAGAGTACGTTTTACCCCCGACGCAAAAAGAGGGCTGTTACAAGTTTGACGTGTCTGTGTGTCTGTGTGTGTGTCTGTCTGTGGCATCGTAGCTCCTAAACGTATGGACCGATTTACATACTTACATACATATAATCACGCCTCTTTCCCAGAGGGGTAGGCAGAGATCACGGATCTCCATTTGCTACGATCCTGACAAACCACTTTCGCTTCACTCACTTTCATAACATTTCTCATACATGCTCGTCGGTTTAGGGTACTTTTGACCTGGCCTTTCTGTAAGATTTCTCCAATTTGATCGGAGAAAGTTCGCCTAGGTCTTCCCCTTCCAACTTGCCCTTCCACTCTTTTTATATACACTCTCTTCGTTAATCTTCTTTCATCCATCCTCTCTACATGCCCAAACCACCTTATTATACCCTTCTCAATGTACCGATTTGAATGCAGTTTTTTTTTATTCGAAAGCTGATGTGATCTAGATGGTTCTTAGCTACGTTTCTACAAAATCGGTTCAGCCGTTTTTGAGATATTGAATTTTGAAATGAAAATGTCGGGGGTTTCTCAACTTTCCTAAGTTGCAGTAATGTTTGACGGAGAAAATGGGGAACTAATACGGCGGCTCGAAATGCAAGTTTTTGCGCCAACCCGTACGAGTATGTCGTCTTAAATACTGTTGTTTATTATGTGATGTAGACCACCTTACCTTCTCTCTGACGTAGCTGGTGAGTGCGCAGTACATATTCAAATGGGATTGAAATAGGATGCGACGAATACAAATAGCCCGCCATGTTTTTGTGTTTGCTGCAGTTGTTATCGTGTTACGAACGGCTGAAAAATGCTGAACACGGGAATATAGGGCGTGTCTGCACTGGCTGGTCAAAGCTTGTATCGTGGTTAACCTACTATTTGGATTTTATACTGAGTAGTTTTTGAAACTGCTTACCGTCACAAACACTGGTTACATACCTATATTTTTCATGCCAAGTTACATTATGTAGTGCTTTGCTCAATCATACAACCAAAAAAACAAGATTTGTTTTATATGGGTGCATTTTGTTTCGCATATAGGTAGATAAAAAAGAAAAGATGGTCAATTTGCACCTTTCGTCTCACACATAATAATTTGAAATACGATTATGTTTTAGTGAAGTAAGAGTGCGTTTGATGGAAGCACTGACCAACCTGTGCAATTTTTTGCTTAGTGGGAAGTTGAACCCTCAGGTATGTCCGTATTTGTATGGGGCTACTCTTTGTGCTTTAAATAAGAAGGAAGGGGGACTGCGACCGATAGCCGTGGGGAGCACTTTCCGTCGACTCGTGGCCAAGCTTGGGTGTCGTGCGGTGAGAGGGGAGATGGCTTCTTATCTGCAGCCGCATCAGGTGGGTTTTGGGACGCAATTGGGGTGTGAAGCGGCGATACATGCTGTACGTGCTTTTGCATTGAAACCAGAGAATGCCGGCAGCGTCCTTATAAAACTCGACCTTAAAAACGCTTTTAACACAGTGGAGAGAGACGTATTGCTGGGGGAGGTTAGGGAGAAAATACCTGCGCTCTTTTCTTTTCTACACCAGGTTTATTCTTCACCCTCCAACCTGTTCTACGGAGCTGACCTTATTTTGTCACAAGTGGGGGCTCAGCAGGGGGATCCACTGGGTCCGCTCACTTTCAGCCTCGCAATCCAGAAGGTCATTACCGAGCTAAAGTCACCTCTTAACATCTGGTACCTTGATGATGGCATCATCGGGGGCAAGCCGGAAGAGTTGGAGCAAGACTTGCTCGTCCTACTGCCACGCCTGAAGGATATGGGGCTGGAAGTGAATACTTCCAAATGTGAGTTTTTCCCCTGTGGACCGCAGTCAGCTTCTCTCTTCTCTTTTTTCTCGGGTTTACTTCCCGGCCTCAAGGAACTGAGCGCTGATTCCTTTTGCCTACTTGGTGCCCCGATTTTTCCTTCCGCAGTTCCTGAGGCACTCAAAATTCGTAAGGATCTCCTCCTCCTCGCAGGCGAGCGTCTCAAGGGTTTGGCCCCGCACGTGGCCTTGGCTTTGATGCAAAAGTGTTTCGCGGTTCCCAAGATCACGTATCTGTTGCGCACGGCCCCGGTTTGGTTATTCCCTGCTGACATTGAGACCTTTGATTTTGCCATTAAGTCGACGATTGAGTCAGTGGTCAATGTGTCTCTGAATGATATTCAGTGGGCACAAGCAGGTTTACCCATCCGTCATGGGGGCATTGGGGTGCGGCGTGTGGGGGACGTTAGCCTGCCGGCTTTCTTGGCGTCGGCCCATGGGGTTGCTAATCTAGTTGCTGAGATTTTATCATTTGATGGCGACGTGGTAAGCATACCGTATGTGACCGACGCTGTGAGGCGGTGGTTGGCTGTCAACCCGGGGGCGTCCGTCCCGGAGAATCCAAGTCTCCAGCGCGCGTGGGATGACGTAGGGTGTAAGGCCATCTTAGACGGTCAGATTGGGAACGCTTCAGGTGTGGACCGCGCAAGGCTTCTGGCAGTGTCGCGGCCGGAGTCAGGGGCTTGGCTGCAGGCGTTACCCTCCCCTCAACTGGGCACGTTACTCGACGGTGACTCGTTGCGGGTGTCGGTCGCTCTCCGCTTGGGCTGCAATGTATGTCAACCACACGTATGCATATGCGGTTCCACGGTGGGAGTTGACGGTCATCATGCATTGAGTTGCCGGCGATGTGCCGGGAGGCATCCGCGTCACCACGCCTTGAACGACGTGGTCCAAAGGGCGCTCAGGTCAGCGGGTGTTCCGTCCAAGCTTGAGCCTCCGGGTCTTAGTCGCACGGATGGCAAGCGACCTGATGGCCTAACGTTGGTGCCGTGGGAGAGAGGACGTTGCTTGGTCTGGGACGCTACTTGCGTCAGCACCTTCGCCGCCTCTCATATCAGTCGCACTGTACGCGCGGCTGGAGCGGCAGCCGAGTCTCAGGCGGCGGTGAAGCGCCAAAAGTATGCTCCATTGGGCTCGGGGTATATTTTCGTCCCTTTTGCGGTGGAAACGGCGGGCTGCTGGGGTGCTGACGCGAAACAATTCGTGCGTGACATAGGCCGTCGACTCAGGCAAAAGGGAGAGGACCCCCGCTCCGAATCGTTTCTGGTGCAGAGACTGTCCATAGCCATCCAGCGGGGTAATGCCGTGAGCATTATGGGCACTTTTGCACCGGAAGCGATAACGAACGGGGTTAACTAGTTGTAGTGTAGTTGACGAGTGTGTTTATATTATATACTAGTTTTTTGTATTTTTAAATTTATGTTTTTTAAATTTATTTAATAAATTTCACATCCGTGTTTTCCATTACTAAATTTGTTAAGTAAGTATTTAGTAACTATTTTTGCAATATTCTAGTCTTAGAGCGTTTTCTGCACGACGATGCTGCGGCCAATTTATATTTCTGCGACAGAGTTTAATCATAATCCTGATTTGTTAGCAAATCGCTCAGACTTAGATTCCATCACTCTAATTAGTTTATTTTTTAACTTAAATTAAAGCAATATTTTTTTGTTCGGGGTATTGATCACGTAACTTTTTGAAAACACGTTAATAAACCAGGGATCGGAAACCGGTATTGTTTGTATGGGAACGAAAACGTTATTTTTTCGTTCTTTTGATAATAATTTCATTTCTAATTGGGCAATCTAATAATACGCACTCGTTACCTCAAAACACAACTGAGTCCTACATGTGAAGTATAAAATAGTTCGAGATTTGTGGTAAACCGAGGTTTTAGCAATTAACCGGTTCCAATCCCTGTAATAAACTCAACTGTCATTTTCCCACACAAAAGTCTAGCAGGTCGATCACGTAACGCATTGTACGCGCGTCAGGTAGATCTGAAAGTCACTTTTTTAATCTTTAATTGTCCTAACGCGCGTTCGGAACGTAACGTGATTACCCCCCTCTGACGTAGGTACGTACAATGAGGTACAATTCTGAGGTTTATATTATGACCAGCCATTCTCACTTAAAAAAGGGAAACGGGGAATCTCCAAAAAACGGCCAAACTTTCTTCTTACAACCAATGATGATCTATACAGATGAACTGAGGAAATACCCATATTATCGTCACTTTTCTCACGTACTTATGTTAGTTATTTCCAACCAACTCGTCGAGCAGACACGTGTCATGGAAACATCTGCCTAGTCTCAAGCTGCTCTCTACTTGTAATGCGAGCATGTGCGAGCTAGCTAACCGGAGAGCGGTTACAAGTTACAACTGAGTTACAAAACTGTTTCTACTGAAGTTAACTGGTGCAGCAGCGGAGCGTAAGCGAGGAAATGCTGCCAGCGTCTTCGGTACCATGCCGCAGGGGCCATTTTTAGATATATTTTAGTTTTATTTAGATGTATTTTAGTTTTAGTTTAGTTTAATTATAGTGCTGTATTTATTGCACTATTTTAGAAATATGACAGTATTTTACCGATCCGTATTCTTCGTCCGCGATTGTACGTAAAGTTAATACTAATTAGTACAGTCGCCATCACATACATACATAGGTGTTCAAAAATATCGGCACATGCACCCTAATGCTTTGAAAATAGAGGTGTGTTCCGATGTTTGTGACGTGCTTGTTTGCTCCGATGTATGTGATGGCGACTGTACACAGTAACAACACGAAAACACAAGACTAGGCAAATAATGATACAAATTACTATGTCAGCCTAAATAAGTCCACTGCTGGACATAGGCCTCCGCCAAAGAACGTCATAATGAAAGGTTCTGTATCCAAGTAATACTTACACGAATTCCAGAAAACTAAGCTATTCCGACTTTTTTTCCTATAGCTTCCAATGGTTGGTAGAAATCGCTCTAAAGCGATAAGACCGCCTGTTGCTACCATTACTCATTTCATCTACTCCTGTATTATGTTTTTATTATGTTGTGGTGCAATAAAACAGATTACTACTACTACTTCCCAAACCTTTAGACTATGAGTATTTCCTACGTAAGGTACGGACGTGGAGTCGTGGACTAGGACTTTTTTTTTATACCACGTTGGCGGCAAACAATCTTACGGTCCACCTGATGGTAAGTGGTTACCGTAGCCTATGGACGCTTGCAACTCCGGGGTTGTTTCATGCGCGTTGTCGACCCTTTAAGAATTACCTTAACGTCTTTTTATGAAAATCATACCTTCGTTTTCTCGGCTGTAAAGCGTTTGTTGGATTAATTAGATGCTGTAAGTGAGAGCGTAATACATTGAAACGTGGAAACAATGGAAAGAGACAATCGTTAATAGATCTGCAAGTGCAGAGAAAGACGATACGTCTAAATTCACAGCTCGTACGTTCAAAATAAAAAAAAATAGTGAGATATAAAACGAATGATCCATCGTAGCGGAAAAGAGACGGAGTTTGGATAAGCCACAAAAATGACGAAACAAAAGGTGAGTTCGATCTTAGTCGTGACCGCGACGAGCCGAAGTCGAGGGTGTAAGTTGTGAGGTTTAAGAGGGAAATAGAAGTATAAATTCACACATTAAAAACAAAAAAAATATTTCCTTAGCTTGGATACACTTGAAAAATTGAATTTATCATATTGTTATTTCAATATTATTACACTATTTATTTAGAACTGATTGATAAGTTGATACTATTAAAACTAAGTTAAATCTAAAAAAGCGGCCAAGTGAAAGTAGGACTCGCACATGAAGGGTTTCGTAAAATAAATTTCTTTTTACGATTTATGACGTATTAAAAAAAAACTACTTGCTAGATCTCGTTTAAACCAATTTTCTTTGAAAGTTTGCATGGAAATGTACATCATATATTTTTTTCAGTTTTATCATTCTCTTATTTTAGAAGTTACAGGGGGGGGGGGGGACACACATTTTACCACTTTGGAAGTGTCTCTCGCGCAAACTATTTAGTTTAGAATAAAACAATGTTAGAAACCTCAATATCATTTTTAGAGACCTATCCATAGATACCCCACACGTACAGGTTTGAAGAAAAATTTTTTTTTGAGTTTTAGTTCTAAGTATGGGGACCCCAAAATGTATCGTTTTTTTTTCTATTTTTGTGTAAAAATCTTAATGCGGTTTACAGAATACATCTACTTACCAAGTTTCAACAGTACAGCTCTTATAGTTTTGGAAAAAAGTGGCTGTGACATACGGACGGACAGACAGACAGACAGACATGACGAATCTATAAGGGTTCCGTTTTTTGCCATTTGGCTACGGAACCCTAAAAAGGCCCTCGAGGCGTTTTACCGAGGATGCTGGCGGAATTTCCTCGCTGAATTAAAAGCTGCCAGCTCTTCTGTCACCTCACCAGTCACAGCAACCGGCAGCAGGCATTTTACCGATTTCTGAAAATAACTTAGGACTGGGCCCCCACGGACCGAGGGTCTTGACGCTAAAGTGTACAAAGTTGTTCTCTCTGCCGAGGGCTCTATATTTACTACTTTTCAGATTTTTGGTGTCTCCTGCCGCACCACCCGCGTTAGAAGTAGTCCGTTGGAGGTGGCACGGTGCTATTTTAATTAGTTTGACCAGCCTGATGCTCCTCACTGCACCACCGATATCTGATGTTCCGTAAACGCTGCCCGCTCCACCCCCCCCCCTCCCCCCCGCTGCCGTTTATCACCTCCACCCTTTTCAATTCCCGTCACGCGCGCTACGTGTGACACCGAGTCACCAATATCCGTTGTTCCAGACTCATGAAATTAGAACACCAACTCAACGTTGCCCGGTCCGCTGCCACTCATCGCTCGTTCCCTTCTCAAATCCTGCTCCGTCCACTACTTGCGTCGCCTCCCCAGCGATAGCTGTTTGAAGCTTACTCATACGCTATCCACCCAACCGCTCACTTCGTTGTCTCTTATCACTTCCATTATTCATTTCATTTATATTTCATTAACTTATTCAAAAAAAAAATGGCATCGTGTGTGAAGTACATGTAAATTAAAGCGGGTAAATACCTACGCGAGTTAAAAATTAAACATCCTTCTCTATTCCCGTCTGGCCGTCTGACATCGCACCACCGATATCTACATTATTGTTCAAGACTTATGGAACTAAGTCACTAACTTAAACGCTGCCCGCTCAACTCCCTGCTGTCACTTATCACACCCGCCCTTCTCCATTCCTGTCACGCCGACTACGTGTGACAGCGAGCCACAGATATCTGCTGTTCCGGACTTATGGAATTAAGGCACTAACTCTATCGCTGCCCGCTCAGCTCCCCGCCCCGCTGGCGCTTATTACATTTGCCCTGCTCAATTCCAGTCACGCCCGCTACGTGTGAAACCGCGCTACCGATATCTGTTGTTCCGTACTTATGGAATTAAGGCACAAACTCAATCGCTGCCCGCTCAGCTCCCCGCCCCGCTGGCGCTTATCACCTTTGCCCTGCTCAATTCCAGTCACGCCCGCTACGTGTGAAAACGCGCTACCGATATCTGTTGTTCCGTACTTATGGAATTAAGGCACAAACTCAATCGCTGCCCGCTCAGCTCCCCGCCCCGCTGGCGCTTATCACCTTTGCCCTGCTCAATTCCAGTCACGCCCGCTACGTGTGAAACCGCGCTACCGATATCTGTTGTTCCGTACTTATGGAATTAAGGCACAAACTCAATCGCTGCCCGCTCAGCTCCCCGCACCGCTGGCGCTTATCACTTTTGCCCTGCTCAATTCCAGTCACGCCCGCTACGTGTGACACCGCGCCACCGATATCTGTTGTTCCGGACTTATGGAATTAAGGTGCTGACTCAGACTCCTTTTTGCTGGAATCTCCGCCGACGTGTAAACTGCCTACTGTGTGGCTGGGGCTTTATTTTCTCTGTAAATAGTGGCTTTGTTGGATTTTTACTCGGCAAAGTCATGAGGAAATGGCTTAGGTTAGTTATTTATAAGGGTAAGTTCAACATATAAGTAAATCTCTTGGATTGGGGTGAATAATGTGTAAATCATTTTGAAATCATGTGGGTGTCAGAAAAAAATATTTTAGCTTCTCTTTATTACTATGTTTCACTAAATAAACATAATTATGTATAATTCTTTGGCAAAAGAGACATCCATGCATCATTCATAAAGGAGCCTTTTTTCAGACTCTATTATAGTTTTAATGTAGGTAATGGCTCAATTCTATCCGATTATAGAGAAAAAAATAATATTATATTTATTTATTTATTTTAATCAATCCGGGTAGGGCTAATTTCCGAGAATATTAATTTTCTCCTTGTTTTCGGTTTCACAGGGCCAAGGTCGCTTTGGCTAAGATTAAGTTTTGTTAATAGGTTTGAAGTAGAAACAATGTCCTGTGCCTAACGTAGCAATAACACATATATCTTCTTTTTATGGAGACTTCAACACATTATTTTATAAAAAAAAATACAATACAACTTTGGGAGGGTGAAAGCACAGTGGAATGCAAAAAACCGGTCAAGTGCGAGTCGGACTCGCACACGAAGGGTTCCGTACCATTATCTATAAATGTTTATTTAATTCTGATTTTTAGTATTTGTTGTTATAGCGGCAACAGAAATACATCATTTGTGAAAATTTCAACTGTCTAACTATCACGGTTATTGAGATACAGCCAAAATAATAGACAGACAGACGGACAGCGGAGTCTTAGAAATAGGGTCCCGTTTTACTCTTTGAGTACGGAAACCCTAAAAATGAAATGAAATTCAACTCGCTCATGTTTAGAGCAGCCCAACAGAAAACCGCAGCTAGAATGCCACAATTCAGGTTGCAGGTGGTATTGTGCTGTTGTGTTCCCTAGCGGCGAGTAAGGTCGCCAGAGCTGTCGAGGATGCACTCTGTTGAGAGCGAGGAACCTGTATTGATCCATAATCCAGAATGTTCGCAGAGATGACTTTTTGCCATGAGGCGGAAAAAAGTAGGATCACTGCTGAATCCTGTATTGTTACGTCTGAGTTTGTCTGATAATTGTTAAAAAAACTGTGATATATTTATGTATTTGTATTAGATTGACATTTAATAAATTATTTGAATTATACAAAGACACAATTGACATGATATAAATTCTTTATTAGGTACCTATTGATTTTCTATTATTTTTGTTTTTTTATTAGAAATTAGAAATATATATATTCGACAAAAACATGATACACTAGGATACAAAGTCATTGGGTCCCGAACTAGGATTCCCTGTGTCACGGGACCCAGTAGAACAGCAAGCATACGATATTAAATAACAGACAAGTATAGAATAGATGTTTTACAAATTACAAAGCTACAATAATTTTAGTTCTGTCAGTGTAATGTGTGAGCGAGAGTGTGCGTGAGAGTCTGAGAGTGCGTGTGTGATCATGAGTATTTTGAAGTGAAGGTATTATTATTCTATTTTGTTATTTTGAAGTGAAGGTATTATTATTCTATTTTGTTATTTTGAAGTGAAGGTATTATTATTCTATTTTGTTATTTTCTGCTTCTGCATTCGTTTTTATTTATCATGGAATTGTAACTTGTATTATTTTGACATTATTACCTATATTTCAAATGCAATGTATATTGTTGACTGAATAAATAACTATAACTATAAATCGAGTGCGTGACACCAGCAACAGCCTTCTGAGGGTGTTGGCAGAGCGCCTCGACTGCCTACTCTGGAAGTCGCTATAGGCAGGGCAAGGTAGAACAGATTGTTTCCCTTGCATCAATGTCTATCCAATCCTATTTAATATAGCTTTGAATTATTTTTTCCATTTAGTAAAACTACACAACTACAGTCCACTACCCCAACTATGGTCCTAAAGTAAACTCATTCGTTTCTATCAATAACGATTTCGTATTAGTGATTTTATACGTTCTTATTTAAATTTGTGTTATTATACTAAATTGCCTGTCTTTAAGTTCATCCATGAGAATAGTCCCACCTGAGCAAATAAAGAATTGATTTGGACCATAGTTGGGTGACCAGCAGGTCGATCACGTAACGCATTTTACGAACGTCGGGTAGGTCTAAATGTCACTTTTTATATGGAAAATTGACAGTTAAATTGTACCGACGTTGTTACCCCTCAGGACTTTAGTTGTGTAGTTTTACGGTTTTTAATTGTTTTACTAACATGGTTATTAGGATACTGTTTCTAACAATTAATGGATCAATTAGGTCTGATAATAAAAACTTTTATATTTATTGATGTATGTCTGTCTGAACCTGTCTCTTGATCTGATGACCTGGTAAAGGTCGCGGGAGTCCGCTGGATGCGAGTGGCGCAGGATTGGTCACTTTCGAACTCTTTGGGGGAGGCCTATGTCCAGCAGTGGACGCCTTTCGGCTGATATGATGATGATGATGAACCTGTCTCTTGATGTCGGCACAACGAAACCTCAAATCAAGAAAGTGTCAACAACGCGCTTGTTTACCCCTCTGTTGTTGAAGGCGTCCTTAAGCTACGATACGAGATAGCTATACCTGATTTTTTTTTGACGGACTGGAATTGCACTTACGCATCCCCCCAGCCGGGAAGCTATAAAGAGGGGTATGTGGGACTCACACCCTCCAGCCATCTCTATTTAAAGAGCTAAATATACCTACTGAATGTTTCTAATATCAATCTACTCGTTGGACTAACATATTTATTTTATATGTGATCGTGCAACTCTATAACGTTCTCGTATATCTCGACAGTCGAGTTTCCTGATTGGTATGCCGGGCGCGGGGCAACTTTCGCCGTATCCCTGATTACAAGACACGAGATATGTTACGCCTTGTATGAACTCGCTACTTATAAACAAATATACTTATATCTTAGTGTGGCCGTTAAAAATATCGCAGACCAAATTATACGACCTTAGTTTATTAAAATTTATGTTTGGAGTGATCAATGATTAGATTAGATTAGATTCATTTATTGCTGATTGAAAATTGACATAATATTTTAAAAATTCTCTTTGTACATAAATAAAATGAATTCACAGAAAGCTCGTCAGGTAAATACAACAAATTTGTTACAATAATTTCAAACAATAATAATTAATTAATTTATAAATAGTTCCAAATTTAAAACAATATTGATCATATGTAATAATGTCAAAAATATAATATAATGTCTGAACTAGAAAAACAAAAATAAAATATACGTACTTATGTCAAAACATATCAAATTCATGTCAAATAAATGTCAAATGTACAAGAAATATACTTAAATCGGAAATTACGAGTATGATAAAGTCAGAAAAAAAAATTACAAAATAATAATAATATTAATTTAAATAGCATCAAAATAGAATTGTCTAATATTGTTTTTGGTCTGTGAATTCCTTTACTGGGTACAGCGACTTTGACAGTAAAAAGTCTTTCATTCGGTGTCCAAAACCATCATCCGATGATTCATTTCTGAGACTGGCACAGGAATGATCATACATGTGAGTGATATTGAGCGCGGATGGAAAAAAACCGGCCAAGTGCGAGTCGGACTGGCGCACGAAGGGTTCCGTACCATTGTCTATAAAAAACTATTTTATTCTATGTTTTTAGTATTTATTGTTATAGCGGCAACAGAAATACATCATCTGTGACAATTTCAGCTAGAACTATCACGGTATCAGTGAGATACAGCCTGGTGACAGACATACGGACGGACGGACAGCGGAGTCTTAGTAATATGGTCCCGTTTTACTCTTTGAGTACGGAACCCTAAAAACAGTATTGAGTGTTCCGGTTATGTAGTTGTAGTGCATAAGTGCCAGACTTTTGGTTTGTTGACAAAACAGTTTCATTCCACCGATATATGTTGACATAGTCTCAGCAACTGTTATACTTCCCTATTATTTCAAATACTGGTGTTTGACCATGTATCTCTTTTTTTACCGACTTCAAAAAAGGAGGAGGTTATATAGACACGCGGCAGCGTGTCAAGCCAAGTTCAAACAAAGGAACTGGCTAGAGTGGCTAGCCAGCGCCGAGTGTATCATTCATTACACGAACCACTTGGTGCCACTTGTGAGCTTGTGACCCTTCTATAACTCAAAACCTTTTTAACGTAAACACATAATACTACGTGTGTTTAATTATATCCATAAGGACATCTAGAAACCCAAATTTCATGAAGCTAGCTCAAACGGTTATAAAGATATGAAGGTCAAAAAGTCGTATATTTTAGCACTGACTGACTGACATTTAGTACCTAAACCTAACCTACTTCCAGATGACCTAGAAGGATGAAATTTGGAATCCAGCTCAGTAATTGTATGTAAACGTAGGAAAAAATCTAAAAATAAAAAAAAGTTAAAAATAGGGGAGGTCCCCAAACAAAAAAAAATTTAATTGTAGCGTTGGAACCGTTACAAGCAGATATTTGAAACTATCCCAATATATGTATTATTATACGAGTATTTGCTATATGACAGAAATATAAAAATAAAGTTACAACAGAAGTAAATCTCAATAGGTACCTACCTAGTTTTCTTTACAAAAAGTAATGATATCCCACCAAAAACATAAATGTAAAAAATAGAGCCAAGTTCAATACAAAAATTATGCTTGGCTGTGGGCTTCGCCGCAAAAAGAATGGAGATCTAAATGAGCGCCAAGTTCTATGCAAAATCCAAATATGTATTTATAGGAACAAAATAACATTATGAATACCTTAAGATTAAACTCCATGTCTTTGCTTTATTGGATACCTATAAAGTCACAACTTTCATCCGTTGATATAAAGTTTAGAATTGAATACAAAGGCATTACAAAGACATTGAAGCTATATTGTCCGACAACTTTGAAATGAGACGACGTAAAAAGAATAACAAACCCGAATTTCCTTCAATAGAGAAGACCAAGTTACTTTTACGAACCGAATAGAATTTCTATAAAGTCTATTGTAAAAACGTTACTCGAGGGCAAGTTTCTAAAATAAATAAACGGCATTAGCTGCGAGCTTGATAATTCTGGCACGTAGAGCCCCGAGCGACTTGGCTTTGTTTTTGCCAAGCACAAATTTTTGAGAAAGGTTAATTTTTATTTGCTTTTTGAGACCGTATTACAATTGATTTATACTGCGCGGTAGAAGCTATGAAGCCTTGCAGAAAATCTTAATCCTGCCAAAGTTATTATAATAAATTAAATTACACTATTTATGGTATATCCTTAGCGGAACCATGATCAACCTAGATCACCGGGTCCTCTGCTAAACTTCTCAGATGCAACCGGGATACCGCTAAGCTGAGAAAGGGATTAGGTAGTTACCGAAGTATTTTAGCAGACATGTTAGGTAGGGCAAACCTTGGCTAATCGGTGAAAGTTAGGGTTTTTGAGTGTTTTTTTAGTTTTTTTTTCTTAATTTTGACGGATGCGTTAGGATACTTGCTGCACGTAAGTAAGTTGAATGACAGTGCCGCCACCTACTGGAAATTATTACAAGCCGTAAAGCTATCGAATAACTTCGCTATTAGACCTTAAAGTAACTATCACCGAATAACTTCATATCACAGATTAGCCAAGGTTTGCCCTACCATCAACAAAGAGATTCAGGTAGAGTTTCTAGAATTTGTGGATTCATCTACCATCAGACCGTTCAACATAGAAAGGAGATTAGACACATACCTAGTTTGAAGTACGGGTCAAAATCAGGAACATTACAAACTAGACGTTTTTCCTCGAACACAATAAAATACAATATAGATAACGGTTTACAAGTAATACGTCACAAAGGCACTTTACATGCCCTTATGGGTCCAGCGAGTTTATTAGACCTTAAAATATGGTAAAAGACGACAAGAAAGACTGAACACTTATTTTTGTTAGGCTGTTAAAGTTTCCCACTGATGTGCCCCTGGATTTCCACTCTCGTCTCTGTCCCACGCAATCCTTGGCCAATCACTTGCAAACGCGTCCATTATGTCATCCTACCCGCCTGCGCCTGCCTCGCCGCATGTGTCCGTCCTTTGGCAACCACCAAGTAGTTGCATGGGCTGACCTCTGTGGATGCATACGGCAAATATGACCAGCCCGGCCCACTTCCACTTAAACAAAAAAAATATTCAATTCAGATAAAATAATCCGTAGAGGTTAGTATTACAATAAAGTTAAATAACTATGTTAGTACCTAAACTTAAGTGCTGAGAGGTTCAGTGCCTGATAAGGGCGCTGTCCCATCTCTCTGCCACGACAGCTTAAGAGACCGTAGCGTCTTAAGCAAGGGAGTTTTCTTGCTCTAACACCAACACTAAATCCTACTAAAAATGCTTTTGACACACGTATGACGTATGTGTACTATTGTTATATTCTGTGATTCTCAACATAATGCCAATCTTCAAAATATCACTGATTAGCTATTTTATTTCCTCCATGCCAATCTTCATTTCCCACACAGGAACGCCACTATACTATAACTATTTTTCCGTCGACCTTTCCTTCTAATGTCAGGAATATTATTATTTACGGGAGAGAGTCATTCGTACGATCCCTGCCAATTCTTAGGCCAGTTTCCACTCGACGAACTATTAGCTATTATAAGTTGACCTCTGAATTCGTAAGAAGTAGTCCTTGTTCGAGATCAAGGATATTCTGGTTTGATTATAGTGCCATGTTTTATTTTGTGATAGACTGTGCTGGATAATCCGATATTTGAGACGAGATAAAGGGAGATTTACCGCCCGCCACCAACTGTTTATTCAATAATCACTGACATATCATGTTGCCCTAGCACTTTGGTAGCGAACAGTATCGATATAGTAATATTTTAGTTTATTTTTCTTAGTACGAAATTCCGTAATACGTATGATCACGACGTCTGGTCTGGGACGTATACGTGGGTGTCGACGGCGTGTTTACGCAGTACAAAACTAACACTTGGTGGTGATTTTAGCCCACACAAGTCTTCCGGCTTGCGGCAGTCGTGACGGAGTTTAAGCAACCAAAATACCTACTGGGGAAGATCAAACATAATTTTTTTTTCATCACACTTGCTCATAAATGGTGTTATTCCTTGCCTGTATACAGAAGGACAATGGCCTAAATTGTTCACGCGGGAAATAATGGTCCCAAGGGAAGTAATGAGCTTGTGTGTGATCTGATTGGTTAAGCAAATCTGGACGGCAAGAATTCTGCTCTGTGATTGGTTGAAATATTGAAGCTCCGCCCTCCACTCGGACTGATCTAGAAGTAAAGTTGTCAATTTTGTCAACATTTGATTGATGCGCTTGTAAAAAAACATAGGTTTTTCTGTCCTTTGTGGTTATTTATTTCCTCGCAAATGTGTTAAAAAACATTGTGTATAACACGAGCGTAAGAATATTGCAAACTCGAGTCATCAAAAGCCCGACGCCGTAAGGCTCCTGATAGACTCTCGTTTACAATATTCCTCATACGCCCCTCGTTAAACAATGTACTATTACTGTATGTCACTGTTATACTGTAAATATATAATTACATTTTTGTACTCGACGATTAAAATATGTATATTAAGATTTCATAGAGAATACTGCAACGTCACTCTTTTCATAGTTGTAGTCCATGTTACTGTCGAAACAATCGAAATAACTACTTTTCGATACGCTCCAGACAACTAAAATAAATTCGACCAATCACGTGGCTGCTTTACTGAACTGTAATGAATTGGACCAATAGAATCGCTTTGATGTCGTACGCTCGTTGATGTCTTTTAAGCTATCAACAAGCGTACGAGCGATGAGCTGCACTTCGTTTCAACAGTATCGAGTTTGTTTAATTAGTTCAGTTGACTCGTAGAAAATTAATTTTAATGAACTCGTACAAAAAGTATTGTTCACAATAGTGTTATAATCAAGCTTTTTAATCTCGTACCTTACTTAGGCCACTCAGCAAGCTTCGTGGCCTTAACACGGTACTCGACTAAAATACTCTCTATTATAACACGATTGTGAAAAAGACTAATTGGTTTACTATTGAGAGGCATAAAATCATTAATACTAATATAGTTACGCATAATTACTTTACGCCGAAAATAAGATATGCATAAGTCACATTTCGCATAATTTTTTATGCATAATATTAAAAAGCATAAATATTAAATACAGAAAGCATAACCCTCATTAAAACTAATAGCAAAAAGCTTAAACATGAATACCCATAACATCATATCAAAATGCATAACGCTATTATCATATTAAAAGGGGTAGGTTGATGAAAAGAACACGAAACCCATAAAGTAGAAGTTTTGTATAGCCTGTATATAGGCTACGCTCTCGTTGCTCTGTGGTAGCAAGTTGCGAATTGTTAACGTCATTTGTAAACATAATTTTTCTATAATTTACAAATTAAAGTCAAGTCATTGTGAAAGCCATTTCTTTTATTTCATCAGGTTATGGGCAACTCGCTCATTAGTGCGTTATAAGATCTGGCTAATAAATAAAAAGTTAAAGTAAAAGTACATAACCTCAAATAACGTGGACGCGCGAATTCTTTTCAGCAATTCAGATACTTACAAAATGTCTTCGCAAAATGGTTTACTATCCATTGAAAAGCTCACAGGACGAGATTATTGGTGTACATGGAGCTTTGCAGTGAAAGCTTTTTTACAATTAGAAGAACTGTGGGAAATTGTGCAAGGTACAGTTATTGACGAAAAAAAGGACATAAAAGCGAAGTCAAAGTTAATATTGCTGGTAGATCCAATACTATACGTCCATATCCAAGATGCGAACACGTCTAAACAGGTATGGGACAATCTTTCTCGTGCTTTTCAAGACTCAGGACTAATACGCAAGGTTGGTTTATTGAAAGATTTAATTAATACCACCTTAGAATCAAGTAACAGTATAGAAGAATATGTTAATAAAATCATGTCATCAGCTCATAAATTGAGGAGTATCAATTTTGCTATTGATGATCAGTGGCTTGGAACTTTAATGCTGGCCGGCTTACCTGACATATACCAGCCCATGATTATGGCAATTGAAAGTTCAGGAGTGGAAATAAGTGCAGATTTAATTAAAACGAAATTGTTACAAGAAGTAAAATCTACATCTGCATCAGATACGACAGCATTTTATGCAAATTCCAAGGCCAAACCAAGTCATTATGCAAAAAATATACAAAGTCAAAAGACAAAAGGCCCCCGTTGCTATAATTGCAATAAATATGGACATTTAGGCAAGCAATGCTGGCACAAGAAAAATAAGACTAGCACTGATAAGCCATCTAATACTGGTTTTATAGCTGCTTTTTCAGCAATGCAGTTACAAGATCACAAGAATTGGTATATAGACTCCGGCGCTTCAATGAACATGACAATGCACCGAGACTGGCTGGATAGCGAGAAACCTTCACCTATAAAAACAATAAGGATTGCTGACAACAAATCACTCCGTGTTGAATGCTGTGGTAATGTCACTATACGAACACCGGCTGAGAACGGGTTCAACACATTACAGGTGAGAGATGTCCTTTACATACCAGAGCTGTCTACCAATCTGCTATCTGTCAGTAAAATAATTAAAGGTAACTGCAAAATTGAGTTTAAGAAAAATGGATGCCAAATTTATAACCAAGCGGGGCAAGAAGTAGCAAAGGCTGATCTTGTAAATGATACATATAGGTTGAATACTTATGATGACACAGTGAATGCGATGTCGGCTACTATTGACAATGATACCTACCTGTGGCACCAGCGCATGGGTCACTTGAACTTTACTGATGTGCAAAAAATACCGGCATGTACTTCAGGTGTTAAGATTTCACGGAACAATGAAAGTAATATGTGCATAACCTGTATAGAAGGCAAGCAGACAAGAAAACCATTCCCGCATAACGGCTCACGAGCAAAAGAATTATTGGAGCTGGTACATTCGGACGTATGCGGACCAATGCAGGCTGTTTCAATTGGAGGTTGCAGGTACATAGTTACTTTTATTGATGATTTTTCAAGAAAAGTATTTGTATATTTTATAAAAAGTAAAGCAGAGGTACATGAAAAATTTATAGAGTTCAAAAATAGAGTCGAGAATGAATTAAACAAGAAAATCAAAAAATTTCGAAGCGACAATGGAAAAGAATACATTAACAAACAGTTTCAAAATACAATGAAAATATCTGGCATATTGCATCAAACCAGTAACCCCTACACACCGGAACAGAACGGTCTCAGCGAGAGAAAGAATCGCACATTAATAGAACGGGCAAAATGTATGATTCTGAATGCTAATTTGCAGAACTGCTATTGGGCGGAGGCAGTAGCAACTGCTGCACACATCATCAACCGTTCACCCACTCGAGCTCTCGAAGACATCACTCCGGAAGAGGTTTGGACCGGTGAGCAGCCTGACCTGAGCCATATGAGGGTCTTCGGGTGTAAGGTCATGGTTCACATTCCAAAGGAACATAGGCAAAAATTAGACGCAAAATCACGAGAGATGATTTTTGTGGGCTACAGTGAAAGCACAAAGGGCTACCGTTGTATAGACCCAAAGAGCAAACAGGCTATAATGAGCAGAGATGTTGTATTCCTTGAAGCCACCGTGAAGCAAAAAAAGGTCTCTTCAGGACCTGAAAAAGAAGGAAATATATTAAATGTTGATAAAAACATCAAGCAAAATGAAATTGAAAAAATAGCATCTGATAAATGTGTACAGAAAAAAGTAGTATACATACCAATACAGGAAGAAAATCAGGATACAGAAGACATTGATGAATCCGAAGAACAGAGCAGTTCAAGTTCTCAGAATGTTACTATTACTGATCCTACTTCAGATTCTGAAACATATGAAGATTTGCTTGATGAAACATACGTACCTGAGGAAATCATAGACACTCCACCCCGTCGAATTAATCTAAGACTACGAAGACGAGAAGAAGAATCCGATACTGCAACATTTCTATGTATAAATGGTGAGTTAGCTATGAGCATGTTAGACAGTGATCCACAAGACATTGATGAGGCTATCCATAGCAATAAAGCAGAGAAGTGGATAGAAGCCATGAAGGAGGAACATGAATCACTACTGAAAAGTCAAACATGGACATTAGTTGACTTACCTGAAAATAAAAAAAGTTATACCGTGTAAATGGGTATTTAAAACCAAGACGGACGAAAGCGGAAATGTAACGCGTTACAAAGCAAGATTAGTCATAAAAGGGTATAAACAAGCAAAAGGCATAGACTACAATGAAATTTATACTCCTGTTGTTCGGAATACCTCCATAAGATATCTGATCGGTTTGGCAGCAAAATACAAGTTACAAATCCATCAAACAGATGCAATTACAGCCTTTTTGCAAGGAGAAATAGATAAAGAAATTTATATGTCACAACCACCACATTTTGAAAATGGAGATAAGGTATGCAAACTAAACAAGTCTATTTATGGCCTCAAGCAAGCGAGCAGGCAATGGAACTTAAAACTGAATGCTGCCTTACTCGAAGTAGGTATGAAAAGATCAAAATTGGATCCTTGCATTTACTTTCGAATAATAAATGAAAAAGACATATTATTTATAACTGTATATGTTGATGACCTGTTATACTTTTTCAACAACAACGATACAGCCATGGAAATAAAAAATAAACTTAAAGAGAAGTTTTTTATGAAGGATCTGGGTGCAGCCAAACACTGTATAGGATACAGAATCACACAGGAAGACAATGGAGACATTTCCCTCGATCAATCAGCTTACATACAAAAAATATTGAATCGATTTGGAATGAATGAATGCAGATCTGTGTCTTCACCATGTGATGCAAATGTTACATTAAAAAAGGCAAGAGAAGAAGGAGATATATTGAGAGATGTGCCGTATCAGGAAGCAGTCGGTTGTTTATTATATCTATCACAAGGCACCAAACCAGATATAACATATATTGTAAACACACTTAGCAGATTTAACAATCAACCCACTACTGAACACTGGATGGCTGTCAAGAGAGTGCTTAGATATTTAAAAGGCACTTTATATACAAAACTCACATATAAGAGTGATATTCATACCAATATTATTGGATACAGCGATGCTGACTGGGCCAGCGACTCTGAAGATCGACGGTCTTGCACCGGCTATTATTTCCTTTTTCAGGGTGCGGCTTTAAGTTGGAACTCACGAAAACAACAAACAATAGCCCTATCTACTTTGGAATCTGAATACATGTCATTGGCTACTGCTACACAAGAATGTATTTGGCTGAAACAATTGGAGGAAGAGTTTTGGCCAAGTTTTTCAGGTATTCCTACAATTTTATATTGTGACAACCAAAGCGCCATTAGTCTTTCAGGCAACGACATGTACCATCCGAGGAGCAAACATATTGATGTCCGCTATCATTTCCTAAGGGAGCGGATATCAACAAACCAAATATCTGTGATTGCTGATCTGCTAACGAAGGGGCTACAAGGACCAATGCACAGGAAGTTTACTGCTTTAATGGGTTTGTGTCCAGGAGAGGATGATGAAAAGAACACGAAACCCATAAAGTAGAAGTTTTGTATAGCCTGTATATAGGCTACGCTCTCGTTGCTCTGTGGTAGCAAGTTGCGAATTGTTAACGTCATTTGTAAACATAATTTTTCTATAATTTACTAATTAAAGTCAAGTCATTGTGAAAGCCATTTCTTTTATTTCATCATAGGTACGTATCACAATGTCTAAAATTAAAAAAAAAAAACTAACGTTTAATAACCTACGTTCAAAATCCCTAAAATCTAAAAATTTAGATTTTAGTGATTTTAGCCTATGGTTTACTTAGTAGTAAATTGCCTAATTGTCATTAGTAGTAAGTTTTAATAAAAGGTTATTCCGTTCTTTTATAAAAAAATAACCTCGAAGACGAAAGCGGTTCCGTCTTCTTACCTATCCGCGATCCGAGTCGGTTTTGCCAAATAAATATTTGATGCCCACCCAGCTTTGCTCCCGCTTTCGTCTTCGAGATTTTTTATTTTATAAAATAGCGGAAAAACTAATAATATCATTTTAGGTATTTTGACCAGCTTCATTCATTTAGACAACTGAAATTATGGAAAATGACAGATATACCAACTAATTATTAGCCCAAACAATAGTATTCCTAATGTATATTCGGCCAATACACATTTTTTTTTTTTTTTATAGCCTTAAGTATCCCACTGCTGGGCAAAAGCCTCCCTCTTTTCCTTCCACGCATCCTTATCCTGGGCAGTCTCCCACCAGTCTTGGTCGAAGATGTCAAGCTCGTCTCGCCATCTCCGACGAGGTCTACCGCGACGCCGTGTTCGGTTGTGTGGGACCCACTTGGTGGTGATTTTAGCCCACAAGTCTTCCGGCATGCGGCAGATGTGCCCGGCCCAGTCCCACTTAAGTTTGGCGGCTGCGTGAGCTACGTCAGCTACTTGCGTTTTGGAACGCAGTATTGTATTTCTAATGCGATCTGTTATTTTCACGCCCAAAATACTGCGTTCCATGGCTCTCTGACAAACCTTGAGGGCAGATTTCTGAACTTTCGTCAAAGACAAAGTTTGTGCACCGTAGGTAAGGATTGGAAGAATGCACATGTCCATGAGTTTTCGTTTTAGGGATGTAGGAAGGTTTCCCTTCATATACTCATTCATGGACCAATAGCTCCTCCAGGCGTTTTCGGTGCGTCTAGCAACTTCTTTGTCTTGTTGAGCCTGGAAGGAGAGTATTTGGCCCAGGTATAAGTACTCGTGGACATATTCCATTCCTCCGCCATCCACTTCTATGCTCCTTTGGACATAGTTAGTCATGAGCTTGGTTTTTGACATATTCATCATTAATCCTACCTCAAGGCTTGCTCTGCTAAGGTCTTGTAGCATGACACTGAGCTCTGTAGCTGACGATGAGAAAAAAACGATGTCGTCGGCGAAACGTAGATTGCAATACACATTAGTCTAGCTAAAATTATGCTAATAGCGTAGTATGCCAGAAAAACAGTAGGCCAAAACATTACTATGCGAAAGTAAGTACTATTATGCCACAAATAATTATGCCAAACCAATTATGCGAAACTGCATTAGTCTAAAAACCATTATGCGATCCAAGGGGATATCTTACATTTCTATACCAATATCATCATTTATTTATTTATTTATTTATTTATCCAAACAATTATTACACAGTATTACAGTTACAGAACTAATGCACTGTGAATCTTAGAATTAAAATTTCCAGCATACTTAATATACTATCGAAGACTGGCGGTCATCCATCGTCTCGCTAAACCTCAAGCATTCACGACAGACTTTTACCCAGCTACAAGCGAAAACATCCCAGTCAGAAGCAGATGCGAGAAGTACATTGAGGCAGTGAAGAGCTCGAATAAGCGGCGACTTACTATGAGCCACAGTTCGCGCCTCCGGAGGAGCAAGCAGTGGACGGTTTCGCGGACGTAGATGCATCCAAGATTGTAACGGAGTGTGCAGCCTCACTATCCGCTCCACCAGTTCAGGGCAGTCTGAATCGCCTCGTCAAATTTTGCAACCAACCTTGAGTAGTGCATAGTTACGCCTCGCTTCCAGAGAATTTAAACCCAATACCCCTAGCAGGAACTTTGTAGGGTATAAAAAAGGATAGTACCCGTACATTTTTTTATAAAAAAATCTCAAAAATGTTTTTTGGATTTTTTCAAGCAGCAAGGCGTAAGAGGACTCATAAGGGTTCCAGACAATCGATGCAGCTTCCAATTTACTACGTACCAGGGCAGTATAAACAAGTTTTATCGCACATGGGCTGTCGAAGTCACGTGCGTTCCGGATAACGAACCCCAAACTTCTAAAACCGTTAACTGCTAAGGCTTTCATGTGCTCATGAAAGTTGAGGTGTGGATCCAAGATGACGCCTAAGTCCTTCACGGTATGGACACGGGTCATGACTTGTGTGCCAAGCCGATATTCGAAGTGCAGCGGATCATCATCACATCAGCCGAAAGACGTCCACTGCTGGACATAGGCCTCCCCCAAAGAGTTCCAAAGTGACCAGTCCTGCGCCACCCGCATCCAGCGGACTCCCGCGACCTTTACCAGGTCATCAGTCCACCTTGTGGGAGGCCTACCAACGCCGCGCCTTCCGGTACGTGTTCGCCACTCGATACCAATATGCATTGGTTTAATTCCACGTTTTAAAGAGTGTTGTATTTTTATTTGACACAAGATTGCGTAATTTATTTAGTAAGCCTGTTTAACTATCAAAATAAATTTTCACCCATTTTCAATATCCAATAAAATTCGTAATTGCGTGACCAAGGAAATTGTTAGTTTTTATAGCACATTTTAACAAAGTTCCTATTTAAATTTACTGTTAACTATTAGCCTTTTATTGCCTACAACTACATATTTATTTAGGAAGTGTCGGCGTGTCTTTGTGACACAGAGGCCTCTTCCAACTTCTTCCACTCTTCTATTATAGATGTGCGGCACTATAGAGGGCATAGAGGGAAGGAGCGAAATTAATTAAAACCAAATTTGCTTGAGCAAACTTTCTGGTAGTCGAAATACAAGTAAAAACTTTTCGGATTTAATAATTTCCTTATAACAGGTTGAGTTTTAAATATTTCAATTAGTAATTTCACTTGCCCAGAAATGTAACTATTATGTAAAAAAATGTTACGTATTTAATATCAATTTTGTGGCACAGCAGCTGGCAAAGGGAATCTTATGACATTGGCACTTTATAGAATTTTGCTTTGTCTTCAAATGAAAAAGGTTTAACATGCAATATTTAACTACTCAGGAGATGCAGGCTACGTCGTCCACTAACCATAAGATGGACGTTGGTATATTTGCCCCTATCATCATCCTCCTAGCGTTATTCCCGGTTGTGCCCCTAAAGGAGCCCGGGGTCCGCTTTGACACCTAATCCCAAGATTTGACATAGGCAATAGTTTTACGAAAGCGACTGCCATCTCACCTTCCAACCCAGAGGGAAAACTAGACCTTATTGGGATTAGACCGGTTTCCTCACGATGTTTACCCTCACCGAAGAGGTTACCTCTTCGGTGAGGGTAAACATCGCACAACCGGTAAATATTCCGTACATAAGTTCCGAAAAACTCATTGGTACGTGCCGGGATTCGAACCCACGGCCACCGCTTGACAGCAGCATGCGTGAACCACTATGCTACCGTAGCTTGTATATTTGCCCCTATCATTGTATAATATAAAAAATAAATCGGTCGTCTTTGATGAATCACTGTACTCGTAAATATAACTGAAATCAAAAACAACTATAATATTCTGTGTGCTAGTTATACCAAGCTCACACGTAGCCATCAAAACTGCGCTAGGAAAGATCATCCCCGAGAAATATATTGACAAAAATTGTTTTCTGGGCCAGATAAATATGTCGCTCGGTCGCTGGCAGCATCCATCACAATTGTGCCAGTCATGGAGATACGGAGCTAGGGGAATTAGTCGCTGGAAAAACTGATTTAGACTGGAATATCAGCTGTTCAGTCTTGCACAAAGCGGTTCCTTGCTCAGATTTTATTATTAATCTAGCTTAAATAACTATTATAAAGAAAATATGCATGCAATTAAAACGTTGTTTGTACAAGAACATGTATTGTATCTAATTAAACGTCGTAATTTATTATTAGGTAAGTTCGTCTACAGTTCATTTCTTGCTCTTAACTCAATTGTTCAAAGGTTAAGAGATCTCTTACAGGGATAAATTCGCATTTGTACCTGTATAACATGTTCTGCCTGTATCATTTACTTACCGTGTCACTGGCATAAATATTTGATGGAACAAAGGCCGCAAAATTATCTGACGACAAATCTATTCAGCGAGCGCGTCAGATATTTTTGCGGCGTTTGATTCATCATAATATATATTGATGCCGGTGACTGTACAATATATAACAAAAACTCTTCATTGCACACCTCAATCAAAGTACAGTACATTATCCTCCTACGATTACTCCGCGGGTCTCAAAAGATTATTGAAATACTCAACAAAAAAAAGCGGCCAAGTGCGAGTCGGACTCGCACATACCCTTCATGTTAAATAAATTGCTTTTTACGATTTATGACGTATTAAAAAAAAACTACTTACTAGATCTCGTTCAAACCAATTTTCGTTGGAAGTTTGCATGGTAATGTACATCATATATTTTTTTTAGTTTTATCTTTATCTTATTTTAGAAGTAACAGGGGGGGGGGGGGGGGGACACACAGTTTACCACTTTGGAAGTGTCTCTCGCGCAAACTATTCAGTTTAGAGTAAAATGATGTTAAAAACATATGGGTATGATGAAAAAAAAAATATTTGAGTTTCAGTTCTAAGTATGGGGAACCCCAAAAATTATTGTTTCTTTCTATTTTTGTGTTAAAATCTTAATGCGGTTTACAGAATACATCTACTTACCAAGTTTTAACAGTATAGCTCTTATAGTTTCGGAAAAAAGTGGCTGTGACGTGACATACGGACGGACAGACAGACAGACAGACATGACGAATCTATAAGGGTTCCGTTTTTTGCCATTTGGCTACGGAACCCTAAAAACGATATCTAAATGTATTGGGTTTTTCAAACTTTCCAAACTAAAATTAAATTTCACGCACTTTTGTGCGTGGAGGAGGACGGAGAGTTAATTTTTTACCATTTTGGTACTGAACCTAAAAAACGAATTCACAATCATTACAAGCACTTGGTTGAACCACAGATATAAATCAATAGCTGTGCCTCTCAGGTTACAGATAGAGGACTACCGCTGAATACTAATCTCATGTCACGAACGGTTAGCGATCGGAAATGACCCCGGAGTCACCCTAAATCTAGGGCTAGACAAAAACTGTGTATATGTGTGATGAAATTTGTATCAACCGTAATAGGAACAAGTAGAGACTTTTGTTTTAAAACTGAACGAAACAAAACCAATTTCGAAAGAGAATTTCCATTGAAGAGGGGAATGCCTTTTAATATTCTTTTGGGCAGGTAGATGATATGTAAGTTTATAATGCTACGCAATAGCTAAAATAGGCAATTTTATTTCATTTAGTGCCATTTTAACCAGTTTAAGAGAGGATTCTTAGATCTAACATTACCTACGTACGATACGTTCGGTATGGTATTTAAATCTGAAAATCGTCCAGCTGCCCTGTAAGATAACATAAGTAAAACTCCCATAACTAAGTTTGTCGACTTGTCACGCCTGACTGCGGACGCTACCAGGAGTTCATAAATCGATGGGGTTCTCAGCTCAGGTGACCAGCGAACGGCTCTTGAATACTAATCTCTCGTTACGGATTCCTGCAGAGGCGTTTTTCGAGTGACCGGACTTCTGAATTATGCTAATCTTTCTAATGGAGTGAGGAAAACGTCAGTGAAGTTTGGAGCGTGGAAATCTGTCCTACCTACGAGGTAGTTAAGCGGATCTATGACGTAACTTGTGAAGTTTATATCGACGGCTGGACGAGTTTAGACGTGAAGGTGTGTTTTATAACTAGTTTTAAGCTATATTTTGGACAATAACGTAACCTTGGAGTGACAGTCCAAGTAGGGTCATTTCGCCGGTTGGCGACCACCTAATTTCATGTGCCGGTTAGCGACCACTTAGCTGACTTGGTGAACTGAAAGCATATTTTCTCGTTTTTTTTGAAAATTCCTATTCCATAACTACAAACAATAAGGCATACGGCTGACTGTTTCAATAGGCTCTGTAGAATTAATGTTATCTTCAATTGAAAAAACCATGTTCTTCAAGTGGTCGCTAACCGAAGGTGGTCGCGTAACCGGCGAAATGACCCTATTAGGTGAGTTTTGGGGCTGTTACTGAAAATCAGCATTCTGAGTGAGTCCTTTTTAACTCATTGAGTATAATGCTGAATAATAATTAATTTGTAATATTTAATCGTATGTAGTTTCTTACTTAGTGTGCTGAATTAATAATTTCTTATTCATAAGAAAAAGATAAGATCAGTGTCTATGCTTCAATCTTTACACGAAAAGAAAAAAAATCACAAAAGGTCTATAATCTGTGTTTCACACTATATTAACTGCGTGACTGGTATTCAGATACACATTCAGATAAGTTTAATGTGAATTATTAATTCATTTTGATAAATGAAATTATGGTTGATATCGATATCAATTATTTACCATTACCGCGTTTTCGTCGACTTCACCATTTTGTATTAATAATAACACTCGTTTCATCACGGACGGAAAGCACAATATGAAATATCAATAAAAGAAATAAAAAAATATTGTAGGTACAATGGGGAATGGATGAAAATTTTAGAAATGCCTGATTTTTTTTTGGTGATAGGAATAACCTTCCTTAGCACCAAAAAAAAGTTGCAGACTTGTCAGCTGCGTCAATTATTTTTGAAAAATATAAACAGTTTCCTCACTTACGTTTTGTGGTTAGGACGGCGAATGAGACACTTTCCTTGATCCGTCTCATATTACAAAAAATATTTTAAATATCTGACCCTGGCAATGACCAATATAGCTGCTGCAGCTGTCAATATCATTGCCAGTGTCAGTTTACCACGGATTTTTATGATATTTTTATGTAATACTAGCTGTTGCCCGCGACTTCGTCCGCGTAGAACTTTTTATCGTCTTAGAAACTGATTTCTCTCAATACAAAATTTGAACCCTCTTTTAGGGGATAATTATAAAAAAAGTTGATGTTCATTTTCTAGTTTGTGAACAAACAGTCTAAAACCAAAGTTAAAAATCTCATACTTTAAAAATGCCTTGAAATACTCAAACTTTAAACCAATTTTAACACTCTTAGGGGATGAATTTGGAAAAACTCTGAAATCAGTTTTGTAGTCTTTTAACGTACAGAATAAGACCGAAGTTAAAAATCTCTTACTCACACTTTAAAATTTTATTGCTCGCCATTTAAAATTTGAACCCCCTTTTAAACCCCCTTAGAGGTTGAATTTTTCTAATCGCTGAAAGAACTTTTTTCGTAAACTTTTAAGTCTCTAGCTCAAAAAAAGTGTTGCCCATACAAAGCTTTCTTAACCCCCTTAGGGGTGGAATTTTCTAAAACTCTGAAAGTACTTTATTATTAATTTTAATAAGTAACATTTTGAATAGTTTTAAGTATAGTAAAAAAAAAAGTTTTTCCCACACAACACTGGCTACCCTTCTTAAGGATCTTAAGGATCCCCTTAGGGATGGAGTTTTCTAAAACGCTGAAAGTTCTTTTTTAGTATTCTAATAAGTAATCTTTTTGCAAAGTTTTAAGTCTAACTCAAAAAAAAGTGTTGCCCATGCAAAGCTTGCTCTCATTTTTAACCCTATTAGGGGTGGAATTTTCTAAAACGATTTGTGTTCTTTTTTTGTATTTTAATAAGTAATCTTTCTACAAAGTTTCAAGTCTCTAACTCAAAAACATAAACTTTCCCTGATAAAAACTTTGCACCCCTTTTTATCCCCCTTAGGGATAGATTTTTTCAAAACGCTGAAAGTCTTTTTTTTTGTATTTTTATACGTAATCTTTCTACAAAGTTTTAAGTGTCTAGCTCAGAAAAAGTGTTCCCCATTCAAACCTTGCACCCTTTTTTAACCCCCTTAGGGAATGATTTTTGTAAAACGCCGAATGTAGTATTTTTCATGTTCTAATAAGTAATTTTTCGTCAAAATTTTAAGTCTCTATTAAAAAAAAATATGTTTTTCCCATACAAACTTTGCACCCTATTTTACCCCCTTAGGGGTGAAATTTTCCAAAACGCTGAAAGTACTTTCTTTGTATTTAAATAATCTTTCTACAAAGTTTTAGGACTCTAGCTAAAAAAAATAGTTTCCTACATACAAACTTTGCACCCCTATTTTAGCCCCCTATTTTTATGGGTAGAATTTTCTAAAACGCTGAAAGTACTTAATTTGTATTCTGATGACTAATCTTTCTACAAAGTTTTAAGTCTCTATTTAAAAAAAATATTGTTTCCCCCATACAAAATTTGCACCCCTATTTTACCCCCTTAGGGGTAGATTTTTTTAAAACACTGAATCTAGGTACTTTATTTGTATTCTAATGAATAATTTCTCTACAAAGTTTTAAGTCTCTATTTAAAAAAAAGTAGTTTTTCCCATACAAACTTTGCACTCTATTTTACCCCTTTAGGGGTAGAATTTTCTAAAACCCTGAAAGTTCTTTATTTGTATTCTAATGACTGATCTTTCTACAAAGTTTTAAGTCTCTATTTAAAAAAAAATGTTTCCCCCATACAAACCTTGCACCCCTATTTTACCCCCGTAGGGGTGGAATTTTCCAAAACACTGAAAGTGTTTCATTTGTATTCTAATAACTAATTTTTCTACAAAGTTTAAGTCTATAGCTCAAAAAAAAAGGTTCTCCCATACAAACTTTGCACCCCCATTTTACCCCCTTCGGGGTAGAATTTTCAAAAATCTCTTTTTATACCTAGCCCACGTTATAAAAGCAACATACTGTGCAAAAATCAACTCTCTAAGATTAGTAGTTTCGGCTGTGCGTTGATGAGTGAGTGAGTGAGTGATTGAGTGAATAAGTCAGTCAGGACATAGGCATTTATTATGTATAAATAGATAGAAGATAATGAAACTCCCATTCAAATATCTCAAAAAATTATGAAGCTACATCCGTTTTAATGTCGCTTGTTAGAGTGAGAAAACGATGAGGGACTGTGACGTCTATATACTCGAGCGTCATAGTAAAAAACAATCGTTTCATATGAAGGTGCGTTTTGCGGAAAAGGGACAGAACATACCCCCTCTTAAAACTTTGGACTCTTATAACTTAATTATTACCTATATAACCTCTTGCTTTGTTTTTTTCTCCATTTGACTATATTTATTTTAAATTCTTTTTCGAGAAAATACATTATGATTATTTACCATATTTTCGATTCCTGAGCTATAACCACGAACTTCGGAATGCGAAAATATTCGGGTATCTCTATCTCTATCGCACTAACCATACTCGAGTGACAGGGATGCAAATATATGAACATTGAGTATCGGTTTTCGTGGTAGCGCCGCAGGTACTTTGGCTGAATGCGCCGAGCGCGTGCCATTGTCATTCAAAAAAAACAAATTCGTGTTAATTATATTGTTCAAATTTGTTGATTTCATTTATTGAAATTACGACATAAAACGACATTTGCGCATATAAGTTCTCATATCAGAATCGAATATTTTTTTATGGTTTATATTTTAGCATTTGTCTCGTAAAGGTCTATCGTAGATGGGATTTAAATTATTAATAAGTGAAAGGCAAAGCAATTCCGCCATTTTGACGAAAATTTGACGGTTCTTATAGCTGACAGTTGGAGCAGCGTTTGATTTCAATAAAAATAAATGAAAAATTAAATGATGTCGTATATTTCGGAAAATTAATTAACTGTCGCAGTCGGATAAAAACTATCCTAAGTTGCAGCTAGAATAATAATGTACCTATATAAAATGTTTCATATTTTTCCGTTCATGGGATGCTGAGAACATTCGAACCGCGCAAAGCTTAGTTTCAAACTGGCTGATTCTTTTTTTAATTTAGAGATTTATTATAAGTGGAGATGAGACGGATCAAGGAAATTGTCTCATTCGCCGTCCTAACCACAAAACATAAGTGAGGTAACTGTTTATATTTTTCAAAAATTATTGACGCATCTGAAAAGTCTACAACTTTTTTCTGGTGCTAAGAAAGGTTATTCCTATCATCAAAAAAAATATCAGGCGTTTCTAAAATTTTCATCCATTCCCCATTGTATTTATTTCTCCTATTTTTTTGTTGAATCATTCGATTCAAATTATGATAACTTATCGTTAAAGACGTACCTACCTTTACCGTACCGTAAACTGTGAGTTTTACTCGGTGCTGTGAGTAAAAACCCAAAAGAAACCAGTAATCAAAACATGAGAACTAGCTAGTTCGATTATTCGACACCGTATTGTAAATCTTATCCGCATTTTTAGAATCATTGTTTTTTTTTTCTCTTTATTGTTTTAGGAACATTTAATCACTTAAGATTACGTCAGTTCCATTGTCCCTTAACCTAAATTACTAAAGCTATGTATTAAGTAGTATTATATTGCATAAGGTATTCTAGCACAAATAAATATATCAATTTGGCTTCTTCTGAGGTCGGGGCCGCTAGTATACACTGAAATACACCTACATCTAACTAATTATTATTAAGAATGAGTGATGTGATCAATACTTGCCTATGAATTTCATTCCGGGCACACTCCGTCAATATGTGTTGAACATCTTCTAACATGTTACAAATTTCACAATTCGGTGATGGAACTTTTTTCATTAAATAAGCAAATTTATTAAGCGGAATGTGACCGGAACGCAACCGTCATCATCAGAGCCCGGATTTTTCACGGCAAAACAAAACACTATATCATAATCTAGCCAGTGATAGAAAAAATATTTTATCGATATCGAGTATTAGGTATAAAAATAACATACCGATATGGGTATATTTTTACATTATTAACCTTTTTATATTTTTTAATAAAAAAAATAGAAGTGTATTTTTCTTCCGAAAACGCCATAAGGTATTTGAGTGAACTAAAAAGTCTCGTTAATGACTATACCACTACCACCTCATTGAAAATAATAGACAATACAGTCAGACACTTATTACTCCATAATACTTTAAACGTCATTCCATTACGTATAAAACATAAATTGTGTCGAGATATAATTTAATTCTTATACCGCTTTGAAACCGACGTGTTTCATATTATCACCTGGCCGGTTTGCTTATGCTCGGCTAAAGCTCAAAACGAGCTGCAATCACCAGGGATATGTGAGAAAATGAAAACTATACAAATGTGTTTAAAAAGATGTAAACAAACGCTGCACCAGTCATGGGAAGTTTTTTTGGGATTCAAAAGAAAACAGGTTAGTACATATATGGCACACTTTATTTCCTCTCTTTAGGTGTATTTTCTTATACAACACTATGTCTGTATTTCTAGTAATCTGGGTAATTCCTGTATTTGTTTTGCTCAGCTTAAAGCTTGGGTCGTATACGGATTCTAAATCACGAATTAACCAGACTATCTTTCCTATCTAAAGGTGTTAGTACCTAAGTTATAGTACCAGAAATTAACTTTCATATGTATTTAAATTGGAACAGTCTTTCATATTATTTAACCTATCTTTCCAGGGAACCGCAGAATGGCAGACTCCTACTATGAAAACAAATGTTTCACCGACCTTCAGCTCGAGGAAGTTGTGGATTACCGGGCGCGCACTGGAGAAACACCGTGCGGCGACTCGCCGGTTCCAAAGGTGAAGAGAAAAGGTGGACAAGCTACCATGCACTCTTCAAACAAAGAATCTGGTCTTTAAATTTATCCAAACTGGATCTTCCCGTCTCACTGAAAATAATAAAATTGGTTCCATTGGACCTGTACTACAAGCTGACCTGAGATACTACCAAAAAGGTGCAAATTTATCTTACCAATAGTGAACTATAACTTTCTTAGCTCTTCATATTGTGAAAGCTCCCACCTCGCTGAATTCCTGTGTTTTTTCTCCCTTTCAGGACACCGGTACGGAATCAGCTCCCAAAATGATGACCTCCAATGGGTCAGAAAAACTTCCTTCACCAAGCTGCTACTCTGTCGACAGCAAATTCAAAATGGTCGCATCCAGGAAAGCCACCTGGCCTCAGACCTTATCTCTAGTATTGCAGTGGAATAAATTCCACATCCCCGAATATTGTCCTTTAATTTTTATCTCAACTAATTGACTCTTACTAACATTAAGTTATAGGAAATTAACTGTAGTATTTTTAATTCTTCGTAATTATCCTTTGGTTTAGAATTAGACACTATTTCCAAAATTTCATTCATTAAGTTTAACAACAACCCCTATATATCTATTAAATGTTGGATTGCTACCCAAGTAGAATTAACGCAGTTTTATCCTTAAAAATAGGATTTTCCCCTAAGCTGACAACACAGACCACAGGCTCAATACAACGCAATTAAAGCTATTTGAGACTCCCTTTCAGATGCTGTGTTGACTTTTTAAGACAGTACTACACTATGCCGTTTTTTCCTTTCTGCTTTTTAAATCATCACATCATTAATCTTTGAATATTAAATATAAAAATGTCACTCCGTGACAATATACGTATAATACCTTAATATTACAGTTATTAATAAAAAAAAATAATTAGTAATGTGCACGATCGGATCAAAACGTGGATAGAGTATCACCCTGAATTAGTCTATAATGAAGTGACCTCTACTATATACTGCTCTATGTGCGATATACATCCGTAACTGAAGAAATGCAATATTGACAATAATCTGAAAAGCAACCGCCACAAAAACCGTTCGGGACAACCAAATACAAAACATAAATTTTATTTGGTGACGTTTTTTCTTCTACTACAACTATCGATATCGATAAAATAATGTTTCTCCCACTGGCTAGATTACGATAGTGTTTTGTTTTGCCATCATCAAGTTGCCCCAAGAAGTCAAAAGCGCGTCGAATATGAGGTGTTTTGTGAAGAGACTTAAAATTAAATTAGCATCCGATGCATGATGAATTTCTCAATAATGGCTGAAAGCAGAACGACTTTTCAACTGGCTCGCTGCCCAATCAATGGTTATGTATGTAATGTTGAAGGACCTACTTAACAAATAAATGTACTAATAATAATTAATTCGTTGACTAACACGCTGCAGTATACCCAAACTAAGACAAACTTACCTTCATAAATAAATAAATAAATATTACGGGACAATCTTACACAAATCAACCTAGGCCCACGGTAAGCTCAATAAGGCTTGTGTTGTGGGTACTAGGCGACGATATATATAATAGATAAATACATATATATACTTATATACATACATAACATCCATAACTCAGGAGCAAATATTCATGATAAACACACAAATAAATGCCCAGACCGGGATTCGAACCCGGGACCTCCAGCTTCGTAGGCAGAGTCACTACCAACTGGGCTACGGAGGCCGTTAAATGATATTATTATGTGTAATGTTATTTAAGATCTAAAAAAAATTACATGTAAAACTACGTTGTATAAAGGAATAAATGAAATGAATGAAATCATATCAGACGAAAGACGTCCACTGCTGGACATAGGCCTCCCCCAAAGAGTTCCAAAGTGACCGGTCCTGCGCCACCCTGTCCCTGGCCTCACGCCAGCTCAGTCCAACTGCTCGCAGTTCACTCTCGACTGTTCGCCGCCATGGCTTAGGACGTCCAGGACCCTATTTCACACTTGACAATTGTCACCTGACACTGACAATTCACCAAACATTGCTCGTTCTAAAAGTTAAGGTGGTCGCTAGGTAACTTTGTGGAATCAGCAATGTAAAGAGTATAAAATTGTCGTTGTCAGGTGACAATTGTCAAGTTGGTGAAATAAACGCCAGCACGTCCGCGATTTCACCTTCCATTCGGGGGATTCCATTCAAAAGCGATGCTTGCATTATTTAGTTCCCCTCTAAACTACTTAGGTAATTTCTCCATAAAGGTATTTAAAACAAGTCTGTTCAACGGGTTCCTACAAACATGACAATACAAAATACATTTGCTTCTAACTCACCGCCCGGTAGAGTAATGTAAACGAAGGCAAATGCGTCTCGCAACAAAACAACATAAAGCGCTAATTCTGCGCGGTCATAAAGGGGTCTAAATATATGTAATTAAAACTTTCCTCCCTAGAGCGGGGGGACGCAAATTATTTACTGGCGGTCTTGGTAATTAACAGGTAATATACATTAAACAGGTTGTATTCCTTACTCACGTACAGTCCTTGGACCTTGTACAGTCAGTCAAAAATGTGGTCGAGGTTCATTTGAACGTCATGAAACAACAAGGTCGATTTCCACTTGCAATAATATTATGACAGTAACCTTAGGGACAATCATCTCACAGAAACTTTTGTCAAAACTGGTAGACCACTTTCTTGGCCGACCGTTCATAGAGTACCTAAGTACTATTTGAATGTTCTCGAGATTAAGTGTAAAATAATATCATTCTACAAACTTATGCTATCTATATTAACCCATTCAGGGCCCATGACGACACATATGCGTCAGAGCGCTACGAGCGCTTTTCGCTACATACGAGGTTTAACCTGCTACGGACTACGGCGTAGCGCTACGAGATTAGCGTGGCCGTGAATGTAGCTTTGTCAGTTTTTATTAAAAAGGGTAATTTCCAGAATGAAATAAAATAAAATATATTCACCAAAAAATCTACATAAATCGCATCATGTACTGTAAAGAGATTGGAAATGGTACATTGTAGTTCATCATCATCATCATATCAGACGAAAGACGTCCACTGCTGGACAAAGGCCTCCCCCAAAGAGTGCCACAATGTCCGGTCCTGCGCCACCCGCATCCAGCGGACTCCCGCGACCTTTACCAGGTCATCAGTCCACCTTGCCTACCCACGAAGCGCCTTCCGGTACGTGGTCGCCATTCGAGAACCTTTCCGCCCCACTGGCCATCGGTTCTACGTGCAATGTGCCCCGCCCACTGCCACTTAAGTTTAGCAGTTCGGAGGGCTATATCGGTTACCTTGGTTCTGCTGCGGATAGCCTAATTTATGATGCGATCGCGCAGAGAAACTCCCAGCATAGCCCTCTCCATTGCCCTTTGAGTGACATTGTAGTTATTTAAAAAAAAATGTTTTCTTCGCAATTATTTAAGATGCCGTTCTCCTAAACCAAACTACAAAACGAACAGACACTCTGACGGAACAAAAAGTTGTAACTTATAGCTACAACAGTGTTTGATATATCTTCAATATATGCCAAAATACCACCGGCTGTTGTACAGAAACTTGAAAACCAAATTCCTTCATACAATACCCCATTAAACAGGGTCGTTATCCATTCATCCTTTAAATAAATAAAATCACATTCCATGCGAGCCCCGGCCTACCCTGCTACCCAATTATCTAACTATAACTATATCAGGCGGTTCGCACAGTTGATAACCAAAAATGAGTGTCGCTGCCGAGGGCGGGCGGACGATAAGGCGGTGGTCCCTGGGCAGCTATTTGTCCTTGCCTGCCACATACTACAGGGCCGGAACAGTAACAGCATGCTCATCCTTCCATAACTTATCTTATCTAGGTGAGGGCCCTTTCGGATGCACTTCGACCCAGTGGGATCTTTTGTGCATTTCCCCTATACTATTATTTATTTAATAGCCTTAAGGCGCCGCACGTTCATGGTCTTCTCTCCCTCTCACTGAGCATAAGCGTGAGCGAGATGGAAGTGCGTGTTCGAAAGCGCGGATATCATGTTTTTTCGAAATATTTCAGAAAAAGCGGTAAATTTTTAAGAAATTTAAGTAAGCATGAAAATAAAGTTATTGTTTATTACTTTATGAAGAAGATTATAAAATTTCATCTTTTTCTGATCAAAAATAGAGCAGTAAAATGGTTACAAGTGAAATAATAGGCAACACTTTAGATTTTTTTTTCTCTACTTTCGTTTGTTAGAGAGTCAATACCGAAATCACATTTTCTCGAACTGGATCTCATTACCTCCATTTTGCAAAAACATTTTTGATACTTCTCTTGTCAATTCGTCGCGCTCACACATACACGGCTAAGTACTAAAGCGAAAGAAAACCTATGGACCTAAAAGTTTTACTTGTGGAATTTTATTGTGCTAAACAAGTATATTGGTTGCATTTATTTATGTTTTACACTCGATATTAAGGTAATTTATGTAAGCTCTAAGTCAGATTCTTAAAGAGAGTGTGAGAATAAAAATATTTGTGTTGGTTTACTTACTGGTTGATTTACTAGGTACTATGCTGCGGCTATCTGCGGAATGAGATAGTTGGATACGTCAACATGGCGTGATATAAATGTGCTTTTGGGAGTTTTTCAGCTCCGAGGGACGGAAGGGATTGTTTAATTATCACGTACATTTCAGGTTTCTTTATGTTTTGAGAAACAGCAGTCAGGGAATTGTATGTATATCTTAGTAAAGTCGATTGGCGCTGGGCCTGCCTGAACACACTTCAAAGTAAGTAAGTAAGTTGTATTTTATTTGCAAAGATTCAGTGATAGCTTTAACTTATAGAATCTTGATGGTCTACTATCACGATGTTCATTTAATACATGTTTCGTAGATAACTTCACTAGGTACTTTGATTACGAAAACAAAGACCGAGAAAAAAAATCGCACACTTAATATATTATGTGGGTTCAAAAAGCGCTAGGTGGTGCTTTTTAGGGTTCCGTACCCAAAGAGTAAAATGGGACCCTATTACTAAGACTCCGCTGTCCGTCCGTCTGTATCTCTGTCCGCCTGTCACCAGGCTGTATCTCATGAACCGTGATAGTTAGACAGTTGAAAATTTCACAGATGATGTATTACTATTGCCGCTATAATAACAAATACTAAAAAACAGAATAAAATAAATATTTAATATTTGCTGTATAGCAAACGTGATTTTTTGCTTTTTTTATAGATGTGATTGTCCGACTCGCACTTGGCCAGTTTTTTCACATTGTGTTGATCTTTGTTTCAATTGTCATAACTTTTTCATGGTCATATCGACATAACACATCTCCCAGAGCGACAATCATTGGCCTATTTCGCAAAGCTAAGCATAAGTTACAATTTTATAAGTCTAACAAGCAATTTATCTTTTAAAATCTTCAAAAACATCAATAAGTAAATTAAGTAATCTTAAATTACATTTTCAGCTCACACATCGACAGTAAATTTCATCTCTGCAATATGTGCAAAGTAATGGCTACGAACTAGGCTACTCTCCACAATTTTCCCCGAGAAAATCCCATAGGGACAACCAGTCCTTTTTGGGAATTTCCGCTTTTTGGGGATGTGCCCATTTCGAAATAACAAAGTTCATGGCTTTAAGCCTCTGTTTACTTACGTCTGAAAACATGTAGGCTTTCGCACTTATGTCTTAGGGTTTAAAATTGTATAGTTACACAGTTCAAACATTTATTTTGTAAAGTAAATACAAGATGGTAATTAACAATAACTAAATTAAATTGAAACTGCGTTAAACATAAAAAAGGCTCTCGAGGCATTGTACCGAGGATGCTGGCGGCATTTCCTCGTTGAATTGCAATGCTGATGCATTGCGCAAGACAGCCGCCAGCTCCTCGGTCACTAGTTACATTTCGCTTACACAGTTATGTCTGATTTAACTGTTTTATTCTGTCAAAGAGGTTCGAGGAAACCAAGGGCAGCGCGTTTTTTATAAAATGCCTTTTACTTTACTTTCAGAATTCGGAAAGTTTGAGTTTTACATCCTCCGAATCATGACACACATAACGGCCTCCGTAGCCCAGTGGGTAGTGACTCTGCTTACGAAGCTGGAGGTCTCGGGTTCGAATCCCGGTCAGGGCATTTATTTGTGAGTTTATCACGAATATTCGTTCCTGAGTCATGGATGTTATATATGTATATAAGTATCTATATGTATTTATCTATTATATATATCATCGCCTAGTACCCACAACACAAGCCTTACTGAGCTTACCGTGGGCCAAGGTTGATTTGTGTAAGATTGTCCCGTAATATTTATTATTATTTATTATTATTTATTTATTATGACAACTCTTTATTGTGATAAAGAAAAAGTGCGTCGAGTTTTTCAATCAAGTATGTGTCACTTCTTTTCATTCATTTGTAATGCTCGAAAAACAAAAAAAAGAAACCATATTCCGTGAAAACAAGTAAAGGGTACACTTTTGATCAAAACGCCAAATTTAACGAGTCGTATGACTAATTAGTTATGGAGGGTTCATACAGGCAGAGAAAAGAAATCTCTTTGGTTCTCGAATAACTGGAGCCTAAAAACTGCGAAATAGAACCTTAGTAAAGCTTGCACTGAGGTTCATTTTCTCAGATATCACATATTTGGGATCATTAAAAATCCACAAATTTGGTATTCAAAGCTACGTTGGAGCGTGTGAATTTATCTCAAACCCCATATCCCATTTAGACTCCCATGTCCTTTTCATTTGCACACAGGATGGTCATTTTTTTTTCGTTCTCTATATACATGATTCAGATCTACGTTCAGTTTTATTACAGTATCGTGGCCAAATTTTTGTTACATTGCAAAAGTTTCTCCACAATTTCACTTGATGATATGTAGCGGTGGGTGGAAGCTTTACTGCCTATCTGCCAGTGCTATTAACATCAAATATTCAAGCTGTAAGTTACGAAATTAGTGCAAATGACTTGAATTTTTTAAATATTTTCAGTTTTATTTTTAAAGTTATTTCCAATTAAAAAAAAAAATTTGTTACTACTGAATTTCAGAAAAACTAAGTTTCCTCAAAAGTAAAATAAATGAATGCCACCTGAAATACAATATTAAAGCAACTTGCATTTCCCGGTAACCAAATACTTCGCAGCAAAACTAGAACAAACAAAATAATTTTAATGACCGCTTTAAAAGCCGTCAGAAATTCAAGTTGAATTCCTACAAGTCTGAGTTGGAATTACGTTTGCCGCGAGCGGAGTTAAAGCGCTGGTTCTAAAAACCGAATATTCTGGCAAATATATGCCGGTTTGGGGAAACATAGGGGCGAGTTGGGAGGCCGGGAGCGAAGATTTCTTCTTTGACGCTACACCATAGATGGTGTGTTGTAACTCCCATCGCATACGAGGGTGTTTCAAGTTTAACTGTGTCATCGCAGCGTCCGGACCAAAGTCTTATTTTTTGAGATGGTTCTTCCGATACAATAAACATTGCATACCTACCTTTAAACATACCTTTATTGTATCGGGAGTTTTTACATTTTTAACATGTCATCAGGCCTTATCACGCGATAAGTGATAGGATAGAGCTGCCGTCCCTGGCTGACACCGTTCGATAGAATGAGACGACGCGCTTATCCTATCACTTATCGCGTGATAACGCCATCCATGCTACGGGGAACCTTCCACCTGATTTATCTGCCGTGTGTTCTGGGCCTGTATTCCTTCCAGGACGTTTGACTTAACCCTTTAATGGGTAATGGCAATATATCCGCCGTCATAGATGAAATAAAAAGCGTCCAAGTGCGAGTCAGACTCGCACATGAAGGGTTCCGTAAAAAAAATTGCGGTTTACGATTTATGACGTATTAAAAAAAAACTACTTACTAGATCTCGTTCAAACCAATTTTCGGTGGAAGTTTGCATGGTAATGTGCATCATATATTTTTTTTAGTTTTATCTTTCTCTTATTTTAGAAGTTACAGGGACGGGGGGCACACATTTTACCACTTTGGAAGTGTATCTCGCGCAAACTTTACAAGTTTATAAAAAAAAATATTAGAAACCTCAATATAATTTTTGAAGACCTATACCTATACCCCACAATTTTTTTTTTGAGTTTCAGTTCTGTGTATGGGACCCCTAAAACTTAATATTTTTTTAGATTTTTGTGTGAAAATCTTAATGCGGTTCGGTTCACAGAATACATCTAATTACCAAGTTTCAACAGTATAGCTCTTATAGTTTCGGAAAAAAGTGGCTGTGACATACGGACGGACAGACAGACAGACATGACGAATCTATAAGGCTTGCGTTTTTTGCTATTTGGCTACGGAACCCTAAAAACGATGGTGTTCTGACCGGTTTACGGTTCAGAATTGAATTTTTTGATAGAGTTGTCAAAAAGTCAAAGGGTTCGGGACTTCGGGACACGTCCCCACTTCAATGTCTCTATTTTCCCCCAACGCAAAAAGAAGGAATATTATACGTTTGATGTGTCTGTGTGCCTGTCTTTGGGTCTGTCTGTGGCATCGTAGCTCCTATACAAATGGACCGATTTGAATGCGGTTTTTGGTCTGAAAGCCGATCGAGATGGTTCTTAGCTACGTTTCAAGTTTCAACAAAATCGGTTTAGCCGTTTTTGAGATATTGAGGTGATATAGGAGGTTTTTCAACTGGTCGTAGTTAGTTTTTCAAAATCCGAATGACAGGAATATCAAAATAGATATTATAAATTCTCTTTATCGAATAACGCTGATGGAATATCAGCCCGTTTGCATTAAGCGAAGATACCAAACTTAAACTGCTTAACGTGGTAACTCGTGTGGAAAAACCCGCTTATAACTTTAGTCGCGTTTGTGAGGCATTCACTGCCAGCAGGAAGCGCATATTTGCGATATTTTTCGTACAATTTTATACCCTCAATTCATCCTTGGAGAAGGAATTAAGTGGTTTGAATTGGGAATTTCTGCATATTGGGGCTTAAGATTCTTTATTCCTAATCAGAATTTTACAATTCACTTTTGGCACTTAGCATGTGAATTGGGAACTTAAAACTATGTATTACATAATATTGTGTGAAATAAGTCAAATAAGCTAAAGAACACGGAAAACAATGAGGGTTTTTCAACATGCGGTATAAAAACAATTCAGTCACATACATTTTATAGGCACGTTAAACCTCCATGCCCTGTGTCTCGGTTGTAAGTCTTAACACTACTTTCTCATTCACATGATATAATTTAACCCCACGTAAAATTTCTTTTTTGCGTTGGAAGATATATTACTTACAATAGTCGCTCTTACGAAAACTCTGTAGGAAAGTGGTATGAAATATAACGTTAAAGTAGTCGATCTCTAATTAGTATTTTTTTTTCTCAACTTCTCCCAACAACAGACTTGGTCGTTCTTCAATTTCCGTACTCATACGCAAAGTGAAGAAATTGGTTGCCTATAAAGTCGGTTTACGCACGATAATTTTACGTGATAACGTCATAAAGCCGAACGCTCGGCTCAGGCGGAACGGGACAGTGAGTCATACTTTTTCATGCGTGCGCCGGTGTTCAACGATTTATAAGACGTTATCACGTCAAAACCTGTAACACAGGCCAACCGAAACTAAGTCTAACGCCAACGTCACAAGGGCACTAAAGCTAGTTTTTCCACCGTGTCGGACCGCGCTAGCTGTCCGTGCGTCCACACACCGCTGTTGATAATCGCGAAATCAAAATCAAAATCAATTATTTATTCTGCAAATAGGCCACAAGGGCACTTTTACATGTCAAATGGTGTTCTACAATATAATATTAATAATCTTACACAATAATCATTTTAAAATTGCAGATTTTAACTAATTAGTACCTAAATGGTTACAAACTAAATGTCACTGAATGAAAACTAGAACAATCCAAAATTGTAAAATATTATCAAATACATTCGATATAAGGTCTGTATCAGAATTAACAATAAGTTTATGATATAATTTAGTACCCCAGAGATGTATAATGTCTCTGAGCATCCAAATACAATTAATAATTATTCTAATGTTCTTATAGAGATGTATACTGTCCCTAAGCGTTAAAACAGAAAAAAAAGGATCATTAATGTAATATTGTCAGAGATGTACAGGGTCAATAACAATCAAACGTGTCAAGAACAGAATGATGTCTCTCGTCAAAATAATGATAATAACACTAGTATTTAGGTAGTTACTATGCCCTTGCAAGCATGAACAGACCGGACTCCACAAACAGCACCCGATCACGAGTATGACGCATATCTCAGCCATCGCCTCCCTCAACCATATGTTAGGGAAGGTGGCGACCCGATCAACGACGCCACCGTAAGCAAAGCCCTTTAAGCGAGCATGACATATTCAAGCCACACTGGACATTGATAATAGCAAAGATTAAAGCTACTTGTTCGGCGAGAAAAAGCATTACGTGCTCTCATGTTACATAAAACGGAACAGCTATTTCCGGTACTTATAATAATTACAAAGGTAATACGCCAAGACAATCATACTCGAAGGTATATTAATTCTAATACAATTTGACTGCTACTGGCTTAAAGGCATTTTTGTCGTTTATGAAATCGTTGACATTATAATACGCCTTGCTTAGCAAATATTTTTTTATATGAGACTTAAATTTACTTAACGGCAAATTAACAATTTCGGTAGGTATTTTATTGTAAAAACGTATACAGTTCCCCACGAACGACGTGCTAACCTTGCGAAGACGACTGTACTGCACTGCGATCTTGTGTTTACTTCTGGTGTTGTAGTCGTGGATATCACTGTTGAGATTGAAGTCCTGAAGGTTTTTCCGCACATACATAATATTCTCAAGAATGTATTGGCATGCTACAGTAAGAATATTTGCCTCCTTAAATTTGTCCCTGAGAGAATTTCGGGCTTTTAGTTCGTAGATGGAGCGTACAGCTCGTTTCTGTAGCACGAAGATGGTCTGGATATCAGCCGCTTTTCCCCACAACAGGATTCCGTAGGACATAACACTGTGGAAGTAACTGTAGTACACCAGCCTGGCCGTCTCAACGTTTGTTAACTGTCTTATACGTCTTACTGCATAGGCTGCAGAACCAAGTTTGCCGGCTAGGGTGTCGATATGCGCATGCCATTGTAGTTTTGAGTCCAAGGTGATGCCTAAAAACACTGTTCTATCTTCAAATTCCAGTTCATTGCCCTTTAATTTGATCCTGGTATTGTTTACGTGCTTGACATTAGGTAAAGTGAATCTGATACACTTTGTTTTCTTGGAATTTAACAGTAAATTATTTGCTGTAAACCATTCCACAACAGTGTTGAGCGCATCATTAATATTATCGAAGCTTGTCTCTTTCCTGTCTACCTTGAAAATAAGCGACGTGTCGTCTGCGAATAACACTATATCATGCTTATCTTGCACCACATTTGGTAGGTCATTGATGTAAATCAGAAACAAAAATGGACCCAGAATCGAGCCTTGAGGAACACCAAGAGCAACAGTTGTCCCCGCTGAGTGCATCCCGTTGACGACTACTCGTTGTGTTCTCTCAGAAAGATACGATGATACAAGATCAAGAGCACCGTTTTTAATCCCATAATGTCTTAACTTTCTGATTAAATTCTCGTGATCAACGCAATCAAATGCCTTTGATAAATCACAGAACACTCCAATAGCATCTTGAGCCTCTTCCCAGGCTTCAAAAATATGTTTAATTAGTACCACACCGGCATCAGTGGTAGAGCGACCCCTAGTAAAACCGAACTGATTGTTATTGAACAGTTTATTACAATTAAAGTGAGACATAAGCTGATTAAGAATAATCTTTTCAAAGACTTTGCTTAGTGCCGGTAGTATTGATATTGGCCTGAAGTTGGTAGGGTCAGTTTTCGTTCCTGATTTAAACAGCGGAATAATTTTACTGTGTTTCATGAGATCAGGAAATACTCCAGTATCAATACATTTATTAAAAATATCAGCTAAAAAAGGTGCGATTGATTCTACAATGGAATGTAATACTTTGACTGAAATGCCCCAAAGATCTTCAGTCTTCTTTAAGTTCAACAATTTAAACGTTTTTACAAGAATATGAGGGGTCACGTGAGTGAAGCTAAAGTTTTCTGTACATTCCGCTACATTTGCTTTCAATAATGATTCAGCGACATCTGGTGATGAGTTTAAAGACTTCGTGGTCTCAAAAGGTACGTTAGAAAAGAACCGCTCAAAATTATCTGCTACTTCATGGTCAGAACTTACCAAAGTATCATCAATTCGTAGACTGTAGTGTGGGTCTCTTATCTTGCGTTTCCCAGTTTCATTGTTTATAACTTGCCATACAGTTTTAACCTTGTCGTTGGAGTTCTGGATCTTTTTTGACAAGTAATCGGCTTTAGCGGCGACACACAATAACTTAAAAGATTTCGAGTAGTTCTTAACATACTCCAGAAATTCCGGCCTTTTATCAATAGTTCTCGAATCGTACAAGTCATAGAGTCGGCGTCTTTTCTCGTGAATATCCGGGGTAGCCCAGTCGCTAAATTTAGTCCTGATCTTGCTTTGAAGTTTCCTTAAATTAAAACAGGCATCAAATTCCATTTTGATACAGTTAAACAAATGAGCATACAAACTGTCTGGGCTTTCCTCAGTAAATGGAAGATAAAGTAATCGTTTCGCAATATTACGATTGAATAAATCTAATCTCTTTTCGGAAATAGGTCTGCACATAGTATCTCGTGGATTTTCGTCAGTTTTCCCGCTGAAGGAGACTTGTTGTCCACAGTGGTCAGAACTTAAGTTGTTAATAATAGATTTATTAATTGCATCCTCATTACTGAAAACGTTATCTATACATGTTGCACTGGTTGCTGTAATTCGGGTTGGTTCACAAAACAGGTTCACTAAGTTAAACGATTTAAAAGTATTCACTAGACTCACACACATGGGCGATTTCTCAAGTAAGTTAACATTAAAATCACCACACACAATAACACATTTTGCACTTATAAAAACACTACTGAGCACGTCATCCATAACTGACTCGAATAGACTATAATCCGCCGATGGAGGTCTGTATACGCATACAATTATGAATTGATCCAACTCAACACAAGAGAGCTCTATTTGGCGTTCGATGGATTTGTCAACAATATCTTTACGTTCCTTACTTTTCAAATTGTGTGTTACCATTATTAAAGACCCTCCACGCCTACATTCCTTCCTAGAAAATGAACTTACTATGCCATGATTGCTAAAATTAAACATAAATTCATGACCCTTAAGCCAGTGCTCCGTTATACAAAGAATATGGATATTTGAGCATTGTATAAACAAGTCAATTTCTAGTTCCTTACTAGTGAATCCCTGTATATTTTGGTGTACCATATTAATGACATTACTATCTATATGAATACTAGTGTTACAGCTATCAAGGGGTTGGGAGCCGGTGGAAGCAGAAGCACGCGTTGTCGGAGTGGTCAGTTTAAATTACCGGCCGGCTCCGGCTCCCTTCTAGATCCCACGCTACTAAAACGTAACACGGGGTCCGCCTTACAACTATCACACGTCGTGCTAGTCACGACGGAATCTACCTTACAACTATCAGACGTCGTGCTAGTCACGACGTAGTCTACCTTACAACTATCAGACATCGTGCTAGCCACGACGGAGTCTAAAATATTGTATGCTAAAAGCTTAGCACAATCGCGTAAGTACCTCCTCGGTAGATAGGTACGATTACGAGTCAAGACAAAATGTTTTATAAATTTATTCGTGTCAAAATACGAAATCGTACGGCTGTACAAGGACAGTCTAAAGAATATGGAATTCAAATAAACTACTTTTCTACATTCCTTCTCCGACATGGTACCTGAAAAGGGCAGTGCGCAAATAATAATTTTGCTTACACCTCGTTGGTCAATTTCACTTAAAGTCTCAGATAGTTTGATGAGGTCCCGCTTGGTGCATCCTAAAGTATCTCCTATGAACACTACTAGCGTAGAATCGCAATCGAAGTCGTCAGCGGCAATACACGAGGCCAAACGATCGACAGAGGCCCCCGACAGACAGTTGTTGGTCACCCTCTGCGTCAAGCGGCCCGCCAGCAGCGCCCCGAGGCCTCGGCCCACCTGGTCGGTGTACACCACGGTGCGGCGCGGCCGGCCGGGCGCGGGAGGAGAGGGCGGCGCGGTGTGGCTCGTCGTGGGTGGCGCCTGCTCCGTGGGACTCGTCGGCGGCGGCTCCGGTTCGGTGTGGCTCAGCATCGGGTGCTCCAGCTCAGCGTGGCTCTGCGGTGACGGTGGTGTAGGCTCAGTTCGGCCCGACAGCGGCGGCCATGGCGTCACACGCGGTGCAGGCGCGGGGATGACAGGTGCGGTGGCGTGGTATGACCCGGAGGGACGGCCCGGTGCTCGAAGCGACTCGAAGTGCAATGGTATGCCGCTCCCCGGTTCTAGAACACAATTCATAAAGCGTATGTACTCCTGTAAGGTATTATTTGAGTGTTCATGCTTGCCGCTAATGTCCTCGAGTTTTTTTTCTAATGATGTAAGTTCTTCGGTGCGATTATTTAATTCCATAACTGCCTGGTCTAGTTCCATTTGACAGTTTAAGAGCTGATCATTCAACTCTGCATAATTATATCTAGATGAAACTGCTTTGAAACACATTTTATGGCGTTTCAATAATATCTTAGATTTCTTAATAAATCTTCTTAATCTCAAATATTTCTTAACTTTGTTAGATCCTCTCATCATAATATTTTGATCAATTCTACTCCCTATACAAACAGAACTGGTCAGATCAATGGTTTCAACTACTGGGAGGCTTATAATACTATCATGCAGTATGTCTATCTCACAACAACTATTTAGTTCAGCAAGTATACTTAAATTGTTATCAGCCAGTCCGGAACAATACTTGCAAATCTGTTTTGCCTCAACTTCCTCCAGCTGTTGCTCCAGGTCCCGGATATGTTGCAATGCCTGCTCATGTACCTCCTGGCACTGCTGGAACCGGTCTACGGAGAGTTGAAGTTCATCCCGGTCAGCCATGAGGTCCTTGCACACAACATCTTGCTTCGCGAGCTCTGCTTTGAGGGTTGTGTTTAGCCTGATGACCTGCAAGACCTCCTCTTCACTCTCATCCCTTTCCTGCAGGAGCTTTCCATTTAGCTCTGTGGCCGATTTGAGATCTTTCTGAGTTTGCTGTAGTTTGCTTATTAAAGCATCTCTGGCATCTTTGCGTGTAACCGCTTTGGTGTAGTTGGCTGAAAACATATTCAAAATGTTTGATATCCAGACTAGACCTTTATGTCAAAGGCTTGTAGCAAGGTCTATGCTTTACAATTGTAAAATTGTGACTACAGTTAAATTTGACTCAAAATCTAACAAAATCCTTAAATTAAGTAAGCTTTAGGCACACTGACCACGGTAAATTCAACGTATATTCACTTAAACAAATGACTGTGCACTAATTTGGTCTAGGTTTACTTTGTCAAGCTAGTGTTATGAACTATATTTGGTTTTCTAAATTTTGGTACAAAAGCAACAAAGAGGTTATATTCTGATGACTAATTATTCACTTATACTTAACTTAAGGTAATTATTACGTAAACAATACTCCCCTGCTTGAAAAATTCAGGCGAACTTCAGGATTCACACAGTAGAATACTACGTATTTTCAAATTTTATACGTTATCCTTTGACATAACTGTCATTTCTGCTATTCTCAATTTCTGACCTTTGTGGTCCATATAACTTCCAGATAACATTTTCACAGCTAAATCATTCACTGCGGATCACTTTGACTACTTATTTTATACAAATTTTGAGATTTTACACTAAAAACATAATTATTTTATACGCTACTTGTTTTTGACGTTTACACCCGAGTGCGTTCGGAAACCTTTTTGAGTTTATTTCATGGGGGTGTATTCCGAAGTTTTTAATGCGTGATTCAATAAACAAGAGCCGGTCGGCGCACTGTCGGTTTGTATATATAAACAGCTATGCTATTCACAACTTGTCTCGATATTTTCGTTGATTACGTCTAGTATAACTTGACACTGTCGACTGACAAAATACAACTACAGCAGTGATTGGAGATCAGACTAACACTAGTTGGTCACAGGTGGGCTCATACACAGGTGGGCTCATAGTAAGAGTAGTGAATACTTGCCTTATCCGTATTTAAGACGCTTATCGACGAGTCCAGGAGTCAGTAGAGAATTGACCACGTCTGATTAGTGATTACGTAAAGCTCACAATTCTAATATTTATTCTAGGGTGGGTATCTGTGTATATCCATCAGAGCTGTGCGAGTTTGCGAGGCGATGAGAGAGGAAAAAAAATCACCAATACCGTTGCAAGGCGCGCTGGCGCATCGCTTTTCATTTCCAAGAGGGCCTTATTTAATGCTACGGAAAGTAATGAAGGCTTCTGGACTAGTAGAAGTGACGCCGCGACGCGAGAAATTCTACGCTCTAATTTACACAGTGCGAGTTAGACAGAAGAAGCAGAGTCGCGCGCGACGCGTCTTGGCACCATTGTGCTAACCCACATGGCAAGAAACAGTGCGACAAGAATCATAGGTTTGTGGCATGAAAATATATTGATACAACAGCTAGCAGCAGCCAACAAAATGCGTTGTCTTATTATGTGTAAAGATTGTAAAGATACAATCTCCAAGATACATCAAAAATTGTCCAAGCAATGTGAAAGATCTCCATTGTTGTATCAAGACTCAACGTCAAATTATACTTCTCTTGCGTTCCTCTTGACAGAGTGACTTTTCCCAGTCCCAAGTTATACTAGGGACTTGTAAAAGTCGAGACAGATCGTGAATCACATGCTGACGCTACAATGATCGCTCCAAGGGATATGGAGGAAGAATTCGGTCACTGGTTTCCACGGGCGCAAAGCATTATCTCGGATTTCGGATACAGAATATAGTCAATGTATGCCTGAAAATATTCGTTGTTTCAATCTTTAATTTAATTTAACAACTTATGCAGAAGTCACACACTGTGTGTTTTAGCATCACGCGCGTCGACCGCACAGTTGGCGAACAGTCACCACAAGTCGTAGTGAACGCAATTCGTCTTCCAGCACTCAGCACAAATAGACTTTTGTGACCACATATAAAAAAAAAACAAATGATTTATTAGAGAGTGAATCTTGTTTCTTCGCCACAACGCTGGTATTCAAAAAACAACTGGCCACAGACAAATCTAAACGTTTGTGAGATCTTTCTTCCAACGTTTGACAGCTGTGATCCCAGTAAAATTTATGTCTTAACATTGACGTTTATTGTACCGGGATGACAGCTGTCAAATGTTTGAAATAAGATCTCACAAACTGTAATTCCCATTTTTATAAATGCACCGCATATTGGCCATTGCGACTTTGAAAAGTTATCATCTTATCATGTCACGAAAAAAAATGTTACCCATATTATTACCAGGTTTTTCATTTATTCGTTGAATGATACGAGTGCCTGTGTAATCACGAATTCAGTTTCAAGTTCTAATCGTTATTTTCTTTAGTATTCGCTTGTCGCCGGTAGGTACTACTTTAGACTTTAAACGCGGAACCAGACGAGACAACCGCATCAGATCTCGTTAAAAGACAGTATTATAAAATTTAAACGCAAGCCGCAGCTATTAAGCGTGACAAATGGCCCCCCAAACTAGCTAGGAGACATTATATTTCGATTTAAAGCCAATACTACTGAAATATGGCACTATAAATTACACAGCTCGCTACAGTTTTGGATTTGAGTTTTTCGCAAATATTCTTAGGATTATCTTATAAATGAAGTTTTGTTTGTCTGTGGAAGTAATTTATGTGCCGGGAGTCAAATAAATTAATGTGAGTTTGACACAATGGTTTGATTTGTGGCTTGAGCGGGCATAACGAAGTTATGTAAGCTGCCGTGGAGGCAGTATTCAAAACGATATAAGACGGTTCGAGTTATTGCTGACAATGCTGACATATGACCATCTACATATATCATTCATTGATTATCCTCTAGTCGCCTACCATACAAGAAAAAACAAGATTGTTTAAAAACGAACGAAACAAAACAAATGCAAGTTTGTTTTAAGTTAGAAATATACATTCCGTTGAAAGGGAAAACGCTTTCGGCGGCTTGAGTATATTTTGTTTCGCAGTCGATTTTGATGTCAATGTCGTTCGTGCACTCGATAGTGAGCTAACTCCAGGGTGCTTTAGGCAACCAGGATAAAGCTTAGAAAGATTAGGAAGGTACGTGACGCCACTCTGTATTTACTTTCACCAAGACTTTCATTGTTTCACCTACCCACAATTAAGACGCTCCATTACCTGAGGTATTTGACAAGGCCTACTGATATACATTTCAGTTAGTCCAGAATACGCCTGACATCCGATTACGTATAGCTTTTATATAACCTCGGGTCAGGTTATACTAGAAAAGCGTGGTTAGACAAGTCGTGAAGGTTGTGAAACGTAGCTCGACTCACTTATTACGCAGCGCCATTATTATGTACGCAGCTCAAGTGTCGACGCTAATGGCCGAGGTGTGGGCTGTATTACTACAGAACCATAATATCTCGGGCCCTGACTCGTACAAATTGAGTGGAGCTGGAAGTCTAAATATGTTGGTCGCTTATGTTTGTCAACTTTGATAATCCGACATGTACACTTCCGGTGAAGAAATACGTATGAGGAATTTACGATTCTAAGTAAAATGGTTTATTTTTATACACGTCATTCACGGATGCAAATTTTATGAACCTAATTACGTATACATAGCCAATCGCTAGCATTTGCTACTTACCAACTGAGCTATCGGAACAATCCGTCTCGGTCTCGAAATCCTTCAATCTGTTCCCTCCTACAACGCCTTAGGGAGGCGTGTAGCGACATCTACGTAGAAGACTCAGGCTTCTTAACGGCACCAACGTTTCAAATTACATTGAGATATTGTCAGTAACGATGCGCCACCCCATATTAAATTAATTTTGTATTAGGCAGCGGAGGGACGAAAGTCATGTGACCAAAAGAGTGCCTATTAGGTATGAATGTGGATGGATGTAAGAAATAGGTGGATGTACTGTGTGAGAGACGATATGAAGAGAAAAGAAATGAGTGATGAGATGACGGCTGACAGAGAAGTATGGAAGAAAAACACATTCTGCGGCGACCCCAAGTAAACGGGAAAAGGGCAAGGAAATGATGATGATTAAGCAGTAATAACGAAATTTATGAATAATAGGTTCGTGTCGTTCCTATTCACATAGCGAAAGTTAAGGACAATCTATAACTTCTAACTTTTGGTTGGAATCACAATCTGCATACACTATCTGTGTCGGTGTCTCCTTTTACTTAAATTCTATGATTAAAATAATAACTTAAAATAATATTTAAATGTGAAGTGCACCCAGTCAGGTATGAATTCAATCGTTCAGCTGAGTAAAACATCCGATCTATCACAGCGACTCCGTGGTCCGGCGGGGGTGATTCGGCGTATTGTAACAACATGCCGTTATTATTTACGATATTGCCTCGTCGTCGAAGCGAAGGTCGTGTAAGCAAACAGTACCTTCGCGGGTGATAAGGGTGAAAGAGGCACAGAAGGTGAACATTTATAAACAAGCTTGGATGAATCCTGTAGTGCCACTGTAAGAGTCAGAAAGGCTCCTCTGCAGCTTCTCAATATAGCTGCAAAGGAATTGTTTCAAAATGGCTCATGGCTCACCATAAACAAGTTACCTAATTTGGTCAGTTAATCATTCGTTTCTGTTCAATCCCTAAACAATTGACATGAAGAACAAATTTATATACACATTTATTGTGTAATGCACTGCCTTTTCTATTCCGTATGAGCATACCTGTGCTAACTCGGGGCACCTATACTAAAGTGATGTAGCAAAATATTTTATCGACAATAAAATATATCGATGTTACTGTCAACGTCTAAATGTTATTCAACATAAATAAATATGGTTTAATTTATCTTTATTTTAAAATAAAAACAATAAACAACAAATTAAAACTTGTATTTATTTGTTTATTTTAAAATAGTTTTCATAGTATACAATATATATTTTTCCCATATTCGTCGGTAGTAAAGATTGCCGTCTAGATGAAAATATCCACTTTAAATTACTACTTATACGTTATCTCAACCTCAACGTCCACAGTGGTCAACGGGGTCATTCTTAAAATATGATGGTGACCTTTGAGTCAATATAAAACAGATATGATATTTGTTCAGATATGTAATCGACTACTTTTTATAGTAATCGAGAAATTTCAATGAGCACATGTATTAATATATTAATACATGTGCTCATTGAAATTTCTCGATTACTATAAAAAGTAGTATCGACATGTTTTTTATCGATATAAAATCCCTAAAACGTGCCCCGAGTTAGCACAGGTATGCATATGAGGTTGTCTACCTCTCTGATAAGGCGAACATAAGAAAGAGAGTGATTTTGCATACAAGCGAACCTTCTGGACCTTCGTACAGTCAGCATCAAAAGTAACTACGCAATTGAAGACATCAAAAGTTCTTATTCCCTTTTAATAAAGACTTTTGACGCTTCGTTTGCGTAGCTACTTTTGATGCTGACTGTAGGTACACAACATCAAAATTCATCATTATCGTAATCATTATACTTAAACATAACAGCCGGGCTCTTGTTGGTGGAGTAATCTTCATTCTGTTCTTCTCTCTCGCACTCTTTTGAGCTCCTGATTATATTAACTTTCTCTTTAGCTTGATCCACAAATGCACGTCTTGATGAAGATGCCCCTCAAACACTCTCACTATGCACTCTTTTATTTTCTGTATTGTGTTGTTTTATATAAGTACCTACATCAGTGTTCGATTTTGTGTTTTTTTTGCGACAACAAATCCTTTTTTTTTAAACCAAACTGATCAAAACTCACCTACACAAATTGGTTTCACTTTGCTTATTTTACTCTTGACGACTAAACTTACCAGTGACCACTTACGATATAAACTTTAAAGTAGTTATAACGTACAAGCGAGCCTGCTGTAATTTTTTTTAGATGTGGCAAAGTCAATGGACACATTTCTTGTGGATTTCACTGCCTGTGCTCTTCGTAGAGCCATTTCGTATGATACTGAGACTAAAATTAGTTTACCTCCCTTAAAATAGTAAATAAGGATAGTGTAGCTTAGCTGAGGCGAATGCCAATGCAGTACGGCATGCGTACTGACCGAATGCAGTACTGCATAGGTACCAGTCCGCCACCGCGCAGTTTTACTTACTGGTTAAATGTTTGAATGATTGTACCGACAAGATATTTTATCTGGGTGATATTAGGGATCATCCTAAAACAACGTGACTACGCGATTATCGCAAGTTCGCGCGAAATTTAACGTATTGGTCTCGAATAGGTGTCCTAATTGACAATCGCGCGATCAATTAGGACACCTATTCGAGTCCAATATGTTTGATCGCGCGTTTGCGCGAGAAAAATTCGCGCAAACTTGCGATAATCGCGTAGTCGCGTTGTATTAGGAAGATCCCTTAGAGTTCTCGCGGTAAAGTACAAAATACCGCATGGGTACCGATTCCGTCGCAACAAAAGTGGAAGTAGCCTTTTAAGAAAGTAAGTATAGTCTTGTGAATGTTAAGGAGGTCGTTCGCTACTTTTACTGCAGACTGTATTTATAACTATACAAGCACAGATGCTTCCCCGAACGGATAAATACATAATTTACTAAAGCATACAAGAATATTGCTGTCCTGAAAACGGCGCACATTTAGCTACACATTGTTGCCTTCATGTATAAGTAGCCAAGCAAAAATAGCCTTTCATGCTTTGAAAATAAAGTTTCATCCAATTATCATCCCACACCGATCTTTGACAGTCCAATACAAAGTAATGTGAACTTAATGTATGGGTAATTTGAGTTTAAATTCCTATTTGAACCATCGTATGGCTCCGATATCTTGGTAATTTTCATCAATTCTGTTTACTACGTAGCTGGTAGCAGAAACAGTTTTATATTCGGAGCGTTTTGTAACTGTAAAATAAAGTGCAGGTGGAAAATTGTACTATTTTTATTATTTAATATCTGCTTGGAACAATTGCACGGTTTTTTTATTGCCAAGAAATACGACAATTTAATAATGTATGTATCTTGTCCTTGTATGTCCAGTCGCCATCACATACATCGGAGCAAACAAGCACGTCACAAACATCGGAACACACCTCTATTTTCAAGGCATTAGGGTGCGTGTGCCGATATTTTGGAACACCTATAGTGTATTTTTTTTTTTTACAAACTATATGGAATCGCACCCTTAATTTTAAGGAGCTGATAGACTTGAGCATATTCACATGTAACAGAATATCGAGCATAGCCATTTTTAAATTTGTCGAACAGAGGGGTAATCAGTAATCACGTAACGTAGTTTCCAACGCGCGTTATAGTCCAACTGTCATTTTTCCATATGCGACGTCGGAACTGCAACAAAATTGCTCGACTAGAATGTTTAGTAGAAGTCACGCTAAAATGTTCGCCAAAACACTCCTGTTCATTTTGTGACCGTATGCAAAAAATACAAAATACAAATACAAAATTATTTATTACATTAAATACTGGAGTCTCCATGTAAGCAAAATATTGCCTGTGTTGGGAGACACCACTCTGCCTCAAGGAGATTAAGATTAATGTAACTATTATTAATTTATTTATACTTATGTCTATTATCTACTTTTATTTTAGAAAATGTAAGGTTGTTACAATTATTATTTATTTTATTAGACTAATTAAATTTAAAACAAAATAACAACATCCCTGTAATATAATAATAATTTATAATTTATTGATAAAACATAATGTACATCAGTGTTTACTATAGACTAGGATCTTAATATTAGAGGCAAATAACACGTGCCTGAACTAGGATACCCTGTGTTTCAGGCAAAAAAGAACTAACAATTGAATATGTTATTCACATGCAAAATATTATTCTTATTTACTAGGTAGTACAAAATAATTAGTAAGTTAATAACCTATATATAAAAAAGGTATAAAAAGATAGAAGATAGAACAAAATTATTTTAAAACGATAAATAACTTCTCAGTATCGTCATAGGACATATTATGTAGGGCTTCTCGTAGCGTTGATTTACATTTCATGTAGTTTAGGGGATATAAATCTAGCCGTGCATTAAGTCTTTTGTAAAGAAGTGGACCTAGGAAAAGAAAAAATCTAGAAGAGAAAGCGTGTCGTGTTTGAGTATAATTAGGACAAACAAAATCTTTACGCCTTTTACTGGCATGATCAGTGTTGTAAGGGGTTTCAGCGTGCTGTTTTAAAACTGTGTGCAATATAAATAATTGTCGGACTGTTAATACTTTACATGATTTATAAAGCAGGCTAGTGGGGAATTGATAGGGGCGGAAAGTAGAAACCTTAAGAATTGCTCTCTGGGCCCTTTCTAGGTTTAGTAATGTGGTTTTAGCCAAGCCACCCCATGAAGAGATGCAGTAAGTTAATACAGATTGACATAACGCAAAGTAAACTTGTTTGATTATGTGCGAGTCTCCGATCGTACGTATTTTTTTGAAAATAAATATTAACTTACGAACTCTAGTGCACAACGCTTCCACATGAAGTCGAAAAGAGAGAGAGTCATCAATTATGATTCCTAAATACTTTATTTTGTTTGTGGTAGCTATGCCCGGACATGCACACTGGTTATTTGTGGGATGTTTACAATTGTGAGCATAGATTTTAAGGTTAGTCGGAGCTAGTTTCGATTTGCGCATGGAAAACTTTATAACATTTGTTTTCTCCGAGTTCAGGGTTAGTAGGTGATGTAGAAGCCAGTTACTTACGATATTAAAGCCTCGCTGTGCATATTCATAGACTTGCTCTACTGAGTTTGCAGAAAAAAGTAGGACAGTGTCGTCAGCGTATGAAATGATTTTACCACAGTCGATTTTAAGATTACAAAGGTCATTTATATAAATTAAAAACAGCGTAGGACCTAAAATACTTCCCTGTGGGACCCCAAAAGAGGCATTATGTAGGTCAGAACTCATAAAATTGTCGATTTTTGTGCGTTGCGTGCGGCCGTCTAAATAGTCTGCAAATAATTTGAGCTGCGTACCTCTGATTCCTAATGATTCAAGCTTGTGAAGCAGGATGGGAACGGAGACGGTATCGAAAGCTTTAGCAAGGTCAAGGAAGATTCCCAAAGTCTGATTACCCTTGTCTAGTTCTTGCACTAAAAAGTCAGTCAGTTCGTGTACGGCGTCGGCAGTTGATAGTTTCGACCTAAATCCAAACTGACTTTTAGACAAGATAGCTTGGCTCTCTAAATATTGGACAAGCCTATTATTGATGATTTTTTCTAATATTTTTGACGTCGAAGGTAGTATGGAGATAGGTCTATAATTTGACACCTGGTCTTTACTACCAGATTTGTATACAGGAACCACAATAGCTTTTTTCAGACATATCGGAAATATTCCTTCAGAAAGGCACTTTTGGAAAATGAAGGTGAGGGGAGGAACCAGGATGTGTCTGAATTGTTTGAGTATTTTATTAGATATACCATCCCAACCTTTAGCCGAGTCATTTTTTAAGCCCATAATTATTTGGTTTACCTCTCGTTCATCAGTATTTAACAGCACAAATGACTTCAATGTATTGTTGTGGTTTGAAACATGGTTAGGGAGGGGTAAAGGCAGGTTTCGCTGGACTTTTTCAGCTAATTTTTTTCCTATGTTAACAAAAAAATCATTTGCGCAATTAGCAGATGCTAAAGGTGAAGAGCAGATTTGTGACAAACCGGAACATGATTCTCGTTGTTTTGCTGTGTATGTAACGTTTTTAATACACTTCCAGACTAGTTTACTGTTTGTTCCGGCCAATTCGAGTTGTTTTTTGTCGTAGTTAGATTTAACTTTTTTCAGCAAGTCATTACAAAAATTACGATATCTTTTGTAAGAAAGTTGTAGAACTAAATTGTCCGGATTTGATTTAGCTTTAAGATGCAGTTTGTCTCTGTGTTTCATGCAACGGATAAGTCCGGGTGTAATCCACGGTTTAACATTAAAATATTTACTACTAACTCGTATGTTTACGGTATTATGCAATATTGCTTGCTGGACTTTTTGAATCAGGTATGACATGCTAGTATCTGCGTCAGCAGAATTGTAAACTGGGTCAAAATTAATGTTGCATAAATCACGTTCAAGTTTGTTTACATTTAATTTAGAAATTATTGGCGTTCGTGCTGTATATGGTAATTTACGAAATAATGAAAGTAGGACAGCCCTATGATCTGTAATAGAGGAATTTGTAACTAATGCTAGCGCTGGGAGATTAGATTTAAGCATGATATGGTCTAAGCAGGAGCCGCTTTGGTGAGTGGGAAGCGTGTGTGCGGGAAGCAAGCCGTGAAACGAGCATAAATTGAGGTATCTCTGAGCTGCGGGGTCAGTGGTTTCTGGAAGAATGTTGATATTAATATCACCTATTAATATACGATTTTTAAATGATGATAGATTTCGTAAACGTCTCGTCTAGAGAGTCAGTAAAGGTATTAATATTTCTAAAACACGGCGGTCTGTACAATGCCAGTATGGCAAAGTCCGTTCCAATTTTAATTAACAGTCGATTGCACTCTAATATGTTTGGCTCCTCAACATTAATTTCTAAATTACATCTGGCATATACGACTACTCCATCGTTTTGGTTGTGATTCAACTTGGTCACATACATGTTATAGCCGGACATGTTTGGCAAGTTGCATTGTTTATTTAACCAACACTCTGTCAGAATAATGACATCGCAGCTCATTCCAAGTCTTTGCAGAAAAACACTAACATTATCAAAATTTTTAGTTATACTTCTTATATTTTGTGTTAGTATGGTTAGCGGATGACGGGAAGAATCGATATATTGTTTGCACTGTTCAACCTCGCAAACTAGAGAATCAGATACAGAGAAGTTATCTAGGTCAGAAATTAAACTATTACTCATAAGATTTAAGCTAATAAAACAAAAAGTTCTACGAAAAAAATGAAGGTGGCGCTCTTAGGCGCCTTCATAATCTATAGAGTTAAGATACCTTTTTTCGGCTAGTTTTCTAGCTGGGCATTCAGCATAGCCAGTCTCGTGATCACACGGCTTTTTAAAGTGCATACATGTTGCACATTTTGGTGAGTCGGCTTTCTTTGTGCACTCCTTTATTGAATGACCTACAACGCCGCAATGCCCACAGATGTTGACCTCCATCTTGCACGACTTCGCTGCATGCCCGTACTGCTGACACTTAAAACACCTCGTCACTAGGGTAAAGTCCCTGACGGGGCACGACGACCAGTTTACAAAAACTCTATCGTTTGAGATTAAGGCCTTACGAATGAGAGCAGGGACTTCAATTATATAGTTGCAGGTCTCAGAGTTCTTCTTTCCCGATTTATGGCTCAACTTAGTCAAAGACAGAAACTTTTCCAGTGACGTTTCGGGCATTTTATCGGCCAGGTTTTGATGGTAAATGCACTTGAACACTTCCGCTTCCTTCATAGTCGCAGGCACACCAATGACTACAATTCTGGGCTTCCGTTTTTGCGGCTCGTCCACCGTGAGTCCAGATGTTGTTAACTGCGTCGACTGTTTCAGTTTCAGGACGTCATCTTTGGAGTCCGTGCTAATGACGACTCCGCCGTTTCTAATCTTGCGCAATCCTCTTACGTGCAGCTTCATTTCCTCAGGGCTGATTAATTTTTGGACAAGAGATTTAGTCTCCTCGCTCGTTTTTTGCTTGTCGTTTGGATATATTGCTACCGAGCTAATGTTAGAGGGCTGAACGAATCTTGTATTTTTTTTAAGCAAGTCGGCAAATGTAACTGGTTCCGGGGAAGGCTTGGTGGACTCCTCTATACATTGTTTGAGTTCCTGGATGCGCAGCGAAAGATCGTGTTTCTCCTGAAGAAAGTTGAGCGAATGGTAGTTCTGGATCGCTTTCTGTTTCAGTGCCTGGTATTCGACAGCTAATTGAGATGTGAAATGACCCACTTTGCGGCATAAAGTACTCACCCTGTTTTTCTGGTCTGAGTTTAATTTCCCTTCAGAAGAGATAGCGCACACTTCATTTAAATGCTGCTCGATCGACTTCATCCAGCCCTGGAGGTCACCTGTAGATAATATCTTCGGAGGAGCTTCTTCCTGTTTTGAGGGCGCAGGCGCAGGTAAGAGCTGCGGAGTGGGCGTGGATGGAGGGCTGCGGGACGTTAGCCCGCTCCGATTTCCAAATGGGCTGTTTTCGTGAGACATCTTCCTTAGGTTTTAAAATAATTAGCACCACTTAACATTATAATAGTTCACTAATCAATCAAAATTATTGCTAACGCCTACTGAACCGAGCTAGGTCACAATTATGCAAATGAATATTTATTTTTGTTGAGAGACACGTCCGACTTGACAGACGGATTGCTTATTGCTTCGTAGACGTAATGTAACATGATCAAATCTATCAGCAAATTTATGCCAAAGAAACAAGAAACGGAAAAGTCAATCCCTTAATCGTAATCTAGCAATAATATCGGCCATTCGTCTCCGGTTTAATAAAGCGAAATTGGACAATCAAGCGATTTTTATTCATCGCTTTACGACGCCGAATCAGGGCTTGCTTATTAACTGAACAGTCTGTACCGCGGACTGAGAGTAGCGTCGCCATTTTGGATTTTCACGTTATCTTTACTTCTAGTTAATTTATGTAGTTTAGAGCAATGCAAACGAGTATATTTTATTAGGGCGTAGAATTGTAGATAATTTAGGTGTTCAAGCAAATCGGACAGGTTTTGGTAAAATCTAAATTTGGTTATTAAATAATCATAAATCAAGATCACTCTGCTGTCAAAGGTCGATTCTAGTACGTCTCATTCAATACTAGAGGGCGACACTAGCACCGCCCCGCTCGGCAGAGAGAACTGTATCTTTAGAGTTTCAAGATGACTCGTTCATTGCAAATCGGGACCGACATGTAGCCGCATGGTTTGAGGTTAGAATGAATAGGCTGAAGGCCCAGACTAGGGTCAAGTCAGTGTATTTTCATGTAATCAAGTGTTTTCTCATATAATACATCAAGTGTAAATGGTCAAATAGTTTCATTTCTTCAATCTTCATTCCGAGTGACGCGGTGATGGGAAGCAGCGTGTTCACTCGGTGGTGGCCCAAACCTTCATAGACCCCAGCCAGGACGGCTGGGTAGGGGACTGGCTGACGACGGGCGGTTCCAGGGGCGGAGCTGCTGCGACGGCGGTCAGGAGGTGAGGTGTCCGGGACGGAGCCTTACATGGTCAAGTATTCATCTTCATTCATTCATTCTTCATTGGTGTATCCAGGATGGGAAGGACGCCTATACACTTCATTTACTCATCATTTTAGGTGGCCCATGAGCGGGACCTATTTAACAATCATTAGGTTTCCCTTCAATTAGACATTTACGGGATAAAAAAATATTTGCGTCATAAATCAAGTAACAAATGGTTGGCTTTTGCCCGCGACTTCGTCTGCATGGAACTCCTATGTATATCGAATCTCCATTAAAACTTCTGTCCCTATTTCACCCCTTTAGGGGATGATTTCCAGGATAAAAACTATCCTATATCTGCATACCAAATTTAATCTCATCCGTTTCAGCAGTTCAAGCGTGAAAAGGTAACAGATAGACATACAGAGTTACTTTCGCATTTATAATATCGGTAGGTTATGTTCAAGCTAAATTTCATTAAAATGAAAATGAAAATGAAAATGAAAAAAGTTTATTGGACAAAAAAAAAGATACACAATATGCTAATCACAACCCTGCGTCCTGAGCTAGGAAACCCTGTGTTACAGGACTCAGTTTCGTATCAAAGTTTTTATACAAGTATAGTTAGTTTTAGGTACGTTACATCAACTTTGCTTATTTTAATATTCCTTACAATTTTGTTTAACATTTTGTTTACATTATGTGTGTGTGTGTGTGTGTGTGTGTGTGTGTGTGTGTGTGTGTGTGTGTGTGTGTGTGTGTTTGTGTGTGTGTGTTTGAGAGAAAGAGTGAGAGAGAGAGAGAGTGTTAAGGTGGTTATATATACATATATGGTAAGGGTTATAATACTTATAATATATTTATAATTTATTACTGTAACAATACTTATTTTGTCACGACTAGCAGCAGTTCAGTTTCGTGGTAATCTAGTTGCATGAGCCACTTTGTCAGGAAAGATTTACTGGGGGGCCTTGTGACATGGTGGAGCTTACTAAAAGTTTTTAGGACTAGTGGGGAAATGAAAGCGTGGAATTTTTGGGCAAATGTTGTACATGTTTTTGGGGTTTTCCAGCGCTGACGTCGTCTTGTGTCCGCTAAGAACATTTTGTCGTGCAGTTTGCTATAATTGTATATCACTTTTCTTAGGAACAGCTGACGAACAGTGAGAACATTAGAGACCTTGTAGAGTTCTTTGGTGCTGAAGCGTGATGGTTTTCTAAAAATAACTTTAAGAAGAGATCGCTGTGCCCTCTCTAAGCCAATTAAATGCGTCTTTGCCGCTCCTCCCCAGACCGCGTTGCAATAGCCCAAAAGGGATTCACAGAGAGCAAAATATACGGTTCTCAGCAATTCAGGGTACGTAATATTCCTTAAAGTGCGAAAAACAAACATGAGCTTTCGAACACGACTCTTGAGTGACTCAATATGCTGCCGCCACGTGAGGTGAACGTCTAGTATTACACCAAGATAGCGTATTGTGCTTGAACGCTCAATAAAGCTTAATCTGTTGTCAAGACTGTAGTTAGACGTAGAATCAATCTGGTGTCCCACTTTAATACTAAACATGTCGTCAGGCTGGCCTTTAGCATTTATAGAGAAACATAAATATTTTGTTTTTTGGACATTTAATGATAGTAAATTGCTATCCAGCCATTCCACAACTAATCTTAAGTTAGACTCTGCAACACTTTGAGCTTCAGACCAGTCTTTTCCACGTATCAAGATAGCTGTGTCATCTGCGAAAGAAATGGTTGTAGCATTTGCTAATTTGAGTTTACAAAGTCCATTTATGTAGATCAAGAAAAGAGTCGGCCCAAGAACGCTTCCCTGCGGCACTCCGCAATCCACGTCGGAGAAGTCGCTGGTGTGTTCACCCACACGAACACATTGTGTACAGTCTCAGTACTGTACATTTTTCTGTTTACGTTGCGACCTACTTTTAGGCCACGCTACAATATAATATTATAAAGTAAATTAGATCAGTGCAAACACAACTCGCATACGAAGAACATCAACTGAAGGAACGGCTAATTAATCTTACTATTTATACCTTACAAGTAATAAATAAGTTTTATAACTACAACTTAACTTCTCCGTTCTCTCAACGCACTCCAACTCTACTATCTAAGTGTATGGGCTAACTGGCTCATACATTAATGGTCCTTCGAACCTAAACAGGTATTTAGTGTTTTTGTTACTTTATTGCGATAGCGAATCGGTTTGCTGGCCTCCCACAAGCGGGTCTCACCAGTGAATTGAGAAAGCGCATATATCGTACGTAGAGTGCAGGGGCACTATTTACCTGTCAGTGAACTACTGTGAACAAACAAGATAACTGCAACGGCTCATCGCTCTCCGGACTCTGAAGACTAAAGACCGAAGCAGTGAAGCAACACAACCAGCAGAGCTGTACAACCATCGTCGGATAACTATTGAGAAGACTTCCAGAGTTACCACGGTACATATGTAACTTCAACTTATAACTTCAACTTACAACTTATATCGAAATCAACGTAAAACTAACTTCAAACTCAACTCAACTTCAACTTTAACTTTGACAAAATCAACTCAACATGTCTGTCAAGCTTCAACAACAGCAAACCTGCTTTGAAAAAATCAAAACTTTATGTGTTAACTACAAGAAAGACTCCGCAACAAGAAAAACTCATGACTACTTGAACCAGCGGCTAACAAATCTCGACGCCCTATGGGGTGATTTCGAAAACCAACATGCGGTCCTTGAAGAGGAAATCAAGGACAAAAATATCCCCTACTTCCTGGAAGGCATATACGGCAAAACTAAGGCCATGTATGAAAACAACAAGTCAGATATGCTTAAACTAATGCATAACCTAACTGAAGTGAAGATTCCAGTCAAATTTGACCTTACGGGACTACTGGACGACGAAGCGAACGCTGACGTCATTGTGCTACTATGTAAACAAGAATGTAACTTCAAGGCAATTGATCGTGCGATGTCAAAAATCGACACGGTATCTAGCAATGAAAAATGGGAACTAGAAGATAATCTTAACATCTTGAAATCAAAATGGTCAGACATCGACAAACTACACTGGGAAATAGATGGCGTACTTAAAGGATCTCACGAAACTTACTACGACACCTTCGTGGACATCGAAAACAAGTACGACCGTATGCGGAAAGAACTTAACTGCAAGATATGGTCAACTGCTCACCACCAGCAATCTGCGCCTAGGATTGAGATTCCCGAATTTACAGGAAACTATAACCAATGGATTTCCTTTAAGGATCTTTTCATAGAAACCGTCCATAACAACCCAACAATCAACAAAGCGCAAAAAATGCAGCATCTCAAGACTAAGCTTCGAGGCGAGGCGGAGAGATTGGTCCAGCATCTAACTATCAACGCCGAAAATTACAACTCATGCTGGGATATTCTGAACCAAAGGTACGACAATCGACGCCTGCAATTTACTTCTTTCATGAACACTATGCTGAATTTACCTACTATTCAGCAATCTGACGCCTACAACCTAAAGAGAATGCATGACGTCATAACTGAATGTCTAAGCGGACTAAGAAATATCGGCTTAGATACATCAACTTGGGATCCGATTATTGTACATTTAATGACGATGAAACTGGACGCCACTACGCATACCGACTATGTAAGAGACCTTCAAGATCATAGAGAGGTCCCGGCACTACACGACTTTCTCATCTTTCTCGAGAGAAAATTCATGGCTTACGAAACCATGAAACGCTCAAAACAAGAAGTCACCATCCAACAAAAACCAGCATTCGTGAAAACTTTCAACAAGAAAGCTTCTTACCCAGTCAAGAAAACTAACTACAACTTCTACAAAAATAACTCAAAAACATATCATATTACGGGATATGGTCAATGTCCGTTTTGCAACGAAGCACACGTGTTGATGCAATGTCAGAAGTTCATCAACCTAGATATACCGCAGCGGAATGACACTGTTGCGAAACTGCAAGTGTGCAAAAATTGCTTGTTCAGTCACGGCGACAAACAATGCAACTCTAATAAAACCTGCAAGGAATGTAACTTAAGACACCACTCATTATTGCACAACGTTATGAAGAAGCAAATAACTAACTCTTATAATAGAAAAAATAACTACGAGCCCAATCCATCTACTTCAACTCAACAAGCGTCGAACCATCACCTGGCTACAAAAGATATGGAAGTCCTACTAACTACGGTTCAACTTCAAATTCAATCTCATGATGGAACATTCATCAAACTTCGTGCTCTTTTGGACCAGGGTTCGCAAGTGAACTTACTGTCTGAGAATGCAGCACAACTACTGAAACTACCCAGGAAGAAACTAAATGCAACTGTATCTGGAATTGGAGACTTGTCCGGCAACTGCAAAGGAAAAATAGAACTTAACTGCAAGTCATTATACTCCAATTACTCGTTTAAAGCTGAAGCGTTGATTCTCAACAAAATAACGAACAATCTACCTAACTCTACCTTCAAGAAAGGAAACTGGCCGCATTTAGAAAACTTGAAACTAGCCGACATCGATTATAACGTGTCGCGCCCTGTAGACCTACTGCTTGGTGCGGACGTTTACGCCGACATTATTATGGATGGTGTACTGAAGATCGATCAACAAGCTCCTATTGCCCAACAAACTCATTTGGGATGGATACTTTGTGGAAAACTACAAACTTTTAACTGTCATGTAACATTAATTAACATGAATGAACTTACAAAGTTTTGGGAAAACGAAGACATCGCTCAAAACAACGAGGAAATCTCCCAAGACGATTACTGCGAAGACTACTACCAAAAAACTGTTCAGCGAGGTTCCGATGGAAAATACACCGTGAAAATGCCCATGCACGCTAACTTCGAAGAAAAACTGGGTAATTCTAAATCAATTGCCATCTCTCAGTTTCTACAACTAGAAAGAAAACTACAGAAACAAACTAAGCTTGCTGAAATGTATAAAGAGTTCATAAAAGAGTATTCCGACCTGCAGCATATGAAGCCTGCAACTTCCACTTCAGCTAAAGACTGTTTTCTCCCGCATTTTGGAGTCCTAAGGGAAAATGCCACAACCACTCGGTTAAGGGTTGTTTTCAACCCATCCCAAAAGACGAGCGCCGGGTACAGCTTAAACAGCTTACAAGAAAAGGGTCCTAACCTACAGAAAGACATTCAATCACTACTATTGAAGTGGAGAGCCTACAAATATTCCTTCACGGCGGATGTCCAAATGATGTACCGATGCATCTGGATTTCTGAAGAACAACATCACTTACAAAAAATAATATGGAGAAACTCGCCCTCTGAAAACCTTCAGGAGTACTCTCTATGTACGTTAACTTACGGATACAAGTGTGCCCCGTGGCTAGCAATGAGAACTCTCAAGCAGCTAGCCATTGACGACGGATATAAACATCCCGCTGCTGCCGAAATACTGAAAAACGAATTTTACGTCGATGACCTCATTAGCGGTCACAACTCTATGGAAGAAGCAAAGCAACTACAAAAATCATTAATCGAGTTACTCCGAGGCGGCGGCATGAACCTACGAAAATGGTCAGCAAATCACCCGGCTTTACTCGAGCAACTAACTGAAGATCAAATTTCGACAAACATATTCGACTTCAAACACGAAGACTCCACGAGAACTTTAGGACTTGGCTGGAATCCTAATTTGGACACTTTTGTAGTCAATTGGAACTTACCCGAAGAAACTAGATACCCATTAACTAAACGGGTTCTCTTATCAGAAATATCACGCCTTTACGACCCCTTAGGCTGGTATAGTGCTGTAACGGTGACAGCTAAACTAATCTTTCAAAAGGTGTGGACCAACCCTCATCTAACTTGGGACGCAGCTTTACCTGTCGACATACAAGAACAATGGCTGAAGCTAAAAAACGAACTACCTCTATTAAAAAAGGTCAAACTCAACCGATGGATTGGCGGGAAAACAAAGCAGATCGAACTTTTAGGCTACTGTGACGCAAGCGAAAAAGCCTTTTCCTGCGTCATTCACTCTCGCACCAACGACGAAAACGGAAAGCCAAGAACGACATTATTAGCTGCTAAAACTAGGGTTGCCCCTATATCTCAAAAAACTACTCTGCCGAAACTGGAACTTTGTGGATCCCTTTTACTATCACAACTCATGAAGAAGGTGATGGAAGCGTACAAAGACTACGACATAACTATACAAGCATTTTGCGACTCCCAAGTAGTCCTAGCTTGGCTACAAGGAGACGTGTCACGTTGGGAAAAGTACGTGGCTAACCGAGTGACGAAAATTAAACAAATAATACCAGCTGAGAAATGGCAGTACATCAAATCTGAGCAGAACCCTGCTGACTGTGCTTCAAGAGGAATGTACCCGAGCAAGCTGATTAACTTTGACCTCTGGTGGCACGGACCGTCACTTGACGAAAATGACCAGAAAGAAGAACTTTCAAACTTAAATTGTCATTTTACAACTAACATCGGAACTGTGAAAAAAGGAGAGACAACCCTAGCTACAAAACAAGATAATAACTTTATCAATGACCTACTTCAAAATAACAGCTCGCTAACACGATTAATAAGAATCACCGCGTGGATTATGCGATTCACAGCAACATTACGTCGCAAACAGAAACCTGATACCACCTATTTAACTACAAATGAATTAATCGCCGCTAATTACGAAATAATTCGATGCGCACAAAGAATGTCATTTCCGGATGAATGTAAACTTCTATTAAAAAACGAAACACAAAACGACGTACAAACGCCACAAACCAACGAGAAGAAACCTGCACGATACATGCTCAGGAATAAAAACAACAAACAATGTTTTCTAACACTGTTTACAACCTTCATAACCATGTGCGCAATCATAACAAGTTCACGGTCAGCTGTCGTGCCGACGTCAGCTCAAATTACGAACCTGGAACCCGAGCGACCTATATACTACGATACTATAGGCAAAGTACAAGTTATTCATAACGAATGGATATTACTGATGTACTACAACTTAACTAACTATTGGGAAGGAATTGGACGCATCGAGACTTACCTGCAAGGAGTGGACGACTGGTGCCAGAAAACAGACCCGAGGTACTGCAAAACTACCCTTACCCAGCTTTACCATGAAATGGATGTCTTACAACACTACAACACTATGCTACTAACCCCGCAGAAGCATCTAACGAACAGAAAGAAACGCGGACTCGTAGATGGGGTGGGATACGTAGCTAACAGGTTATTCGGGATTCTGGATCAACAATTCGCCGAAAAATATACAAGCGACATAGAAGCCGTGCGTACCAACGAAAACTACTTACTTGAACTCATAAAAAACCAAACGTCCATTGTCGAGATGGAGAACAAGGTTTTGAAGAAACACGAAGCCAACATTCAGGGACAGTTTGAGGTCATAGAAAACTTCATGAATCAAACAGATATAAACTTTGCCAGAGTTGAGTCGGCAGTGGAAATAGCAATGGCCACAAGTTATTTTAACTCCGCCGCTTTGTCAGCCTATCTACTTATGAATAACTTGAAGAACATGCAAGAAATGCTGTTCAACACTTTAACTGATGTCTACAAAGGTCATATCGACGTACACCTTGTAACACCCGTAAATCTGTTGGAACAGATGAATGTCATCGCGGGAAAACTACCCAGAACTTTGTCACTGCCCGTCGATAACATACGAGAAGACATCAAGGACTTATACAAACTATTATATGTCAAAGCGCGAGTCACTGGCAAATATTTTTTATTCGAGCTGCATATACCACTCATTTCGGACGAAGATTTTACGTTACATCGTGCCATCCCATTACCTGTCAAAACGGCTCAAGACCACGTCATAGTTCAGACTAGCGCAATATACATAGCAGTGAACTTTCAGAAAAATACCTACATTTCGTTTAAAGAAGATGACCTTCAACAATGTGTCCAACTAAAACTCGACAACTTTATATGCAACAAAAACCTGCCAGTATTCAACTTACATAACGATAACATCCCATGCGAGGCAAAACTAATAGGTCATCGCACCACAACTCCATGTGACGTAACACATACGTCATGTAAAGACGCCTGGATCGAGTTGCATTCACCGAACACTTGGCTCGTAATTTGTTGCGATACCTGCACATTACGGGTTATATGTGATGAAGAAGTGACGTCACACACAATGACGTCTTCTGGAATAATAACTTTAGAACAAGGCTGCATGCTGCAATCGAAATACCTGACTATTCACTCGCTTAAACAATATAACAGCAAGGTGAAATTGGACAACGTCATCAACGTGCCTTCACTAACTTCGTCGATCAACCGAATCGCAAATTTAACCTACCACAACATACCCCATCAGTATCTTTCCGAACACAATAATCAAGATATCGAAGAAATTGACAAGAGACTACTCAACCAACGGAGCAAGGAACAAAACTTCCCGACCGTTCTCACAACTCACGATATCCATCAATATATTATTTGCTACTTTCTACTTGCTGCAGCCACCATTACTGCCATTCTTTGGGGAGTGGGAAGACGCTATCCCGATTTTTGTAAGCTGAAGAAAAAGAAACAATGCTCACTGCAATCAGTGAAGCCACACTACGAGGATATTGAACTTCAACCTATACCAGAAGAGAGAAGCCTGCCAAGACCTACAGCGAGGTCAGCGAGCAGCCCGGGACAGCATCCGAGCCGTCATCGAGCCGCCAACGACAACGTCACTTTTAACTTACATTGACTTGAATTTTGTTAAGTAATTTTTGTAATGGCTTTTCCTTCTATTGACAATTATCTTTTTTCTTTTCCCTTCTTTTGGGGTTGCCAGTATGTACAGTCTCAGTACTGTACATTTTTCTGTTTACGTTGCGACCTACTTTTAGGCCACGCTACAATATAATATTATAAAGTAAATTAGATCAGTGCAAACACAACTCGCATACGAAGAACATCAACTGAAGGAACGGCTAATTAATCTTACTATTTATACCTTACAAGTAATAAATAAGTTTTATAACTACAACTTAACTTCTCCGTTCTCTCAACGCACTCCAACTCTACTATCTAAGTGTATGGGCTAACTGGCTCATACACATTGCTTCCGATTCAGAAGGTACGATCCAAACCAATCCAGTGCAAGACCCCTAATACCAAGGCCCTCGAGTTTTGATAATAATATCGGAATGGAAACCGTGTCGAATGCCTTGGCGAGGTCTAAAAATATTGCTAGGCACTTTTCACCTTTGTCTAGACAGTCCACTATTTTACTGACAAGAAGATCAACCGCTTGTTCAGTCGATCTGTTTTGCCTGAAGCCAAATTGGTTAGGAGACAAGATGTTGTTACGCTCAAGATAGTTCAGGAGTTGGTGATTTGTGACCTTTTCAATGAGCTTCCCAATAACGCTAAGTAGCGAAATTGGCCTATAGTTGGTAACTTCAGCTCTGCTTCCTGTTTTGTGGATTGGTGTTACTGAAGCTACTTTAAGGGTATCGGGAAACACACCTGACGTCATGCTTAGATTGCACAAGTACGCGATTGGTTCTGTGACGCTGTTTATTGCCGTTTTTAATATGTTTGCCGTAATTCCGTCTAATCCTGGTGAACTCCCCGTTTTTAACTGTTTTATTAAAGAAGCAATCTCGTGGGTATCCGTAGGCCTAAGAAAAAAGGATGAGAGTGGAGAGTTTTTACCCTGGTTCGTTCTAGCCAGCTCCGCTTCGCTTACCGCCAATCTGTTGAGTGTAGCTTCAGCCAATTTTTTCCCAATAGAGCTAAAGAAGTAGTTAACTTTGTTCAAGGATTTAGAAGCGCTACTATCCAATTGGAGCAGTTCAGAATTATGGTTATGCGTAGACGTAATATTGCAGGCAGCCTTTACTGTCTTCCATGTCTTTTTTGCATCGAGCCGTGCCTCCCATAACTCGCGTTGATGATGTTTGGCCTTAACGTCTTTCAACAGGTCGGCGCAAGTATTCCTATATTTTTTGTATTGATTTTGCAGAGCCTCGTCAGATGGATTTTTGTCTGCCTGTAGATGGAGCCAGCTTCGTTTTCGTATACATTTAAGAAGTCCTGGTGTAATCCATTGTTTAATCGTTTGCTTTGAGCTACTAACTGCCACGTATTTTTTATGTTTGTTAATTATAGTTGTTAGTGAACTACAGAAGAAATCACTTGCTATATTTATATCGTTCATTTGATAGAGATTTGTCCAGTCTAAATTTGTAATGTCTGATTTTATAGCATTGTAGTCGAATTTACTAGTTACTTTTGATAAGCATTTACTTGTCCTATAGTCAAATAGCGTCATAATAAGGGCGTGATCAGTGATGTCCTCATTACAGATTATAATATACGTTTTTAATTTAGATCTTACCATGACATGGTCAAGACAATTATTTTCGCGAGTAGGTAAAGAATTACCCGTGTAGAACCCGTTCTCTGCGCACACATTCAGATACTCGTCAGCACCAGTGTTGCACGCAATCGGCGTAATGTTAATGTTTAGGTCGCCTGTTATAATAACATGCCCACTGTGTTTAAAGTGAGATAAAAACATGCTTAATGAGTTTGTGAAAGTTGTGGGATTTGTATAACTTGGTGATCTGTAAATTCCTAATATACTTATTTCGTTATTTATTGTTATGAATAAAGCATTTGCCTCTTTTATATCAATTTTACGGACATTCACTTTTAATTGTTCTTTTACAAAGATAATAACGCCGTCATTTTGCAGACAGTGTTGTTCAGATGCAAAACAATTGTATCCATAAAGAGTTGGTAAGAGAGGACACGCTTGTAGCCAACATTCCGTTAGCACAATAACATCAGGTTCTATATTAGCTCTTTCTATTGGGGGTCGATGTTGCTCCACGTCCGTAGGAACTACCTTAGATAGCCCTACACGTGGCCCCCGGGTGGTGCTAAGAGCGCAACAACTTTGGCAGCTGCACTGCCTCCTCAAGGTCTCGCAGCTTACTCTACTTCAACAACAAACAAATAATCAACATGAATCCGGATGCTTTCAAAAACGGCACTTCTCAGCGCCCAAAAAAAAAAAAACAAGGAACGTTGGACCATCAGTTCGCGTTTTGCAATTGAACATAGAGAGTATAAGTAAATCTAAGACAGAATGTCTGCACAAAATTTTACATGATAATGACGTTGACATTGTCCTACTTCAAGAAACGCATACCGCTGACGACTCCCAACTTGCCCGGAGAGGTAACATACCGGGCTACGATCTCATCGCAGCAACATACCACGCACAATACGGAACAGCTACATTTACTCGAACAGCGCTATCCCATCAAGTCAACTTGCTCTCGAACAACATAGATGCTAATAATATTGCTACCACGACTGTCCAGCTTGGTGAAATCAGACTCTGCAATATATACAAGCCGCCAAACTCCTGCTGGCCCACACCGCCTCTGCCTAGCCTTGAACACCCCGCATTATTTGTAGGTGATTTCAACAGCCACCATACCAGCTGGGGTTACAGACAAAATGATGCTAATGGCGATGCGCTTATCGACTGGTCGGATAGATACAACACTTTTCTAGCTGTTTCCAATAAGGGAAAAGGTACCTTTAGATCTGCTCGCTGGGGCCTCGATTATAATCCTGATCTCGTTTTCACAACGAAGGACACCGATGGAACCCCAGTCCCAATGGATAGGCAAGTTCTCGCAGATTTCCCACACAGCCAACACAGACCAGTACTTATAACAATTGGCTTAAAAATACCTATGATAGAATCGTATCCTGTACCTCGCTGGAATTTCCAAAAGGCTGACTGGCCCGCGTATGCAGCTGAACTTGATGATTGCTTAAGATGGATTCCCCCAGAGCCTAAAAAACTACGAGAGGTTTCGGAAATTAGTCAAAAGCATCGCTAAGAAGCACGTACCCCGAGGATACAGAAAAGACTATATCCCATGTTGGAATTCTGAAACCGAAACGCTGTGGAATGAATTCTCAGAAACTGGAGACAGGGGGGTGGCCCACGAACTAATGTGGTCCCTGGATGATGCTCGCAGAGTGAAGTGGGAACAAATAGTAGAAACCATGAGCTTCAAGCATTCCAGCCGTAAAGCCTGGCATACTTTGAATAGACTATCTTCCGGGGTCACTTCGCAGAAACGAAAGCCTAAAGTGGACCCCAATGAAATCGCCCACAGGATCCACAAACTGTCAAAGGCACCCAGTGACAAAGCTCACACCCGCTCAGTTCGTAAAGAGCTCCAAAATCTCAAGACTGAAACAAAGTCGCATGAGGACTTCGGGCGCCCAGTTTCTGCTGACGAAGTGATGCTGGCTATAAGAGAAACCTCGACAGGTAAAGCTTGTGGGGAGGACGAAATATTTCCAGAGTTTATTAAACACTGTGGCCCTCGCACACGGGGCTGGATCGCCAAGTTTTATACCGCCATAATAGACTCGGGCACAATCCCACCGCTCCTAAAAAGAGCTAAAATCGTGGCTATCTTAAAACCCGGGAAAGAGGACAATAAAGCAGATAGCTATCGGCCAATAGCACTTCTTAGTGTCATTTATAAGCTTTTGGAACGCATTATATATAACCGCATCTCCGGCGTCATTAATAATTCCATCCCGCAGGAGCAAGCTGGTTTCCGTCCCCAAAGAAATTGTACTGACCAGGTTCTGGCACTAACAACCCACATTGAGAAGGGATTCAACCACAACAAGAAGGCATCTGCAGCATTCATCGACCTCACTGCAGCATATGACACTGTTTGGCGCCAAGGTCTGCTATTTAAGCTGTTGCAAATAGTGCCTTGCATGAAAATATACAGGCTGCTCGAAAACGCGCTTAGTAACAGACCGTACCGCGTACACCTTGGTGACTGTGTTAGTCGAGTAAGAGTGCTCAATAATGGCCTTCCCCAAGGGTCAGTCCTCGCACCTGTGCTCTTCAATGTGTACATCCACGATATGCCCGAAACAACCAGTCGTAAGTTTGGATACGCAGACGATTTGGCCTTGGTAACACAGGATGCTAGCATGGAGGCTACCGAATTAACGCTAACAAGGGATCTATCTACCATGGACAACTTCTTTACTAAGTGGCGCCTGTGTCCAAACCCTACTAAAACCGAAGTAGCTTGCTTCCACCTGAACAACAAAATGGCCAACAAAGAACTCAATGTGAAGTTCAGAAACACCAGGGTTAAACATAATTCCTCCCCCAAATACCTGGGAGTTACCCTTGATAGAAGCCTGAACTTCAAACATCACCTTGAGAAAGTGTCTGCAAAGCTGAAAACTCGCAATAGTATCATCCAAAAACTCACCGGAACTACCTGGGGTGCCAATGCAGCTACTCTCCGGACCTCAGCATTGTCGCTGGTATATTCGACGGCTGAATACAGCTCTGCGGTCTGGCTGAACAGCGCCCACAGTTCCCTGGTGGACGTCCAACTCCACCACACGATGCGCCTCATCACGGGATGCCTTAAGCCTACTCCAACTTACTGGCTACCAGCCCTTTCCCATATACTGCCTCCTCATATGCGAAGAGAAAGATGCCTTGGACTCGAAATACAAAAAATTCGGGCATCTCCAACACTACCCGTCCATGAAGACCTAGCCGACTTTAAAAAGACAAGACTAAAGTCACGCCACCCTCCAGCGCTGAGATTCCATGATCCTGAACCAACTTCCAACCTACAGGAATCCTGGGCATCTGAATGGGAGTCAAGATCTCTTCCTGATGATATCTTCAAGCCTAATCCCAAGGCACGACCTACTGGATTTGAAGAGCCCCGACGCGTTTGGTGCATGCTGAACCGGATAAGGACAGGAGTTGGGAACTGTGCTTACTTATGGCACAAATGGAACTGGTGCGAATCAGCAGTGTGCCGGTGTGGAGCTCCCGAGCAGACTGTTCACCACACGGTATTTGACTGCCCTCTAACCAAATACCACGGGCAAGTGGAGGATTTTAAAACTTTAACTAAAGACGCGGTAACGTACTTGAAAACCGTAAATCTTTGAAGTAGAGATATAAAAAACAAGCCATACGATAAATAAAATATATTAGCTCGTCTCAACACGCACCTGAAATAATCGAAGTTACATTGGTGGCTACGAATGTTTTGCGTTATCAGCATAAAAGGTTTTTTAAACGTATTTCTAATCACGATGCATTCTTCCAAACAAGAAACCTGTATATTGTCGCACAGCTTGGTCGCGTCGATATCGTCAGCCACAGTATTTAAAGTGCCCATGGATAAGTAGGTATCCGAATCTTGCCGCTATATTTTTCATGGAAGAAGTTAATACTGTGGTATTTACTTGCTAAACGTGCATGATGACACAAAATTATAATACTATACATAACGTTATTACCTAGATGCCCCTTTCCTAGGGTAGTAATTGTAATATAAACAAAAATAGAAATAGAATATAAGCGTGAAATCGTGTGGTATATATATAAGAGTATCAATACGGGTGAGTATATAAGATAAATTCGGTTATTATTATTAATTAAATCGAATAATCGTGTGTTGACAGTGTGAGTTTTTTGTAAGTTTTGTGTACGTTTTTCTTTGGAAAAATATAGGAAGCGATTGTCTATATAAGATTTACATAACCAAGTATGAATTATGTTAATGCCATAATGAATACAAACATTTAGATTGTGTGGCTGCCGGAGCCGAACGATGCTAATAGGCGTAAACTGATAACAGCGTTTTTTGTGTTGTAGCGGGACAAAATAAACAATAACAAGTCCAAGTAACAGTGAAAAGTGGAAGTTTATCGATAAATTTATATTATTTTTCATTACGGCGTGTGATTCAACATTATACGTACAATACATACACAGTTTTTTAGGCGAAATACAGTATTTAAGTAATAACAAACTTATACCAACCTTTTTACAAGCGAAAATTAATAGTTACTGGCTAAGGCACGTGCATTTTTTTTTTTATTAAAATAATTAACCTACTTTATGTTTTTCAACACATCCTCGTCCTTCACCCACACGTGCGGCAGGCCCTCCGATTGGCGTAGGTATACTCGGCCGTGCTTGACCCAAACAAATTTATATCCTTTTTCCCTAGCCCTGAGTCTTGCTGCTGTATGCAGGGCCTTGGTATCCTTGGATAGATGCTCCGCGACGTATATGTTGGGTTTGTTTTCGTCCGCTATGCCGAGGTGGCACGAGTTTAGCTTGTCATTGGCATGCTGCTTATTGTAATTACGGCTAGCGGCTAGGAAGCCGTCTGTGATGCGAGGGGATGAGAATTTCACTAGTATGGATCGAGGTCTCGGGTTATCAGGGTTCATTTTAGCGATGCGACTGCATTGGATTATTTCTGGATCTTGGACCGGGTGCTCGATGACCATTCCGAGTTGCTGCACGAGGAGTGGCAGGTTCTCTCTGGCATGCTCGGGGACGCATTGTATCTCAATGTTGCTGGCGCGGGTAAGCTGTTCCATCTGGTTAAGACGGGTGCAAAGTTGAGATACCGTGGATTTCAGATGTGTGTTTTCTTCGGCTAGGGCCTGAATCTGAGGCTTAACACATATAATATCTCGTTTGAAGTCCTCGTACTGTTCGCTAATAAAGGTCACGGAAGTCTCGAGGTCACAGATTTTCTCTTTTATTCCCCTTAGTTCGGTGGTTATAATGTCTGTGACACTTTCCTTTATAGCACTAGGAATCTCGTGCCGGACAATTTCGGATATATCCTCGCGAGTCAAGGCCGAGGGTTTTCGCACAGTTATGTTGTCCGTAGGCCCGCTATCTTTCCCTACGGGAGTGTTGTCATTGTCACCTTTGGGTCGTTTATAACATTTGGGGCATGCCCATGCAGATTTTTGGGCTGTACTCATATCTTTTAGGCTTATGCTTGCGCATAATTCATGGTAGTTGCCTTCGCATTTGGTGCATTTAAGCGATTTTGCCGTCGACTTAATTTCTTTTAAACAAGCTGCACAGTTGGTGGTCATCTTAGGAACGTATATTTTCACTTTTAAACGGTCCTCAACGTGAATGCGAGAAAATAAATTACAATAATCACTTAAATTTAAAAGTGGGTGATAATCTGTCCGATTTAAGAACCAGTCATGCGAGACACCGGTAGCCCGTGCTTGTGCCGTAAGCGAGGGGTCTAGTTCAATAGTCGCGCGTACCGTTACGTCCAACGGATCCAGACACTGGAGGAACGCACAAATGCCGTAAGACGGGGGTCTTGGTGCACTGGTTATACACGAAACATTGCGCGGACGCGTCTAATCTCAATGGAGTTGAACTCCGGACTCGGAATACGTTGAGCTGTTTGAATTGAGTATCAAATATCCCAACATACAAAATTTTACACCCATAATATTTTTTAGACCGTTTCAAATGCGCGTTAGGACAATTTGACTGTCATTTTTCCATGCGTGCGGCGCACGAGCACTCACCAGTTCTCAGCGCGCAGGCGCTACTTAACAAAGTAGTTCTGTATGCACCGGATTGCGATTTGTTTGCCTACAAGTGGAGTAAACTACTCCCTATTTTTAAAAGATTCTGTGAGATTCATTTTTAAATATTGTTTGTTAGGTAGGTATACTATTAATTGTTTCTTATTGTGTAATTAATTATGTATGCTAATTAGTTTAAGTTTACCAGCGCCTCGGCATATACTGTAATGCTGTTAAATTTTATATTTAAATAAATAAATAAATGTAAAAATTTACATTTAGACCTACCTAATATACGTACAATACGTTACGTGATCGACCTGCTGGATGCGGCAGGCGCAGGACCGTAAATTGTGGCACTCTTTGGGGGATGCTTATGTCCGGCAGTGGACTTGTTTCGGCTACTAATATGATGATGATTAATTTTAGTATGATTTGATCAAAGCGTCACGTTGGAAAATCAGCATACGAGATCCTCACTCGATTGAATTGCCGTGATTCCGCGGCAATAGGGATGATCACGAAGATTTTTTACGATGTCATTCGAACCGATTTTTGGAGAGGAACAAATGTTTGTATGGGAGCAACTACAATTGAAGAACACAAATACCCAATTATTTGAGCCAAAAATTGACCTCGCTGGCAGCAGCCATTTATTTATTTATCGTATGGCATTTTGGTCACTGGATTACATATAAAAGCTATATAAGAAAATAATAATAATAAGATTGATTAATTCAAAGGTTAAGATTAGTCCTCTTCAAGTACTCTGTAGCAAGTTCAGTAAGGTTCTTGAGGTCCTCCATCCGCCCTGAAAATTTTGTTGATGGGCATTCCAGAACCATGTGGTTGACTGTCTGATCGGGGTTTCCACACACACACCGTGGTGGGCGCAGTTACCAATGCCTGTTCTTATGCGGTTTAATTGGCACCACACCCTGCGTGGATGGTCAAAACCAGGTGGACGCGTCTTTGGGTTGAGCGAAAACAGGCGTTCATCCGGTTGTTGTTGCCCGTTCCATTCGGACATCCATGCTTCGTGTAGGTCCCACTGGCTGTTCAGGTCCATCGCAGCGAGAGCTGGTGGGTTACGGGACTTGAGCCTCTTTTCTCCGTAGGCAGCGAGATCTTGGTGGATAGGCAGCTCTGGATGGCGTTTGTTTTTAATTGCCTCTCGAAGTAGGCACTTTTTCCGACGCAGATGTGCAGGTTCTATTGCGCTTAGAGCAGCAGCCATAAACGCTTCATACTAATTGTCACACAGGTATAACGTCTCACCTGTTATTTGTACTAATCGTTGTATCGAAAATCAAGTAAATTGCTGTTCCGCTCGCGAAATAGGTAGGTACCGCGTTTTGGTACACAGTTGATTTACAATAATGTTTCTATAAAAGCGTAAGGATTCTATTGGTAGCTTTAAATTTACTCTTGGACGATAAAAAAATACATATTTTTTCTAAATTTTTAAGGTCCATAAATATCTTTTCATGATTTAATCATATTTTATAATTCATACTTTATAACAAAAGTTTCCGAGAAATCGTGGAAGTCAGGAGGGGAGGCCTTTGCCCAGCAGTGGGACACTATATAGGCTTCAAAAAAAAAAAAAACAATAGTTTGATGGTTTACTGTCAATTTAGCAACACTACGTTATCAATTGCCACAATGGCCGGTCCTGCGCCACGGGCCAGGTCATCAGTCCACCTTGTGGGGGGCCTACCCACGCCGCGCCTTCCGGTACGTAGTCGCCACTCGAGAACCTTTCCGCCCCAACGGCCATCGGTTCGGAGGGCTATATCGGTTACCTTGGTTCTGCTGCGGATAGCCTCAATTCTGATGCGATCGCGCAGAGAAACTCCCAGCATAGCCCTCTCCATTGCCCTTTGCCTATTTGCACACCCCAAAAGATGAATCACATACAGGACATAAAAACTTAAAAATAGAAAATGAAAATGAAAATGATTTATTTCATAGATTGCTAGGTTACATTGAAAATAAGGTTGGGTCTTTCTAGAAGGTAAAAAATACCTGTGTCAGGAAGACCCGCTCCTCCATAAAAAAGCAGTTAATGTTAATTTCTTATATGTAGGTAAATATTTATAACATAAAATAAAAATAAAGACGAATTAGGTATCACAGGCATAGTGTCGTGACCCTAAAGTTGAGTGTGTGTGTGTGCGCGTGTGTGTGTGTGTGTGAGTGTGTGTGCGCGCGTGTGTGTGCGCGTGTGAGTGTGTGTGTTAGTGTGTGCGTGCGTGTGTGTTAGTGTGTGCGTGCGTGTGTGTTGTTTGATAAAGTAGGTATATATTATATATAACATTTTCCATTTTGTTATGTTTTACTAACTATAGAATTAAATTTAGATTAATACAAGATTAAGTAACAGTTCAGTATCTTCATAACTTAGCATCTTTAACCATTCCGTTAGAGACCTCTTACAATTATATTTCTTTTGTTGATAGATATTAATTTTAACAATAATTTAATTATAAAGGTATGCTGCACGTGTCTTATACTGCCTTTTAGCAAACAAAGATCTATATGTTGTAAGTGGGGCAACGGTGTTTTTACGTCTTCTAGTTAGAAGTGTTGGATTAAATTTTAGTGTTTTATGTAACTTTAATGTTAAAATAGAGGTTAACAACAGGCTGTCTTATCGCTAAAGAGCGCTCTCTTCCAGAGCATCTTTGCGTACGGCTGCGGTCTTGTATTATAAACTTTGGTTTTTAGGGTTCCGTACTCAAAGAGTAAAACGGGACCCTAGTAATAACTTCGCTGTCCGTCCGTCCGTCCGTCCGTCCGTCTGTCTGTCACCAGGCTGTATCTCACTGATACCGTGATAGTTCCAGCTGAAATTTTCACAGATGATGTATTTCTGTTGCCGCTATAACAACAAATACTAAAAACACAGAATAAAATGGTTTTTTATAGATAATGGTACGGAACCCTTCGTGCGCGAGTCCAACTCGCACTTAGCCGGTTTTTATATTTCTATTAGATTGTAGAAACATAATTTACAGAATACTGTTTGCTATTTATAAATTCTGTGTAAATCCATTTTAGTTAGTAATCAATATTTAATTCTACGAATGCAGGGGCGGATTATCCATATAGGCAAACTAGGCAGTGCCTGGGGGCGCGGGGTTGCAAAGGGGCGCGCGGAATGTTTTTCGTTATAATTTTGAATCTATGGCCGCTAGAGGGCCGCTGATGAGATGCTTGCCTAGGGTGCTCTCGACATTTAATTTATTCCGCCTCTGTACCGTTTGAGGAAAAAAACGACTATATGCTGCTTTCCGAGGTAGCTTCAAGTTCGCGGCGTCTAAGTGCTGGAATGATATCCCTTCCCCTATCCAAGGGGCGCTTAGCAGATACATCTTTAAGCGTAAGCTTAAAGGCTATTTGTTGACGCTCCAAAAATCCTAATCCTGCACTTTTGACAGCAAAAAATATATCAATTGCAAATTTTTATCTAGTTTTTGTTTTTAGTTTAATTGTAAAATTTACTTTTATGTGTAACGTAGTTATTATTTTATTAAAGCTGCATGTAGGTAGTGCGTACATGTATTATCTCACTATGTATTTATGTTTATTTCTCTCTCGCCTTTCACAATTAATTATATAGTTGTGTAATTATAACTGTATGACGTTTCCGTGAGTCACCAACGGTGCTGGCTGAAAATCAGCGCTGTAGGTGTCTGACTGACACCTCAGCATAATGCTGAGCCAGTGTCCGATTCACTGCCGCAGAGACACACTTTTTACATGTTTATTTACTGTTATTTTTATTAATTTCTGCTTAATATGTATGTCCTGTGTGTTAGTGAATAAATGTATCTTTCTTTCTTTCTATATAGATTAGCTACCCAACATTCTTGTTCCCCAATATTTTTTGTTCCATTCGCGTATTCCCCCACTTTTTTTAATTTCCTATGCGGTTCAGTTACCATTAGGTTATTTCTTCTGACGCATTAATTTCAATTCGTTTTTGTTTACGTATTTTTTCCCATGCATTTAGTCCGTAGTATCTTCGTAACGACTGCCAACGGTTCTAACGATTTACAAGGAAAAATAAATCCGGCCAAGTGCGAGTCGGACTCGCGCACGAAGGGTTCTGGTACCATTATCTACAAATATTTATTGAATTCTGTTTTTTAGTATTAGTTGTCATACTTAGCGAAACTATCACTGATGTTGAGATACAGCCTGGTGACAGACGGACAGACAGACGGACAGCGGAGTCCTAGTAATAGGGTCCCGTTTTACTCTATGAGTACGGAACCCTAAAATCAGCTAATTCTCATTTTCAGGATAACATGTTTTCTCCAGAATATCATGAAAACCGCCAAGTAAAGCACGGTATCCCAACCCAAGTACTTAGCTGAAGCAAAGAAAACGCCGAGCATTATACACACCAACTCTCGGCCTATCCCATCTTGTCTTATTGTTATTCATGCGTTCGTTTGTTTCTTTAACTAACTTCCCTATTTATAGCGAGGGGGGAGTGGAAGTGAACTAATAAGCTGATTCTTTATGCAAGATGTTTGCCGTGATCCTCCCCCTCAAACCGCATTGTATTCATTTGTTTAAACCCTGAGGGGGTCTATTTAACTTAACGTATTAGGTTGAAATTAAATTAACTTTTCTTCGTACGTGCTCTGGCTTTAAGTTTGTTGCGCGAAGCGCGCGTGGCAAAATTTGATTTAAACTTCTGTAGTACGTTAAGATTGACCTATATATATTTTCTTATTGAAATAAATAATGTATGATATTTAATGTTGTGTAAATTCTGACCTGTAACCATGTTATCAATAAAGATTGAATTGAATTGAATACGTGGCTTCATTTCTATAGGAACTGATGTTTATCTGTGTTTGCTATTTCCTTCGTAAGAACCTGTGAGTCGTAATTTTTATCATGCCTCCCAAGGAAAGATTCTAGGACATAATTATGTAGTGAAATGCATGACAATAGATTTTCATGTGTACTTCTGGTACTGATTTAACGTAGAAAAATACGGATTCAATTTATGATACACGTAACCTATCATCAATGCAGCTGTCAGTTATATATGCGAGCTATGTTGAGGCAGATATTACCGCTGGTGATTGTACATACATGAAATAATTACACGAGACCAGATAGCCTTTATAAATACCTTATAAATTATGATTGTATAACATTAATAGGTTTTATTCACCTTATTGTCTCCAAATGTTATTGCAATAAATACGGGTATAATTCATAACACAAAATTATCTGAACAATATTTGAAATTGAGCCGTAGTCAACAACACATCTTTAGAAGAAAATCTTTCTTGGTGCCCAAACTTACAACTTTCAGTAATTAATAGCAAGTCTAATTTATTTCTAACTTCGCTAGTAATCTTGAAATTAATAAACACGGTTCAAAATGTCAGAAGAGGTTGAGAATAAATTTCAAAGTTTGAACTTTATGAGTTTCTAGACTAAGCTTTTTAAAAACTAATTAAATCAAGAATACATGAATTCATTTCACTCATAAATTATTACCAGCCAGTGTCAAAACTCAGAACTTAATTTAATTTACAAGTTTGAGTTGTTCGCTAACTTTTTAACCGTGTAAAAGTGAGACCAGACGGGAGTGTGGTGGAGTATGCAGCAAATCCTTCAGATTTGAATTTTTATCTTTTGTTACTCTGGAGAGTCACAAAATGTTTAAGGCGCTGTCAACACCAAAAACGCGCACACTGTCTATTTATATCGGAGTAAACGAGAGCGAGTGTTACTTGAGCGGCCAGGTTTTAGCCGAAAATAATGAATAAATATTGAAATAAAAAAAAGTGTGGATTATTTGTGAAATATGGCTCGTCTACGGTTTAGGTATGAATATGTGGACTTCGTGTTTTTAATTGCAGACCCATACGTCAAAAAAATAAGGACATAGAACCGTTTAAGATGATTTTAAGACCAATCTTTGCAATTATTTTCGATCGAGCCGATTTCATCCAATTATGTTTCGAGTCCGTCTACGGTCTTGGAAATATGATGAATAGTAACTTATTTTTTTTTGATGTGCTAAACAAACAGTTTTTCTTATACAACTGCTCAAATAATATCAATTTCAACAAATTTGGTCTTGTCAGCCTCTTTACAATGGAAATTCTGGTAAGACCAATTTCTAAACTACAACAGTAAAAACATTTCAGTCATTCACATTAGTTTATTTTTTCAAGTGCCATCTATTAGCTATCATAGTAGCAACACAACCACAATAGTGGATACGAGTAAGTTAGCCTAAAGGTGAGTCAACCTGTGTCAGGTTGCTAGGCGGTGAGCGAGCAAAAATGGACCATGGGAAGTGAGGCGTGAAAGTTCCAACCAGGGCTGAGTGGGCCAAAGGTCTAGAACCACCAAAGGCTGGTATCGAAGACAATATATGGTACACGGACGGATCAAAAATGGGATCCGGTACGGGAGCAAGCATTTATGCAAATGACTATAGTAGTAGTGTAAGCATGGGTAGTTTGGCAACTGTCTTCCAGGCGGAGACATACGCCATAATTGCCTGTGTACAGGAGAATATAGACAGGCAAACCAAAGGGCAGACTATCTATATACTCAGTGACAGTCAAGCGGCCCTTAAAGCGCTTACGGCGCCGAAAGTGGACCCTAGACTAATTTATAATGGCGTCCAAGCACTAAACAGACTTGGAAGGCACAATAAGGTGCAACTAGTTTGGATACCAGGGCACAAGGGCTTCATCGGCAACGAAAGATCAGATGAGCTTGCAAGAGGGGGCTCTACAAATCACTTCGTAGGTCCAGAACCATTTGTGGGACTCTCGCAGGGGACCATAATATCGGCCTTTAAAGCCTACGCCAAAACCAAACACCAACACGAGTGGAGGAATGAGGCTGGCTTAAGGCACTCTAAGCTCTTCATAGAAGGAATGCATTCGGGCTGGACCAGAAAACTCTGGAAATCCAGTAGGAAGCAACTCAGAATTATATCTGGGGTGTTCACAGGTCACTTCGGGGTCAAGGATCTCTTGGCCAAGATGGGACTATCGGATAGTTTAGACTGTAGAATGTGTGGCGAGGAGGACGAGACTATGGAACACTTATTGTGTGAATGCCATGCCCTTGCCAGACAAAGAATGAACTACTTTGGTAACGGTTACCCGCAACCAAAGGAATTCAAGGTGCTCCCGGCGAACTGCATCATCCGCTTTGTGGAAATGATGGAGAAAGCCTGGGAGCAGGTATAAAGGAGAGGGCAAAAGCATAAAGAATCCAACTGTGTCGAAATGCATCCGAAAGGGCCCTCACCTAGATAAGATAAGATAAGATAAGAGGCGTGAGCGCGGCCGACCACGCTTTTGGTGGTTTTATCCTCGCTCACCTTCTTGCACAGCTTTGGTGGATACGCACCCTTAATCCGGGGATACATAGTTATCTGACGTCATGCTCTCTGATACGTTCAGACGCCTGACACAGCAGAAGCCGATCAGAGAACATAAGATTAATATGAATGTATAAGAAACACATATTGTTCTATCGATGACAGTTCACGGTAGGTACATTACGTCAAACAAATCCAGCTTTACTTCCAGCTAGTCAAAAAAAACTGCCTTATGTAGCTACTAAAGTTCTATTCTAAGTAACTTGGTTTAGTTTCTATGCCAAAACCTACGATCCAGACAAAACCGCTTAGTTGGCAGTTAAAGCTCGCTGTCAAAACCACTGGTTCAATTTATTGACTTAGCCATTTTTTCAAAGCGAAATTGTATTTTCCCCACGACTGCGGGCAGAGCTACCAGGCAAACATCAAAAAGAGAACGTTTTCTAACACCGGAAAGCACGGCTACTATTTGAAACGCGCGGTCCATCCCAAACAACAACCGTCCATTATACCCTGATCTCTGCTGTCTGCTTTTGTTGACTCAGCGATTGCGCGGTTAGTGCACAGGACGCGAGGGGTCAATCGATATTGGTTGTTCCGTCACGATTTTTCAATAGAGTCGGTCAAAACTATTACGGTATTCTGTGCTCTTAGTAATTTTAGTGATTTGTGTGCCTTTTATTTTTCCTTATTTTCCAATATAGTTTGAGAAAAATATTCGTTTTTACAGGCCGTTTAACATGTACTGTTTATCTATCATTTGTGGCAAAGTGTACCAGTTTTGAACCATGATGGTATTAAACCTAATCAGAATGATCTCATTAGGTTGCAGTAGAAAAAAAGCGGCCAAGTGCGAGTCGGACTCGCACATGAAGGGTTCCGTTACATAAATTGCTTTTTACGATATATGACGTATTAAAAAAAAACTACTTCCTAGATCTCGTTCAAACCAATTTTCGTTGGTAGTTTGCATGGTAATGTACATCATATATTTTTTTCAGTTTTATCATTCTCTTATTTTAGAAGTTACAGGGGGGGGGACACACATTTTACCACTTTGGAAGTGTCTCTCGCGCAAAATATTCAGTTTAGAAAAAAAATGATGTAAGAAACCTCAATATCATTTGTGAAGACCTATTTATAGATCACACGTGTGAGTTTGATGAAAAAAAATTTTTTGAGTTTAAGTTCTGAGTATGGGGACCCCCTAAAACTTAATGTTTTTTTTCGATTTTTGTGTAAAAATCTTAATGCGGTTCACAGAATACATCTACTTACCAAGTTTCTACAGTATAGCTCTTATAGTTTCGGAAAAAAGTGGCTGTGACATACGGACGGACATACAGACGGACGGACATGACGAATCTATAAGGGTTCCGTTTTTTGCCATTTGGCTACGGAACCCTAAAAAGGGCTTGTCACATAAATGTAGTTTTTTGTAACTTTTTTAGCTCTTACGTTCGATAATTAGGTACCTACCTACTTTTGTTAACACTTTCAGTTCCATGAACCCGTTAGGTCCACCTTCTCTGCTCGTAGCTGCTTTCCTTTATGTACCTGTTTGACATGATATCGGCTATGAACATAGTGTGCTACGAAATTGTCGGCAGTGAATGTTTTAAGTAGTATTGTAAAGATGGATCCTTTCTCAGTCCTTCAGTCTTTTCCCCTTGCGCTAAAGTCACTTTCCTGTTTATTGGTAGTCCGTAATAGTTTTCTTAGACACTCGCTGTATGGAGCTAGTTTAGAGTGCATACTCAGTGAAGCAGGTTTACGGGTCCCTCGCTGCCAGCCGTAAAGGTTGCGAGCAAATCAGCATTTCTGCAGGCATCGACCTCTATCGTCATGTAGCTACAGGAGAATTGGGTACAGTAGGTCGTTGAGGCTACGACTAGGCAAACGTGGTGTTAGACGCCCTTCGACCAGATGCACCGATGACTTGAGTAGGGTAGCTGGCAGTGACTGGATCTGGCCTCCACCACACTCCAGAAGGAGAGTGTGTGATGAAACACGACTCGACTAGTAACTGGATGGCAAAACGGGAGAGCGGGTCTTGTGGCGTGCCTTGGGGGAGGCCTACGTCCAGCAGTGGACTGCAATAGGCTGATGTATGTGTGTGTGGAGGTCGTTGTGGCCTAGTTCTACTCACTAGTAGCTAGTAATAGCTTTAAGGCTAACTAAAGTCACACCTCAGGCTTGACTGTTGCCAAGTGATTGATTTAATCTAGTAGCGTTACTTTGCGGGATTCCGTGACAAGTTACTAGAACAATATTTTTTAGCTAATTCTGCTAAAGACTGTGTAGGTCTATTGGCGATGATACGATGGGCCTACTTGATTATTTTTGCATGCAGTTAATGTACCCAGCCTTCTTCCGCACGAACAAATACAACAGATCACCACCAATACAATAAAACATGTTGGTTTATAGGTCCCAAAGAGGTCACCCTACATACATCATTTTTCCACTGACAACGACAATATCAATTCAATCCCTTTATCTACATATTGGTACGTCACGCTCCCACACATTGGATATGAAATGAAAAGGAACATGGTTTATTGCATAAATTGCGTTACAAAATGACAATAGGGTTGGGTCTTCCTAGTAGGTAAAAATATTTGTGTCAAGAAGATCCTCCTCCATAAAAAAACAGTTGTAGTTTATTTCTTATACGTAGTTAAGTACTTATTTAAATAAAACAGGATAAACACTATTGCAAAAGCAATCACAAACGATTTTGATGCAATTTTTAAAAGCGATATGCCAGAGTGGTCATTGTCTGTAAAATTAAGACAAATGGAATCGCGGCCCAGCTGTTCGTTACAAAACGTCAAATTGGCTTTCTGATTTGTAGTTCGCAAAGTAAAGATAAAGTATGATGTCACCCACCAACCACCCTACCCACCCTAAGGTTTTCTGGAAGAGATCGCTTTTAGCTATAAGACCGCCTGTTGTCTACAATTGTTTATGTTTAATTTACCTTTGTTAGGGTTCCGTACTCAAAGAGTAAAACGGGACCCGTCCGTCCGTCCGTCCGTCTGTCTGTCACCAGGCTGTATCTCAAGAACCGTGATAGCTAGTGAGTTTAAATTTTCACAGATTACGTATTTCTGTTGTCGCTATAACAACAAATACTAAAAACAAAATAAAATAAATATTTTTATTGATAATGGTACGGGACCCTTCGTGCACGAGTTCGACTCGCACTTGGCCGGTTTTTTTTCTATTATGTACTATTTCTGGTGAGCAATAAAGCATATTTGTATTGTGGATTCAATCTGACACATCGTTTTCGCATTTCATGTCACTCTTGCAAGATTTCAGCTCCAAAGAGGTACCTAATTGTGTAACTTTTTGAATGAGCGTTAGTACAAATCAACTGTTATATTCCTAAACAAAAAATATATTTAGATCTACCTAACTAACGTATTTTCAAAACGAAATGCAAGCAAAAAAGGGGAAGGCCGAGGATATCTCACATGGAGCAAATAAAACAGAAAATAAAAGCTTCATCGTATAGAGAAATAAAAAGAAAGGCAGATTGTAGAACAAGTTGGAAATTACTCCACCGACAGGAGCCTAGCTCTTAAATAAGAAGAAGAAGAATGCAAGCGGCCAGCAGGTCATCCACCCCGATAGATCATTCTAAAATTGTACATAAAATATATAAATGAAGTGTTCTGTGAACCTCGATCTATTGTGACCCGGTTTCGCGTATTTTCGGCGACGCTCGGAAATGCTCGGCTCCCACTGGAACAATTGGGAACATTACTGCAATGTTCTGCCGCCAGAGGCAGCACTACCACTAATAGTAAAACAGTATAGGAATAAAGGGATTCACACACACATGCACAATTGATTGTCAAATGAGTGACAAGGATGCTTGCATAGACAATACCGCAAGTGGGAACGAGATACAATGTCAACGCTGCTAGTGTCGCCACCTACGAAGAGTTTTGCGTAATGTTCCCTATTGGGTACTAGCGCTCTGGCTTTCAGGTTTCTCTCCACTTTTTGACTTCTTTTCTGACCGCGATGGTTCGGTACTGGGCCAAAGCGCCTTATTTCGGAAAATTTTAATCTAAGTTAAAACTGCTGGAACTGCTGGCTGCACGGAATTGATGAAATACCATACAAAAGTTGTGTTTGCGTTGTGATTACGTCTCATAATTCTATGTCTTAAAAGACACTCAATGAACCTATGTTTAAAAAAAAAACTATACTATTCGAATATTTATAATCCTTCATCATAATCTTTGCAGAATTAAAACGATTTTTACTTAAATGCCAGTATTTTGTGCTTAGATAGCTTGCCTTATTAAGGCAAATAATATTTATGGCGCTTTTCTCTTTAATTTTGATCATATGAAGAATGAGCCTAATAACAATAAATTTATTAATACTTTAAAAAAATATTTAGTGGCAAATGCTTATTACACAGTAAATGAATATTTAAATCGCAATAATAATGACTAGTATTAAGAAATCGCAACTGAAATAAGTGTCTAAGTATAGTTTAAATTTTGAACTACTTACTGTATTGCAGTGCCCTTACAGGGTTGTGTTGAGACATACCAATATGTAGCTATAAGATCTTTTGTACACACAAGGCAATGATTAAATGAATATGAATAATATGAATATGAATATGAATTTTTATAATGCACATTTCTAATTGCTTGCCCGCTGTAAAACATATCATCTTGTCTTCTAGTAGGTAATGCTTTAAAATCATTCAAAATTAAAAAGTAAATTTAAGGTTTCGTTATTTTTACTCAATATCATTGCCTTTACTTTAAAACATACATTTAATTGTAGAAACATTATCTTTATTCATTAACAAGCTATGGTAGCCTAGTGGTTCAGGCATGCGGCTGTCAAGCGGCGGTCGTGGGTTCGAATCCCGGCTTGTACCAATGAGTTTTTCAGAACTTATGTACGGAATATTTACCGTTAGCTTTACGGTGAAGGAAACACCGTGAGGAAACCGGTCTAATCCCAATAAGGTCTAGTTTTCCCTCTGGTTTGGAAGGTCAGATGGCAGTCGTTTTCGTAAAACTAGTGCCTAAGCCAAATCTTGGGACTAATAGGTGTCAAAGCGGACCCCGGGCTCCTTTAGGGGCACAACCGGAAATAATGCTAGGAGGATGATGATGTCCACCCACCTGAGAGCTGACTGCTATAATTTGAGCCATTTTATAATAGTCACCTCGTACACGTGAGTGTCCTGGTTCTTTTATTTTGAAATAACTAACACTAGTAATTAAGTAGGTAAACCTAGATAATAATTTTAACATGTATGGACCCATGGTTGTCTGAATTAAACGAATTTTATTTTTTATTTATTTATAATAGCCTCATAAGCTGCAACACAGCTTTTACCTTTTTTATTTGCCATTTTTGCCACGGGACCCTATTACTAAGACTCCGCTGTCCGTCCGTCCGTCCGTCCGTCTGTCTCTCACCAGGCTGTATCACACTGATACCGTGATAGTTCCAGCTGAAATTTTCACAGATGATGTATTTCTGATGCCGCTATAACAACAAATACTAAAAACACAGAATAAAATAGTTTTTTATGGATAATGGTACGGAACCCTTCGTGCGCGAGTCCGACTCGCACTTAGCCGGTTTTTTTTATATAACGTTAGAATCATGCATTTTAAAACCATGTAGAAAATACCGAATTAAAAGTATTTAATTCGCTGAACCCGCCGCCATCGTCATTTCATCAACCTGCCATCCACATCATCAAGCCAGCCTGGGGCAAAAGCATAAGCCGTGTCTATACGTGCCGACATAATTAGCTTTTGGCTGCTGTAACATTAAGTATGTACATCTAAGAGTCATATTGGCCTATAAGTGCAGCCCTACGAGATAGCTTTATGAATGACCCCGAGCACAATAGTTCGATCAGAAGCTATAGCATAGTTAACCAGCCAACAAGACAACAATGCGCAACAATCGGCCATGATTGTCAGCGTACCAGCTTGTTGGGCATTATGTTAAATTAGGGCTTGCTGCCGTCACGTATGCAACTAACTCGAACAGCGGCAGAATATACACAACTACATTTTAATAACCATGAGAGCGTACATGGGCCGATGGGAGGGGTAATCACGTACTCAATACTCAATCATTTATTGCACATAATGGTTAAACAGGAGGTCTTAAAATAAAGTATGGTATCACATCATGTACCCTGTTGGGCGCAGCAAATAAGAAGGTGGACACTTAGGTACATATAATTCAGCATACAAAAAAATTAATTATATATCTTAGTTTTACTTAATTCTACTTAATTTTATTAACAAACTTATCATCTAAATATTCCTTTAAAGAGTAGTAGGTTTTCGAAAGTAACATTTGTTTTAATTTGCGTATGAAAACTGTCTCTTTATTTTCATCTTTCAATTCTTTCGGCAATTTATTATATATTTTTATCGACATTACAAAGGGTCCTGACGAATGTAGGTTTAGTCGTGATGGTGGTAGCAATAATTTGCCTTTATATCGTAACGTTCCGAACGCGCGTTAGGACAATCCAACTCTCAGTTTTCCATATAAAATTTGACATTTAGATCTACCTAACGTTTGTAGAATGCGTTACGTGATCGACCCGCTGGTATCGCTGGGGTGAGAGAGTGCAGGCGGATTTGCGTCATCTTCAAGATGAAAGCTGGCAGGAAGTGGCACAGGATCGGAATAAGCGGGGTGCTCTCGTTTCGGAGGCCAACCTTTTTGGATCATTGAGCCAAAATAGTTACATGTAGGTAATAACCATATTATATACTCGTACATACAACGTGCCCTAGCGGCTTCGCCCGCGTATTGCAAAGAATACAGACAAACCTGCGGGATAATGCATAGTTTACGTCCATTCAATACGCAGGTGACAGAATTTTTGAAATCGAATAAGCGGTTCCGGAGATTACCCATTACTTACAAGCTTACGTTAAACAACGGAATTCCTCTTTATAATATCCATATACTTCTAGTGAAATCTTGCAAAATACGTTAGGACGATGTACAAAAAAAAACAAATAAAATAATAATGTTGTTGATACATATACACCCGAAACCAAATATGATTCTACAAATCAATCCATTTTTTACAAGCTTCATATTAACTTGCACTGTTAGTATGTATGTAAATATGTAAGTATGTAAGTTGTCTGTCAAAATTTGCAATCCATTTTTCAGTCACTTCCCGTTATCCAATTGAGCTGAAATTTTGCAAGCATAGGAACTCCGCAATAAAACGACACAACTCCATCGAGTTTGGGCTCGTTATAATCGTCTCAATGAGTAGGTACTTAATGATGGTATGCAGAAAAGAACAGTCGGCAGTAAAAGCTTGTACCAAAAATGCAATTTTTGACAGAAACTTATATCTGGTTAGGCTAGAAACAAATATAAGTAAATGACTTCTCGATGTAGTTAATTTGGCCTAATATATCAGCTAATCTATTTGAGTCATGCATTGCATGCAATACACAGGAAGTTGGCTCGTGTTTGTTATCTCAAAGCTCGCGGGAGCTTAAAACTGTAAGTTCCAGATTACACCGCTGAACTTTGCTGTAATCTCAGACTAGTTCAAAGCTATACATGAAAGCTATTGAAATAGAAGAAACTTCTTTATTTTCTGCTTGTAGCTTCGTTAAGGTGCAGTATGATAAGTTTTCAATCCGTATTACTAGGGCAAAGTTAGAGTTTTATTTTTATTTATTCATTTGGTTCAGGCAACAAGACCATTATCAAACTAGTAAATAAGTGGCTATGTGAGGATTCAGTTCGAAAAACTGAATTGACTAAAATAAAATAAATACAATAAATTAGCCTTTTATTATCGGCATTTACTGAGTTAAATATTAAACTTAAAATTATACACTGACATCGGTGGTGTAGTCGATTTGCCTCTCGGCATAGGCCTCCCCTAAAATTATACACTGACATCGGTGGTGTAGTCGATTTGCCTCTCGGCATAGGCCTCCCCTAAAATTATACACTGACATCGGTGGTGTAGTCGATTTGCCTCTCGGCATAGGCCTCCCCTAAAATTATACACTGACATCGGTGGTGTGGTCGATTTGCCTCTCGGCATAGGCCTCCCCTAAAATTATACACTGACATCGGTGGTGTGGTCGATTTGCCTCTCGGCATAGGCCTCCCCTAAAATTATACACTGACATCGGTGGTGTGGTCGATTTGCCTCTCGGCACAGGCCTCCCCTAATTTTCTCCATTCATTTATATCTGTTGCAGTCCGTCTCCAACTCGGTCCTGCAAACGCTTTTTCACCTCACTAGCTCGGAATAGTACATTATTGCCGTGGCCGGGAAGTAGGCAATTGCAGGCTGAGCATTTTGTTTAAACGGACGAGCTTGCGAGTCCGTTTAATTATAATACGAAGCCTGCAATTGCCATTCCGGCTGAGGCTAATATAGTGCTTTTCTCAAAAATGGGAGAATAAAAAAGACTAAATTTAAATCAAGCGTTATTATTAAATACAAATTGAGGATACTGCAAATTACATAAAACTAAACGTCATATTTTTTTTTTAAACAGAATCGCAAGTGTATTTTTTCACCGAAAAACGCAATCTTTTTATGACACATACAAAAATGTCGCGTTTGCAACAGAAAAATACGAGTTGATTTGGCTGAATATGACCTGTGCCGTCTTTTATATGCAAGTTTCTACTTTTTAAAAAGTTTGGTACTTGACAAATAAAGGAATTCATATGTAACATTCCAGGCGGCCTGCAATGTTTTTTATTTTTGAATTTTGATCTGGCCTTCAACTATACGCTTTACCTTCCAATATGTAGCGAGTTATGTTCACTTTGCGGGCCATTTTTGAGAACAGGCCTTTTTGTATGTTTGTTAACTATTGAGAAAATCGCTTTTTATCCACATGTGAAGAAAGTAGACGTAGTACGTTAAAAGTACTATGACGTAGAACGTTAAATGTTTTTTTTTGTGTTTTGTATATTTTATGACATATTTTTTTAAACCTTTTTTATATAGTATTTTTCACAATCGTGTTATAATAGAGAGCTTTTTAGTCGAGTACCGTGTTTAGGCCACGAAGCTTGCTGAGTGGCCTAAGTAAGGTACGAGATTAAAAAACTTTATTATAACACTTTTGAGAACAATTCTTTTTGTACGAGTTCATTAAAATTAATTTTCTACGAGTCAACTGAACTAATTAAACAAACTCGATACTGTTATTATTTTATTATTATTTTATTTATTATTATTTATTTATTAATCACACACAAGTTTACAGTTTATAACCAAAACACTTATGAGGTAGGTACACATTCATAGGAGGTAGCATCACTATAAAAAATACAACAATTTAGGTAGGAACAATTCAAAAAGAAGCAATCATAAAAATAAACTAAATATACCTAAATTACCTAATCAATCAAAGATTGAGCTGAGCAAGCATTGTACAGACTCGTGAAACTAGGAAAGTATGGCTAAAACTTTTCTACAAAATACGCCAATACTGTCGGCAAATATATCAATGTCGTCGGTTTCCTGCATGATCTTGTTTAGGATGGTTCGCGCTCTAGCAGAGGGAGCGTTCGCTCCGCGCCTGGTGCGCACGCCGGGCACCGCGAACAGACGCCGCGGGCGCCGCGCCGTCACCGCACCGCCCGCGCCGCCCGCCGCACCGACCGCCGGCCCACTCGCACGCGGTACATGCACGCCCATTCGCTCCAGCACGGACGCATTGTCAACTTTATTGTTGAGCAGTTGGTAATAGTGCACTACATGCAGCAGTTTGCGCCGTGTCGTGTTGAAACGAAGTGCAGCTCATCGCTCGTACGCTTGTTGATATCTTAAAATACATCAACGAGCGTACGACATCAACGAGTAAACTCAATAATCAAAGCGATTATATTGGTCCAATTCATTACAGTTCGGTAAAGCAGCCACGGGATTGGTCGAATTTATTTTAGTTCTATTTTCAAATTTTTTTCGGTTGTCTAGAGCGTATCGAAACAGTTATTACGGTTGTTTCGGAAGTAACAGACTATTCAACGACGAAAAGAGTGACGTTGCAGTATTCTCTATGAAATCTTAATACACATATTTTAATCGTCGAGTACAAAAACTTATTTTTTAACTTTTTTTTAACTTTTTTTTAACTTTTTTAAACTTTTTTTTAACAATTTAGCTTTTTTTACTTTTTTTTAAACTTTTTTTACTTTTTAACCCTTTTTCTTATTTTGTGAGGTGAAAAGATTTGTGTTATACACGGGTGAAAAGTTATTTTACGTCTCGTGTTTCAAATGAACACCCGCAGGTAAAATACAACTTTCCCTTCGATCCCTTGTATAACAAATAACTATTACGTCATCATCCTATCTTTGCAATGGTCTGCCTCTCTTTCTTTTTCTATTTCTTGGATACCATTCCGTGACTAGTTTAGACCATTACTCTCTCTTATTTCTTATCATGTGGCCCGTCCATCTCTACTTGTTTATAGCATACGACACTTCCGTCCGTTTAGTTGTTTTCCTTACAGTTTTTAGTTTAACTCTGTCTTTCCTTTTAATGTTTAGTATACATCTTTCTACATTGTGTTCACATACTTCTACAATACGAGTAACTATAAAGTTATTGAAACTAATCACAAAATTTCACAGGAATCAGTTCAGAAATGCGACTTGTAGAGGACAGTCGCCGGACATACGAAACTTTTTTCCCAAGCTGAAAAGGAGAATTACGTTCGCTTCGCTCGCTCGTTTAATTATGTAGGAGAAGAAATTGACGACCTCTGTAGCCTAGTTGGTAGTGACCCTGCCTACGAAGCCGGAGGTCCCGGTTTCGAATCCCGGTAAAGGTATTTATTTGTGTGATGCTGATGAGCACGAATATTTGTCGTCTAGTACCCATAGTACATGCTTTGCTTAGTTTGGGACTAGGTCGATTTGTGTAAGATTGTCACCAAAAATCAAAAAAAAAAAAAATTGTGTGGCTCCGTTCCGTCATCAAACTCGATTCGGTAGGCTGACCCGGAACCTGCGAACGTTTATAACATTACAATAGTGTAGCTCCGTGAGCTGTAGATGTTGCGCGTCTGTTTTTTAAACAAATAATATTGAGCGTGCTCACAAAATTTCACGAGAATCATTTGAAAAATACGATCTGTAGAAGAAAATGTTGGCTCCAGCTGTTGCAAAGGTTCTAGCGTCAAAATTTGGCCTTAAAACTTCGGATGTCTCCGCAGCAAAGACTGAACACACGTGGCTCACAATAAATTCAATCATGCACACTACAATGTAATTATCAACCGGGCTATCCAACACAAAATATATCATACTAATATTCTTGGCGAGGAGAAACGATGGGAGATGGACAAAACGGGTTACTGAATGGTGGCCAAGGTCATCGAAACGGTCATCGGGCAGACCACCAGCCCGATGGACCGATAATATCTGCCGAACAGGAAACAAACAGTAGATGAGATTAGCACAGGATCGGGAGAGTGGCGTAATAAAGAAGAGGCCTATACTCAACAGTGGGTGGCTGAATATTATTAAAATATGTAACAGTATCCAATTTATTTAATCGTATGGCATACATTATTTGGCTTTTGAGTTTGTCACTTTATAGTACCACCCAGGGGACACGTCGTGCAGGGTTATGGTAGGTAGCTCCTGCGGACGCAAGTGACAGTTGTTCCCCCTTTGTCAAGTGATTGGGCAACTCGACTGTTAGACGTTCGTAGCCGCCCGAAGGCCTCTAACTCGGCTTAACGACTACTGTCATAGACCGCAGCCGGGATCAACTGCTTAGCGTGCCTTCCAAAGCACGGAAGCGCTCATTTATAATAACCACTCAAACAGGCGGTCACCCATCCAAAGACTGCCCGCTGCCATCTTTGCTTAACCTTTGTTATCGTTTCCGACTCGTAGGCGCCGCTGGGCTATGAACGCTTAGTATCCAATTACTAGCTTCAACTATCCAACCAACTTTAAATTATAATTGTAGGAAGGCGGGGAAGCCCCCAGGGCCTCAGGGCGTCAAAAAGGGAAGCCCCCTGCGGATACTTTTCGTGTTACCATTAATCGAGTTTAATCGATCGTGAGATGGGGAAAACACCGGGAAGTAGTTAACGGTGACGATCGCAGAAATCTCTGAGGAAATCTTATTTATAACAAGCCTTAAACTGTCTTCACCAAGTATGTATGTAATCAAATCCTACAAGTTGAATTTAACTCACTTTCATTAGTTGTATCGATTTGAAACCTACCATTTACGTATTGTATAATCTGGGTCTCCCTTGTTAGACCTAACAACTTTAGCCCTTATGTTTCATTAAACCTAATGTTATATATAACACTTTAAACTCTCGCGCTTTGTACATATATTTAAAATACTATTTTATCTGGGTCTAACGCGTACGTAAATAAAAAAAAACAGTATTTTAAACCTAAGTAATGCATTTTCCTTCGAAGTGAACAACACCGTGAACTTTTCGGGTTTTCTTTGAATATCATCAAATAGAAGTCATAAGGTTAGGTAAGGCTTGTTTTGCAATAATCTTATTATGTTTACTATTTAAGAAAAAAATCATTAGGTCTTGATAAACTTTACGTCTAATGAAACATTAGGCCTAAAGTTGTTAGTCGAACAATGGAGAAGCGTATATTATACGTACTATACTCGTACAAGTAATGATATGACAAGACATGAACACTTTTAGTGTCAGGTGCACGCTAGGTGGCGCTCTGTTCATGTTTATACGCGCTTCCTATACAACGGTTTGTCGAATGTTATCGTCTATGAGCGTAGCTGTGTTGTGTGTTTTAAGGCGCTGTAGGTTCAGCGAAGTTAAGAGAACAGAGTTTTGAAACAATATAATGCGTCTGTTTATAAAAAAATGGTTTCAGAAAACTACGAATACTAATCTTAAGGCTTTTCCGCAGCAAGATCAGTGATTCGAAACATGAATAAGCAATTTTTGCTCGATATAAAAAAATCACGAACATAGGTCTAAAACACACTTAAAACATTCGTAACAAATTATGCACAAAAGCTAAACATATTAAAAATGGTTCTAAAAATCGGCAATATCATGTTTGAGGGAACTTCGTGATTACTTTTTTATTTATTTAAACGCACAAAAAATTAAATTATAAAACCTGATATCCGCGCTTCCGAACGCGTATTTCAATCTTGCTTACGCTTATGCTCAGTGAGAGGAAGAGAAGACCATGAACATACTGAGCCTTAACTCATACACAGGTCACTGGCATGCTATGCTCGTAGCGCCTTAGTCCGTAGCAGCTTAACACATTTACTGCCTACAATTTCGTAGCGCTACGCTCGTAGTGGGTGCCGTGGTTATTCCGCTAAGTAAATAAATTAAATGAAAATAATTTATTCGAGACAATCACAAACACACAACGTATTAAACTAAAAACAAAAGACATATATGTAAAAACTAATCAAAGTAAAACTATGAGTTTGTCGCGAAATGGTCCCGCCTCAGCATAATGCTGACTCTCGAGCCAGCGCTGGTCTTCCGGCGACGCCATTTTTGGCCCACGTTCATTCTGCTGCCCGACGCGATCATAAATTAAAAAAAAAACGGAACTAATGTAAACAGAAGTCAAGTAGTGGAAAGCCCCACGAAGTGAGCGTACGCTAGGCGGGCTACTGGCAGTGTTCATTGGGGAAGGCAAAGTGAAACTGACAGCACCAGCAATAATGGTCCTTAAAAAAGCTAACATTGTGTGGCAGGAAGTAGTTTTTAGGGTTCCGTACTCAAAGAGTAAAACGGGACCCTATTAATAAGACTCCGCTGTCCGTCTGTCTGTCTGTCTGCCCGTCTGTCACCAGGCTGTATTTCATGAACGGTGATAGTTATACGGTTGAAATTTTCACAGATGATGTATTTCTGTAACAGAATAAATAAATATATATTTTTCTCTTTTTCTTTTACAATCTTACACAAATTGACCTAGTCCCAAACTAAGCAAAGCTTGTACTATGGGTACTAGACGACGATAAATATACTTATATAGATACATATTTATGAGTCATGGATGTTTTCTATGTATTTAAGTAAATACTTAAATACATACTGCCCCGGTTTTTATTTATTTTTGCGAAAATGACAGCGATATTTCCTCCCGAATTGCTCCGAAGTGGGGAACCACCTTTTTCCGAAAGAATGCTAATAATAAAAGGTTGGTATGGGGAAGATTTTTGCCTAAGAACTGTTTACGGTTTCCGTATATGGTAATTAAGGGCCAATCGTTTTTTTTATATTTATTAAAGAGCTTTATCGCTTAGCGTTTATGACGCTCCAATTTTGATCAACAACGGTTCACCTTAACGTCGATTATTGATACCTATCTTCACTAGCTAGACGGTTGCTAACACGCCCCTCCAACCGGGAGACCTTGTTCCGCACCGACCGTGTAGACAGTTGTTTGGAGCAAAATTTCATACTACAGCGGTCGGTGCCAACCAAGGTCGCTCGGTCGGAGGCGCGTGTTGGCAACCGTCTAGCAGGGGCTTTAAATAGCGCCCTAGCCTCGTCCGACAGTGGAAAACCATCCATCAATCTTCTGTCTCTTTCTCTCATAGTATAGAACCTAGAAGAGCGCCATCTACAATTAGCTTTCACCGGCCTTCCCCATTCCATTTGAAACAAAGAGCGCCCGTAAAGTTCTGACGCATTTATGTGTATCGTGATTGGCCCGAAATGGGTTGACCGTTTCGTAGTTCGTCCAAATCACAAGGATCACCACAGAGTGCGACGATCGACGCAACTCGAGCGCAAATCGGGAAATGGCGCGATTAAATTGTATTGGGTGCTCGAGAGTTTGCGGCAAGTCAATGGTTTAACTACGAGTATTTTATTGTGCGATGCAAGTTTAAATTGATGCCTTCTTTTAATTTAATACAGTGGTTCTTAAACTTTTGGTTAGCATGAACCGATTTCAGTTTTTAAAAAATACCGCGGGTTACTGTTGAAGGAAAACTTGAAATAAAAACATTTTAATGAATCACGATGCGCCTTCGGTTCGCCCGCGCCAACCATACTCACTTATATGCTGGTCTACCGTTTCTTTACTAATGTCATGTGTCCTGCCAGGGTCGAAATTGCACGTAGGTACGTGACCCGCAGCGCGCGAGCTGGAAAATTGCCCCTCCCGCTACTCAGACTCGAAAAGTCAAAAAATTTGCTCACGTCATGGGTCGCAACTTCGCAAGGTGACAATCATCTGCCAGCAGAAATAGTTTATGAAACCCTGTTTTAATAGTACCTACTTATTCACTGAACCATCAATTGCAAAAAAAATGAAATAAAACTTAGCCACTGTTATTATAAGTGTTAACAGGAGTCCGTTTGTCAAGGCCTGTCGCTCTTGCCTGTTCAGTTAAACTTGGCTCTCGCAATTTAAACACACCTCCGAGGTGCAATTCACCCGATCACTATTGCCCGTGACACTTATCGTGCCACGTGGCACAAATGACTGTGACACCCAAACGTAACGACCCTTGCTAGACGAAATAATACGTGATTTTCGGTAGAAGGAAATGCTGAGCGATGCAAAATGGGAAGCTACGATAGCCTAGTGGTTCGGGCATGCGACTGTCAAGCGGCGGTCGTGGGTTCGAATCCCGACTCGTACCAATTAGTTTTTCGGAACTTATGTACGGAATATTTACCGTTAGCTTTTCGGTGAAGGAAAACATCGTGAGGAAACCGGTCTACTCCCAATAAGGTCTAGTTTTCCCTCTGAGTTGGAAGGTCAGATGGCAGTCGCTTTCGTAAAACTAGTGCCTATGCCAAATCTTGGGATTAGGTGTCAAAGCGGACCCCGGGTTCATTTAGGGGCATAAACGGGAATAACGCTAGGAAGCTGATGATGACGGTAGAACGAAATGCTATAAAGTTCGAGTTTTTTTGACTTCAAACATGGGTTTTGTTAGACAGACAAAGACAGAGGTAGCACATAAGTACTACTATCTACTTGTTTTATGAAGTGTTTATTCTCAATTCAAATATATAGATAAAAGAAGTAGCACCACCACATCAGTATCCTCTTTACGTAGTTCCAGCTAAAACACGTCTAATTTCAAAAGTCACGTCACGTCGCCCCGTACTCAGCAGCAAAGCTGCACGGCCATTTACATGGTTAATAATGCAGCGACGCGAGGACCCGAGCACAAAACGCCTCGTGTGACGATATCGCTATTGTTAAATGTAAACTTTTATGTCTGTCCTACTTTGTCCGAAGGTTCTAGATATGCTAAATACACTCACGTCTGTATTCCAAAGGTAACTAGTACACACGTTTTTTTTTGTGCCACTTCCAGCAATTGTTGGAACATGAAGAAAATGGAACATAGGTTGCTAGACTTACAATCATATTCATATATTTAACGACACCCACGGAAATAACGCGGATAGGTAGTGTTATTATAACCCAACACCACGCGAGGGATAGGTATGCTATAAACAAAAGACAACCGACCTTAATCAGCAATAGCATTTTTAGGGTTCCGTACTCAAAGAGTAAAACAGGACCCTATTACTAAGACTACGCTGTCCGTCTGTCTGTCTGTCTGTCTGTCCGTCTGTCTGTCTGTCTGTCTGTCTCTCTGTCTGTCTGTCTGTCTGTCTGTCTGTCTGTCACCAGGCTGTATCTCATGAACCATGACAGAAACCACAGTTGAAATTTTCTCAGGTGATGTATTTCTGTTGTTGCTATAACAACAAATACTAAAAAACAGAATTAAATAAATATTTATAGATAATGGTACGGAACCCTTCGTGCGCGAGTCTGACTCGCACTTGGCCGGTTTTTTTTTTATTTCTCTTATCTCTCAGCACGGCTATCACAAGACGGCCGCGACATACTCTCGAGCTCTCTCGCACTATCCGTCTCTTTCCAAGTGGTCTAATTAGAGAGAGACGGATAGTGCAAGAGAGCTCGAGAGTATGTCGCGGCCGTCTTGTGATACCCGTGCAGATATATAACCATGAAAATCGAAACTCGAAGTTCATATTTCCGTCTCCAACGTAGGTAAGTACCTACTTATAATAGCCTCCTAGCGCCCATGGGCCTACTGGAAGGACATATTCTCTTAAAGGAATTTAAAAAATGTTGAGTTGCATTTGTTTTGTTTTGGTCTTCTCTTGAAACAAATGAAATTCAACTCTATTTCTTAATGAAAATATATTTTATTAAAGAATAATATCACAATAACAGATAATAAAAACTAATTTCTTAATTCGTATTGACATAGCATTTGCAACGGCAAGGTTTTATGATGGCCTAGGAATCAAATTGGTGGTGGTGGTGTACAGTAGTACAGTCACGGACTTTAATTGCTGACCCATTTAGAGCTCACTTTATACTGGACATGAAAGCTTACTATGAAAACCAAAATAAATTAACACCTCAACAATTAAAGTACGGACTTTTGTACAGGTACACAATGGTGTGTAAAGTCGCATCAAAATGGAGTAGGGCTTATTCCACCTAATTTCCATTTACCCTTTTACCAATAATAATAATCTCAAAATAACTTACTAAATCACAGAATACCTAACTTTTTTTCTCATAACACCATATTCTTAATATGGCCGAATTTAAAAATAACTTAGTCTCATAATGCCTAAATTTCAAAACAATTTAGTTATTTTAATATTTTGTCAAATAAATTACAGAAGTATTTGAAGGAATTTGTGCATTTCAATCTCAAAGTCATAATGAAATTCGTTCATTTTAAGAATGAGACAATTTGACATTTAGGTATTATGAGCCCATGGTAATTTGAAAATATTTTTTTACTATTACCATAATAACTTATTCACTATTACCCTACTCTCAAAATGTGTGTACTGTAATTAATAGTTAGGAAATTAACGTTATTGAAACAAAGTCAAAACATGATGAACCTTTTCATTGACTATGCTACGAGTAGTACCTACTGATACTAGATCACCGTCAGACCCAAATATAATATCGCGTCCAAGTTAGGCCACTTTCACATTAAGCAGGGCGAAATCAGAATGCGGTATTTTGTACCTACTTTTCGGAGACATCACTGGGATCGCCTAGATTTCCTTACTCGTCTGTCAGTCAAGTTCAAAAATATGTATAGATTTAATCCCATAAATCCCATGTACCTAAACCCTAATCCACTGGCATAAGAGCGATGGGACCTACCTATTTAAGGATGACTCACGCTAGAACGGGCCGTGTCCGGCCCGGGCCGTTTTCTCAGAAAAACGACGGCATTTTTGCGCGGCCGAGCCATACCCAAGCCCGGCCGAGCCACGGCCGGGCCGTGCCGACACCGAGCCACTTTTGAGCCTCGGCCGTGGCCGGCCCGTTCTAGCGTGAGTCATCCTTTATGATTATAAGTAATAGTTATATATACAATATGTGTGTCCTGTGTGTTAGTGAATAATTGTATCTTTCTTCTTTCTTTCTTTCTATATGCACCCATATTTTTAAACTTGACTGTACATAGTAAACATACTGGACAAAGTCCTTCCAGATAATTCGTATCTGCGTCCACCACAGAGTATTACGCCTGTAAGATTTATTCCCATCAGGCTTTCTGCTCCGCTCGTCTTCAGGTGATATCACGCTAAATGAAAAATGTAGAGGAAGACAGCAGGCGGTTTTATGAAGATAGTCGAAGGGATCTGCAGCTACTGTTATGGAGGAGGATATTGTGCCGATTGTGTGATTACTTTGTTAGATATGGGGTAGTTGTGTAAGCAATATATTGGATTTGAACTTTAATATCTACATTGCCAATTTCTATTCGGTGTCCGTTTTTTATCTGCTTAACTATTAAATTGCCTAGTGTCGGTATGGCGTGACGTCTTTGCTACATACGCTACGTAATTATTGTTAGTTGCATGAATTAGTATAATAGTGATAAATAAAATAAGTATTTTATCTTATCTTATCTTATCTAGGTGAGGGCCCTTTCGGATGCACTTCGACCCAGTGGGATCTTTTGTGCATTTGGGCTCTCCTTTATACCTGCTCCCAGGTTTAAATAAGTAGGTACCTATTACTTTCAAATGTATATTTTATTTATGCATTTCCACGGCAGCCTTCACACGCTATGTTGGTCCAAAACGCCGATATTTTCCGAGCAAGTACAATAGCCCCTTTCTCTGGTGCTCGGTTTCCACAGATGAGCAGAACGGATTTATTTACTGTTCGCTACTATCCGAGCGTACCGCAGCTGGAGTTGTGTCGATTGTACCTGATATTATTTTATGATATTATTTATTTGTGGGCGGTAGAGTGATAAAAGTGAATATTTGAAGTCCGTTGTTTTATCAGTCAAGCAGCCATAGTTTATTTTATTTTATATGCAAACAAAAAAAACATAGTACTTAAGTTCCTTTAATTAAAGATTCGCCGAACTGCGAATCAGTTTGTAGGCTAGCTGGTAATAGGCAGATAGGTACTGAATCACTAATGATAATAAAATAAATGGTTTCCCAACTGTATCGTTTCTCCGAATTTTCATTATTCCTAAAAGCATTTTTCTCTGAAGCCATGACATTTTCAGGATGATTATAAAACAAGCCTAACCTAACCTAATGGGTTCTACGCGATACATAGGTATAAAAAAAGTGAAAAGCTTTTGGGTTATTGAGGTAACTGGCTTTTTGCCGAAATGAAAATTCGGAGAAACGATACAGTTGGGAAATGAAATTTAGTGATTGCAATAGGTTACCGTATACGCTACATTGAAAACATTGAACTAACACCCCAGCTAAAAGGTCGCAAGTCCCTACAAAGTTCGTATGAAGAAAATTTTTGAATAAAATAATTAGATTTCTTTAAAATAAGGTCCCTTCCCCCTTTAAAAGGTGAAAGTTAGAAGTGTTCACAGAGTGTATTAAAATAATTTAAATTCGGTAAAAATAAAGCTCTGCAATCCCGTATGTTGTATTACAATTTTCTTTGTAGTAAATCAAAATTTTGCACGGTAGAAAAAAAATGTTTAAGAATGTGCAACACAAGCCCTTTCACATGATAATCCACTTAACCTACTAACTACACTTGGAATTTTTGCCCCGCCCCCCTTTAGCCGTCTTTTTTATAGAAATTAAAAATATATTTTGTAATCGTAATGTTTAATCCATACTCGTATAATTGACATTGCACTCTAAATACGCACATTAAAATATTATTCTGGGGGGGAGGGGGGGGCAGTTGCCCCACCCTGCCAGTACCTTGCTATTGTCTCTGGCTGTAAACATAACGAATCCTAAATCAAAGGGTTGGCAACGCTCTAATGATTCGTCCAGTGTCACAAGCGACCACAGGCTACGATGTCTTACTTACCACCAGGCAGGCCATATGCTCGCTTGTCACCATCATAGTATAAAGAATACGTACACTCGGCGTCAAATACTTTGTAGCAACCAAAGTATTCAATTAGTTTGGTACACCATATATTTAGTATGGTGTATCGAACTATTTGGCCACTTTGACTCCTTCAGAGTATTTGACGCTGAGTGTACCTATACATAACATATTTCTAACACTAGTTTTCGTTTTAATTAAACAATTCACCCTATTCATATTACTACTGCTGAATGCAGTTTCCGATTGCCTCGGCTGATCAAAATGCATCAGAATATCTGTAAAGGACGTTCGACTCACTCAATGCTGCAGTGGAGCAGCCTGCTTATATACTATTAGAATGCTCCTGGATTCAATTTATCTCTACGACTTCAATCACTTTTAACTGAATAATTGTTTTATTCTTATACCCATTCAACGATCGTTCTCCTGAGTAAAACTGTTTCAACATTGAATTTGGAGTAGAACGATTTGAACTGATTTTATGGATTGTAGGTTCTGTTACTTCCTTGCTTGTTCTCTCTTGGATCGTTGCTTAAAATCGTTTTAATGTTCTCAATCAACATTGAAGTAAGTAAGTTGTTATTCCGTTTTTTTATGTAGGTACCTAATGAAATACATACGTTTGCAGACCTCTTGGTCAAGCGGGTAGACTGAGAAAATAAAGTTATAAATAAAATAAATAATAAATAAATACAATTTTATTTTCAGGCATTGACCACCCATATCATTATGTTCCTCTGTTTACTACCCACATTAAAATGCTTACTACAAACATTCGTTGTACATGTTCGAAGAGCTTTTGAGGTCATTTACACACAATAAGTAGTATGATTCTAATATTGACATTGAATTTATGATCATGATTATCATAATAATTTATTGATAATGGAAAATTACATGTCAAATTATCAACACACAATAGCTATGTGGAAACATTTAAAAAACAACATAATATTATATGTATCCGTATCGATGTCGCTGATAGAGTTCCAGTGTGCGCTGCGAGGTTCAGAAGGAACAGTGCAGCTGCCGAGTTTGTTGTTCTTTTAGCACCACTCGGAGGTCACGTGTAGGGTTTCTAGGGTTATTCCTACGGACGTTGAACAACAACGACCCCGTTAACGTTAAATATTACGAATGTTAAGCTATGATAAACATTTTTATATAATCCTAATCTCCTCTCGGCCTTGCTTGTTCCCTTATAAGATGGAAAACGGGACTCCAAGCTCTATTGGATAATAATGTGTCATACCTGCTGAAACCGAGGACGATAACAGTTTTAACCACCGAAATAAAGTTTGATTTAAGTTATATGGCCAGGAAGTAGATAGAAAGAATATATCAATGCAATTGACAATAAAGGAGCCCACATCTAGTGGAGAAAAGTACAATTTTGTGTGTCATGTCATGTCTTATACAGCGTCTCGAAGGGATCGCGTTCTGTCACTCACACGTTCGCTTCAACTCTGGCATATAATAAGGAGGATGCCGCAAAATCTCGCGATTTTGCGGCGGTAAGTACTTATATCTTATACTATTTATATATGCACCTGTGTGATAAACTATCTGTTTAGATTAATTTGCTATAAATTAAAAGTTAAAGTGTCAAGCTCATTAGGTACGCAAGATCAAAGATTACTCCACACTTACCTATTGTAAAATTGATAAAAGCTCAATAATCTACAAATTTATCCTTACAACAATTTAGACTGAATTCCACAGTAGCCGCTAGATATTATAACACCTTATCGTATTAAAAAATCGTATCTCTATTCTACTCTTTTACTGTCTTACGACTTTTTTGCAACAGTTTGGTTCCCAGCCTGAAGGCAGCTCTATTTATAAGGCGTTTTGTACTCGAAGGTGAGATAGCTTGTATAACTTGACCCTAGTATTCTTAAAATCACGGTTAACCGGTTATTAGACTTATTTATTTAACTGCGTCAGGCAACAACGTCCATATTTACAAATACCTTACAAGACATATCAATATACAAAACTTTTAAGTAGGTAACACAATAACACGCTAAGAAGGTGACGCGCGGCGCATGGTCTGGGTTTCAAATAACCGGCCTCGAAATCGGTCGGAAAAGTACACCCAACGGCCAGATATCCTCTTTCATGGAGGAAGAGGTACTTAAGGACCGATCACGTCATTAGCTTGTTCATAACCACTCACTTGCTTCGGATTTAAAAAAAAAGTAGCCTAAATTGCGTTCAATTTTTTTTATCAAGGCAGCCCATACTTCTCTTGGTAACCACAGCTACCAGAAGCTATTTAGGGTGCACGTAATTGGTAACTGTGTTTTAAGAAAGTGAGTAGATATCCCATTTACTCGGGGTCTGCGCATCATGCCCGTCATCTCGTCACTCACTTCCTTCCTCTAAATATCGTTTCTCATAAATTACAGTCCACCCACATTTTTATCGTCTTTCGTCCCTCCACATTCATATCTAATACTGTTTTGGTCACATGACTTGTATCCCCTTCAATACAATTATGTACGTGCCCATACCACACGTACTGGTGTGGGAACGTTCATAAGAACGTCATGTATGACTCAATTACTCTTTATGTGTAAGACGCAGTTCCAGTATCTCTCGTGCGTTTCGGGTTCAGGCAGAATATCAGTGCCTCTTTCGAAAGAGCGGAGTGTATAATTGAGCCATGGTCCCTGGGCAACAATATTTTCTGTCACCCTAATTATTAAATGTGTCACTTATCTGCAATACCCTAATTATAATCTCTATTTAATTATATATTAGTCACCAGTTTAATCAAAACTATCTCTAAATATAAATGATCTATTTTCTATAACCTGAATATAAGATCTGCCATCAAAATAATAGATCTGTCACCAAAATAATAGATCTGTCACCTATTAAATAGGTCAGTTCCTTAATTTAATGAAAAAATGCTTAATAGGGGCGGAGTCAAATACGATATTTAACAAAAGTCAAATCAGTTTCTTTTTTTTTCTTCAATGCTGTAAATTTCAAAAGATATAAGTTTGTTTTACTATAAATAACTTTAGATATAAATAAATGATGAAAGGTAAAAATAGCTACCAAAACCCGAATCAGCGCACCCCACGTCCACGTGGTCTTGTCTGTCCTACCCCTAGAGTGTATATAAAAGTCTGTGGAGCCAGAAGCTCGCGAAGGAGGTCCTGAGTTGAAACGAAGGGCCGAGGAATCGAGTTTCTGGCGGGAGCCTAGGCGAAGGGCGGTAGACTGAGTTCCAGAAACGAAAGCGAGGCTCAGTCACTTTTTTTTTTTAATTTTTTTTTTCCGGCGATTAAAATTTTTTTTAAGGTACTTAATCATTTTTATATTGTTTGGTGATTCTGTTTTAGTGACAATTTCATTATTTTCAAAACCAAAATAATTATTTGGTGATAGATATTATTTCCAAGTAATTCTTTATTGATTTTAGGTAATCCTTTTACTATTATTAGGTGATTCAATTTAGGTGACAGATCTATTATTCTAGGAAGTGATCGTGTCTGTGTGTCTGTCTGTGGCATCGTGGCTCCTAAACGAATGGACCGATTTGAATGCGGTTTTTTTATCTGAAAGCTGACGTGATCGAGAATGGTTCTTAACTACTTTTTAACTAAATAGGTTCAGCAGTTTTTGAGATATTAAACATTGAAATGAAAATATCGGGGGTTTTTAAATTTTTCCAAGTTGTAAATATTTGTTGCAACATTTTTCGGCGTCGGGCTTCTGATAGACTCTTGTTTTCAATATTCCCTTTACGCCGCTCTTCAAACAATGTATTATTATGTCCGATTTTGTTTCTGTGTAATTCTAGCAAACAAATAAACGTTTTATGTATCTATCTATCAGTGTGTTATGAGCTCAGTTTGGACGGTATGCATCAAAGACGTAACGGAAAGGTCTTGCCAGCGCGTACCTAACGGTGCGCGTATCATGAACACCAGTATGGTGGCTCTTTTCCATTGGTTTGCCAGTAGCGAAGAGTTTTAGTGAACGTTGTGAATAGCGACCGATATTGTCTGCGATATTGTCGCTGGCCGCATTGTCTCCGAGATATAACTTCTCCATTTAACGATTCGAGTCGCCCTTATCCAGCTCGGTATCTCTTCGAATTCGAAACGAACAATGTTTAGTTCTGTATCATATCGTACTTGTCTTCAATGTAATAGATTTTATGATATTGTAGCAGGAAAAAAGTTCATTTTTATCTTGTAATAAACGGGTTATTATAAGAACATTCCGTGTTGATAAATATTCTAAACTAGACCCACAAATCGATCACGTAACGCATTGTAAGCGTGTCAGGTAGGTCTAAATGTCACTTTCTATATGGAAAATTGACAGTTAAATTGTACCGACGCGCGTTCGGAACTTTACGTGATTACCCGATGTATAGTCGGGCTTACAAGATTAGACGCTGAGCATCTTTGTACCGTGTCACTTTAAGGTCATGTTTAAACTGCTATACGAAGTTGTCCAATGAGTGAAAGTGACAAGGAACCATGATGTTCAGCTCCTTAAGAGTGCGACTGCTACATTTTGTTAACATAGCAAACGACATTGTTTGGAAGCTAAAATGTGCAGATAAGGTGAAAAATGTTTTTGGGTCAGTCTTTATTAGTTACATTGACATAAGATTAAGTTTCATCTGTCTGGAAACACCAAAAGTGCTTGAGCCACTTAAATGACCAGTCCTGCAGAGTAATTGCTTAACTTTTAGAAGGAGCGTTAAGGCGTATCAATTTTTAGTTTTCAATTTCAAGAAATGGGCTGTTGATATATCATAGCGCGCATGTGAAATATTTATGGATTTACCTCGCTAGGAGCAATCATATTTGTGTGACTTTACAATCGCCATCACATACCTCGGAGCGAACAAGCACGTCACGAACATCGGAACACACCTCTATTTTCAAGGCATTAGGGTGCATGTGCCGATATTTTTGAACACCTATAGTGTACCTACCTATGTATATGGCGACTGTACAAACAATAATTTAGACCCAGGTAATTTCGCAGAGTTGCGTGTGCAACTAAGTGGTTACATGGGGCCTTTTAAAATGTTTGTTTGCAACAGGAAATGGCCACTCCGACGGCTTTTTGGAGGAGCGTGCCTGCCAGCTTCCTGCCAGACCACCGTAGACTTCATCTCTACGGGTCTTCCATTTTGGAACTTTTCAGTTCTTTTTTCTGCACGCGTCCAGATAGTTTGCTATGTGCTTGTTAAAGCAAGAAAGTGTTGTCAAAAATTCATTATTAATAATATCATACCTACTAATATTACAAGGGGGAAAAGTCTGTTTATAGGTTTGCAAGTTTGTATGTAGCAGTCGGCAGAACTAATCATCCGAATACAAAAAAAAAAAACCGACCAAGTGCGAGTCGGACTCGCGCACGAAGGGTTTCATCACGTTTGTTGTATGGGAGCCTCCTGTAGCCTAGTTGGTAGTGACCCTGCCTACGAAGCCGGAGGTCCCGGGTTCGAATCCTGGTAAGGGCATTTATTTATTCCTGAGTCATGGATGTTTACTATGTATTTAAATATTTATTTTATACGTATGTTTATCGTCGTCTAGTACCCATAGTACAAGCTTTGCTTAGTTTGGTACTAAGCCGATTTGTGTAAGATTGTAAAAGAAAAAAAAAGAAAAAATATTAAAAATATATATTTATTTATTCTGTTTTTTAGTATTTGTTGTTATAGCCGCAACAGAAATACATCATTTGTGAAAATTTCAACTGTCTAACTATCACTGTTGTTGAGATACAGCCTGGTGACAGACGGACAGAAAGACAGACACGTCCACTGAGCCAATCAGTTTTGGCTCAGTGGACGTGGCGCAAGCAACATCTCCTGCCAGCATCTCCTGATGATGTCTCGTAGAGAGGCGAAACACGTGTCGAGGTTTCTTTATTATTGGTGGTGGTTTGCTGTAATTATTTGCATGTTTTTACGCAAATAGTTGCATTTGATCTCCGCTGATCGACCAGCACGTTTTTAGCGGAATAGCAAAGGAATATTGTTGTCGTAATATAGCTTGTTTTGTAGCTTTATCACAAAATTAAAACCCATTTATATTAAAAATGAAAGACAAAAACAGCATTAAATTACTTCACTTACCAACTTTACTTAATCCTCCTCTTTTTCTGCTCGCCGTAACCACGTTATGAAGGAAATTCTTACTCGAAAGAGTTTTAAATAATATATTATTATATACCACTCTAATTTGATCCGCCTTTGTTCCTGTTATCTCTTACGTTGCAAGAGCCTCTTTTGGAGCAGCGGCAGCGTTGAGGGTCTACTTAGTTTGGGCACAACCGCGGCATACGAATATATGATGCCATGCAAGATGTATGGGTACGTAAACTTTCCGAACTTGGCGTGTTTATTTTGCAGGAGCCATCTTTTTTGTAACCGTTACGTGGCGGCATGTTGGGACGTTTATATGTGTAGGCAAGGTTGTTTCGATACATTCTTGCATAGATATATAATATAAATATAACCACATGGTGTGTAAGGTAAACAAGATGGGTTTTCCGGGAAGGGATTCGATTAGATCCGTGAAAACGGATTACTGCCCAAGGGTAAGAAAGTCCGTCTTAAAAAAAGAAATATACTTTTCATCACACTTGCTCATTAATGGTGTTATTCCATGCCTGTATACAGAAGGACAATGGCCTAAATTGTTCCCACGGGAATAATGGTATTTTACAGCTCCCAAGGGAGAAATAATAAGCTTGTGTGTGATCTGATTGGTTAAAGCAAATCTAGACGGCCGCGCGCTACCTACATGAGTTCTGCTCTGTGATTGGTTGAAAATAAAATCGAGCAGGCCATGCGCTGCAAGAATCCTGCTCTGTGATTGGTTGAAATATTGAAGCTACGCGCTCCACTCGCACTGATCTGGAAGTGAAGTTGTCAATTTCATCCATTTTTGATTGGTGCGCTTGTATGAAACATAATACTTGTTCTGTCTTTTGTAGTTATCTATTTCCTCGCAAATGTGATTAAATCCATCGTGTATAACACGGGCGTAAGAATATTTCAAACTCGAGTCATCAAAAGCCCGACGCCGGAGGCGGAGGGCTTCTGATAGACTCTCGTTTGCAATATTCCTCTTACGCCCCTTATAAAACTATGTACTACACTCAAGAGCAAAAGTTTCGGGTCGATTAAATACCGTCATAATTCCTAAAATAGTCCAAATGTTGTACAGTTTTTTAATCCTTTCATGACCTTTATTAAATTTTACATCTAAACTGCCGAAACAACAGTAAAAAAGAAACACGTTACCAGGTTTACATCGGACTCGTAAAAACCCATGAAAAAAACAACGTTAACGGAGCGAGATCGTCATTTTTGGATGTTGATATCTTTATGATAGGATCCCGGAAATTGCTAATACATTTGGGTATTACGAAGACTAGTATGTTCTGTAAATAAGACTAGTGAAAAATATTTAAAAAAACCTATTGCGGTTATTTAATTTAGGGTGACCCGAAACTTTTGCTCTTGAGTGTATTATGAAACTTATTTTCGATTCTGTGTTTCCTCACATACCTATAAGTACATTAATCTATCGATCTATAAATCATGGGCAAAAAAATTTCAGAAAAATTATCCAATAAAAATATGAAGATTATGTTTTCGTTGTAAAGTAGCCCATGAACAGCTGCCTTAACAAAAATAATCCCCCTTTTTTGACTTTTGTAAGTGAAAACACAGTGTACACCACAATACTTAAACATGATAACACACTATTTCCACATTTTTGGCGGTGACCACAATAACTGTGCCGTTAAATTTTATCACATGCTTCGGTCCCTTTTACAAGTCAACCCTTCAGAGAAAACCAACCGGAAAGAAATCAGCCCGCAATATTGTTAGGTACTAAGATTTCCACACAACCAACAACGGTCTCGCCATTTCCAACAAGTAGCATGAATAAGAAATATGAACCTGTATTTTTAATAAATCCCAAGCTTTCGTTTCTTTTGACATGTAAAAATATTATTCAATTCAATTCATTTTTATTTCAGACAAGGTCCATACACATTTGTTAGTAAAAAATAATTAACTTATGACTAAATGAGTGTTAGTTAATAATAATACTTAGGGTCTATAATTCTCGTGCGCGCGTCTTTACCTGCACATGCATGGACGTCCAGCGGGCTAGCATAGGACTGTCCCAGCGGTAAGCGAACACGCTCAGGATGCTGTTGGGGCAAAGGACAAAAGCGAAGCGCATCTCTTCCTCATCACAGCCCCGAAGCCATCCGTCCGCGCTTCGGCAAACATGCCGGAAGCACTACACCATCGCGGCAGCCCCATCAGCACCCGGAACGCGTTATTGTATTGGACACGAAGTTCGTTGTACGCCCTCTGCGTGTAATTGACCCACAGGCTGCATGAATAAAAAGATACACAAAAGGCTTTGAACAAGGTAATTTTGACATCTTTAGTGCATCTTGCAAACCTGCGGGCCAACATATTATGAATCGGGCGAGCGAACAACTTCAGGGAAAGTCTCAATTCAAGACTGTCATAGGTACTTAGAACACATATAGCACATATTGTAGCGTTTGCATAAACGTTGGTTAAGTAGTAAAAGTTAGGATACCATTAACATTAAAGATTGTGTAATAAAGATTATAAACATAACTGGCCGGAAAACATCAATATTCAATTTATATTTCTTGTCAATCTAGAATTGTTCGATTTCTTGCAAAATCTGCCTTTTTCAGGCAAAATATAAGTACCTAAACAATACCTTACCTTTTATTCGTCGTCATACCTCATGACTGAGACTACACCAGGTCGTCACTTTGAAAGAAAGAAAGAAGACAATTTATTCACTACACAAAAGACACGGGAAACAAGGGAGTAGACATCAATTCAAATGACACATATTGTGTGTGTCTTCGCGGCAGTGAATCGGTTGCTGTCTCAGCATTATGCCGCAGTGTCAGATTTCCACTTACAGCGCTGGTTTTCATGCAGCACCGTTCGTGACCCACGGAACGCAACACAACATACTCATCATCATCATCATCATATCAGCTAAAAACGTCCACTGCTGGACATAGGCCTCCCCCAAAGAGTGCCAAAGTGACGGTCCGCCTGCACCACCGGCATCCAGGAGACTCCCGCGACCTTTACCAGGTCATGAGTCCAGTGATGACATATGGCACTGAAACGTGGTCGCTTACAATGGGCCTCATAAGAAGGCTCAAAGTCACTCAAAGGGCAATGGAGAGGGCTATGTTGGGAGTCTCTCTGCGTGATCGCATCAGAAATGAGGCTATCCGCAGCAGAACCAAGGTAACCAATATAGCCCTCAGAATCGCTAAACCTAAGTGGCAGTGGGCGGGGCACATTGCACGTAGAACCGATGGCCAGTGGGGTGGAAAGGTTCTCGAGTGGCGACCACGTACCGGAAGGCGCGGCGCGGGTAGCCCCCCCTCCACAACATACTATAGACACATATAGTTATTGTAAATCTACACATAACTCACACTAATCACACACATCTTTGCGCACTAATGCTCTCCAGGCCAATCGGTTTCCAGCCATCCGTATAGACGCTTACAAGTTTCCTTTACAGATTTCCTTCACTGCGTCGGTCCAATGGGTTGGTGATCTTCTACAGCTATCTTCTACAGCTCCTTTTTCTTACACAAACAATAACATGCCACAGATAAGACAAATATACTTACCTGCACATTTAAGGACGAGGTTTTGATATGGACTTTATTAATGCCATTTTGCAATCAAATTAGTTTTACGACTACTTTAGCCTTGTTGGTAGTGACTCTGTCTGCAAAGCTGGAGCTTGAGTCCGCTAAGAGCATTTATTTGTGACGAGCACGGATATTTGCTCCTGGGAAATAAAATTGATGTTTCCTATATTGGTAAATATATATTTACTTTATCTACATATAAAAGTATGTATATCGATTTGCTTCATAGGTACCGTAAACTTTGCTCAGTTTGGGACTAGGAGGATTTGTTAACACAATTAACAAACGTTTGTTTCCAAATATTCAATCTTTTGAAGTTTTTGACATGAATTATATATCTCCTAAGAACTTAGTTTTATATGGCTTGCATTACTTATTTTCTAACTTACATTTCGCACGAGTTTGATCAAGGAGTATTATTTTTATCTCCGTCCGTCTGTTTCCGCAAAGACACGCTTTCCTGGCCTAGAGCTACAAGTAGATATACACTATATACAGCGAAGAGTGCAGCAGACGTGTGGCCGGAAGCCACTGTAACTCGTATAATCTGTGGATTGTCTCAGCCGGTTTCATTTCCGGCCGCCGCCACTGATCTTTCTGTGCCACAGAGTAGACAAACAAGTCGATACACAAAGAGAAGAAATTTCAAGTTTTGTTTTAAGTAGTCTTACTATAAGAAAAATGATGAGTGAGTGCTTTTATTTAACCACTCTGCTACTGATACGGTCGTCTGGTCAAATTATAGTTGCAATAATAAGTATGTTTTCAAATCACCGCTGTTCTTGTAGTTCGCGTGACATGTGACAAAACCGAAGATGGTGCTGCTTGAATAGCAATCGTCATTGGCCTTATACATCTGTGAAAAAAAAATTTTCGGCAGCTCCCATCCACATATTAGACATGCGGTACTTTCGTAAGTATAGTAGCTAAGTATGGCCGTATCAGGAACGACAGCCACGGCCACATAATTGACAAGTAAGTATCCTGCCCGGAAAATATCGATAACAGCATAGACAGATAATTCTCGCAGGTTGATTGCGCAAGATTGTCGGTAGGGTCGATTGATAAGTAAGTTTAGTGAGAATAGTACCTACTTGCCTTCTTGTTCATAAAACTCAAAATGCCTTTGATAAATAAAATAATAGGTTTTGTCTCTTTCTTACGAACACAAATGTCAAAGTGACAGATAAAGATAAACGATTTGTGTACAACAAACCTATTTTAACTAAAATGGCGTTAAAATTCGATTATATTTAACTGTCACTTTGGCAATAGTGTCCGTAAGAAGGATATTATAACATGTTAAACTTAAACTAGCATGTTAAACAAGATAGAAATAAAGGTATTTAAATAAATATCGTGTTAGACTGGTGTAAAGTAATCTTTTAAGGCGCTCTTATTAGACGATATTTAGGTATTCGCGGAGGTGAGGCAGACGGAGCGGGAGACGCGCGTCCCGCGCACCCCGCTAACGGCCTTATTCTGTTGGCATCCGTATTCGGCTCGTTTTTGCGGATCATACGATCAAATGTTTGTCTTCTTAAATAATTGTTTTATTTTTCAAATCTTGGTTGATTTGTGTAAGATTGTCCCCAAATATTTATTGTTTATTTATTTATTTAAATCTATTTTTTTTAAGAAAATAAGGAATAATAGGTAGTTACAGTTCTTAAGTACATCGTAGTATGATGACATCAATTATGGACACTTACTTTCCAAAGATATGTTAGTACAGATTTCTTCATCATCAATCCACCTATCGTTTTCCCAGTTCCTATGTGGGTGCTTCCGTTTTCCAAATACGTAGAACTGATAAAATAATAGTACATCTTCACTTCCTAAGGGTGAACGTCACCAATTATGGATTGTACTAATATATTACAGGTTTTTTAAACCGAAATAAAATCGATTACTTCTATAGGTAAAGTTATAGCGCCGGTTAACACCCGCTTAAGAAACCATCAAAAATAATAAACAAATAGCTATGTTCATATTGTTCATCTATTTATCTCCTGGCAAATTATATTATTGTCTTTCCCGCTCACGGGACAATGATGTCCCGGACCTTTGGGAGGCATGCGTGGGGCTAGGTACCTACAAAGTACCAACGGAGCCAACACGTAGAGGCCCTTTTGACAATTTAATGAAATGCAAGGAGTATTATTACCATAATTATTACCTTTGTTACATAAGTATGACTGACTGATCAAAATCTGGATAATTAGACCACTGTTAGTCAGAAGAGCATTTTATTATACAGGGTGGTTATTTTAAGACCAGCAAGTTCTTCAGTACATGACTATGTCTATTAAAAAATGTAATTTGACCAAACATCATATAAAGATAACAAATTCAATTTGTCTCTTAAATACCTAAAAGTGTTATGTCACTGCGCTCGCGCGGCGCGTGCTGCCTACCATGCTACCTCGACCAGCGGCCACACCGCGATGGACCTTGATACTCTCAACAAGCCAACAAGATTAGGCTTATACTTGGCTCTATACTCCAGGCAAAATACGGTTTCGAAAATCATTAATTTATAATAGCGTTTTTTTGTATATTTCATTTTTAATCGTTATTCTAAGATGCTTTACACAAGAATCCAACAAATTTTCCAACCGGAAGTAATTATATAAATATAAATTAAGCTTTAATTGTCTTTTTTTGTTTGATTTATATTGAATTTTTTAAAGCAAATGTAAATTTAGGTAAAAGCCTCCTCGATCTCATGCCATTTTTTTCGGTCTTTAGCCAACTGCATCCAGCTAGGTCCGGCGACCTCAGTTATGTCATTGGTCCAACGTCTTCGTCGTCTACCTTTCCTTCTTTTGCCTTTCGGCCCTGACCAGTTTGTTGCTTCCAGTGCCCTTCTTTTCTCCTAATATCTGGCGATATATGGCTTTTACCCGAATGGGGTCCATATAAGTAAGAAAAAATGGCATAAATCTTTTAGATTTAGTAAATATGTACTAACACAAACAATATGGAATAAATAAAGCTTAAATAAATATATATATATAAACTAGCTGTTGCCCGCGACTTCGTCTACGTATAACATGTTATCGTCTAAATGTTTGTTTAAGAAATTTAAATGTTTGTTTAATAAAAAAAAACATTGAAATTAGTTTTGTACAGTCAGCATCAGAAAGTTAGTAGCAGCCTAGGTAACCAAATATATCGCAACACGTCTTTGTTACTATAGGTGTAAGGATGTGTTACGATATATTTGGCTACTTTGGCTGCTACTAACTATATGACGCTGACTGTACCTAGTCTTTAAGTAAACAGTCTAAAACCGAAGTTACAAATCCCTTACTTCAAAAATGTCTTGCTCTCCATACAAACTAGAAGAACTGTATATCCTAGAAGTAGGTATTTTTGTCAAGACCAATCCAAGCATGTTCAGTAACGTTTCAGAAGGCCGCAGATTTCCGACACGTAAACAATACAAACAAAAATTGAAAACTTTGCAGGGTAGCAACAACACAGCGCTAATCAGAGGCGGAATCTTGGGAATGGCACCAAACATTTTCAATAAAATTCCAGACCGAATTAAACACTGGATATTAATAAATTTAAAAGACAATTGACTTCAGATTCAGATTCAGATTTGTTTATTATCATAATTTTACAATTGAAATCATAATACAATGAATATACAGATAAAAATGTGTTAAAATTATAACTTGTCAGTTACAATAAAATACAATAGATGTGTACAGTTGTGTTCAGAATTGTTATTATTTGTAAATAGTTTAATAATACTCATACTCATAGCATAATGCTATTACATAAAATAGAGAAAGAAAACATAATACAAATATTAACGTCAAGCTTTTAAGATCTTGTTATTTAGTCATTTGAAAGAACTTCTTGTAAACTATACAGTGTTTTTTCAAGCAATAGTTGTTTTACATGGAAGCGAAAAGAGTTGTCGTTCGTTATGGTTTTAAGGTTTGAAGGTAGCCGGTTAAAAAGTATTTGTCCTATTAACTTCGGAAGTTTTGTGCCTATTCTAAGTCTAGGCGAGGTTGTTTTGAAGTGGATACTTCTTTGCTCGCGTTCTTGTATAGGGGTACAGTTCAAAATGTATCACGTAACTTCCGGATTAACTTTTTGTAGAGAAGCCTAATCTGATTTCAAATAATTGTTTGTTACATGTTTTAATTCTTCTTTATTTGCTATTAGTTGTTAATCACAAAATGTTATTTAGTTTATGTGACGGGCATGAAAACTATGCTGAAATGACCGCCATTTTCAATGCCTCGCGAGTCAAACGAGCTACGTCAGTCAATGTTTCTATATATACCGATTTATCTGTGCTTATACAGATTTTAGTAAATTAATGCAGATATATATTTTACGGGGACAACCAACAAATAAGTATCCACTTAAACTTAATTAACGGTTGTATCTCGGACACAACCCGCTTCTTTTTAAGTTATTCGCATTTCTCATTGATCTCGTACTATTTTCACCTCTCCTTTGAAATTCATTTGGATAACGTTTAACATACATCAAAACTTCCAATATATAAGTTGAAACTGATGTTAAGATACTAAGTTTTCTTAAATGTTCGCGACACGTGTATCTGTCCTTTGCATAGGGAAGTACTCTAATTGCACGTTTCTGGATCTTTAGGATGCGCTCATAATCCGTACTGTTGCCCCAAAGCATTATCCCGTATGAAAGTTGAGAGTATATGTACGCATAATACAGCTCTTTTAAGCAACTTTCTGACACTAGTGGTCTTAACTGTCTTAGAGCATAGATCCCTCTTGCTAACTTACTGTATTATGTATCTATGTGATCTTTCCATGACATTATTGGATCAATCATTTCAATCAATAGATCAATATTTGATTGAAAAGTGTTATTATACCATTAAATATTACTTGAACGACCCTACGACATAACATGATTCCATTCCAGACATTCCTTAGTTATAATATTCTTTAGTTATAGTATTTTTGAGAGTTTTTGACATGTATTTGAAGTATTTAACACCAATCACTGTATTGACATTTTTTTTTAATTTTTATAAATATATTAGCTGGCTGAAATATTTTGTAAACCTACATTGTGGGTAATGCACAGAAGTCTTATATTTTGTATACCAACAATACTTGTAAAAGTTGTAACCTATGTTTAACAAAATAAATGTAATTGAATTGAAAGTACTTAATTTGTATTCTAATAAGTAATCTTTATGCAAAAATGTAAGTCTCTAGCTCTAAAAATAAAGTTTCCCCCATACAAACTTTGCACCCCTATTTACCCCCTTTAGGGGTGGAATTTCCAAAAATCCTTCTTAGCGTTGCCTACGTTGTAAAAGGTAGTTCTGGTGTAAATTTCAACTCTCTAGTCTTAGTAGTTTCGGCTGTGCGTTGATGAGTGAGTGAGTGAGTGAGTCATATCAATAACTCCATACCGACAAGCACATTTCACGTTTATTTGCTTTAGTGGGCTTATTTTTAAAGGGGCGTGGCGGGGGAGGCTTTCTTGGTAGTTATTTGGAGAAAAAGCGGTGGCAGAGTGAGTTCGAGATGTGAAACGGCATACTTTAGTGTTTTGTGATGGGTATCATGTGCACAAACAGCTGGCAAAATTTTGCAGCTGTATAGGGGAACACCCTGTAGTACTTTGTACCCGACTGCCTCAGAAGGAAGCTTATATTTTTCGAGCGTATGTATCATCATATCAGCCGAAAAACGTCCACTGCTGGACATAGGCCTCCCCCAAAGAGTGCCACAATAGCCGGTCCTGCGCCACCCGCATCCAGCGGACTCCCGCGACCTTTACCAGGTCATTAGTCCACCTTGTGGGGGGCCTAACCACGCCGCGCCTTCCGGTACGTGGTTGCCACTCGAGAACCTTTCCGCCCCAACGGCCATCGGTTCTATGTGCAATGTACCCCGCCCACTGATACTTAAGTTTAGCGATTCGGAGGGCTATATCGGTTACCGTGATTCTGCTGCGGATAGCCTCATTTCTGATGCGATCGCGCAGAGAAACTCCCAGCATAGCCATCTCCATCGCCCTTTGAGTGACTTTGAGCCTTCTTATGAGGCCTATAGTAAGCGACCACGTTTCCGTTCCATATGTCATCACTGGCAACACACACTGGTCAAAGACTCTCGTCTTGAGACACTGCGGAATATTGGACGAAAAGATGTGCCGTAGCGTATGTATGCATGTATGTCTATGACGAAGACGAGGAAGGGCCGTGGCCTGCTGCTGGTGGAGTGGCAGGGTCTTTTTCCGCACTCGTTTTTAATAGAATCTACTAAACAGCAAGTAAATATACTTCAGTTCACCAACTCGTTTAGGACTTTAGTCTAGGTAGTCGCTATCCGGCGCAATAGCCCTAAATGCTTTTGATATATTTCTGTATGAATAAATAAATCTATTATTCGTACAGTCCATAATTGGTACCATTACCCCCCCAACCATGTGCTCGTGTCCGAATCCGATTTACACCCGACTACTTACTACCTAACAGTTCTAAATACGTATTCAGGATAACTGAAGATTTTTATTGACATCTTGTCAATATGCTCCAGCTACCTATTAATACGTTTTAGGTGCGGATGTGGAAACGCTTTAATGTAGTAAATATCCGCATACCTTATATTTGTTATTCTATCATTTCGAATGTGTTCTCCAGCATGTATTAGCGTTTCCTATTCCTTTATATATTTTTATTTACCTTGATAACTCGAAATAATTGCTGCAAAAAGGCGTATTTGCGTGCCATGTAAACATTCACAGGTCCGTCGTCGGCAGTGGCCACGGGCGTACTAAATTGTACTCGCCACCGCGCATGCATGACGCGGACACCCGGTTTTTCAGACAAATGACCAAATGTATTGAATTATCAAACATATTGAAATTCTAAGAAGCCGGTAGATAGATCTACCAAAAAGCTACCTATCATAACAAATTTCATTGTAATATTCCAAATAACTTTTGAGATATTTCGAGTTTGGTGGTAAAAAAGCACTGTTTTGAAAGGCAAAATCTATCGAGGTTTTTGTAAGCAATCGTGATTTTACGAAGTACGAACATAGCCAATGAACTGAAGATATACATATCAAAAATTTGGATCTCTAGCAATAGTACAAGTATAATAATAATCGGTTTGGAAAAGGCACTTTTTCGATGCGCAGCTGCATACAGCGCCTTAAATATGTTTATGTTGATTGTTGGTAGAGGCCTCTCTGTGTACATTACAGCCTTTGCTGTCGGTCAGTGACCCTGCAGGGAGCGGCGTACGTGCCGTGCCGCCTCCTAGTTAACTCTCACACCGTGGGTTTGCTCATTATTCCTGCTTCCAATAAATAACTCGCCTACACTGGGTTGTGATTAACTGAGGTATATTTTAATACAGTCGATATTGTTCAACCTCAAAATCCCGGGGAGTTTGATGAAAGTTACGAATGTTCGTTGGAAGCCCTGTTTTCGTCCAAAATTCCCTGGGCCAGGACCTTGTAGAACGGCCGCTATCTTGGGAAATGTACTTTTCTCATACATGTAATGAAATGTCGTAATTCAGTGCGTCATAACAGGCTTCAAAGTATCACGTTTCGGGCGGAACAATTTGAGGGCACTGTAAAGGAATTTCATACGAAATTGAAGGCCTAGGCTGGGAAGTAATTTTATTTTAATTTTCATTCCACCATTTGTGGCACAGCATCACGGCATTCAGCCATGAAAATTAGTTTGATTTGAGGAGTTTTTATTTATTTATTTCATTGCATGTTTGAGAAAAGCACTAAACAATGCCTGGCCGTGAAAAGGGCTTGCCGGGTGAGTAGGTATAGACGGCCGACCATATGGAGGCCGGATAGTGATACGAAGCCGGCAAGCCCTTTTCACGGCCAGGCATGTATAGTGCTTTTCTCAAACATGCAGTGAAATAAATTTCTTTTTTCCCGGCGTCTGCAGTAATGTACGTGTATGTTCGTAAGAAATTCAGGTTGTGTTCAAAAAATGAGTAGGTACATTTCCCTAGATTTTTCGAGGTTAAACAATATCGACTGTATTATTTGTGATATTTCCTCGTCTTATTAAAGATTCGATCGATTGTAGGGCTTTTAAATCGAAGGAGGTGGGATTGCTTCTTTGTTCCGCGTTTTTGTAATTGATTGATTGTAAATATTATAACATTATTATGCCTTTCCTCACACGAACTACAAAAATAACACTTAAGATTGATTTTAACGAGTCCTGACGAAGCATGTTGCTGATTACTGGGTGTATTTAATATGTGCTCTGTGCTCATTTTTGACGAAATCTGTGCTGTGGATATTTAACTTTGTGGATGGCTATGCTTTGAATAAATGAAGGAACTTTAGTTTTCTTAAGATTTTAATATGAATATAACTGACCCGTAGTACCTATTCCATATGCTTTGCCAGAGATTGGCTAAGCTGGCTAGTGGAACATGTGAAGTCAATGGTACTGCAGGCATCAAGCCAGAACTTAAGCTGCTTTCCCGCCTGAGCTATATTAAGCTGCACCATGCTAGCACGGCATAGCTTCGTTTTAGCGTTTGCGTTTGGCCGACTGTGTGTGTGTGGTCACCACGTTTAACTTCGCTTGTATATTTTGTGGCTTTGCACTAGTGGCACTGAGGATGAGTATGCTTTGTTTTACAAATATTTATGAATGAATTTGTTACGCATAATAAGCTTATAACCGTCCAATTTAGGACTCCAATTGTAAAGAGGATCATATTCAAATGCATAAGGACGCCAAGAAAACAATATCGTACATTTCCTTCCAAGCAACCTTTCATTCGTTTTATTCCATATAGCAATTGCTCTCAATCATAATCTTCCAATGAAGTGGATTGGGTCAGTAATGTCAACGGACGCCCCGAGCAAACGGAATTGCCGAATCATCTGTTGACGACGAAAAACGAAATACAACCGAAGATACGCTGGGTCATCCAATAAAAGACCTTATGCCGTGGCAATAGGATTTATAAACGGTCAGTTAATAATGCCATCGATGGTATTGCCTTCTTTATTTGACATTGACCTTAACGCGTTAAGTCAACTGTAGCCAAAGGTTTGGGGGATCACCGAAGACAAACATATCGTATTTCAATTAGATTTCACTGTGTGTCGTGCGCTCGGTCTAACACGTTAGTTTGACGTTGGAATACGTCGAAATCCAATTAGAATGCGAAAAATGCCTCTCAGATTGATCCCCCTAATGGTGACGGGGTCGGTTCAAGAGGACGAAGCTGTATTTTTCCTCACTAAGCAAATCGTGTCAGATGTCGGATTACCAAAGTAAGCGTTTTCGTTTCTGATGATGTCATGCTTAGAAAAAGGTTTTATTTTTGTAAAAAGGTACTAAGAGCGAATCTCCTTGCGTTTGAACTGGTTGGTTCTAACGTCATTGTCGGCTCAAGATTATTTCAGCAGAGTTACATACCGCGGAAACTTTAATCAAAAACGACTCAGTACCCGTATTGGCTGACGTCTACATCAAAAGTGGACTCTGATATTCATCTCATTTAATAGTATTTGTCGTCGGCGACAATAAACAAAAAAAAACGCCTTAAAAACACTGAATATTCACCTACTAAGCAAGATGAATTCGAAAAATATCAAACAGTCATAATATGAAACTTACTCCTCTTTTCACTTGAATATAGCAAAACTATAGCTAAGTATAGGCTACTTGGCTAGCTATATCTAGGTTACATTGTATCTTTAAATTAGAATACCGGGAAGGAACCCGAATGTCGATAATTAAACGGCCAAATATGGGACTTGACTTTTGGTTACGCCGTCAATGCACAATTCTCTTTGGCTCCCTTTTATAAAAATTGTTTCGGAGGCTCACTGGCACTTTAAAATAGAAGTGTCAGCTGTCATCTATAATTTAATTTCATTTCATTTGTAATTTATTCGAGTTAACCGTTCTATACGGAGTAATTTTATTGCTACTAATCACTCAATTCCTCGCCCACTTTAAACGTAGCAGCCGTGGCCGATAGCCGTGGTGCAGCAGCAGAAACATAAAGGTAAGCAATTTCCGAGCTTCTAAACTATTAATAAATTGGTTTCCTCGATATTCATACTATGGCGGAACCTTGCCTTTTGTCTTGTGTCGCACTTCATTTCAACCATGTTCATTTTAGCATACAAGTTATTGAAAGAAAGAAAGAAAAAATGTTTATTCATGGCATACTTGCCAAACTGAAAAATACATGAAAAATTAAAATAAAACAAAACATAAAGTCTACTAATAGTGTCACGAAAAGGTCCCCCCTCAGCATAATGCCGACTCAAGAGTCGGCGGGACCTAAACCGTTTTTATTGCCTAGTTCGACGGCATAACCAACTTTATTTCGTCGAGTTATACGTTCGGGCGCCGGTCCGGGCACGGCGCGGGGAGGTCGGTGTAGTTTGCATCATCTTAAAGGGACCAGAGCTGTGCGTTGCCAGTTGGTGAGCGAGGAAACAATCCATCAACAGAAAGAAAGAAAGAAACATTTATTCGAGACAAACAACACACAGCGTTTGTCACGAAACGGTTCTATCTCAGCACAATGCTGGCATTGCATCCAGCGCTGGTCTTCCGATAGAATAGCGTGGCTGGCCGTTTGGTATCGTTTTTTATTGGTCTATTTTTTGCTATGGTGGAAACTCACCCTTAAACTGCCATCCACTTTTGTAAAGCGGATCGTTGTCCAATCGCTTTGATGGCCGACCAATCAGCGCAGCGTTACCGTCAGTTGTGTCTGCGCAATACGAGTATCATAAACTGTTTACGTTCTAGTTTATTGGCCGCTGCGCTGACAGCAGCGGTTTTTGTCTTCGTTGCAACTATTTCCTGTAATCTTTGAGATTTGGCATTGCTTTAATCACATTGGTGGAATTAGTTTGTTTAGGGGAAAAATATGCATTCTTGTAAAAAAAGGTGCCGCGGGGAGGGGCCTAAGCTACCGGTGACCTCCTCACCAACCTCGCAGTGTCCATGAGTACCGCCTTCTATATCTGACCCTTGAGCCAGCCATCTAGCGAAACTCTTTTAAGGTGTTGGTCGAGACTGTTCCCTATAAAACCTTTCGCTGAAACTACTATCGGGACAATGGTCGTTGAATCAACAAATCACATGGCGGTTACTTGGTGAGCCAGGTACCTGCTGGATTTTGTCCTTCTCGGCCTTCACGAGGTTCTCGTCATGGAGGGATAGTGATGTTAACGGGAACTGGTTGGTGTTTCAATCGATCTGTCAGCACGATATCAGACCTATTGGCTACAATATAGTCTTGTCCGTGATGATAGATCGCTCCCAATAGAGCGTGGCATGACCATGTTTAGAGAAATGGCGCACGTGTGTACGTATAGTAGGGCACTTTGAATTCCACAAGATCTTATAGCAGAGCTACTGGTGAGTTAATCCTACTTTATATAGCCTACAAGGTTATTTCTGTACAAGTACACGCCTTCAGCAAGATTGCCACAACCGGCAATAATACGACTCTACACTCATTATTATTATCAACAAGATAAAAGGGAAAATATGTCCTCTTTCAGGTCTCCTCTTGTCTGTTTTTCTTGTATTAAAGACAAGAAAAACTGAGACACGAAAAGCCATATCCTAGAAGTATAAAATTCTGTCAAGTAAGACGTATAGCCCTTTCAGACCCGGCCAATACGGCTTGATTACATTTAATTGTCAAATCAAAAACATATGTCAAATCATTTTGCGTTAGCAGGGTTTTGTTTTTCCGGTCTGAAAGGGATAGAATTGTCCTGGCTACAATAAATTTGAGGAATTCGATGACAAGGGCCCAGTAATGCGAGCATCCGCCGCGGGCGATAACAGTCGACGATCTCCAATCAGACAATCATCGTATTGCTGCGGCTGTGTCCACGAGCTGGAAACATGTGATTTTGTGAGCTTTATGTATAATGTGAAAGATCATGCCGGTCGCGTATTGGCCTCTACAGTCACGATGACAAAAACGATGTCTCCATGGCAATGTTTAAATCGTCTGGAATAGACGCAAAGGCCTGTGATGATGTATAAAGTTCAATCTTTACAATTTTAAAATGTATCTGTAAATAGTTTCATCTAACGGTAAACTGCATGCGCCAATCTCATTGCGTAGACACCTACTGCAGATAATTCAACTCATCTAAACAATCAATCCAAATAACAGGATTGCTATCGAAAATTTCAGATTGTGCCGTTTTCATCAAAAGTAAAAAAGTTTTTACTTACCAGTTGTTGTTTAAAAAAATTAGTAAAGAACATGATGTTTTTCATTTTATTTATTTATTTGCAACCAAGTACACAAACACATGCTACTTAAGGCGACGTTGGCTCGTGGTCTTCTCTACCTCTCACTGAGCATAAGCGTGAGCGAGATGGAAGTGCGTGTTTGGAAGCGCGGATATCATGTTTTTTAAATTTAAATTTTTGTCGTTTTAATAAATAAAAAAAGTAATAGCTGCTTCCCCTCAAACATGACATTGCCGATTTTTAAAACCAATTTTAATATGTTGGGCAGCCGTATTAAATATATTCCAAACAAGAGCTAAGAGGACCCGGATAGGGCGCAGCAAAAGAGGAATTTACGTTACGCCGGAATACACAGCGGTAGCACCCGTAACCGCTCGGCCACGACTTTGGTCTTAAGCGACCTGCGACCAGCGTTTTATCTGTTCATTGCGCGTGATCCCAACTAACGCACTGTGCGTTGCGCGTCTCGACCACGCAATGAACAGATAAAACTTAAGACGAAAGTCGTGGCCAAGGCGTTACGCTTCCGTGTATAAAAACGTCCTGGTTCGGGGGAGACTTAACTAAAACTTTGCACAAACCGTGGATAGCAAGAAGTTAAAGAAAGAAAGATATTCTTGGTTTTTTCTGCGACGAGAATGATGTTGATGTAGGTATTATTTTAGGAGACCTTGAGCGAATACTTTCCTCATAACCATTTTTAGGGTCCAGTAACCTGAAATAAATATATATTGAATTGTAGCCGAATGGCAAAAACCGGAACCCTTATGGATTCGTCATGTCAGTCTGTCTGTCTGTCCGTCCGTATGTCACAGACGCTTTTTCCGAAACTATAAGTATTTTACTGTTGAAACTTGGTTTTCACACAAAAATAGAAAAAAAAGCAATAAATTTTGGGGGTTCCTTAGAACTAAAACTCAAAAAAAATTTTTTCGTCAAACCCATACGTGTGTATTCATGGATAGGTCTTCAAAGATTATAATAATATTGATGTTTCTAACATAATTTTTTTCAAAGGTGAATAGTTTGCGCGAGAGACACTCCCAAAGTGGTAAAAAGTGTCCCCCCCTGTAACTTCTAAAATAAGAGAATGATAGAATTCAAAAAAATATATGATGTACATTACTATGCACACTTCCACCTAAAATTGGTTTGAACAAGATCTAGTGAGTAGTTTTTTTTAATACGTCATAAATCGTAAACCGCCATTTATTTTATGGAACTTCATGGGCGAGTCCGACTCGCACTTGGCCGCTTTTTTTTCACAAAACGACACTAGTAACGACCCACTATTATCATAGCAAAGGATCTCGCTCGGGACTTGACATAGAGATTGGACATGTCGCAACATGTCGGCTACTCAATCAGAGGCTTGGGACATTGAGGTCTATTTCACTCGACGTAACGGCTTGATATCCAATTTACATTGGTTACACATCGCTCTCGCGCGTTAAGCTTGGCGCGCGTTGAAGCGAGATGCATGTAAATGTAGATTTTGTAAGTAAGCAACGTGTTTAGTTGTATGGACCCTTGAGGCGCGGGAATTCCGCGATACGTGGCTTGAATGCGTTATCGTTACCGAGTTAGGATGAAGAATGGCCGCTTTGTTTTTCTCTACTGGTAGTTTCTCGCATTTTTTGCATTTTCCGTGAGACTCGCTTGACTTATAATAATAATATTTAAACATACTAGAAATATATCGAGCTCTTTAGCTCGTGCATTGATTTGGTTCATCTCTTTCATTGCCTCATTGCAAATATGTATCTGTTATGTGGGTAGCTTTAAGAAACGAGAGGGCGCGGCTGCGTACCGCGCGGAGTTAGTCAAAATATACTGTGAATGCAAATGTGGGTCTTGGTAGGGTATCCTCGTGGCTAAAATCCAACCTCCTCACTTTAAACGTTAAAAAAACGAACTACATTTGTTTTACCAAGTACAATAGCACTCAACCACAGACTAACCTAAACCTCAAAATACACACCTGTTCACTTACTGATCGCCTTCTATGTAACTGTAAGGACATTGAGAGGGCTAGTTCCACTAAATACCTTGGTGTCATCTTAGACCAGCGCCTATCTTGGCATCAGCATATTGAATTTGTAAATGGTAGAATTCGAAAATTGGTATGGATCTTTAAAATTCTTCGACATATTGCAAACAAGACACTACTTAACCAACTATATGTATCGTTAGCGGAATCCATCATGACCTACTGTATCACCGTCTGGGGTGGAGCAACTAAATCCAAATTCTTGGAGGTTGAAAGAGGGCAACGGTGTCTGTTAAAGGTAATGTACTTGAGGCCATACAGATTTCCCACAAATTAACTGTATAAAATTAGTGACCAATTATCAATGCGAAAACTGTATATCCTCCATACAACATTAAAGTTACATAAAACACTAAAATTTAATCCAACGCTTCTAACTAGAAGACGTAAAAACACTGTTGCCCCACTTACAACATATAGATCTTTGTTTGCTAAAAGGCAGTATAAGACACGTGCAGCATACCTTTATAATAAAATAAATGTTAAAATTAATATCTATCAACAAAAGAAATATAATTGTAAGAGGTCTCTAACGGAATGGTTAAAGATGCTAAGTTATGAAGATACTGAACTGTTACTTAATCTTGTATTAATCTAAATTTAATTCTATAGTTAGTAAAACATAACAAAATGGAAAATGTTATCTATAATATATACCTACTTTATCAAACAACACACACGCACGCACACACTAACACACACGCACGCACACACTAACACACACACTCACACGCGCACACACAGGCGCGCACACACACACACACACACGCACACACACACACACTCAACTTTAGGGTCACGACACTATGCCTGTGATACCTAATTCGTCTTTGTTTTTATTTTATGTTATAAATATTTACCTACATATAAGAAATTAACATTAACTGCTTTTTTATGGAGGAGCGGGTCTTCCTGACACAGGTATTTTTTACCTACTAGGAAGACCCAACCTTATTTTCAATGTAACCTAGCAATCTATGAAATAAAACATTTTCATTTTCATTTTCATTTCATACTTGTCATAGTGAACGGTCCGTGTTTGCCTTGTCTCCATTTCGACTCCCCTCATTGAGAATTAACAGTTTCGTATGCTCTTTCTGACACGTTAGCTCAGTGCGCAAAACACATTGAAATGTAATCGGAATAGACGAAAGGAGAAAACAAAAATAGACCTTCTAAGTTCTTAGTGGACGGCATCCCACTTACTGATTTCAAATGCCAAAAATATGAACGAAATAGGTTTGGTGTTCACTTGTAACATTGAACTTCGCTTAACTTTCGTAATCGTTGCCGATAAGCATTATGCTCACAGCTAGCAAGCTGTGAGCATTCCTAGCCTAGTCGAGTACTCAAAAGTACCTACCTATAAAGCGTCGCAGTTAAAAACAAATAAAACGTCCATCACAATCCACTAAATGAAGTCCCCAGACGACTAGGGTTGCCCAACTTTGAGTTTTGTAATAAAATCGTGATAATTTTACTGTTCTGTACTAAAATTGGTACTTACCTACAACGGAACCTTTAAATATAACTCATACTACATCATATTATGTCCATCCATCGACGCAGAGACAAAGGCGCGTGAACGTCGAAACAACATACGACCACGACCAAGTTACAGCTATGTGGCGCGACCGTGAATGGAGTCAAAATATTATGTCCATCCATTTGCCGCAGAGAGAAACGGTGCGGCGCGACTCTTAGGTGATTGCTGAGCTTTGTACGATCACACGGTGTCAGTCCGTCAGTCACAGACAGTCAACAATATTGTTATACAAAACATCTAGAGGGATTTAATCCTCTGGGATTAAATTTAGATCATGGGATCATGTAGATTTTTTTTATATCATGCTGGTTGCAAACAAGCCTTCAGCTTAATCCTTTGAACACCAAGAACGCCTAAAGGGGTTGTGTATTGTCATGCCCGCAGCGCCAATGACGCCTTTAATTGTTATTTAGCCTCCGCTGTCAATACAACCTTCTTTCTTTCATATAATAGTCACTCTATTACGGAGAAAAGGTTGGCGTGTCAGTGACACTTTAGTACATGAAGAAGGGCGTTCTAAAGGTTAACGGTGAGCAGATACCGTATTAGCTTATGGACGCCTGTACTCAAACCTCAAAGATAATTCCTTTATTGATTTGAAAGAAAGAAAGAAAGAAAATATTTATTCGTGACAAGTTGACAACAAATCACAGCAAATTATAAACACATAGACACGATACGATATGAGGATACGCTTTGTGTCGGAGCACATCATGGAAGCTCTGGCAAATTTACTCACTCACTACAGGAATACATAACCACCCTACATTGCAAGTAGTATTAGTAATATTATGTATATAAGTTTGTAAAGAACTGTACCCATGCCGAATAAATAAATAAATTATGTATGACACTCAAATGGTATTCTCAACGTCATTATGTAATACGACTAAATTGAAAAATAATAACTTTAACTTCGACTTCTGCAAGGTGAAAGTAGTTTCACATGTCAGAAAAAAAACTGACTTCTGATAACCCTAAGCAACCGACTTAAACCGTAATTAATTTCCCCGCAAAGAGAACAACAAGCTAACAATGGCTTTCAAATTCAAAGCGTTTTTCTCAGGAGCTTAGAACAAAAAGTTCCGAGATTGTTTTCTTTAAAGAGGTAACCGTTCTGTAAATTAGTTTACTTAAAGATATCTTGTTTGATACTTTTTTGTTTCGATGGATGGTTTTTAGGGACTCTTTTGATGACTATTCGGTGAAGAACCGATTTTTGAAGTTGTTTGTTTTGGGACGAATGTTTGGTGACTATGGTTTTTTTTTGTTCCGTTTGGTTTTGGAAGTGGTTAGGTATTGAACTATACTGGCCTGCAAAAGAAGGTATAACACTCATAATACGTGACGATAACTAAAACTGGTATACCTACCTTCTTTTGCAGGCCAGTGCATATACAATACATAGTTATATGTATAAATAAACCCACGCCTGTATTCTTGAACAAGGTAGGTACTACATAATAATTATGTCCTGCACTGCGACTTCTTGCCCTTTTAGATTTAAAATGGAGAAGAAGTGATATTACACAGATGTCAGATATATATAGACCCAATTAGAATAGCACCACCCCGTTTTTTCTCGTGGGTGTCGTAAGAGGCAAATATGAAAGTGTATGGGTGATGGATTAAATATTGTACAGACAGCATCAAAAGTAGCTACGCAAACGAAGACGTCAAAAGTTCTTATTAAAAGGGAATAAGAACTTATGATGTCTTTGACTGCGTAGCTACTTTTGATGCTGACTGTACCTAGTCGTCATCATCATATAATATGTTAAAAATCAAACTCTTGTCAGCGTAGCTCTTGTGCAGTAGGTTCCTGTTATTTCCTGTACCGTAGATGAATATTATACATTGTACTTGTATTTAAAGGATTATAATTATTTTGTTTTACTTATTATTTTAACCATATAAAAAAAAGAATACCTGTATCCTGTATTACTATAGTAGTTTATGTGACTGAACATAATGAAGGGCATTAAATACGAGTGTGGGTTTATGAAACGAGCCGAAGGCGAGTTTCATAATAACATCACACGAGTATCTTAATGCCTAATTATGTATAGTTACATACACTACTTTATCTATCCACATATCATAAGCCTCCATGATGCATTCAGGAGCTGCATATTATGACCGGCATCGCGGCGTTGTTTTCTGGCAGCTGTCATAGTTCTTTTTTAATTCAGAGACAAACTAGATTCGAATCCAACTGTCATATCGTTTGATATCTTACTTACGTGCGACATTTGTCAAATTTGTATGCAAATTGACAATTCATTTCGAACTAAACGTCATCTCGACTGATATTAGAATAGAGGTTAAATCAAATTTCTTTGTTTTTGAGACGTTCGAAATTTGAATGAAATAATATTATCGAAATCGATGTTATTATTTAGCAATAATAACATTTACACAGATAAGAAATTTGTTCTAACAAAACAGTCTGTTTTTATGGTGGTCATAATGTGCGGTTCTTGAACGCATCATGAAGGGTTTATGATATATTTGGATAGATAAAAATTTTAAAAATGCCATCGCGTAACTAATCTCTAGTCAGATTTAGTAGGATCACAGGCATGTAAAAGCATCGATTTATCGGACACCAAAAACAATCGAAGCCCCCACTACCAGATCGGCACTTTTTCAATTAAATTGAAACGTGAGAAAAAAGGCTTGAGCCGCAAATCCCGGTCGCAATCATTGAAATGAACAAGTGCTGTCACGACACCGTCACGACGGCTGTCTGCGCCTGTCATGGCGGCGTGACAGACGGCGAGTCGCACCATCCATCACTCTGGGTGCGGCTTAGGCTGGGAGGAATTAAAATTGACCGCGCCGCCACCGCTGTCTGTGCGTTTCGACCTTAATAGGATATCTGTGATTTTCCCATACAAACGCTCTCGACTGTTTCCTCCCTGGTTTTTGAACCGAGAGCAATGATTTTCATCAATATCTACTTATGCCGCTATGTTTCGCTTTTACGGATCTTATTATTTTAAAGAAATTTACAGCGCGTCAAAAATCGCAAAAACGGCTTAATTGAAATGGCTGCAAAAAAGGCGCAGTACACAAATATAACAAGAAATATCCAAAAAAATCAAAAGCGAGCGGCGTAGATTATTTCTTCCTCTTGCAGTTTCTAAAATTTTATGATGATTGGTTGCGTTTTGGAGGAGGAAATAGTCGAGAGCGAAACCTCGATTTTTGAGTTTCTTGCTCCCGCCGCCCACAACAGCGCGACAGAAACATTGCGTCAAAAATTTGAGATTTCAAAAGTTGCTCAGCTAGCCATTGCTCTTAAGGCGGTCTTCAGCGGTGCGGGGTTAGAAATAGCCTAGTAGAATCCGTCCGTTAACTTAGGCGGTCTTTGGCGATGCGGTAGAATAGCCGAAATACATTCAGTGCCAAAGATTTCGTAGCCGACACCGGGGTTTTTCTGTTTCATAGAGGAAAGCAGCTAGGAGCAGCGTGCCTACCTAGCGGACTCCTGGCACCGGAAGAGGCAAGCGAAGTTATCTCGCTCTAGTGCGACAATGAACTAATGATCTCTTAAAAGTTAATGAAAACCTTTTATTATATATTATCACCAATTCGGAAACCTGAGGTATTATTATTATTATGTATCTCCGATTTAAATTCACGGGGCGAACCCCGGTCATTTGGAAGGCGTGCGTGGGGATATAGATCCAACACGTAGAGGCCCTTTGGAGACGAAGTTTAATGTCATGTAGTACACCTGCTAGAACCCATTCACGGGTACATCGGTAGATACCCGTGAACTGGTCCCAGCAGGCGTTGGAGCTATTGTAGGAAAATGGAAAAGAGAATTGGGTCTATGGTGATGACATTTGGGTGGACAATAAAATTGGGTTATTACAAAGTGGTCCGGACACCTGCCATAACAATGTTATCCACAAGGTTATCGAGGCAGGCGGTGACTAGCCGCTCATTAGATGGGCCCCTAAAAATGCCGTCGTAAAGACGGCCAGGGGCAACACCGGGTGAGCGGCTCAGGGGTGTCGAGAGGTGGTGCTGCGCTTTCTCCGAAGTTACTCGCGGCGTTATGCCCTTTAACACTTCCACCCCTGGAGCATATAGCTCTGACGACTCCTCTCTGGACGGCCAATGAAGGCAAGCCAGAGCTGAGAGTCCTGCGGTCCCCCTTAGGGTTCCACTCCGACCGACGAAGACACGCCGGAGACGGAGGCCCTGACCGACTCTCGGGAGCACTCGGGTCCGTGGGGTCGTTACTCCCCAACAGCTCGCCACAAGTTATTATTATTATTATTCTGGTAGTGGCTTTCGGGCTGTCTAAGCCCTTATATCACTGCGACCATCGCTGATCTATTGTGATCGCCACTTACTACAATTCTTGGTCAAGTCCTGCAAACTCGAAGAATTGTGTGAACCTGAGGTAAATGTTGATGGAGAAAGTGACAAAATATGATTCCAAAGGGGTAGTCACTGACTCCATGAACGTTTATTGAAACAAAATAAAAAATTACTAATAAATAACACACCAAAGAGTTAAAATAACTTTCTAAACTCGTCGGACCCTTTGGCAGAGTGCCCGTAACGCAGGCAGCATTCCAGCGTTGAATTGCGATAGTAAGTGTTTGTGCAAGAAAACTGAAATTATAAACGTCGTAAGTACTGAACTGAACTATTGCTTGCAAAATGCAACGATAACAAGAAATAGTTTGGTACGCCACATGTAAATTCCTGCGATATGCAAATATGTGGAGCAGCCCAACTATGAAAGTATACACACCTTACAGAAAACCGCAGCCATAATAACAGCACTTGCCTTGTGGGCATGTGGTGTCGTGTTCCTAGTGGTGAGTGGTGAGACCAGAACTCCCGAGGATGCGTTCTGTTGATAGTGTGGGATCTGCTCTCCAGCTGCGCTATTCATACTCATACTCATTTATTCATAAAATATAAAATTTTACTTGTCATGTCATGCGTGTATTATTCTGTAACTTGTTTTAAGCACTCTTGTACAAAGCATTTAAAATATAAAAACGCGCCCTGCAAATAATCGACTGGATACTTCTAGATCACCCAGCCGCAGGGAGCTATTTATAAAGCATGGAATATTGACACTCCCCCTCTGTTTATATATTGACAGCGTGCCGATATGTTTGGTCAAATCTCGCACAGTATAAGACAAACTCTAGCCGTGAAGGTAATAAATAACCGTAGACGGCCCTATATCCCCAAGTGCCCGAAAGTCACTCAGTCTCATTGGCCCCAAAATTTATAATATATGGTTCCGAGCCATATAATATCATCAGAAAGTGATATAATATTTGCACGGCATGGTACAGTGTGGTGTATTTACTGGTAGATAATTGACTGATTGAGGCGATGGCTGAGATATGCGTCATACTCGTGATCGGGTGCTGTTTGTGGAGTCCGGTCTGTTCATGCTTGCAAGGGCATAGTAACTACCTAAATACTAGTGTTATTATCATTATTTTGACGAGAGACATCATTCTGTTCTTGACACGTTTTATTGTTATTGACCCTGTACATCTCTGACAATATTACATTAATGATCCTTTTTTTCTGTTTTAACGCTTAGAGACAGTACCTATACATCTCTATAAGGACATTTGAATAATTATTAAATGTATTTGGATGCTCAGAGACATTATACATCTCTGGGGTACTAAATTAATATCATAAACTTATTGTTAATTCTGATACAGACCTTATAAATAAATAAATAAATATTACGGGACAATCTTACACAAATCAACCTAGGCCCACGGTAAGCTTCAGTAAGGCCTGTGTTGTGGGTACTAGGCGATGATATATATAATAGATACATACATATAGATACTTATTACATAACATCCATGACTCAGGAACAAATATTCGTGATAAATACACAAATAAATGCCCTGACCGGGATTCGAACCCGGGACCTCCAGCTTCGTAGGCAGAGTCACTACCCACTGGGCTACGGAGGCCGTTAAAACGAATAACCTTATAACGAATGTATTTGATAATATTTTACAATTTTGGATTTTTTTAGTTTTCATTTAGTGACATTTAGTTTGTTAACCATTTAGGTACTAATTGGTTAAAATCTGCAATTTTAAAATGATTATTGTGTAAGATTATTAATATTACCTACCTTAGCCCAGCGTATAAGTATTGCCATACAACGTGGCAATGCCGCCAGCCTTCTGGGCACCCTGCCGCCTGGCGCCGATCTGGGCCAAGTTTTCTATTTGTGATGTTTGTTATCTTTATTTGTTTTATTTTATTTTACTTTCGTGTATTAGGTATTCTGTTTGTAGTAAATGTTTTACTCAGTACTATTTTAGGCTAGCTTAATTTTATTTATTTAGATTTAATTTGCTATTCTTATAAACCATATATATTGTTATAAATAAATAATAAATAAATAAATAAAAAGCCCATTTATTCCTTAACCAAAGTAAGAACAGTGGAATATTAAAAAAGAAAATGTACTTAAGCAGAATTTAAAAATAAATAATCTTGTGGTTTTTCTTTTTTCTTACTTATATAATATAATTTGGTTAGGACCCCTCTCGGGTAAAGGCCTCCTCCAGCTCTTGCCATCTTGCTCTGTTTTGTGCTGTATTTGGCCAATCAGTTGCTACTTTATGGAGATCGTCGGACCACCTTGCATGGGGTCTACCCAATCTTCTTTTTCCTCCTGGCCCCGCCCACAGAGTAGCTATCTTCGTCCATCTTTCTTCATGCATTCGGGCTACATGACCGGCCCATTTCCATTTAGATTTTAGGCTATATTCCAGCGCATCTATTATTTTTGTTTTTTCTCTGATGTCACTGTGTCTTATCTTATCTTTGAGTTTTATTTTCATAATATTACGTTCTATCGCTCTTTGGCATGTTTTAATTTTATTTTTGGTTGTATTGGTGTATTTCCATGTTTGGCTGCCGTACGTCATGGTTGGGAGTAGACACGAGTCTATGACTTTCTTTTTTAATTTCAGTGGAAGGCGACTTTTTAGGATCTCTTTCAGACTCCAAAATGTGTTCCAAGTTTTCTTTATTCGTCGTAACAAACGACCTGCTGAAAAAATATAAATAAACATTACAATATAATATTAATTTTTAAGCTTTGCTAATAATTAATTTTTTTAAGTGCCCTTGTGGCCTATTTGCAGAATAAATAATTGATTTTGATTTGATTTTGATTTTGACCGTCATCTTAAATGATATTATTAATGCTGCTGCATATTGTTTGTATTGTTCTGTCCGATTTATAAACGTATAAATAAGTATAGTTATAATATTAATAAGACATTCTGATTTGCGAATCTATTATGATCTGTAAATTGATATTTATCAATAAAACTGTAATTGAAACTGAATCTTCAACGCTGACCCACAAAATATATATTAACGCCGCGATTCGTAGTAACCTCATAATAATTAAGGTCTAGTATCGTAGGCGTGACGGGTGGGGTGAGGTGCAAGAACGCGTTAAGCATAACAGCCCTTCTCGTATAACGAATCCTAAAATCAAAGAATAAAAAAAAATAAAAATAAAAAAAAGATTTACTGTCGCAAAAAAAACACAAAATCACAAAATCAAACACTGATGTAGATACTTATATAAAACAACACAATGCAGAAAATAAATGATGCGACAATAGGCTCGGGGCTCAGCGTTTGCTGCTAGCCTGTCGGCTTATACAGCGCTGTTTTTCAGCCCGCACCTACAACACGGGATACAATGTAATTAATAGCTAGCTGCAAGGAAGAATGGTCAGCGGGCTTGTGATTCTTCTGATTTCTCAAGCGTCCATAGGCAACGGTACCTCCTTACCATCAGGTAGGGCGCAAACAAGCACCACTGTCACAGTATACAGGGTGGCTCATTCAAATCGGTCAGTATGGGAATGTCTGAAACTATAAGACATACGAAGATTTGTTCTTAGGAACCATGTCACCGATTTTGATAAAAATAAAAACTGCATTCATTCATTTGAAAAAAAACTGTACCCAGCTCGGGAATCGAACCCGGTTGTTTTGAAAAAATAAACTTTCACTTTTTCTATTTAAATATCGATTGTGTAGGTCTTAAGCTGTAAATGTCTTTAAGAAACGTAATGTCTAAAATGAATTGCATTTTATTCATTTTGTTTTGACACAATTTGTTTTGACATACTTTAATTTATCATAGTAGGTGTTCGAAGTGACTACCGTTTTTAACACGTCTCTCTATCTACAATATCTACATACTTACTTTAAGTGGGCTTTTCAATTGATTGTTTATATTTGATTACTGTAGATAACAAAACTTCCTTAAAGATTTAATGCAATGCTAATGCCACATGGTAAGGTGTATGTAACAAGTAGAGAGGTACAAACAGCCATGGAGACAATTTTACATGCCTGAACTTGTTGAATATAGTAACGGTGGTCACTTCGAACACCTACTATGATAAATTAAAGTATGTCAAAACAATGCATTTTATTCATTTTAGACATCATATTTCTTAGAGACATTTACAGCTTAAGACCTACACAATCGATATTTAAATAGAAAAAGTGTAAGTTTATTTTTTCAAAACAACCGGGTTCGATTCCCGAGCTGGTTACAGTTTTTTTTTCAAATGTATGAAAGCAGTTTTTCTTTTTATCAAAATCGGTGACATGGTTCCTAAGAACAAATCTTCGTATGTCTTATAGTTTCAGACATTCCCATACTGACCGATTTGAATGAGCCACCCTGTATAATAACTAGGTACAAATTAGAGAAATTGAGAAACCCACAAAATTTTCATTTTAAAGTTCAATATCTCAAAAACGTCTCAACCAATTTTGTTGAAACGTAGCTAAGAACCATCTCGATCACGTCAGCTTTCGGATGAAAAAACCGCATTCAAATAGGTCCATTCGTTTAGAAGCTACGGTGCCACCGACAGACAAACACACACAAACACACAGACAGACACACATACACGTCAAACTTTTAACACTCCTCTTTTTCCGTCAGGGGTCAAAAAGATGTAACAACACCACTGGTAGCTATTTAATTCGAGGATGTAAAACGAAACAAAAGTTCACACTTAAGGAATGTCCAAAACGATGCGGAAAATCCAATTTACTAAATAAAATAAAAAATAAATAAATATTTGCGGACAATCTTACACAAATCAACCTAGTCCCAAACTAAGCAAAGCTTGTACTATGGGTACTAGACGACGATATAGATACTTATATAGAGAAATACATACTTAAATACATAGAAAACATCCATGACTCAGGAACAAATATTCATGCTCATCACACAAATAAATGCCCTTACCGGGATTCGAACCCAAACGGGATTCTTGTTTCAAACTTATTTTTTCATCGTGCGTTTTGTATTTTCGAATGTTCGATCCTCGACGTGCTTTACACGTTCCGATTTGGTTTTAATATGTTTCGGGCGCTTGTGGCGCGGTCAAGATAATGTTTAAAAAACCGGCCAAGTGCGAGTCGGACTCGCGCACGAAGGATTCCGTTCAATTATCTATAAAAAACTATTTTATTATGTGTTTTTAGTATTTGTTGTTATAGCGGCAACAGAAATACATCATCTGTGAAAATTTCAGCTCATCACGGTATCAGTGAGATACAGTCTGGTGACAGACAGACGGACGGGCGGACTGCGGAGTCTTAGTAATAGGGTCCCGTTTTACTCTTTGAGTACGGAACCCTAAAAAAGGCGCGTGAATAATACACTTCTACATTCACGAGAATGGAATAATAGCTCAGTCTGTTTTTCGAAAGAATCGAATAAGTAATTAATTTGACAAACAAACCGCGACTAGACCAATGGTAACTTTTTAATGCCACTTGTCCCCAAACACCGGTTTGAATGTTGCAATTAAAAAGTTTTGCCTGATTTGGATAAGTCAGGTTCATACTAGATTTGTATCTGATCGCATATCTTCGAAATTGTGGAAATTAGAATACCAGCGTCTTAGGGAATAAATCTTTATTCAACCTCAGGAACTTTCTTTTGGGTTAATGCAAACACAATGTGTAATAAACCAAATTGAAATGCGTAACGTGTAGACGAGCGACCCTCAGAATCAGTGTAAGCACGCGTTCGCCGCGGGTTTTTTCGTAATACGGAGTAGTTTACGGGGGTGGTTGTGACAGCTCGGTAAATGAAAATCGTCCGAACATGCGGGTGAAATGCGAGCGTAGTCACCTATCAATACGGGCCGGGTGATCCAAGGCACTGACTTTGAGAGTTACAATTGGATTTGTTGTGTATCATCATCCGATTTTGACTATAGCAACTGGAAATAAGGAGGAAAACTGGTCAATGAGTGCGTCGTTTGCGAGCTCTCAGCTCAGCACGGCTATCACAGAACGGCCCACGACCTGTCCGCGAGCTGCGAGCGAACAATCCGTCTCTTTCTAAACATTCTAATTAGAAAAAGGCGGACAGTCTATATCGCCGCGACACAGCTCGTGGGCCGTCTTGTGATGGCCTTGCTGGTGATATACGTAATTGACAACATTTCATAACTTTTAGCCCTTAGTTCGATTAGCTTATTATATTCTACTCGAAAAAAGGAACACGCTGGTAGTTTTATATTTCCAGTATTATTTATGTTAGATTTTTTACGATTTAAAAAAAATGCATTCAGAGCAAAATCAATTCTACTGCAGAATAGGCACCTTGCTTTAGTCCCGTTTCAACGAAAACGTTTAAAAAGTTTAAATGTAATTTTCGGGTGGGTAACATTGACGCCATCTTGACAATGTTTGTTTTTAATTTGGTATATGTAAACAAGACTAAAGCAAGGTGCCCATTCTGCAGTAGAATTGGATTTGCTATGAGTGTATTTTTTAAAATTCTTTAAAAATTTAACATAAATAATACTGGAAATATAAAACTACCAGCGTGTTCCTCTTTTCGAGTAGAATACAAGGAGCTAGTCAAATCATGAACTTAGAATTATGAAATGTTGTCAATTACGCTTATGGCCAACAGCTAAATTGCTGCCGCGAACATTTCTACACGCACAGAGTGTACGTTGCGTAGTCACTTATCAATATGGGTGACATAAGACGTTGGCTTATTCAATTTGTTGTGATATTGGTAATTAATGCCCGTTTTGTGAAGGCACGATGTTGACAGATAAAGTATTGCAGGGAACAAGCAGGGAACGATTCTACGCGCTGAAATACTGAGCTAACGTAGTCAGATGGGACTCCAAACGTTCATATTCCTCATCGCTGAAGGTCGTGATTCCTGGTCTACACCTGGCACTAACATACATACATACATATAATCACGCCTCTTTGGGGTACACAGAGATCAAGGATCTCCATTTGCTACGATCCTGACAAACCACTTTCGTTTCACTCACTTTCATAACATTTCTCATACATGCTCGTCGGTTTAGGGTACTTTTGACCTGGCCTTTTTGTAAGATTTCTCCAATAAGATCGGAGAAAGTTCGCCAAGGTCTTCCCCTTCTAACTTGCCCTTCCACTCTTTTTATATACACTCTCTTCGTTAATCTTAATTCATCCATCATCTCTACATGTCCAAACCACCATTACATACCCTTCTCAATGTTCGTGACTATATCTCCATCCATTCAACACTTATCTCTTATCACACTGTTTCTGACTCTATCACTCAATTTCACTCCACACATACTTCTCAACGCTCTCATTCACTCGACTTTGATGTCTTTTCTGCCACACCCAACTTTCGCTACCATACATAAGTGTGGGCACCAACACATACACACCTATGCACAGCCACGCGTGCTTTTTGTGATATTTTCTGGCTGCCCATAAAGGCATTCAGTGCCCCATTCCCTCGATTCCCTGCATTCACTCTCCTTTCAATATATTTCTCATGCTTTCCGTCTCCAGTAAATAGTGTCCCCAAATACACAAACTAACACCTATACAAAATTGATATGCTGTCTCATTCAAATAACATATTTCCTATCGGTTAACTATCAACAGATTCTGATATAGATATTATACTTATAGTTTTTGGTTACAAAACCAAACTAATATCCATGTTTATGCCAAAACAAAAACATTACGAGGACCTCTTAAATTGTTAATTAATTTCTTTGGAACGAAATTAATAAACACACTTCCTAAACCCAAAAATTAAATACAAGCCCGAAAACTTGCGAAAGTATTCCTCGAAAACTGCCTGCGGCTAAATTTGTTTGAAATTATATTGACACCGATCAAACGACATTATCGATAACACGCAGTTCTTAACGGTTTAAACTTCCTCGGATTTATGGAGCCCTGGTACATCTGGTCCAGTTTATGGGGTAACTTTATTCTGAGATTGAGATTAATAACTTGGTTATGGAGCCCTTTACAAACCTTTGCCTACATTTCAAAACTGATAATCAATAGTAGATGGTACAACAAGCGCATACAATGAGCCATTTAACCTAGTTAAGTCGAGGAATTAAATGGCTAATTTATGCTCGAGTTATACACACTGCTTTTCACTTCGATTGCGAGAAAATAACAAATAATTGAAAAATTTAATTAAATAATAGCTCATTCCTGTCACTTCTTTTTTTATTTTTATTTATTGATTAAAACGAAAGAAATACATGCTAATATTACATACCCATCTAGGCAAAATCTTGAGAGGTTTGTTAATGGGGAGTTCTTATGTAATGATAATGATCTAATTTATAGATAGGTACATTAAAATTAAAAGTAAATATTTTAAGTAGGTATACACAACTTAATTTTTTTAATATAGGTTAGATTATTAACTTAACTTTTTAAAGTTTTTATTTTTAATTTTCGACACGTGGTATTAGACTTAGGTAATTCATACTGCCAAGTCATTTTATGGTTTAATACGTTTTAAAATAATAGTTGACTCCTATTTTATCTGGTTTTATTAATTTAGTACTGGAAAACACGGATGTGAAATTTATTAAAGCAAATCAAATCAAATGACAAGTTTATTCTACGAAGTTTTATTGTGTGTGGCTGTTAGGCCCGATTATCTTAGTCTTTAAAACAATTTTACTTTGTGCACTAGAACATAAAAGTGGCATTTTGTGCAGCATACATCCAGCACAAAGGCGAACTTTGCGAGCATGAGAAGTGAAAACGTCTATTTTACTCTACTTATACATATTTACTTAGCAAATAATGTAGGTGTCATTAACTACATGGCCGATAGACTTTTAAATATGGCGCCAGCAATCTTTCATCTAATAGAAAATAGTGTACATTTTCCACAAAATCAGATGTTATCGGACTATGTCACATACCGTACGATTACCGATTGTTTGAAAGGACCGACTCATAGGTACGTATTTGACAAGTAGTTATATCCCGCAAGAGTTAACTTGATACTCGAGCGCGTTCTAACGTTATACGAATGAGGTCTCAAGTTAACTCTTGGGGGTTATATTATTTATTTATTTATTTATTCTCAAAAAACAACAATGGCAAGTACTTTCCTTCCTGCTTCGCCAAACTGAGGACAGTTTGTCGGCGAATGTGCGCTCCCTTCCAAAAGTCAAACATTGTTGTGTTTACCTACTTACTAAATTACCTACTTAATTTACTAACACTAAACTTAGTGTACCATCGACGACACACTCAGCCGACCATTTGTGAACCTTATTACAACAGCATAAAGTCCACCAATAGTCCGCCGAGTGCGTCGTCGTTAGTGCGTGACTGGCGCAATTACGAAATAATGTTTTTATATATCTACCGTATATCTACGTCTAAACTAATTTTATCTAAAAGTATTGTTTTCAGCCTTTGTTTAAATAATTGTTTGCTAGTACTTTGTTCCACAGCTAGGCTTAATTGGTTAAAAATCTTAGGTATCATGTATTTACGAGTCCTTTGGCCGAAGTAGTTATTAGTTTAATAATACCCTAAATATCTTCTCTTTGTGCTTTCCCTTAAGTTACGTAACTGTTTGTTACTCGGTTTGAAGCGGTCAAGGCCATAGTTATCTATAGTTATTAAATATTTCACTTTTTCATGAATTGGTAAGATTTTAAACTTTTTATACAGTAAATTATAATTCCCATTGCAACTGCCTTTGGTTTTTTTATCTACCAATAACTTTTTAATGATTCTTAATTGGATGTTACAAAATCAAAATCAAAATCAGTTATTTATTCTGCAAATAGGCCACAAGGGCACTTTTACATGTCAAATGGTGTTCTACAATATAATATTAATAATCTTACACAATAATCACTTTAAAATTGCAGATTTTAACCAATTAGTACCTAAATGGTTAACAAACTAAATGTCACTGAATGAAAACTAGAAAAATCCAAAATTGTAAAATATTATCAAATACATTCGATATAAGGTCTGTATCAGAATTAACAATAAGTTTATGATATAATTTAGTACCCCAGAGATGTATAATGTCTCTGAGCATCCAAATACAATTAATAATTATTCTAATGTTCTTATAGAGATGTATACTGTCTCTAAGCGTTAAAACAGAAAAAAAGGATCATTAATGTAATATTGTCAGAGATGTACAGGGTCAATAACAATAAAACGTGTCAAGAACAGAATGATGTCTCTCGTCAAAATAATGATAATAACACTAGTATTTAGGTAGTTACTATGCCCTTGCAAGCATGAACAGACCGGACTCCACAAACAGCACCCGATCACGAGTTTGACGCATATCTCAGCCATCGCCTCCCTCAACCATATGTTAGGGAAGGTGGCGACCCGATCAACCACGCCACCGTAAGCAAAGCCCTTTAAGCGAGCATGACATATTCAAGCCACAAATTTTGTTAAAGTAAGTTTTAAAAGTGCGTCCATAAGCATTTAACCCGTAACTAATCACTAGGGTTAGGATGTTTGGTGGCAAAGGTGAACAAAGAACAAAGGAGACGTTGTTATATATTTTTTTGATTGAATGAATGAATGAATAAATGGTTGTTAAACCAATAATGTACAACCATTTAACATCAGAAGAAGATAATGTGCAAGATTTTGAAACTTTAATTCCAGTTGCAAGTTGTTCAAGCTCTTTCAGTTTAGCAAAGAAATAAAATTTATTTAAATGTTATAGTATAAAATCATCATTGTAAACAGTATTGCATTGCAGTTGTCGTCAAAAATTATGTTAATTTGTGTAACTAGTAAAATATGCGATGTTTCAACAAACCTAAATTGTTTACTCTATACACGTTCATACAATAAAACGCAAAGGTGATATATTATTGGCCGGCACTGCAATATAGATTTATCGTTCAGTTATTCATTTATTCAAATAAAAAAATATACAATGACGACTCCACTGCATTACTTGTGCTAAACTGCCACCAGAATCCTAACCCTACTAATCACTGACTCGGCCAGCGCGTGGTACAGGATGTGCATTATTTTTCTGTTTACAATATTTTTTTAACAAAATAACTTCGCCATGATGGCTCGAAGTTTATTGCATACTATATCTATGTGAGTGTATGTTATATAGTTATGTGTTCGATGAACGCCTTTGACAGGAAAAAAGGTTAAAACTTTTAGTTTGTAGGTAAGTATTTTTAACTACCAACGGACTTTTATGACTCAACGACCTTCCAGAAGCGATACCGGCGGGAGAGGTGTATATGTACGCTGACGACGTTGCTGCTGTAGTGTGCGCACCTGACATCGACACGCTCGAGCAATGTTTGAATGAAGTCGCAGATCAGGTGTCACAATACTTCCGGAGCAATGGCTTGGTACTTAACTTAAAAAAGACCCATTTCATCCACTTCCATCTGGGAGGTAAGGTTCCGAGAAGCCTTGAGATTCTTGTCGATGGCACCAAATTAGAGCAAGTGCAAAATACTACATTTCCGGGATTCGAGCTGGACAGAGGGCTTAAGTGGGAATCGCACATCACTAAACTAAGTAAAAAGCTGGGGAGTGCCTGCTTTGCCCTGCGACGCTTGGCGAGGATAATGCCCAGAGATGTAGTACGCTCGTGCTATTTCGCCACTGTGCACTCGCTTCTACAATATGGTACAGAGTTGTGGGGCCGCGCCGCCGACTGGGAGCGCGTATTTCGCATGCAAAAGAGAGCCGTACGAGCGATTGCACAGGTAGGCCAAAGAGTCTCTGCAAGACCTTACTTCCAGTCCCTCGGGATACTCACGCTACCTTCCATCGTTATATTTCAGGTGGCTACATACGTGCGGTATCATTTAGACGAATACTCGATACACGGTCGTAACCTGCGTAACGCTAACAAACTTGTTGGTGTTAAACATAGACTAGCGAAGTCTGGCAAACTAACACATGTCATGGGACCAATGGTGTACAACCAATTACCGGCACATATCACAGATGCACCATCACTGGCCAGCTTCAAATCACGACTCAAATTATGGCTTATCGAGCACACTTTCTATAGATTTAGCGACTTTAGTACGCAATAGGTCGCACTTTATTTGTGTAATGTGTACAATTATGTATATACAATTCGTTGTACCTATGCTTTAATTTTATTTTTTGACTTTTATGATTATTTATTATTTTTACAATTATGATTAAAATATTGACATGTAATATGAAATACGAGGGCGACACTGAAAGTCTTTAGAACTGGCCACTTGTAATAAATATAATAAAAAAATAAGTTCAAAATTTGAAAATGGAACTCTTTCTTAATATTTTTGTGTACGAATTCCACTCGATTGTCATTTGTTTTACGATTTGGCGGCAAATTGAAAATTGTGTGTACTACGTGAGCATGAATTTAACGCGAGAAAATTTTCGAGCAATGATTTTTTACGACTTTCGATGTAATTTAAGTCAACAAGAAAGTTATGATAGACTTCGATTGGCCTTTCACGATGAAGCCCCATCTCGTGCTACTATTTACAACTGGTTTAATGAATTTAAACGTGGCCGCACTGATCTCACTGATGATCTGCGTGAGGGCCGGCCTTCTACGGCGACTACTGAAGATAACATCAGTGTTGTGCGGCGTATGATAGAGACTGACAAAAGAGTAACCTATCAGCAGATTCGTACAAGCTTAGCCATTGGTATGAGTCAAGTCCACAAAATCCTCCATGAACATTTAGCGGTGAGGAAGCTTTGTGCCCGGTGGATACCTCATAATTTGACAGAAGCCCAAAAAGTCCGTCGTGTTGATTGGTGCCGTGAAATGGGTCAAAGATTCAACGGAGGTGACTCAAATGCTGTGTTCGACGTAGTTACGGGTGACGAAAGCTGGATTTACTGTTATGATCCTGAAACTAAAAGACAGTCTGCTGAGTGGGTGTTTCCTTCCGAGGAGTTGCCTACTAAAGTGAAGAGAGGTCGAAGTGTGGGAAAAAAGATGGTGGCCTCGTTCTTCGGAAGGACTGGTCATTACGCAACAATTATTTTAGAGGATCAAAAAACAGTTACTGCGAAGTGGTACACTAACAATTGTTTACCACTTGTCTTGGAAAAAGTTCGAGAAAAACGGCCTCGCAGTAGGATCCTGCTTCACCACGACAACGCCTCATCGCACACCGCCAAGCAAACGATCGACTATTTGGCGACGGCAAACGTGGAATTACTGGGTCACCCACCTTATAGCCCCGACCTTGCACCTTGTGATTTTTATTTATTCCCAAAAATTAAAGAAAAACTTCGAGGAAAACGTTTTATGGACGCCGACGAAGCAGTGGCTGCGTTTCAAAAGGCCGTCGAAGAGACCCCTAAGGACGAGTGGGCAAAGTGCTTTTCTCAGTGGTTCTATCGAATGCAGCGATGTATTGATGTGAAGGGAGGCTATTTTGAAAAGATATAATAAAAGTAATAAGTTGCTTGATTGCTCAGTTTTTGATTTTCTAAGAACTTTCAGTTTGACCCTCGTATTATGAATAAATATGATTATGATTATGATTATGTTTCTCACTAACTACAAGTAGGTTACACAGATGGAACACTTAAGATCACATTAAAATCAATCAAGTAGTTTCCAAAGTCCAATACATAATAAAAAAACGAATCACAATCATAATTATATTACGACCGCTTTAGCCTAGTTGGTAGTGACCCTGCCTACGAAGCAAGAGGTCCTGGGTTCGAATCCCGGTAAGGGCATTTATTTTTGGGATGAGCACGAATATTTGTTCCTGAGTCATGGATGTTTTCTATGTATACAAGTATGTATATTGCCGTCTAGTACCCATAGTACAAGCTTTGCTTAGTTTGGGACTAGGTTGATTTGTGTAAGATTGTCCGCAAATATTTATTTATTTATTTATTATTTATTATATGAGTATTCGCTGCAGCCATGGTACTTCAAAAAGTCAATGGCAAGCATGGCAGTTTTTGAATTTTAACGTTTGCATATTGACGAGTGCATTATAATGAAAAGTCTAAAATTTAATATGGACAAAGTTTTTCTTTATAGAACAGTGAAGTGCAAGCATATGTATCGATTTAATCCTTTCATAAATATGTACCTAAGCCCTAATCCGCTGACATAATAAGTTGCACACACCCATATATTTACGCTTGACTGTACGTACCTATATTTTAATATGTAGGTATCAATGATTTAATCAAAGACAAAAAGTCTGCATTTAAGAAAGCTTCGCAACCGTAATCGCCAGCATAACTAGTTAAAAGAATGAAACTAGTCTTATTAAAAGCATTAAGCTTCTTTAGCTTCCCTCAAAGCTTTTAAACCGATGGCTTTAATGAGCTTAACAATTTTGTGCAGACTACTACACAGATCTGACTTTTTTGTAGTTTTATCATCTTAGGCTTAACTCGTTAATTGTTAAAGTCTACTAATTAGTATATTTTGCTCACTATTTAGAACGACACACGTCTCATTTTGTGACGCACATGAATATGATTTCATTCAATTATTTTTTTTGATACAGATTTCATTTTTTCATGGGTTAATCTAAGATTTACGTCTCGGGTTCCAATTTGATAACATTTTGCATGCTCTTTTCCAAGTGCACTGCGCATGTATCAGAATAATAAAACGTGCTAAATTCATTGATGTCAACATTGTAAATACTAAACTTTTTTTTTTTTTATCTTTTTTTAAGGAGCTTAGTCGTGAAACGAGAATGTCGCTCTAATGCAAAACTTAAGGTTAGTTTAAGGGTCGCCAGAACGCTAGACTCTCCATACAAACGTAGTTTGATGCTCATTTTAAAACGACATGAAACTTTGTACACACAATGGGATCCGCCATAACTATTTCGGAAACTAGTTTGTTGTTAGAAATTAAAATAAATAATAATTGCGCTAATAGAACGTTTTTCATATGGGACCCTATCACTAAGACTCTGCTGTCCGTCCGTCCGTCCGTCCGTCCGTCTGTCTGTCACCAGGCTGTATCTCACTGATACCGTGATAGTTCCAGTTGAAGTTTTCACAGATGATGTATTTCTGTTACCGCTGTAACAACAAATACTAAAAACACAGAATACAATATTTTTTTATAGATAATGGTACGGAACCCTTCGTGCGCGAGTCCGACTCGTACTTGGCCGGTTGTGCTAACTACAACGTTTTTAATTGATGGCGTGGCTGTCATATTCCGAATATACTCATCACAATATTCTCACAAATAAATGATTGCTCCTCTCTACTGGCACTAATAAGAAGTCTACACTTACCAAAGACTTAAAATCTAAACAGGACTTAGCTCTGTAGAATGAAAGTGCCAAAACTAAGGTAGGCTTTAGTCCTACTCTCCTACTCTAAAGACACACAATGCAGAGTTTAACCAACCTTAGAATTGGGTTTCGTTCTAATAAACCTCATCAAATAAATAAATAAGACAAAGAAGACTCTAAGGTATGTGCACCATTATTTTGATGCCTCGGGGCTAGTAAATTCACAGAAAAATTGTTCATATCATTGCGCACTAGGATTTAATTTTAAGATTTTATTGCTAGTTGCTCATTCCAGTTCAAGTACTAAGTCCATGACATACCAATCAAGGCCAGCGCTTGATAGGTCACACCTGTCACGGCTGTCATAGCTAAAAGCAGCTGTAAATAGAACAACTGTCATAAGCGAACTTCACCACCTAGCGTCATGCAGCTAGCGAAAGTATTCCTTATTAATGAGACGTAAGGGCTATATCATGTCAAAATAAGTTGGTAGACGGTTCCGCATCAATATGATTTTCATCCGATAATTTATTCAGTGGGTTGCCCTCATTCAGTCTGTCATGTTGACATAAAACTTATTTTCCGATATTTGTGAGGTTTTGCGTCATACTTATGAATTAAACGCCAATTTTCATAAAACTTAACAAACCTTTTACCTAAAATTTGATTTTTTCTTCTATACAATTTTTAAGGGTACCAAACGTTTAGTAAATTGTTTCTAGAGTCTTTTTGAGTCAAAACATTATAAGTTAAGAATAAATGGGACTATTCTTTCAAAAATAGGAAATGTTATAAGCCAGCAATCGAGATTACTTTTAAAGATAAGAGTTTGAAATAACACCAAATTGTTTTTCAGGGAAAAGACCCTTCAAAATGCAAAATTTGAAAATGAAACTGAAGGGCTGGGCTTCATTGCATGTCGTGTAGTGCCGCAGGAATGCTCATCCTCCTAAAAATAACTCCTGAAGGGTTTGAAACATGTCACCTGCCATGATACCTGAGTGTAACCGTATTGCCACATACTCGCTGTGACAAGCCATCATTCAAAATTGGAAGCATCTAACCTATTTGAAGCCAATCAACGCTGCATTTTTCGGCTTTGTACCGGAAATCACTCGTAGAGGCATGAATCCTTGTCTATGAATGGTATCTATTGACAATACTCGTGATAAAATAATGATGTAACCAGGTTCATATTGTGTTTCCTAGCACGGTGTACAAATTATTCAGTGATAGGAAACTGTAGCCGCGTTAAGGCACCCGACTTTAAATCTGTAGGTCGTGGGTTCAAACCCCAGCATGCACAGGTTTAAAAAAAAAATGTCATCATCATCATCATTATCAGCCTGTAATTGCCCACTGCTGAGCATAAATAAGCCTCTCTCCAAGTACGCAACTTATCCCGGTCCCGTGCTAGTCTCATCCATAAATGAACCGCGGTCTTTTTTATGTCATCAACCCATCGAGCTGGAGGACGACCGCCGCTTCTTTCTCCAGTAATTGGCCACCAACGTTGTGGTCTACCTACCGTCACGTTGCCTGGCAATATGTCCTGCCCAACTCCATTTGAGTTTGGTTAGGACTTCGCCGAGGTCACGTACCTTAGTGCGACGTCGGATCTCAACATTCTTCACTCGGGCTTGTAGCTTAATGCCAAGCATGGCAAAAAAATATGTTTGAAATATAATTTGGTATTTAACAGCGGCTTTTCGGTGGAAGAAAACATCGTGATGAAACCGGTCTAATCCCAATAAAGTCTAGTTCTAGTCAGTCGCTTTCATAAAACTAGTGCCTATGCCAAATCTTGGGATTAGGTGTCAAAGCGGACCCCGGACTCCTTTCAGGCACAACCGGGGAATTGCTAGGAGGATGACGAGGAAACTATGTGGTAATATTATTTACTATTTCTCCATCAATACATGTAAACACTTTATTTTAAATAGAGTCAGAAGCTGAGTAATGTTTTATTATTGTCGAATAACGCAATACTTACATAAATGCATTATGTAAGCGGGTATATTTTATCGCTGCGGAAAAAAAACCCGTCAGTAACATACATGTAATATTTCCCCTGAGCCTAGAAATGTATTAAAGCTACCGTGGCCATCGTACGTAGTCTATTTTTGCTCTACTTCATTTATTCTCTTAAGAGACATCTATAACATGACAGCGCGTTCGTAAGCCGATGTTCAGAGCTGACGTTGCACTGCGATTTTTAGTCGCATGGTCAGGGTTATTAGCGAACGGTCTAGAACGCAAAATGTCTGCATCATTTTCGCCATTTTATCTTTACGTTAGCGATGTCAATGGAGCCCTCCTATTTCTGTGCTGTTTGGCCATTAGAAGGGACCTAATAAACCTAACCTACCTATGAGTGGTCATTTTGCGTTTTAGACCGTTCGCGATGTAGACTATAAGCGATATAGGCAAAATATTATACCGGTTATTTTGCGTTCTAGACCGTCCGCGAATAACCACACATCGTGTTTCTCACGACTTAACAAGGTCTAGTTTTCCCTCTGGGTTGAAAGGTCAGATGGCAGTCACTTTCGTAAAACAAATGCCTACGCCAAATCTTGTGATAAGGTACTGGAAAAATGCTAGGAGGATGATGATTAAACCGTGTAGGCTCGGACAATAATAGGTCTACGGTCTCCCACGCCTGTCGTAGAAGGCGACTAAAGGGGGTCATCGGGGTCGCAGTGTTTGTGGCGGGGGCCAGGGCACTCACCTAAAAACCCCAGGGAAGGCGACCATCATCATCCTAGGACGAGCCAAACGTGGCTAGGCGCGAGGAGGGCTCCAGTGCGTTCAGTATGAGATCCTGGAGTACTCCGCATGAGAGCGCAGATGCCGGCTGCCGTGGCGTTTTTAGTGGATAGAAATACCACATAACCCAGTTAGCCCCCGATGTTTGGGTACCTGGTTCGCAGGTTTTCTCCACCTACAAAAAAAAAAAAAAATATGATGATTATAGTTAGTGTAACTGTTAGGGAATGTACTTTAATAGTCGTTCTACGTTGGCTTTACGTATTAGGGCCAGAATCGTCGTGAGTGACAAGGACTTCTACTAGTAGTCCGCTCTCTCAAGTCACTCTTGAATGCGGGCGAGAAGTCCAGCCTAATGATTTCTGACTCCATCGGCACGTTGATAATACTTAGTGCAATTAAGCCCATCCTGATGCGCTGGTATCTACTTTGATTGCATAACTCACGTGCAAGAGTGGTGTACTGAGCGGCTACCGTGAAAAGAAAAGGAAGTCTGTGGCTCACATTAGCAAATGTGACTGAGATAGTTCCGTTAAAATCGCAGATGTGTTTAGCGCACTATCCCGCTAAAATTGGATACGTGGTCGTCAGATTGATTAACTTTTATCGAGGACAGATATTTTTAAATGTTTTTAATTAGTACCTAAACCGCTTCACAACAAACGATCGCAGCCAAATATTGATTAAACTTGTAAGCTGCCACTTTGTAGTGGAATAAAATTAATCTAAATCTAAATTAATTAAAGTCGCAGGTGTATTTACTATCCCGTTATTGATTACGTTTCCATCAGATTGATTAACTTCTATCATGGATCAGTAAACAACTTCACAACGACTGATCGCGACCAAACATTGAGTAATCTCGTAAACTACAATAATAGTATAGAAATAGAAAGACATTTATTCGTGACACATCCACAATTATAAACAGAATATAAAAGAACCTCAGCAACTAGCGATAACCACCGCTGGTCTTCCGTTTGAACCATCAGTGAAACCACGGCGGGCAGCGCACACATGGTCATATTATAATAACTATATCTAGTTGCATTAAAGTCGCACGTGTGTACCCGCTCACTATCCCGGTATTGGTTACGTTCTCGTCTGAAGCCGACAGTCGGAAATGAGAAGCGCTGCGCGCCATTAATGTAGCTACGGTAATCATTACACTCACTCTATCGAACACCACACAACCTATGCATGCCTGGTACTTTACTTTTCAGGACCTTAATGATTCACCTCTTTCACTTCCTAGTTTTTTTTCAAAACTAGGCAATGCTTCTATAATGAAGCTAAGGTAATTCTTTTCATTCGTTTTATCGCTGCTCACGTCTTCTTCATACATTTCACTGCGTTTACGGTGCGTCAGCGTATTTTGAGCAGCGTAAGCGGCGTGGGCGCTGTAATTATGTAAACCGAATAGGTACTTTGATTGACTTAATAAAACAGCAATAGGTACTCAGCATGCCAATGTAACGCAAAATTACGTCGTAGACAAATCTCTTTGAATTTATTTGTTTTGATCTTTGTGATAATGGTACGTACATTTGAGTTTTCCGGATTCAATTCATGTCGATTTGCTTACCTTTTATACTTTAAGAATACAAACGTTTTGCTTATTGAAGCAGGATACAACTTGGGGCGTATTCACAATATAGCACTCTTAGGACTACGGTGTAGCAATACGAGCATAGGTTGGCGGTGAATAGGTTAACATTTTCACTGCCCGCGGAACCCACCTCGCTTCGGGGGTGCTTACGCCTTAGGCACTTTCGGCTACTTAGCGTGAATAGAATTTGGAAAGGAATTTTGGGCGCAGTTCGCTTAGTTTTATAGACTGCTTTTGACATGACTACTAAATAACTTTTTCTTCGTTTTCGACTTCTATACTTCGACTTCGATTATTTGCGTGCCAAACCTAACACTTTAGGAGAGCGCGTGACGACTACCAAATTCACTCTAATTTAATACTGTAAAGTCAAATAGACCAGCTCATATGCTGCATTAGCGGAAATAACCTGTCGTAAACAACGTACACAATTATATACGGTCATATATCAACAAAACACTAACGGAAGGTCGATTATATACTTACGTTTCGCATTCAAATATATCAATATGTTTTGCGCGCTCGCTTCCAACTAGGTGACGTTCACTGTTCCCCGGTATATGCTCGATTTTATAGGCAATATTCGGAACTTTGAGAAAATTCTATATTGATTGTTGGGTAAATTGCAAAAAAATTGTACCTAATTAAGGGCCTTAATCTATTCTATGGTTTAACTTTTTTCCATTGTGTAACGAAAGTTACCCATATAAAATGTATGGGTAATTGCCGTTACACAATGGAAAAAAGTTAAAGCGTAGATTAGATTAAGGCTCTTAACTATGTACAATTTTTTTGCAATTCACCCTGTTGCTTTCACGATTCTCACACATAATTTTTACTTATTGGGACAAAATCGCGTATAATTAGCTTATCTAATCGTCCCGTAAATAAAGATGTTGTGACACATCCGAAACTTCAGGAAACCTGAAATAAGTAATTAAATAAGTTAATTATTTTTATGCGAATAAGTCCCGTTTGATAAAGAGTCCTACATGTATCTAGGTTAAGAAAGTAAGCAATAAAGATTATTATTATTATTTTCTTTATTTCCTTTCTATCTTAGATTAGGTTTTTACAATAACTATATAAAAAGTAAAATATAAAACTATACATACAAAACATAAAATCATTATAAAAACCTAACCTAGGGTGCCGCCGGCAGCGAGGCGGGGCCTAAGCTACCGGTGGTCAGGGCGACAGAGACAGGAACCTCCTGACTATCCGCGCAGTATCCAGGAGTACCGCCTTCTGTATCTGGCCCTTGATCCAGCCATCTAGCGAGAGTCTCTTGAGGTGATGGTCGAGACTCTTCGCTATTAAACCGTTCGCCGAAACGACTATCGGGACGATGATCGTCGAATCAACATCCCGCATAGCAGTTACCTCGTGTGCCAGGTCTAGGTACTTGCTGGCTTTGTCCTTCTCGGCCTTCACGAGGTTCCTGTCATGGGGGATGGTGATGTCGACGAGCACTGCCTGGCGTTTCGATCGATCTGTCAGCACGATATCAGGCCTATTGGCAAGAATAGTCCTGTCCGTGATGACAGATCGATCCCAATAGAGCGTGGCACGATCATTTTCGAGAACTGGCGCAGGTGAGTACTTATAGTAAGGCACCTCAGAGACCACAAGACCGTATAGCAGAGCAAGTTGCTAGTGAATAATTCTGGCTACAAGGTTATGTCTGTGCAAATACTCGCCATTAGCAAGATGACCACAACCGGAGATAATATGACTGAGTGACTCCCCGGGACGGCGGCATGCCCGACAAATGTCGACCGTACCGTCCTTCAGGATATACCTCCGGTAATTATTATTATTATATTATAATCTTGGAAATGTTCCTGAGAACGGCATATCTCCACTTCCAACTCGTGAAACATTAAAATCAAATTAGAATGAAAAACGATAGTCTCTGATTGACCTGCCGGGGTTGTCTTGGGCTGGTGATATAGTGCAGCGTATTACAACGCAATAAGATACAAAAGTGTTAACATGTCTTTGACGTGACGTCTACTGTACCTGTTTTTAATGGGAGTAGTGGTAAAGACTGAACTCAAATTCACATTAGAAATGGCGATGTTTAATGAGTAGACTTGGCTTGGGGTAGAGCGACAATAAACTTTAGAATTTTTATAATTAAGATTGAAAAATACAAGTTTGTTTTAGGAAATAAATATCTATCTAACTGCCTATACATCCCGTTTCCACCGACCGTGCAGTCATCATATCAGCCGAAAGACGTCCACTGGCTGGACATAAGCCTCTGCCAAAGAGTGCCACAATGGCCGGTCCTGCGCTACCCGCATCCAGCGGACTCCCGCGACCTTTACCAGGTCATCAGTCCACCTTGTGGGGGGCCGGCCTACCCACGCTGCGCCTTCCGGTACGTGGTTGCCACTCGGTCGTAGAGTAATAGGCCTTTTCTTTGCTACGCCACTCTCCTCGAGCCTGTGTTAATCTTGTCCACTGATTGCTTCCTATTCGGCTGATATGATCGGTCCGTCCGGCTGGTGGTCTGCCAGCTGACCGTTTGGATGACCTACATATTTGATGTAAAATACCAGGATGCAAACATAGAAAACTTCAAAACTTATCTCTCTAAAGCAAAAGTGAAAAGGCTACTACTCCCAGCCAATCTACGCCCAGTTACATCTTTGGCCTTGTTGTCACTTTCTATCAGGTGAGACTAAAGCTTACAGAACGCAAATTGTAAAAAAAAACCAAGCCTCAGAAACCACCAACCAAGAGCCCTGACCGGGATTGGAACTCGTGACGTCCAGCATTCCGATATAAATCTGCATTCCTGTACATTATTCTGGTATTTTCACCTTTTTAAGTATTTTTTGACCGGGAGGCCGTAGTCCCAAGAGATGGTTCGACCAGATATCTGAACAGCTTGATATCCCTGTCAACGTTGTATTGTACCGGGCCAGGATTGTAACCGATGGAGGCGCTATTGGCATTCTACGGAGTCACGATCCTCAACAGTAACGGAGAAGTATTTTTTATCTATTTTTCTAACTACAATTCAAACACGCACTCAGTTGAAATGTGAATGCGCTGCAAAGTAACGGACGAAATTGGTCCCATTAGTTTTAGTTGTGTGTGTGTGGAATACGTGTGTTGTCAGCTTTATACGCGGTTCGCTATTCTGGTTCCTCCTATACGCAGAAAGTTTCCAATGCAAAACTGATTGATCCGAGGCATTTGCTTCCGATGGCCAGCTGGTGTCTGACGATTCATTTTTCGAAAATCCGACCACTGTCACTGATTAGATATCATACAGAGGGCTCACTTGGAGAAGTCGTTCTGTGGGACTTCTATAATGGGTGTAAAAATACACATTCATGACAAGGGGTTGCAGAAGATCTCATCACAAGTAGGTAAACTAGTGCAAAGTGCTACAGTGGCCTGCTTTAGCTTAATATGGCGCATAATCACTGTATCTTGCCCAAGCTTATGATTTGTCTGACATACTTAGACTTAATCATTTACCTTTCCAAGTACTCATCCATTTCAGTGGACCGAACGTGCGTAAATCAAACCAGACGTTAACGTATACCATATCTTTCAGAGGACTTTTTTATCATTGTTTCATATTTACCTCTCTTCAAGGATATGGATTTGGTAAGTTTTTGCAGATTCATTTGAATGATACCTGGATTTGAAAGCCACGGAATGTTCGTAGGTATAATGGTAATTTGATACTTGTTTAATAAATTGTTAAACTGTACGTACGTAAGTAGACAGTCTGTTCTCTTCTGCGTTGGACGCAGCCTATTCGGGCACAGTATTTGCGCGACGAATCGCGTTTGCGAGAGCCGCGGACGTACGTTATTGATGACTTTAGAGTTCCGCGGGCAACGTCAGTTACACCAGTCTCAGTGCCCGACACTGCCCCAACAGTTAACACTTTCAATTTACTGACCACCTAACCCCGTGGGTAGAGGCAAGACTCATAACCATAGTGTAAAGAGTAACAGTGGACCGACGCCTTTGACGTTTGCGGGTTTGACAACGTCATGTCCCAAGTTACATGTATGCAGCTGGGGCTCGCCCTATACGCCCCTCGCCCCTCACACCTCGCACGATTGCACTGTCTAGACGGCTTCGTCAACTGACTGTATTGGTTTATAAACTGTGTCATAATCATAACTATGTGATCCTTAAATGGGTGAGGTCATTGAAATAGTTACAATGAGAATGTCGATTATGGGATATTAGTTGTCAAACATTGGAAAACTACCTTACATACGTTCGACTTTCCCAATTTCATATGTTTAACGTGTTCAGTTCTACGTGTAACGTAGCACGTAGAACTGATGGCCATTGGGGCGGAAAGGTTCCCGAGTGGCGACCACGTACCAGAAGGCGCGGCGTTGGTAAGCCTCCCACAAGGTGGACTGATGATCTGGTAAAGGTCGCGGGAGTCCGCTGGATGCGGGTGGCGCAGGATTGGTTTGGGGGAGGCCTATGTCCAGCAGTGGACGTCTTTTGGCTGATATGATGATGATGATGATGATGAACGTGTTCAGAACGGACATGATCATTGAATTCAAATTGGAATATGAAATACATGAATTTATATTCTCTGTGAGGATGTAGTTTTGTAAGTTTCTACATAAGTGGTAAACCTCAGGACTATGTACTTAGCCCTGGATTCGCTGATATACTTGAGTGGAGCAGTGCGGGTAGCTAATATCAAACATAATCTGCTAATACGAGTTGACATACAGTGCAGTGTAGTTAACTACCACCAACCGAATAGATGCTGCCTACAAAGCTGAAGGTCGTTCGGTTCGAATCCTGGTAAGGGCAAATATTTGTGTGATGTGCATGAATATTTGTTTCTGAGTCTTGGATTTTTCTATGTATTTAAGTACTTATATCTATTAAATATATCGTCATCTAGTACCCATAACACGAACCTTATTGAGTTTACCTTGGGGCTAGTTCGAGTGTAAGATTATCCCGTAAATAATTACTTTATATTTCTTTGATATTTAACTACGAAACCCTCCCTAAAATTGCACCTACCTGACGCTCGCTGAACTTTTATTGAATCCTGCCGAATCTGCGAACCCGTACAATTTCGGCGTAGTGTACATTTGTCCAATTTGACGGACATCCGGCCCAGCGCGCAGCTAGCTGCTCAATCACGTGTATACACGTGTACTAGAGTTGCTCGTCTCTATTATAGACTGGAGAGTCATATTCATATCACTGGAGAAAGGCACTGAACTGATTTTTTTGCATACTTATGTACGACACAAAAATGCAGTATTATGGTGTCAGGAAACTAAAGATAAGGTGTGCGTTTTGCATTATAATTTAGTTTCAATATGTTGTAGAACCGATGGCCATTGGGGCGGAAAGGTTCTCGAGTGGCGACCACGTACCGGAAGGCACGGCGTTGGTAGGCCCCCCACAAGGTGGACTGATGACCTGGTAAAGGTCGCGGGAGTCCGCTGGATGCGGGTGGTGCAGGACCGGCCATTGTGCCACTCTTTGGGGGAGGCCTATGTCCAGCAGTGGACGTCTTTCAGCTGATATGATGATGATGATGATGATGTTTCGCGCGCCCGCTAATCTACCAGATGTGAGCTAGCAAAAGATTTTGATTATGAAAGATGGATGAATAAATTTTTCTCTGTCTCGAGTTGCCATGGTAGCGGAGGTCACTTTTAAAAAACATCAATTTGCCAATCAATCAATCAATTTCGTTGTATTGCTTCATTTAGATTTGATTTATGGTATGGGATAAATTGCACCACACACCAAATGTGAGGTTTTCCTAGTCCATTTCAACCCTTTTTTTTATAGACCATCTTCTTAGCATGTTAGAAGTCTGAGTTGTATCAAATTTTCTAAGAAACTTCTCTGGGCAGAGAACAACAAGAAATTGTTATAATGAGGAATATATCAAAGAACTATCTGTCAGCAATTATACGTGATTACTCGTACGATACACCCTAATTAAGTGACAAATTAATCTATGTATATATCTTTTGAAAATGCGACGTAAATGAAAGAATATTTTACATTGTTCCGTTCCGCAAAGCGCGCCGCCGCAAAGCGTAGCATTCCGTAGCGCTACGCCGTAGACCGCTACGACAGCTCGTAGCAACGGGCTTAGCCCCTGATAGTGCCATTCGGGGCAGATGGAAATCCCATAGAAAAGCGGGGCTTTGTACAGCCATCGCCATTACGTGCTGTTATCCTAGTACACATTGTGGACTTATACTGGGTGGACATATATTTAGGAGCGATATTGGGCCGCGATTCTATTTGACTTAATTGACTGGGAACATCCCATGCCAAGGATATCGCTGAATTTAATTCAATTCATTCCGTATTTAGCAAGATAACAAGGATCTTATTTCTGCTTAGGATTCTTTTCCTTGGCATTTTGATTTTAAACATGTATGCTCATAGACCGATACAGGCATTTTTTTCACTTCTCATGCTCGCAGAGTTCGCCTTTGTGCTGGATGTATACTGCACAAAATGCCACTGTTATGCTCTAGTGCACAAAGTAAAATTGTTTCAAAGACTAAGATAATCGGGCCTAATAGTCACACGATAAAATTTCGTAGAATAAGTTTGTCATTAGATTTGATTTGCTTTAATAAAATTCACATCCGTGTTTTCCATTACTAAATTAATAAAACCAGATAAAATAGGAGTCAATTATTATTTTACAACGTATTGAACCATTAAATGACTTGGCAGTATGCAGTATCTAAGTCTAATATCACCTGTCGAAAATGAAACATAAAAACTTTAAAAAGTTAAGTGACGGGAATTTAATTTGCAATTATTTGTTATTTTCTCGCAATCGAAGTGAAAAGCAGTGTTTATAACTGTGGCATAAATTAGTCATTTAACCCCTCGACTTAACTATCCACCCTCGCCGGTGGCTCGGGTGGATATAAACGTCTCAGGTTAAATGGCTCGTTTTATGCGCTTGTTGTACAATCTACTATTTTGGTTAATAACCACACAAGTAAATACACACATGATCAGATTGAGAATGACTTGAACTTTAGAACCTAAACAGGTAAACAGCGCTTTCCAATTTATGTCATTTAAGTTTCTAAGGTACTTACCCAAAAAAGACTCAAGGATAGAAACCAAAAATAAGGATGGATGGAAAAGGATGGAATATTTAAAAAAATCACAACTGCCGATTATAAAATCCTTTATTTAAATCGGCATAAGGATTCTAAAGATAACGATACACTTAAACCGCTGGCTAAGGCATTTTGTTGTTCTGGCAGAATTAAAGCATACACGAACCCTGAAAACTTTGCACGTTTTGTTGAGGCAGTAGGTACTGTAGTGTACATAATAGTAGTTTATGTGACTGTACATAATGAAGGGCATTAAACACGAGTGTGGGTTTATGAAACGAGCCGAAGGCGATTTTCATAATAACATCACACGAGTGTCTTAATGCCTAATTATGTACAGTTACATACACTACTCTATCTATCCACATATCATAAGCCTCCACGATGCATTCAGGAGCCGCATATTATGACCGGCGTCGCGGCGTTGTTTTCTGGCAGCTGTCATAGTTTTTTCTTAATTCAGAGACAAACTGTCGGATCCAACTGTCATATCGTTTGATATCTTACTTACGTGCGACATTTGTCAAATTTGTATGCAAATTGACAATTAATTTCGAGCTAAACGTCATCTCGACTGATATTAGAATAGAGGTCAAATCAAATTTCTTTGATTTCAGAGATGTTCGAAATTTGAATGAAATAATAACATCGAAATCGATGTTATTATTTAGCAATAATAACAGTTTGACAGATAAGAAATTCGTTCTAACAAAACAGTCTATTTTTATGGTGGCCATAATGTGCGGTTCTTGAACGCATCATGGAGGGTTTATGATATTTGGATAGATAAAACATGATATCACTAACTTGCGACAAAAATAGCCACCATAATCAAGACATTTATTAAATGACTAAAACACAATAAATAACTGAGTAAACTCTAAGATATAATAATCCAGGAACATGTCTATAATGCGAATTTTCTGCGAAAAATAGACAGATATAAAGACATTTAATTACTCCCGCCTGGGGTCCGCTTTGACACCTAATCCCAAGATTTGGCATAGGCACTAGTTTTACGAAAGCGACTGCCATCTGACCTTCCAACTTAGAGGGAAAACTAGATTTTATTGGTATTAGACCAGTTTTCTCACGATGTTTTCCTTCACCGAAAATCTAAAGGTACATAAATTAAAAAAAACTCATTGGTACGAGCCGGGAGTCAAACCCACGACCGCCGCTTGACAGCTGCATGCATGGACCACTAGGCTACCATAAGCTTCTTTATCTAATTACTGAAACATAATATTGAGAATACTAAGAAAACTACGATACTCCAAGAAGATGTCTTAAAATTGGGCATTTTCAAAAAATTGTGTGTCCAATTAGCGTGAGTTGTTGAACAAAAATTAATACAAAAACCCTGCGTCAGTATTGTGACGAAAATTAAGCCTACAAATTTTGGGAACTTTTTTCACATTTAAATCACGCATTCATATAATTTATAAATTAAAAAGAAAAAGTAATATTTTCTAAAAACTGAAAACTTCATTGTCGTCACAAAACTGACAACGAGTTAATTTGGTTTAACAATTCACGCTAATTGAGTACCTAGACAATTTTTTGATAATACCTTCTTACGCGAATTTGCTGTGAAAAGTCAACACTATTCTTTATTGATTATCTTATTACTAAACTATACTTGAAGACTAAGAATAAATAAGAACCAATAACTCAAATTTTGAAAAAAGCAATGAGGCGCCAACTTGCCAAAAAAACAGACACCAAAATATGACATTTATCCAATTACCAAAACACAATAATGAACACTGAAAAAACTCCGATATGAGATCAAATGGGTAAATAATCACGTAATGTAGGAAAATTTAACAGTCGTTTTTCCATATAAAAAGTGACATTTAGATCTGCCTTTCATTGTACGAACATCGGGTAAGTCTAAATGTCACTTTTTATATAGAAAATTGACAGTTAAATTGTACCGACGCGCGTTCGGAACGTTACGTGATTACCCCTCTGAAGATCCAGGAGGATGTCTATATTGTCTATAACGCGAGCTGCGAAAAAATAGACAATTGACATTTATCTAATTAGGCGCGCGGAGGGGGGACTCCGCAGTAGCCGCTCGGAGGCTGGGCGGGACGGTCGCCTCTCGCGAGTGATGTGAGTGTGTGGAGTGATGTAGATTGCCACGATGACCGTGCTACTCGTGTTTGGACTGTTTGTTGGTGAGATTCTCGAATTTACGTAGATTTTTATTTATAAATACGGAGGAAGCTGACGAAATGAAATTGTTATGTTTGAAATTACACTTGGAAATGCTCGGTTTGAAGCTTTCAGGAATAAGTTTGGAATTTTCCGCGGTTTTATGAATAGATAAAATATGAAAGAGTTGTGGTGCAAAACAGACAGTAAAACATGGCGGTATGCTCTCATGGAACATCCACATCTCAAGGTCATCCTTGTGATACAAATTTTCATGGATTAGCGCTGTTTAAAAATGGATAAAAACACAAGTTAAATAAATTTTCAGTAAACATAGGTCTAAATTTATTATGGTATTAATAAATAAGACTAAACATCGTGGTAGTGACCGTGTCTACGAAGCTAGAGGTCCTGGGTTCGAATTAAGCTAAGGGCATTTATTTCTGTGTTGAGCACGAATATTTAATTCTGAGTCATGGATGTTTTCGAGGTATTTAAGTATGTATATTGTACCCGTGGTACAAGCTTCGTTTGGGTTTAAGTCAATAGATTGTCCTGAATAATTTATTTATTTAAGATAACTTACTACGTAAAATGCATGGTTATAAAACGATCGTATGGCTTGTCATTCATGTCTTACAGCAACAACCTATGAACAACCAGTATGATATATTATTAATAAGATTAAAGCTGCAGTTGTGAGTAACTTTAGGCATGGTATGCGCTATTTGCGCTAATATGCATCCTATTTTCAACTTTATTCCACCGACATACGTTCGTAATCGTATTCATATTTATAGACGTGGATATTAAAGCAGGTATAAATTAAATTCCAGGACCTGTGATTAGCGGAATTGTATCCAACTCATATTATACAGGTAAAACGCTGTCATAATCAGGCATCGGAGTATTTTTAGCACGGTAAGACTTAAGTGAGATATGGAGTCGTTGTAAGCATTAAAATTAAATTTTTACTCATACTCATCTTCATTAATTTAATTGATAAAATAATAATACCTATAAAATACACCACCATCTTCATTGACGAATATGAAGGGTACACGGAAAGAACATGTCTAGTCACATTTTTTTTCAAAATGTGATTTTGATGTGAAAATGTGGCGCTCGTTATGAAATATTGCGCGACATTAACCCTTTACCTACGGGTGTCAACCAGAGTTGCCAGTACGGCAACACCGCTGCAGTACGGGTGTCAACTATAGTTGATCGAAGTAATGGTCATGTTCAATATTTTTTTTAATCAAAACGAAACCTTGTGTCTTGGTAATAGCGGTCACATTATGCATTGGGATTAGTACAGATACAAAGAAAAAAATATCATTATGTTTCGGTAGATGGCTCTGAAATAAACATATTTTTAAAAATGACCGCTTTTTTGGTGGCAACTGGGGTTGACACCCGTACTGCAGACGTGCAAATAATTGAACTCAATATGGCGGACAATAGTGTTTTTGTTAGAGAACGGCGTGGGAGTGTTTGGAGTGTTATTTTTAGTGATTAATATTTATGCATTATTTTTATAATTAACGTTATTTAAGTGTTTATTTGTACATATCTGAGATTGCCGGACCTAGCTGGATGCAGTTGGCTAAAGACCGAGAGAAATGGCATGACATAGAGGAGGCTTTTACCCGAACGGGGTCCATATGAATTCAAAAAAAAAACAAATAAGAAAGAAATTGTTGTATAAAACATAAAATAACACAACTTTTAGATTTAGTACATATGTAACACTAACAATATTGAATAAATAAAGCTTAAAAAAAAAAAAAAAAAAAATAAAAAGTGTTTATTTGTGTTGAATATACTATAAAATAATGTTCTTAAATTTAAAAATGTGAAATCCGCGAGTAGTAACTTTAGTCTTACTGTGCTAAAATACTCCGATGATTGGTCATAATTATCAGTAAGTATGACGCTCGGTCACGCGATATGATCCATGTCAATGAAGGCATTCATAACCCAATCCTAATGCATCAGCAAGCGAGACTAAAAAACCGGCCAAGTGCGAGTCGAACTCGCGCTCGAAGAGTTCCGTACCATTATCTATAAAAACAATTTTATTCAGTGTTTTTAGTATTTGTTGTTATAGCGGCAACAGAAATACATCATTTGTGAAAATTTCAGCTGGAACTATCACCGGTATCAGTGAGATATAGCCTGGTAGTGAGATATAGCCTGGTGACAGACAGACGGACGGACGGACGGACGGACAGCGGAGTCTTTTTTAACTCTTTGAGTACGGAACCCTAAAAACAGCAGGAAATAGAACCCAGAATAATTGACTTTCAAAACAAAGTTTTAACTGACTTCAAATCAGTAGCCAAATAGCTTCAAGTTTGCCTATAAAATTTGAAGAGTTCCCTCAATTTCTCCAGGTTCCCATCATTAGAACTGGATTTTGGTGACAACGGGACCAATCTGGAAATATATGCTTTCAAACAAAGAAAGAAGTTTTCAAATTGGTTTATAAATTACGGAGTTATCGCGTAACATACACACATAAAAAAAAAATAAAAAATAAAAAAAAAACATACAGACGAATTGAGAACCTCCTTCTATTTTGAAGTCGGTTAAAAATGGCCTTTACCATATTTTTCGTGTTGAGTACCGTTTTGGCAAAACGGACCAGTAAAGCCTCATTAAACGAGCGAGTGAGAGTAAATTCGTTCGTTACTCCGGATATATGAATGTCCGGTTTTCCCAACCGCTTCTCGTTAAATTTGGTGAGCAGCGGCTATCACAAGACGGCCGCGACATGCTCTCGAGCTCTTTCGCGCTATCCGTCTCGCTCTTATTAGACCACTTAGAAAGAGACGGATAGTGCGAGAGAGATCGAGAGTATGTCGCAGCCGCCTTGTGATAGCCGTGCAGGTTTCATAATTATATACACGCGCGGACAAAGAATACGGGTCGGTAAAATACCGTCATATTTCCTAAAATAGTGCAAATTTGTACAGTTTTTTTAATCCTGTCTAGTCCTATCCAAACTAGTTGCAATAAGGTGCAACTAGTTTGGATACCAGGGCACAAGGGCTTCATCGGCAACGAAAGAGCAGATGAGCTTGCAAGAGGGGGCTCTACAAATCACTTTGTAGGTCCAGAACCATTTGTGGGACTCTCGCAGGGGACCATAATATCGGCCTTTAAAGCCTACGCCAAAACCAAACACCAACACGAGTGGAGGAATGAGGCTGGCTTAAGGCACTCTAAGCTCTTCATAGAAGGAGTGGACTCGGGCTGGACCAGAAAACTCTGGAAATCCAGTAGGAAGCAACTCAGAATCATATCTGGGGTGTTCACTGGTCACTTCGGGGTCAAGGATCTCTTGGCCAAGATGGGACTATCTGATAGTTTAGACTGTAGAATGTGTGGCGAGGAGGATGAGACTATGGAACACTTATTGTGTGAATGTCATGCCCTTGCCAGACAAAGAATGAACTACTTTGGTAACGGTTACCCGCAACCAAAGGAATTCAAGGTGCTCCCGGCGAACTGCATCATCCGCTTTGTGGAAATGATGGAGCAAGCCTGGGAGCAGGTATAAAGGAGAGAGCAAATGCACAAAAGATCCCACTGGGTCGAAGTGCATCCGAAAGGGCCCTCACCTAGATAAGATAAGATAAGATAAGATAATCCTGTCATGATGTTTAATTTTATATCTAAACTGCAAAAATAACAGTAAAAAATAACGTTACCAGGTTTAAATCGGACTCGTAAAAACCCATGAAAAAAAACAACGTTAACAAAGCGAGATATCGCAAACATCGTCATTTTTGGATATTGATATTCTTATGATAGGATCCCGGAAATTGCTAATACAGTTGGGTATTATAAAGAATAGTATATTATGTAAATAAATCTAGTGTTAAATATAAAAAAAAAACTATTGTAGTTATTTAATTTAGGGTGACCCGAAATTTTTGTCCGCGAGAGTAGATTGTTTTCACAATTAAGTTTTTTGCAATTATAAAAAAATAAAAAGTAGATCACAAACTTACGAGTTCTACAGCTCGCAGATCCATTATTTTATCGAAAGGAGACGCGTGTGGTAGTGCCAGAAGCGTGTTGTCAGGCGAGTATGGGAAAGCTCATGCCTGGACAAAAAAAACATTCATTCTGCAAATATATAAGTGCCCACAAGGGCACTTATACATGTTAAGAATCTTTATTCTCATAAGAATTACAATAAATTTACTTCCACGAGAATATTCAATATATCTAAGTTAGTTTAGTCAAAATATATCAAAGACAAAATACAAATATCTATCATCAGAGCGGTCTCTATGAGAATTAGAGGAACGAGAAGAAGAATAGGAAGATTTGGATGCGAAGACGGCTGTGGAATACCCACCATAGAACACTGGATTCCTCTTCTTTTTTATGATATTGTATGAGTTAATATTGTATTATTTAACGCAGTAAAAATAGATAATAAATAAATATGTCCACCCCTCCCCCCAAGTTAGTTTAGTTATTTTATTACTACTAATGATTTAATTAAGTCATTAAGCGTGCAGTATTTAAGTTTAACATAGGTATAATTTACTTTTTAGAATGCTAAATGAATGAATGTCATCAAAAATTTACAATAAAAAAATATATATAATCTTACAACAACAATAATTTTGAAGTTGCAGTTTAACAGAACTAAATGTGTGTAGATACAAGGTCTCTATCAGAATTAACTAGATGTTTGTGATATCATTTTATATCCAGATACAATAATAATTATTATTCTAATGATCTTAGAATGAAACACAAAAATTGCCTAATAAACAAAAACAGCACGAATTGCAATTGGTCGTATTTTGTAGTCGTATGCCGCTCGTTATGTTATGGTTGGGTCATTGTCAGATTTAGGTTCGCGTCTCTTCGGTGGACATTGCCAAAGTTAAGGGCTATAAAGCCTAATTTTTGGGTGATCTCTGAATCCGCATAAACGGCGTTGCCCGTTCTATAATTATATGTAAAAAAACATATTATATATGAGCATAAGCCCTTAACTATTGACCACCGGAAAGATGATTTTTGTTTTTGTGACTGACAATGACCCGGTTATGACACGTTCATTATCAACGCGCACGAAACACCTTCCAGTCATATTGGAACATGAAACTTATGCATCTCATCGACCCGCAATGTCACCTTTGCAAAGTCGTTGTGACGTGACTTGTTCATGCATTAAACGACATCGCGATATGTTGGATGCTGTTAGAAACTTCGTCCGTAACCAACACTGGGTATAATAGAAGTGGTGCAAGTTTCAAATTCGATCAACACCCGAGCGAGTTGCTGCACTTGCTACTTGCTTGCTAGTTGCATCGGGCGCTGGGCAAGTTAATCTAGAATGTCTAGTGGACAAGAGTACTGTTATATCGAGTTGCATACCGTTATTTAGTGTTGTGATGTATGAAGTAGAATGGTATTTCTAGTGATGCGCCGTTCCCGGAAACATTTCCGATTTTACTATGTGCTGAATATTCTCAGTTCGGAAAGTATTCCTCAATATTCCCGATACAAATTGGAAACTTTCAGGAATATTCACCTACACTTCCGAGGTACAAGTAATGTAATAGCTATTGACGTTTTTTTCTATGTATTGAAGTATTTATATCTATTATATATATCATCGTTTAGTACCCATAACACGAATTTTATTGAGCTTACCATGGCGTAATATTTATTTATTTAGAACGATGCTTTCAATTCCAGTTACGCTAAATATGTAAAAGTAAAACGAAACTAGCTTTTAAAAAGTATGAAAATGAAATTGAAATATAGAGCTGGTAAAGTGTAAAAAACAGGATATGTTAACATTTTATTTCGCTTTTGAGCTTCATCAATAGAATTATACCTAATGGGAGAATTCTGATATTTTATTTGAAAACATACATAGCTCAGGTAAATATTTATGTCATGTCAGTGGGATACAACAATTTTTATTGCGTAACTAATGCGTAATCCACCACAGTGTGTCATGCAAAAATAAATAATGAAATGCTCCAGTAAGCATCAAGTATTTTGAGTGTTTTTTAATTCGTCTATATTAGTGCGGTATTTTATTTCATCATTTATTTTAATAAATTGTTAATTTTGATTCCATTATAATCAATACTTCTTCTAAAATAACATTATTTTTAGATACAGGTACCTGAGCTATTTAGTTATTTCTTAATCCAAGTCACCCAGTCTACTGGTATTGCATGATTCATAAGGCTTTACCGCAAATATCATATATAGGTAGTATTTTTTTGTTTGAATGCAGTGCTGAAAAGTGTAGGTACGAGTATATTTTCCCCACAAAATAAGTCCGTATCTTTTCTTACCCTTTAGTAAAACAGCAGTGTTGCTGTTGTTTTTGGAAACTATTCGAGGCGTCATAGATATGTTAATTTTTTCCGCCTTTTCCTTTTAAATAAGTACATGTATCTTACATGACATTTCTAGGTTTTTGCAGTTAATCCCATAAAAGGCCAGTCATAAATTATCTACTAACAAACATAATACAACCTTTTAATTACTAGTTTGAGTGTAGGCCAAAACTACTTTCGGAGCACTGTTTTATGATAATATGCATATTTCAAAGCCAAGAAAATTTGGGTCACGTGATTTTGGCCACTTCCGCATGCGGTGCGGGTTCGGTGTGGTACCAGTAAGTTGTCGGCTGACAGTCAAGGCAGTACAGATGCTTTACTAAACACCTACATTTAAAAGTGCTTCCTTATTGACGCGGGATGCTCGGTAACAGGGGCGGTATAAACGCAGTAATGCATGCGTACCGCAGGAAGTCTGAACGAGCATCAGTAAAGTACAAAATATATCATATGAATCCGTCCCGCGAAATGCGGAAGTAGCCTTACTTTCAGAGAGGGGGGAATATTTGTTGTCTGTACACGTTTAGGCTTATATCTTGGTACTAAAATGCAATAAAAGTTTTAACAACGAAAGTGCACAATAAAAGATGAATTTCCTTAAAACATCTCCAACTCGCATTATTACGGTCACCCCAATTACAAACTCCACAAAAAGAATCTAATTCAATTGCCGTAAACTTCCACTGCCAAGAAGCTCTTGCAGAAAATTTAAAGTGAACCTTAGTAAATGCTAAATTAAGTCGCTTTACGAATGAGTCTCCCGAAGGAAGTGAGGTTTTTTACCAATTTGGGGGTTAACGACTTTCGTTTAGCAATTTGAACCCCGCGGACGTTTAGTGCACGGCGATATTCGCTATTTTTGTTAGCGTTGTGTTAGACCGGAGGGGCAATCACGTAACGTTCCGAACGCGCGTCGGTACGATTTAACTGTCAATTTTCCATATAAAAAGTGACATTTAGACCTACCCGACGTTCGTACGATGCGTTTCGTGATCGACCTACGGGTCCGGGGCCGAATTTTGAAACTAAAACGCACGAAACTTCCAAAAAGAGAATTTGGTAATCATACTGTCTCATGTAGGTGTAACCTACACTAAAATTCAACAAATAGTATTCTATCACTAGCGACAGAATACGTTCTTATGAACTTACTTCTAATAAAACACGGTTTGAAGTATAATAAAAACAAAAGTTTTGGTGAAAACATTTTATCTTTGAAATTAAATTTGAAGTTAGAATTGCTGAACTTTAAAAAAACGGGTTGGGTTGTCTTGAGGAATTTCGAAGGAGGAATCGTGAATTTAGGTTTTTTTTATTTTACACCGCCACCCCTTGGACCTACCTAGTATAATCGCGTGTATGTCGCACATAAAAAAATACTAGCAGGGTGCAGTCAAGTTTAAAAATATGGGTGCAAACAATTTACTCATAAATACATATGTTCCATAGCTCTTATAACGGCAGACATAAGAGCTAAGGGACATATGTATGTGTATGCAAGTATGAAAGGGACGAATGTCTCTGTCGCACAATCACGATATACCCTCCTGCCTACATTTGTACTTTGGGTAGGACATAAGAAACAAAAAAATCTGCCGGCTTTTTCTTAAATGGCAACCCCATCGTTTCTAGTGCAACTCGTTATTTAAGTGTCAAACTTTGTCACAAAATATAAACGTCAAAAGCAATCAGCCATTCTTGAAAAATGGCGCCGGAAAATAAAATTTGTTGTCAAAGCCCTGTTGCAATGGCCATTTTGATCACATATAAACTTTTTATTCAAGGTTAGTTAACATTTATTTTGTCTAGTTTCACACAAAAAAATAATCATTTTTACATACCAGACACCTATGTACTGAAAGTAAACCAATATTTTCGAAATATTACGCCATGATGTTTTATGTCCTCTGCAAAGGACAAATGTAGGTAACTAAGTCCGAAAATATGTTAGAATTTGTTTAATTTGGCTATACTACATATGTACTGTGCAAAGGACTTAGGAGAATATGCTTATATTTTAGTTTTTCGTGTAATGACTTTAACAAAAACTTACACCAACATAGCAAACATCCTAAATGACTCTTAACGGATGATTCTGGCAACTCTTTAAAGTATATTTCACCAGTAATGACGGAAAACTGCTACTGCCGAGTATACTACACCTTGACCATTACTAGACTTTGAGAAGATTTGTAAAGAGTTACTTAGACATAACGCGTCGTGAAAATGTTAATAAAGCCAGTATTTGAACACATAATATCAACTCTATTTGGTTAAACACAAGTGTAGTCATAGAAAAAGTCATGAAATATTATTATAAAACGTCAACTTTGCGTGATATCACAACAAATTTCAGTTTATTTTTAAATAATATTGATGTGTTTCACCACAGAAACATCGCAGGGTGGCATTCGGCCAAATTATTAAGCAGATTTAGAAAATACAGAGTGGATTTAGTTAGATGTCTCTCTTATGTCCTTCACAAAGGACAATTGCAGGCAAGAAGGTAGAGTAAAATCAGATTTTATAATAACTTAAATAAAACTAACGAGTTTCACTTTCATTCAATAAACGGTCAACGTTGCTGAAGATATTATTGTCTACATTTTCGTTCTAATTCGATTATTTTAACTTTACTGACAGAAAATGTTTTATGTACTTTGAAAAGGACAACTCAATAAGGCGCTGATGTACTTTGTAAAGGACATAGTGAAAAACTACAAAGAAAATCAAGGGATTTTTTTCTTTATTTTTCCTAGCCATTTTAGGTCCTAAGTAACATAATTTGAAAGTTTCAATAGGATATTCCACAAAAAACCGGCCAAGTGCGAGTCGGACTCGCGCACGAAGGGTTCCGTACCATTATCTATAAAAAATCTATTTTATTCTGTGTTTTTAGTATTTGTTGTTATAGCGGCAACAGGAATACATCATCTGTGAAAATTTCAGCTGGAACTATCACGGTATCAGTGAGATACAGCCTGGTGACAGACAGACGGACGGACGGACGGACAGCAGAGTCTTAGTAATAGGGTCCCGTATTACTCTTTGAGTACGGAACCCTAAAAAAGTACCTCTGGTAGGCAGGAGGATACATAGTGAATTCTAGTAAAAAATCCCTTACATCCTATATTTGACAGATGTCATCGAAGAACAATTTATGTCATCATATGTCATCATTGACGTTTATTGTACTGCAATGACGGCTGTTAAATATCGGCTCAAGTATGGATGGCCTTATCACGCGACAAGTGACAGGATAGAGCATCCGTCTCTGGCTGACACCGTTCGATAGAACGAGACGACGCGCTTATCCTATCACTTATAGCGTGATAACGCCATCCATGCTACGGGGCCTGAAAGGGGTAAATTAATTAAGACCTCAGATTATTTGAGTTGGCCGAATTGCATCAAAGTAGTCGCGACTCTACCGTCCTTGATAGAAGAATCCAATTCTTATTACAGTTTTATAAAAAAGTTGGCCACCATAAATAATGTCAACCATAGTGATACCACGTAAGACGCTACTATTAAGTCCCGTTTATGATATTATTTGAAAGTCGTGAAAGTTTCAACTAAACGAATTTTACTCTTTAAAATAAAGTCAGAATAAAACCGGTTTAGCCTAGTTGGTAGTGACCCTGCCTACGAAGCTAGAGGTCCTCGAGTCCTCGGTTTGAATCCCGGTACGGTACGGGCATTTATTTGTGTGACGAATAATTGTTCGTGAGTCATGGATGTATTATAATAATATGTATTTAAGTATTTATTTATCTAAATAAGTATGTTTATCGTCGTCTAGCACCCATAGTATAAGCTTTGCTTAGTTTGGGACTAGGTCAATTTGTGAAAGATTGTCCGCAAATATTTATTTATTTTTTAATTACTCTTTCAGTAGATTTAATCGGCCAGTGAAAAGTTAAGTAGGAGACCAATTTTTTTTTATTAAATATACACGTTTTGTTTGATTGTTAAGTCCAGGAAACGAAAAATCGGACAATATGTATTTTTTTCTCGGCAACTTACATCTTTCCTGTCCCTTGTGATACATTCGATCCTTTCGGGCAAATATTTGTGGGTTTTACTTCCAACATTTAAGGTGAAATTAAATCCCTCGGCCTTTATTAACGTTGGGTAAAGGTCAAGTCAACTTGCATCAACATCTTATTTATGAGAAACCCGACTATAATGACAATATTACAACGAGGAATACAGGGCCGGTATTCGACGGAAGGAAATATGTTCGCACTTTGATATCAAGTGGGAATAAAGATATGTCCTCTTTGTATCGCAAATGGAATCCGGCCGGTCGATCACGTAACGCATTGTACGTACGCGCGTCAGGTAGATCTAAATGTCACTTTTTATATGGGAAAATGACAGTTAAATTGTCCTAACGCGCGTTCGTAACGTTACGTAATTGCCCCCCCCCCCCCGACCAGAGGGGTAATCACGTAACGTTCCGAACGCGCGTCGGTACAATTTAACCGTCAAAGCTTATGCTTACGGTGATACTTGAATTATCTGAAACTCCAAATAATAATAAAAAAGTGGAACTAAACAAAAAATTATTTACTTTGAAAACAAAGTTTTAACCGACTTCCAATCATTAGCCATATTGCTTCAAGTTTGCCTATAAAATTTGAAGAGTTCCCTCGATTTCTCTAGGATCATCAGAACTGGATTTTGGTAACAACAGGACCAATCTGGAAGTATATGCTTTCAAACAAAAAAAATAATTTTCCAAATCGGTTTATAAATTACCGAGTTATTGCGTAACAAAAAAAATACAGTCGAATTGAGAACCTTTTTTGAAGTCGGTTAAAAATGAGTTTCTTTGTAGGGTGTTAACTTTGGACTACCTACTTATCTGATTTCGTAATTTCTTTCACCACTATAAACATAAAGAAAATTTATACGTGTCATTCCGTGGCACCACCTGGGTTGTAATATGAATGGAACCGCGCGGACAGCTAGTAAAATATAAATTGCGAACACATTCACATGTACACGAGTCGGTGAGGATTAAAATTCTTGCTAATGAAATCAATCGAGTAGGAAATCACGTTATCAGCTCGGTAATTGCATTGATCAGGATTCCGGATATCGACGAACAAAGGGTTACCGTGTAATAAAATCCGTGATATGGTTTTCGGGGCTTACTTTAAAGCTGGGTTATTAAAAGTATGGAATTTTTTGCTCGCTTTCATGCGTGGTGCGTTTGAAATTTCGGTGAAATCAAAATAAGGTATGGAATGAAAAACTATTAACCATTTTTAGGGTTCCGTACTCAAAGAGTGAAACGGGACCCTATTACTAAGACTTCGCTGTCCGTCCGTCCGTCCGTCCGTCCGTCAGTCTGTCACCAGGCTGTATCTCACTGACACCGTGATAGTTCCAGCTGAAACTTTCACAAATTATGTATTTCTGTTGCCGCTATAACAACAAATACTAAAAACAAAATAAAATAAATATTTTTATTTGTAATGGTACGGAACCCTTCGTGCGCGAGTCCGACTCGCACTTAGCCGGTTTTTTTTTAATTTAGTGCCTTTAAAACACAAAAACTATATTACTGATTGCTTAGACAATTAAACTAACTATGTTTGCGAGAAACATTCATTATCTAATACTTGCTAAAGCATCATTAAAATTATCTACCTCTTCTGCTTTCATCCAGGTACCATACTAAAAGCCATTCTATAAAATAAATCGTCTGTTCATATATTCTATAATATATTATAAACAGGTAAAGTTAGCAAGTTTGTTAGTCAGTATATAGACGGTAATCACCGAATGTACTTAATAAATTCCAAAATTGCTATTAACAGAATAGGGTATTTTCATCTATCAAAATTAAATTATCAAAGTATTTTTTTATAATTGTTGCCATAAGAAATACGAGTATAACGCTAGTTTGTTATAAAAACATAAGATTTTTTTTCAATTAGAAAATTAAAATCGTAGGTTAATTATCTATTTTACATAGTTACATATGTTATGTTATGTATGTTACGTGACCGAGAACGCCGACCGCCATTTTGTCTTCTGTGAGTAACGTCAGAACAGTAAATGCAATCAGAAGGCCTAGTAGATAAGTAGGAGATGCACATTAGACGTTTGTATGTTTATGCTAATAGTATCTTCTTAGTAGTCTTTGGTTTGGTGTTGCAGTTATGACGTCACGATAATGGCGGCTGCCTGTTTAGCACGAATAGGTATTATATACCTAACGTAAAATTTCAACCATTATTTATTTGCATAAAGCGATATTATTTTGAGGAAATAAAAATACCAGTTGCCTATCGAATCAATACGTACATTTTAAATAATATAAAAAAACGGCCAAGTGCGTGTCGGACTCGCACATGAAGGGTTCCGTTAAATAAATTGCTTTTTACGATTTATGACACATTAAAAAAATACTACTTATTAGATCTCGTTCTAACCAATTTTCGGTGGAAGTTTACATGGTAATGTACATCAAATTTTTAGTTTTCTCATTGTCTTATTTTAGAAGTTACAGGAGGCGGGATACACATTTTACCACTTTGGAAGTGTCTCTCGCGCAAACTATTCAGTTTAGAAAGAAATGATGTTAGAAACCTCAATATCATTTTTTAAGACCTATCCATAAATACCCCACACGTATGGGATTGATGAAATAAAAAAAAATGATTTTCAGTTATGTATGGGAAACCCCAGGATTTATTGTTTTTTTTTTCTATTTTTGTGTGAAAATCTTAATGCGGTTTACAGAATGCATCTACTTACTAAGTCTCAACAGTATAGCTCTTATAGTTTCGGAAAAAAGTGGCTGTGACATACGGACGGACAGACAGACAGACAGACGACAGACATGACGAATCTATAAGGGTTCCGTTTTTTGCAATTTGGCTACGGAACCCTAAAAATCGTAGTATAGCCTATTGACTTTCGGAATGGAATCGGCTATAAATCTTTCTGGAGCCTGCGTTCTTTGTAAGACGCGGACGAGGCCGCGCCAGCAGCTAGATTTAATTTTCTTAACAATATGTCATCAAAAGACGTCCACTGCTGGACATAGGCCTCCCCCAAAGTGTGCCACAATGGCCGGTCCTGCGCCACCCGCATCCAGCGGACTCCCGCGACCTTTACCAAGTCATCAGTCCACCTTGTGGGGGGCCTACCCACGCCGCGCCTTCCGGTACGGTAACAATATGTACTCGTAGCTAAACAGGGCAAACTCTGGATAAGCTAGTGAAGATGCTTCAGGTTATTTCTAACATCTCGTTCAAAGTTTTTGTTAATCATACTGGGCTTTTGAAAATTTGCTATCCACAAAATAAAACACATAATTTTTTTGCTTGTTTTTGAATTTTTATCGATAAATAATTTAAAAAGTCGGCAAAGTACTATTTACTTATTACTTGTGGCTTTGGGATGTATTTTTTCTACACAACACACAAGACACAATCCGATAAAATCTTCTTATTTAATAAATTATTTGAATCTGAATTTGTATTTGGATATTCTCTCCATCTGAAACTTCTGACAGATTAGGTAGGAGCGTGTGTGCGAAACACATTCATACGATTAAGATGTGACGATATTAATGAAAAATTATCTGCTGAGGCCCATTTCACAAATCTAAACTCTGAGGCACTTGACCCATAATGACTGACCTTTTGACAGTTATTGCCGGTAGACTTGTAAAATTCCATTTTCAATTCACAGTTGTTATATTAATGAATATGCAAACATATACATTATACCTACTTAGCGTTTGGTGCATGCTGAATCGGATAAGGACAGGAGTTGGGAACTGTGCTTACTTATGGCACAAATGGAACTGGTGCGAATCAGCAGTGTGCCGGTGTGGAGCTCCCGAGCAGACTGTTCACCACACGGTATTTGACTGCCCTCTAACCAAATACCACGGGCAAGTGGAGGATTTTAAAACTTTAACTAAAGACGCGGTAGCGTACTTGAAAACCGTAAATCTTTGAAGTAGAGATATAAAAAACAAGCCATACGATAAATAAATAATAATACCTACTTAGTAGTTTATGTGACTGTACATAATGAAGGGCATTAAATAGGAGTTTGGGTTTATGAAACGAGCCGAAGGCGAGTTTCTAATTATGACCGGCATCGCGGCGTTGTTTTCTGGCAGCTGTCATAGTTAATTTTTTAATTCAGAGACAAAATAGAGTTGGATCCAACTAATCCAACTCTCATATCGTTCGATATCTTACTTACGTGCGACATTTGTCAAATTTGTATGCAAATTGACAATTCATTTCGAACTAAACTTCATCTCGACAGATATTAGAATAGAGGTTAAATCAAATTCTTTGTTTTTCAGAGATGTTCGAAATTTGAATGAAATAATGTTATCGAAATCGATGTTATTAATGTTTTAGCAATAATAACATTTTTACAGATAAGAAATTTGTTCTAACAAAACTGTCTATTTTTATGGTGGTCATAATGTGCGGTTCTTGAACGCATCATGGAGGGTTTATGATAATTGGATAGATAATTTTTTTTAGTGTTTCTTTTTTTACATTTCACCTATACTGTACTTTTATTTAAAGATCATGCTTCTTCCTTCTGTTACTTTCATTTTTACACTTTTCATTATATTTTTACACGTATTAAGTAGGATGAGGATGATATGGGTGAAATGTCGTTTTTTTTTTTATTTATATACACAAAAAATTGGGGTCTATCAGACATTTATATCACGAATTGCAATTTGACCCCAATGTGTTTCGTTCTGATAAACATGTCACACTAACAAGCATGAAGTGCGATGGAGCGAGCACGTGAAGCACATTAAAATTTAATTTAGAATGCAAAACGCAAATCTCCGATCGACCCGTAAGCCTACTAAGCGCCCTTCCAATCTGTTAACGCTCCTGTGCAAAGAGATCACCGGAAGTTAAATTTATGTGTATTTTCGTATGTTGTACAGTCAGCATCAAAAGTAACTACGCAATCGAAAACGTCAGAAGTTCTCATTCCCTTTTAATAAAGGCTTTTGAGGTCTTCGTTTGCGTAGCTACTTTTGATGCTGACTGTACAGCGTACACTGTATATATATTTAGTATATGTTTATACAGGTTTCATATAGAAGGGGTATTTAATTAAATCATAGGGGTTGATTCGAGGCATACCTACAAACTTGATTTAAATTTATTTGCGTTTTAAAATCTAAATATCTTAGCATCTTTACTAATAACCTAATAATTATTTTGGTTTTGAAACGTAGGTTGATGAATGCGAAATTATGTTAATTACCTGATAAAAATAACGAAGAAGGTCACCAAACGGCGGTACCTTCTACTAACAGCCCTTAAATAAAAACCCTACGTCAGAAATGATTGACGCCACTGAAAAGATGTAGGTCTATTTTGTCCGTCGTATCCGATTCCAATTACATTCCAGTCTATTTCACGTTCTCGCTTCCACGCGTGCTTAGCCAACGTGTCGGATAGAGTAAAGATAATGTAGGTTCACGTCTTTCTTGTGCACTTTGGTAAAAGATTTTGATTGTAATCATTCTCCTTATAAACGGTGTATCTTCTAATATATACTATCCATGCTATTAAGTAAGATTGTAGCTTTATTAGTTTGTATGGGGCAAAATGTTTATAAAATAATAAAATAAATATTTTGTGGACAATCTTTCACAAATCGAGCTAGTCCCAAACTAAGCAAAGCTTGTACTATGGGTACAAGACGAAGATAAACATACTTATATAGATAAATAAATACTTAAATACATAGAAAACATCCATGACCCAGGAACAAATGTTCGTGCTCATCACACAAATAAATGCCCTTACCGGGATTCGAACCAAGGACCTCTTGCTTCGTCGGCAGGGTCACTACCAACTAGGCTAAAGCGGTCGTCGAAAAAATGGCATTTCTGATTGGGCATAAGCTATATTCCTTGACAATAAGTGGGCGGAGCGGCGTGCCAAGCCAGTCTAAAGGACGACTCACGCTAGAACGGGCCGTTTTCTAAGAAAAACGACGGCGTTTTTTACCCAAGCCCGGAGGCTCGGAAGCGGCTCGGAGCGGCACGGCCCGACCGTTCCTCGTCCGGGCTTGGGTATGGCTAGGCCGCGCAAAAACGCCGTCGTTTTTTTTAGAAAACGGCCCGGGCCGGACACGGCCCGTTCTAGCGTGAGTCATCCTAATGCAATAAAAGCATAACGTACATGCACGGTAAGTCATTTACTATTGACTACACGATTTTGTTGTTTTAACTCAGTGTGTCAATACAAATCTAATTGGAATATGAAACAGACGAGCTGAATTGGCGCCCTGCCAACTTTCCGCGTGGAACCTAAACCAACATAAAAAGTAATTCCACGTTAACTTGTGGCGAACACTTTTACACTTCGCTCTGAAGGGCACAGGTAAAATGAGTTATACGTAAATGTAAGAAGAGGTGGATTTATACATCGGAGGTTCTGCTGTACGTTTTGTATTCAGTATTTAAATTATTTTAAAAAAGAAAAATATATAAGAAAGAGATACTTTTTTATATTTTGTGCGCATTGGTGTCTGTCTGTCAGCCCGTTAGTGGTTTCATTTTCCATCGTAGGCAGAAACAAACGAACAAATACTTACCGTAAAACGGTAGCAGGCAGAAAATAAATGTAAGTATTTCACAACATTATTATTTAATACCAACATGAATGCCACTTCGTATGAATATTAACACACTCATGACACTTGCAATATCAAAAGAAATAATATTGAAAAAAGATAGAAATGAGAGGTTGAAATAAAAAATAAATGAACGCAGTTGTATGGGTAGTATTAAGATCCCACAAAAAACATAAATGTAAAAAAGGAGAGCCAAGTTAAATACAAAAATTATGCTTGGCTTCGCCGCAAAAAGAATGGAGATCTAAATGAGTGCCAAGTTCTATGCAAAATCCAAATATGTATTTATAGGAACAAAATAACATTATGAACAAGTATTAAACTCTATGTCTTTGCTTTATTGGATACATATAACAATTGCTGTTATTTAAAAATGTGAGATCGTAAAGTAGGTTAGATTCGACTTGGCCAGTTTTCATTACATCAGTCATTTTATAAAGTTATTCAACATATATAATTTTTTTTTAATTCTGATAAAAAGAGGTTTTGAGTTATAGAAGGGTCAAAAGTGGCACCAAGTGGTTCGTGTAATATTACACTCGGCGCTGGCTAGCCAGTTCCCTTGCTTGAACTTGGCTTGACACGCTGCCGCGTGTCTAGATTTAACATGAGTAGTAAATTCTATAAATCACACAAAACAAATAATCAGCTTGAGAACTTTATACTGAAGATTCACGTTTTTGTTTTCTTTTTGGGTAAGTAATGCCTAATATGACGCGAGAGATGAAGCGCTGGAGGAGCCCTGTTAGGTAGTTTTATAATTTTTATATTCATGTGTTTTTTAAAGCAATTGTCACTTAACAAAATTGAAATATTTACCCCTTCATATCTAAAACTCATCATTCCTTATTCACATTTTGGGGAACACCTTCTTTTCGCAACTAAGATTTATTTCATGGCCATCGTGTAGAACCCTATAGGTTAGGTTAGGTTAGTTTACAAAAATCCTGAAATATTTAACAGTTTCAGAAATATTAAGAGGTTGGAAAATGAAAAGGTACGAAATTAATCAGGTTGCCAAACGTAAGTTGGGAAACATTAGTGAACCCATTTTGGCACTCTTTGCGGGAGGCCAATGTCCAGCAGTAGACGTCTTTCGGCTGATATGATGATGATGATGATCTAAACCTTACCTACTTAAATGTGTTTCGCTCCTTTCTCACGAACACAAATACCATAATGACTGATAAAGGCAAACTATAAACATCATATTGAATAAAATAGCGCAGCGTGGGTACCCACTTGGTAGACCCCTCAAGGTGGACTGATGACCTGGTAAAGGTCGCGGGAGTCCGCTGGATGCAGGTGGCGCAGTACCGATCATTGTGGCACTTGGAAGAGGCCTATGTCCATTGCAGCAGTGGACGTCTTTCAGCTGATATGATAATGATGATGATTCACTGATATGGACGTTTTAGGGCATAAGCTTCAAAATATCTTTATCCACAAGCACGCAAATATAATAAAAATGCTCTTATAATCTCAGCAAAACTACGTTAACAAGTTCAGCATGCCGAGTTGCGAAAGTTTGACAGATGGACAGACAGAACTTGCCATAGTTTGCTCCGTACGCCAGTGGATGCTGCGGAAAATACGATGAAAGTTAGTAGCTTTGGGTTAGGTTACACTGTCATAACGCTTACCCTGCGAAATACAAATAGTTTACTGAATGAAAGTGAATCTTCAAGGAAACATATATTCTAACACTTCTTAGGAAGAATGTATACAACTTCCCAACGAACACTGGATAGGTCCAAGGTGCAACCAGAAGCACAGGGAAGCTGTACAAAATTCTACAATAAAATTCTAAAACACACTACCGAACTTACTGACTATAAATTCAAATCTGTCGTAAAACAGGCACCTTTTTATCCTATATCCTGTGCTAGAAATCTATGGCAAAATAAATAAATTTCGTTGACTTTGAGTAAGAGGTAAAGGTGACAGAAGTTCTATAGTTCTTCACAATCAGCCATTATATGGCGCACAATATTAGGATTCTATCAGCATGCCATTGAAATGTAATGTTCTAGAAATACAATTTAAATTACACGTTAATGTCAATACTAAGAATATGAATTAAATAATAAAAAAAGAAATGTCAATGTCATGCTATGTGATAATGAGAACAAAAAATTAAATAAACAAATAAACGGGAAAAAAAGAGTCTAGCTTCTTATAAGTTTAGTAAGCTTTGTTTGTCCTAGATATACCTTTGTAATTATGTACTCAAACACGACACGCATTATCTTCTAGATGTTTTTCTTTTCCTAGGTCCACTTCTATACAAAATTTTTAATGCGCGGCTAGATTTATATCTCCTTAACTACATGAAATGTAAATCAACGCTACGAGAAGCCCTACAAAATATGTCTTATGACGATACATCGAGAATATTTATTGTTTTAAAATAATTTTGTTCTATCTTTTATACCGCATAGGTTACTTGCTAATTATTTTGTACTAGTCAATAAGACTGATGTTGTAATTATTATATTTTGCATGTAAATAATATAATTCAATTATTAGTTCTTTTTTGCCTGAAACAGGGTATCCTAGCTTAGGCACGTGTTATTTGCGTCTAATAAGTCTCATAGTATAATAGTAAGCTAATGTAATGTCGTATCAGGAGCTCAAAACAGTGGCAGAAAGAAGAACAGAATGGCGATTACTCCACCGACAAGAGCCTGGCTCTTAAATTTATGATGATGATGAGTAAGCTCCTAGTCTATAGTAAATACTGATGTAGGTACATTATGTTTTATGAATAAATAATTTTTTCTTATCTTATTTTAAGAGTTTTTAAACTGCGTAAAGGAGTCCACTCTGCACAATAACATGACACGAGCGCTCTTTCCATTTTTATACTTAACTTTATGTTCAGAACGGACCAATAATGTATGTATTAATATTATCTTAAATAGGAGATCGTTATTAAAACCTATTTATTTACTTGTGTGTCGTGATTAGCGCTGAATGGTTTAATTACGTACAGTACAAGCGGTAGCGTGTAGCACTCAGCTCAGACCCAGACATCATGAACAGTGTTTTTTCCGTTACACAATAATCGATACCCGATTACGTTGAGCTCCCGCACTCAGCACTATTAAAGCTCGGCATTCACCTAGGCGCCGTGCCGTTTGCCTCGGCGCCAAATGGATGGATGTAATATTTAGACTACATTCACGGGCGTGCCATGTAGCTGTCACTTGCTCGAGTTAGTGTCTGTTGTTGGACATTCGCTAGTGCGCCATTTGTTTCGGCGATAATGAAGGTATCCAAATGGTCCAAATGGATGGACAGTGTATTTTTTTTCAGTTCGTTTTGGATGGTGCTTTGGCGTGTCGCACTTCGTTTAGATATCAGACGATCCTTTTGAAACTCTTTAAATGCGATTTCGGGATTTTGATGTACGATTATTTTGAGATATGAAGAAATGGAGTACTAGGCAAAATGAAATTACGTTGTAATTAAACAAAAACAGGTTTTTTCCCAATAAAGTGTAAAAATATATATACTATGGAATTCTGTTAATCTGGCATTCTGCTAGTCGGACTTTTTGGTAGTCTAAAATTCTGCTATTCTGGCTTTAAGCGTCAAAAGCCCAACGGGCAGCACTAACGATCTCTAAACGCTCATGGACCGACTTTAGTTCGGTGCTACTCCTTCGGCTTGTTGGCGCGATGGTGAACGGCCAGCTGTTAACAACAATCGATACCCGATTACGGTTAAGCTCGGCTCTCAGAACTATTTAGGTTTATCGCGTGTCTAGAGATCATATATGTAGGTCGTTACGGGAGGAGAGCAGGCTTTACTAGAGGAAATTATTTTATATACAAAAATAATGAATATTGCTTAGTAGGAAAAGGTTGCGATTAATTCGAGGTCATCTTAGTCTCAAACTAAATTGGGATTTAAGATGATATTATTACTTTCTGACGTAGATAAAAACATGGCAAAATACTGACCAGAACCTACTACATTAAAAAATAAAAATATCGGTGATTATTTCAATGTCAAAATTTGGAGAAGAATGCATGCTGTTTTTGACAATTACATCACAGCATCAGAAATAAGTATTTTATAACTACAACTTGACCAAGTTTCGAATGAAGAATGCTTATTGAGTCATAAACGCTCAATAAGCAAAATTCGACGGACAGCCATTAGAAAACTGCAAAATAAATTGTTTGGTGGCCTTAACCTCGTAAGGCCCAAGCTATTTGTAGGACAAATGTAATAACGGCCCAGTGTCCTGGAAATAGGTCATACTATTTTGAAATTTCGAGTATTTTTAAATAGAGTTAAAATTTGATTACAAAAAGCTAATGAGATGGGCGATCAGCTGTTCAAGATAGCCAGCGCAAGCAGGGAGTCGGGCCGTGACCGTGAAAGATGTACTGTATGCGGGTATTTCAATCACAAGACGGCCGATTGTCGTTTCTCTAATTATAAATGCAAAAAATGCCACGGTAAAGGCCACTTACAAAGGATGTGCAAAAGTGTTAAGTGCATTATGGCGAAGGACGTGAGCGAGGGAGACGATGGTAAGTTGTTCAACATTCGATCTGTAAATGGGGAACCCATGTCAGAGTGGGTCACCATTTTTGGCGTGTCTTTGAAGTTTGAGATTGACAGTGGGTCATCGATCACGGCGATGTCACAGCAATTATTCAACAAACATTTTTCTAAGGTGAACATAAGCGCACCTACAAAAAAACTCGTGTCATACACTGGTGATAACATCGATTGCATAGGTAAGGCACAGTTACCGGTTAGGTATGAGAGCCGCACACAGCTGATCGATGTTTACATCGTTCGCAACGGCGGCCCGCCGATATTGGGTCGTGATTTCATTTCCTTATTTAAATTAGAAATCACATCTATCCAGTATTGTGAACTAACGCGAAGCGAACTGGAGGAGCTGCAAACGAACTATCCGACAGTATTTTTAGATAAATTAGGCCTATTTAATAAGTACAAGGTAGATTTGCAGCTTAAACCGGACGCAAAACCGGTTTTTTTCAAGGCGCGCCCATTAGCGTTCGCGTTAAAAGGAAAAGTAGATGCAGAACTAGACCGCCTAATAAATTTAGGAGTGTTAAGGTCTGTCGAGTATTCGGAATACGCATCTCCGATAGTTCCGGTGCTGAAAAATAATGGAAGTATACGTATTTGTGCAGATTACTCGGTAGGTATAAATAAACAGCTGTGTGTTGAACAATACCCGTTGCCAACAGTTAAAGAATTGTTTTCGAAATTACACGGGGGACAAACGTTTACAAAATTGGATCTCTCGTCTGCTTACACACAGCTGGAACTGAAGCCGGAGTCACAATATCTTACTTGTATAAATACGCATCGAGGTTTATTTGTTTATACGCGTTTATCATTTGGATTGAGCAGTGCCTGCTCCATTTTTCAGCGAGCTATAGATAATTTACTTAGTGGAATGGAGGGGGTACTTTGTTTACTCGACGATATTTTAATAACGGGCAAGGACAAAACGGAACATTTGCAGCGGCTGAATGCAGTTTTAAAACGGTTAGATAACGCAGGATTAACCTTACAAAAAGAAAAATGTGTTTTTTTCCAAGAACAAGTACAATACTTAGGCTACATAATCGATAAAAACGGTCTTCACAAGTCACCAGACAAGGTGAAAGCGATCCTGGAAGCGCCGGTACCGACCAATGTAAAGCAGTTGCAATCGTTTTTAGGGCTAGCTAACTACTACCGCAGTTTTGTAGAAGGGGCTTCCACGATTCTCTCACCTCTGTATGATTTATTAAGGAAAGGAGTCAAATGGACATGGGAAAAGGCACATAACCAAGCATTTGAGGAAATAAAAAAATGTTTAGGCTCGGAGCAGGTTTTGGCCCATTTTGACCCAAATGCGAAGACACTTTTAACAGTGGATGCATCACCCCACGGCCTGGGTGCAATTTTATCACAGATACAGCCAGACAACAGCGAACGACCAATCGCATTTGCTTCTCGCACCCTAAACGCGGCGGAAAAAAATTACTCGCAAATTCAGAAAGAGGCGACGGCGATTATATTCGGGGTAAAACGGTACCACCAGTATTTATTCGGTAGATCGGTGCCTTTCATATTACGAACCGACCATAAGCCCCTCATTTCTATTTTCGGGCCTCATAAAGGCATACCCGAAGTCTCGGCTAATCGCTTACAACGATACGCTATTTTCTTAAACGCATACAATTACCAAATAGAATATATTCGTAGTGCCGCGAACAGCGCAGATTACCTTTCTCGAGCTTGTTTGCCAGATGACGGCTGCAGCCACGGACCGCCGCGGGCGCACGGGGAGGGGACGGACCGGTCATTTACCGATGATCGCGCGGCATACGTGAATTTTGTTATCGAAGGATGCTTACCTATAACGAGGGACGAACTGCGTAACGAAACAGGAAAAGATGCGGTTTTAATGCAGGTAATTAATTATGTTGGTAAAGGGTGGCCAAAAACTTGTCATGTAACCGACTTAAAACCGTATTTTTACTGTAGGTTGCAGTTATCTTGTGAAAACGGATGCTTGATGAGAGGACACAAGGTCGTTATTCCGGCGTCACTACAGTCGCGCGCGTTAACAGAGTTGCATAATTCTCACTTAGGTATCGTAAAAACCAAGGCAGAGGCGCGTTCAAAATTTTGGTTTCCGAAGATCGATGAGAAGATCGAAAAAATGATTAGTTCGTGTGGTACCTGCATCAAATTGAGACCCCTACCAGGCCGCGCACCCCTTGCTCCTTGGAAATACCCCTCGAATCCTTTTACGAGGATCCATTTAGATTTTCTGGGTCCAATCAACGGCATTACGTATTTGGTCATCGTAGATGCTCATAGTAAATGGGTGGAGGTTTACAGTATGAGAAACGGCACTAGCACAACGGCAGTGTGCGAAAAGTTATACGAATTTATGGCTAGATTCGGGTTACCAAAAGTTATAGGAAGCGATAACGGAGGTGCATTTACTTCACAGGAATTTAAGAATTTTTGTTTGTTGAACGGTATCGTTGCTGTGACGTCGCCGGCTTACCACCCGGCTAGCAACGGGCAGGCAGAGAGCTCGGTTAAGGTAGTCAAAAAAGGAATTAAGTCCTGCTTATTAAACAGTCGAAGCCCCAAAGAATGTAATAATAAATTACAGAAATTTCTTTTTGATTACAGGAATTCAGTACACTCCACAACAGGGCAATCTCCTGCGGAGTTAGTATTCAGTCGCAAACTTCGAACACGCCTAGACTTAATTAATCCACTGACTCCGACTCCCTCGCCTACGTCATTGGATAATCATGTTAAAACCCAACAGTGTTTACAGAGTAACGCGTATAATGGCAAAAATAAACAATGTTTTGAGATAGGACAGAAAGTATTATACAAAAAGAACTTTAATAATAATAGATTTACGTGGCGTAAAGGTATAGTAATAGATAAGTTGGGCAAAGTGGTGTACTTAATAAAAGATTGTCATGATGAAAGTCTACTTAAAAAACATAAAAATCAATTAATGCTATACAAAGGTCAACCAGAAAACTGTTCGCTTATGGATAAGGACCTACATCTGAATGATTTGTTCTCGTCGGACGAAAGGCCATCATCAACATCAAGCGATATGCAGAGGGCAGAACAAACTACTAGCGGGGAAGAAGGCGACCAAATCCTCGATCAAGATCAAGCTAGTGTCTCTCCCTCAGCACTTCCGGAAGACGACCCGCAGGAGGAGTTCGAGGACGCGCATTCGGACGGCATCCCAGCAGAAGGGACCGGTGACCCACGTGACCCTTTACCGGCACCTAGCACCAATAATGAGAGAACTAAACGGAACCGTCCTAAAGTTAACTATAGACAATTTTTTTAAGTAAACTCACTAATTAGGCTAGTTGAACTAAGGGGAGGATTGTTATGTATGTGTGCTTCAGCACACCGCCCCTACGTAATAAATCAGTGTGTCTATAACCTCCAGTTGTTTCACTCGTGCCCTCCCCACTCAAATATAACAGTTAATCCTGAAATTCTTTGTCCTAAAATTAGGCCGATGGGCCTTACGAGGATAAGACTAATTGTAGTTAAAATGTCACGAATTCAGAGCAAGCTTAAGTTTCACCATAAAGGTCTGAGTGTTTATGTCACACATGAAGTGAACACTCAATTAGTCAAATGAAAAGGTTCCTTTGTTCAACTCTAAGGATGGGTTGCACCTCACTGTCTGTACTCGTAAGCTGTGTTCGTTAAAATCTGAATGTATGGAAAGTTTGACAACATTCCATGCAATGACAGTATCAGAAATCATGAACAAGGCACTGAGGGAAGTGGAGAGATGGTGCGACTGTCACCAATTATCCATTCATCCAGGCAAAACTATAGTAATACCCTTTACTAGAAAAAGGACCCTTCGCGGCATACAGCAGTTGAAGCTGTACGGAAGGGTACTAGAACTGTCCAATGACGTGAAATATCTAGGTGTCACACTGGATAAGGATCTGAACTGGAAAAAGCATACAGATCTCACCGTTACAAAGGCCCTGAGGGTATTTGGAATGTGTAGATCAGCGTATGGCAAAACATGGGGACTGAACCCCAAGGTACTGAAGTGGATCTACACCATGATGGTGAGACCCATAATACTGTACGGTAGCCTGGTATGGTGGCCAAGGACTTTAATGAGCACATGCAGAGAGGCCCTGAGAAAGGTGCAGAGAACGGCATGCATGGCTATAACAGGGGCGTTTCGTACCACGCCTACAGCGGCGCTAGAAGTCCTACTGGACCTACCGCCACTTCACATGGTGAATAAGTCAGAGGCGCGCAAATCGCTCTACAGATTAAGAACTCTTGGACTGTGGAGCGATAGCAAGCCGAAGACTAAGCACACAAACATGGAGACTGATGGTTTCTTAGACAGAATAACAAACATGGGAAGCGACAAAATGCTACCCAAGTATGTATTCCACAGGAACACAACAAAAGTTCCAACCAGGGCTGAGTGGGCCGAAGGTCTAGAACCACCAAAGTCTGGTATCGAAGACAGTACTCGGACGGATCAAAAATGGGATCCGGTACGGGAGCAGGCATTTATGCAAATGACTATAGTAGTAGTGTAAGCATGGGTAGTTTGGCAACTGTCTTCCAAGCGGAGACATACGCCATAATTGCTTGTGTACAGGAGAATATAGACAGGCGAACCAAAGGGCGGATTATCTATATACTCAGTGACAGTCAAGCGGCCCTTAAAGCGCTTACGGCGCCGAAAGTGGACTCTAGACTAATTTATAATGGCGTCCAAGCACTAAACAGACTTGGAAGGCACACTAAGGTGCAACTAGTTTGGATACCAGGGCACAAGGGCTTCATCGGCAACGAAAGAGCAGATGAGCTTGCAAGAGGGGGCTCTACAAATCACTTTGTAGGTCCAGAACCATTTGTGGGACTCTCGCAGGGGACCATAATATCGGCCTTTAAAGCCTACGCCAAAACCAAACACCAACACGAGTGGAGGAATGAGGCTGGCTTAAGGCACTCTAAGCTCTTCATAGAAGGAGTGGACTCGGGCTGGACCAGAAAACTCTGGAAATCCAGTAGGAATCAACTCAGAATTATATCTGGGGTGTTCACAGGTCACTTCGGGGTCAAGGATCTCTTGGCCAAGATGGGACTACCTGATAGTTTAGACTGTAGAATGTGTGGCGAGGAGGATGAGACTATGGAACACTTATTGTGTGAATGTCATGCCCTTGCCAGACAAAGAATGAACTACTTTGGTAACGGTTACCCGCAACCAAAGGAATTCAAGGTGCTCCCGGTGAACTGCATCATCCGCTTTGTGGAAATGATGGAGCAAGCCTGGGAGCAGGTATAAAGGAGAGGGCAAATGCACAAAAGATCCCACTGGGTTAAAGTGCATCCGAAAGGGCCCTCACCTAGATAAGATAAGATAAGATAAGATGGAATGACAGTTGCCGGCGCTATATTTAATTTATTTGTATGTAATAGTAAGTTGGTGCAACCCGCCCGAGAAGCAGCATTCAACTGCTTTTCATGACAGTTTGTGAGATCACTAAATCTTGCGACATGGCTGTGATATCACGAAAGTCGCATCATGTCCACCTATCCTTTCAATAACTTAACTCCGATAAAATTGGATAGATCGCCAGTATATTCAGTTGATAAATGGACGTAGTTACGCGAAAACGTTCCAACCCACAAGTCACTCGAAAATGAGTTACCATAACCAGGGTACTATTTTTGACATATTACATCATTGTGCACACAAAGATGCTAGTATTTTTAGGTTAGTTTCATCAATAAAGTTTGACCCATATGTTCCAACCCACCATTATGCCATGGACGTGTACTCAAAATAAAGTAAAAACATTACATGCATACTGAAACATATTGTTAAAAACTCTTAATAGAATAACATATCGTTATAATGTTCCACTTGTCTTGAAACATTATACTAAATTCATAAAACGCACATTTAATTGTTTCTCAAATGATCCATGTGGGTTGGAACGTTTTTGCAAAAATTTTATTCATTTTTTATTTCTGCAAAAATGTTCCATGTAATTTGAAACCTTTTAGATTAATCCATACTGTTTTTTTAAGCTGCGAAGACTGTTCTAAATAAATTGGAACGTTTTATTATAATATGTTATTTTCTAATTTTTTGCTATAAACGATCCACATATACTTGATCCATTTTTGCTATTAAATATGTTCGAGAGAAAAAAATATTTTTTACCAAAATAAATAACTATGGTATATTTAAGTTTATGTATTTAGTCAAAACAATCAATGGACTATTTACAATAAAAGTGGCAACATTATTACTCTTTGCTCCCGTAAAATGACAGCACCAACCAAACGCAAATTCCATCGGGTCTATAAAATCAGTGGTATACAGGTTTGTCGCGATCATCATCCTCCTAGCGTTATTATTCCCGATAGCGTTATTGTGCCCCTAAAGGAGCCCGGGGTCCGCTTTGACACCTAATCCCAAGATTTGGCATAGGCACTAGTTTTACGAAAGCGACTGCCATCTCTTCCAACCCAGAGGGAAAACTAGACCTTATTGGGATTAGACCGGTTTCCTCACGATGTTTTCCTTCACCGAAAAGCTAACGGTAATTCCATACATAAGTTCCGAAAAACTTATTGGTACGAGCCGGGATTCGAACCCACGACCGCCGCTTTTAAAAACATTTCAAATCACCACTCAAAAAGTTACTGCGGTGCTATTACGAACTTCGAATCTTGAATTTCGTATATCTCCGTCTCGGTCGCTCAATTACCATAAACCATAAGTGCGATGGAGACGGAGATATACGAAGTTCGAGATTCGAAGTTCGTGGTAGCGCCGCTGTTTCTCTAAAAAAACTGAGGAGTAATGAGTCTTTAAAAGATGGAAGAGGTGGCACAGGTGGCTATAATAAAGTATCGGATGAGCATAATGATTTCATTTATTTTTAGAGATTATTAACAAACTTCCTAAATATGAATCTCATTATAGGAGAGATAAAAATAACGACGCTTTATACTTGCAACCAGGAATGACAGTAGCAAATATTTATGATGTATATACACAGGAATTTACACTTAAATATAACGATGAGCACAAATGTGTTTCTTTCGAATATGTAAAAAAGGTATTTCTTACCAAATTTAATTTAAGATGCAAATCGTTAAAAAAAGACACATGTAACAAATGCGATAAATATCAAATGAGAATTCGTGATGCCAAAAGTGCCGACGAAAAAGAAAAAGTAGAAGAAGAAAAAATACAACATTTAAGCGTGGCTGAAAATTTGAGACGGCAAATGAAGAGATATTTTGAGCAAGCACAAAATTCACCCTCAGTGGAATGCTTAACCTTTGATTTGGAGAAAACATTGCCTTTACCCCGCATTCCGACGAATATTGCATTTTACAAAAGGCAGTTGTGGTTATACAATAGTGGTATCCATAGTGCATCTAATGATACTGGGCATTGTTATGTATGGGTAGAAGGAGAGGCAGGAAGAGGTGCACAGGAAGTAGGTTCGTGCCTAATAAAATATATTAATCAAAAACTAAAACCCACGGCTGAACATTTAATCCTATGGAGTGATTGCTGTGGTGGTCAGAATAGAAACATCAAAATCGTCCTAATGATGAATGCCATCTTAAGCTCTCATCCAACCCTGAAAACCATATCATTCCGATTCCTTGAGTCAGGCCATACTTTCTTACCAAATGACACAGATTTCTCAAAAATTTAAACCGCACTCAAGCACCATCAACGCGTATATACACCTGAAGAATACATCAATATTATTAAAACCTGTAAAAAAGTTAAACCTCTTCAAGTTTACAAAATGACAAAGACTGATTTTTTTAGTACAACTAAACTGGACAAGAAGATTATCAATAGGAAGAAGTTTACAGACGCATCTAAAGTTAACTAACTTTAGATGCGTCTGTAAACTTCTTTTTTCTTCTTCCTTTCCTTAGGCTACATACAAAAGAAGTTAAGTTGGATAAAAATAAAATGTTTTCTATTTTTATGCGGTCTACGATGGAAGACGATTTCAATGAGTTAAAAATTGATAAAAGAATAAAGCGAGAACTGCAATACATAAAAGAATCTGATTTTTGTTTATTGTGGCCTAATGGCAAACCGATTGCTCCAGCGAAATTAGTGGACTTACAATCCATGTACCACTACATACCTAAGGATTGCCTTCAATTTTATAGAACGCTTCAAAGTTCTGAAGAAGCTACTGATGATGTTGATGGGTTTGGTGGAGTTCCGGACTTCGAGATCATAGAATACGATGATGATTGAATGTTTAATATAAGTTTTTGATAATTTTTGGAACCATATCAGCTAATTTTTGGCATAGGTTCTAAGCTCAAAAATTCACGTATTACTATTTTTTTTGTTATATATTTTTAAAAAATTTTTGTTGTTTTTGTATGTTCGTCATTGTTATTTATTATTTTACATATTAAATTTATTTTAGATATATTTATAATACACTTAAATTCGTTTTGGAACGTTTATGCATAATTGCTATTTAACAAGGTTCATACAAAATTAAATTTTGCAAAAACGTTTCAAACTCGTTTTACCTATTTATATGCTCCTTGTATTATGTATTTACAAAAAATATGCATATCATTCAATAACCAGTTTGGCATTCCACAGTAAAACCAATAGTATTTGCCTGAAATAATTACAGGGAAAAAGTGTACCGCTAAAACACAAAATTGCGTTTATCTCAAAATGGGTTCGCTGTGGGTTGGAACGTTTTCGCGTAACTACGTCCAAATATCGAAAGATTTATTCTCGTTTAACGTTTACGTATGTTACATAAATGTTTTTTTGATAAGTAAGTTTGGTTTTATTTACTAATGTTAAATAAATATTGCGAATAACTTAGCGGTTTGGTAAAGATAGCATAGTATGAAAGTAAAATATTTACCATAAAATAAATAAATGATGAACAATATTAACTTATTCACTTTTTTGTTGAACGCTTATAAAAAGGTAGGTACATATTTAGAAGAACAAGAAAAAATAAAATGAAAATAAAAATCCGACATACTCTCTCCACGGTCATTCCTTGGTTGAAATGATCCCAAGATGCCAGCAGCATTTCTCTGTTGCACAGCAATACCACACTCAAGGTCAACACGAAAAATTGGATAGAAATTAAAAAGCTCACATAATTACTTCTTTGCCAGTTTCTACGCGCGCTATTTAGGCTATTACTAGTGTGTCAGACGAGGAGCACGCGATAAAATATCTACTTGATATCAAGTAACGCATTGAACAACATCAACCTCCAAAAGAGAGCACTTTGAGTTTAATATCAATAGTTTATCAGTCCCCAAGGTGGACTGATGACCTGGTAAAGGTCGCGGGAGTCCGCTGGATGCGGGAGGCGCACGACCGGTCACTTTGGCACTCTTTGGGGGAGGCCTATGTCCAGCAGTGGACGTCTTTCGGCTGATATGATGATGATGATGAGATTATCATTAGCGTAGCATGACAAAATCAATCGTAGGTTTGCCGCTGCCTAGCTATGTGACAAGTGTGTGTGTGTAAGTGTGAGTGAGCTATGTGTGTATGGGCAGTCATAATGCCCTTATAATCTCATTCCGAATGGGTACACTCAAAGGCAAAAGATAGTCTAGTTGGAAAAATTTAGATTTATTTTTCGACCAGATAAAAGTTTGAGGTTGTTTTTTTTAGACAAAAATATCGCTTTCGGCTGGTTAGATAATTACCGAGGCGAAAACCCTTTTTCATAGTGATGAGCGTCAGTAGTCTTGAGTTTGTCCGCACTAACTCAGACCGTGTAGCTCGAGCTAATGTGCTCAACTTAAAATTCGGGTTTTTGACCAGTGAAACTTCAGCAAAAAAACATACGGCCTGCCTAATGGTGCCTGGTGGTGGACACAGTAACCTATGGACACTTAGGTGCAACTCTAGAGGTACAAGCGCATTGCCGAAGACATCCACAGAGAGGGAGAAAATGCAGGTCCATTGAAAGTCATGTGACCTGCATTTTCTTCACGGCAGAGTTTTGCCGAGAATAATACTTGGCAGTTTTATTTTTACATGCAATAACTACATTATTAAATAATTTAGGCACCTTTTTGTATTTCTTTTAAGTACGATTTTTGCGCAGCGCGACCAAGGTGTTTTTTTTTTCTAGTTAAGATTTTCTCTCCGTAATATTGTATAAGTATTTTAAACTATCCACACTTCTTTTTGGTTGCTACTACATCATTAAATCTTCTTGGCATCGCTTCAAACGAAGCATTGACTGCCAGCAAATAAACTCAAACTCGAACAAACCTCGTCCCATCCCTACTCCTACGAACACGAAGAGAATTTATGGAGCGATGATTTTTTATATCTCTTAGTCAGAGCATCGTTAGGTTTAACGTAGCGGGAATGTAATATACCAGTTAATTGGTCCAGGCTGGTTCCACCCACGACAGTTATAATTGGGATTTGCCTGTATTGAGTGTAATTCTCTTGGGAAAGGGGAAGTAAAGAGAAATAGGTAATTAGCAGGAATAGGATTAAAACGAGGAAATAACTTTGATACCTTATTACTTATAATAATAATAATTTTCTTCCCCTGAAGGGGGAATTTCAAAAAATAAAGCCTATGTCCATCCTAAGGGTTTAAGCTTTCTAAATACCAATTTTCAACAAAATGGGTTCAGTAGTTTAGAAGAGAGAGACATTGTTAGTTTCGCAATTATAATATTAATGTTATTCTCATGAAAAGCTTGCTGGAATGTTTCATTTAAATTCCTTTAGTAGTTTCTCTGTGAAAACATAACACACGTCCTCATTCACTTACGTGTTTATAGAATAATTTGTAAACATAAAGTAAAAAAAAATAATACAAGCGATTATGTAAACGTAATTTCTTTAAAACTTTAATTTTGATTTCTAAGTGCATATTATACAAAGTGTGTGTAAAGTAACGAGTTTAAGTGTGTCGCTTAAAATCAAAATCGGATAAATCCATTCGACCCTATAATAAAACCACCAGATTGTAAGCTATCCGAATGAGAGACTGTATTCTTGTTTTAGACAGACATGACAACTGTAAACAAAGTTCTATATTTGAATGTGACAGTATTAACATTAGTGTCACCAGATGGCGCTGCTTGATATAAAACTAACACCCCCACTATATCAAAGCATCTCAAGCCATATCAACTTTAGAAAAAACAGTAAATAAACAATCTACTCATTTAGGTACAATACCCAACTTATCAACAAATCTATGATGCTTGACAGAACCAAGACTTTTGGTCAACAGATCTGCTGGCATCTCAGCTGTTGGCAAGTATTTGGTTTCTACAAAACCCTTAGCTGCTATCTCCCTACAGAAGTGATAGCGGATATCCACGTGCTTTGACTTGTTATGAAACACAGGATTTGATACCAATTTCAAAGCACTCTGGTTATCATTAAATATTGTAATACAATATGTGTCATTAGTAATTTCATGCTGCAATGTTCTCAAATACATGGCTTCTTTTACACATTCGGAAATACCAATGTACTCCGATTCAGTACTCGACAAAGAAATACTACTTTGCTTCTTACTGCACCATGAAACCACACATCCCGACAAATAGAAACAGAAACCTGTATAACACTTCCTGTCTAGAACATCGCTGCCCCAGTCAGCATCCACAAATCCAGTTAATTTTGAGTTGTGCTCACGACTGTATCTGAGACAGTAATGTTTTGTCCTCTTAAGGTATCTCAACACACGCTTGGCATGAGCCCAATGTTCTCGACCATAACATTTATTAAACTGACTAAGATACCCTACGCTATAAGCTATATCAGGGCGGGTCAAAACAGCTAGATACATGAGGCTACCGATAAGCTGCTGATATGGTAACTCACTGTCACCACTTTCTCCTTTCTCGAGGTTAAGCCTCTCCTCCATAGGAGTCTGAGCAGGCTTACAGTCCTTCATATTAAACTTATGCAACAGCTTGTCTATATAATCTTTCTGATCTAAAGTAATACCATTTTCGTTATCAATGCATACATTCATACCTAAGCATTGTTTTACCTGACCAAGATCCTTGAGTTTAAATTTTGAAGACAGTATCTGTTTCAAACTTTTGGTTTCTTTTTCATTATTCGAAAACACAAAGAAATCATCGACATATAGAGCAACTACAGTCAAACCATTGTCTTTTTTAACATACAAACATGGTTCCAGTTTAGACCTAGCATAACCAAACTCAGTTAAGCAGTCATCTACTCTCCTGTACCAGGCCCTTGAGGATTGTTTGAGACCATATATGGCACGCTTTAACTTAAGCACTTGCCCCTTACCTTTAGGTGAAGAAAAACCTTCTGGCGTCTCCATGTAAATATCTTCCTCAAGATATCCGTTCAGGAAAGCAGTCGTCACGTCCAGGTGTGAAATATCTAAACCTAATTGCACAGATAAAGCAAATAAAAGTCTGAGAGTTGTATGCCTTACCACTGGTGCGAATGTTTGTTCATAGTCCACTCCATACTTCTGTGTATAGCCTTTAGCTACTAACCTGGCTCGGAAACGCACGTTGTTTTCGCTATCGTACTTTTTCTTAAGTACCCATTTGCACTTTACCACACTACAGTCTTTTGGAACATTGGCAAGCTCCCATGCTTCATTATCTTCAAAGCTTTTCAACTCTTCAGCCACAGCTTGTCTCCATTGTTCTTTCTCTGGTCCATGCAAAGCTTCTGATAGTGAAAGACCACTGGCATCATCCATCCTGTCAACATCTGTACACAGGCTTGAGTAACCATATCTGTCAGGTACTTTTCTCTGCTCTGGTGCTCTTAAGATGGGTCCGATCTTCTCAGGAGTAGAAACACTCTCGGATGTGGTGTCTAAATCTTCATACTCGCTTGGGGTCAATGAATCATCTGAAGATTGCATCAAAGTTCTGGTGCTCTCATCCCCCACTGAACTTTGGCATCCTACCTCAACTGTCTTTGTCTCGTTATGAGGTTCTGTCTTCTTCTTCTCTTCTACCTCCATCTGGCAAAAATATTTCTTTTTCTCTTCTTCAATGACTGTGACATCTCTACTTGTGAAAATAGCTCTTGTTACTGGATTGAATACTCTGTATCCTTTTACATTTTCTGGATACCCCAACAGGACACATTCTTGAGATTTTTTTTCCCACTTTAGTCTTTTTTGCTTGGGAATATGGACCATCACGGTGCTGCCAAATATCCTTAAGTGACTCAAATCTGGCTGAGTGCCTGTCCACATCTCAAATGGGGTTTTACCATCCAATCCTGATGCTACAGTTCGATTCCTTAGGTAAACTGCACAGTTGCAGGCTTCAGCCCAGAACTCTGTGCCAAGACCACTATCGTACAACAAGCATCTTGCTTTTTCGACTACAGAGCGGTTCTGGCGTTCACATAAACCGTTTTGCTCTGCGGTGTAAGGATTTGTCTTTTTGTGAATAATCCCGTTTACTTTTAAGAAATCATCAAAGTCTTTGTTGCAAAATTCAAGTCCGTTATCACTGCGGATGGTCTTAATTTTCTTGTCAAGTTCATTCTCTACTTTAGCTTTAAACTCTTTGAAACAATCCAGGGCTTGACTCTTTTGTTTCAAGAAATATATGAATGCCATCCGACTATAATCATCCACTAAAAGCAGGTAATATCTAGATCCTCCAATAGATGCAACTTCCATTGGACCAGCTATGTCCATGTGGATAACATTAAGAAGTGATTTACTTCTATTGCCATTACTTGGGAATGGTAATCTGCACTGCTTGCCCTCGCAACATACCTTGCAGTTACTTGTGTCAATCCTGTCGCCAACAGTGAAACCTTTTGCTGCATGTTTCATTTTTGCCATGTAAGAACCATTCACATGTCCTAAACGGCGATGCCAAATGTCGGCAGACACAGCCATAGCAGCAGGCGTTTCTGGCATATTCAATTTATACACTCCTTTTGTCAAAGTAGCTGTAGCAACCAGCTGTCCACTTCTGTTGTAAATTTTACAATCTTCTTCAGTGAAGTCCACTTTGTTTCCCTTCTTTATCAGTTGGCTTACTGATAGGAATAGGTTTGTCGTTAAACTCGGTACGCATAAAACATCCTCGACTGTTATGTCATATTCGTAGTCTGGCGTTACAGTCGCAATCTGCACGCTGCCGCTGCACAATACTGGAACACATTCCATGTTGGCCACTACAATTTCACCAATAACCGGCTCGTAACAGGCATTCATAACCCAACTCTCGTTCGCGGTCAGATGAATACTACATCCACTATCGATATAATAGTCGTTTTTCTTGAACTCGCCGCTCAAAAACACCGCACTGAACGCATTGGATTGTTTTCGTGTGTTATTTTTCGAAAAACTCAGGTTATTTTCACTATTCGGGCACTGATTGCGATAATGACCGGGTTGTTTACATCGAAAACATTTAATTTTCTCTTTTGACGTTTCATTGACATTGACATCTTGTCTACCAGAGACATTCCTAGACTTATTTTTCTTGTAATGTTGGTAGCCTGACGAACTGGCGAATGCGCTCTCAATGTCATTCACATTCCCGGTCAAATTCAATTTTTTCTCTTCCATGTCTAAAAGCTTAGATTTTATTACGTCCGTTGTGATGTGAATTCCGGAATGCTCAATTGCCATAATCATTGGTGAATATTTCTCAGGCAATCCTGCTAATAAAAGCGAGCCAATCCACTCATCACTGATGTCAAAACCCGTACCACTTAATTTTTGACCATTTTCAACCATCTTTGTTACGTATTCTGTCATTGATTTACAATTGTCCAATCTTATTGAAATTAAATTTCGTAACAACGTAATTCTTCTAGTGAAACCAGAGTCATCAAATAAGCTTTTGAGTTTCTCCCACAATTCAAATGTGGTTTTGACGCCTTTTACATGGACGTACAGGGAAGGGTCGATTGTCAAAATCAATTTCGCACGCGTTTTTTCGTCATCTGCAGCTTCTGTACTTTTGGCATCCGTAGTTTCTGGCTTTCGTTTAATAAACTTTTGGGTGCCCTCTAAGATCAGAAAATTCTCTGCCGCGAAAACCCATTCGCTATAATTTTCTCGGCCAAACAGCTTAGGAACGTTAGCCACATAATTGGCCGACATCTTCGGATTTCTGTCACAGATCACTCGTGAATATTAATCAAAATACTTTCACTGAAACTAGCAATCTAATTCTTGACTAGCCTACACGTTTCTGGGACAATAAATAACCCATAACCTATACTAAAACCACCAGATTGTAAGCTATCCGAATGAGAGACTGTATTCTTGTTTTAGACAGACATGACAACTGTAAACAAAGTTCTATATTTGAATGTGACAGTATTAACATTAGTGTCACCAGATGGCGCTGCTTGATATAAAACTAACAGACCCTATCAGCAAATATCTACCTTATCACCTTTTCTTAATAGCAAAATCACATGATTTGACAGATGAATTTACCCGGGTTTGAACATAATTTTTCGTCGTGTTGAGACTCGAAGGTCTATTTCGTTAATTATTTCGCATAATGTTCGCTTTTTAATGTGCTTTGAGTGCTCACACCCACGCACTCCGGCTAATGTGGCAGAAGCATGTGGTGTTGTGTTCCTGGTGGTGAGTAAGGTCGCCAGAGCTCCCTAGGATACGCTGTGTTGGGAGTGAGGGACCTGCATGTCTCTATCTGCCAACTAGGGAATGCAAACCGGTTAACCGGTTAACCGAAAAACCGGTTAACCGGAGCTTTTTGCGCTCGGTTAATAACCGGTTTTTAACACTAAAAACCGGTTATTAACCGAGCGCAAAAAGTAATGGGCTCGGCAAACACATTAACAATGTGAACACTATACGTATTTAAACATGTGTAAAATTTGCCTTATAGTTTATTATAAAGTAGTTACTTACATAAAGGTGTGCGTACATGTACTATCACTATGTATTTATGTTTATTTCTCGCTTCACAATTATATAGTTCTGTAGATAATTACAATTGTATAACGTTTCTGTGAGTCACCAACGGTGCTGGCTGAAAATCTGAGCCAGTGTCCGGATCACTGCCGCAGAGACACACTTGTTACATGTTTTTAACTGTTTTTTTTAATATGTCCTGTGTGTTGGTGAATAAATGTATCTTTCTACTTTCTTTTCTTTCTTTCATTTATATACTCTTATTCATCTACTATGCGATCATGTCGGTTTAAGCGCCAGCGAAAAGAAATGTCAGCGGAAAACTTCGCAAGTCGTGTGTTTTTTTTGTTCTATTTACCAACATAATGCCATCCACACCTAATCCCACACCAACTGGTTTTGCAATTAGAATGTTATCTGTATCCATATTTTACTAACACATCCACAGATATGTAAGATATCTAAGTGCCCGTTTCCCTGCGGGACTGAGACCACTCTGAATGATATATGGGCATCGCGTGAGTGTCCTCAGATCGCAGCCTGAGATCACTTACCACATTACTAAGATTAGAAACACATATTCTTGGAACCCTAATGTTATTATGGGTTACAAAGGATATCTTAGATACCATAATCTAACTGCAAGACTACAGGGATAATCAGCAGGCTAGAAACTAGGTTGAGTTGAGAGATTTATCGCTTTGTTACAATCGAATAAGGTGTAAAAGTGTCAACTTATCCTTGACGTTGACTCAGCAGGTCGATTACGAGTAGGTAACGCATTTTATTTAATCGTATGGCATACATTATTTGGCCTTTTGAGTTTGTCACTTTTTAGTACCACCCAGGGGACACGTGCAGGGTTGTGGTATAGGTAGCACTCCTGCGGACGCAAGTGACAGTTGTCCCCCCTTTGTCAAGTGAGTGGGCAACTCGACTGTTAGATGTTCTTAAGCCGCCCGGAGGCCTCTAACTCGGCTTAACGACTACTGTCATAGACAGCATCCGGGATCAACTGCTTAGCGTGCCTTCCAAAGCACGGAAGCGCTCATTTATAGTAACCACTCAAACAGGCGGTCACCCATCCAATGACTGACCGCTGCCATCTTTGCTTTACCTGCGTTATCGTTTCCGATTCGCAGGCGCCGCAGGGCTATGAATGCTTCTGGTAACGCATTGTACGCGCGTCAAGTCGATATGTTACTTTTGAATGGGAAAATGTGAGTTGAATGGTCCTAACGCTCGTTCGAAACGTAACGTGTCTACACCTCGGGATCCAGCAGTGCGTTTCATTAAGCTAATCATGAAGACATCAAGAAATTACATTACATTCAAAAAAAAATCTCAAAAAGAAGGTTTCTAATTTGATTATTTTTACGTTATTACTTCAGAATCATCTGAAATTTCGACGACCCGATGGTAATAGTTATTTGTATGTTTGAAAGCTTAAACTCCCTGAATGGTTCTTTATTCGTCTGCACAGTAGGTCATCATCATCATCATCATCATTTTCAGCCTGTAATCGCCCACTGCTGAGCATAAGCCTCTCTTCGCGTACGCCACTTATCCCGGTCCCGTGCTAGTCTCATCCAGAAATGACCCGCGGTCTTTTTTATGTCATCAACCCATCGAGCTGGTGGACGACCAACGCTTCTTTTTCCTACGCACAGTAGGTACACAGTACAATTTATATGTAGGTAGGTAGCGTTTCATTCTATGGTTTAATGATAACGGATTAATTTCAAATGTTATTTTTTTGCAAATTGTAGTCATTTTTAACAGAAAACATTTTCATTCATCAAAATAAAGCTCGTTCGCATTATTTATTACTAAGTAGGTAACGTTTAACAGTCTCGGTGATCGTCGTAATTAAAATTACTCAGGTTAAATTACACAATTGAAACAATCATATCACTTACGTTATGTACACGATGACATTTCAAATTAATTAGAGCACACTTGGCATTCAAATTGTCATGAAAATGAAAACATAGTTAATTACATATGTAAGTGCTTTGCAGTGTTGCGATATTATTGCATGCTATGGAGTATGTGGTGTTGTGTTCCTGGTGGTGAGTAAGGTCGCCAGAGCCCCCTAGGGTGCGTTGTGTTGGGAGTGAGGGACCTGCATGTCTCTATCTGCCAACACAGCGAATCCTCAAGTGAATAAAGGGTCGGCAACGCGCTTGTGATTCTTGTGGAGTCACAAGTGTCCATAGGCGACGGTACCAGCTTAACATCAGGCAGGCCGTAAGCTTGTTTGCCATCGTCGTAGTATAAAAAAAAGTAAAATACATTTAGTGTAGGTACCGTTTAAAATCCGTATCACTTAACTTAAGACCCAGATTAATTTGGATTGAATGATTATGAAATGCAGTTAACAAACGTACACTTAAAACTTAACGAGCATAATATCAAATAGTACCTATGCATATATGCCTTTGCTGACCAAAATTTGTTTGCGCCCACGAAAACGCTGTCTGCTGGCAGTCCCACGTCACAAACTGTGGCGCGTGGGAGTTCCCCGCTGGTTCGCCCTTTGCAGCTACTGAATGGGCTCCTTGCATCAGCTCCCGAGTGCGATTTGTTTGCAAGTAAATGGAATGTAGTACGTAAATGTCTGAAGTTCTGCGAGAAGATTGATGTGCGTCGCTCCACTGTTAGTTATTATAACTGTGAATGTTAATATTGTTATTGCTGTAATACTGTTAATTAAAATTATGATGTCAATCAAAACCAAATTATCAAGTAAGTAATTACTAAACAATTGCGAAACTATAGTCACAGTTGTTTAGTAATGAAGTACTGTGTATGCTGTGTAACTAGTAAATACATATCAAATAGAAATAACCAAAAGCCTAATAAGTATAACGAAACACTGAAATGTTATCTTATTATAATATTTAACTGTAGGGCTGCCACCTGAGGGCTTCGATGCGAACTTTGGCCTTGTGGCCCGCGGGCGTAAAAAGTTGAATGAGCAACCCTAAGGAGGGTCGACCCTCGTGTAACGAGTATGACATATTTTAGAATAGCTGTTAGTAAGAATGGGAGTGTTGGCGTTGATACGGTGAAGAGATGCCGTTTAGTTTGCATATGGCAATTTAGGGAAGTTCCTTTTTATTAAGCTGTTGGAGATATTTATAATGGAGTGGTTAAAGTCGTAGGCTCGTATGAACTGAAGCGTGGTATTAAGATTAACAACAGATTCTCTGCCTAGAATCGCTACGCGCTACACTCGTATAGCCATATAAAACGTGTATTTTTAATTACCTCAAATTGGAACCAGAGGTATTAGGTGTTAGGGCTATGAACCGATATTGCAAGATTTTTTTTCTTAACTACCTACAAACTTTTTTTTCCATACAAAATAATTTAGCACTACATTATTGTCTTACTGATGTGACGTCACAGCTGTCACAAGTAACCCACTTATTCCATGTGTCAAATGAGTGTAAGCATTACATTGGTGCTCGATAAATTTTCAAAATTTAATTACGCTTTGGTAGTTAAGACTAACATACAATTTTCTTACAATATCGGTTCATAGTACTAAAAGCTACGTATGGTTAAAATTTGAGGTAATATTAATCATACAGGCTGTATATTGACGACTGCTTTAGTCTACTTGGTAGTGACCTTGCCTACGAACCAAGATCGAATCTCGGTAAGGCCATTTAATATGTGTGATGAGAACGAATATTTGTTCCTGAGTCATGGATGTTTTCTACTCGTATGTATTTAAGTATTTATTTATCTATATAAGTATGTTTATCTTTGTCTAAACAGTACCAAATAGTACAAAATTTGCTTAGTTTGGGACTAGGTCGATTTGTGTAAGATGTAAGATTGTAAGCTATTTTTAGAGCATAAAAATTAGGAAAAATTGCAGTATGTTATTTGAGTATCAGTATCATAATTATGATGCCTAGTGTTATATTATATATATAACTTATTTTATTGAATTTCTTTAGCCAGCGACTTCCGATTGAAACACATACGTATTAAATTAAATTTTGGTTGAGAATGTTTTTACGGCCGTAACCCTTTAGTTTCCGATGTTTTCGTGTTGACTCATCTAGATCGTTCACCCGGGATAAAATTCTTTATTATATTTACAAAGTTGCATATTTATCAGTAATATCGTTGATTACTCACCCGGAATGATGCTATATCATAGTTGCATATTAACTGCAATATGGTTCTAAAATAATTTGAAGTAAGTAGGTAAAGATCCAAAGAAGGAAGAATGGGAAGTAGCTGGGTTGAGAACTTGAGATTATTGTCGATTTTCAATATAGTCACCAAATATATTTCCACAAAAATACCAACGTATTAAATAGATAGGTAGATAATACGTAAATGAAGGTACATATAAAGTGAATAAGGTATAATTGTGTATATGCTCTGTTTGAAGAAACATGTTTGGTTGTGTTCCCCATCAAGTGACCCTTTCCCTCACAAGAGCCCGGCTCGATTACCTACCGCCGGGTTGCCCCGATGGCTCGGGTTCGGGTCCGGCGTTTTCGGGTTCCGACATTACGGGGATTTAAAGGAAACGATACTGGGGCGGAAAGCTTTGACTTTTCCCACGATTGCCGCAAGATAACGTTGCGGACTTAAAGGGTGTTTCGAGGCAGGTTCCATACAAATGTTTTTACAGTGATACTATACGTTGTTACTTATGTAGGCGTATGTTGACGTTAAAAATATGTTTTCACTCATGCACCTTAATCCATTAGACGAAAAATGTGAACATATATTTGAGGTCGTGCTACCTAAGAATCGTTTTAATTTTATGTTTGTTTTGACATACTAAGGTAGTTACTTAAGGTATCTAATTCAGTTTTGCAATATTTTACTCCCAATTGCTTACAAAATAGGATAATAGATTTAATTTTAGAAATAAATGTCTATTTAAATTTATAAGTCTACCTGTAGGTATTTACAGTTTGATCACCGTCAATCATCGTATCACAAAAATTGGTCGTCTATAAAGTCCAACACCGTCCTGAACATGATCACTAGCCGACTCGATTGCCCTTATATTATTAGTAATTGCTGCCTTCTGCACATACGTCCTAACTGTTAGATTTATTAGTGACATTGAATGCTGACATGTTGACATTTTTATTTTTATTTTTTATAGTATAGAATTGTGTAGGTACCTACTATTAATTTATGACATGATGATGTACCTACTAACATTAATTGTAAGCATTTACTAACATGATTGACACAAGTTGGTCTTTGAATAAATAAATAAATAAATTAATTCAAAAAAAAAAGTCGGTTTACGGACGATAATTTTACGTGATAAAGCCGAACGCTCGGCTCAGGCGGAACGGGACAATGAGTCATACTTTTTCGTGCGTGCTGCCGGTGTTCAACGATTGATAAGACGTTATCACGTCAAAAATGCAAAGCTAGTACCTACTGTGCAAGGCGTGGTGTTATTATGACTGCAGTACTTCCCCAGTCAGGCTACTACACTAGCAGGATGACATTCCGCTATGCCCTACCTCAGTAACTACAATTCTAATTAGATCCTTAAGTTCGTAACAAGGTAATCTTAATCGGAGATCAAGATATTCTGGACCGTCAACAACGAAACGACCTTTGTGAACAGACAGGAAGCTTACACAAGTAAAGGGATTCTTCGGGCCTTTCGGGAAACATTTTGGTCGTTGTCCCGATAAGGATGTGGCTTCGCTGATAGCGGTTACAGTTTTCAATAAAATTCCTCCCTTTTGTTTCCAGCGATAACGTAGCTCACGTTGTAAGCGTATTCTAACACTTTATTCTCGCGCTTTGTGCGCATATTTAAAAGATGCATGTACACGGGCCTAACGCAATATTTATTTACTGTTATTTCTTATGTCTCGATACGAACCGTGGCCGTGGTGGTGGCCGGGTGTGAAGTAATCATTAAATTTAAATAGAGTAAAGGATGACTCACGCTAGAACGCGAGCCCTTGGGGAGCGGTGGCCCGGGGCGTTTTCTAAGAAAAACGACGGCGTTTTTGCGCTGCCGAGCCATACCTAAGCCCGGCCGAGCCACGGCCGATGCTCGGAAGTGGCTCCGTGTCGACACGGCCCGGCCGTGGCTCAGCCCGGGCTTTGGTATGCCTCGGCCGCTCAAAAACGCCGTCGTTTTTCTTAGAAAACGCCCCGGGCCTGACACGGCCCGTTCTAGCGAGAGTCATCCTTTATTCTTATTTAATAATAATGTTATATACATATTTATTATATTTTTGATGAGAAGTTACCTAATTTTATGTATGTAGTATAGTTCACTATGTGTGCGTCAGAGGCCTGACTATGTTAAACTATAAATTTTAAATGAATTAAAATAATTAACATCATTAGGAGTACTATTTATTTACGTTATGTTAGACATCGCTATAATGTAAATAGAAAGCTCTTACCAAAGACAACCAACCATAGCGACGTTTACATAAACTTCTTTAAACAGTCTAAGTAGAGATAACATCCGAGTTCTACGTTAAGCAGGTAAACTACTAAATTTTGCACGCGCTGTTTTAGTTCCTAATAGTTTCCGTTTGATGCGATTCGCAAAACCCCGTAAATAAGACGCGACATAGACAAGTTTGTGGCGTTACATATCGATAGCAAGTTGCATTAACTGCAGGCTTATTCATGTTCATAGTTGACTGTGGTTTATTAACAAAGTCCTAGTTCTCTCGGCTGAGTGCAAAATACATTTAAACTCTGAAACGGACGGAAAATGAGTTTTCTTAAATGTTGCTTCCTCGTTTTTGTTTAATATCCTTCAAGCAATTAAACATTAATTAAATATCATTAATTAAACACCTAAGTAAACAAATTCAGGAAATGATTTCAAAAATTTTGTGTGTAATCAAATGAAAATTACGAAATCTTGTTTGACACTAGATTGAAAAATCGTTATATCTCTCCAGATTACACTATGATAATTTTCCACGTAACATTGTGGGCCAATCAACTATTTCTTATGATTCTGTCCCGTTACCCGGGAGATAACATGCCTGAGTTACATATAAATTGTTTACAACATGGATGGGCTTTTAACATGCTTAGGCGATGCCCCCAAAAAAGAGGTTTTAAACATATCAACACTGCTTTTGGTGGATTATGGCATGGTAACAAAATTGATTCCCCCTTGTACGTTAACTTCGTATTAAAATCCACTCGGTTTCACTGTTATGCTCAACTAAACTTGTTGTGACTTGCCGAGCTTAGTCGGGTAGTACAGTCAACGACAATAAGTTTACAATGTTCGTCTTATCACAAAGAAATAAGGTGCATAGCGTAAACATCTTGTTGACCGTGTATAAACATAAGCTGAGAGCACCCATCGGTTTTAAAACCCGGGCCGCATACCCGGCTCCCGGGTATTACCGGGTATGTCGTTTGAAACCGCAACTGGAATTCACAAAAGTTAACTATTCGCCTGTGCCTCTTGCAAACCAGTAGGTATAACAGGACTTCCTTATTGGGCAGGGTGGTATCGGTATGCGACATTTTGTACTTTACCTACCGGAGCTTACTGACGCCGCTCAGATGTTTTAAGTGTCTGATATATACTGTCAAAATAACAGATGCGCAATAGAGCCTATCTATTATACTGCGCGAACGCTGCGCGGTTCGCATGAGGGGTAATCACACGTAACGTTCTGAACGCGCGTTAGGACAATCCAACTGTCATTTTTCCATATAAAATTTTACATTTAGATCTACCTAACATGCGTACCTACAATGCGTTATGTGATCGACCCAGTATCGGATACGTAATACCTACCGTCCCGCTTCTGCACATCCGGCGCCAATCAGAAGCACGGAGCGCAGTAAACATTTTGTACGGACTTGACTGACAGACGACACAATATATGAAGATACCTTCCCGAACCTGCACCGACTAATGCGCAAGTAGCCTAAGTTATTGTACTTGTTATTTTCTGGGTCACGTTATCAGTCAATCTAAAAAAAATAGTTGCTCGTATGGTTACGTCTCCTGGAATAGTCTTTAAAACTATGATTATACAGTCCACTTAACATTAGCAAGCATGCTAGGGGTCCATATTTTAATATTCTTTCTATGGCTGATTATTTGCTTTTTGGGTTTTTTGACGAAGTGTATTGCGGATGCTTACTGTGTTTTAGACGAAGCCTGCGTTGTGGATTTCTTATTTGTTCGTTTTAAGATACCGTCTCCTGACTGGGACAGAATAGCAACCCTGGTTATAGGTAGGTTCTTACTAGTTGTGAGAGTCAAGGCTTGTGAATTACACTTGACAGCCTCTGTTTGGTTCATCTCTTTCTCATCCCAATTGCATTTTAATATGATTCGCGTCCTCTTTCTAACACATTAGCTCAGCGCACGTGGAAGCGAGCACACAAAACAGATAGTTATAAAATTGGGATTAAAAGCGATGGACAAAAATAAACCTCCATTTCAAAGGCCGCTTATCCGGCCATCCCTGTCCTTGTAACATTTGCATACACAATCTAATGACACGGATCCAGGCCCGATACTTAGTAATGAAGTAATAAAAAGTAATAAATTATAATAGTAATAAAAGTTTCATTTGGCATATTTTTTACATTAATTTCCAGAGGTCTCCGCACTAGGCTTCGCCTGTATCGCGGGGTATATACCAGTTACAAATTACATTTTGGGATTATGTTATATTCAAAGTATAAACAATAGGAACTTAAAAAGGGACTTAAACCTTAAAAAATAAAAAAAATACATTGCACTTTTAGAAAATTACTAAACTATAAACTTAAGCTAAAGTATAATGTCTAAAATAGCTTCTGTCTCGGCATAAGTTAACGAGTGAAGAAGATTAGAAGTTAGTTTTTTTGCCTCATTTATAGTACGACCCTTAAGGTTACAATGCTTTTTATCTTTTTATTTTTGACGATCTTACACAAATCAGCTTAGTCCCAAACTAAGCAAAGCTTGTACTATGGGTACTAGACGAGGAATCTCAAACTGTAATGCAGTAACTGATTACTGATTGACACATACTTAGATTCGGGTTTTCATAACAAGACAAATAAAAAGATCGAATTCGATCGAAGAGGAAGAAATTAGATTGAAAGTGTCTTTAGGACCGTATTATACCGGTGATGGATCATAATTTGGTTCGTCGTAAACTTTTATGTCTTCTTAAACCATATAACGTACGTATGTCACTGTAACTTGTGTGACGGTAAACTTTTTGGCATTTTACGGCAGTTTATCCGCATATTTTATTGGTTGATTTTACGTTTGTTGATGCTTCTGATCTTTAGCGCAATGTGTAAAGTAAGGTTATTGGAAGAGTTGAGAAAATAAGGGAGGGTTAAAAGGAAATTTAAACTTGTTTCATTCCTTTTTCGAAACCAGAAATATCAAAGTAATAGATAAAAACTAACGGATTTTAGCAGACATAGAGGTTTCATGAGCGTTTATGAACAAGAGCATTTAATTTCAAACTTCAAGTCTCCAGTTATACCTATCTCTAATTTAAACTTACCTGTTAACCCATTGAAGGCCCATGCCATTCAAAACATTCGGCATACAGGTACTTATACCTATAATAATGTGTGTTAATAGTAGATTGTACAACAAGTGCATAAAACGCACCATTTTACTCGAGACGTTTATCCATCCGAGCGAGCTTGCGAGCGAGGATAGATATAAAGTCGAGTGTAAAATGGGTTTTATGGACGAGTTGTACACTCTACTTTTCACTTCGATTGCGAGGAAATGAAACAGCAACACGTAAATGAGACGAAATACAAATTATAAGTTTATTTCATGAAGTTTTATTGTGTACTTTGGCTGTTGGTATCTTTGCCTTGGTCTTAGAATACGAACGAAACGAAATAAAATAAAGAGGTTGTTGTATGAAGTTAAAGATGTTCGTGTGGCTGTTGCAGCGATTGCCTTGGTCTTCGACGAAGATTTTACTTTATGCTCTAGAGCATAAAAAGCGACTTTATGTCGCCTACGCACGACATAAAGACGAACTTTTAGAGCATGAGAAGTGAAAAAACTATTTCATTACCATGGACGCCAATATTATATAACTAATTTGCAAAAGATCATTTGTAAAAAATGACTACACAATAATTGTCGAAATCCACACTTTTAGGGTGAATATTTACCAGAGAAAGGCGAAAAACGTGTTTTCGAACGAACGAGCGAAGCGAACGAAGCTCTATGCTTCAGCTTGGGCCGAGAATCATTTGTCTGTCCGGCTGGCGTCAGTGTCCGGTGTCTGTCCGTCTGTTCTCCTCTACAGATCGCATTTCTCAACAAATTCTTGTAAAGTTTTGTGAGCAGGTTCCTTAATTGTATTTTTTTTTTGTCTACACATTTTTCAGAAAAAAAACAGGTTTGCGAGTTCTACATAAGTATAAGCTCACAGACCCACTAAAGTGAAAATGCGTTTACATCCAATATTTGACAGCTGTCATCCTAGTACAATTTATGCCATCATATGTCATCATTGACGTTTATTGTGCCGGGATGACGGCTTTCAAATATAGGCTGTTAAAAAAATCTAAATATAGTCATATAGTCGGCACCTCGTAAAGTTGACGGCTAAGTGTCAAATAGACAAAACACAAATGGCCCCCCGAAACAAAACGGGGTGTGTATCCAATCAACGTCCTATTTTTTCCTGGCACACCACTTAGCTATCGCATAGCTCTGATTTGGCTCGGCTTGATTGTACATTGTTGGTAGGTACTCGTAATAAACATTTTGTTAGAAAATTGTATAAAGTCGGTATTTTAGTAATTTAGTAAAGTTAAGCTCATGGTTAGGCCACAGAATAGTATAATAGTATTACATACAGAACGGACACGAACCGCCTCCCACCGAAGTCGGCTACCTCACCGATGGGCGTTATTTCCCGGGCGCGATGCCGGGTATATAGCCCAGTGCGACGCCCACCGCTCTGCCGTGTGCACGTTCGCGCATAAATAAGAGTAAATATTGTGCGGCGATGGGTAAATATTGTGCACTGTTTGGGTGCTTATCCACGCACAGTTCCCATTCGATGCAAATAGGTAAGTACGTTTTTCAAAACTTAGGTAGGTGTTATAATTCAATTAGTATAATAGGTACAATATAATTATGACCCGAAGAAAATGAATTGGTTCCATGCGTTTACTTTACTCGCACAAATTATTTCTGTCATTATTCATTTAAATGAAAAGCTGTACTTTAAACAAAAATTAGAAACAAAAAGAGCACATGGTAATCTAACTAAGACTACTATACTATTAGATTGAGCCGGACGAGTTAGGTTTAAATAGGATTTCAATTTCTGTAATTATTTATTTAATTAAAAATCTGTACATAAAATAAAAAAAAGTAGCGCATGGAACACATCCCAATCTACCTAAAACCAAGGTTTTAGGTAGATTAGGATTTAAGTTTAAATTAATTAGGTACATTTGCAGGCTTGTAGATACGCAAATCGGAATATGATACAATATGGACTATGATATATATGATAGATGGGCGTTTTTCAAAAAAGGGTAAGTAATTAATACGTTGATAATCGTTAATACGTACTGACGATCCTCATACAAGAAAAAAAGTGTCCCAAATATTCCATTCCAGATCGTCACAGTTTTGTATGCCGTTCTTTTATATGCCAGTAGTCGCGTGACGCACAGGAAAAAAATATTACATATTGTATAATCTGGGACAATCTTTGTCTTGTTTAAGAGTCCCCGGCAAGCTCGGTTCTCCATACAAACGTAGTTAAACTTTTTTTTACAATATGTTAATACAGGTTACGAAATGATATTTGTCAATTTATATGGGTTTAATAATATTCAGTCGTGTGAACACTTGTTTTTAATGACGCAGTATAGCGACTTGAACATCTACAGCGAATGTGCCAACCCTACGCCATTCACGCACACATTGACGTGTGCACCGACAAGGCGCGCACACATATTTACCGGAACTAACTCATTTCGTCGTGACCACCCTGTGGTAAGGTTAAGGAACTACCATTACTGAGCTGTATATTTAGAAAAACCCATCTTATAAACAGTGTATCACTTATTAACAAGAATGCTTACGATATTCTTGAAAACACCTGAAAAATTACCCAATCTTTTCCTCACCCTATGCGCCTTAAATTATTTTTCAATAATTTATTTCTGCACTTCCAGCGAAGTAATAAGTCCCCCCTCTCTCCTTGTTAGTCCTAAAACGTCGAAAAAACGTGTTAAGCTCCACAAAATATTTAATGGCAGCGTTGAACTTCCTCGCCTTTCACGGACCATTTCCCTTATAAAATATTCATATCCTTCAGTTACCTGGCTCGTAAATTACTTGACTTTTATGCTGGCTGTACAACATCGAGATGGCGTCGTCTTCTTTCGTGTATATACATATTTTAGGTATATGTATATTAAGGCTCCATCAACCAATCATATATTAGGCCACTGTTCTACTAAGACTGTTAAAAGATTTTTTTGAATTTTCGTTTTCAATAAAAAGTTTCCTTAGTTGTAAATAAATATTGTACACCTGAAATGGGACCTAATACTTGTTTTAAATAACATCTATGTAACACGGTTAAATAATAAAGTTTTTCATATTTATATTTCTAGAAAGGTTATAAAGCGAAATTATTTGCCCGGACTTAACTTCTTAAATCACTAAATGTCTGTTAGCAGAGACTAGATTATTCTTATTATTTACATTCATTCATAACTAAACTCATAATTACCGTTTAAAACAGCTCTATACTTCTAAAACCTAATTGCCCATTTTGGAATTATCTTTGTATTTGTAGGAGAATAACATGGCTTTGACAATTTTTCATACAACATCAAATAACACGGCAAAGCGACTACTAACTACATTCCAAAGCTTTGTCGTTCCGACCCTAGGACTCAAACGGAAAAGGGATTAACTCTGCATTTCCTAGGGCACTTAGTGCTTTTTGGAGTGGAACTGAACTTATGCAACATTTGATGGCAATCGTATGCTTTGTATGCGGTTGTCTGCTTTGTGACGTCACTGTAATAAGCAAAAGGCAGGTTAGGCGGTTTCCAGTTGCCAAGGGAAACGAGATATTGTGGTGCAACTAAATTGAATAATGCCCTCTATGATAGTGATCATAGAGGGCATTATTAAATATAGTTGCAATTATCAGACAGATATATTCATATTCATATACCTACCTAGTTGCAATTACAAGACTCCACCTTAAGGGTCCTTTGTCAATATTTAACTACTTACGTCGTGTACTAGAATTAACTTTATTTTTAGGGTTCCGTACTCAAAGAGTAAAGCGGGACTCCGCTGACCGTCCGTCCGTCCGTCCGTCCGTCCGTCCGTCCGTCCGTCCGTCCGTCTGTCTGTCACCAGGCTGTATCTCACCGATACCGTGATAGTTCCAGCTGAAATTTTCACAGATGATGTATTTCTGTTGCCGCTATAACAACAAATACTACAAACACAGAATAAAATAGTTTTTTTATAGATAATGGTACGGAACCCTTCGTGCGCGAGTCCGACTCGCACTTGGCCGGTTTTTTTAATATTAATAACCTATTCAGAGTTTGTACCTATATCTGTACTTAAATTATAACTAAATGCGCGCGCGGTTTCGCCCGTGTATTTTGAAAAACCCAGGCAAACCCGCGGAATAAAATATAGCCTATAATCATCCAGAAAGTCCATTCTACTCGCAGGTGAAAGAATTTTTAAAATAGGATATACAAACTTACAAAACTACCAAATCTCACACATTTCTTCTTTATAATATTAGAGTAGAAAAGTCTATGAGATTGTGGCTGTTTGAAATTGTTTGTAGGAGGTAAGTTGAAGTGGGACTGGGCTGGTCATGTCTGCCGCATGCCGAGTGAACTGTGGGCTAAGATCGCCACTGAATGGCAGCCCGACAGCTCAAAACGGAGACGTTGTCGCGAAGCCACTTCTGGTCACTCTCATGGCCGCAAATGAGAACATATATCACTCAAGCTAAGACCCGTATTAGCATATATGCAACTATAAACATACCCTTACCTACAACTTGCGGGATCCTTTATATATCTGACATAGGGGCTGCCGCCTCGTGCGTGCCAGCTCCCTATGACGTGTGGGGACTTTCGTCCCCGAGAATGTCCTCCAACCTCCCCTTATAGACATCCCTTACCACCATTGATACTGTCCCAATTCACACGCTATTGTTCCAGTTACCCGGGTGCACCCTTGACTGATGATGATATGGCCTGAAGCCGAGACTACCGAACTACCCTGTTGTTACACTTGTAACTAATCCTCTAACACTAAAGAACTCCACAACTAAGAACTGTGTTGTGTGTCCTACAGGTCACGTACATGCGCGACCTGTAGGAAAACCTTATTCATCTACATGATATACCAATACGCCTCCCAAAGAGAATGAGACCTGTGGACGCACATAAATACATCGCATCATAAACAATCATCGTCCGATCTGTGAAAGCACATGAACACACGTGTAAATGATACCAAATCGTTACAATATCATAGGACGCATCGAAAGTGATTATGGAAAGAGCTCACCCTGGTTTTCCTCCAAATCAACCACTACAAACCGCACTTAACTGTTCGTTCCCAATATAGCCGTCAGGAACTCTGACAGCCCGCCTACCCGTCAACCTTGTTATAAAAATGATTCCTTGTAGGTGTTGCTACATAAGATAAATCGGCTGTTTGAGACATAATTATAAACACCAATGTAAATACTATCGTGAATCATGACCATTCACGACAGACGTGGCAGACCTCGTCGGCGATGGCGGGACGAGCTAGACTCCTTTTTAAAGGATTGGCCAGAGGTTGCTCGGGATCGGGATGTCTGGAAACGGAGAGGGAGACCTTTGCCTAGTGGTGGGACACCACACACCACAGGCTCCTAGAATTAATAATGTATGTTGTCGCCATAGAGTTTTGGCCGATGATCCTGGCAACACCACGGCTAACGTTCATCCGGAGCTGTCAAATTACACACCATAAAAAGGCAGGAGCATGGCGGGAGTGCTCACTTGCCTTCTAGCAGCAAACAGAAGAACATCTAAGGACGAGATATTGTACCTCGGCGGTTTAAGTATTATCACGCTTATTTATTGATACGTTTAATTATCTAATTGAATACAATCATTGTGCTTACGTTCGTATTGAGTGAAATATGTCCAGCTTATTACACTCAATACGATAATTATCAGGTCTTTCACTGTAATAGATGTAATAATAAAATAATAGTACATTACTTACCTAGGGCGGTTAAACAAAGAATGTCTCAGATCGCAGGTATTTGACGCCCGAGCCGAAGGCAAGGGCGATAAATATGCGCTCTGAGGCTTTCTTTATTACCGCCCGTGGTGAGTACAAAAAAAGACGTAAAGTCTCTATCTGGCCAGGAAGTGGGGTTTTCCGCACGCATAGCGTGCGGTAATTCCTACTTTATGGCCAGGTATGACGTAAATGTATTAATGTTACTTGGTTGTTTCTCTTATGTAGGAGGTGATTTCTACAAACAATCATCTGATTTCAAAAAAATATTTATACGTGTGTAGAATGCACTTTCTGAATGGGCACCGGCTACTTATATTATATTCTATCTCGTGGGTCTTCCTGCAGTGTTTGCGTTCTTTGTTGCAGCGCAGATATCAAGTACCTATAAATTATTATGCACATTGTAGCTCGGTAACACAGTCCACATGTGCGTGGCGTTTTGTAATAACTGACTACACCCAGAAAACCTGCTTGCTTGGTTGCTAATCTATCTGTTTGTAACAAAAATTCGGCAACTGACAGTAATTTCTCATTTATCTACCTACGTTTGACACATCATATCACGTGCATAGCATTGTCGGCAACGTGCGGCATATCAGAGGCGGAATGAGAGGTGTTTGAACTGCAAACTGTCGGTGAATTGTCACTATTTGCGAGTCTGCAGGCCTGGTACAGTAGTACATGCGGGTCGGCGCCCTAGTTTACCTGGATTGTTTAGGCGACCTGGATTATGTGGGGCCCGTTTCTCAAAGCGTATTAGTCTAATAATATTAGCGTTTTGTCTCGTAAATAAAACCAAATAAGTTTCGGTCAAAATAGTACATTATGATACAAGTGAGGTATGTTGATCATTACATCAGAGGCGGAATTATCACGCGAACCGCAGGTGAGCGTAATAATAGAGCCGAGGATGTAATTATCAAAGCTCACGCGTGTCATACGACGTTTTTCAACACATTTGCGAGGAAAAAATCCTTTTCATAAAATTAACATGTTACAGGCTCCTAAGTTGTTTCCTTTAGTTATTGATGACAACAGGTTTTTACTCACATATTTGTACATCTCCAAGAATGTGAAGAAAACAGTGGCGTCAATTCTATTTATCACTTTTCTATTCACTACGAGTCAACATTTTTAACAATAACCAAACACGCATCATCAATGTTTACAAATATTTTTGAAATTACCTATAATGGCGCGCAATTATTTTTTTTCGTGAAGTTCAAGCAGTGCGCCCGCAGCGAGGCTTAGATGAAATCTCTACACAGCCAATACAAAATAAAATAAATATTTTCTTATTCAATATAAATTCATGTAAAATGTTATCAGTTATCAAAAGTAAATAATTTTACTAAATGAAACGTTTCTATATCATATCCGAATGCGCCGAGTCCATACATACACCTAGCTGCAAGGTGCCACCGTGTCTTAATCGGGATATAAACATAACCACACGAGTGTCGTAATGTTATTAAACACGCATGTTTAATACCCAGGATTATGAGCCCAAAAGCGGCACAATAAGAGGCACGTTACGAGCAAATGTGTTGAAAATTACATTTTTGGTACAAGGCTTTATTGCCGACTGTATTTTTCTGCATACCATCATCAACTACTCATTGAGACGATTCTAACGAGCCCGAACGATGGGGTTGTGTCGTTTTATAGCGGAGTTCCTATGGCCACCTTCCAGCTCCAGCATCAGATCAGCTCCATGTCATCATAATATTGCATTGTCATGCAATATGCACGCAAAACTTCAGCTCAATCAGATAACGGGAAGTGACTGAAAAATAGAATGCAAATTTTGACGGGCAAACTTATTTACATACGAACAGTGCAAGTTTATATAAAGCTTGTAATAAAATGAGACAAAACACTAGTATTTTTATTAGGCTAATACTTTTTGAGAAATGGGCCCCTGGTGGCTAAAATGATGACGTAATTCAGACCAGCCTTGATTTCTTTTTGGGGAAGTACTCGTAATATTTGTCGACCACTTTAGCCTGTTGGTAGTGCCCGGGTTTCTGTGACTAAAAGTAAGAGCAAATGTTTTTTTCTGATAAGCGCGAGTATTTGTTCCTGAGTCTTGGATGTTTTCTATGGAGGTATTAATCTACAGGGTAGATATTATTGTATACCTAATCGTTAAGTGTGCCCAGTCGAAATAAACTCGATAGTTTCAAAATGCAGCCTCAGGTAAAGTTACACAGCCCTGCAGGAGCTGACTTTAGTCCACTACATATTAATAACTACCAACTCGATGTTTCTGTTTAGTTTGGTCCCAAAACATACTAATTAAAAACTTGTTCGTGAACTAAATTAACAATCCGCGGTGCTGCACTGAATTAGTGTTTCGTTAATATTATTCGTTACTTAATTCTATTAAGTTTGCTAATTAATTATTATAATCAGTACCTACTAGAGGGATTCCAGAATATTTTGTCTCTGAATACCAACACTTTTTTTAAATATCTAAATTAGGTACTTAATTTTGTCAGAATTACGCAGTGCCTTTCTTGTCAATTTACTTTTTTTATGCCAGTGCCCGTGGAAAAGGAAGTCCATGTAGCATTTATGTGTTCATTGAGTTTGGTTTGCCAATACCAGTATTCATGTATGCTAACATTATTTATTCCACCTTATTATGTGACTAGCTGCTCGAAATTGTTTTTTTTTTTATACTACGACGGTGGCAAACAAGCTTACGGCCTGCCTGATGTTAAGCTGGTACCGTCGCCTATGGACACTTGTGACTCCAGAAGAATCACAAGCGCGTTGCCGACCCTTTGTTCATTTGAGGATTCGCTGTTTTGGCAGATAGAGACATGCAGGTCCCTTACTCCCAACACAGCGCACACTAGGGAATCTTTTTTTATTCCTGTTAGTGTACGTGGAAGTTATTTTGATCAAATTTTAACCATTCGATACAGAGAACAAATAGAAATAAAAATGAACCGTGAGCCCAAGGCAAGGCTAACAACTGTTGGTGCCAATATCTAACACAGTCCATTAGTTTGGTTGACATAACCCTAATCGATAACCTGGTAAAGGTCGCGGGAGTCCGCTGGATGTGGGTGGCGCAGGATCGATCACTTTGGGATTCTTTAGGGTAGGCTAATGTTCAGCTGGGTACTGACCAACGTTACGAGGTGTAATGTAACATGTTACACAGCGAGCATTCATGTAGTCAGTATGTAGTTTTCCTCGTAACACTACGTACTGACTGCATGAATGCTCGCTGTGTAACATGTTCATTTCACCTCGTAATGTTGCTTGGTCAGTACCCAGCTGTCAGTATGTAGTTTTCCCCGTAATACTACGTACTGACTGCATGAATGCTCGCTGTATAACATGTCCATTACACCTCTTAACGTTGGTCGGTACCCAGCTTAATAGACGTTTCTGTCTTGTTGCAGTGATCGCCACAGCGCACAACATCACGTTACTGGAGGTCCCCCGCTACGGGGACCCGAGGCGGGACGCCAACCTCGTGTGCCACTACATGAGCGAGAAGGGGGACCCGCCCCTCCACTCCGTCAAGTGGTACACAGAGAACAATGAGATCTTCAGATACACACCTGGCCAGCAGGTAACCGTTTACGTCACCTGCAACGATAAGGGAAGGGAAGGAAATAAGGGATTGCCTGCCGAGTATCATAGAGACTAGTATGAGGCAAGCAATTCCGGCCGAGGTATGTATATAAATAGCTTTTCTCAAACATGCAACGAAATGTCATCATTACGTGCGTTATAACAGGCTTCAAAGTATTACGTTTTGGGCAGAACAACTCGAGAGAACTGTAAAGTAATGTCATACAAAGTTGAAGGCCTAGGCCGGGAAGCATTTTATACTTTCATTCCACAATTTGTGGCACAGCATCACGGCGGTCAGCTATGAAGATTAGTTTGATTTCTTGGAGTTTTTTTTAATGAATTAATTGCATGTTTGAGAAAAGCACTATATACCTGCCTGGCCGTGAAAAGGGCTTGCCAGCTTCGTATCACTATCACGTCTATACCTACTCACCCGGCAAGCCCTTCTTTTCCGGCGTCTGTAGTATAGTAATGTACCTACTATTTCTCAAACATGCAATCATTTTAGTCTACATGTTGACTTGAAGTGTTTCCCATTCACAAAGTATATAGGACTAAAACTTTTCCACGGTTACACTGCCGGAAATGAGAAGCCATCGCAACTTCCTTTGTGTATTGCTAAAATTACATACAACGTCCTGGGACCAAATTAGTTAGTAGTGCGGAAATGAAAAAACTTCTCTCTCATGAATTTTCTAATTCGCTCCCTGTAATTTTAGTCGAATAGATAGCTTAACAAATTTTTGCCCGCGGCTGTGTGTGTGTACCTTGTCACAATTAACTGATGTATTAACGTCATATGATCGTGCGTATGTTCGTTAACAAAGTTCTATGGTGGGTCATGATTCAGTTGGTTCGATAGTACCTGCCGCTGTGTGGGTGCGTGTTTTTTTTGTAACTTAGACGGTGGCAAACAAACATACGGTCTGCCTGATGGTTAGTAGACACCGTAACCTATGGCCTCTTGCTATACCGGAAGAATAAGTGCGTTGCTGACCTTTTCTTGATTTGAGGATTCATTGTATTGATAGCTAGATACCTCAGACTTCTCAGAGCACAGAATACTAGAGAGAGGACAAGCCGCCGGCGGCCGTGTCGCAGCTGTTAGCTCAATAGGCATTCTCTGCCAAACTGTGCACGCGTGCTGATCGCAGAGATTATTACGTTTTTTCCCATGCGTGCTTTGTCTTGTCAATTACTTGGGCGTTGTGTGGGTTAATGAACTTGCGACAGGCGTACTCAATGCAAATCGGCTGGCATGTCCAATCTCCTTATATTCATACATCTGTGCTAGAGACGAACCCGGGTCTCTCGTACACAACACAACACACCCTCGGCAGCTCTGTGACCTCACCATCAGCACCACATCACTAAATAGCTACAGAGCAAGTAGTGGCGTTATTATGGCGTCTTCTGTACGGTGGAGGTATTACCCCAGTTGGGCTGCTCCAAATATGAGCGATATGCTCTCTGCCTCTCTTGACCTGTAACGATGACACCTATTGCTATCATCATCATCATCAGCCGATGTCGTATACATCCCATTGTTGGGCACATGCTACCTCTCATTGGGCAGTAGTCTACACGCTGGCCTAGTACGGGTCAGAGACTTTTGAATTTCTTATTTATGATGTTTGGCTTTACCAATGGTAAGTAAATACCATTGGTATGAGCTAGGATTCTAAGCCGACACCGCCATTTCACAGCCCCATGCTTGAAGTACCAGGCTATCATAGATTTTGAAGAATATTAAGCATATGATGAGTAAAAACACACGCGTAGCAAACATGCGCTCTTTCGTTTAGGGTTGGCCCCTATTATACAATCATCAGCACATTAAAATTGTTCCTGAAACTGCCAAACCTTAGCAGTGTTTCTTATTACAACTGAATAGTATTTGTCCGCTGGATGCGGGTGGTGCAGGATCGGCCATTGTGGCACTCTTTGGGGGAGGCCTATGTCCAGCAGTGGACGTCTCTCGGCTGATATGATGATTATGATGATGAGTTTTTGTATTCTAGCCGGAAACCCGCAAATTCAACACAACTGGCGGCGCCATCACCCGCGGCGACTGCAACAAGCATCGCTGCGCCATCAGCGTGGTGCTGCCGAAACACTACACTACCAGGATATCATACACGTGTGAGGTGTCTACTGAAGGCCCGAGGTTCGCGGTCGTCAAGCAAACGAAGAACTTGACGGTTGCAAGTGAGTTTATGCGAGCCTAGTCAACGTCCGTTAAGAAATCACTTTTTGTGTACCTCGTATGAGGTGTCTACGTCTAATGAGGGTACGAGAAGGTTGTGAGTGAGAGAATGGGGACCAATGTAAGCCTATTTCTATCAACAACCTTTTAAGCTGATCATCAGCTCGTGGAGTTATTTGGTATCAGAGATCAAAGTTGTGTTGTGTCTATGCGGGTACTATAATAGTTGACTCAACACTTGCATGAATAATTTGACAATTGCTACAAATAACTTTAAAAAAAAAAGGGAACCGCCTTCAAAACACCTACCCACTGAAAAGCACAAAATATGTTGTATTACCTAAACCCTCTTCAGAATGTAACAAATACTTTTCTGAAAACCAAATCAAAATCGGTTTAGCCAAACGAGAGATAATCGCGGACAAACATACATACAAACATACGGGTCAAACTGAACCTTCTTGTTTTTTTGAAGGCGGTTAAAAAACAAAAAAAACCCGAATCACCGAGATGCCTTGAGCCATTTTTGCTGATGTAGTCTAGCCAGTCATCCGTCTCACTCAAGAAAAGCAGGAAGACTCATTCCATTTTTTTTCTAATAACTTATCCTTGAACATTACTAACTTCAACGTTAATGCCAAGTTTAAGGGTCAAACTTTAGCTACTTACGTCACAATAAATCTACGCTCGATTCACAGCCAAGTCACAGAATAGTATAATAGTATTGCCAAGTTTCGAAAGACGACGCTATAAAAGCCACAATAAATTTTTCAAGTACCCACTAAACGCTCAGAAATCGCAAGAGCATCCAACAGGGAATGCAATGCATGTGCAGAGTAATCTGTCAGTGTCGGTGCAATTCGCGAGAGGGAGACGGGGATGTATGGCGTGACCGGTCTCATCTCGGTTTAAGAGGATTGTAAAGTGAGATACTGCGATCGTTTGCTGCACTTCATAGCTAGAGAATAATTCTGAGATATCGAAGACCGAGTTTGCCTTTGCGTGTGTTGGTTGTTTCTGAAAATTGTGATTAGTTTTTATGATTGATTGGCATTTTGAGAGTTGTGTTTCTAAAGTAGCCATAGCTTACTTTACAGCGGTTAATGTCAGACATATTTTGTGAGACGGTTGCAAGACCGATTGTGAAATTTGCAGTTTTCTTAAAACTGACATCATACATATTCTGTGCTTGAGAATACCCATAAATGACGTGGAAACTTCAACTGGAAATAAAGTCCAGGCTGTACCCTGCCCGTGGGGTTTTCATGTAAGGATAAACTCTGATCCTCAGACTTTTAGTCTAGAGGGGTACCTACGTAACTTTTCGGACGGAACCGTAGATAAACCTAACGTTAGTAAAAACGTTATACAATCGATCAGCTGGTTTGAAAAGTTAATTATCCCTTTTCAATTCAATATATATTTATTTCAGGTTACTGGACCCATAATGTGTTAGTTACAATAAATTAAATTAAATTAAGTGTAAGTGACAAAATAAATTACTAAATACTACTCTTACATTAATTAACTTATTTATTTATTTATTTTATTTAGCCCAGATATGAGACACTGGTGCATGCAATGACTGCCAGTGTCTCATAAATGGACAGTCAATACGATCGGCGACGACCGCCAGCAGGGCGCTGCCGCCGGCGCGCGCGCGTCGCGCCGCAGAGGCCGCCCTCTTGCGCATGGTGCTGTAAAAACAGTCCACGCGCGCCTCCGCGAACATGCCCGAGGCACTGCAGTATCGCGGCAGCCGCAGCAACACCCTGAAGGCGTCATTGTATTGAACGCGGAGAGCGTTGTATGCTTTCTTTGTGTAACTAACCCACAGGCTGCTCGTGTAAAAAGTAGTGCAATATGCACGGAAGAGCGTGATCTTCACACCAGTTGAGCAACGAGCGAACCTGCGGGCTATCATGTTAGCTCTGACTGACAACGCTCTCCGCTCCCGTTCAATATAGTCGTCATCTTTCAGATCATCGGACAGCACATGACCCAAATGTTTAAAGCGGTGGACCCGCTTCAAAGGAACACCGTTAAGACATACAGGTGGTACATCCGATGGGCATTTGGTCCCTGACTTAAAAACCTTTGGTCTACAATTTTTTGTATAAGCATTGTTTAAACCAAATAAATACTATCTTCATCATACTCATACTCATAATTTATTGGTAATAAAAAATTACATGTCAATATAATTGTAAAATATATACTACATACAATACGTTGCTTGATAACTTGAATTGACAAACAAAGTCAAATCAAAAAAATCAAAATCGTTCTTTCTTTCGTCATCTTCAAAACTTGAACACGAAAATAACTACTTTTAGTTTGACGAACAAACATTCTCGCATATTATACAACCCTACGGCTAACTGCGCACTGGAAGCACGCTGTATAAGAGTTTTACTAACAGTACTATTTCAACCGCAGTTAATAAAAGCGCTCTTTCCATCGTGTACTTAGCTCTAACGGAATTCTTTCTTGGGAGCCGACACTGAAAAATGGCGACTTCCTTGGATCACAGCACTATTTCCTAGATATATACGTTCGTACTATTTTAGCGTTAAACTGTCAGTTGGAACCGTTCTAATTTGAAAATATAATTTAATAGCAGATTTGTGTTGATAGCAATATCTCCATCAGTGGAGTGGAATACTTCAGAGTATTAGAATCGTACCTACCAGTGTAAGTTTATGAGATTTTTTTACCTTTTAACGTACAAACTACCGAACGATTTTTGATGAAACTCCCCGGTAATGGATGTTTATAAAAAGGAATGTAAAGAAGTTTTCAACTTTTTATCAATATCTATGCCTGTTCGTTATCTGCGATGGAAAAAAACTCCTAGCAACCTCTTCAAATTATACAAGTGACCTTAAGACGGCTCTACACATTATAACTTCTTTGGCCTATCTATCTAATCAGCCCATATTGTATTCATTGCTGAGCATAATAGGCCTCTTCTTTGTTACGCCACTCTCCTCAGTCCTGTACCAATATTTTCCACTTCCTACTCGCTATCCTGTAAATATCGTCTAACCATCGAGTTGGTGGTCTGCCCACTGTAGCTCTAGTATAAGTTTTATCGATACATATACTTTTTCGAACGCGTTTGCGTTTAGTTTCAATTTATATGGCAACGCGTAGTTCCTAATAGTTACCACCAGAGGCGCTGTTAACGTTGCCATACGAATTGAAACTAAACGCAAACGCGTTCGAAAACGTATTGTATCGATAAAACTTATACTAGAGCCTTTGATCATTATATGACTTTGGTCACAATTCACCAATACCAGTCGTAACTTATTTTAACAGCAAGTTTTTTTTCGTGAACCCTATCCATGAAAGACGGATTGACAGCCAGTGTTCGTACTAGTAAAAGCATTTTATCAACACATTTACTGCCAAGAATTCCTACACGCTATGCTCGTAGCTGATTCCTACACGCTATGCTCGTAGCTGATTCCTACACGCTATGCTCGTAGCTGATTCCTACACGCTATGCTCGTAGCTGATTCCTACACGCTATGCTCGTAGCTGATTCCTACACGCTATGCTCGTAGCTGATTCCTACACGCTATGCTCGTAGCTGATTCCTACATGCTATGCTCGTAGCTGATTCCTACACGCTATGCTCGTAGCTGATTCCTACACGCTATGCTCGTAGCTGATTCCTACACGCTATGCTCGTAGCTGATTCCTACACGCTATGCTCGTAGCTGATTCCTACACGCTATGCTCGTAGCTGATTCCTACACGCTATGCTCGTAGCTGATTCCTACACGCTATGCTCGTAGCTGATTCCTACACGCTATGCTCGTAGCTGATTCCTTGGTTTTCCTACTATGTATATGTAGCGGAAGGTGATTTTAAGGATGACTCACGCTAGAACGGGCCGTGCCCGGCCCGCGCCGTTTGCTGAAAAAACGACGGCGTTTTTGCGCGGCCGTGCCATACCCAAGCCCGGTCGAGCCACGGCGAGTTTAAAGTTCGCCGAAAGCCGCTTCCGGATCGGGGTCGGCACGGCCCGGCCGTGGCTCAGCCGGGCTTGGGTATGGCTCGGCCGCGCAAAAACGCCTTCGTTATTCTTAGAAAACGGCCCGGGCCGGGCACGGCCCGTTCTAGCGTCAGCTGCGTCAGTCATCCTTAAGGCGTAGACGCCCACTAGGCGGGTTTCTAACAAAGATTGTACATTATGTTTTAATAGTACATTACTTACCTAGGGCGGTTAAACAAATAATGTCTCAGATCGCAGGTATTTGACGCCCGAGCCGAAGGCAAGGACGATAAATATGCGCTCTGAGGCTTTCTTTATTACCGCCCGTGGTGAGTACAAAATTTTACGTCTCTATCTGGCCAGGAAGTGGGGTTTTCCGCACGCATAGCGTGCGGTAATTCCTACTTTATGGCCAGGTATGTCGTAAAAATATTTACTTGTCTAAAGTGCTTATTTGTTTCGGAAATGTCAACTAATATTTGGTAACGATTTTAATTTTCAATCCAATCTGTAACATGTATATGTAGTATGTTCCAATCTGTAGTATGCAGGGATTGTAACCGGTTACAAATTTACCGGTTACAGAACCGGTTAATTGATTAGGTTCCGTTCGAACTATTTGATTTGGGAGCCTTATTTCGGAGCGCTCTCTAACCGTTCACTCCGTGCTGCGAAACGGGATCAATGACCGCCGCTTCGTTGCGGGGCGCTGCGTAGGTACCTAGCTACAGTGTAGCTACCTACTCTGTTTATTCGATGAATTCGTTCGTGTTCCGCCGATGCTGACGCCCTAGTTTTCTGCTCGCCGCTCCTACTTTCGACGATAAAAATATTGAAATAAAATTTTCACACCTCTCATTCAGTAAAGTAAGTTTTGGTCCCCGAAGCAAAATGCAACTTTTCTGTTCAAGCTACTTTTTTAATTTATTCATTGGCTTGTAGCATTTGCTCGTACGCGATGTGCCAATAGAATCTTAATAAAATAATCGACTTAATAAGTAATTTTTTGTTTGTTTTTTTTTGTTCTTTTTGTTTGTTTTTTCTTGTTTTGTTTTGTTCTTTTTTTAGTTTTGTTTGTTTTTTTTTTGTTTCGATTGTTTTTTTGTTTGGTTTTTCTTGTTTTTTTGTTATTTTTTGTATTTTTGTTGTTTTTTTTGTTTCGTTTGTTCGCTGTTTTTAGGATTTTTGTTTTTTGTTGTTTTTTTTTTATTTTTGTTCGTTTTTTTGTTTTTTTTTTAGTTATGGTTCATTTTTAGTTTTTTTTTGTTTGTTTTTTTATTTCGTTTGTTTGTTCGTTTTTAAGTTTGTTTTTTTGTTCATTTTTTTTGCATTTTTTGTTTTTTTTTTGTATTTTTGTTGTTTTTTTTCTTTTGTTGTTTTTTTTCGCTTTTTTTAGGATGTTTTTTTTTGTTTTTTTGTTTTTTTTTGGTTTTTTTAGTTTGTTATGGTTCATTTTAAGTTTTTTTGTTTCGATGGATTTTTTGTTAGTTTATTTTTTGTATTTTTTCGTTTTGTTGTATTGTTCTGTTTTTGCTTTGTTTTTGTTTTCTTTTTGTTTTTTATTTAGTTTTTTTTTGTTTTTTGATGTTTTTTTGTTTTTTTTTTGTTTTGTTCGTTATTTAGTTTAGTTTGTTTTTGTTAGTTTTTTTTGTATTTACTGTTGTTTTTTTTTTTGGTGTTTTTATTGTTTTATTTTTGTTCTATTTTTTTGGTTAATTTTTTTTGTTGTTCGTTTTTTTGTTTTTTTTTCGTTGTTTCGTTATTTTTTTCGTGTTTGTTGTTTTTTTGTTCTCTTTTGTTTTGCTTTTCTTTTGTTTTTGTTTTGTTTGTTAGTTTTTTGCTGTTTTTGTTTTTTTTGTTTTGTTTTTGTTTTGCTTTTCTTTTGTTTTTGTTTTGTTTGTTATTTTTTTGCTGTTTTTGTTTTGTTTTTGTTTTTTTGCAAAGTATTTCCTCATAGTCGGTGTGAAAAGTTACATGTGTCACTCAGGAGCAAAATTATTTTCGTCTTGGGCGTTAACACTTGAATCCCTCAACACGCTCAGGATTCAATACACCGCCCTCGCAGTAAATATACTATTTTGCTCACTTGTGACACAAATTACTATTGTACAGTGTACAGCGTAAACACCTACTCAAAATGGGCAGAACAAAGAGGAACTACATCTACCAATTTTATGATTATGATATAAATTAGCACACATCAAAATGCCTAGTTGAAGGTTGTTGAACCAAAATAAAGGTAGGCAGGTAACTAACTTATGCTTTTTTACAAAGTGACTTCAAAGGTTTAGGTAGGTGCCTATAGATAAAAACAAACGAAATGCCCCTTTTGTATGTTGTATGTAATGTATGTATCTAAGTATAACCTAGTTGAGACTGTTCGCAACCATCGGTATTCGATATTTGAATATTTTTCCATACATTACCTACATGTAATGTGCGTTATGTAGGTATATGATTTTGATTAGTAATAGTAAGTGATTATATTATAGTTATTTGTGCACAAGTGAGCTAAATCGTATATTTACGGCGAGGGCGGTGTATTGAATCCTGAGCGTAGTGAGGGATTCAAGTGTTAACGCCCAAGACGAAAATAATTTTGCTCCTGAGTAACACGTTACTTTTCACAACAACTATGAGGAAACATTTGCAAAAAAAACAAAAAAAAAACAACAAAAAATAACAAAAAAATGAACAAAATAAAAGAAAAAATAACAAAAACAAAAAAAATAAAAAAAACAAACCAAAAGGAACAAAAAAAAAAAAAACAGAAAAAAAAGAACAAAAAATAAAAAAAAATACAACGCATACAAAAAAAACAGAAAAACAAAAACGAACAAAAATACAAAAAAGTAAAAAAAACAGCAAAAAAACCAAAACAAAAACAACAAAAACAAAAAACAACAACAAAAAATAACAAAAAAAAAACGAAACTAAAAAGCGAAACAAAAAAACAAACGAAACTAAAATACAAAAAACGAAAAAAAAAACAAAAATACAAAAAAAAAGGCAAAAAATTTAAACAAAATCAAGCAACAAGAAAAAACAAAAACAAAAAACCAAAAAAAAACGAACAAAACAAAAAAACTTAAAGAAAAACAAAAAAACAACAAAAACTAAAACAAATAAAAACAAAAACAAGAAAAAAACAAAAAAAAAGAACCAAAAAAGAACAAAACAAAAAAAATATCCTTTATATATATATATATACGTACATTGCACGTAGAATCGATGGCCGTTGGGCGGAAAGGTTCTCGAGTGGCGACCACGTACCGGAAGGCGCGGCGTGGGTAGGGAGTCCGCTGGATGCGGGTGGCGCAGGACCGGTCATTTTGGCACTCTTTGGGGGAGGCCTATGTCTAGCAGTGGACGTCTTTCGGCTGATATGATGATGATGATATATATATACGTTTGTCGATTACGATGAAATTACAATCGATTATTTTATCAAGATTCTATTGGCACATTGCGTAAATGCTACAAGCCAATGAATAAATTAAAAAAAGTAGCTTGAACAGAAAAGTAGCATTTTGCTCCCTCTCGTCGGGGACCAAAACTTACTTTTCTGAATGAGAGGTGTGAAAAAATATATAACTCATTATATTTTTTTGGTCCCTACTTACGTCACAGGTAGCTAATGGCTCACTAATTCTTTGGATAAGTACCTACCTACCTACTACCTATGCACGTTAGGTTTGCGATAGGGCATTTTACCATTTTGTCGAACAAATTGGTGTGAAGCCCCTGCTAGACGGTCGCCAACACGCCCCTCCGACCGGGTGACCTTGGTCCGCACCGACCGTGTAGACAGTTGTTCGGAGCTAAATTTCTTAAGCCCCTGATAGACGGTCGCCAACACGCCCCTACGACCGGGCGACCTTGGTCCGCACCGACCGTGTAGACAGTTGTTTGGAGCTAAATTTCTTAAGCCCCTGATAGATGGTCGCCAACATGCCCCTCCGACCGGGCGACCTTGGTCCGCACCGACCGTGTAGACAGTTGTTTGGAGCTAAATTTCTTAAGCCCCTGATAGACGGTCACCAACACGCCCCTCCGACCGGGCGACCTTGGTCCGCACCGACCGTGTAGACAGTTGTTTGGAGCTAAATTTCATACTACAGCGGTCGGTGCCGACCAAGGTCACTCGGTCGGAGTGGCGTGTTGGCGACCGTCTAGCAGGGGCTTAAGTACTTATACAATGTTTCGCGAATCATACTTGATGTTTTATGTAAGTCCTTACCTACCAGTGGCGGCGCGTGAAAATTTCCGATGGGCAACCCGGAACAAAATAAGTTATGAATGAGTTAAGAGTTTTTAACTATAGGCTTGCCTAAAAATAAATTTTAGGAAGGCCGGTGGGAATCGGCTTGGACGGGCGCTCCGCCACTATTACTTACTACAGTACAATGTCAATATATGAACAGTATAAATACTTAGGTAAATTTGGGTACTTACTTAGTAAAATCGAATCTAATACTAATAATTTAAATGCATGCACCAAATGTTTATATTAGCCCAATGGTTGAATGGTAGAGAATGCCTTATGGCATTAAGTCCGCCATTTACTTTTTTTATATTGGGCAATAAAGTATAAATAAATAGTAATAATACTCAAGCGTCTATATATATAGCCAACTAATCCTGTATAAGCTTGCGACTCTAGCGAGCCAGCGAGCGGTCGTTCACCCGTACACGGAGAGAGCGCTCTCTAACCGGTAAATGGTACTTCGTTCCCTGTTTGCGCTCCGACATACGCTCCGGGGAGAGCGGTGTTCTTGCGAGCGTAACCTTTATTATGGGTTAGGCTCTCAAAATCTGGCTCTAACCGCTACGGCAAAATTAACCGGGTTACAATCCCTGGTAGTATGTACTTAAGTATCTAAAATGCTGCTAAATATTTATTCAGGGCATACAGACCCGGATCCCGGAAATGGAATAATAAATATTTCAAGTGATATCTCTGTCATTAACTGCGATATTTATTTTCCCAGATCCCGGAATTCTGCTTTGATCATGTGAATCCCGGAATTTTAGGAGCTGTGTTAAATTTATTTAAATCAGCGATTTTGATGCATGTAAAGGCAAAATAAAAATGATATTAACATAATCAAGATATGAAGTTGTAACGATTCATTACCATCTCAAAGATACAAAATTCACTAAAAATACGGATTTAAATAAAATTATTACCTACCTATGAAATTATGAAAATATTTTTGATCTAGGTTCAGGACCTAGTCGTCTAGTACTTACATCTTCAAACTAAACAAGCAGTGTCTAGAAGGTAGTCATCGTTTCATGGCTGTGTAATGATTAATGAACAGCCCGCATCATGATCTTGAAAAGTAAACGCGCTGTCAGCATTTTTAAGGTTCTGTACTCAAAGAGTAAAACGGGACCCTATCACTAAGACTCCGCTGTCCGTCTGTCTGTCTGTCTGTTTGTCTGTCTGTCTGTCTGTCTGTCTGTCCGTCTGCCACCAGACTGTATTACATGAACCGTGATAGTTAGACAGTTGAAATTTTCACAGATGATGTATTTCTGTTGCCGCTTGAAAAACAAATACTAAAAACAGAATAAAATCAATAGTTGGGTGGCCATCTAGTTGCATAAGAACTATTGTCCTAATATCGATTGTCATAACACTTTACGCATAAAGTTGATGCTCATATTTTTTTTTTGGCATAAATTGTTTAATGGCATAATTGTTCCCTGTCATAATTATATGGTGTCATAATTGCTTTAACCATAATGTAGAATGGCATACATTTATTTAGTCATAATATTGATATTTATAATTATTTTTAGTAATAATTGTAAATGGCATACATTTATCAAGCAATAATATTGTTGATTATAATTTTAATCATAACGATCGTTTTGCATAAATTATAATGACGGACTTATGATGGTGGGTTTTTTTTTAAAAGCAACGAAAAATGATATTTAGGAAGTATTTTTAATATATAACAAATAAACTTTTCTTAGAGATCAACCAATGCCAAGATAGTGGTGTATAAAGTTCAAGTTTTCACGTAGGCAGTAGAGAACAGGGACTTAGTGGCAAAACCCACTCGGATCGCGGATAGGTTAGAAGACGAAAGCGGGAGCTTGCTCCCGCGTTCGTCTTCGAGGTTATTATTTTATAAAAGAGCGGAAAAACCTGTTATTAAAACTTGTTTGTAAACTTTTATATTGACTGCCCTTTGCTTTACTCTGACCTAGATCTGTGACCCAACATAAAAGACAACATACGCTTATGCGTATTGCAGTTTATGCGTTTCTACAGTATGGTTAGATAGTTTTATGACTAACCAATTTATGTCCATTATAATATGCTTAAATAATTTTATGCGCCACAAATGAATGCGCAATACACATTATATGTTCTTAAACATTATGGTTCAAAACGTTATACGCAAAAATTTATGACTATTTACAATTATGCGTAATGATGAGTATGACGAATCCACGTATGCCTATCAACAATACGACTTTTAAACTTTATGCAACCCGACCCCTACCCTAAATAGTTATATAGATAATGGTACGGAACCCTTCGTGCGCGAGTCCGACTCGCACTTGGCCCGTTTTATTTAAACTTCGTTGTGGTCGATCCTTCGTAATTTTATTATGATTGAAAAGCTGACACACTAATAATTAAATGACCAACATGCCTAATTATTCTGAAACAGTAATGCATGCTGCTTTAGCCCACCGCAGCACTTTACACCATCGATATTCACATAATATACGATACTTCAAAACAAGTATTATCGACAACACAGTTGAACCTTGAGTTTGAACCTTATTCAAATGATATAAGGTATATTCATGGTCAGTTACTTGTTGTCTGTATCGCTTAAAAACAGCCCGAATATGCATTGAACACTAATTATATATCACATCTCTTTTACACTGATTGAGGATCGTTGGAGAGTAAAAGGGACAGTTGATAATATAGTGTTGGCGTAGTGCCTTTGGTGAATATGTGAATTTGGCAGCCATTGGCTTTAATGAGGCTTTAAATGAACATAGCGTCTAATTTATAGGGGATCTCGGTGATATTTAACGTGGCAATGACCCTAACTATTCATTAGCTAGATATGATTTCATTAGTTAAAACATACGTGGGTCGATCAAAAGGTACCCGTGTTAAGAATGAAAAAGCTAATTTTTCATTTATTTTTTGTTTTATTTTTCAACGTCATCTCCTTTTAGGTCCCTATACACATCTCCCAATATTTGGGCCACTTCTTTAATCCCTCCAAAAATAAGATTTATAAAACTCTTGAAAATAAGCTTCGGACTTGGCGATAACCTCCGCATTCGAGTTGATTTTTTTCTTCCCAATTGTTTCAAATTTGGGGACAGAAAAAAGTTCCAAGGAGCCAGATTGGGTGAGTAAGATGGGTGTGGCTGCAGATCGTAGCGTAGTTCCTCCAATTTCGCAGCGACTGCTCTGGATGATGGTGCTGGAGCGTTGTCGTGGTTAAAAAACACTTTTTTTTCTTTGCCAAATGAGGCCGTGTCTCCTTAATTTTTGTCAAATCGGTCCAAAAATTCACTATAGTAGTGTCCCGTGACTGTGTTTCCTTTTTGCAAAAAGATCATATGAATTATTCCCTTAGAATCCCTAAAAATCTTGGTCATGACTTTTCCGGCTGAGGGGGCGGTCTTTGCCATTTTCAGAGCAGATTCATTAAAACAATTCACTGTTTGGACTGTCGCTTGGTTTCTGGTGCATTATAATATGTCCAGGTTTCATCAACGGTGTAGACTTGACGAAAAAACTCCTGCAAATTTCGCTTGACGAGGTCCAAACACTACTTCGACATTGACAGTCGTATCCGCTTGTTTTCATTTGTGAGCAATTGCGGCACCCATCAGGCTGACACCATTTTCATCTGCAACTTATCGTGTAATATATTGATTACCGTTTCGTACGACACACCTACAGCCTCTGCTAATTCGCGCACTTTCATTCGTCGATCAGCGAGAATCATAAAATCATAGATCTTTTCAACGATTTCCGCGGTGACCACGTCTGCCGGGCGGCTTAGCTGCTCCTCACCAAAAACGGATACACGACAACATTTAAATTCATTAAACCAATACCTTACGGTCGTCACAGATGGTGAAAAGTCTCCATAAACAGCGTCCAACTTCGGTTTTATTTGTTCGCATTTTTTTCCATCCAAAAATAAGAAACGAATCACGGAACGATATTGCTCTTTTTCCATTTAATCTAGCAATACGAAACTCAGTGATAAAATGCGCGGCAAAATACAAACCGACGTATTATAAATACTTGTTTTTTTATTTAGGTATTTATTTGTCAGAAGCTACGTTTACACATAGGTATTGCCAACATTTGTAGTAAACGGCATCTGTTATCAAACACGGGTACTTAGTGATCGACCCGGGTAAGTGTTGGAGTTGGGAACATTTTGTTCCAAGATTCTTGCTCAATTGAACAAATTCATATTTGAATCAATTCAACTTGATCTCTCAATTACTATTGTCTCAAGTGCCTTTCAAATTACTTGACAACGAAGACAGCTGTCATCCCACTAGAATTTATTACGTCACAAGATTTAGGATGAAAAATTGTAACATAATCATCAATCATTATATCAGCCGAAAGACATCCACTGCTGGACGTAGGCCTGTAACATCACCTGGATATAAAAATAAAAATTTTGTTCTTTCTGCAGTAACACTGAAGCAGGACCCGGTTATAACCGGGGCACCGAGCAGCGTGTCGCTGGGCGAGGACGTGTTGCTGAACTGCTCGGCGGGGCCGGCTATGCCGCCCGCCAACATACAGTGGTACATCGACGGGAAACCGGAGGCCGTGAGTATCTCATCTTATCTTGTGAAGACGTTGTCCTCTCTATACTTTGCTTTCAATGTGGTGTGAAGAAGGATGTAGCCAGCCAATATGTTAATATTAAGTCCAATCTTTATTTACATATGAATTCTTTAGAGAGTCTAGTGGAGTTAGGGAGTAGAGCAAATTATCTTTACTTATATTAAGCAACCTTCCGGTATGGATGCGGGTGGCGCAGGACCGGTCATTTTGGCACTCTTTGGGGGAGGCCTATGTCCAGCAGTGGACGTCTTTCGGCTAATATGATGATGATGATGATATTAGACAACCGTTTGAGCCTAGTTGGTAGTGACGCTGCCTACGAAGCAAGAGGTCCAGGGTTCGAATCCCGGTAAGGCCATTTATTTGTGTGATGAGCACGAATATTTGTTCCTGAGTCATATAAGTATGTTTATATAAGTAAGTCTATATAAGTATGTTTATCTTCGTCTAGTACCCATAGTACAAGCTTTGCTTAGTTTGGGACTAGGTCGATTTGTGAAAGATTGTCCTCAAAATATTTATTTATTTATTATATTGTTCAAGGCCGCAAAAAAATAAAAAAAATGAGTTCTCAGCAGACAGAGCAGTCATGGTGGACTGGGTCACAATGAGCTAAACAAAATGATGATGTTACTCATAAACTTGTCACACATTCATTTGAAATTGTTACAGAAATAGGATGCGTCTTTGTGAATGCATAAACCTATCCTCCAAAGTCCCTATCATACAGCTTATAAATTTCAGGGCAGTGTTTCCTAGCTAATTTAGCGTATGGTGAGTCCTTGTGAACTGGAACTTCACTCGTGATCATATTCCAGACGTGTTGGACGTAAGCCGTGTCCTCCCCTTGTACATCGCCTGGCTCGAAGTATTCGCCCGCTTTCCAATATTGCACTGGATAGAAGTATTGAGGACCGTACACCTCGAAACCTAAAAAAAACATATATTAAGTATCGCGCCCCGAAACTGATGATTCAGGTTTTCTCACCTTTTCTTCACTGATAAGCTTTTGGAAACTATCAAATGACCTGCTTCCAAACAAGCTACGGTAGCCTTGTAGTTCAGCCATGTGGCTGTCAAGGTGGGTTCGTATCCCGGCTCGTACCAATTAGTTTTTCAGTACTTAATACTTATGTACGGAATATTTACCGTTAGCTCTTCGGTGAAATAAAATATGGTGAGGAAACCGTTCCTATCCCAAGAAGGTCTAGTTTTCCCTCTGTGTTGGAAGGTCAGAAGATGGCATCGCTTTCGTAAAACTAGTGCCTATGTTCGTATGTATGTCAATACTTTATTGTATACAAGACCTATGCCAAATCTTGGGATTAGGTGTCAAAGGGGACCCCGGGCTCCTTTAGGGCACAACCGGGAATAACGCTAATAGGATGATGATGAAGTTATGAAAAACCATTTGTCTCTAGCGGTCGACATACAAATTCTCAAATTAAAGGGTAGGCTCATGACTCTTCTGGAGTCCAAAGGTCTATTTCCCATCAGGTCGTTTGAACGATTCTTTATCACCGTGGTAAAAATAACTCTATTTGTTTGCAATAAGGTTAACTGTCGTCGATAGCCTCACCGTTGCAGGTGACGGCTGACATTAGTGCCGGTTTCTTGGTGAAGCACTGCTGCTCAAGGATCCGCGTGATCACGCCAGGGCCGTTGTTGTCCCACACGTCACCTCTGTAATTATTCTCTATGTCTCTGAAACAATAATAAAGATGTTATTACTCGTATCCTGCGTGGAAGAGAAAAGTTATGAACATGTCTAAGACAAACGAAAGGCGGAAATTGTGACCTGCGACTAGTGGTTGTTAAGGTTCCGTACTCAAAGAGTAAAACTGGACCCTATTACTAAGACTCCGCTTTCCGTCTGTCTGTCTGTCTGTCTGTCCGTATGTCACCAGGCTGTATCTCAATCACCGTGATAGTTAGACAGTTGACATTTTCACAGATGATGTATTTCTGTTGCCGTTATTACAACAAACACAACAAACGCAATTGGCCGGTTTTTTTTGAGGTTAAATTCGGTCCAATCGAGCGCCCCGCGCGGTTATCACAAGACGGCGCGTCTATCTTCGTCTCTTTTGTAAGTGTTCTCATTAGAAAGTGACGGATAGTCTATAACCGTGCTGGAAAGGATAGGTAACATTTTCGAATACCGGTTCAGTCTAGTAACTCTTCTTACGAAGCTGACGGTCATCGACTCAAATCCCTGTATAAGTGTGATGAGTATATAGATAATTTATGAGGCACGGTTGTTTTGTATGTATTTGATTATGTACCTATTAATATTTATTAAAATGTATATTTGTCTAATATAACACAATCCTTATTGAGCTTACTATTGGACTAGTTTGATAGGATAAATTAACTTTATTTGATTTAAACTATGCCCCCTTGCAATTAATTCGAAATTGTCGGAAACACGTTTAATATAGAAACTATTCAGAACAACATACTAAATCAAAAGAAAATAATAATTGATTTGATTATTATTTTTATCTATCCAAATATCATAAACCCTCCATGATGCGTTCAAGAACCGCACATTATGACCACCATAAAAATAGACTGTTTTGTTAGAACAAATTTGTTATCTGTGAAAATGTTATTATTGCTAAATAATAACATCGATTTCGATAATATTATTTCATTCAAATTTCGAACGTCTCTGAAAAACAAAGAAATTTGATTTAATCTCTATTCTAATATCAGTCAAGATGACGTTTAGTTCGAAATGAATTGTCAATTTGCATACAAATTTGACAAATGTCGCAAGTAAGTAAGATATCAAACGATATGATAGTCGGATCAGTTAGATCTGACTCTAGTTTGTCTATGAATTAAAAAAAAACTATGACAGCTGCCAGAAAACAACGCTGCGATGCCGGTCATAATTAGCGGCTCCTGAATGTATGGAGGCTTATGATATGTGGATAGATAAAGTAGTGTATGTAACTGTACATAATTAGGCATTAAAACACTTATAAACCTATTATAAACCCACCTTTTAAGAAAGCTTCGTAAATAGCCCTTTATGTTTGATTGGTTTTACAAGTCTAATCAACGTGAAAAGTCACAATACAATACGATAGAGAAAACTGATATTTATGTAAAACTATTAAAGGTCGCGGGAGTCGGGTGGCACAGGACCGGTCATTGTATTGTGGCACTGTTTGGGGGAAGCCTATGTCCAGCAGTGGCCGTCTTTCGTATGATATATGATGATTAAAAAGCATAACTAAATATTAGCTTTTCACTCACTATCTTGTCCGTAAAGACGGACACTTATAATCGACAAGCATGTTACCTAATCGCTAGGTACAGTCAGCCAAGAAAGTGGTTTACCACTTTTCGACTTTATTGCATACAAAATAAGGTCCAAAAGTGGTAGACCGCTTTTTTGGCTGATGGTAATATACTGCCTAGTACGAGTAAGCAGAACTTTGTGACAGGTTCGATGATAGATTTTCCACAATAATTATATTAGGACAAAATTGTCAAGATCAATTTGTTTGATTGACCAACACAGCCCACATCTCAAACTTAGTAGCGTGGGGAACTACAGACTGTTCCCTCCCATGGATGTGGGCAATACCCAGTATAGTATGTTTTGAATTGGGACGTACGCTGTTGATGACGATTATTGATAATTTTTAAGTGTCTCTGTTTGGGCCTCTAGTTATTTTTTGTTTCGAACAATAAAGTTTACATAAATAAATAAAATAGTGACAACCAAGTTTTAAATCAACTGGTGAAATGGACCTTACAGAATACTTCAGCCAGTCCTCGTGTCAATTTAACGTGGAAGTTACCACAGTTAAATTTTAAACGATATATGAACTGCACACTCCGTTGCAATCTTGGATGCATCTACGTCCGTGAAACCGACCACTGCTTGCTCCTCCGGAGGCGCGAACTGTGGCTCATAGTAAGTCGCCGCTTATTCGAGCTCTTCACTGCCTCAATGCACTTCTCGCATCTGCTTCTGACTGGGATGTTTTCGCTTGTAGCTGGGTAAAAGTCTGACGTGAATGCTTGAGGTTCAGCGAGACGATGGATGACCGTCAGTCTTCGATAGTATATTAAGTATGCTGGTAATGTTAATTCTAAGATTCACAGTGCATTAGTTCTGTAACTGTTATACTGTGTTATAATTGTTTGGATAAATAAATAAAATAAAATAAATAAATGATACAAATAACAAATATAAAATGATCGGATGTTGGCCCGTGAAAGTTTGAATACTGGCAAATTATTTCACACGAACGTCACGAATAGGTACCTCAAACAATAATGTGTATAGTGAATTAGTGAACATAGTGCGTCAAGAAGTTATTTCCAAAATAATTACACGTATGTATGTGGTTAACTCCAGCTAGTCGCTACTAATTATTAAAATCATCTCACCTGACCGCTGCCTCAGCCATACTCCGGCCAAGTTCGTCCCGGGAAAACGCCAGCGCACCGGCCGCCACGTCTACATCCGACTCTTTTGCCGCCCAATTTCTCACCAGAGTATCAAGCGGCTTCGCCACCACCACGTCTAAGTCCAAATATATCCCACCAAACTTGTACAGGGACAAGTATCGCAGCATATCCGAAGTGTGTGAAATTCGAAATATTGTTCTGTTCAATGCACCACCGGCTATCAGGTTTTCCAAAGGCGTTCCTTTAGCGTACTTTACTACATGCACTCTGAAGAGATTCACATTTAAATAGTTCAGTAGCACTGTTAGACGGCCAGTGTTCAATGCAAAGGGAGCCACAGGAGCTGCGAAAAGCACGTTTATCTGCCAGTCAGGGGACGCTCGAGCGGCCGACTCCACAGCACACGCCTGACGAGAATCCAAGTCTCCCTTGCAGGAGGTTTCGTGGAAGAACACCGAACGAGACGGCGGCGTAAACAACGCATTATCCGCACGTGGCAACGTGTCATCTGTCTCTATATAATGACATGATGTATTCTCTAAAGGGCCCCAGTAAAAGTAGTAAAAATCCGGGAAAGATGGAAAATATACTAGAAATCCGCAGAGGAATACCAGCGCTATGAATGTTATGATTCGATGGCGTTTTATTTTATTGAAAAGATTAACGCTATAAATCATTCTCAATATGTATTTGTTTCGACAACCGTTCAAGATACCTTTGAAATTGCAATATTATTTACACTTTTTGTTCTATAACAGATACGGTAACATATAGTTAGTAGATTTAAAAACAACACATGATTATTTATATCTGCTGGTCGATCACGTAACACATTGTGCGTGCGTCAGGTAGATCTAAATATCACTGTTTCTATTGGGAAATGGCAGTTGAGTTGTCCTAAGGTTCGTTGCAAAAGTTACGTGATCATCTCCCTGAATAACAGACAATTTTTAAACATTTTCCGAAAGTGGAAGTGTATGTTTATAATGTTTATATTATGTTTGGTCACTTTTAACTGTCAACATCCCCCGCGTGTTGATCGATGTTGTGTCCGCGGCGACGCGCGTGGCTCGCGGCTGAGCGGTTACTGCAAGCGTTATGTTTGTTGATTCTGATTATTCTACATAACAATCGCATAGCGCGATGTGAAGCTGCTTTTTTGGTATGTTATTTGGACCCCTTAGGGAAGTATGAAACTACGTTTTGCAAGCAAAAAAAAATTGTCCTACCTGCGTAATACGTAAAAAACTGCAAAAATTTGGGACATTTTTCAATATTTGCAGTTTAATTCAAAAACTATGGGCTAAAGAGAGCGTACATTACACCAAATTTTATTGCATATGAGATTACTATACACAAGATGCAACATAATTATCTATTCATAAAAGTGTATGTTTTACAAGTCAGTCAATAGCTACCTACATAATAAGTAGTATTGGTTTCATGCATTTAATACGGTTTAATTAACACTTACAGGATCTGACGTGACAACTTCTTTTATGTCAGGCGTCAGATAATTAAAAATAAATCCGGATTAATAACGAATTGCGACTGAAATGCGACAGAGGAACCGAATTGAGGACGTGAGGGTCTGTTTTTGTTTCTCACATCACATTTCAATGTGGCTTGCACGCTAATATGCCGTTACTTACAGTGTTGAGAATGGGAGACGTGCATTTGTTTGTAGCTATCAATACGACGAATCCTTATATCAATCAAGGGTCAGCAGCAGCCTACCTGTGATTATTCTGGAGTCACAAAAGCGTCCGGCGACGGTATCTGCTTATGGTGCTGTGTATGATTGTTTGCCAACGTGGTATAAATATAACTTTTTGTCCACCAGATCCCCCACTGGGAAGGCAACACAGATTTCACCGTCGCGAACGAGGAAGGCCTGCAGATGAGCCGGCGGCCGCTGCGGATAACGGTGAGCTCGGCGCGCGGAGCCGTCTCGGTGAGCTGCGAGGCGCGGCAGCCTGTGTGGCCGCCGTACGTGCGCTCCACCAACGTCAGCCTCAACGTGGCGCGCTCGCCGCATCTATCCATGTTCACCGCTGCGGGTGAGTGGCTAGGGTTTATATTATCATCAACAACAGCCCATTAAAGGATGACTCACGTTTGTACCCGGCTCGGGCCATTTTCTAAGAAAAACGACGGCATTATTGCCCGGCCGAGCCACGGCCGAGGCTCGGAAGCGGCTCGGTGTCGGCACAGCCCGGCCGTGATTCGGCCGGGCTTGGGCCGGCCAAAACGCCGTCGTTTTTCTTAGAAAATGGCCCGGGCCGGACAAAGCCCGTTCTAGCGTGAGTCATCCTTAAACCTCTCACTGCAAATTTTTATAAACTCGGTCGGCTAAAGTGTGGGACGCCGAAGGCGCTAAATTATATGTGCGCGTGAAGCGCTGTTGTTATAGCGGCAACAGAAATCCATTATTTGTGAAAATTTCAACTGTCTAACTATCACGGTTCATGAGATACTGCCTGGTGACAGACGGACAGACAGACAGACATACAGACAGACAGACAGATGGACAACGGAGTCTTAGTAATAGGGTCTCGTTTTACTCTTTGAGTACGGAACCCTAAAAAGACCAAAATACTCTTGAAAGAAAACGTTTTCCAACACATCTTTCTAGCAGACCAGAAAGTAAATCTATCATATTTTAACGGCCTCCGTAGCCCAGTGGGTAGTGACTCTGCCTACGAAGCTGGAGGTCCCGGGTTCGAATCCCGGTCAGGGCATTTATTTGTGTGTTTATCACGAATATTTGTTCCTGAGTTATGGATGTTATATATGTATATAAGTATCTATATGTATTTATCTATTATATATATCATCGCCTAGTACCCACAACACAAGCCTTACTGAGCTTACCGTGGGCCTAGGTTGATTTGTGTAAGATTTGTGTCCCATAATATTTATTTATTTATTTATTTTATTTTTATTTATCATAATTCATTTCCTCCATGTTTACCCGCGCCATCTGTCCATCGGTCTGTTCGCGCAATTATCATCTCCCAACCATCAATCATGCTGCCGGGTTCACTCGGAGTTTTTGACTGAGTGCCTGATTAAGTAATCTTTTATTTATGCGTTGGTTTGCGTTTGCTTGAAGATTGGCGGAAAAGATTAAGAGCGCATTGTTACAAAGCAGTTCATAACTGGTATTGAGTTTTGTTCGTTAAAATCTGATTGTACGGGATGTTTGACAGCTCTTTGTGAGATGACAGCTGCCGTCACCATATTTAACGTTTGCCGGCCTGTAAAGTATTGTTGAAGCAACTGCCAACGGAACTAACTTTAACAGAATTTAAGGAACTATACTTAACTTTAAATATGGCGCAGCTGTCAAAGTCATCAATGCAGTGAGGTAATGATTAAAGCGTTTTTGAAAGATACTTTCATTCAGTGCTTATGTATATCACTCATTAAAAATTGCGAGTGCATTTTGATAAAGAAATATGTCTTCTGCTTTGTGAATGTATGTAAAATCACGGATCCTTATCGAAACTGTATTTATTTTATGTATTTAATCTGTATAGTAAACGGTGATGGACACAGATGAACTCCCCAGTCATAAAACGTAAACCCGTATTGTTTGAGCTCATTAACGTAACTTCTTAAACTATTTACGATTAGCTGATGATGATGACTGTCCGAAAAAAGTGCGATCGAGTCAGGAACAAAAGCATGCACGGTCAGCCTCACAAGTGGCTTAACATCTTTGTACCGTGTCGCATTAAATGTCATGTTAAACTGCCATATGAAGTTGTCAAACGAGTGAAAACGACAAGGTACTAAGGTGTTCAGCAACTTATGAAACCGACGTGCCAAGAATGATTTTATGACAGAAAATTATTTATTTTATACCGATGAAACTATTTTAATTGGTTCGCAGGCTCGAACACGGCGCATGCGGCGCCGGTGACGCGGGCGCTGCTTGCCGCCGCCTCGCTGCACCTATTGTGTAAAAGTGCCTTGACTGAATAGTTTAGGACTAATGTAAATGAGACGTTACGTTTGAGGGTCATTCGCAGCTTTTTGTGATGTAAGTATGAAAATGTATTTTACTGTTTTCTGGAATCTGTACATTCCTGTTACACCTCCCTTAATTGGTTACTAACGAGCAGCACCTAGATAAGAGGAGCTAGACACACATTAGAGTGAGAGGGGAGTGACGTGTGCGTCTGTCTCGTCAGTAACTGAATAATTGAGGTATAAGCATCATGTAGGACTTAAGAAGAGAAAAACAAACACTTTCTGGCTTGATGAATACATTACAAAAGTTTTATCTATGTTAATTTTATTATAAAATCTTTATCCGTTTTCTATTAACAGTTTTATATTAACAGAGTCGCCACAAATATAAACTAAATCTGCCAAATACATTTTGAACAAAACTTGGGTATAAATGAATAGTGCGCTTACACACTTTTTGTCTGATAGTCCTATTACCAATCAGTTATTTTAACTGGCGTCGTTAGTTTAACGAAAGGTCCTAAAACGAGATAAAAACGAAGTCACTTAATCACTGTTTATTTACTGTAAAACAACATGACTCTATTATTTAATTATAAATTGTGGGAATTGAAAAGGTTGCAAACCACTGCCTCTTTGCTTACTCTCGGTCGGCGACCCGTACCTCTGCTAATTATAATTACGTTGTGACAACCCTTATTCGGCGGGATCAGGGATAGCAAACAATGGGTTCGAAACAATAGAGATTAAAAGATTTTGTCTAATTAAGCGCATTACGCTTCATATAATTTGGCGTGACTTTAAGGGATATTTACTCAATTAATTTGCCTACTTACTTAAGTCCATAGATTACAATTCAAAAGGGGTAATATTTATAATTATTTAACCGTATGGAATACAGATTGAAACAGTAACAAAATGCAATATCTTTATGATGACATTGATGACTAATCTTTAAAATTACGAATAAACCGTTTTAAAAATAAATTTTGCAACTGCAATCATATTTGTTTCATTTTTTGGATAGAAAAAAAGAAAACTTTAAAAAGTTATGTATGGCAGATTGAGTGTATTGTTTGTAATGAAAAGAGCTGCGATTGGCCCTTGGTGAGTTTTGAGGGAAAAAAAACCGGCGTTGCATAGTGTATTTTATTCGGAACATTTATCATTCGACACACGTTTTCAAAGTGGATAAAATTTATTTATGTATTGTATCAACTTGTCAAATTATCAGATTGAATAATAGTGCTTCGCAATGTATGGATATAATCAAAAAACTTTTTCCACTTAGCCGGGGGAAATGTTATCTAATTTCAAAGTCACAATGACATGGAAAAACATTTTTCATTATATCTGTACTTGCTACAATGGCACGTTTACATTGATCCAGCTACGTTATTCGACGGCACACCAATCTGTAAAGTAAAAAGTCTGAATTTTAAACTCATCCAATTCATGACACAGTTATACAGCGAATGGATGAATGTAAATATGCCATTATTCACAAAAAAATAGTGCAAATACACAATGCAGTGCTGCCGTGGTCGATTATAATTTTGGATAAGAAGATATAATGATAAAATCAATTTACTATTTAAATATAGCAAGCACTGAATTTGAATGTTCTAGGTCACGTAAATTTGTAATTATTTACATATGTTGGGGAGCTAACTAAAATACCGTGTCTAAAATAAATGAATGTATTGTAAAGTTAAAAAAATACGTGTAAATTGTTGTTAAATTACTTCAATTCATTCTATCTATTTTAATTCATGTTGTTATTGTGTGTTTGTTTTAATTTAATTACTTATAAATAGTTTTTTACTTCGTTTTATTAAAAACATTGATTACTTTCTTAGCTACATTAATGTTAATCGTCTGCGAGCATATGAACGAATTCTAGTTTAAACTATAATAAGAATCCTTCATAAATATTTCAAAGAAACATTTCATATGGATATCTGATTAAAAAGAAGACGAATCATTAATAAGGTGTTATTTATTTTTGATTATAATTATAAAGTTACGAAATACTTATCCAATTAATTTTATTAATGTCGATTTTTCTGAATGCCTTTTCTATAAACAATACCTTTTGAACAACCTTATGATATTGTAACTTTGTAATTATATTTTACTGTTATTAATAGTTTGTAAAAACTTGATTTTGTAAATTGTATAAATATAGTTTTTTGTTTTAAATATTTCTTCGTAGGTTATAAATTATTAGTAAATACAGTCTACGAATTTTAGATGTTATACTATTTTTTGATCAACAAATGTATTAAGTTAATTATTTACATATAAAATTTAAACAATAACGACACTTTTGATTCTAAGGATAGCACTCACTTTATTTCTGCATAAAATTTCACCGATAATAGACAAAAAACGCGGAGCTAAAATAAAGGGACTGCATTTAAATACTTAAACACCCTAATAAACAAAACCACACAATCTTAATAGCAGCATACAGTAATAAACCTAAAGATTAAACAAATAAAAATACAAACTCATTTACATAAACTGCATGAACTCTTTTTTCAAAAGTTAAAATTAAAATCAATAATTCGATACAAAATTGCAGTAAAACTAAAATTAACACTTGTTCCAGCAGAAAACGTTAAAATTCAAACTAAACGCTCACAAGCCAGCAACACCACTCCAACCAAACTCCGAACTATGGCGCAGCAACACTAACTTCCAGAAGCTTAAAATTTTATCGGCTAATAAAAATGTGTGAATAACGACGCCTGAAAATAATTAAAAACTGGGTAAATTTCCTATTATTCATCTATGGTAGTAAAGTGAAGATCTCTCATCGTGAACATAACGTCAGAGCCGAAAACAGGGGCGATAAACGAGAATGGATGAATATTTTAGAAGTGGCTGATTATTATTTTGGTGATAGGAATAGCCTTCCTTAGCACCAGAAAAAAGATGCAGACTTGTAGCTGCGTCAATTATTTTTGAAAAATATAAACAGTTTCCTCACTAACGATTTGGGTTTAGGACGGTAAATGAGACACTTCCCTTGATCCGTCTCATATTACAAAAAATATTTTAAATATCTGACCCTGGCAATGACAAATATAGCTGTCAATATCATTGCCAGTGTCAGTTTAACACGGATTTTCAAGATATTTTTTGTAATATGAGACTTTGACATTGTCTTATTTGCCGTCCTAAACCTAAAACGTAAGTGAGGAAGCTGTTAATTTTTTTCAAAAATAATTGACGCAGCTAAATCTGCAACTTTTTTCTGGTGCTAAGGAAGGTTATTGCGATTACCAAAAAAATATTCAGCCACTTCTAAAATTTTCATCCATTCCCCATTATGTGATCACAGGTTTTCTTTATAACTCTCCGTGTACAAAAGAAGACAATGTGGAGACTTCACTCCGTTGCAATGAAGTTTTTGAATGGTCTGATGTTGTAGTAACAGTTTTGTCTATGTTGAACTCATAGGTAGCTTTCACCTGTGTAACAACTTTGTATGGCAGTTTAACCATGATGTTAATGCGACATACCAAGTACACAACGCATCCAGCACTTTCCTTTTTTTTTTTCTTTTTTTTTTTTTTTTTTTTTGTTTTCCCATGGGAAATCCTTTATGGATCCCACTCGGCTCGGGAGAAACCAAGTGGGTATGTCCGACTCTCACGGACTAAAACCCCTGGGGTGTTCCACTGCTCGCTTGTACACAGAGCCCCGGGAACGCTATTGCACACATCCAGAACTCTGTCAGCGTTGCCCTTGCGGGCCCAAGTAGGTGGCAGGGTATAGTGCCCTACCCACTCCGCTGTTGGCACCCCAGAACACCATGGGGGCCTCCATCTCGGGACCTTTTCTAGGCGGGTGATGAAACTCCCGACCCATCACCCGCAGGTCCCGGTTATGGCGGCAGCATACGGCCTGCGAAGGCCCTTCGCCGTCGTCCTCGCGCGTCCGCTCTGCGGCCTCCTTCTGCGTCAATACAGTTACGCTGAAGGTGGCCACTGCTGCCCACGCCTCCTCACTGCGAACCATTCGGCTGATCAACGCCGGCAGTGAGAGGTCTCTACCTACAGCCGTGGACAGGGCTGCGCGTGGCTCCGCCCATGCAGGGCACTCATCGCGCGTGTGTTTGGCCGTGTCCACAGCTCTGCCTCCACAGTGGTGGCACGCCGATGTCGGCTCCCTACCTACAACCTCACACAGGTATTTGCCGAAGCAGCCATGCCCCGTCAAGAGCTGCGTGAGGTGGTATGTGGGTGTGCCATGCTTGCGCTCGACCCATTCTTTAAGAACGGGACGAACAGCATCCACCAGGTCCCGGCTAGCTCCCGGGATTTTGAGTCGCTCTGTCCATTTATGGTAGAGGACATCACGCGCCTCCTCTCGCCACTGGCGTACCTCCCGCGGGGCAGGCCAGTTTTCTGCCCATCTCGCCTCCAGCAACCGCCAGTAGACCCTGGCTTGCAGCTTTGCCTCCAGATTCCAAGGTGGGCTTCCACCCAGCAATCAAGCTCCAGCGTACGACACCGTACAGTAGACCCTTGCTGCCCTGAGCGCTATAGCCCGCTGCGGACGTCGCAATAGGGCCACATTTCGAACGCTCAGGGTGTCCGCCCATATAAACGCTCCATAGAGTGCCATAGAGCGCACCACGCTGATATATAGGCGCCGACACGCAATTCCTGGCCCTCCTAGATTTGGTAGGATCCGCCCTAATGCTCCTGCTGTGGCCACGAGTTTCGGAGCCAATCGGCGGAAGTGCTCCTCAAACTTCCAACGACTGTCGAGGACGAGTCCCAGGTATTTCATCGTCGACTCGATTGAAATTAAGGTACCGCCAACAGATATTTGTGTGCCCAGTGAAGGAGCGTTTCTAGGCCCGTGAAAGACCAGGGCCTCTGATTTGTGTAACGCTACCTCCAGCCCCAGAGCGCGTATGCGATTGACTACATGAGCCACACCGGCAGTGGCTAGGTATGCAGCCTCCCTGTGGTTTCCGCCACGGGCTAACACGAGGGTGTCATCGGCGTAGCAGGTCAGACTGACTCCTCGCATCATCACTCCACGCAACACCCAGTCGTATCCGATGTTCCACAGGAGTGGGCCGAGAACCGAACCCTGTGGAACACCGCACGACATCGCTCGTCTCCCCCATCCGTCCCTTACTGGGAAGGCCACCATCCTTCCCGTGAAATAAGCCGCCACCACACGCTGCAGGTAAGCAGGCACGTTATGATAATGCAGCGCCGCGTAGACTGTTTCCCAGGGCAGGGTATTAAATGCATTACAGATGTCCAGTGACACCGCTATGACCACCCCGCGTTCGGCTACAGCTTCCTCAGTGGTGTGTCGCACTCGTGCAATCGCATCCAGCGTTGAACGGAGCAGGCGAAAGCCATACTGGCAGTCGCTCAGGCCCGGTTGCATGCTTTTGACGAGACGGGCAGCAAGCACTCGCTCAAATAGCTTGCTAATCTCGTCAAGCAGGACGATGGGACGGTATCCAGACGGCTGATCAGGTGGGCGCCCATCCTTTTGGAGGAGTACCAACTTGCCTGTTTTCCACCTGTCGGGAAACCGTCCCTGAGTCAAGCACACGGTGAATAGAGCTCTGACTCTCTCCTCCATCTCGCTGAGAGCGATGGCCAGTAGGCGTCCCGGAATGCCGTCTAGTCCGGGGGCTGTCTTCTTTGAGCGAAGTTTAAGAACAGCCACACTGAACTCGGCTTCTGTCACCGGGGGAACATCCACTACGGGATCCCGTGGTCGAGTCGTTGATGCCATTACTGGCGGCACGAACTCACCTCTCTCGAAGTCAGCGGTGGAGCCCAGGGTCGGAGCTTCTGCCTTACGGCCCGGTACGGTCTGCCCCAGGGGTCTCTGTTTAGAGTCTCCAGCCACTCCTCCCAGGTCGACTCCTTGGCTTGCGCTATGGCAGTTTGCAGGGTTTTGCGCGTGACCCTGTAGATGTCGTACAGGGCATTTTCTTCATCATGGTCCCGTACTTGCCGTCTCCTGCATCGCGTGTACCGGCGACGTGCGGCAACACAAGCGTTCCGCAGCTGGTGAAGTTCCGGATGCCACCAGTACACTCGACGTTTCGGCACAAGAGGTTTCACTCTGGGCATTGCCACATCGCTTATTCGAGTAAGAGCGGCGCCAAGGCGCTCAGCCTCATGCTCAACCTGCGTCTCATTCACCAGGCAAGAACCGGTACCCCACGACTCGACAATAGCTGCCTCCCTGGCGAGCTCCCTGTCCAGTTTGCCCACCACCCACCGTGGACCGTCCCCAGCAGCGGATGGGTAGAGACATTGAACCTGATGTATCGATGGTCCGATAGTGTCTCTACATCAGTTTCCACCCTCCAATTTTGCACACGGTGAGCCATGTTATTAGACGAGAACGTGACGTCCACGATTGACTCACCTTGTGGCCTTACACACGTGCTTTCCGATCCGGTGTTGAGGACAGTCAACCCAAGGGCGATCGCCCACTCCATTAGTGCGTCTCCCCGTACACTTGTCGCGGGAGATCCCCACGCCGTAGACTTGGCATTGAAATCTCCAGCGACTAGAACAGGGGTGGGGGATACCTGCCCAACCAGAGCCCCGAGTTCTGTAAGCATCTGTTCAAAGTCGGCAAGGCTTCGATTGGGCGAGAAGTATACCCCGATGATGGCTACACCGTTCAGTATGGCGAGGACGAAACCCCGACCCTTGGTGTTATTTTCGAATGTCGTTCCAGGAGAGGCTACGATCGCCACCGTTTTTTCGAGGTCAGAGACCCAGTCGTCCCGGTTTGGAACAAAATAGGGTTCGGAGACGACTGCCACATTGGTGTGCCACTCTGCCATGGTCTGAACTAGAAGGTCCTGGGCTCTGGCACAGTGGTTGATGTTCGCCTGTAAACATGTGAGGGCCATTTTATTAAGCAGTATCCATGGTATCCTCCGTAGCATTTGGCTGTGAAGACGGAGCGACTACCGGGCCACTCGTTGTTTTCCTACCTCCAGTTCTATTGTTAAGCGCCTTCGCGCTCAGACACCCTTTCGCACCAATTGAGTGCACTGCTGGTTGACCGGCCGTGGAACATATAACACAGTTTGCTTCCGCAGTGCAGTCCCTTCTTTTGTGGCCTGATTTTCCGCAGCGATAGCAGATGTTGCTGTGGTCCACACCCCTGTCACATTTTGCACCTACGTGACCTGGTTCTAGGCATCGGAAGCATCGCAAGGGCTTAGCTTCCAGCAACACTACCCGAGCCGAGATCCATCCAACCTTGACTCGACCGGCTTCTACCACCTTCTTGGCTGCAGTTACAGGGCAACTCATACCCCAACCGTGTTGCGTTTTTAGCTTTGTGTTTTTTTTATCGCATTTAGCTACTGGTACAGTGACCGGCATCAATATATAATGAATCAAAGGGCGCAAAAATATCTGACACGCTCTTACGGTTTTAGGACTAGTGTTGTCATCAGATATTTTGCGGCCTTTGTTCCATCATATATTTATGCCGGGTGACTGTATGTATATATTTAACAAATTTATTACATTAGTTATTTATTTATTATGTGTATACAATTATTATGTGTTTATTATGTGTTAAGTCGTTATGTTGTATTGCGTTCCGTGGGTCACGTACGGTGTTGTCTGAAATTCAGCGCTGTAGGTGTTTGTCTGACACCTCGGCATAATGCTGAGACAGTGACTGCCGTGAAGACACACACAATATGTGTCAAATTGTAATGTATATCTTCTCCCTTTGTCTCTGTGTGTCTTTTGTGTAGTGAATAAATGTCTTATTTCTTTCTTTATTTGGTACAAAAGTGTTCAGTGACTTGTGAGTTTGACCCTACTTAATTTTTTTACATCTTCTTTGGCTAGAAAATGATATTTTGTACCCCAGGCAAAGCACATTTTTGTTAGAAACAAATACAGCTCTATTTGGATAAGCGTGATACGATCAGGCGAACCTTGCCCGTCTAAATAGAAAGCAAACATTGAGGCATATTGAAGTGTTAAGCTAATACGGATTAGACTGAAACTGTTGCTATGTTCCAAGGTAATGAATTTTCTGAGTCGACGTGATATAAGCTACTTAACTTTCGGGCCTAGGAAAATATACCTACGGATATTTAAATCTACCTTCGTAACTTACTTTAAACCTGAGGGGTATTGCGTAACTTTTTAAGAAGAGTTAAGACAACTCAACTGTCATTTTCCCATACAAACAATGACATTTAGATCTTCCTAACGTTACGCAATCAGATAGACTCTCACTAAACGCATTGTACGCACGTCAGTTAGTCCTCCTTTTTTACTTTTAAATAAATACATGTAAAAGGTTATGTTTAGAAGAGACAATTCTTTGAGTCGAAATAATAAGCAACCAAAAAATTATTAGACAATAAATTATATAAATCCACCGCCCTTGACCCTAACACATTACACATAATATAAGGAAGTAAAAAAATGAATTATGTAAGTATTTGTCATAAACATACATATTATACTTTCCTATTAAACAAATCTTAGATACTTCACCACTACACCGTCTAAACCATTATATATTAAGCTGCGTATTTTTAAAAATTGACATGTAATATACATTTATTAATAAATTATCTGAATCTGAATCTGAATAGGGAAAATATCAATATATTGATTTTTTTATGTTTTTTTTTATTTCGTAATTCCATACTATTGTAAATAAAACGTTACTGATCTTAAAAATCACCTCCTATCGACATGAAACAAAAAACAAAATTAATCATTAATAACAGGCCAAGGCACTAAAATAATAGGTAATTGTAGAAAAAAAATTACGCCCCCCATTTATTATTACGAGGTTTTCATAAAATTGTGTTTACTTTCCTGCCTTTTTTCAAAAATGTAAAATAACTCAAACAAACTTCCCACTAACAAACCGTCGTAGCACTTACAGTAACTGGCAAAATACGGTCTACCTGCGACATCGATTCACGTGCGTAGTGCGCAAGGCCATTGTTTGAGCGCTGATAGCAAAATTTGTATCTCAGTCATAAACGTGGTAATTTTACTGTTAGAAAGCTAATACGGTGTAGAAAAACATGGGACATTTTATTGAGTTATTTTACATTTTTGAAACAATTTTATGAAAAACCTCGTAATAATAAATTGGGGGCGTAATTTTTCTTCGACAATTATCATTTTAGTGCCTTGGCCTGTTATTAATGATCATTTTCGTTTTTGTTTCGTGTCGATAGGCGGTGTAATTTAAGAGCAGTAACGTTTTATTTACAATAATATAGAATTGCGAAATAAAAAACTAAAAATAACATAAAAAATCAAAATAGCAAAAAAATATTTTTTTTTGCGTCGGTGAGATTGGGCCGTAGTTTCTACCATGTTGCCATATGCACATTATAAAGACTCACACTGTATACAGTGTATTTTTTTATAATAAAAGTTACTTTGTTTTGTAATGTGAATGGTTTTATAGTGAATGTCGATTGAGAATGGTAGACTGTATTTACTAAAATTCTCCTGTCAAGCCAAATCTATACTCGATATTATAATATACCTACGTGTAAATATACTTTAAATAAAGATAATTAAATTGTCTAAAATATTGTAAATTAAAGTTTTTTAATCATTGTTTGTCCTGGGGAGAAACGAGAGAAATTATTTAAAAATAAACAATATAATACACAGTGTGCCCTTGGATAACGTGTACAAACGAAAAGGGATGAAACAGTGCAAGTGCACGTGAAGTGGCACCAGACCCCTAAGGGTGCGCCTAGATAGCCTAGCCATCTAAAGTCTGTCTAGATATGTTGAAGCCTAAGAATTTAAATGTGAACAGGTAGTCGAATAAAGGAAAGGTCTGCGTTACCAGGAAGGGTGTTATAAAATAAACACAATAAGTACATATTCATGATCAAAACATAATTGGTCAAAACACACACACAAGATTAAAAATTAATGATAAAACACGGTACAATGTCTCGGAACTGTCATGCGGTAAACTTGTTTCGTATAGTTTTATCGGTATACCTATATTATTTACAATACAAAGGATATCCAAGCACCCCTCTCAGATCATACGAATAATGTTATGTATAATTCAATTTTTAAGCAATTATTTAATTATAAATTTAAACCTCCCCTCTCAGACCTTTCGATTATTTCGAACTTTCCATACGTTTGTAATATAGCTTTAAATATAACTTTATAACAAAAGATTAAAATAAATAAGCAGTGATCGTCATAATGGCAAATAATTATTAGTTTCCTACGTTTTCCATTTAATACAATGAATAAATAAACGGAATTGTAATTACAAAACATTGCCTAATGTAAATAAAATAATAAAAAGTGAACAAAAAATATATGGAAATGAAATTTGCAATTACGAGTAACAAGAAAGGTCAATTGAGTTCACAATTATTGTAAAATATTAAAACTCTTTATTTATATTCCATCCTTCAAATATATATCATATGTATTTCTATTATAATTAGTACAGAATGTCAATAAATCAGTACAGTCAAGTTTCAGTAGCGATTCATGCAACATTATTTATATCATTATTTAATTTGAATGCTGATTCTTTACTAGTCTGACAAAACACAGACTAGTAAAGCTTAAAAATAGTGTAGAACTTAAACTTATGGATCTTGACCTTACTGAAGATGACCCTTATACTAACTAAGTATGAAACCATTCTTTCTGTAGTTAGTAAGGAGTTCAGTGTTATTTTTAATAAATCCCACACTGACTCAAAAGCGTTTCATGAACATGTTAGGTCATATTCGAAAATATATAAAGTAGTCTGCATCCAAGCAAAAGCTATAACCACCAGGAAAATATACGCAAAGCTAACAATAAAATTAAAGCCGTTTGGAAAGCAATTAATTTAGAGACTGGTAGAAATATATCTAGAGATTCAGAACATAAATTACTTGTAAATAATCAATACATTTCAAACACTGAAGAAATTGCTAATATGTTTGTAGATTTGTTCACTAATATACCGTTGAGTGCAACAAAGTAATTGAACTCGTGCCCTCTATTGGCCGAAACCTACCTTAAAGAAAATTTCCAACAAACTTTACCGAAATTTTCTTTTGAGCACATCAAAAACTGACGTCAAAAAATCATGTAAGAGTTTAAATATTAAAACTACCGAATATCTTTGGGGCTTGTCCGTAAAAGTTCTAGATCTCTAGTTAATACCATTGCTCCTTACTTATCGGATTATTTCAACTTATGTATAGATAAGGGCACTTTCCCAGACCTAATGAAATTTAGTAAAATCACTCCAATTTTTAAATCAGGACATAAAACCGACCCCTCCAACTACAGACCAATCTCTGTTTTTCCTGTATTTAGTAAAATCTTTGAGAAATTGATGTTAAGCCAACTGCTGTCTCATTTTAATAAAAACAAAATACTGCATCAAAATCAGTACGGTTTCACTAAAAGTAGATCGACAGCAGATGCGGGCTGTCACCTGATGACTATTATCCTCGAGGCTTGGGAGGGCTCACAGGATGCTATTGGAGTGTTTTGTGATCTCTCCAAAGCATTCGACTGTGTAGATCATCGCACGCTACTGCGCAAGCTGGAGTTCTACGGAGTTCATGGAAATGCCCTGAATTTGGTGGAATCATACTTTATTGATAGGCAACAGAAGGTTTCATCTCTTAGTGCTCTGGTAAAAATGGGAGTTCCTCAGGGATCGATCCTGGGTCCCTTTTTATTTTTGGTATACATCAACGATTTGCCTTACATGGTCAAAGACATAGCAGACATCGTTCTATTCGCCGATGATATGTCTCTGATATTTAAAATCGATAGAAAAGATAGCGCTCTTGTACATGTAAATAACGCACTAACCATCATCTCCAAATGGTTTGCAGTCAACAATCTGTTATTAAACGCGAAAAAGACCAAACGTTTAAAATTTTCATTACCCAATGTTAGATATGATGTAGAACCAAACATAATTCTAGACGGTGAAAGACTTAAAATTGACAATGCAACCTTATTTCTCGGCATCAATATAGATTCAAAGTTACAATGGGGTACTCACATTAACGTCCTGTCGGGGAAACTAAGTTCTGCAGCTTATTGAATAAGACGACTTACAGATGTAGCTACAGCGAGATTAGTCTACTTCGCATATTTTCACAGTCTAATGTCGTATGGAATCATGTTGTGGGGTGCGGCTGCGGACATCGATACTATATTTATATTGCAAAAGCGTGCGATTCGTGCCATATATGAGATGCGCCCGCGCGACTCCTTAAGAGAACTCTTCAAAGAGATAAACATACTTACCCTACCTTCCTTGTACATTTCTGAAAACATCATGCACGTGTGTAAAAACTTGTATAAATTTAAATTAAATAGTGATTATCATAATTTTAATACTAGGAACAAAGATAAAATAGCTGTACCTAAGTTCAGGCTATCTAAAACGAGTAAAAAATCTTTTCTAGGAAACTCTATACGGTTTTATAATAAAATCCCTAATTAAATCACTGGGCTCACAGAAGGTAAATTCAAGAGTCATGTAAAATCTACTCTATTAAAGAAAGCCTATTACACAATTAGCCAATACATAGAAGACAAAGATGCATGGAGGCTTTTGCATGACCACTCTGGTACCGCCACCAAATGTAGCGGAACCAATTAATATATAAAGGTAGAATCAGTTTTTGACCTGCAAAAGTGCTATAATAAAGCCTATTTGAATAAACAATACAATACAATACAATACGATTTCAGAGGGACTTATTAGGGATGCAAATAAATCCAATATGCACTGCTATTTTCCTGGAAATCGTGAAAAAATACGTGCTCTCATCATTCATTCACAGATACTTGCAATGGGATATGCAATAACCTTCATTATTGTAACACCATTTATCGTAGCTGCACTGATTAATTTAGCATATTTTATGTAATTTAAATGAAAACTCCTGGTTAACTTGACTGATAGATTGAAAGAAAGTAATTATAACGCCAGCTCATCAATCGATAAATTGTCAACTAGCAATGACAATTACGTGTAATATTTTGTACCGATAAGTAACTATTAATTTTTACACAACTACTATCTTAATTTATGAACTAAGAAATTTTCGGCGTGTTGTCGTTATCAGATGACAATTATTAATTTTGTAAAATAGGAGCCAGGCTCCATTTCACAAAGGTTTGTATAGATAGTTCAACTCAATTCGTCAATAGAAGATTGTGTATCTAAGAAGCAAAACGTTGCATTAACGGCTATGGCGTTACCTATATTCAATCCCCCATTACGCTCAAGATTATTATATTACAATCTATTATTTATTTTTGAGCCTGTTGTAATGGGCCTCAGTAGTCATTGGTGTGAACGAACTGTGTGAATATAACAAACGAGTGCATGGAAGCTTATATATATATAGCGTATATGTGTATTGTGTATGAGTCAAAATGGTTACTATAATAAAATTACAGGTTTTGTGACAGAACATTATTCACTGATTATAAAGTCATTCATTTCGTTCGTTTAATTGGCGCCAGCCTTCATAAATTGGCGGCTTATGCACTTTCAGTAAATATGCATGTTGGGCCGCGTGTGAATTAAAAAAATACTTTAAAGACAACAGAAAGGCTGATTATAATACAAATGATATTCATTTTATCGGCTCGAACGACGATTTTCAATTTAACTGAAATATTCTGTAGACTTTATAAATTGATGGTCTCCAGGCGCCTGAAACCTGACCTTTAGCAATAATTTATTCAGTAATTTATACAAGAGACTATATTGTATAGTATTCTCTCTGAACTCCCCAGGGCTACTCCCGTTTCGTCCCTAGTTTATTTTCGTCGTGATCGTTCACCGTTCAAGTCAATTTGGAGCACTATCTAATGTTCTGTGATACACGTGTTTATTGGTTCGTTGCGTCTTGTATAAATACTGTATTATTTGTCATTGGGTGTCTCTTGATGGCGATAATAAACGTACTTAAATTAATGTTGTGCTTTTATTTACCTATGTGTAATTTTTTTTTAACCCTTACGAATCAAGCTGGCGGCTATGTAGTGAGGGCTATAACAGTCAAAATTCACCAAACATGTTTAATCATAATCGATCTGATTGGTGGATTTTGTCACAATTCTCGTCACAGTGCCAGTTTTGAAAAAGTTGGCCTGATGCCCTCGCCCTTGTGACGGAAATATCTTCTGTCTGGCTAGGACAGTCGGTGGCGATACGTTTTGACAGAGTGGGGAGACTCCCAACGAGGACAATCGATGTTCTAATGATCCCCGTAGCTATTAATTGTTGAATCTACTTGAATATTCCCCATTTTAGATTCATAAATAGGTACATAATTGCGTACTAGCTTGTGTTTTATCCGTAGCATATTTAGGAGTATGACGTTCCTGTCCATGTATGTATGTGCCTACCAATACCAACGTTATTGGTAACAAATGCTCTTGACAACAGCAGCCCCACGTTGGGCGCCAGTGTGTGGTCACTCGTCAGTTATGCCACTTGTACAATCGCCATCACATACATCGGTACACTATAGGTGTTCAAAAATATCGGCACGTGCACCCTAATGCCTTGAAAATAAGGGTGTGTTCCGATGTTTGTGAGCTGCTTGTTTGCTCCGATGTATGTGATGGCGACTGTACTATACGACCAAGTATACTTGACAAACGAAATTTAAAGCTTTTTTTCTACTTCATCATCGGGACAGCGACTTTGTAACGAAGATTCATGTGTCTGAAAGCATCACTATTCTTAATTTCAAAATTACAAAAACCGTAGTCCGTTGGACTAAAATTTAGAAAGCTTTCAGCTGTATGCGGTTTCATGGAAATAAGTAGGTACGGAAAAAAATATGTTTTCAGACAAATAACTCTACGAAAATACGAACTGTACCCGTCTACTTAGTTTCGTCAGGTTATACACATGTTGTGTTAGGTGCAGAATCGAAGAACGGAAAGTTACCAGGTTCATCATCATCATCATCATATCAGCTGCAAGACGTCCATTGCTGGACATAGGCCTCCCCCAAAGAGTTCTAAAGTGACCGGTCCTGCGCCACACGCATCCAGCGGACTCCCGCGACCTTTACCAGGTCATCAGTCCAACGCCGCGCCACTACCAACGCCGCGCCTTCCGGTACGTGGTTGCCACTCGAGATCCTTTCCACCCCAACGGCCATGATTTCTACGTACAATGTGCCTCGCCCACTGCCACTTAAGTTTAGCGATTCGGAGGGCTATGTCAGTTACCTTTGTTCTACTGTGGATAGCCTCAGAGAAACTCCCAACATAGCCCTCTCCATGGCCCTTTGGGTGACTTTAAGCCTTCTTATGAGGCCCATTGTGAGCGAACACGTTTCAGTGCCATATGTCATCACTGGGAACATACACTGGTCAAAGACTCTCGTCTTGAGACACTGCGGAATATTGGACGTAAAGATGTGCCGTAGCTTCCCGAACGCTGCCCAGCCGAGTCAGATTCAACGATTGACATCTTTCGCGAAGTTGGACCTACCTAACTGGACAGTCTGTCCTAGGTATACATAATCGTCTACAACTTCGAGCGTCAAAGTGTCCGATTGTAACGGGAGTTGGTACTACATGGGCATTTGACATGATTTTCATCTTATCCATGTTCATTCTTAGACCAACTCGCTCGGAAGCTTTACTGAGGTCATCAAGCATCGTACTTAAGTCCTCCACGGTCTCAGCCAAGACTACTATATCGTCAGCAAACCGAAGGTGAGTGATGTATTCGCCGTTGATGTTAATGCATATAGCCTTATCCAGTTAATCCGAAACTGGATAACGGCTGGACCGTAAGACCCTGCCCAGCTCATTGTGCGCACCCACAAAGTTATTTCCGTTATCGTCGTCTTGAAAACATCCTCCAGTGGAGCGGTGAACAGTTTTGGAGAAATATCATCTCCTTGCCTGACTCCCCGCTGCAGCGGAGTAGATTTCGAGCTCTGGTCCTGGAGTCGGAATGACATAGTGGCGTTACCAGGTTAAAGAGAATTTAATATACCTAATTAAAAAAATAAGCATTAATGCATCTGAAACTACCAAAGGAGATGTTTACGTCATGCCAAGACTAATGAGTAAGTATACGCTATGTAAGTAATATGGCTATAACTGTGCAAAAATAATGTGTATTGGCGTGTCGTGCCGTAAAATTAGGATCGTAAATGTATGCCGCAGAAAATAATGCTTTATAAATGTACAGTCGCCATCACATACATAGGTACACTATAGGTGTTCAAAAATATCGGCACATGCACCCTAATGCCTTGAAAATAGAGGTGTGTTCCGATGTTTGTGACGTGCTTGTTTGCTCCGATGTATGTGATGGCGACTGTACCTATCCTACCTACACAACACAGCATTTAAGGTTGTCGAAAAAAGATCGTTTTTAGGGTTCCGTAGCCTAATGGCAAATAAAAGCAGCCAAGTGCGAGTCGGACTCGCACATGAAGGGTTCCGTTAAATTAATAGGGAATGGATGAAAATTTTAGAAGTGCCTGATTTTTTTTTTGGTGTTAGGAATAACCTTCCTTAACACCAGAAAAAATTGCAGACATTTCAGGTGCGTCAATTATTTTTGAAAAATATAAACAGTTTCCTCACTTACGTTTTGGGTTTAGGACGGCAAATGAGACATTTTCCTTAATTTGTCTCATAATACAAAAAATATCTTGAAAATCCGTGGTAAATAGACACTGGCAATGATATTGACAGCTGCAGCAGCTATATTTGTCATTACCAGGGTCAGATATTCAAAATATTTTTGTAATATGAGACGAATCAAGCAAAGTTTCTCAGTTCGCCGTCCTAAACTCAAAACGTAAGAGAAGAAACTGTTTATATTTTTCAAAAATAATTGACGCACCTGAATAATCTGTAATTTTTTTTGGTGTTAAGGAAGGTTATTCCTAACACCAAAAAAAAAATTAGGCACTTCTAAAATTTTCATCCATTCCCCATTGCGGTTTGCGATTTATGACGTATTAAAAAAGCATGGTAATGCAAACTTCCACCGAAAATTGGTTTGAACGAGATCTAGTAAGTAGTTTTTTTTAATACGTCATAAATCGTAAACCGCAATTTATTTTACGGAACCCTTCATGTGCGAGTCCGACTCGCACTTGGCCGCTTGTTTTTTTAGCGATGAGACCGCCTGGTGGTTCTCGTCTCCTCATATTTTTTGTGTTCTACACTTTAAATGAGGTGTTCAATTCATCCTATAGCCTAGCGATGCTGTTTGGCACCCAATTTATCGCGTCCATATTTAAGCGCAATGTACGACGCATGTTAAACAGTGAAATTCTGTGATTGACATATGAACTGAAGAATAAATAATTCAGGTCATAATGCGTTAAAAGGGTGTGGATTGTAAGTAAGTATTGTATTGATTGATACCACTTTTATATGGATCGGATGCGCTATACCTATGTACACACGGAAGTCTCAAGGAGATTTTTGAAATAAAAAGAATTTCGAACCAGTGTTGGCAGAAAAAATGTACTCATAATATGTTTGTGTACCTTTATTATTACTTATTTAATCATTGCTATTAAAAAGCTTTATTGTGTACCGAATACTAAAATCGGTATAAGTACTACAGATTTATGGCAGTATTTTAATATTACATGTTGAGTTGAAATTTGAGCTGGATTCATTAGGTGACAAGTATGACGCAACGTTGCTGGACTTTGCCCAACATATTGCGTGACACTGACACGTGGCACTAACAAATCTCGTGTCGCGCGATGTTGCGCCATGTCGAGCGAAGGTTGCACAATTTCGACAGAAGTCGCGTGATATTTGCCATTTGCCTAGTGAATCAAACAACGAATCCTACTATCATCGACATAAAACTAGTATAGTGCAAAATATTCAAAAAAGCATAACAGATTGAGTACCTATATGAGATTTAATCCAATATCCATCATACTCGTACAAGCCAAATAAATTGCAGTAACGTTACACTATTCACTAGCCTTTTGACTTTAGACCTTATTGTATTGAGATAAGGTTGGTTATGGATCGTCACGGACCAGCGAGGACCGGACACGTCGGCTGCATCCGTCCGAAATGGCCGCGGTTCCCCCGAGACAACAGCTAAATTATCACCAGTACTGTGACTGCAAGGGGTACAATGCATAGTTGATATGCATCGACTTCTTTGCGGAAACAGGGAAGGTAAGAAAAAGGGAGAAATAGCAAGATGGACGCGTATTAGTGAAATCATTGGTTGATGTCGATCAATTTTTTTTTGGTTTTTACCTTTTGAGAATAAACGAACAGACAGCATCATTGCGAGTATAATAGTACATCCCTCGGAATAAAAGAAAACTCCAAACGTCGTCTACAGCCTATTTGCGTCCTACTGCTGGGAACAAGCATCCTCGTGGATGGGAGGCAATGGGCTAATAGTTTCCGCGCTAACCCAGTCTTCGCAGATGTTAGTAGGTTTCCTCACAATGTACAATAGGTCTTAGAAACATCTAGAATTTAAGCATGTTTATGATGAATTTATACATGCTGACTGTACACAGCCAAGACAAAGATTATCATTATCATATTCCGAAAAAAAACTCTAATTACATACAAGCAGGGTTTCGAACTCACGATCGCCATTAGACAACCGCACTTGTACACTAGAAAGAAAGAAGAAAGAAAGAAAGAAAATACATTTATTTAACGTCACAAAATTACACAATAAAAATAACAAGCAAAATAAAAGACTTAAATACTAGGACGTTAAATAGGATCCCCACTCAGCATGAAGCCACAGCAAGGCACAGCAAGCTGAGGCGCTGATTTTCAGTGGGGACCTAACTTAAAAACTAACATAAGTGCCGACACAAACGCCGACAACCGGTATCAACTATGAAATAAACCTAAACAGTTAACAAGCGGAAACAACAAAATATAAAATAAATAAATACTAAATAAGTAAACCTAAACAGTTAACAAGCGGAAACAACAAAAAAGATAAAATAAACTGCAAAGAAAAACAAATATATAGGTGTAGGGTATACTACTACACTAGTTCTTCTTAAAAGTTAAGATACTCAGATACAATCTTGTACTGTGGACAGTAGATGGAAATAAATCGGTCCGACACCAGCTGCCTCTCTGCAGGACGTTGGGGAACCAAGTTCTATCTAAATATAATTAGTTTAAGGAGAGTAATTAGTCACATGAACTACCGCATAAGGAAATTACTTACTTACCTACTTACTCTTCATACTTCATACTTAGTGTTCATAGCCCAGCGGCGCCTGCGAGTCGGAAAACGATAACGCAAGTAAAGTAACGATGGTAGCGGTCAGTCTTTGGATGGGTGACCGCCTGTTTGAGTGGTTATGGTTACTATAAACGCGCGCGCGCGTGAGCGCTTCCCTGCTTTAAAAGACACGCTAAGCAGTTGATCTCGGCTGCTGTCTATGACAGTAGTCGTGAAGCCGTGTCGAGTCTCACTTGACAAAGGGGGGACAACTGTTACTTGCGTCCGCAGGAGCTACCTACCACAACCCTGCGCGTGGGCTGGGTGGTACTAAAAAGTGATGAACTCAAAGGCCAAATAATAATAATAATGTATGCCATACGAAAAAAAACCTACTTACTCCTCTGGCGCAACGATCCGAAGTGTGGTTTGGCCTCCATACCCATAAGGAAATTACAATAGAAAATTTGAGTGGCCTTTTCAGGTACAAACTCCTAGGTAAGCGTTTATTTCAAACTTTACTGCAGTACCTAAATATAGCATCTTGCGACAAATGAAGTGGTTGTGGGTCATCCCCACCTGTTAGGTACCGCCAATTTGTTACCAGTGGTAACAGCTGGGAATATTTTCCCCATCTTTTATAACTTAAGCACTCGGTGGTGGTGGTGCCTAGTATTTTAGTGGTAAAAGATGGGGAAAATATTCCCAGTGTAGTTCCCACTGGTAAAAGATGGGAAAAAATTCCAGCTGATACCACTGGTTACAATTTGGAGGTAAAAAGTGGGAATAACCCGTGGTTGTCTGTCATGCTTGTCGTTTTAGGGTTTTTTTTAAAGCTTTATATTAACTTGCACTGTTCGTATGTATGTATGTAAATAAGTTGTCCCTCAAAACTTGCAATCCATTTTTCAGTCACTTCCCGTTCTCCAATTGAGCTGAAGTTTTGCAAGCATCTGTATATCGCATGACAATACAATATTATGATGACTTGGAGCTGATCTGATGCTGGAGCTGGAAGGTGACCATAGGAACTCCGCAATATAACGACACAACCCCATCGAGTTTGGGCTCGTTAGAATCGTCTCAATGAGTTGTTGATGCTGGTATGCAGAAAAGTACAGTAAGCAATAAAAGCTTGTACCAAAAATAAAATTTTTGACAGAAATTTTCTATTAGTATGGCCGGCACTTGACAGCAACACTATTTTTTTCATTCATCACCTTGTAACAAAGTAGTTTGGTGCAAAAATGAACGAATTTTTGACGTTGATAATAAAATACTGTTAGTGTCGGTTAAATTATATTTCTTCCAGATTTCCGCAGAAAATAAGGTCGTTATTGTAGAAAAATTACGCATGGTGTTTTGACGTTAGGTGCAAAGACACTGAACGATGGCATAAGTGCATATTATAGACATTTTTGGCGACACACGCTTTTGTAAATAGTACGTTTATCTACCAAAAATCAGTGGGAAATTAACGTACGGAGTAGAAATACTGTATAGTTATGCTACGACAAAATGGCCGGTAGTTGAGGCTTCCATCGGACGGAGTGGCGCTGCACTCACTAGGGACGGTTTCGGGAAATCGACGGGATTCAAAATCAACCCCAACTCACGTTGTACATCTAGTAACTTGACCCCTACATTTGTAACAGGTATGTGTAATTGGAGGTCAGATTTACACTGGTTGTCTTGAGACGACTAGTCGGCTGAATACCGCCAAGAAGTCAGCCTTCGAGTCTGGGTATTTTAGGACTCTGTTGCCTAACAATTCTACGGTATATTGCCAACGGTAGTCTGTAAGTGTCAAGGGGTTTTACCCGCAACCTATATCGCTACTAGATGCCCGCGCGACTTCGACTGCGTATTGAATAATATGTGACACGTAATATTTATACATACATACATACATACATATAATCACGCCTCTTTCCCAGAGGGGTAGGCAGAGATCATGGATCTCCATTTGCTACGATCCTGACAAACCACTTTCGCTTCATTCACTTTCATAACATTTCTCATACATGCTCGTCGGTTTAGGGTACTTTTGACCTGTAGGTCGATCACGTAACGCATTGTACGAACGTCAGGTAGGTCTAAATGTCACTTTTTATATGGAAAATTGACAGTTAAATTGTACCGACTCGCGTTTGGAACGTTACGTGATTACCCCTCCGGCCTTTTTGTAAGATTTCTCGAATTTGATCGGAGAAAGTTCAACTAGGTCTTCCCCTTCCAACTTGCCCTTCCACTCTTTTTATATACATTATCTTCGTTAATCTTCTTTCATTTCGTAATATTTATAAAATATTATAAATAAATGAGTATGTGTATGAGTATTTCAAAGAACGCCGTAACCATCCAAAAGGTCTTTTCTACACGCAGGTGTTTTTTTTTTTATCGGATTAGCGTTTCCGGGTATTACCCATTACATTAAAACTTATAAACTTACAAAGTTACTATCTCACAGACGTTTCCTCTTTTTACAAGCTTTCTATTAACTTGCAATGTATGTACAGTCGCCATCACATACATAGGTACACTATAGGTGTTCAAAAATATCGGCACATGCATTAGGCCTTGAAAATAGAGGTGTGTTCCGATGTGACGTGCTTGTTTGGTCCGATGTATGTGATGGCGACTGTACAGTCAACGGCATCGTTGGCGGCCGTTTTCGCACCGATGGCAACATCTTCAACCTAGCCAGGTTGCGGGCACGCAGTAAAGTGTCGCATGTAATGATCACCGAAATCATGTATGCGGACGATCTATGCTTCCTTGCGCAAAACCCAGGTGACCTGCAACAGCTTGTGACTGACTTCCACGACTCCTGTTGCAAGTTTGGCCTAAAGATCAGCATTAAAAAGACGGAAGTAATGTCTTTAGGCATTCACGGTCGCGAAACACTGGATGTCAAACTTGGCGCAGATGTGTTGAAGCAGGTGGACAAATTCCGCTACCTGGGTAGCGTAATAACATCTTCGTGCGACCTTGATACCGAGATCAACAGCAGGATCAGTGCTGCTGCTGCAGCGTTCGGTAAGCTAGATGCCAAGATATTTCGCTCGCATGACTTGAAAGTAGGCACAAAGGTCTCCATATATATGGCAATTGTGCTGCCTAATCTCCTTTACTCATCTGAAACGTGGACCGTATATCGTCGTCACACCCGCACATTAGATCGATTCCACTTAAAATGCCTCCGTAAAATCTTAAAGATCAGCTGGCCCGACCGTATACGGAACACCGAAGTTTTGCGGAGAGCTAACGTAGGTGGAATCGAAGCCTATCTCATGAGACGACAACTTCGCTGGGGCGGCCACGTTTCAAGGATGGCGGCGGGTCGAGTGGCAAAGCACATCTTTTATTCGGAACTTGAGGAGGGCAAGCGAAAGCATGGCGGACAACTCCTCAGGTACAAAGATGTGCTTAAGCGTCACATGAAAAATTGTGAAATTGACCCATTGCAGTGGGAGAACCAGGCAGCCAACCGCCAGAAATGGAGATCTTCAGTTAAAATCAAAACATCCACCTTTGAATCCCGTCGACGTATGGCTCTTGATTTCAAACGGGACGAGCTGAAAGCCCGACCACCTGCGGCGGTCAGCTATAACTTTGTGAATGGTGTGCTCACGTGCCCGTTGTGTACTCGGGTCTTCGTAAATAAGATCGGCTATGTGAGTCACACCAGAGCACATGAACGACATCAACGCCAGAGTTGAGGCAGTCGCCGAGGCCGAAACCGGTCAGGAGACATAGGATATTATTATGATGAATCAATGGCCGCAAAAATATCTGACACGCTCAAACGACTCTGGGGATAAACTTGTCATCAGATATTTTTGCGGTCTTTGTTCCATCATAATATTGATACCGGTGACTGTTCCTAACTATTTAAGTATGTAGTTTGTTCAGGTGGAATCTTGCAACTTAATTTTGAAGCAGATGTCTTCAAACGATTGAGCTGAAATTTTGGGTAAAGGTATAGTTTGGATGACGATTCAATATTATGGTACCATCGAGCTGATCTGATGATGGAGACAGAAGATGGCCATGGGAATTCAGTACTTAACCGACGTGACCCCGTTGAGTTTGGGCTCGTTAGAATCGTCTCAATGAGTGGGAAATAAAAGCTTGTACCAAAAATGTTTTTTTTTACAGAATTTTATTAATATTAAGTATATATAAATAAATTGATTTAAATGAGTTGCAAGCAAGTAATTAACACAAGAACACGCTTCTCACAAGTCAAGGAACTACTTAGAAAAATGATGAGTGTAGTAGGTATTATATAAACATTTCTTGTGTAATAGCGCTCTGGGGGTCTATTCAAGAAACGTATTGAATTCTAGAAAAGTTTTATACTTGTTACATGCCTACTATCCTACTAACATAAAACATATACCAATTCAATAGACTCGGTCACGAAGAGCCCGACCCCACAATGGCATGAAAAATAACATATACCTACCTATGTTATACTCGTGTGTACCACCCTACCGCCTCTACAATTTATTTAAATAAAAAACGACAACCAAACGTCAATCAAAGCGTAAAACGGAATACATCCAGCGCAAAGCGCTCACGCAAATATAAAAATGTCCCAACAAAAATTTACAAACACAAAAAGAAACGTTAAATCACATTCGCGAAGTAAGGAAGCTTTTATACGAACAACGTTCAACAACACTATTGTGTCGAATGACGGAGCCGCGAGTGGAATGGGCACGTTCACGGGTCGCGGGGCTCGAATGGATACTTCGTGTATTTCATGCTGTCCTGTCCTGGTATCTTACGGTTAAAAATGTTTTAAAATGAAGTACGAAACATGCGAAAGTTATTGTTACCTTATACGTTTTTTACCACATTTGTGGAAATAGCGGCCCGCTTTTTGGTAAGCGTTTACCGCTTAGCTTGCGGATGTCAAACCAGTTTAAATGAAATTGGAATGGAGATAGTTTGAACCCAGGAGAAGGACAACACTCTATTGTGCTCCTAATGATGGACACAATAATCGGGAACCCGAGAGGAGGTTACACTCAGTGTACAGTGCCCCCAAGTCGGATATTTTATGTTGTCTTGGTAGTGCTGGTGTACCATGTGTTTTTTTTAAACGAAAGAGTTTGGGCAAAAATTCATTCACGTCGTATATTCGGCTGTCCGGCTTTTATTCTCTACAGTTCGCATTTCTCAGCATTTCTATAATTTTGTGAGCAGGATCGAAAATGATAATATATATATATTTTGTCGATTTCGTTTTTGGATTAATTTCTTTTTAGGGTTCCGTACTCAAAGAGTAAAACGGGACCCTATTGCTAAGACTCCGCTCTCCGTCCGTCCGTCCGTCCGTCTGTCTGTCACCAGGCTGTATCTCACTGATACCGTGATAGTTCCAGTTGAAATTTTCACTGATGATGTATTTCTGTTGCCGCTTTAACAATAAATACTAAAAACAAAATAAAATAAATATTTTTATTGACAATGGTACGGAACCCTTCGTGCACGAGTCCGACTCGCACTTGGCCGGTTTTTTTATTGTTACTGACTCGCGAGATCTACGGCTCACAGAGGCACTAGGTTTTATTCATGGCAGCTGGCCGTTACACAAGTATTTTATTTCATTCTTCAAATAACGGGTCTGTTCAAATGGGTACGGTTTTCTCAGAAGCCCAGCAGTATTAATCGATTCATAACCTATCAGGGTTCTACAGCAGACTTCAACCACTGCAATTTCCCAGAACGTATATAAATAGAGATAATAAATCGACTAAAGCAGTAAATAATATACCCTTGAACTAAGCGTTTTGTTATTACTCCAAAACAAAAGTCCATTTGCGTTTTCAAACTATTTAAAACAAAAGAGTGGACGAACACAAAGGGGACTTTTCATAATGGAACATTATTTTACTGTCTCGAGTGCTCTGCTGGCCTGGTACTTGTTGAGTTAGCGCTATTGTGCGGGATAAATAATTTCTTTAGTTTTAATTGAAAGTTAACCGAGTCAAGTTATATTATGCCTACTCGTATATATTTACGTTGCTACCTTTTGAAGTAAGGAATGCGATTTATTTTTCATTTTTTTATTTAATCCAGGCTATACTCTGTTTTTATACTAAAACTAGCTGTTGCCCGCGACTTCGTCCGCCTAGAACATGTTATCGTCTAAATGTTTGTTCAAGGAATGAATTAAAAAAAAAACATTGAAATTAGTTTTGTTGTCTTTTAGTAAACAGTCTAAAACCGAAGTTACAAATCTCTTACCTTCAAAATGTCTTGCTCTCTATACAAACTTAGAACCCTCTTTCAACCCTCATAGTATAAGTCTGAAACCGTCGTTACATTTTTTTTACTTTAAAAATGTCTTGCTCTCTACATAAACTTCGAACCCCCTTTTAACCTTCTTAGGCGATAAATTAAAAAAAAACGCTGAAATAAGTTTTGTGATCTTTTAGCAAACAGTCTGCAACCGAAGTTACAAACCCTTACATTAAAAATTACTTGCTCTCCATACAAACTTGGAATCCCCTTTAGAGGTTGAATTAAAAAAACGCTGAAATAAGTTTTGTAGTCTTTTGAAAAACAGGCTAGGATCGAAGTTACAAATCTCATACTTTAAATTTTTCTGACTCTCCATAGGTACCAACTTTGAACCCCCTATTAACGCTTCTCAAGGAAATATTAAGAAGAAGAGTTTATTTTGTTGTAATCAGCATTTTTTCTACAAACTATCAAGTATCTAAGCTCAATAAAAGTGTTTCCCATACGAATCTTGCACCCTTTTTAACCCCTTAAGGGGTGGAATTTTCCAAAATGCTGAAAGTACTTTAATAATATTCTAATAAGTAAGCTTTCTACAAAGTTTTAAGCTTCTATCTCAAAAAAGAGTTTCCCTCATACAAACTTTGCAACCCTTAGTAACCCCCTCAGGGGTGGAATTTATCAACACGCTGAAAGTACTTTATTTATATTCTAATAAGTAAGCTATCTACAAAGTTTAAAGTCTCTTGCTAAAAAAAGAACGTTGCCTCCAAACAAATGTTGCACCCTCTTTTAACCCCCTTAGAGGCGGAATTTTCTAAACCGCTGAAAGTATTTTTTTTATTTCAATAAGTCATCTTTCTACAAACTTTTAAGCTTCTATCTCAAAAAATGTTTCCCTGGTACAAACTTAAAAACTATTTTTAACCCCCTTAGGGGTGGATTTTTTTCAAAACGCTGAAAGTACTTTTTTTTATTTCAAAAATATATCTTTCTACAACTTTTAAGCTTTCATCTCAAAAAAGAGTTTCCCTCATACAAACTTTGCAACCATTTTTAACCCCTTAGGGGTGGAATTTTCCAAAACGCTGAAAGTAATTTAATTCTATTCTAGTTAGTAAGCTTTCCACAAAGGTTTAAGTCTCTAGCTAAAAAAACATGTTTCCTCCATACAAATGTTGCACACCCTTTTAACCCCCTTAGGAGTGGAGCTTTCTAAAATTGAATTTTTCAAAACGCTGAAAGTACTTTAATAATATTCTAATAAGTAAGCTATTTTCAAAGTTTTAAGTCTCTTGCTAAAAATAAACGTTGTTTCCATAAAAATGTTGCACCCCCTTTTAACCCCCTTAGGGGTGGAATTTTCTAAAACGCTTTCAGCGCAAGATGACTTATTTCAATAAGTCATCTTTCTACAAACTTTTAAGCTTCTATCTCAAAAAAAGTTTCCCTGGTACAAACTTAGAAACTTTTTTTAACCTCCTTAAGGCGACGTGTGCTCCCAAAACGGATTTTCAAAAAATCGTAGCTCTTGTTTGGATTATAATACGGCTGCCCTAAATTTAATTAGCAATCTTGAGGCCTTTTTTCGAGGGAAATCAGGTATTCGAATCCTGAGTTTTTGACTTTCGCTCAATAGAAAAAAATCACGAACATAGGTCTAAAATACACTTAAAAAAATTCTAACAAATTATGCACAACAGCTAAACATATTACAATTGGTCCTTAAAATCGGCAATGTCATGTTTGAAGGAAATCAGCTAATACTTTTTTTATTTATTAAAACGCACAAAGAAATAAAATTAAAAAACATGATATCTGCGCTTCCAAACACGCACTTCCATCTCGCTCACGCTTATGCTCAGTGAGAGGGAGAGAAGACCACGAACCTACGTCCCCTTAGGGGTGGATTTTTTTCAAAACGCTGAAAGTGCTTTTTTGTATTTCAATAAGTAATTTTTCTACAAACTTTTAAGCTTCTATCTCAAAAAAGAGTTTCCCTCATACAAACTTTGCAACCCTATTTAACCCCCTTAAGGGTGGAATTTTCTAAAACGCTGAATGTTATTTTTTTTGTATTTCAATAAGTAATCTTTCTACAAACTTTTAAGCTTCTATCTTAAAAAAGAGTTTCCCTGATACAATCTTTGCAACCCTATTTAACCCCTTAGGGGTGGTATTTTCCAAAACGCTGGAAGTACTTTATTTTTATTCTAATAAGTAAGCTTTCTAAAAAAGGTTTAAGTCTCTAGCTAAAAAAACATGTTTCCTCAATACAAATGTTGCACTCCATTTTAACCCCCTTAGGGGTGGAATTTTCTAAAACGCTGAATGTTATTTTTTTTTGTATTTTAATAAGTAATCTTTCTACAAACTTTGAAGCTTCTATCTCAAAAAAGAGTTTCCCTCATACAAAACTGCAACCCTTTTTAGCCCCCTTAGGGGTGGAATTTTCCAAAACGCTGAAAGTACTTTATTTGTATTCTAATAAGTAATGTTTCCACAAAGTTTTAAGACTCTAGCTCAAAAAATAAAGTTTTTTCCATACAAACATTGCACCCATATTTAACCCCTTAGGGGTGGAATTTTCCAAAACGCCGAAAGTTCTTTATTTTTATTCCAATAAGTAAGCTTTCTACAATGTTTGAATTCTCTAGCTAAAAAAAAATGTTTCCTCCATACAAACGTTGCACCCCCTTTTAACCCCCTTAGGGGTGGAATTTTCTTAAACGCTGAAAGTAGTTTTTTTGTATTAAGTAATCTTTCTACAAACTTTTAAGCTTCTATCTCAAAAAAGAGTTTCCCCCATACAAATTTTGCAACCCTTTTTAGCCCCCTTTAGGGGTGAAATTTACCAAAACGCTGAAATCACTTTATGTGTATTTTATTAAGTAATCTTTCCACAAAGTTTGAAGACTCCAGCTCAAAAAATAAAGTTTCCTCCATGCAAACTTTGCACCCCTATTTAACCCCTTTAGGGGTAGAATTTCCAAAAATCCCTTCTTATCCGTCGCCTACGTTATAAAAGGTAGTATGGGTGTAAATTTCAAGTTTCTAGTTTCAGTAGTTTCGGCTGTGCGTTGATGATCTGTCAGGAAGTCTTCTTTTATATATATAGATTAATCTTATAATCTGTTTGGTCGTTTTTCTGTGATTTAGTAACAGACATCCAAACTTTCGCATTTTTAATATTATTGTAGGATATTTGTTTGTATGATGGATAGAGTCACGAATAATTGATTTTTTTCTTCCAAATATATACGAACTCTCAATTTTCTGGATAGTTAGAGCAGAGCTAAGTACTGAATAATGGATTTACAATGTACATGTAGTAGACAAGTAGAGATCGGCTGACATCCGCAACTTCGCCGCGTATTAACAATTTACCAGCAACGAAACTCGTGAATAAAATATAATGTATACGTTACATTAGTCGGCCTGGAAGAAAAAAAAATTACGGTCGCAAGGACAAAGGTTAGGGCACACCGTCTAGGCCCAGCCAGTCACTCAATTTTACCACCATACAGAACACTGCTGCCATAATACGCGCAATGTGGGTCGCCCACTGTTACTTAAGTTTAGCGTTTCGGAGGGCTATCGGTTACCTTGGTTCTGCTGCGATCACGCAGAGAAACTTCCAGCATGTGTACGTTTGTTTTTCGATATTAAGGTATAGATGTGTACACCTACACGTATTTATTTACTTCGTTGGACTATATTTTAATTCTTTTTTCCGATTGGTTTGTGTTTTCCTTGTCTACCGGCAAACGGACATCTCGTACCCGATGGACGATACAACTCCACAGACTTGAGGATTCTCTGTGACATCAAAATGCGAATTCAGGCCAAGATTGAAGGTCAATAAAGTCACGAGCGAAACCTTGCCACGGCCGTATCCGATCACAAAACTATTTAAACATCACAAAAAATCGTTTTTGGGCACACATATTTCGGCCGAACATAAGGTCTGACAAGAGCTAAGAATTAATGAATACTCCATGCTACAAGAGGTGATTTCTTCGTAATAGATATTAAACTAGATGAACCGTTTATATGTAGATGCTATGTTCTCTTCAGTACCATTAACATATCACATAACAAAATACAGATTCCTATTATTTAATAGTATAGTATTATATACTATTATTCAATAGTATATGTAAAATAAAGGAACAAATAAATATTAATAAGTATTTTGTCAATCCGGGCGCAGCCAAGTTAATCTTTTTTTTTTTTTTTTACTTTGGGAAATGCCTTTACGTATCGCACCTAGCCGAGGTACTAGGATAGGTATGACGGGCTTCCGGGAACCCCCCGGTCTACCGTCTAAAACCACCAAGGTATGCCCTCTCTGCCGTGTAGTAAGGGCGTCATGGGATCGCGAACATTTCACCACGACGCCCCTCGGCAACAGCCGCAGCTGCCCTCACTACTGAGGCAAAAGCCCCCCCCTATCGTCGTAAGCGTGCAGGGCGACACCACACGCTTCCTCGCCTCACAAGACTTCTGGGAACCAAAGGACGCCGGGAGAGGGTGATAGACCTCGGATTCACCCTCTCAGGTCCCCTTGTAACTTTTTATAGAGGTTTTCTCCCTCGCAGTCACGACTCGGCCCCGGCCCTACGGTCGCAGCCCCCGCGCCTAGCATAAATCTTCTGATAGCAGAGGATTTGTCAGGGTTCCGGGTCCGTTATTTATTATAGAGGCAAACGGCAATGGCGGCTCCCTCACTTGCCGTTGTCTCCAGGGCGCACCGGCCAAAAGATACTACCCATTCCTGCGGATCAACTGAATCAAGAGGAATCGGTAGAGTCCAGACACTCGAGGAGGTTACCCGACGTAGCGCCCCAAGTTACCCGCTAACCTACCGCGTTCCGCAATCATTACAACTTAGATAATTTACTTTGAAAACAAAGTTTTAACCGACGAAAAATCAATCATCCCCTATTTTCGTACCCTTAGGGTTGGTTTTTTTTTTCAAATTGATATGGGACCAACTTTGGGTTATACCCTTTCCAATAAAAAAAGAATTATCAAAATCGAACTACTCTGTAAAAAGTTATGCGTGGTCATACATAAAAAAATATATATATACGCGTCGAATTGAGAACCTCCTCCGTTTTTTTCGTTGGTTGAAAAGTTGAAATACACCCGACATTTTCATTTTAAATCAGTTCAAGTTCAATATATCAAAAACGGCTGAACCGATTTTGTTGAAACGTAGCTATAAACCATCTCGTTCACGAATATAAAAAAAAACTGGCCAAGTGCGAGTCGGACTCGCACACGAAGGGTTCCGTACCATATTCAATAAAAATGTTTTTTTTATTTTGCTTATAGTATTTGTTGTTATAGCGGCAACAGAAATACATAATCTGTGAAAATTTTAACTCTCTAGCTATCACGGTTCTTGAGATACAACCGACAGACAGACGGACGGACGGACGGACGGACAGCGAAGTCTTAGTAATAGGGTCCTAATACGGAACCCTAAAAAACCGCATTCAAATCGGTCCATTCGTTTAGGAGCTACGATGCCACAGAGATCACAATAGATCAGCGATGGTCACAGTGATACAAGGGCTTTGACAGCCTGGAAGCCACTACCAGAATAATAATAATACGATGCCACAGACAGACACACACACAGACACACATATACATTGACACACAGACACACAGATACACAGACACACAGACACGTCAAACTTATAACATAACACCCCTCTTTTTACCTCGGGGGTTTAAAAGTGGTGTTCACATGAAGGTTGATTTTATTTTCATATATAACAATCTTCATAATACTTCCATAAATACTTGTTACATCAATAAGTACCTAACGCTAACTTCTTGCCAATTCATATCTGATTGATGTAACAAAAGTTCAAAGCCAGAAATACGTTTTCTTCAACGAAGCAATATCAGGGATATTTAATAGTGCCAAGAAAATCGGGACCCCATATTTTATATGTATATTTTATCTGAGACACAAAGCTTTGGGATAATAGCGTAACCTTTTGTGGTGTATGACACATTTTTCCTTTTAGCATACAGGCTCAAAGGACCGTTTGTTTTGGAAATTATATCGGAGTCCTAAGGGCGTCGTTGGATGGAGTTTGTAGATTGAGTTAGGTTTGGGGATGGACATACTAGTCAGAGTGGTATTAGCGTTGTTCTGTGATGTACGATGTGTTTTTCCAGATTTCCGATAAAAACGCGACCACATGTTTTCGAAGCTTGTTACTAAAATAACGTGTGGGTTTATTATTGTAAAAAGTTTGTCTATTAAATACTTACTTACAACTTTGTTGCAATAAATAACCATTTTTAGGGTTCCGTACTCAAAGAGTAAAACGGGACCCTATTACTAAGACTTCGCTGTCCGTCCGTCCGTCTGTGTGTCACCAGGCTGTATCTCAAGAACCGTCGAAGCGTTCATAGCCCGGCGGCGCCTGCGTATCGGAAACGATAACGCCGGTCAAGCAAAGACGGCAGGGGTCAGTCTTTGGATGGGTGACCGCCTGTTTGAGTGGTTACTATAAATGAGCGCTTCCGTGCTTTGGAAGGCACGCTAAGCATTTGATCCCGATTGCTGTCTGTGACAGTAGTCGTTAAGCCGAGTTAGAGGCCTTCGGGCGACTTAAGAACATCTAACAGTCGAGTTGCCCACTCACTTGAGAAAGGGGGGACAACTGTCACTAGCGTCCGCAGGAGCTACCTACCACAACCCTGCACGTGTCCCCTGGGTGGTACTAAAGAGTGACAAACTCAAAGTCCAAAAATAAATACGATTAAATTAAATCTCAAGAACCGTGATAGCTAGAGGGTTGAAATTTTCACAGATTATGTATTTCTGTTGCCGCTATAACAACAAATACTAAAAAACAAAATAAAATATTTTTTTAAGGGCGGCTCCCATACAACAAACGTGATTTTTTTGCCGTTTTTATAGATAATGGTACGCACTTGGCCGGTTTTTTGTTTAATTTGGTTACTGACTTTACAAATATGAAGCTTTCAAATTAAATACCAGATTTAATCCACCTTACAAATTTTCAAACCCAATTGGTATTAATATAATTAGGAATTTGTATTACTTCCTGACTCAATTCGAGGTTTGTTGACTTACACTACACCAATGACTTACACAAAGACGTATTTGGTGGAATTTGTCTAGTGTGGCATTTGGTACAGCCTATTTCGTACATTATAAAATCTTTTTACAATATTCACCGTCGTAAAATTTGTTTTAGGCAATGAGCTGGCAATTTAATGCTGGCTCTATGTTTCTATTAAATATGTACCTACTGTTTCTGGTGAACAATAAATAATATTTGTATTGTATCTATTGTACAGTCGCCATCACATACATAGGTACACTATAGGTGTTCATAAATATCGGCACATGCACCCTAATGCCTTGAAAATAGAGGTGTGTTCCGATGTTTGTCTACTTCTTCTCGTGTCGATGGCTTCAGATTGTGCGGGACCAGAATGTGGCGACGCTTATCGCCCTGTCTGTCGCGTCTCGAAGGTCTTGCTTAGAGCAGGCGTGCGGGCACGCTGGGCAAGACAGCATGTGCTCCATCGTTTGTGGGACCTCACCACACGGACATTGGGCGTCTGAGCTACTTAGGGGCCTTAGGGCGCCCAACTTCAGCATGTTCTCCTTGCTGCGACCGACCTTGTCCGATGTTTGTGACGTGCTTGTTTGCTCCGATGTATGTGATGGCGACTGTATTGTAATGTCTCATTTTCTTCAATTCCAGGGTTTCATGCCGCAAAAGGAACCCTTTCAGGGTCAGTATATTGTCTAACTCTCAAGACTCTTTGTCTCGAAAACACGTGGAAGTATCAAGTTGAAATTAATATTAAAGGCCTCTACACACCGGTCGCGGGCACGGGCCCGCGCAAGTTGTAAAACATTGAAAATAAACTTCAAACACACATCCAACGCGAGCTCGCGGTCCCGCCGCGGGCCCGCGGCGGGCCCGCGTTCGATGTGTGTTTGAAGTGTAGTTTCAATGTTTTTACAACTTGCGCGGGCCCGCGCTCGACCCGCGCACGCGACCGGTGTGTGGAGGCCTTAAATCTCAAGTCTGCAGTCCCTTCGAGTTGTAAAAACCAAAACTTTCAAGTTAGCAATCAAAAGATCCGTCGATTATGCCGCATATTTTGATTGTATGTATACATATAAATACAATCAAAATATTTGGCGAATCAATAGTTACAAATTCACAGTTTTCTTAATCATTCCGTTACTTAAAATTTTAGGTAAAAAATTCTGAATGCTGTGAATTTGTACCTACATTATATAGTTTAAATTTAAATACTGTTTGAATGCAACCAGCGTAAAGGGACGCCCAGATGCCAGTAATCACTTCGTTGCAGGGGATCAGTTTGATTAGCTACAAATCATGCGAGTACTTTGAGAATAGCGGATCGATTCAAAACATTTTGAATTAATAGTCGATATTCGGTGACGACATGGGCGACCCGTTTTGTCAAATTCTATTGTCCAAAGCTCACGAGACTTTTCTATATTATGAATTACGCCTTAATCGGGTTGGCTTATTATTATTCAGAACAACAATAGCAATATATTGGACCCGTCTGCTCCAATCAGCCGAAAAACCAACTTATCCAATAAGAATTGGCAGGGTTATTCTGTAACCGGTGGGCGGTTTTGCTTCTACCTCGGTTTGAAAAGTATAACAGTGATAATTTAAAATGGCATTCGAGTTTATATTTAATCTGTCGTTTGCTTTTACCCGTTCTTATCAGAAAATTTACGATTTCACCCGAAATCTAATATTTTTCTAAGAGCTTTCGGACTGTAGGTTTATGTTTGCAATTACGCAAAGGCATCACATCAAATGAAATGTTAATGTATACCTGAATTGCATATTCATTTCTTGTAACCGTCCTTTATCGCCCTTTATTTTGATACGTATAATATCCTTTGAATGTTTTTTTGCTTTCAGATCGTACAATATAGCCTACAGAATCCGCCAATTTATTTAAACATGACATTAATTTGTAGTGGAATACAAAATCATACACATGAACTCTCGAAATATTTCTGGGGCAGTGTTGTAACAGGCTGTCAAATGCAAATCTGTGGAAACCTATTACAAAAGCCAGCTTTGGTTTAAAAATCCTTGCTTTCAAAATATGAGTAGTAAAATTTAAATTACTTTAATAAGAGCAACTCCATACCGATTTATGTCATACTTCTACACAGACCTTTTCAAAAGTATCGAAATGGGAGCGGTTCAATTGTCATAAAATCTTTGTGTATAATTTAATGTAACATATGTCCGAAACACATGATAATCGATTACCATAAAGACTATTATCATAATTTTAGTAAGTATATAAAACTCGTATAACATAACAACTCTTGCTATAACGTTCAAACAGCATAAAACAAATATCATAATTTCATACAAAATTATGATATTTGTTTTTTTTATGCATCTGAATTATGACTTATGACAACTGATCATTATGTTTTATGAAGATAAGAAGATAAATCATTTATTTGTCCAACATAGGTTACAGGATGTTACAATGTTATGGTCAGTTTCACTATGTGGCGCCTTGCGGCTTACAAATTGTTGAGCATGCATGTCAAAATCACTATCATTTATAAATTCATTAATGGTGTAATAACTTTTATAAGTTAGAACATTTTTTAGGGCTATCTTAAATTTATGTAGTTTATCTATTGAATGTAAACATTTTGGTAATTTATTAAATATTTTTGGAGCCATTCCGACTACATTTTTTTGGAATAAGGTTGTTTTGGGTATCATTGGGTTTGTTATTGTATGACGTAAACGGGTGCTATTAAAGTTTAGGAACAAATGGGAGTTACATTTCACGAAAACACACATTTCATAGATATACAAACTAGGAAGAGTTAGTATCTTAATTTTTTGAAAATAGGGCTTACAAGATTCCAAAGAACTAATACCACATACAGATCTTAGACACCTTTTCTGCGCTCGAAACGCAATTTCTCGATCGGTCGAGTTCCCCCAGAATATTATGCCGTATCTTAACGTTGAGGTAACAAATGCGTGGTATGAGGTAAGCACTGCAGGTAGATTTACTTTTTTTCTTAGATTATATAATGCATAGGAGAATTGATTAAGTTTCTTACATATAGAGTCAATTTGATATTTCCATGTCAACTTATTATCTATATTTAATCCAATGAAATTATGCTAAGTGTTATTATAAAATTAGTTTTATTGCAACTTGATCACTTTAGACGGACGATTTTTTTGTAATTAGTTTTTATTTTTTTTATTTGTTATTTAGTATTAGTAGTTTTTAATTTAATTTAAGTCGGTTTGTTTTATAATATTTTGTAAGCTTATGATTATTTTAGCTTCTTATAAATAAAATAAATAAATAAGTTAATTCAGTTATAGTCAGATGCAATACTACAGTGGTGGATTTTTTAGACTTGGTCACTTATACAAGTTGAGATGATGATATTCGTTTATATGAAAAATCTAATGATAGACATTGTTTTTATACAAATCATTACATACCCTAAAGAAATACTTGTATTCTAGACACGTCAGCCATCATTAGTATTCTTAACAATTTGCTTTTATTCGTTTCCGTATATTTTTGTCTTTGACTTCTGGGAATTTTCTTAATTTACAATGATTTCCCCGAAACTTTGATTATTTATTTATTTAAACTTTACTGCACAAGACACAGTTATGTACAAACGGCGAGCTTAATCCTAAATGGAATTATCTACCAGCTAACCATTGCATTTGTGTAGGTTCTCCATACTAGTATTGTACGCACTCGCTTGCGACTGAAATAAACGCTATAGTCACGCCAAACCCGTGGTAAGGGTACAGGCCTTTAATATGTGTTAGTTTGTCTGCAATGGTAAGTTTTGTTGTATCGGCGCGTCCTCTCAATTGCTTGATTTCTTATATTTTATTTTTGTTTACACACATTATACTTATTTGAGTCTGAGTTCGTTCAAGAATATTAAGAACGCGAATGGGTCGATTTTTATGGTAATTCAATAGAAAGTGAAACCGGATTATTTTCTAGTGATCTTTACTATACAATATAATTATGATATTTTATATATATCATACCTACATAATGTATGTTAATACATAGTTGAGCTACGACCACCGAGGAAAATTGTATTTCACTTGGAAAATCGAAACGGGACTATTTATTATTATTTTGTTTGTGGGCCTTAATGTGCCGCTTCGACCAGCAAGTGATCTATTGTGGCAGCCCTTTCTTTAGAGTTCACCGTTAAGTCCCGTTACTTCCAGGAAATTCCAGTTTCTTTGGGCGGTGATATTTTGTACTTCTTGGTGGGTGCACTATGTGCCGCCTCAGGTAGGTACTTCTTTTATGCATGAGTGGTCCGCAGTCTCCTCTGTCTCCTGGCAGAACCTGACTGACGGGACTAAAGCAAGGTGCCTATTCTGCAGTAGAATTGGATTTGCTATGAGTGTATTTTTAAAAATTCGTTAAAAATTGAACATAAATAAATAATACTGGAAATATAAAATAAACCAGCGTGTTCCTCTTTTCGAGTAGAATACAAGGAGCTAGTCAAATCATGGACTTAAAATTAAGAAATGTTGTCAATGAATAGGAACAATGGCATCACGTCGCATAAAACCATAGTTTTCTCTTTGCAGTACCAGGAAAACATGAAATAATTACAGCTCTCATAATAGGTCCGCCGGAGCTATTCGTTTCCCATTCACCGCGCGTCGGCCCGATACAAACCGTATCTAACATTATTAATATCGGAGCTTTTATTTTCATTAAACCTCCTATTTATTTTTATTTATCATACCCTCCAAAATCTCCAGACAGCAATATGAGTGAAATGATTTAGGAGGTATTTCGTTATTCGATGTCGATTGGAAATTCTTTATTGGTGTAATAAAGAGTGTTATTTTATTGTAAGTGCGTTGTATAAAGCGAATTGTGATTAGGGAGAGATTAATCGTGAAGCCTTAAAAACTTTTACACGTACATAAACTAATGTTTTAAATACGAAAGTAACTCTGTCCGTCTATCCTTTTTAGGGTTTCGTACTTAAAGAGTAAAACGGGACCCTATTACTATATAAGACTTTGCTGTCCGTCCGTCCGTCTGTCTGTCACCAGGCTGTATCTCAAGAACCGTGACAGCTAGAGAGTTGAAATTTTCACAGATTATGTATTTCTGCTGCCGCTATAACAACAAATACTAAAAACAAAATAAAGTTTTTTTTTAAGGGGGGCTCCCATACAACAAACTTGATTTTTTTTCCGTTTTTATAGATAATGGTACGGAACCCTTCGTGCGCGAGTCCAACTCGCACTTGGCCGGTTTTTTTTTATTATTCGCGTTTAAACAGCTGAACTGATTTGGATGAAAGTTGGTAAGGACACTAGAACACTGGGAAGGACATAGGTTAGTTTTAAGTGAGTGTGAAAGCTTCTGTGGGAGTACGCTAATGGGGAACTTGCATGGAACTTCAATTTCGTATAAATTGCACTCAATCGATGCGAATATACGTAAAGATATCATACAAAAGAAAAAAAAGCAAAAAAAAATTGTATTAGTTTTATCTCACGTTAAAATAACGATTTTTATATTATTAGATAAACTAACATTACAGTTACACAGAATATTAAATTAGAATAGTACATTTCTATGCTAGTGCGGAAAGTATGTCATTATTCCACGAGTGCCGAGATATCTTGCCACGAACCGTAGGCGAGTGGTAAGACTCGGGACCAGTGAAGAATGACATTTCCGCACGTGTATCGAACGACATTTTTTTAATACAGTTGCGAAAAAATAAGAAAAACAACAAGTAAGAACAGTATTAAAAAGTTTTTTTTTGAACTAGGTACTTCTTTATTTTTCAACTGTATTACAATGATGTTACAGAATTAATAATATAAAAGTTTCAAATTCCTTACTTGTTGTTTTTCTTATTTTTTTGCAATTGTATTAAAAAACGTCATTCGGATACACGTGGAAAAGTAAAAAGCACTAGTGCGCAAAATACAACTTTGCGCACGATTTGCAGCTACAAAAAGAACCACTTTTTGAGCAACTGTATTAAAAATGATATTTTGTATGGTAACAAGTAAACGCAAATTTTGTGGAGATAATTTCAAATTAATGACTTACTAAACCATAGTAAACGCGCCGAGAATTATATGCTGTGACGTCATAGCATAAGCCCGTTTAATGATCTCAGCAATATTGCAATTGAATTTTTCACATGTGTAAAGGGTTTTGATCATGAAAGAGGTGGATTTGTATGTAGGTACGTTAGTTATGTTCTGATGTGCTTGCTATTGGACTTTATTAATGCCTGGCAGGATGACGAAAAGTTTTTGGTAGCACTCCATCTGAGAGAATAGCCATATCCTATAAGTTAGAATGTAGGTATATGTTACCGTCAGATTTCATAATCTTGGTGGTTTCATAATGGTGTAATTATAAACTGTCGATAAATTGTGAACTGTCAAAACCTTTCACAATTTAACGCATTATTTTTTGTTAGTTTAAACTCTATTAATGTCAAAACGTGAAATTGTGAACGGAAATTAAATTGGCTTGCTACATAAATGTAGCATACCACAGATGTATGAATATAAGGAGATCGGACATGGCGGCCGATTTGTATAGAGTGAGCCTGTCGCAAGTACATTAACCCACACAACGTCCAAGTAATTGACAAGACAAAGCACGCACACATCTAAAACACACACACTTGTGTACCTACACGCTTATTTGACAATAAACGCGCATCATATCAGGCATTTTGGGAAAAAACGTAATATTCTCTGCGATCAGCACGCGTGCACAGTATGGCAGTGTATGCCCATTGAGCATACAGCTGCGACACGGCCGCCGGCGGCTTGTCCTCTCTCTAGTATTCTATGCTCTGAGTAGCATACCAATGGCGAACCTCGTTCCCATGTCGGCTAAGACGCGCTTCACTTATTGTTGCGACATAAATCAATGCGCGACTAACTGCCTCCCACAAGAAGGCAGTAAGACAGCAGGCGCGCTCTCAATGTTACTGCGTTTTGCGGAAATGGCGTTCTTAAACCGTACGCCCACTGTTGGCGCACGCCTCCACCGTCGTTTATCACGGAGTCATGGAAGATGCAGGCAGGAGAGTAGGTCCGATTAATGAGAAGAGAAGAATTTCAACAGTTGCACTTGTTAGGACCGTGAAATATGTATCTCACTTTTAAACACGTTTTAGAGTAACAGTACACAGTGAGCAGTTTTTAAAATACATTGTCACAGACGAGGATGTGGAAGTCACTACGATTGTGTAGTTTTACACTTTGTTTAAAACTAGTTTCTGCCCGCGACTATGTGAAACTCGTTTATATCGGAGCTCCATACAAAATTTCACCCCGCATGTCATCCCCTAAGGGGATGATTTCCCGGATTAAAACTATTATTTGACCTTTCTCGGAATCAACCTATCTCCATAAAAAAAAAATCTCAATAGGTTTAGCAGTTTAAGCGTGAAGAGGTAACAGCCAGAGAGACAGATAGACAAACAAACACTTTCGCATTTATTATTATTTAGTATTGATTTTACTCCTTATTTACAAAAATACGATACATTTTAGATACAAAGTAAATAAATGCATCATTACATCAACGTTGTATGCCCAAAACTGAACATTGCTCAAATCATCCAAGATTCATCCAGCATCACCAGTTTCGTAGGCAGTCACAACCAGTGACCTAATTGCGTGGAAAGAAAGAAAGAAAGAAAGAAATATTTTAATAACAATTGCTACAAGTCAGGGTACAATATTTATTTATATATGTCAAACTATATTTTATACCTTTAAATTATCATTGGTATACTAAAGAATTTTTCGTACGAATAGAATGACTCCTGCGTCAACCACTTTTTCAGTCTGACCTTGAATGCTGCGGTGGAAGTTGCATCTCTTACGGAGTCTGGCAGGCGATTGTAAATAGAGGGGCCCACATAGTACGCGGATCGCTCTGACTTGGCAAGTCTGTGTGATTCGGCGATCAGCCTTTTATGGTGTATATTACTGCGCAGGTTGTAGTTTGTGTTAATGCCTCTGCGCTTGAACATATCCAAGTTCTCGTGTGTGAACACTGAGATCTGGTAAATGAGTAAACAAGGCAGGGGCAGAATCTTGAGATCGCGAAAAAGGTCACGCGCTGGGGCATCCCTTGGCTTACCGGCCATCGCGCGGATGGCGCGCTTTTGCTGCGAGAACACACGCCTCCAGTCGGAGGCGCGACCCCAAAACTCCACACCGTAAGTCAGGAGCGAGTGCACTGTCGCGTAATAGCACTCTCGCACAGCAACCCTTCCCGTGGTCCGAGGTCGTCAAATTAATGTATTTTTGACCAGTTTTGTCCGTCCTCCTGCTGACCTGCTGGCTCCTGTGTACTGTGGCAGTGGCGGAAATATTGCACTTGCGGAAATCTTCGCGGCTGACAACGATATATACGTATTTAATATAATTACGTCGCTTTTTCGCTGGTTCATTGTGGCGAGACCATTCTAGGGATATTTTTTTCGTCTTCAATCTTGCAAGAGTGGACTAGACTATCTATTTGAATCTTACATTACGGTCGCAAATTCTCAGAGAACTAGATAGTTTCAACACAACCCGTTCGAGTCAGTCTTGAAATCTAGTAAGAAACTTCTCAACAGTACATATTTTTAAAAGCATATACCTAATTAAATAATATGTGGTAGATAATTACGTGGGCGGGGCACATTGCAGGTAGAACCGATGGCAGTTGGGGCGGAAAGGTTCTCGAGTGGCGACCACGTACCGGAAGGCGCGGCGTGGGTAGGCCCCCCACAAGGTGGCCTGATGACCTGGTAAAGGTCGCGGGAGTCAGCTGGGTGAGGGTGGCGCAGGACCGGTCATGTTGGCACTCTTTGGGGGAGGCCTATGTCCAGCAGTCTTTCGGCTGATATGATGATGATGAGATACTTACGTACAGAATTGATGTTTGACAGCTACTTTTGAATCATGGCATCCCACTCGCGCGCGCTCGCCGCATTTAAGTGCTTTTTCGTTCTAGCGCGAATTGGTGTATCGACACGTGGGTGTGCGAGGGCCGAGTTCAACGAAGCGGCAAGATAAACATGCCTTGTAAAAGTTAATATTAGTTGTCTATAGTTCATTCAACGTTTAAGTAAGAAAGGAAAACGGCATTCAGTAATCCAGCTTAGTTATTTTTTTTGTAACGAACGACGAATGTATAAGGACGACAATAGAAAAACATTTTCAACAGTCAAACAACCTGAATCGGAACAATTTCCCCCGCTTGCCACGCACCTCGACTACCTCGTATTACAAGTGACGACCGTTCCAAAAACTTATCTTAAGGTGGTGCTGATAAAGTTGCTGGTTGAGTGAACTGTTTACTCAAATACATGATTGAGGAAGTGGTTAGGAGATATTGAGCGTCTGCCAATAATACCGCGTAAGCCTCAGCAAAATAATATCCATTAGGAGTAATCCGCTCAGGATGTGTTGCTACATCATTTCCTGGATGAGTCCTTAATCTACCCAGAACAGGGTAGGTATCGAGGAATATTCGAGATGAATTTTAATTTTTGATATTGGCAAAAGACTTGGTATTTCAATTAGCGTGAGTCCGCTGGATGCGGGTGGCGCAGGACTGGTCTTTTTGGCACTCTTTGGGGGAGGCCTATGTCCAGCAGTGGACGTCTTTCAGCTGATATGATGATGATGACTAAAGGTGAGAAGTCTGTAAGATTTTAGCTTTGTAAGTTTATATGTTTTGTTTTTTTTTTTCACCTGCGTTTAAAATTGACTTTTTAGATAGTTATATTTAATTCCGCGGGTTTTCCTGCGCTCTTTGCATAACGCGGGCAAAGCCTCTCGGAATCTGAAATGGATTTCGTCGGTCATCTTTATATGCCGAGCCACACCGCATGCATGTGCAGCACGTGTACAGTCAAGTTCATAAATATATATACAATAATGTACGTTCCCAAAGGTTCAATCATATCTATGCAACCTTATGCCCTTAACAATAAAGTCGTGTTGACATGTTTTAGATCACTTTGTCCATGCCCATGTTTTCGAACTCGACTGTACAACCTGCGTTGTAAAGTATGAATCCTCATTAGACGTGCTCGTCTACGCATACGCATCCGGTTTGACATGTCTTAAGGGGTCTATACTTTACAACGCAGTGGTGCACATGCTGTAAGCGCTTCTGGTGTGCTCAGGCCTCAGGCCTTAAACCTGCAGAGTCATAAAGTAAACTAACTGTAATTTTTACCCTTATCTTTAAATACTACAATATGTAACTACATCATCATCATCATCATCATCATCATCATCATATCAGCCGAAAGATGTCCACTGCTGGACACAGGCCTCCCTCAAAGAGTGCCACAATGGCCGGTCCTGCGCCACCCGCATCCAGCGGGCTCCCGCGACCTTTACCAGGTCATCAGTCCACCTTGTGGGGGGCCTACCCGAGCCGTGCCTTCCGGTACGTGGTCGCCACTCAAGTACCTACATAGCTAAAGTACTCGTAAATTTGGCACTGGAATGGAAGGTAAATATTATTCTAAGCTAAATTAAATAAAGTTTATTATCAAGTTTATTTAATTAATTATTCTCAAATCTGAAGCACTCAAACAATTTAAAGGCGAAACGCGAATCTAGCTGAGAATTATATGTTTAAAATCGTAATCATGAATTTAATTTATTGCGTTTTAAAACTGGAGGTTGATCTAACTTATCGTGTTGTTTTCATTGGAACCCAGGGCTGGGGTTCTCTTCAAATATAGTTAGCTGGAGGGTGAGAGTCCCACATACCCCCTTATTATAGCTTACCCTATGCTGGGGGGATGTGTAAGAGCATTTCCACTCCGTAAAAAAAACCGGCCAAGTGCGAGTCGGACTCGCGCACGAAGGGTTCCGTACCATTATCTATAAAAACGGCAAAAAAATCACGTTTGTTGTATGGGAGCCTCCTGTAGCTTAGTTGGTAGTGACCCTGCCTACGAAGCCGGAGGTCCCGGGTTTGAATCCTGGTAAGGGCATTTATTTGTGTGATGAGCACAAATATCTGTTCCGGAGTCATGGATGTTTTCTATGTATTTAAGTATTTATTTATCTATATAAGCATGCTTATCGTCGTCTAGTACCCATAGTACAAGCTTTGCTTAGTTTGGGACTAAGCCGATTTGTGTAAGATTATAAAAGAAAAAAAATATATATTTATTTATTCTGGTTTTTAGTATTTGTTGCTATAGCGGCATCAGAAATACATCATCTGTGAAAATTTCAGCTGTCAAACTATCACTGTTGTTGAGATACAGCCTGGTGACAGATGGACAGACATACAGACAGACGGACAGCGGAGTCTTAGTAATAGGGTCCCGTTTTACTCTTCGAGTACGGAACCCTAAAAATGGCTGTAAGTCCGTCACGTCAGCGTCAGTCGTCAGTACTTTATTACAATAATTTGATGGTTTACTATCCATTTAGCAACACTACGGTATCAATTTTAATATGACATAACTACCCTATTGTCGCAGTTCGCAGCACACGAGCCAAGCTTATGTCAGAAATAAAATATGTATAAAATGGTTACTATTTAAATAAATCATTTTTTAGAAAATTTGAAAAGTCGAGCCTTAACGAATACCGCTTACGAGCTCTGTCCAACTAAACGTGTTCAGTTGCAGTCAGAATGGGTACGTAGCATTAAGTTAAATTCAATAATTCTTATGCACGAAATAAAATAATCAAAAATCAAGTATCCTCGCTCAACGCATCGGCCTGGCGATCCAGCGAGAAAATGCTGCCAGCGTCTTCGGTACCATGCCGCAGGGGCCATTTTTAGATACATTTTTGTTTTATTTAGATGTATTTTAGTTTTAGTTTAGTTTAATTATAGTGGTGTATTTATTAAATGAAATAAAAATGATAAATAATAATGTTTGATAATTTTTTTTTTAACCTTGTTATGAAACACAAGAAATATCCAAACTCAGCTGCCTTGGAATCTCCTCTATGCCGATGATGTGGTGCTTATAGCCAAAACCCCAGACGAACTGCAAACGTCCTTGTCTGCATGGGTAAATGCGCTCGAAAAATCAGGACTTAAAGTGAATAGGACGAAGACGGAACACATGGAATGCTGCTTTAGTAATGGAAACAATCTTAACGGGTCTTCTACAATCTACTACCCCGACGCAACTGCAGTTCCAAAGGTCACCCAATTTAAATACCTCGGCTCAGTGCTTACCCATGCTGCCGATATAGATGCGGATGTAAAGCATAGAATAAATGTTGCCTGGCAAAAATGGCGGTCATTAACAGGGGTTCTATGTGACCCACGAATGCCTATTCGCACTAAGGGCAAGGTTTACTAAACGGCAGTTCGGCCGGCTCTAATGTACGGCGCAGAATGCTGGACGGCAAAAGAGACGCATGTACAGAAAATACACACGACGGAAATGAAGATGCTAAGATGGTCAGGGGGAGCAACCAGGCATGACAAAATCAGAAACGAGTATGTTCGAGGTAGTTTCAAAGTTGCTCCAATACCAGAAAAGCTTTCTGAAAGCCGTCTTAGGTGGTATGGCCACGTCATGAGACGACCTGATGACTACGTTGTCAAACAGGCCTTAAACATCCCGGAACGTAAAAGAGGCACCCTTTTACATGGTGGACCAGCATGACCCGGCTTTTGAAAAAGGAACAATTACCAGACCCGACAACCCAAGACCGAGCGACTTGGCGCCGATTAATTAGGAGAGCCGACCCCACCTAACGTGGGAACAGGCACAGAAGAAGAAGAAGAAGAGTTTGATAAAAAAAAAGTATACTAATGTTTTCTTCTTCTTGGTCGTAGTTTTATCCTCATGTATGAGGGACGTGACGTCTATGGGTCACTCTCGACCACTCTCTAGGCCACTCAATCTTGAGCCTTCAGTATGGTTGCCTGTAGTGTGGACCCGGTAACTTCTTGTACCATAGCTATAACCAGGAACTTCGAATCTCGAATTTCATATATCTCTGTCTCTAACGCACTTATGGGTAATGATACTCGAGCGACAGAGACGGAGATATACAAAGTTCGAGATTCGAAGTTCGTGGTAGCGCCGCACATCTGTCCATCTTTTGGGCGCATAACCCATGCTCCTCTTTTCATCAATACACCTCTGCTTCTCCTTCCGTTCTTCTTTCAACACACCCAGTAATTCGCATTTCTAAGTGCTACTATCGTACAAAATTGTTATAGGTTCATACAACAAATATCAAACCGATTTCAAAAGAAGTTTAGTCAAATAGGCCCCCAATTCTCACAGTGAATTTGCGCATTGCTGAACTAATAAGAAGCGAACACACAGACAGACGGCTCATAACCTGCTGCTAATAATTCCCGTAAGCTTTGTTACGGGATTAGCCGGAATCACGGAAGGTGTACCGTCGGCAGAATACACTAAATGTATTAGATATTGTTTAGTATGGTTCATAATGTATAAGTCGAGATTATTTAATAAAAAAAAAATTGACAACAATCTTACCCAAATCGATCTAGTCCCAAACTAAGCAAAGCTTGTACTATAGGTATTGTATCTAGACTATGATATTCATACGTATATACACTTGCGGTCAATAAATTCGGGTCACCCTAAATTAAATAACCGCAATAGGATTTTTTTTATATTTAACACTTGTTATATTTACATAACATACATACATAGTATTCTTTTTAGTACCCAACTGTATTAGCAATTTCCGGGATCCTATCATAAAAATATCAACATCCAAAAATTACGATTTTTGCGATATCTCGCTCCGTTAACGTTGTTTTTTTCATGGGTTTTTACGAGTCCGATTTAAACCTGGTAAACGTTCTTTTTTTACTGTTATTTTTGCAGTTTACATGTATGATTAAACTTGACAGGATTAAAAAAACTGTACAACCTTGCACTATTTTAGAAATATGACAGTATTTTACCGAAACGTATTCATTGTCCGCGAGTGTAGATAAATAAATACTTAAAAAGGTACATAGAAAACATCCATGACTCAGCAACAAATATTCGTGCTCATCACACAAATAAATGCCCTTACCGGGATTCGAATCCGGGACCTCCAGCTTCGTAGGCAGGGCTACATAGGCTACATAGGTTACATAGGTTGTCAAACTGAATACATGGTAATGACTAATGACAGACTTTTTCATAAAACTGTCATTGAAAATTGAACCGTTTTCCTTTTTTTTGTTGCTTTCAGAATGGACTAATTTGAAGCAATTCGGTCGACTTAAATAATGTCGACTATACTCATATTCATGTGGTTACGTATGTATACCCTCAGTTTAGTGTTTTTTTTTTTATTATTAGCCTATTATTGTATCCCACTGCTGGACAAAGGCCTCCCCTATTTTCCGCCACTTGTCTCGGGCCTATGCTAGTGTTCGCCAATCTGTACAAAATGTGTCAAGGTCGTTCCGCCATCGCCTTTTCGGTCTGCCTCTACCTCGGAAGCCATCTTGTGGGATCCATTTGGTAGCTAATTTGGCCTTGCGCTATATTTATTTTATGACACTAAATTAATAAATTGATAGTCGTTTCTTTAGCCTAGCAATTAGGGATATATGTAGGTTCAAATTCCGAAACATCGATTTTTTTACAGGAATAAGTTTGCCTTTGTACCGATTTAACCTATTTTTATTTAACCTGTATTTATACCTGTGTCTTGTATACAATAAAGTATTTACATACATACATTATTTTTTATTCAACTCCTCAAATAATTCATTAAATTCTGAAAATAATAATCATGATAATCAAGGAGCAACGTAACTTACATAACGTGGAATTAATTTCTACTTAATGAGATATTCCAGTTATTATAAAAAATATCAGTTTCCATTTTTCCAGCGTTAATAAGCGTTAATAGGCTTCGTTGCAGTCGGTACCGGGGTAATCCTGTTATCATTATGATCGCGAGTCCGACCCTACCACTGGTCGGAGAATTGTCTAACTGTTCTACTGTGTAATGTCGATTGCGTAACGCGTCACACGTACGTGAGGTAGATCTAAATTTCACTGTTTGTATAGTGTATTGACAGTTGATTTGAAAAGTTACGTAATGGGGAACTTGCATGGGATTAGTAGAGATATCATACAAAAGAAAAAAAAAAGCGATTGTATTAATGTTATCTGACGTTAAAATGACGAAAAAAAAATATGTTTATTTTTCGTTAAAATAACACAACAGTTACACAGAATATTGAATTAGCAATGATATTTTGTAAGACAAGTATAGACTTAAACGCAAATTTTGTGGAGATAATTGCAAATTAATAACTTACTCCATACTTAGTAACCGCGCCGAGCATATAATTATGTTGTGACGTCATAGCATAAGCCCGTTTAATATAGAGCGTTTTCGGGGGATGCCGGCGCGTGCAGATTTCAAATACATATAACATCAGAAAAATTAATCATAAGAAAGTTTAAATGCTGCAGTTGTTTTAATGCTGTATTATACTTTTGATTTTCGTAATAAAATAAAAAGATGTAAGTTCTCTATTACTCCTATGGGTAAGCAGCCGGATGGTTTAACTTAAACTTTATTTTATTTAAACTGAACCTACATATGCGTGACATTACTACATCCTGACGTTGCGTTTAAAAACACAGTCAAGAGCAAAAAACGGGTAAGCATTGTAATAAATTTTCGTACAAATAGTAACATTATTTAATATGGGCGAGTTTTTATGAAACTGTAATTGCAATTGGAACCTTCTACCTTGGAAGGTAGAGTTGTTTTTTGAATGGACTATTTTGATGCAATTCGGCCAACTCAAATAAACTCAGCAAGTAGGTATACCCGTTGTTTATTCCCTTTAGTGTACAATTTAATAAGTTACCTACTCCGTTATTCAAAAAACTTAAAAAGCCTCTGCTAAATAAAATGTGTTTTGTCCTTTTCTTACGAACACATTCTGTGAGAGTGACAGATAAGCAAGACAAACGAATTTTAACGCCATTTTAGTTAAAATATAGGCTCGTAGAAAGTTTATGAATACGGCCGTTAGTATATTTTAAAGTCCGAAAGTAAGCTATTTTTGACATGTATTGTGTTCTGTGTTATGTACCTACCTAATAATTTATCGTGTAAGTTTTTGGTGTTAATTAAATTGTATGCTGTAAACTTAAATTGTATTTAAATGAATAAATGAAATGATGTGGTAACGTTCGACAATAACTTTCCAAGTTGCTTATTTAAATCCGCTCCTGTAAATCTAAATGTCAAGTTAACAATTAATATTAAATTACATAAAAAGTTCACGTTTTCTGTCACTAAGGGCGCCACGTTTTGAATTATTAAACATGATTAAATATGGCTCAAGAAAGTATAAATTTAATTATTTTGTACAAGGTCATTATACTCATTATAATAAAATACGTATTCTGTAGGTACATACCTAACGTATTGTGTCTGTGTGTTTGTCAAATATAAATAAGTTGGTGCTACTGGTGGTACGTATAGACCCATGACCTGGTGAAGGTTGCAGCAGTCCGCTAGATGCGGGTGGCGCAGGACCGAACATTGTGGCACTCTTTGGGGGAGGCCTATGTCCAGCAGTGGAAGTCTTTTGGCTGATATGATGGGGATGATGACCAGTGCTGAAGAGAGAGAAAAGGCAACTCAAGATATATATTAATTTTTAATACAACTTGTCTAGCTAAGACCTTCAATTTACATAATATACTTTAAAAACAAATGTTTAACCGACTTCAGATCAGTAGCCAAATTGCTTCAAGTTTGCCTATAAAATTTGAAGAGTTCCCTTGATTTCTCCAGGATCCCATCATTAGAACTGGATTTTAGTGACAACGGGACCAATCTGTAAGTAGGTATATGCTTTCAAACAAAGTTCTTTTTTTTTAATCGGTTCATAAATTACTGACTTATCGCGTAACAAACACACAAAAAACAGACGAATTGAGAACCTCCTCCTTTTTTGATGTCGGTTAAAAATAATAACAGCACCGGTGGTAATCCGGGAAGACAGTGTTAATGAAACAGCAGTTTTTTATTTATTTACTTTATTACTGCCGTAACGAGCCGGCGATGGCGGACATTCCCCTGTTAACTAGTATTTATTGTGTACCTACAGTCTGCTGCACTAATATACGAGTATGCTGCCAGTGCCTTCGAATATCATGGCATAAGTTGTTACATTCTCAAAAATGTAGGAATAATCAGAGAATAATCTGGAAACATTAACTAAGACACAAGAGCTTTACCCCTGACAGCCCATGTCTCAGACGTAAGTTTTGGTGCACCTTCCGATCCAGATTGGAAACTCCACCTTTTTTTGGATATTTAATTATTCAGTTCTAATTACGACAGACATTCGTTAGAGATGCGATTTTACAACACACGGAGATTAACACTTTCAGTGCAAGAAACCCGCTAGGTGAGCGCGGTGCTCGTAGGCGCACTCTACACACCGACTATAGTTAAGACGATTTGAACTGAGCTCAGAGAATGCCCATTGTTCTGAGCTTATAAATAAACATTGTTCGAGCGCGTGCCAAATATTGCAAATAAAATGTTATCGCCACGTAAAATGTTAATTGAATAATAAACTCTAACGTGCTCGCCAAAAATTCAAAATTAAGTAACAAATAATGAAATTACATTTATCAGGCTCCGTAGCATGGATGGCTTATCACGCGATAAGTGACAGGATAAGAGAGTCGTCTCGTTCTATAGAAAGGTGTCAGCCAGGGACGGATGCTCTATCTTGTCACTTATCGCGTGATGCCATCCATGCTACGGGGCCTGGTTTATACCTAGACGCAGTGTGTGTTATTATCGTAGCTAATTTGGAATCTATTGTAAAGTAATCTATATTATTTTTATTCAATGAAAATTTTACGTAGTGATAACTTTTTTTGCAAAATTTGGCACGTGCCCTCAAACAGTGTCTATTAATGCTTACTAAGCATCAGCTATCAGCAGGTCGATCACGTAACTCATTGTACGTCGTCAGGTAGGTCTAAATGTCACTTTTTATATGGAAAATTGACAGTTAAATTGTACCGACGCGCGTTCGGAACGTTACGTTATTACCCCTCTGAACAATGACCATTCATGAGATCAGGTTCAAATCGTCTTAATTAGACCCCATGTTATCGGCTACGCGCGTAGCGCTCCGAATCCTTTTGCGTAGAACGTGTTAAAGCTGCTACGAACTGTGGCGTAGCTTAGCAGTGACAGAAACACATTCACTGCCAGAATCGCTATCACGTGGTTTTTTCGCAAAGTAGTGGAAAGCGCCTACGTCGTACGTTCCTAGCAGTGATAGTGCTAAAGTGTAATCAATATGTATATTCATAAACGTTAAGTTAGTGGGATTAAAAGTAGTTCTCAAGGCAACCGAAGAATTAAATCACTTTTATGTCCTCATCAAGGACCGCCTAATAGCTAGAACTGTCGTTTTATCTTTTAAAGCACGTTATAACGCGATTTTGTTGCCGATCTACTGCGCCATAAATATTACTTTTAATTTAGATAGCTAACAATCTGTAAGATTTATGGCACAAATAGATAAAGTAGATTACTTATTCTCTAATGCAGCGTGCCTCAACTCGACCGCACGCGTCGAGCGTTGTTCATCAATCGAGTAGTCGTAACGGTCTGTTGTTTTATACTAGACGACACGGCCACGGCACAATTTTGCTGTTATATTAAATTTAACGTAAACATAACATAGCAGTTTGAGATGCGTATCTAAAGAGCCAAGAACGAAGAAGAAGCAGGTAAAGTACCTAAAACATGTTAATTAGTCGTAAATGCTTGAGTTATCCTAACTATAACCTCTGTAGCCTAGTTGGTAGTGACCCTTCCTACAAAGCCGGAGGTTCCGGGCTCGAATCCCGGTAAGGGAATTTATTTTTGTGATGAGCATGAATACTTGAATAGTCATTGTTGTTTTTAATGTATTTATCTATATAAGTGAGTATATCGTCGTCTAGTACCCATAGTACAAGCTTTGCTTAGTTTGGGACTGGGTCGATTCGTGTAAGATAGTCCACAAATATTTTTTTTTGTATAGAAACCACCAGATCTGTTGGATACTTACCCTAAGGGTGTTAACAAACATCTAACAATCTCAACAAAGGAAGAGTTTTGGCTGAAGGTAGTCAAGCTTTGGCATCTCCGTTTCAGAAGATGAAGTGCCAGGTTTGCTAATAGGTAGGCGCCGGTGGCCGGTGGAACATATTCTGGATTAGACACCGTAAACATGGATCCTGTAAACATACTGTAGGGCGTTCTGTAACTGGGGCAGCATTGATATATTAATAGGTGGGCTGAAATTCGAAACAAGAGAGCTCAAAATACCGACCTCAGTGTCAAGAGATGGAGCCCATATAGACAAGAGCAGAGGCAAAAAGTCAATATTCATATTATTTACATCAGCCGAAAGACTTCCACTGTTGGAAGGCACCCAAAGAGTGGCAAAATGACCGGCCCTGCGACCATCCAGCGGTCTCCCGCGACCTTTCCCAGGTCCACCTTATCTACCTACGCTACGCCTGCCATTACGTGGTCACCAATCGAGAAGTGTTGTTTTCGACTGTAAATGATACTGTTTCTTTGATATTTTAGTATATGTTTATATAGTTTTAATATATATGTATTTATGTACATGTAAAGTCTTTCTTATGGTTAGGTTTTTTATATTATGTTTTCTGTTTCACCTACTTAAATCATATGATTATTTTGCATCGTCACCACCACCCTAAGGTCGCCTATTGTCTACCATTGTTTATGTTTAGTTTATCTTTGTACTTCTATTATGTACTATTTCTGGTGACCACTAAATAATATTTGTATTGTATTGTTGTACGTGCAATATGCCCACTGCCGAGTAAGTTAAGCGACTCGGAGCACAAATTAATCGTATAGTGTAAATAGACTGAACTAGTATTTATAAAGCGCAGCTCGGCAGTTGCGGTCCTTTAATTGATGAGGTGAAGCAGTGCCCATGCAAAGTGGATCGATATCGCCCAAAGTATGGTGAGTTTAGAGCCTTTGTAATGGACTAGCGTGGCGTTGAGGCATGGCAACAATCGTCGGTAGACCCGACACTCACAAAGAGTTGGGTTCAATTTGATTATTTCTTAGCATTGGTGCACTTTTGCTGGCAAAAGTTGATAGCTAAATATATATATAAAATGTATTTCAAACACAATATTTGTATTGTTTCTGAATAAATCAATCAATCAATTGATGCCAACACCCAAAAATTTTAACATAAGTCCTTAACTTAGTCGCTGTCCTCAGCAGGCCGATCACGTAACGCATTGTACAAACGTTAGGTAGATCTAAATGTCAAATGTGATATGGAAAAATGACAGTTGGATTGTCCTAACGCGCGTTCGAAACGTTACGTGACTACGCTTCAGGAGAGACGCGAACGTAACACCTATTTGACCCAAGAATGGATTTTAGTTCCCAGACAGTATAGAATAATATTTGGCGACTGTATGATTTTTAGATGATCTACTTGGATAGATATAATTATTTTTCTGAAAATGAAAGCAATAGGTACTCATACAATATTTAGCTTTCTTTCTTATAAAAATATGCCCTTCTTTCATATTGGACTACGATTATCTACAAATGCCTTTGTGCTTGAAAATGATATTTGATTTGATTTGGTTTGCTACCTCATGAGGAAAATCGGAACCTTTACAAAACCAGCTGCCCTTGATATGGAAATGTGACGTGAATGGCTGGAATGTGTGCAATTTTACATAAGAATGAACCTTTGGAACAAAAATTACCCATTCAAAAGAAAAATCCCAAGGCCGGATTTGACCAAACAGTGTTACGACTTTATCTGAAGTCAAATGTAAGTTTGGTCAAATGAAACCAAATAAATTCCAGCGCTATTTATTCATTCATTCAATGAAAATATTGGAAATTTGAAATAAATAACTTTACAGGGCAAATTGGCGTTTTCTTTCAAGTATTATTTGGATCAAACATCGTATATTTCTTAAATTAAGTAATTTTACAGGCCAATTGCCTTGTAAAGTTATTTATGACAAATTAGCGAGAACCCATTATTTAAAATGGGTTCTCGCTGGCGTAATATCAAAATGCCATACTACATTCGATTCTAAGTTTAAGTCATTATACATGAATAAAAAGTTGGGCGAGCCTGCTCCTTCACATAATTTACATTAATACACGTAATATATAATGATATTATTCGAGACAGTTTTTTTAATTTTTGAGACCTCTTAAAGCTGAATCTTACACTGTTATTGGACAAAGTTTCCATTACGCTATGTTAACCAAGTTATGTTACGGTGTAATTTCGGCATCGACACATTAACTTTCAGACTCATAGCGCCATCTATTGCAGAACGGCGCAAGCGACGATTCCGACATCTGTTGACCAACGGAGGAACTGCGCCAGAGCGTTTATCATCTCGTTCAAGGCAACGATATAAGTCTTTTTTTGTGTGTTGTCAAAGCGCTAGGAATAATCCTTAACTTTTAACAAGCTATTAGAAAATATGATCATATTTGATTTTTGATAAATAATTTGTCGTCATGCATCCAAGGCATAACTACAGGTCTATACCTCTATGGTATTTGAACAGAATATGGGGATTGTCTATGGTAGCTTCTTTTTTTTTTCTCGGCTGTCAAAAGCAATGAGAAGTTCTTCTTCGAAAATGCGTTGAGCGAAAAGGTCGCAATTTTTGAGAAGTGCTCGCTTCGGCCGGGAGGCCATTTGTTTAACTTAAATGTAGCAGCATACATCCAGTGACACAGAGATGCTTTGACGCTTTGGAAATGTCGGTGAGTGAAATGAAATTGTCGCCGATCTAGCGGAAGAAATATTTATCGTGTTCAAGCGGCGGTTTTTTAGAGGAGGGACATTGCTTTGTTTCAGATGTAACACACTACTTCTTAAAGAAGATATCTGGGAGGCGGAAAATCACCAACGCTTAGCTTTGAACTCTTGCCAGGTAAAGCTAGTTCTAGTAATTTCTGTCGAAATGTGGTCGGAGAGAAAGTGATAGTTGTTTGTTCGTTCAAGTCTTAAATGTTGATTGTGATTTACAGCGACAACGTGCTGGCTGCCTTGCGGGGGCTCCAGTTGCGGACAGGCAATTGAGCGGGCGCAAGAATTCGCGCGCGGTGATACGCCCCTTTTGTACTTCACATGCGGATGCCGACACGAGCAGTTTCTCATCTGGGAGCCTGGGTAGACGCAGTGGACCGCAGCGGGACGTGACGCTCGTGTAGCGGGTTTCTAGAGGTGACCTCCCTCCATTTTTTTTGTGTCATTCATGGAATCTGCCATGAGATATTAATGTTGTAATTTAATAATGCAAACGAGCCTCACACAGACCTAAGCGTAATAATAAAGCCTACTTATATATAAAGATTTAACTTTAGAGTCAAACTCCGTCCTCGGTCAGGGACCTATATTTTAATCTCATCTGAGAGAGCCACGCCGCTATCCCTACAGTAGAGTTAAGGTTTAGTAAATATTTAAAACGATTGTGAGAACTGTAATAAACTTGCTTTCTGTAATTGAATCTTTGTTCATATTTCTATGTGGCTAGCTACTAAATAGGTCTCCTGCATACAACTCTTTTGCATTTTAGAGTATAAATTGAAATGCATGGCGCCCTCTTTAGAAAGCACTAATTGCTCCTATGACCGTGAACCCAAAGCATACCCACCTCTGTGAGAAATCTATCTGACTGACTAGCGCGGTGCATAAAATCAAGTGTGGACGACTCTTCGAGTTCGTCAGGTTGCTGTTACACACATAGGTAAGTGATAGCCGTCTACGCATACCATCAAACACGGTTTATCTCGTTACATTTTGTCGGCCCAACGTGATGCTTTGGGGTTGAGGTTTCAACGGTTATCGGTGCATGGTGTTTTTTTTTTTTGATAGTAGGAATTACCTGTATTAGATGCGGTCTGAGTAGGGTTGTGTGAGGCTTATATTTTGTTGAGTTACATAGTCTTTATCAAATATCTATATCTACTGTTCATGTGTCAAAACATTTTACTATTTGTGTCAACGGGTGTAATTTTTTTTTCTCATCACTCTGTAGAGTGAAATATAAATTTTGGTGTTCCAACTGGACACAATATAAGGTACTGTTTGTAACTATTATAAATTAACTGTCAAACTTGACATTTCAATTCTCCTGAACTAAACTTGGAATATTTTTTTACTGCTTTGTGTGAAAGCAAAACTATGCACTGCAATATACAGTTACTGGCACATAGAATACTTATATATAAATGGTTTTACCATGTTTATTTGTATTCTATGGAATGGTAAATTCATGTAACACTTCTCAAAATACTTAAGGCAATAAGCCAATCATTAAAATGCTTGATAATAAGTACTACTTATTTGTTAAATTAATTAATTAATTAAATGGCATTAGGCCATAACCTTATTACATATATATGTATATGTCATTATTTATTCTTGGAGTGGAAAGAAGTATATCTCACTCATAACTTTAAGTAGGTATGAAGGTTCAAGTAAGAATTTTACTTTTATGTTAATAATAGCTTGCTACTTCTACTCTGCTCTTTTAAAACTGTAATAGCCACAATGCAAGATGGTGGTTTTATTTTGTATGTTACTATACAACATTACTGAGTCAGTATATTTATAGGATTTAAGCTTAATTAATGGTAAAAGAAATACTCTTCTTTTTATCACTGTAATACTCAAAGGAGTATTCTCTTTCTTTGTTCAGAAAAGCTGAATGTTATCTTGTGTAACTTATTATTATAATTACTCAGGGTTAGATAACATGACCAAAGACGAACTGTTTTATTTGTATTGCAAGCGAAAGGCTTAGAGGTAGATCCTATTAGCACTGTGGATGAGCTCAAACAACAATTTAAATCTGCTAACTGCGCTTTATACCATAAAAGCGAATTCTTTTATCTCAGGCTTGTCCATTGATGACGAATTTCAGGTCTGCGAAGGAGATGTTTGTCGAAGCTGGCTCATGTCATCTTAAGGTCAACAACTGTTACTGCGGGTTGATCGCTTCTCAGCTTCGTGTTGCAGCGGTCGTTGGGTATGACTGGCTACCTTTTCAAGGTGTTCACTAGTGTTTGAGGTTAGACATTTTATCTTTCATATAATTGTCGTAGGATTCTCTTGTTTGGGGTAACTGGCATTTAATCCGTATTTTCTTAAATATTGGGTGGGAGTCTATTTCTCCTCTGAGAGTAGTATTCTACAGTACCACATGAAGGGCATTCTATGTTATAGTTGTACAGATGGATGTTGTCTCGTTGAAGCTAGCGACATCTTTTGGATAGTACTAGATGTGAATCATTCTGTTGACGTTATGGTGGTTTCTTTTCTTTGGGGTCGCTTTAATGGAATTTAGTTCCATGGTATGTATGTTCGCATACATATAGACACAAAATAGGAAAGAGTTGGAAAACTTTTATGGAAACCTAATAACTATAAGTATCTGAACTGTATGCTATCACAATTCATTTAATCGGATTTGACTTTACAATTTCACTCAGAAGTCACAACCAGACTGACACAGTCAGACAGAATACTATTCGAATAAATCATTAGAGTTACTATGAGGTTAATGATAATGACCTTGACCTATTTGTTAGGTAGACTCATGTTTTATTTTCAAGCTTATTTTGGATAACCACTGATTGGTGAAGAATTCATGTAGGTATATTAGGTAATAAACGAACCGTAAGTAGCCATTACGTCTGTCAATGTGAAACCAGACATGGATTTTTTTTTACAGTTTGAGTAACCCTTATTCGTTGAGTCAGATATAGGAACGTAGTATTTCCTAGGTAAATGCCTGTAGGTAATTATTATGCACTCAAATCGAAATTCCCGGAATGTACAGTTGACCTCGATATTAGGATACACCTTCGAGTTGGCCATCGATTGTGTTAGGTAACAATATAGGATAAATATCAAACACACTAGTGCATGCTTTAAGTGTGGTTTGTTAGGTAAATATATAGGTAAGTAACGTAGCGTAGAACTAGCGCATCGTATAGATAGCTAGGTTTGTAGTTAAGTTCATAGAAGTGGGGACGCCCGCATAGCATAGCATAGCATAGCATAGCATAGCATAGCATAGCATAGGCATACGCATACGCATACGTATGGCATAAGTCGCATGATAGGAACGCGCGTGTTAGTTTAGGTAAATAACTGTCTACGTTAGGCTTAAGCTACTTGGAACTTCTGTATCCACTTGATATTATTCTACTGCTGAACGAAATAATTCGGTACTTCTCTAAAAGGACAATAAGTCTTCTTATCTCTGCTTCTGTCATATGGACATATCTAGTATAACTTTTAAGATCTACTACTTAAAGATTTCTGTGTGAAAAAGGGGTTGTTATTTTTTAGTCTGTTACGATTTCTACTTGGTGCATTAAAGTGAGTAGGTATATATCACGGGTATATGTCTTGTCAACATATGCAAGCGCTGGTTTTAATCATGGACAGTACTTTCTAAAACTTTACGTTAGTGTTGCTTTGATATGGTAATTGAAATATTTCAGAACGTTATGGGCAGCAAGCTGGAAGCTTCACGAGCAGTCAGCGGCATTTTATCGTTTTGAACTTTTCAAACTTTTGAAAGCTAGTTTTAGCTTCTAACGAGACGCTATGACACCTGTCATATCGCCACGTACATCTTTGGATTTTTTTTGCTCCTGAAGGAGGAACTCTTGTGTAGGTCAGGGGTCGATGACCTTTCATATGCGGCATGGTCGTACTATAGGCTGAGTTGCGTATGATGTATAGTGAAGGCAGTGCGCTTTCTTAGTGGGATGGTTGGACAAGGAGTTATGTATATCCTCTCTCTCTACAGGTTTATATTGACATAGAATTTTGAAAAAAAAAAAAAAAAAAAAAAAAATTTTTTTTTGAAAAAAAAAAATTTTTTTTATCTAACTGAAGCGGTAATGTTACGGTGTAATTTCGGCATCGACACATTAACTTTCAGACTCATAGCGCCATCTATTGCAGAACGGCGCAAGCGACGATTCCGACATCTGTTGACCAACGGAGGAACTGCGCCAGAGCGTTTATCATCTCGTTCAAGGCAACGATATAAGTCTTTTTTTGTGTGTTGTCAAAGCGCTAGGAATAATCCTTAACTTTTAACAAGCTATTAGAAAATATGATCATATTTGATTTTTGATAAATAATTTGTCGTCATGCATCCAAGGCATAACTACAGGTCTATACCTCTATGGTATTTGAACAGAATATGGGGATTGTCTATGGTAGCTTCTTTTTTTTTTCTCGGCTGTCAAAAGCAATGAGAAGTTCTTCTTCGAAAATGCGTTGAGCGAAAAGGTCGCAATTTTTGAGAAGTGCTCGCTTCGGCCGGGAGGCCATTTGTTTAACTTAAATGTAGCAGCATACATCCAGTGACACAGAGATGCTTTGACGCTTTGGAAATGTCGGTGAGTGAAATGAAATTGTCGCCGATCTAGCGGAAGAAATATTTATCGTGTTCAAGCGGCGGTTTTTTAGAGGAGGGACATTGCTTTGTTTCAGATGTAACACACTACTTCTTAAAGAAGATATCTGGGAGGCGGAAAATCACCAACGCTTAGCTTTGAACTCTTGCCAGGTAAAGCTAGTTCTAGTAATTTCTGTCGAAATGTGGTCGGAGAGAAAGTGATAGTTGTTTGTTCGTTCAAGTCTTAAATGTTGATTGTGATTTACAGCGACAACGTGCTGGCTGCCTTGCGGGGGCTCCAGTTGCGGACAGGCAATTGAGCGGGCGCGAGAATTCGCGCGCGGTGATACGCCCCTTTTGTACTTCACATGCGGATGCCGACACGAGCAGTTTCTCATCTGGGAGCCTGGGTAGACGCAGTGGACCGCAGCGGGACGTGACGCACGTGTAGCGGGTTTCTAGAGGTGACCTCCCTCCATTTTTTTGGTGTCATTCATGGAATCTGCCATGAGATATTAATGTTGTAATTTAATAATGCAAACGAGCCTCACACAGACCTAAGCGTAATAATAAAGCCTACTTATATATAAAGATTTAACTTTAGAGTCAAACTTCGTCCTCGGTCAGGGACCTATATTTTAATCTCATCTGAGAGAGCCACGCCGCTATCCCTACAGTAGAGTTAAGGTTTAGTAAATATTTAAAACGATTGTGAGAACTGTAATAAACTTGCTTTCTGTAATTGAATCTTTGTTCATATTTCTATGTGGCTAGCTACTAAATAGGTCTCCTGCATACAACTCTTTTGCATTTTAGAGTATAAATTGAAATGCATGGCGCCCTCTTTAGAAAGCACTAATTGCTCCTATGACCGTGAACCCAAAGCATACCCACCTCTGTGAGAAATCTATCTGACTGACTAGCGCGGTGCATAAAATCAAGTGTGGACGACTCTTCGAGTTCGTCAGGTTGCTGTTACACACATAGGTAAGTGATAGCCGTCTACGCATACCATCAAACACGGTTTATCTCGTTACAGTTATACCGCTTAAGTATCTCCCTCACGATCACACCGAGTTTTCCACGCGAGTTTCGAGGGGTTCAGCTTCCATTTTGCTTCTAAAAATTTAATTTATGTTTAATCCAATCAAAGCATAACCTAAAAATATAAAGCATAAACTTAATGCATGAAACAATCCTATGTCGGCGCGCAATGTACGAAAGAGGGCGTGTGCCGTTTATAAAAAAGAAACAAGTATATTTTAAGTATCTTTTATTATTGAGTTAACTGCCTCATGATAAGCCAGCTTTATCAAGCTGGGCCTTTTTGCACTAACTTCACAATTGGGACATGACAATGACAATTCAATGTACATTCCTGGGTCTTTTAAGTGACATTTCTGTCCAGAAAACACCTTAACCTGTAGACGCAGCCATGTACGTTCAATAGTCATTGTAGTAATAATCGCAATTCAATACAAGTCAAGAATTTATCCAATTGGCAGTTGGGTCAAAAAGTTTCCTTCCGTTCGGTCGTGTCGTGTAGCGGGGCCTTAAGTACAGAAACAGTACATTATACGTACTATACACCCCCTCGAGCCCTGGGGACTGCTCCCAAATTTCACAATTCTGTTTAAGATAACACTCCGGCAATTAAGCGAATTTTAATATTGTCTCGTTATACGTTCAGTAAATATGGCATCAACGAATATGTAAAATAATGAAGAGGCCCCAATTGACGGCCTAGCGGTAACGAAGTTTGGGATTATATGATTTATCGTGTGTGCATGAAACGTTAATCAGCAGGGTAATTGCGTGATGTTTGAAGACGACGTCAGTTAACTTTGATAACGATTCAAGTAGGTATAGATTATCATCATCGTCAGCCTATGTTGTGCAGCAGAATTGACTCTCTGCTGACTGTTTTTTTTTGTCCAGGTTATTACTTCTGTAATAGGTATGTGGGTAGGTTTCTTCTACTAAATGTAAATATGCCGCGTCGTCCTCGTTGTTTTTCCTCGAATCTGTCGGGAGTGGCAGGCGGGAAAGACAGTCCGCGTTGCCGTTTTTGTCCTTCGATACGAATTCTATTTCGAAGTCGTACGCTGCCAACCGAACTGCGTACCTCTGCAAACGGCTCGCGGCTCAATACTCAATACTGAATCATTTATTGCATTCCACAATGTTAGTTTACAGGGTAATTAATAGGTAAACTTAAGTTTCAGTTGTTAAGTTAGCAATAATAATAAAACTTAATGCTGTTTTGTTGCACTTCTGAAGTGCATCATTCATTACTGCCGAAAAATAGATGGCACATAAGGTGGGAGCCATGACACAGCCTTGTTTTACACCACTTGGCTCTTCTGCAGTCAGGCTCCTCTCCGACTGAGTTATCTAGGAAACCCCCGAGAGCCCTTCAGGCAGGGGGATATGTGTGTGCAGCTCACCCTACACATCACACAGTTATGATGATACTAATGCTGAAATAACTCTCGATTCTGTAAATGCCTACAATTGAGGAGCTAAAACCTATAGTTAAATTCAAAATTGAAACGCAGAAGCTTAAAAACGACTATCTTGAAATAACTTACAAACTTGAGGAAAGCCTCGTTTTCGACCATGGTTTTCTACTATGTCGCTGAACTGAATTAATATGTGTTGGTACTTATGAGACGCATAATTTTATGTTCTTTAATTCCTAGGTGTGTAACTTTTCGCTAGGATATAAGCATAGAAGCTACGAGTGAGAAACCAAAAAAAGTCCCAGATTTGTGGCTGCCAAAAGTTGTCCTAAGATATCTCGTGTTTTTTTATTTGCTCGGTTGTATTGATGTAAACAATATAAAAAAAAAAATCTTCTACACCACCTTTTACAACAAAGTATTTAAAAACGTCCTAGGTCAGTCCGTAGAGTATATCTCTCTACGGACTGACCTAGGACGTTTTTAAATACTTTCATTGAAAATTATTTCGACTAAGATCGGTACAAAGGTTTTACATATATTTATTGCTGAAAACGAAAAAGACGTGCCGTGAGTTTCCAATGAAGATAACTAACTTTTCAACTTACAGTATATTATGATAGTGATTTTAAGTGTTGGTTATTTAACTTATTTTATAGAAGGCACGGAACCCTTCATTGAGCGTTGTCTGACACGCACTTGGCCGGTTTTTTTTCCTTTTAAGGTACAAAACACTAAAAAACTCTAAGGCCATCGAAGATTTCCAACTGCAGATCCATCATCAGATCAAACTGACGTTACCAAATTATTGTATTGCCATCTCTATTATTTACACTTGCAAAGTTTTCAATCGATAAGATGGATGTGGGTGAAGATCGACATGTAAGGTTTGTTAACACTCAGGTAGAATGTGAAATTCACTCTTAAGTTGACCCTTGCCTCATTTTATTAAATTCCCATTTAATTTCGGCATTCTTCGTTTGTTGTTCCAACTTTGTAGCATAACGGATTCAAAGAGAGTAGAATCTTTGACGAGACAAAATTAGAACAGTTCACTGGAATTGAGTAAATACTTTCGGGAAAGTTTTCTTTTGCGGATGTCATAACGTTGTAAACAGTTATTTGATTTGGGAATTTCATACCCAATTAAGTTGTTCCGGCAATTATACAACTCGTTGGAAGCTAGAGGATTTTTGGGTGATGTTCTCATTTGGTTAGGTTTAGTGAAGTTGTATGTTAGTAAATTTTACACTTCTGTTAGTACCTACTTTTGTATATTATACTGATGATGATGATGATAATGATGATATTATACTTGCTTTGTAGTTGTGGGGTAATTACGACCTGTGTCCATCCCAAAAGTCCATTCTACATAGGTAGGTACTATTCAAGGTTTTTTTCTATTCGGATGAGTAGTTCCGAACACTATTCACAACATACAAACTTTCAAAATTACAATACACAATACAATACAAATAGTATTTATTGCACAGTTCAATAAAAGAATATTGTACAGAACATAATCAATAGTTATTTGCGGAGGCAAAAAACAGGCGGTCTTACGCCTTGGGGACTTTGGTCTTAAGCGACCTGCGACCAGCGTTTTACTTATCTGTTCATTGCGCGGTCGAGACGCGCAACGCACTGTGGTTAGTTGGGATCACGCGCAATGAACAGATAAAACGCTGGTCGCAGGTCACTTAAGACCAATGTCGTGGCCAGGGGGTTACCGCTACAGAGCAATCTCTTCCAGACGACTTTAGGGTAGCGGAAATCAAATCTAACCAGTAAGTATGCAGAGATATTTACTACAAACTTACAGAATTTATAATATTAGTACTCAGACAGATAAGTTCAAGAAGATAAGCAACGTTTTGGAACTGTAAGTGTAAATAGTATTAATTTGTACTGTTATGTGGTTTAAAGGGCTACATTTTGAAATAAAAAGGACTCATCTAAATATTCAATAGAAATTTATCAAATAGAAAATAATCGATATTTCTCTGAAATACTGAAAAGTGTTGTGTGTCTCTTTCACGGGGATTTAGTTAACCAGAATCGAGGAAACCTGCGGTTATGTGGTAAACCTACGTTTTAACTAAACCTATTATTACCACTATCAATATTCAAGCGGATTATATGCGCCAGATGGAACTAATTAAGTTCTGACATTAACACAGTCAGTACCCGATGGTTGTCATAAAAATGATAATAAATTACTAGTATGTTAGATGCGGGTGGCGCAGGACCGGTCACTTTGGCACTCTTTGGGGGAGGCCTATGTCCAGCAGTGGAAGTTTTTCGGCTGATATGATGATGATCATGTTTTTTCTCACAGTTGTATTTCACATGCTCTTTTAAGGATGACTCACGGTACACGTTGCCGTGTCCGGCACGAGCGGTCAGCGCTCAGTCAGCGAGTTCCCAAAGCAATAATCCATGCTGATCCATGCACCAGCCGGAAAACAGTGATACCCTTCAAAATCTCGTTAGTTATATTGAATTTTATTCAAAATACATAACGTGGCTAAGAATTACACATATTTCTGAATTCGTTTCACTGATTCGTCGATCTACTTAATATGCTCTTTTAAATCCCTTTTCAACTTATCAAAACAATCATGAAAAACCAATAGCTGTACCTACTATACTCATACATATAACCAGGGTTGTTTGAGCTGAAGTTTAGTTTAGACTCAAGGCGAAGTCGCAGTTTGCGGATTATAATCACAATTAGCTCGAATGTATTTAGCAAGAATAGCTGTGATAACGAATTTGCACAGACTTGCGAATAGTGAGTTACTACGGAGGAAGTGATGCAAGTCACGAGCGGTTGGTATTTTACTCGTATTTCAGAGAGGTATATCTTCTTCTTCAGCGTGTATGCGCCCAACGTTTGTCATACGCCTCTCCAATTTTTTTTTATTCATCCCAATGAGCCGTAGTGCACCCCCAATTTTCACAGATGATGTATTTCTATTGCCGCTATAACAACAAATACAAAAAACCAGAATGAATATATATTACACAAATCGGCTTAGTCCTAAACTCCTACTTCGTCCTACTTATATAGATTAAATACATAGAAAACATCCATGACTCAGGAACAAATGTTTGTGCTCATCACACAAATAAATGCCCTTACCAGGATTCAATTTCCCAACCTCCAATCCAATTCCCGGGACCTCCAGCTTCGTAGGCAGGGTCAGTACCAACTAGGCTACAGGAGGCTCCCATACAACAAACGTGATTTTTTTGCCGTTTTTATAGATAATGGTACGGAACCCTTCGTGCGCGTCCGACTCGCACTTGGCCGGTTTTTTTATTTTATCCGACTCTTCGGGCGAGGCCTCCAGTCCAGAACGCGTTTGCTCCATCTACTTTCGTTTCGGCGACATACGCATACGGCCTAGACTCATTTCAAAGTTGCGATACGTCGTCCGATGTCTACTACTTTGGTCCGTTATTGGCACTCTTCAGAGAGGTATATATAGTACATATTATCAACCGCTCGCTGCGCGCGGGGCCATAGGATGTGGTAACGGGACCCTACCTGCCACAATTGGTGTGACAGAACGCAACATAGGCGTCCCGTTCCCTATTTTATGGTCCCGCTTGCTGCGAGCGTTTGTTAATAGTAAAGGTATTATTTTCGCTCATATTTGGAGCAGCTAAACGGGGAGAGTATAGTAGACTGTATACTGCACGCCCACTACTTGTCTGTAGATATGTTATTTGTAGTACTAGTGGTGAATAAGGTCGTATGAACTCCCGAGGATGAAATATAGAGGATGAGGACCGTCACGTACCTAAATGGAGCAGGTCTTGAGTCCTGGAGGAAATAAACTACAGGCTTTAAAGCAAAAAACAGTTTGATGATTGGAAATATGGCTCAGAAGCTGAATTCCAGAACTTTGGTGGTTTGCTTGCTGGCCAATGCTTTTCTCACTTTCTCCAAAAACACCACATACAAACATAATTAGTATTAGTATTTTGGCAGCGATCTTCTTTCCCAGTTAAGCTTTCATCAGCGAAATGACATTCCGATGCGCAGTACCACTTCATCATGTATGTAAATATACTCAAGTTGCTAAATCGCTATGCTTAGCTGACTTAGCGCATGCTCGTGAGCTCTGGAAAACACTCAACACCAGGTACACCACATACTTACAGAAAGAATAGCAATGTTATGGTAGCTGCTGTCTTCATTCCCAGTAGGGCTGCTCCAAATACAAGCGAGATGACATACCGCTGCGTCGAACTACTCTCTAACATGTAACTAACTATGTAAATGTAAATAAGTACTCAAGTTGTTGTTAGATCGCTGTGTTCCGCTGGTTTGCTCCACACAGCGCCAGTCGACTGATTAGTCGACGACGGAGAGTTCGTTATTCAATTAAGGCCGGTTAATCAGCCCCAGCACCAAACAGAATGTATTCGGAATGAATAATTCTGCACTCTGTCTTCTGCTTTGCATTTCTTGGGCGTGTTTAAGGTCCGTGTTCTTTAAGTTGGTCTTAGCAGAGTGTGCGTTTAAATATAAGGGGTATTTATCAAACGATTTAATATAGTAGTGTATTTGACGTGATGTCAAGTAGTTACTTATTTTTTTTATGTGTGTGACGATATTCATTTCTTTGGAACGCTTCTGTATTCCTACAGTTAATATGTAGGTATACATACAAAATGAATATGAAATATAGACTATTCTTACCGGTTTCGGAATTCAATAATCATCAGAGGGTCAAAACACGTTACTTTTCGAAGGAGTGTGAGGACAATAAAATTCAACTGTAAATTTCCCATAAAAAAAAGTGGAGTGATTTAGATCTACCTTCAGCACGTAAATTGCGTTAAGTTATCGATCAGCAGTTCAACTCCTTTCCTCAATTCAATAAACATTATCTACTCCTTTGCAAGCTAATAGTCAGTATCATTTTTTTTACCTTTAAATTCGTAGTAACCATGAGATACCTTCATGAGGTCCTTCTACAACCTTGTAGACTTTCTGTGTTAACTGGCTATTATTCTCATTATTAGCAAGTGCTTTGCTTCATTGAACCAGTATGTCTGACCTCCAATTATCTTTAGTTGTTACGAATCTCAGCGTCTAGATATACTAGGGGCCAATGTTGAGATATGCTTCGTGAATAGGTGGGCTAGATTTATAGTGCGGGTCACCTTCTGTGACACGGCGTGCCGCGGCATGTAATGCGAGGCCCTGACCCGCTTGATTAGTGGCTTCTACACAGTTTGCTAAACAAGGGTCCATCTGACACTTATATTTCGCATTTTAATTTCATTACCATGGTGTTGCACGCGCTCGCTTCATCGAGCGTTTGGATTTTAGAAAGAGTGCGCATATCATTAGTATCATATTGGAATGCGAATGCCGAGTTAGATTGAGCAAATGGTTAGATTGAATGATGGGCCCCTGAGTGTCTCCCTAAGCCAGAAGTCGTTCGATGAGTCATTGTGCAAACGGCTAAGAGGTAGAACTGGGAAGGGATGTAATTTATTATAAAAAAAATCGTCATCTTTTCCTATCAAAGTTGAGTTTATTTTATCCGAAACTTATTTTTACAAGATTTTAACAACAATATTCTTCGTTAGTTTATGCGTTGGATCTATTGTTTATAGTACTGAGAAATTCTAAACTAAAGTAAAAACTTGGCCAAGCTTCACATTTTTGTGTTACAATCAATAGAATAATATTCTATTGTACAATTTCTAGTAATATATTATACCATTTCTAGTTGATGAGTGTTCTGCTTGTCGATTGCACAACTTTTTGTAATTACGTTGACTAAGTATAAACGACATTTTTTGTATGGCAAAATTACAATTCAGTTGTTAGTTACGATAGTTTGATAAGTGACGCAATGGGGAATGAATAAAAATTTTAAAAACGCCTGATTTTTTTTTGGTGCTAGGAATAACCTTCCTTAGCACCAGAAAATAGTTGCAGACTTTTCAGATGCGTCAATAATTTTTAAAAAATATAAACAGTTTCCTCACTTACGTTTTGTGGTTAGGACGGTGAATGAGACAATTTCCTTGATCCGTCTCATATTACATAAAAATATCATAAAAATCAGTAGTAAACTGACACTGGCAATGATATTGACAGCTGCAGCAGCTATATTGGTCATTGCCAGGGTCAGATATTTAAAATATTTTTTGTAATATGAGACGGATCAAGGAAAGTGTCTCATTCGCCGTCCTAACCACAAAACGTAAGTGAGGAAACTGTTCATATAATTCAAAAATAATTGACGCAGCTGACAAGTCTGCAACTTTTTTCTGGTGCTAAGGAAGGTTACTCCTATCACCAAAAAAATAATCAGGCATTTCTAAAATTTTCATCCATTCCCCATTACTCCTGTTCTAGTTAATGATTCTAGTTAATATCGAAAATAACACATTGAAAAATCCGGGAATCTAAATTCTCCGTCAATATTCCCACTTCTTACTAGTCTATTACCCCAGCCACCATTTGTAAAATCCGTCCGTCGCCCGTCCGGGCCCATCCGTCATTACACCGGCGCGATTGTCATGCAAATACTGCTAGTGCCGTCGTCACTGTGACGGTTTCAGCCTTTGGCAGGTTATGCGTGCCTGGTATGCATGAAAAAGTTACTTGGGAGACCGGGGTAAAACGATATGGGATTAGGTTAGAATGGGAAAATGTTGTAGAACGTATTACACTGACAAGCAAATGATCCGGCGATTAAGAGTCCTCAGGAAGCTGGGCACAAGTCGGCTTCCCATACAAACGTAGTTTGGCTCTTATTTTAAAACGGCGAACCTACTGGAATAACATGAAACTTTGTATATACAACGGAATCTGCCAGAAACTAGTTTCTAGTGCTAGAAATTTGATAAAAAACTATTTATTTTATTTATTTTTCAACAAATTTCCGACCTATATAGGTATATATATATATAATTGGGTGTTGCCCAGGGATCTTCGGTCTCGAACGTTCTGTTCTCCCTATTACTTAACGACCTGCCCGAGGCAATTACAGCGGCTGATATTTTAATGTATGCGGACGATGTGGCTGGCATAGTATCGGCCCCTAATTATCTACATTAGAGACTCGCCTTAACGCTGCCGCGAGCCAGCTGTCTCGGTGGTTTAGCTTAAATGGACTAGCGCTCAATGTCACCAAAACCCATTTTATACATTTCCATGTCGGGGGCCGCAAGCCGAGGCCACTCAGAGTACAGGCTGATGGCATTTGCGTAGAACAAAAGGAAGCTACCATCTTCTTGGGATTTGGTATTGACCAAAAACTAACCTGGGAGACCCACGTTGACAAGCTGTGCGCTAGACTGGGTAGTGCGTGTTTCGCACTGCGCCGTCTTGCGCGAGTCGTACCGCGGCACGTTGTAAGGGCGAGCTATTTCGCGACTATTCACGCACTGCTACAGTACGGTGCGGAGATGTGGGGGCGCGCCGCCGACTGGCAACGTATCTTCAGATGTCAAAAGAGGGCCGTGCGATCTGTGGTGCAGGTAAGCCAGGAAACATCTACGAGGCCTTTTTTCAAGGAACTTGGCATATTGACACTGCCATCAATCGTAGTGTTCCAAATCGCATCGTATATCTACGCACACTTAGACGAGTACAAAAAGCGCTCAGATTCATCTCGGATGCTGCGATACCCCAATAAAATCCTCCCAGTAAAGCGACGACTGGCCAAATCCGAGAAGGCGACGCACGTGATGGGGCCAGCCGTGTATAACAAGTTGCCAGAGACAATCACGTCGGCTCCGTCACTACTGATTTTCAAACGAAAACTAAAAAAATGGCTTCTCGAGCACACATTCTATAGCTTCGACGAATTTATAAACAGTGTATGAATATTTTTAATTATTATTGCAATCTTAACTAATAAATATTATTTGTAAGTACACTTTTTGTGTAAAGCTAATATTATTATTATTATTTTTTTATAAATTCCTGACATGTAATATTGACAATTATGAATAAATGAATATGAATATGAATAATATATCCCGTTCTGTATACGAAATTTCATGTTATTCCAGCAAGCCGTTATAAAATGAGAACCGAACTACGTTTGTATGGATAGTCGAGCTTCCTGGACACTCTTAAGCTTTGCGATATCCTGTGTTTATATTAGCTTTCGTCACCTTGCGGGGTCTAGCCGGAGAGAGATGCGACTGTTAATGTTGGCTGTGCTGTGAAGATAGACTACATGAATTTCTGCATGAAGTTTCATCACAATTATGAAAGACTTTTTTAAACATTTTCATATTTTGTATTTTAATGTGAAAGATAAACTACAATTTTATGTTATTTTTAGGGTTCCGTACTCAAAGAGTAAAACGGGACCCTATTACTAAGACTTCGCTGTCCGTCCGTCCGTCCGTTCGTCCGTCCGTCCGTCTGTCTGTCACCAGGCTGTATCTCAAGAACCGTGATAGCTAGAGAGTTGAAATTTTCACAGATTATGTATTTATGTTGCCGCTATAACAACAAATACTAAAAACAAAATATAATATTTTTTTAGGGTAGCCACCCTTAATATAATACACCCATACAACAAACGTGATTTTTTGCCGTTTTTATAGATAATGGTACGGAACCCTTCGTGCGCGAGTCCAACTCGCACTTGGCTGGTTTTTTTATATTACAACGGTAATAAATAAGCACATGGACTGCCTGATGTAGCAAACATCGCCACCTATGGATATAGGTGGCGACTATGGATTGATAGTCCATCGGATTGACAGGACGAAGTATTTTCCTTATTACATTTCTAGCCACGGAAACGATTTTTATAATACACCTAATTTATTTATTTATTCGTATGGCATTACAGAGTCGCTTCTAGGTCAAACATTACTTAAATTATATTATATTTAAGTAATGTTTGACCAATAAACAAATATCCAAATTCTTCACCCATTGGGTTGCGTTACGTTGACATCAGGGGAGAGCAAATTCAGAGAGCCCCCAGTGAGTTTCCGGTTTGATACACCTAATGAGATTTGTGTTTGAAGATATCACGTTATGCTCCGATCTCCTTTACCTTTATATTTCACACTTTTTTTTAATTCGGTCAGACTGTAAAACGATATTAACAATCTAAGCTAGTAGTAAATATAACCGATTTCAAGGTCTTAATCCTCCGATTGTGTGGAAGCGACGGTACTTCGTAAATCAAAATAAATAGGCGCTAACTTCGTAAATCAAAATAGGTTAAACTAAATCGCTTAACCAAAGCATAACCATTAAATAGTTATATGCCTATGGCTCTCTAGATTTAAGATTACACTCAGGAGCAATGAAAACGGGACAATTTGCAGTTAAATTAACATAAATAAAAGCAGGAGACTTAATAGACATAATTAAAGGTCGTGTTTTACTAAATTAGTACTAAACAGTATGCCAGTTCCAGTTTTGCTGTAGTCATTAAAGTTCGACCAATAATAGGCATTGAAGCAGATTTCTCACTAACGAGCCAGCTACTTAGCTAAAGTAAAAGTTCGAACTGGAGGTCAATATGAGACACTAATTTCGCATCCCAGTTTGATTGAACTGTGTTTCGCGCTCGCTTTTACACGTGCACTTGGGTAAATATCCGCTAGAAATGCGAGAAACTGTATTTTCATATATTATATGTAGGTACATAATTATATTTGACACCTCTACCGCCAGTATACAGGCTGTGGAGCATTACCATTATTTTTTTAAATCAAACGCCATTTATTTTATTCTGACCTAAACCTATATATATATAACCGCCAGCGTGTATACGTCACCCCGCTTCGCGGGGTGCCTATTTCCGCTCTAAGGGATACAAGCCAACCCTAACCTATTCTACTAATAATACCATTGTTACGATTATTTGTTGTGTTTTTATTGTGGAGGGCTTCGCCCCCCCCGTGTCCCCTTTTTCTAGCTGCCCTTACGTAATCTACTGTATTATAATCCTTATCGAATGGACCTTCGAGATGAACATGCATGGGCTATATTCCATCTAGTCATAGCCTGCGTTTATTGTAATGCAGGCTGGTATGGAGCTAAAATTGAAATGTGAAATTTGAGTCTCAGTGTGACTTCTGAATAGTTCGGTGCAGCACTGTTGATGAACTTTTTAATTGTCACAGTTCCACCCTGCAGTTCTCCAACTAAAAGGACGTTACAATCCTCTAGCTCTATCCGTTTTAGAGTTTTAAGAAGATTTTCTCTGCTAAGGATATTACTGAGATTTTAATTAAACTGGGCTTGGAGTGCAGGTTACTCTATAGATGATCTAGAATTTAGGAACTGAACAACGTTTTTGCTAAGCACCTGTCCAGAACTCCAGACGACTAAATCGACTAACTATCGACTATTTTCTTGTCGATAAAACGTACAGATACACGAAAATACCGTGTAAATCAAATTATAAACTATTTAATGTAGTTGACCACACAATGACGGCAAGAACTGTCGCTTTACTAATAGTTTGTGGCAGCGGTTTAGCGATGCTCGCTTGACGGTCAGACCACTTAGCTACTTAGTTTTGGATAAATCAAAACATTGAATTTCTAATGCGGTAGATATTGTACCTACTGGATGAAAATAGGATAAACGCTGTCTATGGTTTAGTATTGCCCCATTAAAAAAAATACATGTCATTATATAAACATATGTAAAAAAAAGCTTTTAATTTTTTTTTAATTTACATGTAAAAGAAAAGCACATTTAAGTATGTTATTTTTTTTCAAGACACTCTTTATTTCTCTTAAAAAGCAAAAAACCGTCCCATTTAGTATGGTTCCATCCAGTTACTTTTACTCCAGGCACCAAAGTGTTAAAGATTTGTGCTCGGTCTCCCGCGAGTCTCAGACATAATATATTAAAACGCCACGTATTGATTCGAAACATGTCGAGCAATATTCGACCTTCAAGACCTGAGTGACCCGTTTCATTATATTTTAATATGCTTGGTATCTGTTTCCGAAATAGTTTCCCATCTCTAGTTCTAATGGCAGATCCATTACCTTGATTTCAAGTATTCCGAGTGAAGTGGACAGTTGGGTCATTTGGTATTGAGCGATTAGGAAACTACGATATCATGTAGCCATAATTCTAAATCCTTTATTTTTATACGATGTCTTGAACCTAGTGACTAGTGGCCCTGCCTAGTGCCTACGAAGTTAACGGTGCTCGGTTCGAATCTCGGTAAGGGCTAATATTTATATGATAAGCATGCAAATTTGTTTCTTAGTCTTGGATTTATTGTTATTCCTGTCCCCTTGTATTTATTTATTATTTATAAAGGCTCCCTAAATATGTTATTTAAGAAGAAACCTATATAATGGCTTATCGAACACGCGTTCTATGACCATAAAGAGAGAGAGGAGAGCGTAAGAGAGAACTAGTTGAAACATTTGTCAACCGAGCAAGATTGTTCCGATAGCTCGGTTGGCTAAAGTGATATGTATGCCTGAATGTCGCAGGTCCAAAACCAGCACGGCTATCACAAGACGGCCGCGACATACTCTCGAGCTCTCTCGCACTATCCGTCTCTCTCTTATTAGACCACTTAGAAAGATACAGATAGTGCGAGAGAGCTCGAGAGTATGTCGCGGCCGTCTTGTGATAGATAAACCTAAACGCAAACCTAGTTCCTACCTAGGATAGGAGGAGAGTAAACTCTCCTAAGAAATTACCTAATTTTCACTTATGATTAGATTATATTAGATTCATTTACTTCATTAGGAGTATAACATTGCATTGCAAATTAAATTAGTATGTTAATTTTTATGATCGTCAAAAACCAAATAGATACACATGTTAATAAAATGTACCATCAAAAGCTGTAAAAGCATTTGTAAGCCGCCGGTGGGGCTCCAACTATAAAGTTGCTGTGCTATCAATGCCTCACGGACTTACCCAGCGACCACACACTTAGTTGGACGCTTGGACTGTCTCAATCAGTGAGCTCGGCCTGGCTCCCGGCGCAAGGGATTAGCGGAAGCGTTGACGGTATAAAGCAGCGTTTTGCTTCAATCTCTGCTCGAAGATGTTACCGAACCGTTACTCTAATACCTACGAATCCTATGACAAAAAAGTTACTAGAATTATGCATGTTTAAGCTTTGAATGGAACGCTCTGATGTCGCTCAATCGGTCAACGGAACTAGTTCAGTCAAGTGACAAGCAAGAGCGTTAAGGCCATGCGTTTTTTTTATAGATTTTTTTCATTATTTGGGTGAGTTATGCGAGGATGCAAGGTGGTGAGCAAGACAAAAAAATGCACCAATGGGAAGCGATGCGCGATCGAGCCACCAATATATATATATAGATACTCACCCTAACGATTGCAAAACTCATATAGCACAAAAATATATCGCGAGAAGAGTCAGCTCTCGTGACTCGGACCATTCAGTAACATATACATGAGGCGGCGTCATACCGCTCACTAATTACCAAGATTGGTCGCTCGCTTACTTTGTAAGGACGACAAGAAACTATCTACCTTGTAGCCACTACTACTGCGTATAATTTTAATACTACTTACCTCACTTTTACCGACAGATTCAGACGGGTGTCTACGAATATCTTTGAATGAGTGTTCGAACTAATCAACTGTTATTTTCTGATAGAAAAAAGTAAATTTCGATGTATTTCGCAATCGACAGGACGGCTATCACAAGACGGCGCGTGAGCTCTCTCGATTTTTCTCGCACTAAACATCTCTTTCTAAGTTTTTCAATAAGAGAGACGGATAGTGCGAGAAAAATCGAGAGAGCTCGAGCGCCATTTTGTGATAGCCATGCAGGAAGTGTTATCTGTCACGTAGACTAATATTTGATTCGACACTTCACTTGCAGGGACAGGAAATCCTAGCAATGCAGCAAGCAGGCCAATGGCTCGACTCTAGTCTGATCTGATGAAAAGTGATGATAAGGCCAAAGATTTACTGACTCATTCAGGAATAAACTTGCCTTACAGAGACTTGGCAAGTGGGTCATACACAGGCTGAAAAAATCAAAAACTAAATCAATTATTTATTTTGCAAATAGGCTGCAAGCCTGCAAGGGCACTTTTACATGTCAAACAGTAATTTACAATAAAATAATAATAATCTTACACACTAATCATTTAAAAATTGCAGATTAACGACCGATAATCGGTTAACAAACTATTTAAAAGTTAAACGTCACTAAATAAAAACAGAACAAAATTGCAAAATATTATATCCATTACATTCTATATAAGGTCATTCTATATCAGAATAAACAAGAAGTTAATGTAGTATCCCAGAGATGTACCACGTGACAGCTGCATTTTAAAAATGGAATGAAAAAAGACGGATTATAATAGCTAAATTAAACCTGTTGACGTATGTCTTGGTTGGCAATAAGGTCTCTGAGCGTCCAATTACAATTAATTATTAGTCTAATGTTCTTAGAGATGTAAACAGTCTCTAAGCGTCAAAACAATAAAAAGACAGGTTAAGTTCGAGTCAGACTCGCGCACAGAGGATTCCGGACCAACCTGTACAAAAGAAACAAGTCCACTATAAACTGACACTCACTAAGTATGTATTCACATACTTAGTGCGTGTCAGTTTATAGTCAAAGTCAAAATCATTTATTCCATTGACATACAATATGCACTAGAATATGTCTTAAAACTAGGCAGGTTTAGGTTTACATTTTATCAATTTGAGATTCATAACATTTTGTAATTTATATTTCAGAGATTAATAGAGAAAGTTTTATAATTTAAATTCTATGTCATAGTACTCATTTATATTATACAGTGCATTCTCAGTTAACATTTGTTTGAGGTATAATTTATATTGAATGTCATTTAGTATGGTAACAGAGTCAGGTAAATGGTTATACAATTTAATGCTTTGGTAAATAAAACATTTTCTAGATTTGGCTAGGCGTACATTTGGAAGGCAGAGTTTATGTCTATTTCGTGTGGGGTAATTATGAATATTACATTTTTTCTTACTGCCGCTCAGGTGCTTGCGAGCATATAATAAGTTTTTATATATAAATAAGGAGTAAAATGTCATTATGCCACTTTCTCTAAAAATATTTCGGCAGGTTTCTCGCGCAGAAACATTATAAATATTTCTGACTGCCCTTTTTTGCAATATAAAAACTCTAGACCCCGTTGCTGCATGACCCCATATCAGCGCTCCGTAAGACATTAGGGAATGAAAGTAGGCGTAATAGAGAGACTTACTAGCTTGGACACCGCACAATTCCCTAATTTTTCGTACAGAGAATGCCGCTCTTGTAAGTTTTTTACACAAATTATCAATATGCGTGTCCCATTTTAGACAGCTGTCTATTGTCAGACCTAAGAATTTTGTCTCCTTAGTATTCAATAGCTGGTTTCCATCGTAGTCTATATGCAAGTTTTCTTTGTTTGATGATGATAATAGACTGTAATGCATAATTTGGGTCTTACTAGCATTTAATTTAATAGTGATCATATAAGGGTTCCGTTTTTCTCCTTTTGAGGTACGGAATCCTAAAATAATAAAAATAGCACTAGTATTATTTAGGTAGTCTATGCCCTTTTGCCCTTGCAAGCAAGAACCGAACGGACTCCACAAACAGCACCCGATCACGAGTATGACGCATATCTCAGCCACCCATCGCCTCCCTCAACCATATGTTAGGGAAGGTGGCGACCCGATCAACGACGCCGAAAGGAAAAACTTCAATTATAATATTATCCAAACCCTACCAAAGGATCATTAAATTGTAACCTGGACCGCCACGCCATTTACATCACTGCTCCTTTGAGTTTTACCTAAACCATTAGTGGTTTTGAATAAAAGATGGATACAAATGGCAAAAGTTAGCCGTTATTCATAAAAGTTAACAACCCTCTTTAAACTAAAACCTTGTCTCCTTCTCACATACACAAATGTTAACGTAACAGATAAAAAATATTAATTTACTTGTTTTTTAACTGAATTACGTTACTACATCGAGGTTTATTTTAATAAAAGCAATATTTTTTTTGCATATGTCTCTGAAAAGGGTTTTCACGAGAACTGTACTATACAACAACATTACCTAATATTGTCAGTTTCCAATTCGTCGTAAAAAAATAAAGTCTTATTTTTACATTTTAAATGTGTAGTTTCAAAAAATACTGGCATTTATTGTAAAATAAATTCTATCAAAAAAGAAAAACGCTAACAGTTACTGAAACAAAATAGTGTTATGATTTTTACTTATACGCAAAGAGCTCGCAAACATAATATCAAAAAGTGGTTTTCCCTACAATTATGTTTTATATTTTAAAGAGAACGAGATTGCGCTTTATAAATTTAATGCAAAAACTGACAGATAAATGAAAATTTCCGGGAACAATCAAAACTCGATGTGAAAATAAACAGCGAACGCAGTGAAAACTAGGATATGATTTTATAGGTCGAAGGCACACAATGAAAGTGCTATAGCCCACTCGTTAGTGGAATTGTTTTGTAAACAACTACGAAAGTGGTCTGGCATTGGACAGAAAATTTCCGTTAATAGATAACTACAAAATAAAGCTGTGTATTTAAGACCTCTCCAATTATGGTTTTATAGTTATAGTCCTTGACATGTACCACAACCACTATTATTATACAATATTAATATGCTAACGTACCTAGTTATAAACAGTCTCTATAGTTTGTAAGTCTATCTATTGTAATTAAATTAATATAGTAGTTTATGTGACTGTACATAATGAAGGTCAATAAACACGAGTGTGGGTTTATGAAACGAGCCGAAGGCGAGTTTCATAATAACATCACACGAGTGTTTTAATGCCTAATTATGTACAGTTACATACTCGTACACTGCTTTATCTATCCACATTATCATAAGCCTACATGATGCATTCAGGAGCCGCATATTAAGACCGGCATGGCGGCGTTGTTTTCTGGCAGCTGTCATAGTTTTTTTTTAATTCAGAGACAAACTAGAGTCAGCTCTAACTATCATATCTATCGATATCTTACTTACGTGCGACATTTGTCAAATTTGTATGCAAATTGACAATTCATTTCGAACTAAACGTCATCTCGACTGATATTAGAATAGAGATTAAATCAAATTTCTTTGTTTTCCAGAGACGTTCGAAATTTGAATGAAATAATATTATCGAAATCGATGTTATTATTTAGCAATAATAACATTTTCACAGATAAGAAATTTGTTCTAATAAAACAGTCTGTTTTTATGGTGGTCATAATGTGCGGTTCTTGAACGCATCATGGAGGGTTTATGATATTTGGATAGATAAACTTTTATATGGACCCAGAGTCTGACACAAATAAATAAATAATAAATATAAATTATTATATAGGTACCGTAAAGCGTTTGATTGTGACACACGCAAAACTTTTTCCTGTAACAACAACTGTTCTCGCACAATTTGACAATAAACGATTTCTGATTCTGTTTCGGTAACGTTTAAAATAACAGGCGTGGTCCTTTGAATATTCCTACGGATGTGAATGGAAAGCCAGCTCGATGCGCCCACGCAATGCAATTCGTGTTGTCGTGAATGCGTCCAGTGGCCGTGACATGGATCCACGACTAAGTGCACCCGTGTAAGTGGTCAAACTACGTGGTGCACCCGTGTAAGTGGTCCAACTACGTGGTGCACCCGTGTAAGTGGTTAAACTACGTGGTGCACCCGTGTAAGTGGTCAAAATATGATGCCCATCCGTTTGGATGTATACATTAGGCGTCTTGACAAATCTTCTTCTTCTTCTTTGTGCTCGCTTTTTCTCGTTACACGTGGTCGGCTTTCTTTATCATGCGGCGCCATGAAGTCCGCTGGCTGGTAGCCTCTTCTTTAAGCCCGAGGCTATTCATGTCCCTGTGGACATTCGTCAACCAGGTTATTTGAGGTCTTCCCCTTCCCCTTTTTTTGGTAGTCATGTCGTTTTGACAAATGGCGCCAAAAAAAAAAGCATTACGGCAAGACTCCACTTTCCTAAAGACGAATCTGATCTTCACTAACATATACTCTACGATGGCTCCAGCTCTTGATGATTACGGAAAAGTTTGTGAGGTTCTATGATGTTAGGTTGTAAGTTTTTATGTAATCTCCGACTCCTTATCCAATTTCAAAAATTTATTCACTAGTGCATAGTGTATATAGGCTATATTTTATCCCGCGACACCTACCTATTTCTAAATAAAATACGAGGTCAGCAACTAGCTTGAAATAAAACAAAATTTGTTAAACAAAAGACTTCAAGGATAAGCACAGCTGTATCGCATCAAAATGTCTCACTATCAGCTCATTGAATCAAATACACCGCAGTGAATATCTTGATTAAACCATGTATTATCTCCATCGCAACGTTTGACACAACAATTCATCAGCACAGCCTCTGTCATTGTTAGTGGGTATCAAATATTCAGAGCGAGTGTAATATCGCTCAGATACGCAATTGGCTATTAGTTAGCATCGGAATTCGGTTGGCGTTACTGTTATTGTATAATTATCATATGAACATTAATGGCGGCTCATTGCCCAATCGCTGGCACCTAATTCCATTAAAATAACATAACCATAATGCCGTTGCAGCAATCCTCTGGATGGATGGATAATTTAATGCGTAATTGTTAGATAATTTAATGTTTAATTAGAGTGGGTCGTTGTTTGGAATTTAAAGTAACAGGTATGGCAACAATACTTTTTAGCCAAGATGTAGAATTTTTAGAGCGTGGCTGGTAGTGGTAGAGTTACGCCGTCTGGTGTAGGAAGCTTGGCGCTACTTATGATCTGATATCTTTTTAACGCTGAAAGCTATATGAGCTAGGGAGTCTTGGCAGTCACTTTACATGTAATGTTTTTGGTGGGATCATATCTACAAATACACACAGAAAGTGTGCCAAATGCGGAGCAACTGATGCTCAAGATGATTTAGTTCAATTTCAACATTTTCGTAAATCCGAAACCACAAATATTAAATAGGTACGGGTTTTAATGGACCAGGGGATTAAAAAAGTTTTACAGAGAAAAGCTTCAATATTCAAAAGTCAACGTTATGTATTCTTCAATTAAGGCATATTACTACACCTATGAATGTCGATAAAATATATACTATACTGGTTCGGAAAGTAAACCTGCCTCGAGAAGAGCCGGCGTAGAAAACTCGGCGAGGTATCGTTTGTTTTCGAAATAGTATACAATATACAATTTCAGTATACAAAGTATTAAAAAATTACATTGCTATAGCAGAAAGCCTATTATTTTTTTTGATAGATTGCTCTATTACAAAATCAATAAATATTTCACAAATATTTTATGCCTCTCGTTTAATGAACGCAGCGAAATGTTAAAAGTTCTTTACATCCACTGGAGAAAATGATGAAAGGCATCATCATCATCATATCAGCCGAAAGACGTCCACTGCTGGACAAAAGGTCTTCCCAAAGAGTGAGTGCCACAATGGCCGGTCCTCCGCCACCCGCATCCAGTGGACTCCCGCGACCTTTACCAGGTCATCAGTCCACCTTGTCGCCACTCGAGAACGATGAAAGGCATACTGAAAGAAAAAGTATATTGTATTAATAAAGAAATTTTGTAGTAAGCATCTATATCAATTAATTACAAGTTAATTATAATTATGTAACCGTCAATACACCCGGACGTTCAGACGGTACAGGGTACTTGGAGCAGTCGAAGTGTTGTTTAGAGGGAAGCTCTTATCGTCGACATTGGATACGGACGGAGTTGGGAGAATACTGGGATAAAGGGCGAGGTGTCACTGCCAACGGATTGTGCAGCAGTGTTTTTATTTTAAAATAATTTTTCATATGCAAGCAACGTAAGTAAGGTAAGATTTTGACATAAAACACAGAGTATGGGTAAGCAATCTAAAAGAGGCACCTCCTTATTTTTGTGGGGCACCTCCTTCTTTCCCTGTAGTGGAGGCAACTTGTCTTTGATTTAGAGTTCGCAACCAGTGTCTGTCAGACTATGTATCGTGGAGTGCATTATGAAGTTTCGTGTTCAGTGATGAGCAGACTTGGTCTGACCATCCAATACCTCTAGACAAAATGTTCTATTTTTTCATTCAATCTTCAATCAAACCATCATTTGCTCGAGATTGTGTCTATGGTTCCCGAAAATGTGCAGCAAAGAAAGCCAGGTTAAATCAGGGTGTTTTAAGGAACCATAACATTGATTTTAGATATATGAAAAACAACAAGTCATTGTTTATGGAAATGGAACGAAACACAAATGGAGTTTTAAATAACGTTGTTCCAATGGGATTATATATACCTATCTATGATCCCTAAAGTGGTAATTATTAATTTTATTTGTTAAAAAGAGGATGGAGAGTGACAACCTGGATATGTAGTATCCGAAAATATTTTTTTAAATTTGTAAACATTTTAAACCTCGTTTATTTTACCTTCAAACGCGACTTAATGATTTCTCAGACGTTCAAATTCAGTGTCAGTTCATTCATTCCTTTTGAATTCGGCCTTCGCTTGATAAACTACCTACTTGTAATTCAGCCCCCACACAAAAATATTTTATAAAGTAAGTACATTAAATAAATGCAGAAATTACACTACTTAAAAAAACCGCTTTAAGGATGACTCATGCTAGAACGGGCCGTGTCCAGCCCGGGGCATTTTTTATGAAAAACGACGCCGTTTTTGCGCGGCCGAGCCATACCCAGGCTCGGCCAAGCCGTGCCGATACCGAGCCGCTTCCGAGCCTCGGCCGTGGCTCAGCCGGGCTTGGGTATGGCTCGGCCGCGCAAAAACGCCGACATTTTTCTTAGAAAAAGGCCCGTGCTGGACACGGCTTGTTCTAGCGTGAGTCATCCTTTAATGTGCGGTATCTTTGGAGACTTTCGTTTCCACATTAATCCTCAAATCACTACTTTCTTGGCTGACTTTACCGAGCAAACGGGCGAGACAGTGCTCTCGGGCGAGTACTCGGTGCGTATAACATAGCGAGTGACTATTTATACGCACCGACTAATCGGCCGAGAGCACTGTCTCGCCCGTTTGCTCGGTACGTGTGATCACGGCATTAGTCACCATAATGATTCCTCTAACAGTGGTACCCGACCACGTAACGCTGGCCTCTGAGCAGCAGGAGTATAATAGGAAATCTTATATGCTTTATTAAGTTAAAGTCAGGATCAAGCACAACTTCCATTTTTGATTGGCATCTCCGGGCTCCACGGAAACTGGATTATGTAAGTTTATTGTGGAATATTATATTATTATGGAAAATTATAATAGTAGTATGATAGTACGATTTACTTCCAACTTCGCTAAGCAGATTGGTATTGGTAGATCCTGTATGAACGATAGGCTCAAACCGCACTGCGGTTTAGCAGTTTTACCTATAGGTTCATAATTCAAGCCTTTAAGAAATAGAATAAACATGTATCCTTTTTTTTACACAGATTTAAAACTCAAATACGAATTGTTTAATCATGGAGGCCATTTTACGTGGTAAATTTTAATTTATTGTTAGCAAAAAGTCGCCTTGACTAAATTAAGCTTTTGGTACAATTAAACAAGCCATTTGTTTTAAATATGGTCAGTTGGGGGTAAGCTAACATCCTAGTTAATGCGGAAACGACCTGCATGAAAAAATAACCACGAGCAAATAATAGTAATGAATGAATGAAATCATTTATTTTAGACAGAACCCATAACATACTATACTTGTGGTAGGTATACAGCACGGAATTCTTAAATAAGATGGAAGCGGCATGTTAGCTAGTTACTTCGGAATCCTGCGTAGCCAGCCCAACACAATCAAAACTGAATTTGTACATGTAAACAATACTGCAAAACGCTTCTAATTGGTTAAAGCTTTTAATTCCATTACGATTTCACCAGTTGTAATTTTTAGGACGAAAAGTAACTCAAAACTGCATTACTTGCGGTCTAATTTCCAATGCCAAAAAAATTTATTAATATAGGAGCCAATTTCGAAAGGGGTTTTCAAATATGGAAATGATATGAGAATAGTCTTGATACCTGCTCTCCTTCTTGCATTAGAGCATAACTCAACGTGTGTGAGCGTGACGTACTTTTGACGGAAATTGACATTTACTTTTTGATTGCAAAATTGAGGCCCTGTTCAAATGAAGTTGACGTTTGATTATGTTCAAAACCAAAGGTCTTATGTTACTATGACACTCTATGGTGATACACCTATTTGAAAATTTAGAATACAAAATAGAGGTGAGACTAAGATCATAATTATCGAAATTTTATTTATTTTATTATTTTATTTAATCGTATGGCGTATTCTATATTGTAGGCTTTATTATTTAATTATAAATCAACATCCAGGTCGCACAGCCAGTCGATCGCGTCAGATCGAAATTTTATATTATTGGTATATATCTTTAATATAGGATATCGTATATATATGTATATAGTTAAATCAATTTTAAATGCCCTTATTTCTTAGAATAAGAGCGTTAGCGTACTGCGGCCGATCCGAACCTGATTAAATATCAGTCCGAAGTAGCAGTATTGTGCTATTTTTGAGAAATTACATCTGAAGAAATCGGGTAAGTATTAACGAAATTTTGATCTTGTACGCGACCTTATACACGCAGTTCGCAAACGCTCTAAATGGAGATGGTGCTGAAAGCAACTGTCAGAGAAATCGTGTAGCTCACGAAAACATGCTAACACTTTTTAATCAAAATACGTACAAGTATTAATTTAATTTTAATATTTACAAGGATACTAAGGACTCACAGAGTAGGTATGACATATCATTATATAAATAAAATTGCACATTTGCATTCCTTGATGTACCGTGTGATTTGTTTCAATAACAAATATAATTTATTTGACAAAAATAAATTCATAACGCGCTTCACGCTAACATCAGAGAAAACATTTTTGACAAAGAAATACTTCTTGTCTTTAGTGGGTCTACTAGCTTTTAACATAGCCAAATAGATGTAATAGCCAATAGCTCAACTGGGTCTACTAGTCGATCTGAGTATTAATATTTTTCATCAGAATATTTAGGTTTTTTCCAGCATAAAACTATAAATAGGCTTATTTTTAGACAATGATGACACTCCAGTTTTATGTATTACCGAACATTGACTTAGACAAAAAAATAACAAATATGTATCAAGAGCAGCACGAACTGCCAATCAATCGTCATGCAGTTTCGCAGTAGTTTTATTGTGTAACTATTTAATGTGTCCTTTTTTAATATTTATATAATTAGATAATTTTTGTCCGTGTGAATTTTAAATTAGTGTGTTTATCGATAAGTACATACATTAGGCATGGTACCACTCTAGTCATACTGGCAATCGCCCCGTTAAAATGTCAAACGCGAATAACGCGATACATTGCTGTGACATTACGGTAGCTCCTTAATATGCGGCTTTGGCTAGCAAGCAATGCAAAGCAATGGCGAATGTCATATTCGATTACGTATTTATTCAAAAAACTGTTATTTTAGTACTTACCGGTGACAGAAAATCGGTCCCGGAGGAACCTTTGGGTCCTGGCTTGCCTGTCGGCACGACTAAATTGCAGAACGCGGCACGTTTATATTTTTAATACGGCAAAAATCGTCACCCACGGTCAACAGACAACTGATCTGCGTTTTGACTGCGTTTGACAGTGTTATGAGTGTTCACTCATAACATCGGCTACACGTACCCCGCCCATTACCGTTTCTATAGTATAGGTATTTACTTGTTCTGTGGTATACAGAGAGTAAGAATGTGTGTCGCTTTGTCGTATATAGAAATATTATCTGTGTTACATCCATAATTTTAAGTGAATGAACGACTTCAATACATTCATTCAATTAGCAATGTAACGCTATTACAAGCCTCCAAAGGTTCCCTTTGTTAGATGTTCATACAGATGGTTACTCTTGTAATCAAACGAACGCCTCTTTCAAATAATAACCTGTCTTTTGAGAACTGGGCCTGTGAAAACTAGAAAATACTCACGTATTTATTTTAATAAAAGATCTTAGAAAACTACTTGAGTGTATTTCTTGCCTTAAGGAAATACTTTTCAGGTCAGTTTCCATACGATTTTCGCCCAGCGAAACGGCAAAACGAATTCATTGTTACGAGTATTATTGCTTTGTTCACAATTCTTTTTAAAAGCCAGTTTTTTGTTGATCTGTACAAAAAAGTAATAGTTAAACAATATATAGTTTTCTTCTCTCAGAGCTAGGCTCTTGTCGGTGTAGCTCAAAGTAGGCCCTCCATCTACTCCGATCCCACGCATGACGCAATCTCTTTGACCTCACGATACGACCTAACATCAACTCTCTTTTTGAGTTGCTCCATGTAGTCTATTCTAGGTCTTCCTCTTCCTCGCCTCCCTACTATCTTTCCTTCAATTATGTTAAGTACAAAGTTGTCATGTCGTATAAGGTGCTCTATCATCTTCCCTCTTCTATTTTCTAAGTTCCTCACTAACAGCCTGGTTTGCCCCACTCTATTCAGCACTTCTTCATTAGTAATTCTCTCTCTAGCTGATTTTCTCCATTTGGCTAGTACGTACCGTAAGATGGGGTGAGTAGGGATTGCGGGGGCAGTAGGGACGTGAATGTTTTCAGTTACTACTTTGATTTTCTGACTCAGGCTGTCCTAAAAGTAATTTTGTTATACTTTTAGACATATTTTGTTATCTTGCGGTAACACGGAGTAGCCAACATACTACATTAAAAAAAAGTGGAGTCTCTAGAAGTGAGAAGTTAAAGATATGTGGCCTGGAGTGGAACCAGGATGGCGGGAGCGATCATGCGGAAGAGGAGCGATAAATATCGCTCGAAACAAACTATTCCGAAATTCACAATGCGATAGTTTTTCCCTATATATTTTCCCAGCTCACCCAATTGCTATCCCCTCTAACTCCACTACGGAGTGAGGTAGGGTTTCCCATTATTTTTGTGTTTATCTTTTAAATTATGAAATTAAACAACAAATTAACCACTACCTAAAAAACAAAAATTCATACTGCACGGACATTATTTATTTATAAAATTCAACGTGCCACATGTAACAATACATTTTTATCGAGGTTTGAATGTCTATTTTGACTCAACTCACCCCATCTTACGGCACACAATTTACCGCTCATTTCAGATACATATGTTTATTTATTTTAAATCAAATAATATGATATTAATTGACTGTGATGGAAATAACACGAAACCCATAAAGTAGAAGTTTCGTCAAGCCTGTCTATAGGCTACACTCTCGTTAAACTGTGGTAGCAAGTAGCGAATTGCTAACGTCATTGTAAACATTATTTTCTTTAATTACTTGAGAAAGCCATTTATTTTATTTTATTAGACTGCAACACGGTTTTATAAAGATCAGTTAGACCTTAATAAAATAAGTAAGTAATGTCAAAAATGTACAGAATTACAAAATTTTGATCCAACGTATCATTATAAAACTGGGCCACAGTAATTAGTAGATTGTACAACAAGCGCATAAAACGACGATATTAGACTTAGGTACTTTATACTGCCAAGTCATTTAATGGTTCAATACGTTTTTAAATAATAATTGACTCCCATTTTATCTGGTTTTATTAATTTAGCAATGGAAAACACAAATGTGAAATTTTTTAAAGCAAATCAAATCAATTTTCTTGCGATTCTTGTTTAAGTTATTTTAGATTTATGTTAATTCATGTATTAATAATGTATATACATTACCCGCTTATAATTATAATACTACAAGAAAACCTGCTCAAGAAAATCAAGCCAAATATATAAATCATATCCTTTTGCAGAATTACCATAAATCTTCAAAACAATTTTAATTTGTGCACTAGAGCATAAACGTGGTATGTTGTGCAGCATACATCCAGCACAAAGGCGAACTTTGCGAGCATGAGAATAATAATAACATGAATTTGTTTTACAGTTCAATCATAAAAAAATTCGATGAAGTTTAATTTTCAGTGCATTTCTAGCCATTAAAGGTTTAAAGATGGATGAAACGTGATTTTTTCGTTTCAGGTTTATTTCCCATAGCCCACAATACGCTTCCTGCCTACAAAAAAATATCTAACCGAAAATACTGAATTGTTTAATAAGTTTGGATTGGAGAGAACGCCACGCACAGATGAGTTTTTGTATCAGCCTTGGAGGATAAAACTAACTGAAGTTCGTTTTATTGCCAATTGGTTGATAAATAGACTAACTATTTCACAACGCTTCCGTTAAAAATGTCCAGTAATTTAAACAATCCAATTCATTATCCAACTTTGCGGCACATTTTTGTAGTAAACACTTAAAAGCAGACGGACGCTGGATTAAAGTGCGGTCCCGTAAGTCCCGGGATCCTGCAAAGCCCGTATTCCTGGTCTGCATTAGTGTTGACAATGTCATGGCTTAACCACCTTTATAATGCTAATATACTTGTCAAAATACAGCTCAGCCCGGGAATAATGTAGGAACTATATTTGGCTTACATTTTCAGGTTACGAGACGATTTTTTCGGCGCCGTTGTACCGTTGGAGAATTTTTAGGGAGTTTTATATTGAAACGAAAATGGGATTTAGTTGTTTTTGTCTTTTTTAGCATCGCTTTATGTTTTAAGCCACGTGGTCCCATACCCCGTGCTAGCTTATATTATATTAAGAGTACCGTTTATGTGCTGTGTGAAGTCAAAGGTAAGCAAATTGTACTTATAGTCTAAATACGTTTTAATAGGAGTTTTTTTTTGGAGTAATTGATTCCATAGTAGTACGTTTATAAGAATTATAAGTCTCCGATTGACCCGCTTATATGCTTTACTTAAATTAATTAGTGGTTTGGTATTACTGTCGCGCGTTCACTCCCACACTCGTTAGGCCGATTGCGTCCGAAAGAGCAAGCGATAAAAAAACCGACCCTAACTAATTATGTAAACTTAAATAAAACTAATTTAGGTTAGATATTGCCTCTACTTCTAACCACAATATTAATGGCGTCGAATGGGCTGTCAGCTCCAGCACTCAGACCACAAGAACAGAATAAATAATAGGACTACGCACAGTAGGTTCACTGTTAACAAATCCCCTGTTAACCCTTTATGTATACCCTATATCCCCTGTTAACGCAATATGATGTAGATCTACATCGTATATTTTGAAGGCCCGTGGCTCAATATGCTGGTATCCAAAATTACTTTTTTAATAAATGTGACATTTACATGTTAGATTCTGCACGAATGCACAAACTTCTGACAGTTATTATTTCAATTTTTGGCGCGGTTGAACCTACACCGGTCGCCGCGAATTTTACAAAAAATCATGCGACAAGCGAATGACGTACCTACGACGCGAACGCGTGCGTTCCGTAGAATCCTCTAAGGGCTTGGCCACATGTCCACGGCACGGTTTCGTCGCCGTGAAATGGCGCGGCGTGCGCCGTAAAAGCCCACGGCGCGACGCCGCAGAAATTCACGCCACGAGAATCCATGACGGCGCGCCGTGGATTTCTGCGGCGCCGCAACGTGAGTATCTGCGGTGCCACGCTGCGCCGTTTTAGGTGACGATGCCGTGCCGTGGTGGACATGTGGTACCCTTAGGTACGTGCCAACTAAGTAGGCGGCCGGCATGTACTTGTAGCGGCGCGGCGAAACCACGGAGTGAGCCGCCGCTGCCACAGGATCAAGTTATAATGTAACCCTACCAGGGCCTCCATTTGGTTAATCTATTTCTAATCACACTTAAACGTGGTACATGCACTCGGTCTGACTTATTGAAATATGAAATACAATGCAAAGTGATAAATAAAAAATACTTTTATACATATAACATACATAGCACTGACATTTAAATATGCTAATGTGGCGTTCACTTAGCAAAGGACGTGACGAATACTATTATAAGTGCATTGGTACGGTTATTATTTACCTCCTTAATCAGTGTTTATGTCTTTTTTTTTATAAATATGAATGTCAGAATGACACAAAGACAAACGAACTTTAACTGAATTTTAGCTACAATAGGTTTGATGAACGAATATGAATAAAGCCATTAGTGTGTTTAACAGCCAAAAAACGTTATTTGTTTTTGTACGTTCATAAGTATAGTATATGTAAAACTACATTTCAACTGTATCATAGTATAGATTTCCAGTGTCGAACTTGGATGTGGTAACGTGATACGGATGACGTTAACCGAAGAGCCTACATTTTAGGGGTATATCTGGCAAACATGTCATCGCAGAGTGAATTTACTTGAGGGATGTGCGGAACCGATACCGAAACCAACTGTTAAGGTGTCAACTAATTTTGATTTTACAGTAAGCTTTGAAGTGTCCAGTATATACAGTGAGCTCTAAATGGCTTGACAATTAAAGTCCGCGACTGTACCTCTCTTTCGCCTCATTCGTTTTCCGACATTTGAAGTACTTGATGCACCTTGGTTGTTCGGGCCGAGCGTTTGCCCGACCGTTTATATTGATACCTATATTACTGTAAAATCTCGCAATACATCCCGCATTCAGATTCAGATTATTTATTGCGTTCATGTTGTAACAAGATCACACACATACAGACAGCTGTCTTTCAGTATTCAGTTTCTTTATTGCCATTAAGGAGTAAATCCATGCAGTAATACATATATGTAGGTACAATAATAAAAACAAACATTTAAAAATAATAATCAAGAACAATATTAAGATCAGATGTGTCAAAATCTTAGAGTTGGTTTAATGCTCTAAGGTCAAAATAATAGTAATAAGAAGAATAATCATAGTAAGTAGGTCATCACTCATCAGTAGGGTAGAATGAGTGATGACTTACTTACTATGATTATTCTTCTTATTACTATTATTTTGACCTTAGAGCATTAAACCAACTCTAAGATTTTGACACATCTGATTGAACAATTTAGGTTTGTTGAAACATCGCATATTTTACTAGTTACACAAATTAACATAATTTTTGACGACAACTGCAATGCAATACGGTTTACAATGATGATTTTATACTATAACATTTAAATAAATTTTACTTCTTTGCTAAACTGTTTAAAGCTAAAAGTAACATTTGTGGTCCATCTCTTTTGCTCTTCGTCTCATTCATTAAATTAATTAGCTAATCAAGACTGCATATAAGGTAACAATAGGCGGTCTTAATTCAATAAAGGGCGGCCTGTACACCTGTAAGTTCTTACGTAAGTTCAGTACAAATACTGCTCACGTAAGTCGCTGTATGCATTATTTGTACTGAACTTACGTAAGTAACTTACAGATGTAAAAAAATAAAATAAAAATAAAATAAAAATCATTTATTTCAGACAAAGTAAAGGCCGCCTTATTCTACGCAAATGTGTCCCGAAACATGACCAATTGAACCAAAGCATAATGGTGATGTAGCAATTGGAATGAAAAACGAAACAGACAAACGCTGAATGTGACTACTTAGAAAAAACAGTGATGTACTCGGATACCGGATACCAGCTAGCTGCAGGCACAGAAACTAGAAAGATAATATCGGTTTTAAGCAAAACCAATACTCAGGGTGCAGCACGTCCCTAGGGCACCATTACGCATCAAAGCCAAGATTAATAGCTCGGTGACAGAGTGAAGGGAGTAGTGAGTTTAAGTTAACGATACGGTTGTGTGTGTGTTGTTCATATTTTACGTAACGTAAGCAAATAATTAGGCATGCCGTTTGCACCTTTCAGTTTGCTGCGCTGATACAAAATTGATGAATGCCAAAATTATTTACATCGATAAGTTTTGGGTTACACTATGCATAACTCATTATTAACCATTTGGTTGGTTTGAATTTATTAAGGAGATTTGACCTTGAGTGATGTCACCTTGTCATAACATAACTCATAACGTGCCTGTCACATCGACTGGTTAATTATCATTTTCATTAACCAGTAAATGGCCTACTTAAACAAGTTCTATTAGTCTAATATTAATATATTCATCTCGATATAAAAAAACTATACATCTCTGTATAACAAACAATATAAATATTAAAATCAAATTTTTGACTGTTTAACGATCGGAGATACACTATTTCTTTCTCTTTATACTTTGGCAGGCGTGACGCGACGCAGACGAAGATATGGCGACTCGGGCCATTCACTACATGTCAATATGTGATACCTACACTATTATAAAAGCCAGGAAGTCAAGATTGGCAGTACCACATATTAATGTATTTTTTTTGAGATGGGCTTTCACCGTAGCCTTTCGACACACGCTGCTCGCGTGACGTCTTGTGAAATGTTCTTAACTCAGTTCAAATTCAATCACTTAGTTCAGCTTTATTTTTATTTTGATATATTTAAATAAATGAATAATGAATATTTTCGGACAATCTTATGTACACAAACCAAACAACTCCCAAACTAAGCAAAGCTTGTACTATGGTTACTAGACGACTATATACATACTTATATATTTATTTATTTATTAATCGTATGGCGATTACACACTGGTACATATATGTATTCGTATTGATGTCGCTGATAGAGTTCCAGTGTGCGCTGCGAGGTTTAAGAAGGAACAATGCAGCTGCCGAGTTTGTTGTTTATATAGATAAATAAATACTCATCACACAAATAAATGCCCTTACCGGGATTCGAACCCGGGTCACTACACATTAGGCTAAATGAGGTTGTCGAAATTGCAACTAGCGAAACTACTACTATTATTATTATTATCATTTTATTTTTAGACAGGCAGCTGACGCTGATACGTCTAAATCATAGTTCCCTTAGCACAGGTTCATATTGCTATTAGATAGTTTGTCAAGTCTGTTTTTAAACTGATTTACACTTTTCGAGTTTACTACTTCTGAGGGTAATTTGTTCCATGTATTAACTATTCGATTTGTGATTAAGTTTTTGCCGATGTTTGTTTTACATTTATTTGCTGTCAATTTAAAGTTGTGTCCTGTCGTGCGTGTGTTTGTATGTCGAGTGAACAGGTCGCTCAGTTCTGGACAGTCGTAATAGTCATTTAAGATTTTAAAAGTCTCAATCAATTGCCCCCGTTCACGTCTCTTTTCAAGTGTTGTCAAGCCTAACATCTGTAGCCTTTCCTCGTAAGGCAATGATTTGAGGCAATGATTATGCGCTTACTTATAATTCGCTCGATATTAAACAGAAAGCACTACAAATCGGCCTAGGCTAACCTGGCCATAATGTTTTACTCGTATTTAGAATTTTACGCTTTAAATAAATAGGTCTGTCCACACTGGATGCATGCTCAGCCGAGCGCGGCTCGCTCTAGCGTGCGCGCTCAGTGACGTCGCTCAGCGGCCGAGCATGCGAACGTGTGGACGGCACGGGGAGCCGCTCGGCTGAGCATGCGTACAGTGTGTGTGACCTAATGACGAAGTCTCTGCAGTTCACCTATGTAGATGGGTATCTGGATCTATGCGCCATTGAAAATCCCCATTAAAGTCCAATTCAATGTCCAGTTCATTCACTGTGCAGGGTATCCGTCTGTGGAATGCATCCCCATTAGTATATGACAGGCTCAGAGTAAATTCTCATTCAAGGGCAAGTTACGTTAACATTTTTTTGAAAACTCTCGAGACTAAGACTATTCATAGTGTTTAGTAGCAGGTATTATATTAAAGTACACATGTAATTTATTTGCCATAAGACTAATCAATAAATATGAATAACAACAAGTACATATTAAATCGCATCGTAATAAATTAGCTTTTTCATCGGCCCCTTTGATGAACAATTCTCTAGCTCTAAAGGTTGACTGGTAGATAATGCCTTATGGCATTAAGTTCGCGATTTGTATTTGTTACGTGTAACTGTGCAATTGAGTTTAAATAAATAAACCGTGAGAAGCCGTTGCGCTGCCGGCCTTTGAACAATGTCATAATCCTTAAATAATGGATAGCCCTTACAAATTAATAAAAAATAAAATAGTATAAAATCAGTATCACAAAAAAGTTTGTTTTATTCAATTTCAACATTGATCTGTCCTTATAGTATCCTTTAATATAATTATTACTATCTTGTCATTATTTTAATTTAAAAAAGCGGCCAAGTGCGAGTCGGACTCGCATATGAAGGGTTCCGTAAAATGAATTGCAGTTTACGATTTATGAGGAATTAAAAAAAACTACTTGCTAGATCTCGTTCAAACCAATTTTCGGTGGAAGTTTGCATGGTATAATGTATGTAGAGGACGGGACAAAGAAAACACGTAATTTTTGAAATACAAGGCAAAACTATGGTGCGAGCGAGTAGCCAACGCGGCGTCTACGGATTTTGGTTAAACACTGACTGGTGGTATACTATATGTACTGTGCATGGCTTGCGCTCGCTACCCACCAACGTTTTTATATATCTTTTATTAATATATGTGACACGAAATGGCATTACATAGGTATATCGAATATATATTTCTAAACATAATAAAATTTTATACATGTGCGTCGCCTACAATGTACATCACGTATTTTTTTTAGTTTTATCATTCTCTTATTTTAGAAGTTGCAGGGGGGGGGGGGGGGGCACACATTTTACCACTCTCTCGCGCAAACTATTCAGTTTAGAAAAAAAATACATTAAAAACCCACACGTATGGGTTTGATGAAAAAAAAATTCTGAGTTTCAGATGTAAGTATGGGGAACCCCCAAAATTTATTGTTTTTTTTTTCTATTTTTGTATGAGAATCTGAATGCGGTTCACATAATACATCTAATTACCAAGTTTCAACACTATTAGTTCTTATAATTTCCGAAAAAAGTGACTGTGACATACGGACGGACAGACAGACAGACAGACAGACATGACGAATATATAAGGGTTCCGTTTTTTGCCATTTGGCTACGGAACCCTATAAATTAATTATTTTTGGTATTTTAATTGAGAACTATGTAATTTATTTTTTCCGAGAATTATCACAGTGCATAAGATAACTTAATATTTTAACTTAAGTAGCTTCTTGCTTCATTCATTAAATTCCATGCGAAATAATTCCCGACGACCTCGTCCTAATCCGGGTCTGCAGTCGCAAACATATTCCATTACCTACCCGTTAACGACCCTTTCGAACAAGGGGACTCTACTTTCCACATCCCAAATTGATATCAATATGCTTCGCTCACTCCCACTCCCTGCCCACTTCCTGACTTAGAAGTTGGAATCGGTATGCGGTACCTCGTTTCTACTTTGACATGAGCTTACTAATGTCGCACAGATTACTCTCACGACGGTTGACAGTATACCTACTGTCAGTATTACATAGTATAATAATAGTCATTTAGCAAGAAAGAAAGAAAAAAAATACATTTATTTAACGTCACAAAATTACACTATTAAAAGAACAAGCAAAATAAAAGACTTAAATACTAGGACGTTAAATAGGACCCCCGATCAGCATGAAGCCACAGCGAGGCACAGCAAGCTGAGGCGCTGATTTTCAGTGGATTTATTCCATTTGATTGATATAAGGTGGCGCAAAAGTAGTCTCCCGATGTTCTATGGCTGTATAAAGAACATCAGGCACCCGATGTTCTTTATACAGCCATAGAACATCGGGTGACTACTTTTGCGCCACCTTGTAGTTCCATTCTAAAGTTATTTTCTAAATTACCTTTCTGGGCATAGGTAACAGGGCCTTTGATTCACTTCCTCCCATTTTCTTGTGTGGATCTCCTGTCCGAAGAGTGACACGCTTTAAGTACCTTGGACATTGGGTCACCGATAATCTCCAAGATGACGCGGACATAGAAAGGGAGCGCAGGGCATTGGCCGTACGGTGTAATATGTTGTCCCGCAGGTTTGCGCGTTGTGATTGGAATGTCAAAACAACGCTGTTTAAGGCATTTTGACAGATCTTTTACACGTGCAGCCTGTGGACAAATTATACTAAGAAGGCGTTCAATGCTCTGCGCATCCAATATAATAACGGGTTCAGGATGCCCCGCTTTTGTAGCGCATCAAGTATATTTGCGGAGGCACGTAGTGGCTTCAGTGCAATAATACGCAAGAGAACCGCCTCCCTGTAGGCCGCGTGCGTGACAGCTCCAACAGCCTCGTTCGCCTGGTGCTGGAGTCTTCTGCCTGCGCTGTGTGGAAGCACTGGGACTCGGTGCACATGAGAGGCACTGTGTATAATATTAGATTTTACTGACTAACTTAGGATAAGCACGTAATACTATTATACTATTCTGTGACGCACGTAAGCGGGGCTATTATATACGTTTGCAGCACCTACTGCATTCGTACCGCCCCGCGTCTGCTCTTCCAACGCCAGTCAGGAAGCATTAATAATGTAGAAACGCAGTACAAAATCGGTTCTGACACATCCGACTTGACTGACACTTGACACTGACAGCTCACTGCTCACTGATATCCTATTTGCCCGCGCGGACGAATCTGCAAGTCACCTTACATATCAGAATGAGTGTATGCAACGTGTTGACACAAAATTTGAATCTGAAATGTGAGTGCAGATTGACCCTTAGATATTAATACTTTGCCGACCTGTTGACTGGAATCGTGTATTATAATGGCATTTTCGCCTTCGTTGGATCCGGCATAAATATAAACGGATAAGATGATATCCGTTTACGGGGTTTATTTAAATAGAATTGATATGTATTTTGGTGATGATTATCTTATTCGATTAAGGTCCCGTTCTATACAGACAGTGTCTTATTCGTCAGTCTTTTGCAAGATTTTTGAACGAGCGAGAGTGAAGCGAACGAAGTTCTCCGTTTCAGCTTGTGCCAAAATTCTTAATTATGTCCGGATGTCCGGATGTCCGGCTGTTCTCTCCTTTAGGTCGCATTTCTCAACCGATTGTCGTGTTGTGAGTAAGTTCAACAATTGTATACTTTTTTTTTGTCTATCTTGTTTTTAGTTTCAAAATAATATACTTACACTACCTATTATTATATTTTTAAGACAGTGCCGCGAGTTTTACAGCTCACACAAATTTTATTCTTTTCAACGAAAACAGCAATTTCAAGATATAAATACACAACATAATTATTTATTTTTCAATCAATAAGTATAGAATTTTCATAAGTTCAATGGGTACAATACGAAAGTTTATTATCAAAAAACTAATTTTCCAATAGCAAAAATTTCTCCATAGAGATTACGTAGCGGTTCTACCAGGAGATCATATCAAGCAACATTTAGCTGTTTTTCCCGGCTGCTACCGGCTATGTAGAACATTTTCAGCAGCGTTCAAATTGCGGGCTGGCAGTGACGTGCGTCGCTCAAAGGATCCTGCGCTGTGTGGATAAATTACATTCTGATACACCGCAAAACCAAATCCCTGTTGGCGATGATACGATGGCGAAAACCCTTGTAACTATGTACATATATCCTACGTGGTTGTATCTTTATGTAGATGGGTCAGTCAACGACGAAATATATGTACGTATTTTACGGGTTTGGGGTAAGCTAGCTAAAAGTCATCTTGCTTATTTTTGAAGCTCAATCTCGTATGATGAGCAAGATAAGACGTACTACACAGTTATCTTAGATTTAGTACGAATATAATTGTAAAATTAAACGAACTTACCTGAAGTGAAGTTCTATTTCAATTTTACGAATTTCACCATCATGGAATACTATGCAGCGGCATGGAGTGTTGCGCTTGGACTTCACAATTTATAAAGCACATCAAAAACTTGAACGCGTCCATTCCTCGTGATGTGTTTATGTCGTTCCCTCTATATTCACTATCAGTTTGAAGCCAAAACACGAACAACCTTAAACAAAGCTTGGGCAAACACTTGTTTTTTGGGAAAGGGTGGGTTGTTCCATGATGGTGAAATTCGTAAAATTGAAATAGAACTTCATTTCAGGTAAGTTCGTTTAATTTTACAATTTTACTCTTTCACCATCATGGAATACTATGCAGATGTTTAAAGCTAAGGTTGTGAGTGTATGTAAAATAAACAGTTATGGATGAAAAACATGTTTATTAAAATAAAGGAAAAAACAATTCTAAGATAGAATAATACAATAATCAACGGCAATTAATCATCTTATGAATTAGCCAACATTTAGCTATTCTCTAGAACAGCGTTACTAAAGTTATTATCCTGTAATAATGGTCTATTATAATACTGAGCAAAAACAGCTGAATTTGGTCCCCACCCGGCACATTTTCTTATGGCCTCTAAAGTTACGCCTGCTCGGAAGGCTGCAGAAGTTGACGAGTGTCTGGTACTATGAGCAGAGTACACATTAGTATCTACCCCTCCCTCGTGTAGGGTGCACTTTATCCATCGCCCTATGCTTTGGGATGAGGCTCTTTTATATGGTCTTTTATACGTTAGTATAAGATGTTGTATGTTATTTCTTACATCTTTAGTCACATTCATATAAGATATAATAGTTCTTACTGGACAGATCTCAGGCTTAACATTGTAATATGGTAGTCTTAAGACAGGTTGCTCAGTTCCAGGTCTTGAAGTCTTTATAATATCTGTTATGTGTATAGTTACGCCTAGATTGTTAAGGATTATATTATCTAACTTAATCACCGATAGGGTCTGTATTCTATGGCCTGTCGTAAGCGCTAGTAGAGTTACTAGCTTACGAGTTAATTTCTCAATTCCTAGCGTGTCGTTGGGAAACCATTGTGAGAGCATATTTAATATAATAGCAGGGTCCCATGTAGTACTGTATTTGGGTTTTGTAGGCTTAATTTTAAAAACCCCTTTAAAGAATCTTTTAAGGCTGTCATCTGACCCTAGTTTAGGATCTGTTAGTAATGACAACGCTGATCTGAAGCTGTTTAATGTTCCATATGAAGCACCCTGATTAAAGCGTTCTGTCAGGAAAGTCAAAATGTTTGGAACTGAGGACAAGTAAGGATCTAGATTATGTTTATTGCAGAAGGTCCACCATGCTTTAAGTCCGGTATTATATTGTTTTAAGGTATTTGGAGATAGTGACGAGATCATTATATCAAGGGATGATTGTGGAACATTTCTTCTCTTTAGGCCTTCGCAGAGAGCAGTCCTGCAGCCAGGGTAAGTGTTTGGTGCATAGGATGAGGTTCCCTGAAATTTGACAATAATAATGTTTTATTTGGTTGGAATAGTATTGGTTGTGTAACCAATAAGGAGTTAAACAAGGGGAACCATGGTTGTGTGGTCCAATATGGGACAACTAAAATGCCCGTGGCCTTGTCATTCCTTATTTTATGCAAGGCTTTCAATACCAAGTTAAAAGGGGGGAATGCGTAAAATAATAATCCTGACCATTTTATTGTAAAAGCATCAACACCAATTGAATCTGGGTCTTTTTTCCAACTAATGAACTGTTTACATTTGTTGTTCAATCGTGAGGCGAATAGATCAATATCTGGATCACCGAAAGTGTCAATTATTCGTTGGAATGCTGTATGAGATAATTCCCATTCTATGTTTGATTTACGTGATTCATAGTCAGCGTATATATTCTCCTTTGTATTAATATAAGACGTGAAAATGAATATATTTCTCTGTTCACACCACTGCCAAATGTCGCGTATGATACTGTTTAAATGGGGGTATTGTACTCCTCCAAATCTATTTATATACGCTATGGCAGTAGTGTTATCAATTCTTATTAGAATCTCGCAATTTTGGTGTTTATTTGCTAGGCATTTAAGCCCAAAATATGCGGCTCTTAATTCTAAGTAATTTATATGATGTTTTTGTTCATCTAAGGTCCATGATCCCGACACCTTATTATCGTTACTGACTCCTCCCCACCCGGATCGGGAGGCGTCTGTGAAGAGTTCTAAGGAGTAATTTTGTTGCCTAATAGGGTTACCGAGACTGTCTAGCTTGCGGAGCCACCAATCTATATCTGGTTGTAAACTCTTTGAGATTTTCATAGAGGCATCGTAATTTTCGTTATGTAATTTCAGAGCCAGAAATCTTTCCCTTTCTAGCAGTTTTGTGTATAGGAGACCATATTTCACTCCCGGGCATGCCGAGTTTAGAAGACCCAGGAGTTGAGCAAACTCTCTTATTTTACATACTTTTTTACTTTTAAAAGCCAGTAGGGATTTTTTGAGAATATCAACCTTTTGTGGTGGCAGGGACAGTGTCATGTTGGTAGAATTTAGCAAGAATCCCAAATATTTACATTGTTTGCTAGGCTTAAGACAACTCTTTTCCTGGTTAATGGTGAATCCTAGGGATTCTAAAAGTTCATAAATAGTCTGTACATATCTTTGGCAGGTAGCATAGCTGTCGCTAATGCATATGATGTCATCTAGGTATATAGAGATTGTAATATTACGTTCTCTGAGGTATGAAACAACTGGCTTTAGTATCTTGGTAAAAACATACGGGGCGGTACATAATCCATATGGGAGTACATTAAAGGAGTATAGCTTTCCTTGAAAGGTGAATCTCAGAAACTTCTTATCTTCCTCAGATATTCTGATGGAGAAATATGCATCTTTTAAATCAATTGTTGCCATATAACAGTCCTGATTTATGAGTTTGCATACAGTACGGATATCTTCTAGTTTAAAATGTGTTGTTTTAATGAATTTGTTAAGACTCTGTAAATTTAGGATGAATCTAAAGGTTCCATTTTGTTTCAGTGTGAGAAATATTGAGGAGAGATATTGGTCATCTTGTGAAACACATTCAGAGATTGCACCAATGTCTAGTAACTTCTGTATTTCCTTTTTCAAATTCCTATTTTCCACTTTAGAATGTTTTCTGGATTCGCTTTCACATCTCACTGGTATTGTATCAGTGAAAGGGATTTTATAACCTAAAATCCAAGAGAGTATAGTTTTGTCATTTGTTATGCACTGCCAGTTATTATAAAAGTAGAAGGTTCTACCTGTCTGTACCTTGTTAGTCAACGACGACGCGTTGGGTGTGGTTGGTGGTGCTTGTAGTTCCAGTTCCTCTTGGTCTGGTTCTTCGGCCCGCCTCTGGGTCGGTTGTCCTGATGTGTTGATCGCTGAGGCGGGCTTTTCCAGTTTAAATTCTTTGGGTGTGGTGTGAACTTCACAGGTAGTTTCTTGGGGAAATTTATTTTTAGTTGGGAGCTAGATCTCTCTACTGCTTTAGCTGTCTTCAGGCGTTCACCTAAATTTTCTCCGAATAGATGTGAACCAATCGGTACATCAATGACAGCCTGTTTCACACTATTTTGAAGCGAAGTCAGGATGAAATGTCTTCGTGTAAGTGCATCGTAATGGTTAATGTTACATAAAATCTTTCCTGCGTCGTTAATGCTCTCAATTAATTTAATGCTATTAATATTGCCTTTCATCACCTCTGTTAGCATTGCTCCAAGACATGAGAGAACTTTACCTGTCAGATTCTGCCGATATTCAAACTTCTTCTCTACGCGGCTAAAACAATGACTGAAACAGTGTGAGGAAAAGGATAACCTATATTACTGAAAAAATTAAGCCTCACTTATAAGGCATTTTCAACATATTAAAACATTCGTTTTCTGTAGTTTCTCTTAGGGTAATAACGAAGAAACATACCTGTTGGGTCGCAGTAATTATTGTTTACATCACCAAAACAAACCGGCTATCGGGGTTGGTGTTGACAGCTATTCTTACCAATCTTGTAGTCTTCGAGCGTATTTATATGGTGATAAACGCATTATGCACGGAATTTGATGTCGTGCATCATATCTTTCTTGATAAATCCATGATAAAATTTTATTTTAAGGCAAAAATAGTGGAACGACATGAAGTCTTTTTGGCACAAAAAACCATAGTGAATATAGAGGGAACGACATAAACACATCACGAGGAATGGACGCGTTCAAGTTTTTGATGTGCTTTATAAATTGTGAAGTCCAAGCGCAACACTCCATGCCGCTGCATAGTATTCCATGATGGTGAAAGAGTAAAATGATAAGATTAAACGAACATACTTAAAGTGAAGTTCTATCCTTTTTATATGAAAAACTTAGTCCGAGATAACTGTGAAGTAACGTCCTTTATGGAAGTATCTCTACAGAACTCCACTCCTTACAGAAGACTGCACGAAAGATAATAGCAACACTACTTGCGATGTATACAACGTGATGAGTAAAGTCGCCAAAGCTCTGGATGCCCTGTATTGAAATTAAGGGAGCTGCATTTGTACGAGTGTCTTACTGTCAACATAGCCAACCCTTTATCAATAAAAGATCGGCAACGCATTTATGACTCCTCCGGAGACAAAAATCTTTTCATACAGGCCAAAACTACGCCAAACCTGTAATATTCGGATAATATACAACATAGACTAAATATAAGGTCCTAATGACTAACTTAAAATAACACAGGGTCAATCTTAGATATACATTTCGGATTCCAGTTTGACTTCCTGGCAAGGTCGCCATGTAAAGTGCCGGGTTCGGAGATGAGTTGAAACGAGTGATAAAGAGAAATGATGCTTTATTACTGCCAATAAGTAGTTCTGTATAATAATAAAAGCGTCCTATAAGCAATGTGGTTCATTTGCTTGTTTGGCACGCGTGTAATTTAAATTTGTTTTTTTGCTTTTACTCTGCACGTAAAACCTAGACAAATAACTGAGTTAATCCATTTTAAAACGTAGCAAAACGGAAAACTTTAGAAATGTGTTTTTGTAGCTAACTTTACCTGTATTAAAATTCTACGAATTGAAACTCCACTATGATGAAAAATTCTACGAAACATAATTATTGCCTGATAGTGATAGCAATGAACAACAAGGCAATCATATTAATCATATAATCTTATAATGTGATTCAGGGATATCCATATGACATACAGGGCACATATCAAAGGACTTAATGGTTAATTGTTGTGACAACTGACATTAAATAATTTTCCGTTCTTTCATCGTATAAAAATATTTTCCTTCCGATTTCACAATTTATATCATGCATTGCGTGCATAAAAGTCTAAGCGTAATATAATAAGAAATTCTGCAGAGCTGAATCCGAGTGCTCAAGTTAAATCAATATTATGTAAAGTAACACACTAACTCTGGATCAAGTATTCGGTTCTTATTATTGGAATACCTATCTCAAGTGGTGTCGAGCTTAAATACTGGGATTTTACCAGACTACTGCTACTTCCTCACTTGTATTGGTATGCGGTATTTTCACTTTATCGAGTGCTTACAGATATCGCCCTGATTCGATCGCGCTTTGTATAGGTACTGTAAGTGCTGTATGTCGCTTCCTAGATATTTAGTAAAATAATGAATTGGGTAGTGGACAGTTTTCGCGTCTACCTTCCACAATTTTATAGACCTTTGAAGGGTAGTGAAATATCTGCACCCATATATCGGTTGACAACTTGCTGGGACGACAATCTTCTGGGGCCATGGCCGGTGAAATCTGTGTCGAAACGTCAGAAATAAAGGCTAGTAAATATCAAGTATCAAATTGTCCATCTTCTAATGAAAAAAAAAACAGAGCAACTCCAAAACAGTCAGTTACCCTAACGTTGTAAGTAAGTAAACATCTGTGCTCTCTTTGTGACATCCAATTATTCTTGATAGAAAGGTAAAACTGGTATTTATCCTAGTCTCTATTGTATAGCTACTGGCGTCCATTTACGAAGCCAACAAAAAGAAACACCGACAAAACTTAATAAACAAACTTGTTGTACACTCAAGCGCCCTGAGAGCGCTTTCAACGGCATTCCAATTACGTCTTTAGCTTTTAAAACTATTGTTGTCGCTTTCAGGGATTAAAATTCTATATTAATAGGTATGTTAGTTTTTAAGGTTGTGTGTCTTAAACCTTTTTTAGTATTAGTTAATGTTCTGTCTCACAAGTACCCATTAAGTTCTATCGAGTTTGGAAACTTTTAATTCAGGCTACTTTCACATCTGTAGGTCGATCACGTAACTCATTGTACGCGCGTCAGGTAGGTCTAAATGTCACTTTTTATATGGAAAATTTACAGTTAAATTGTACCGACGCGCGTTCGGAATGTTACGTGATTACCCCTCTGGTGGTGCGGTGTCAGTAAACCGTCAGGGTTAACTGTCAATCAAGTCAGTACAGATTCTTAAAACATTAAAATGCCAATATTTAAATGCGTAATGCGCGGAAGAGGAGCGATAGAACGCGGTAGGTATTTACCGCGCCGCGTCGACGTCCACGCAATGTACAACCGCGCAAATGTCGTCCTGACAAAAAAAAAGTCTTAGCGACGATAATAAACTCTCGTAAAAGTCATGCACACCGATTCCGACCCGCCAAATTCATATGGGGCGTTAGAGCCTTAAGTAGATTTTTCGTCAATACTAGTAGATTGCATTTGCGGGAGTCCGCTGGATGCGGGTGGTGCAGGACCGGCCATTGTGGCACTCTTTGGGGGAGGCCTATGTCCAGCAGTGAACGTCTTTCGGCTGATATGATAACGATGATGATGATGAGATTGCATTGTGTTAAGAACTCGTAAAGAATGACTCACGCTAGAACGGGCCGTGTCCGGCCCGGGCCGTTTTCTAAGAAAAACGACGGCGTTTTTACGCATTCGAGAAATACCCAAGCCCGCCGAGCCACGGCTGAGGCTCGAAAGCGGCTCGTTGTCGGCACGGCCCGACCGTGGCTCAGCCGGGCTTGGGTAAGGCTCGACCGCGCGAAAACGCCGTCGTTTTTCTTAGAAAACGGCCCGTGCCGGACACGGCCCGTTCTAGCGTGAGTCATCCTTAAGTAGTGAAAGACATTTAATTAATTTGACTCTACTCACAACTCGCATCGAGTATATCCTGGAGATACTTAACAATTACGCGTGATCGATCAGACTTACGCTGGTTGTCGCACGGAGAATCTTTGCTGTTGTGAATAACAGAGTCCAGCTGCAATTGTTCCAAAGTTTTGTCCAGGCGGTGGTGAAATTTTCAACTTAAATTATATTTTGTTGTCTCTTCAAACGGAGTTCTGTTTCGTTTTGGTGTTAGTTGTTGGGAGTCTTTGGTTAGTTCTTGGCTTCAGATTTGTCGGGTAAGTTTGTTTCACTATATAAATATACTTTGAAATATGTTTACAGGTATAATAGCATGGTATTTTTTGATTTATAAATAACATCAGCTTGATAAAAGTGGTCATCAATAATATAAGTGGTGGTGGTGCTGGTATGGGTATATTGTAACTGTTGTTAATTGCAATCTCACTAAACTGTCAAAATTGACGAATTGCGCAGCCCACTTACCACACACTATTAATAGGGTTAGTTTGCCTCATGTTGAAATTGAAAACGTAGTGTTGCTAAATGGATAGTACCTTCAAGTTATTGTATGAAAGTATAAATTACAAAATGTAATTACAATCATTAAAAGATTATGAACCTTGAAAGTATAGAAAAAAATATGATTTTTTTGTTGTCCAAGGACAAAGAGTAATTTTGAAGCTACCAATAGAATCTTTACGCTTTTATAGGAACAAAATTGTACTTAAAACAACTATCGACCTAAACGCAGTATTTCGCGAACGAAACAACATTTTACTTGATTTTCCATTCAATGGTTAGTACAAATAGCGAACAGTGACGTTTATGTTCAGCGAAGACCGTCTTTGACTAAATTAATTGTGTATTTATGTTCTTTTAATTGTAGTTGCTACTATATAAACATTTGTTCCACTCCAAAATCTGGGTCGAAAGGCATCTTACAAAAATCGTAGGTCACAAGCCATGATTCCCTATTAGCATTAATGACACTACTAAAGACTCATTCAAATTATGTCCCGCCAACAATTAGTACTCATATTCCACGAGGTGGAACAACACAACAACCTCAACCTCTCTGAAAGTTAAAGGATGGCAAAATTATCATGGTATCACCATATCACAAATTTTACAATCTCTCAAGCTGTCAAAATTGTCGAATAGCGCAGGCCACTTACCGCCTTGTTACCCCACATCATAACGCCCTATCGGCACAAAGGGCACTTGAAAGACCCGTTCAATCAAACCGTTTTATGGCCCGCCCACAAATCACGGCCGACGTATGACGACGTTTGGACCGCGGCCAGTGGAATGTTTCCCTTAATAGCGTTGGGCCATTTTTTTAAAGACGCTTTTTGTTGCTTTGCAATGTTGCAGGCTATGAGTGGAGCGGATTGTTGGGTTGATGCTGAGTGGTGTAAGTTTCGTTAGTTGGCTCTTTTTGGTTGTGGTATGTTTTCTTTTGTACGGTCAGGTTAGCCTCACAAGGGGGATAACACCTTCGTACCGTGTTACATTAAACGTCATGTTAAACTGCCATATGAAGTTGTCAAACGAGTGAAAACGACAAGGTACTTAGGTGTTCAGTAACTTATGAGGCTGACTATACCACTTATAGTATGATATTTTCTACAGATTCAGAGACCTAGATTGTGTCTCAAGGAAGCGAAATGATTTTTATGGCGAGGGCGTTATATTGAATCCTTAGCGTAAATAAAGATTCAAGTGTTTACGCCAAAGACGGAAGTAATTTTGCCACCGAGCGGCACATGCTGCTTTACACACCTTCTGAGGTGAGGAAAGTTTAAATTAAACAGGGAATATCAAAGTAGAAAACTACAATGTTCTATTTCCTGAATATAGCCTATATATAAAAAGTGACATTTTAGATCTACCTGACGCGCGTACCTGTAGGTCGATCACGTAACGCATTGTACGCGCGTCAGGTTCATCTAAATGTCACTTTTTATATAGAAAAAAGCGGCCAAGTGCGAGTCGGACTCGCACATGAAGGGTTCCGTGAAATAAATTGCGGTTTACGATTTATGACGTATTAAAAAAAAACTACTTATTAGATCTCGTTCAAACCAATTTTCAGTGGAAGTTTACATGGTAATGTACATCATATATTTTTTTTAGTTTTATCATTCTCTTATTTTAGAAGTTACAGGGGGGGGGGCACACATTTTACCACTTTGGAAGTGTCTCTCGCGCAAACTATTCAGTTTAGAAAAAAAATATGTTAAAAACCTTAATATCATTTTCGAAGACCTATCCATACACGTATGGGTTTGATGAAAAAAAATTTTGAGTTTTAGTTCTGAGTATGGGGACCCCTAAAACTTAATGTTTTTTTTCGATTTTTGTGTGAAAATCTTAATGCGGTTCACATAATACATCTACTTACCAAGTTTCAACAGTATAGCTCTTATAGTTTCGGAAAAAAGTGGCTGTGACATACGGACGGACAGACAGACAGACAGACGGACGGACTTGACGAATCTATAAGGGTTCCGTTTTTTGCCATTTGGCTACGGAACCCTAAAAATTACAGTTAAATTGTCCGAACGCGCGTTCGGAACGTTACGTGATTACCCCTCTGGCCCCATTTATCAATAAATTATGTTTTACATGTTAATTACAGCTGAAAAATAGATAAGTGTCTTGGAGTAATAATAGGTATTTAACATATACAAAGTGTGCAGCATTAGGGTCCCATAAACAATTTGAAGCAGTCCCGGGTGCTCGTTTATCAAGCCCGGATGAAGCAGGAAGATAGATGCGAGATCGGTCCGGATAACCGGCTAACTGATCCGGGTGCATTCGATTACTGTAACTTTAGAAGCTGCAATTCCTTATACACTCGCTTTACCCGCCGGTTGAGGCCGTGGCCCGTCGCTTCACCCTGGGTATTTCAGTACCCAACACTATTTGGACGTCACTTCACCTTGGAAACTATAGTGTCCACGATATACTGAATAGATGGAGCTCACAAATTTATATCTTACCTATGCATACGTATTAATAAAACAGCTAATAAACGTTTCTATCCTTTTCTTGAAAAAGTTACCCTTCTTTTTCCTAAGGGTGGTGCCTGCGTACCTACGTTATAATACAGGGTGACTGGTAATTCGACCTATTCCTTGAAAATGGTTATACCTACTAGAGCTAATTTGCAACAATTTATGTCCAGTCAACCAGAGGTCAAAACACGATTTTTTTTTAATTTTTCGAGTGTTTGGTTTGTTTGAAAAAAAATCGCCTTGCAGCCTTAAAGTGCTGATTGTGACAAAGATGTTGTTTTACCATCCAAATGGAAGTACTTTTGTCACAATCACCAGCTTAAGGCTGCAAGGAGATTTTTTTTTCATACAAACTAAAAACTCCAATATCTCGGAAACCAGCGAGTTTCGACCCCTGGTTGACTGGACATAAATTGTTGCAAATTAGCTCTAGTATAACCCCTTTCAAGGAATAGGTCGAATTACCAGTCACCCTGTATAAACAAGTTTTTGCCTGCGAGCTCTCCAATGCAAATTTCCACTCTCTATTTCACTTAAATGAGGCATGATGTTTGAAAAAAAAGTGTCTTATTATATCTAAGTTATAAACTAGTTGTTTGCCACATTCGTTAAGCAGTCTTATTATCAAAATAATAGCAAAATGTAATCAATGTTCATCTGCTAATTTTCATGCGATTTTGTACCTTAGTGGAAACCGTGGTCTTATCCCATCTTATCCCACCAAAAATATAAATGTGGAAATGGGAGCCAAGTTCAATATTAAGAATAGGTATGCGTGGTTGTCAACTTCTCCGACAAAAGAATTGAGATCTAAATGGGTGCCAAGTCCAGTTGATAATCCTAAAATAAAATGTATTCTTAAGAACATACAATTTCTTATTTTTTCTACTACAACAATGTTTGCTATATAAAAGTATAGCTTCTTAAATTTGAACACTCGAATTATTTACACAAAGCAAATGACTTAGGATAAATTGATGCTCAAGACTTGACTTGGCTAGTTTTTACTAGCAAGCCAAATTTTTCGAAGAGTAACATATTACCTACCTAACAATATAAAATAAACAGTTACTTTCGTATAACATAAAGATGATAAGTGGATTAGCCAAATATCAGATATCTTGTATCATCTGGAAGAAGGATAGATTTAGGTACTTTATGTCAGTCAGTCAGTCAGTGCTAAAATTTAAGACTTTTTGACCTTCATATCTTTATAACCGTTTGAGTTAGCTTTATGTAGTTTGGGCTTCTAGATGTCCTTATGGATATAATTAAACACACGTAGTTTTATGTGTTTACTTTAAAGAGGTTTTGAGTTATAGAAGGGTCAAAAAAGGCACCAAGTGGTTCGTGTGATATTACACTCGGCGCTCGCTAGCCAGTTCCTTAGCTTGAACTTGGCTTGACACGCTGCCGCGTGTCTAGATTGTGTAACATACATTGAAACGTACCAACTCTCACTCATTTCATGTCGGCCATGCGATTATCGCTACTCTAGAGTCACCGGCTTTTGCGTTAGATATTTGTTGTATAAGTCTTACCGTCAGAATAACTGCATCTAAAGGGGGTGATCCATTTGCGAGCCGGCGAGCCAACGGTATAAATCGTTAGCTCGTTGGCTCGAGTGATCCATTGGCGAGGAAAACAATCGGCTATCAGTCATTTCAAGCATGCACAAAGAGCCAGCGAGCCAAACCGCCGGTTTTTAGACCGCGGACTTTTAGGTTCCATTGGCGGTTTAGACCTTTGACTCGCGGGCTCTTTGGCGTACCTACCGGCGGTTTTGCTCGCAAATGGACCACCTCCTTGACACATCTCGAAGTTGGTCGTAAGATACTAGTCTTTACAAGTCCCGCGCCAGACAACTTGGCCAAGCGACTAAGTTCGTTTTGCAATAAACTGCGCTTTGACTCAAAGAGCATCCGTTTACCGAGCTCTCAATACTTTCTAACAGCCTCTTTGCATTCCAGCGGAATAATGACTAAAATACGAGTATATAGAATAAGAAACAAAAACATTTCTTTTGTTTTTTGGAAGAGATCACTTTTTAGCGGTAAGGTCTACCTGTTGTCTACCTCTTGTTTTGAATTTCTATGTCCTGTATTTAGTTTTATATAATAAATGTGCAATAAAGATACCTAAAGTGTATTCGAAGTTTATATTGTTAATACAAACCTTAAAACGAAAGCACCCAAAGTGCGGGAGATCCGTTCCGTGCATATCAAATTATTCAAGGGTTTACTTCTTGTCATAGTAGACTCAGGGCTCTTGAACACAGGGTACGCCCTGTGGTTACGTCATCAGGTTAACTTGAGGGACCTCATTATTGTATGCCGTCTATAACTACACAAGCTGTCCGTGGAGTTCCGTCCGCGTATTGCTAAGAACGCAGGCAAACCCTTGGGAAGAAGTGTATCCTATGTCTAACCCAAAAAGTTCATTCTATATTATTTTTAATTATACTCACAATGGCCACTTTTGCAATTCATGAAACGGATCATTCATAGTAGAATTTAGTTACTCTAAAATTGCTATTGCAATTATTAATTTTATTGTTTAGCATTAATGCAGGTCGTTACAGCTATAACAAGTAGCAATATAAACAGGCATAGATAATGATATTTTGTTTGTAGTAGGTAATTCAAATATTGGTCTCATTAGTAACGGATGCGTCGGGCCCTTCCATTTGTCTTGACGGAAGAGGACATCCCTCGGATATCGCTTTGTATTATGTCTCTGAAATCTTGATTTTAAAAGGCATGAGTGAAAGTGGGAATATTCTAATAAAATGCAGGAAAATGACACATTTTGAATCGGACCACCGCATTCAAAACGATTGGTTAACGCCCGTACAAATTCCTGTCGCGTCTGTAGATTGCAAATTGGGTGAAAAAAAACTACCCTAAGACGTATACCTGCGCAGCTGCGTCGCCATCGTTCCGCAAGCTATATGATAGGGCAAGACAGGAATATGCGTTCTAGGGTATGTCTCTTTCCATTAGTAAAGCGGTCACGAGATAGCGTTCCAGAGCCAGAGCAACCAGCCAAATTGTGTGGATACCCGATCGGTAACATTAACGTTTTAATTGTTCTTGACTTTGCATATTTCTTTTTAGGCATTAAGAAAAACTTCACAATGCTGACTTTGGAAAGACATAAGTATGGCAGCATTTTTTAAAACGATTGTAGGTCATTTGGTCTAATTAGCCAAGGATTTGTTTGACGCTGAGGCACTGCTTGGTATATTTACTGCTACTCATATAGGCGTTCTCTGTTCGAGAGGACGAGAGGAGAGAGAATGGGATACAGCCCCCACTGTGTGGACTGGAATAATTTGTATAGAGGCATAAATACTGAATGTTATTGTTTAGGATGTTCAATGCAGCATTACGGCGCTAGTGCGAAAACAAAGCAATAAATGGTCACAGTAAATGCACATGGACACAGAAAGTGAAGTTTTCTGGCCTACTTTGCTACCTGCCAGAGATTATTGCTGCTAATAGCTATTAAAGATGTGATAAACGCACACCTATATTCCCAAAAGAGGAAAGCAGATCACATTAATATCAAGTGTTCTGCCTGCCTCTTTTAAAATTTAAATAAGTACATGCGAGTGATAGGTAATTAACTCGTTCACGTGCACAACTTCTATAGATGTCGCGACATAATGCTTAGGTATCTACAACTTAATTGAGCTGGCCATTTCAGCTACTTAATTATGTTGTAATGATTCGGCTTATGGACAAGTACGTTTTAATAAATAAACTCAATCAAACCTATGCCCAAAATACTTCATTGTATTTATAACATTTTTTTGCCATTATGCGAAAAAGAGTCGCCTCCATGCTAAGAAGAGTTGAGGTGGCTATTAGGAGAGCTAAGTAGCTCTCTTCGCTCTCTCATTGGACAACTTTTCCGTCAAACTTCTCAATTTACTTTACTTTTGTTACTTTATTTTATTTCTAATCCTAACATTATCTCGTAAGACTTCACTAACAAAATATGTATCACGGTCTGAATTAAATGTATTTTTTTCGTTATACACAATGAAATTGCAAATTGTTCAGCTGATCTTCTGCGAATCATTCGTTTATGACCCATTATAACTGCATTTCAAAATAGCTCCAGCTGAATACGCGCTATTCGGAACATCACCTTTTGTGTTCAATGGTTGCGAATCCGACCCACACAGGCATGAAGCATGACCAGATTAATCAATGAGTATCCGTTTAATTGTGGTTTTCCAATCAGCTTTTAGTTTAGATTTGTGTGTTTCAAGTTTTTACGGATTCCGTTAAAATACAGTTTTTGAATAAATAAACTATAAGAATAAGGATGGAAAGGATTAGCTGGACGGAGAGAAAGACAAACGAAGAAGTTTTAAGGATGGTAGATGAGAAAAAATGTTTGCTAGGATGTATTAGAAATAGGAGAGGCAAGATGGTGGGCCAGCTGATACGGCACGACAGTTTCTTCCTAAACATCCTGGAGGGTAACATTGAAGGCAAGAGAGGCAGAGGAAGGCCTAGACTAACATATTTTAGCCAAATAAAAGATAAAGCTGATGTCGAGTCATATGAGGGAGTCAAGAGGCTGGCAATGGACAGAGAAAAGTGGCGGTTACTCCACCGACAAGAGCAAAGCTCTTAAGTTATGATGATGAATAAATTAACGTTTTCAAATGTTTTTATATCGGGTCCCTGCGGCGTAGAAAAATGATGCAAAATTGAATGATCAACGCTTAGGTTTTATTGTAAGGTTTTTATGCTTGTTTTAACGATGTTTTAACTGAACAGTTAGTGCAGAATTTTTAATAATTTTACCTACATGTTGGCAAGCTATATTGCTCGCTATTGCGTCCATAAGTATTTAATTGACGAAACAGAAAATATGAGTGGTTGTCACTATAATTTTAAGCGCTCGCACGCTCTCTAAATCGCTATATAACGGCCTCCGTAGCCCAGTGGGTAGTGACTCTGCCTACGAAGCTGGAGGTTCCGGGTTCGAAACCCGGTCAGGGCATTTATTTGTGTGTTTATCACGAATATTTGTTCCTGAGTTATGGATGTTATATATGAAATGAAATGAAATGAAATGAATGAAATGAAATATTTATTTGCGGAATACGGGTCACATTATGTTGGTACAAATACACGGTACAGTCCGCTGTACTCTACTTAAATAAGCATGCAAAATAATAGCCTTTATTTTGCTGTCGGTTAAGAACAAGCAAAATAGAGGGATTACTTATTACTAGTTTTTATACTTAGAAATTCATTAACAGAGTAGACACATAGTTCGCATAGCCATATAAACAGTTTCTTCTTGAATTCTTTCAGGGGTAGGTCTTTTATGTCTCTAGGAAGCTTGTTGAATATTTTGATACACATATAATACGGGGTACGGCTGGTTTGTTTTAGACGAAACTTTGGTACGTAAAGTAGATTTCTTTGCCTTGAGATGTGGTTATTATATATTAGGACCTCGCTATTTTTTTTAAAGTATTGTTGGTTTTCACGAACAAATACAGCTATCTCGTATATGTACAGGGAAGGCAAAGACAATAGTTTGTTACGTTTAAAAATAGGTTTGCATGAGTCACGGGGTTTCAGGCAAAAAATGGCCCTGATGCACTTTTTTTGTTTTACAAACGCTTTTTGCATATCTGTGGAGTTTCCCCATATAACCAAACCATACTGAAGGGTAGACATTGTATAATGCATGATAAGCCACAAACCAACAAATGATAAGCCACAAGGGCAGCTTCTTGAGATACAGTTTCTCTTAACTTTCGAAGTGGAAAAATAAACTGATTAACTTTGTTGCATACATATTCTACGTGTGATTTAAAATTGCAGAATTGATCTAAATGTATACCTAAGAATTTAGCATTATTGGTTTTGTCAACAGGATCTCCCATATAATTAATGTCTAATATTTTCTTGCTCCCTCTACAGGTAAGAAATTGAACTTGCTTAGTTTTACTAATATTTCATAATTCATAATTCATTTATTGTTTGCAAATTTATTGATAGGTTGTTATTTTCTAGCCATTTAATAGTCCTACATAATACCAAGTTTATTTCATTTTCATACTTTTGCTTATCTGTACATGATATGATAATTGATGTATCGTCCGCAAACAGTACAGATGGGTAAGTTATTTCATTTGGGAGGTCATTTATGTAAAAAGAGAATAGCAGGGGCGATAATACCCATCCCTGTGGTACTCCAAATTTATTGATTTTAAAGACTGATTTGTAATTGACTACGGTATTTCCTTCTTCTCTGACAATTTCTGTACATTGCGTTCTATTATTCAGATAAGATTCCAGCCAGCGATATACGTTTCCCCTTATTCCATATAACTCTAATTTATCCAAGAGCCTTTTATGGGGTACTACGTCAAATGCCCTAGACATATCTAAAAAAAGTACACTCACTGGTTGTACTTCGTCAATGCTCCCTGTAACATCTTTAAGCAATGAAAACGCAGCTGTTGAGGTCGATTTATTTTTTCTAAAACCATGCTGTTTCTCGTTCAAGAGAGAGTATTTATTTGCAAAGTTGCTAAGCCTTTCAAACATAACTTTTTCGTAGATTTTAGACAGAACAGGGATAAGTGCTATGGGCCTATAGTTGCAGACTTCATTTCTTTTCCCTTTTTTGTATAAAGGTTTGATTATTGATTTTTTTAGGCCGTCTGGGAACGTACCTTCTTCTAAGGAGAGATTTACTACATAGGCTAGAGGTATGGATATTGATTGCGAGCATAGCTTGAGAATTTTGGAATTTATCTCATCATAGCCCGATGAGTTTGTATTTTTTAAGCTCATGATAATTCTATGTATCTCTGATGGAGATGTAGGGTTACAGTACATAGTAGCCGCATGGCGATTACAGTTCTTTACGGATGGATTATAATTTTGATGGAATATGTTTGAGATATTAATGTAGTAGTCATTGAAAATATTTGCTATGTCTTTTGAGTTGGTTATGTTTTGACTGTTGTGTAAAATGCTCTTAATTTGGTTTGATTGTCGGATGTTTCCTACTCTTTTATTGATAACATCCCATGTAGCTCGGCACCTATTTTTTGATCTACAAATGTAGCGGTAATTACTAGTTTTTTGGGCTGCATTTATGCAACAACGTAGTGTTCTTGCATAAGACTTGTATGCTAACTTATTTTCTACACTAGGGCTTTTGCAGGAATTAACATATAATAAGCGTTTCCTCTTGGTACACGTTTTCAAATTTTTTGTAATCCATTTGGCTTGTCTAGGTTTTGTAGATATTACAACTTTTACAAGGGGAAAACACAACGAATGAAACATAGTTAATAGTCCATGAAACTCGTTAAAAGCACTGCATATAAGTATCTATATGTATTTATCTATTATATATAACATCGCCTAGTACCCACAACACAAGCCTTATTGAGCTAACCGTGGGCCTAGGTTGATTTGTGTAAGATTGTCCTGTAATATTTATTTATATAACTAGTATAACAGAACGTGTCTGTGTGTGTGTAAAAAGGACCTACGACTGGGCAGACGAAATATAATAAACTTAGTGCACAATAATCACTTTATTTATTTGGGTTAAATTGGACAGAGTTTCGTCTTGTACAAAAAGTGAGCGCTGTGGTATTTTTTTTTTGGAACCTGACTGTTGCTATAATAGGACAAAACCGATACAGCAGTCGAATTGCGTGGTTGGAGGGTAGGTTGGGGAAAATCTAAGCGGAACTTCCGGCACAACCACACGGGAAGGGGGAGCACTACAGTGACGGCACCCTTATTTATACGAGTATACTTAGGCTGGCTTGCGGGGGGTAAGGGGAGAACGGAACGAACATCTTATCTGAGCCAATTGTCAACCCCACCTGGTAAAGGACGTTGCGGTGCCCCCTGCTAGACAACGAACGGGGCTCTGACGACCGAGCAATGGCCGTATACCCATACTCCCAACCGGGAAACCGGACGGATGAGGCACGGTAGGCGGCCTTGGGGACTAAATATCCCCTAAAAAGGCCTACAGTGCAGAAGGAATTAGGGCCCCACTGCATTAACTTTGCTCCTAGTACAACCACAAATGGAACTCAAAGACTCAGATTTAAAGCAGCCATGCAACCCGGACAGCATCCGGCGTCAGACGGTTTCCAGGCTGAATGATGTGAAATATGTTACTGGAGAAAATCATGCTATTAAATTGAATCAGAAGAGGAACCAATACATGAAGATTGCCACATGGAATGTAAGAAGCCTGATAAGAGAAGGTAAGCTAAAAAATACGATTAAGGAAATGAAAAGACTCAAATTAAATATTCTAGGACTCAGTGAAATAAGATGGGCCGATAATGGAGTGCATAATTGTAATGACACAACTTTATTCTATTCGGGGAAATCATCAGAAGAAAAGGGTCACCATCAAGGCGTCGGCATCCTAATCAAAAAGGAACTTGTGAAATACGTCACAAACTACATCCCGTACTCTGAAAGATGTATGCTTCTTCAATTAAATGCTAGCCCCATGAAACTTAACATAATACAGGTATATGCTCCTACAGCACAAAGCAATGATGAGGAAATAGAGAATTTTTACAAGGATTTAAAAGACATCATTAGCAGTATTAACTCGCAGGAAATAACACTGGTCATGGGAGACATGAATGCAAAAATTGGACAAGGTGCGGTTGAAAAAACAATCGGTAGTTTCGGCCTTGGTGAACGCAACGAGAGGAGAGACCGTACAGTTTTGTCTCGAAAAAGATATGTTGATTACTAAACCTCCTTTCAGCATCGACCAAGACGGCTTTATACCTGGACATCACTACAGGATAAACCGGGTAATATTGTTAGAAATCAGATTGACTACATAATGATAAAATCTAGATAAGAAATGCCATTCTTAATGTCAAGACATATCCAGGTGCCGACATAGGATCGGACCACAATGCCAAAATTGGACAAGGTGCGGTTGAAAAATCAATCGGTAGTTTCGGCCTTGGTGAACGCAACGAGAGGGGAGACCGTACAGTTTTGTCTCGAAAAAGATATGTTGATTACTAAACCTCCTTTCAGCATCGACCAAGACGGCTTTATACCTGGACATCACTACAGGATAAACCGGGTAATATTGTTAGAAATCAGATTGACTACATAATGATAAAATCTAGATAAGAAATGCCATTCTTAATGTCAAGACATATCCAGGTGCCGACATAGGATCGGATCACAATCCCCTTGTGGCTAAATTTAAGGTAAGGCTTAAGAAAATAATAACAAAAGATAATAAGGACGCCAGGACTGATATTGCTAAACTAAAGCATCCTTTTGTTAGGCAGATGACAAAAACACACATCAACAGTCATATGAAGGAGCATTTAGAATCGGGAAACAATGAAGAAAGCATTGAAGAGCTATGAGATGGTATAGAAGCCATATTACTATAGTCAGCAAAAGAATGTATCGGAAATAAAGGCCCAACTACAGAACTAGAGTGGATAACAGCAGAAATATTGGATTTAATGGAAGAACGTAGAAAATATAAACATACAGACATGAAAAACTAGATTAATTAAAAATGAAATTCGTACGGAAAGAGATACATTCCTAGAAGGAAAATGTGCTGAAATAGAGAAACTCGATAAATGTAATGACAGCTTTAACATGCATAAGAAATCCGTAGAGGATATGGCACCTAAAGAAGAAGAAGGCTGGCTTGCCATCGGCTGATGGGGGGGATGACGTGGGGAGACTTTGGCTGGCTGCGAGACTGGCAACATCGAGGTGTTACAAGTGTCAAAAAATACGTTAAAAAATTTCTACTATAAACATAAGCACTAGGTAAGTGATGTTACTAACAATTAAATGGTGACAAAATAGGATGCTATGTCTACGAATACTCGAACAGTCAGCAATCAGCTTCAGAAGTAGCTAAGCAAAATAACACGCTCAAAATGACCTACACAGATCCTTATTCCCTTGACATTAGAGTCCATGTGTAGATCATTTTGAGCACTAAGACCGCTTAGCAATTTCTGCTGCTGACTGTACCTACAGTACAGAAAATCCTTCGTGTAACAAAATTTTTGTTTGACAACTAGAAATTCTAATTAATGGCATCACACTCGCTTGCTTGCTCTTTTGCTTCTTGCGCGGTCAGGCATATCAACAGGCTTGCTGCAGTGCCTCTTCAGTGAAAATCTAAAATGACCTGAATTATAAGACTTAAGAGCCCATTAACGCGCTCACTAGCGCCACTAGTAAATAATCGTGATTATTGAAATTGTACGCTAGATATTTAAGAAAGGAGGCCACTACCCACTGTATTTTGTATTTAAGTATAAGTATCTTGAATACATAATTTTTTTTTTTGTGATAATTTTCTTGCAATCTGTCTCGCAGACATTCAGCAATTGGTTATGAATTTTTACTTGATGGCTTGCGCAGATCGCGTCCACTGACGCGTCTGCTTTTCATAATAATTTATCTAATGAGTAGATCCTGTGGTATTCTTCTCTTCAATCTCCGGGGTAGAGTTAGTTCACTCATTAAGTGTTTCGCCAGTGTGTTGGGGTGTTGCAATATTCTTGTTTTGTATGTTTCTGCACTGTCTTTGATTTCTTGCTTAACAGTTTTAATGTTGAGGTCTTGATGTAGCCTATCATTTGTCATGTACCATGGTGCATCAGTTATTATACGTAGTATTTTGGATTGAAATCTTTGTAGAATTTCTATGTTTGATTTGGCCGCGGTCCCCCACAGTTGCAGACCATAAGTCCAGACAGGCTTTATTATGCACTTATAAAGCAACAATTTGTTTTCTAGTGAGAGCTGAGACTCTCTTCTAATCACCCAGTACATTTTGCGTACTTGTTGTCCCATTGCAAGACGTTTGGTGAATATGTGTTTTCTCCATGTCAGTCGTCGATCAAGGTACATTACCAGGTATTTTGCTTCCTTGGCCTGAGGTACTCGAACTCCATTTAGTGTGACTGGTGGACAAGTGTCTTTACGAGTAGTGAAAGTTACTTGGATAGATTTCGTCTCATTAGCCTTAATGCGCCAGTCTTTAAGCCAGACTGAGATTTCATTAAGACTATTTTGTAGCTTCAGTGATGCTATCTCAGGAGATTTATCCAGTGACAGTATAGCGGTGTCATCAGCGAAGGTATCTAAATACATCATAATAGTTTTTTCGTTGCCGCTGGTCGATTACGTAACGCATTGTACGAACGTTAGGTAGATAAATATATGGAAAAATGACAGTTGGATTGTCCTAACGCGCGTTCGGAACGTTACGTGACTACCCCTCGATTTGTCAATTCATGCGTCCAATGTTAAAACGGCCGTTTTTCTTTTGTGTACAATAATCAGCGAATCTAGTCCCAATCCATACTTAAATACAAAATACAGTGGGTAGTGGCCTCCTTTTTAGGGTTCCTTACTCAAAGAGTAAAACGGGACCCTATTACTAAGACTTCGCTGTCCGTCTGTCTGTCTGTCACCAGGCTGTATCTCAAGAACCGTGATAGCTAGAGAGTTTAAATTATCACAGATTATGTATAATAACAAATACTAAAAACAAAATATATTTTTTTTTATTGATAATGGTACGGAACCCTTCGTGCGCGAGTCCGACTCGCACTTGGCCGGTTTTTTTAAATATATATCGGTAAATTAAAAATGGCGCTAGTGATCACGTTAACGGCCTCTTAAATGTAAGTACTGTACTGTACCTAACTGGACTAAGTAGTTAGTAGACTATACTTCATTTGGCGCCCAACGTTAATAACAACTGTTATTATGTGCTATAACATTTATTATTCAATATTATTGCCACATGTCTAGTACTAAGAATCGTAATAACTTTTCATAATAAGCATTATCAACGCGTCACAGGTGGATAAGGAAGGGAAAGTAATTTCTAGCACCTTTGAATATCTTCGCAAATATCCTGATTTCCTCATAATATTATTTATTAGCAAGAGGTAAATACCTATAAGAATAATTTCCGTACTTAATCTGAGAAACTCATTAATATACGATCCAAATGGGATAATTCCGGAACACGCTTCTGGCGTATTTAGATTATATTGGAATCGTAATAGTTGTGCACTGTCACTTCCAATCTCAATAAATCAATAGTGGGCACTAGAATAAAGCCCTCGCGTCGGTATCCAACCAGTGAATTTTCTTAAAAATTGTCTACCACTACTTTACATTTTAAGTATTAATATAAGGGGTAACCAATTCGTTTGGGAGCATATAATAGGCATCGTTTTTTATACGATGCCATTCGAACCAGTTTTTGGAGAGGAACAAATGTTTGTATGGGAGCAACTATGACGTCACACCTGTTAGTTGTAGGTACTAAAAGTTGTATCGAAAATCTAGTACACCACGATTAACATCAGTTAACGATTCTGAAGTTAGCCTCGAGTCGTTTCCCGCATACCCGTCTGACCCCTCTGACACATTTTCGGCGCTACTACGAGTAGTAGCTAACATAAGAATCGTTAACTGATTTTAATCGTATTGTAAATTGCTGTTTCGCTCGCGAAAAACTGCGTTTAGGTTCCTACATAGTTGTTGTACAACATGTTTCTATAAAAGCGTAAGGATTCTATTGGTAGCTCTAAATTTACCCTTGGACAATTAAAACAATGCATATCTTTCCATACTTTAAAGGTGCACATCTTTTTATGATTTTAATTTTATTTTATAATGAAAGAAAGAAAGAGATTGCATTTATTCAACGTCACAAAATTACACAATTAAAGATCAAGCAAAAGAAAAGACTTAAATACTAGGACGTTAAACAGAAACCCCACTCAGCATAAAGCTACAGCAAGGCACAGCAAGCTGAGGCGCTGATTTTCGCAGTGGGGACCTAACCTAAAAACTATCGTAAGTGCCGACACAAACGCCGACAACCGGTATCAACTCTGAAAATAAATAAATACATAAACCTAAACAACAAAAAGGATTAAATAAAATACAAAGAAAAAATAAATTAATAAATATGGGTAGCTTATAACATTGTGAGAAAAAACGCAACGCGATACTCATAACAGGAAATAATATAAATAATACAATTAAATTACAATTGTGGTCGTGTCTACTGGCTAGTACATGCTTATTACCCTGAGAACGTTACGGTTTCGCTCTATGAAAATAATTAAGTAATTTGACTAAATATGTATTAATAATCCACCTAAATTTAATACCGATACGGTAAAAAATTATGAAGAGTAATCTTCATAAATTCCGTAAAAATCAGGCGAAAATGGTATAAACTTTATTTACTTTATAATTGATGTCTATATACGTTCTATGGGATACGCGCATAATCCACTTATTTTTGTTAATGAATAAACCTTTCTATAGGCCAGATGTAATTCAATATTACCTCAAGGTCGTAAAATATTTAATTAAAATGCCGTTATTTCCTGATGCATATATTTTTGGATTCAGGTAGTAAGTCTCCAAATTTGTTTTCATTATAAAAATACTGATATCATTTTTGCTTGCGGGTTAATTTTTTTTTCTAACTTGCGTTTCATAGAATTATTGACTTCAATAGTAAAAGTTGTTTAAAATAACATATAAAAGCCGTATACAAATAATTAGCCTGATATTGAATTATTTCCAAAAAAACCGTAATTTTCTCAGGGTATATTATGATAATGTGATGTGCACCAGCTTACGCATATGTAGTATTCTTCTGCGTGCAGAAGTTAAGAAACAAAATAGATTATTCAAAAGTATGTATGTACTTAATTACAATATTAATATGTTCTATTCCTCGCCTGGTGCGAGTGAACCGAACTGCCACGCGAATCGCGGGTCCTATCGTGCCAATAATGGCTATCAAAATTGTTAAAATATGATTACTTACTGGATTACCGGCGACACGATATTTTGTCAAGTCTGTCTAGCTTCCGTTAAGGTCCAGTCAAGGTCAAGTTACATCAAGTCTTCGGGGCCAAGGGCAGCGCCATGTCCTTCCACGGGCGGCCGGGCCGTCAATGCACGGTTCCAATCACAATCACCAATTGTCTGTTTTCACCAAAACGACTCGGGCTCCAAGCCACCAACACGAATCCTTTAACACTTTCACCAAATATCCAACCAAAACTCGAACACTGTGTGTCGGCAAAGCGAGTTATTACCAATTATCCAAACAAAAAAACTCCCGACATTAGTGTCGACAAGTGAGGTTATCCAAACACCTTGTGGTGAGAAAAATTTGTGACAAGCAAAAATGTGACAGCTCAAATGCCACCTTCAAAACCACAGACTAAACGCCCGTACACACGAGAGGCGGTTACGGGGCGGATAGACGATCGGCCCGAACATATAGGTACTTAATTACTTGATGATTTACTATCCATTTAGCAACACTTAGTTATCGATTTTAACATGAGGCATCATTTCACAGTGAAGGATTTGAAAATGTACTGGATGATTATAAGAGAGTCTCAGCTCTCACTAGAAAACAAATTGTTGATTTATAAGTGCATAATAAAGCCTGTCTGGACTTATGGTCTGCAACTGTGGGGGACCGCGGCCAAATCAAACATAGAAATTCTACAAAGATTTCAATCCAAAATACTACGCATAATAACCGATGCACTATGTACATGACAAATGATAGGCTACATCAAGACCTCAACATTAAAATTGTTAAGCAAGAAATCAAAGACAGTGCAGAAACATACAAAACAATATTGCAACACCCCAACACACTGGCGAAACACTTAATGAGTGAACTAACTCTACCCCGGAGATTGAAGAGAAGAATACCACAGGATCTACTCAATAGATAAATTATTATGAAAAGCAAACTTGTTTGTTGTTTGTTCAGTGGACGCGATCTGCGCAAGCCATCAAGTAAAAATTCATAACCAATTGCTGAATGTCTGCGAGACAGATTGCAAGAATATTATCACAAAAAAAAAAAGCTGAAACGGAGAACTTCGTTCGCTTCGCTCGCTCGTTCAATAAAAAAGTGTTTTTGCTAAAGTGCAAGTTGCTTATGATATCACTCGGGATGGTACTTCAGAGAAACCCTTAAAGGAGTAGGACTTAAGAATTTAGATTAAATTCATCATTGGAACATAAAGTTTTTATTACAAAAAGACTTTCGCATGTAAAACAATTTATAACCTGTGTTAAATGGGCCCCAGGTCTAACATACATGTATATTCAACACTAGCTTTTCCCCGTGACTTCAGTCGCGTTAACTTCCTTTTTTTGGACTTTTATTGATTTATTGGGAAAATGAAATGCTCTATTTGTATGATAAAATTAATCTTAATCCGTTCAGCCGTGTTTGCGTTATTTAGTAACAAACATTCAAACTTTCACATTTATAATATTAGTAGGATGCTAATGACAAAGCTCATTAAAAAAATATCATAATGGATGGATGGATGGATGGATGGACCTTTATTTATAAGCCTCCGATATAATTTGAGGACAAGAACTTTGGTCACGGATAGCTGATTTTCCTGTCCGAAACAGATAAAATGTGAGAAAACAAAGCTACCCGATTGAATGTAGTGAGCCGAATATTGAAACTGTTCATCAATAACGTCCTATTCACTCTCCATGAGAACGACACGAATATTCACTACGTTCACGTAGTTTTAATCAGATCCCAAGTTAATTCATATTTTAAATGTCAAACCTTGGGGTGCCAAGGCGCCGTAGGTTCAGCGAAGTTAAGCGAACGGAGTTTTTGAAACAATATAATATGTACGTCTGTTAATAATAATATGGATTCAAAAAATACGAATATTAATCTTGAGGCTATTCTGCAGCGAGATCAGTGATTCGATACATGATTAAGCAATTTTTCGCCCGATCGAAGAAAATCACGAACATAGGTCTATAATACGCTTAAAACATTCGTACTTAACAAATGATGCACAAAACCTAAACATATTAAAAAAAATTAGTTCTAAATATCGGCAATATCATGTTTAAGGGAACTTAGTGATTACCTTTTAATTTATTTAAACGTACAAAAAATTCAAATAAATTGTTCGTATTGGGTATATTTGGTTTTTATAAAGTATAATTTTGAATGATACGGCAATATTACAAGCTGTCAAAAATAATGTTGAATAGTCTCCCTGGATAGCGATAAAATTGGGAAGGATTTGCTCAATTATTATTTCACTCACATGCAGTCTGCTAATACATGATAATAATATGTTGTACTTATTTGATTCGGTGAAGAGGTTTTAGTTTATTAATTAGTCTCCTTTATCAAAGTAAAGACATAAATAATAAGGAAACAAAATGTGTTTGTATCTTTTTAATGCTTCCTTTGAATTGAATGCGATTCGCGCTATATAACGCGTTACACGACACATGAGAAACAATTATTAAGTATTTATTTATCTATATATGTATATAAGTATGTTTATCTTCGTCTAGTGCCCATAGTACAACCTTTACTTAGATTGGGACTAGGTCGATTTGTGTAAGATTATAAGCAATTTTTTTTTTTTTTTTATCCCTAATTTTTCATAATTTACCTACAAATTAGATTGCAGTTTCTTCACATTACTAGAAAATATTTAATAATTTTAAAGTAAAACAAAACTCGGTCTCGTAGTAAAATTCAGCTGGAATGTTCAGTGATTTCAATTCTTTTTATATGGACAACCCCAATTTAATTATAATCAGCTGCCTACCTAATTAGATTCGTTCGCCAATAATCCTTGGATCGGCAAAAACTCTGGAAGATTTACAAAAAGTCAGGTTTAACGTATGGTGTTTGTTTACAAACGAAGTATTTTTAATTAAACAATGTAAATAAAGCAATTTTGTTTCGTAAGTGGCAGGTACTATTAAGCCTTCGGCTCCAAAAGTCATCAATTTGAGAGTATTATTGATGAACGTCAATCAGTATGATGGATATGGGTACTTCTTATTTACATTTGTTTTTTATATACTAGGAAATAAGTTGTTTATTAGCTTTGTATTATTCTTGTTTTTATATTATTTGTTTTGTTCAAGAACAAGAAAGGAAATGGAAGTATGTATTATCTAAAGTAATTACTAATTGTAATCAGTTTTTATTTTTATTTTCACTATTAATGTGTGCATGCTGTGTCCTTCTGTAATTAATAAGGTACTTGGTTTTAATTTGTGCTTGTGCTATATTATGTAATGGTATGCTTATTGTTGAAGGTCCTTAATAAATAAACAACAATAAACAATAAAGTATTTTGTACCGAACATTTTTTTAGGGTTTTGGTCCAAAAATGTAAAAACGGAACCCGTACGGGGGACTGCCTGTCTGTCACAAACTTAAATATCTCAGGGACTACTAATGCTATTTTTATTCTTCATAACTATTGTCCAACACATCCTTTGCTCAATCCATTATGTCTATTATTGCCTTCTATTTTTCGAGATCCACATAGGGTCGCCTTTAAAAAATTTTTTTTAATTTCCAAATCATCATTTGTACGACAAGACACCAAAACAATTAGACATTTTTCGACATTTTAGCATTTTAGTTTAATTTTTTTTGTTGTTTTTTCTACCATTTTGTAACCCTTGCCAAGAGGCATCTTTTGACCCCATACTGTAGTATTCCGTAAAAACCGCGGCAGGGAGTTTCTTTTACAACCGAAGCGTTAGTGGGAGGAAATTAATCTTGAACCCTAATTTGCTTATCTTATCTTATCGTATATAGATGAGGGCCCTTGCGGATCCACTTCGACCCAGTGGGATCTTTTGCGCATTTGCCATCTCCTTTATGCCTGCTCCCAAGCTCGCTCCATCATTTCCACAAAACGGATGATGCAGTTCACCGGGAGCACCTTAAATTCATTTGGTTGCGGAAAGCCGTTACCAAAGTAATTAATTCTTTGTCTGGCAAAAACATACCCTAATTCGCTTGATCTAGATCTGACTTTGACTTTGTATTTTCACATTGGAGAGTCGTGACGTGACTCTGTGGAGTCAGTAAGCGGTATATTTTTAACCGTATCTTTAAATACTTACTTTAAGCTTCCCGCGACGGTCGAAACAAACACCAAACACTATTACGTAGGTAAACATTTTTGAATCTACTGCGTCTACATTATTGAGGAGGCCGAGAAAAGATACCGAGCACCGCTAAAGGCTTCGTTCATTACTAATTCATCGACTTTAAATAGAATCGAAAACGTGCCAACTTGGCCGTAACCGCTCCGATGCGAGCCTTGCGAAACGTCATGCAATATTAATATTGGAGGAGTATTCTGGTCTTTAAGGATGCAGGGAATTGAAGTTAAATACCTACTGGTTACCCCAAACATCATTTGATTTCAGGATGTACTTTGATCTCTTCGGCCATAAAGAGGCCAAAAACGCACGGTCAAAAAGACGTATCAAGAAGAACCGAATGAACGACGTGCGGAAGATCGCTTCAGATGATGGGCTGGTGATAGATGCAGATCTGCACCGAGAATCTACATGAGATCGACTTCAATGGCGTGTTGTATTGAAAGGCAAAACACTGCGCGTCGTTACTCCAAAATAGTAAGACTACTTAGGAATAAAAAGTTTTCAAAAATATAAAAAATCTTAATTTTTTTTTAATTTCTGAATCTTTATAATACCTACTACTTTAAGGTTGTCACACACGTAACATGGCGGAGGTGATCCAATGAGGTGACGATATAAGCATGCGTGTCCTTTACTTTGGTTTTTGCCATCCAAATTCATCAGCGAAAAGAGATGATTTTCATTTTAAAAATACATCCAACTTTTTTTAGTTAAAATGCTGTTAAAATTCGTTTCGTTCTCTCATTGGTTTTTTGATTAGTTTATTGATTGTATTGTGTAAAAGGGGGAAAATGCTGTTTACTTAACAGAGCTTTGTTAAGTTTATCAAACAACGAAGTTTATCTCAATTGCTTTCCAAACGGCAGATAAAACGGATTATTATATAATTTCCTTATTAGTAAACGTCTATCAAACCTATTTCAATTAAAATACCGTTAATTATTTCATCCTTATCTGTCAATTTGACATTTATATATGTGACATGGTAAAAACACATTTTAAGTTAACACATGCTCGGTTTTATTTTTGTCTAAGGGGGCAAAACGCTAAGTTGCGTGCTGTTGCAGAATACCCCGGTAACTTCACATAAAATATGAGAGTATAGGTCCTGCTCGCTGGCCATAAATTTACAAACACATGCATTATACAACGGTATATCTTATTCTAGCCAAATTCCAGGACGACATTACGATTTCCGAAGCCGCGAAACGCGCATATAAGAGTTTACCGCGAATTCTTGGAGATTGCAAAGTCGAGGATATAGCGGCCGTTTTGAATATTTATGAACAGCTTTGAGAGTTATGTCATGGTTTTAAGGCTGCCTTTCGTCCAGACCTAAGTTGTGGCACGTTTTTCATGACAGCGGCTTCTGGCCGATTTATGTGGAAACATAAACTTAAACATATACTTCCTCATCAACACATCTCACAGGCATCACGTTACTCATTATCTGATAAAATCCGTTTAACAATTGAGGAAACCAAAGATAATATTTAGGCCCTTCCCTGTTTCATCATCATCAAACATCATCAATATCAGCCGAAAAGACGTCCACTGCTGGACATAGGCCTATCCCAAAAAGTGCCCAATGACCGGTCATGTTTAATACTAAGTAATTTTGTCCTGTTCCCTTATCGACCGAGGTCGATCACGTAACGCATTGTACGCGCGTCAGGTAGGTCTAAATGTCACTTTTTATATGGAAAATTGACTGTTAAATTGTACCGACGCGCGTTCGGAACGTTACGTGATTACCCCTCAGTTCATCTGAAGTTCCGGTGTTCGAATATCGGTGAAAGCATGAATTTACTTAATGAGTACGATGCTTAGCAGCACGAATAGTACGATTGTTAAATATATTCTACGCATAATATAGGTAACAAAATATGAGCAAAACGATAATATAAATAGCACATTGCACTGCACGCTAAACTGTTACTGTAGCGTAAAGGTTAATACGTCTCTGTCCATGTATGTGCTAGTTTGTTTATCTTTTTGTTCCTGACTACCACTCAATTTCTCAAAGGTTAACTGAAAGAAATCCCTCACAGGGATAAGTTCGCCATTGTTCCGATTCAACCTATTTTGTCTGTAGATTTGTGTCTGGCTCTTGTGTACAATAAAGCATTTACATATATACATACGATTATGTGCATAACGCGCGCACTTACACTGCAAAATGTGCTCTTGACCACAGAGCCTGAATGTGACTTGTTTGCTTGGAGATGGGTAGCTGTGTACCTTAGGTTTTGTGAGATGATGGATTATAAGATGCCAAGTAGCTGTCTATATCCATCTCGACGACTACGCAATGGAAACTAAACTACGCAACAATAGGAAAGGTGGTGGCATTATTGTCTACAGTCATAAAAGTGTTTCATTTACAAAGTGCAAAACAAATACTATATCTTTTGAATGCTTATATGGTGAAGTAAACACACAGTGCGGATATAAAACATACATATGTGCCATTTATCGACCCCCAAGCAACAATGTAAGAGACTTTATTGGTGAGTTGTGCCGTCTATTGAATACATATCCCCCTAGGTCAAATTGCCTTTTGTGTGGTGACATTAACGTGGATACTTCAATGCATAGTCCTTTGACAAGCTCCTACCAGAACACCCTCGCTGAACTGGGCTTCACATGCTGTATTACACAACACACTAGAATAGAAACTAACGCTAAAGGCACAACAAAATCGTGCATAGACCACATATTTTTTAAAAATATACCTAGTACAGACATAACCAAATCACATGATATAAGATCAGCAGTAATTCGAGATACAATTGCAGATCATTTTATAACCAGCATTGCAATTGTTGGCACCTCTCAAAAGACAACTAGAATCATTAACAAAATTGACGAGCAAAAATTAAGGCAGGAACTGGTCAAAGTAGACTGGAAACCCGCTCTGAAAATGTATAACCCAAATGAAATATACAAGTTTGTAAACAACAATTTCAACAATATATACGAAGCATGCACAACCCAAGCACGGGTCTCTTCTAGTACTAAAGTTGATTGCGAGTGGATAACTGACAAATTAAAACACATGTCTGCTCAAAAAAATAATTTATTACAAATACACCTAAATGATCCACAAAATAAACAAAGTGAACTTTTGTATAAAACATATAGAAATAAAACAAATAAATACATGTATAAAGCTAAGAATAATCACACTAAGAAAGAAATATGTAATAATTTTAAGAATTCTAGGAAGCTATGGCAAACCATCAACAAACTAACTGGTAGGATAATAAAAGCAGTTGACGATCTACTGTTGAAGTCGTTCAAAACTAAAGCAAAAAGCCTATGTGACAGGTTTGCCAGAGACTTCGAAAATAATGTTACTAAGATACTGAGCACATGTGATGAGCCGTTGCTTGATGAGGACACCTACAACAATAAACCAAACCTAACTCTAAATATTAAGAAAATTAATGAGAACTGTATGAGCACTATAATTAAAAACATAAATGATAAAAAAAGTGCAGGCCACGATAAGATTAGAGCAAAAGACATCAAACATATTTCTCAAGAAATAACGCCAGTCCTTACACACTTAGTAAATCAGTGTATACATTCCTCTACTTACCCAGATAAACTGAAAATAGGAATGATACGGCCAATTCACAAAAAAGGTAGCTGTACTGATACTAACAACTAGAGACCAATCACTATTCTTCCGACCATAGATAAAATAATTGAAACATTTCTAGGAAAAAGTATTAACGGATTCCTATCAAGCAACGGTATAATACATGAAAGGCAGTATGGCTTTCAAAGGGGAAGAAATACTGCTCAATTGCTCGCACAATTCACAGATGAGGTAAATTGCCACCTAAATGAAAGAAAGCATGTAATTGTTACCATGATTGATTTTAGCAAAGCCTTTGATACACTAAACTTAAATAAACTGTATACAAAACTCGAACAAGCTGGTATACAGGGGCCACTCTTAGAACTTATTAAAAACTATCATACAAACAGGTATAACATGGTCAGTATAGCAAATGAGCAGAGTGAGATGGCTCAATCGCTACAAGGCACAGCCCAAGGCTCAATAATCGGCCCTACTGAATACATAATCTATGTTAATGACATGTGTAACATATTTAGAGAGGCCTCAGTATACCAGTTTGCCGATGACACCTGTTTAATAACTGCAGAAAAGGACGAAAAAATTGCACAAAGTAAGATGCAGAGTGAGTTCAACATACTATGTGAATGGGCCCATGATGCTGGACTATCTATTAATTATCAAAAAACTAAACTAATGCATATACACTCTCCTTACATCAAAACTAATATGATACCCAGGATTGTGGCCCATACACACTCATGCATGCATACCACTCACACTTCATGTAATTGTGATACCCTAGAAGTTGTAACAGATCACACTTACCTTGGCCTTACAATAGATAATAAATTTAACTGGAATACTCACATAGAAATAGTATGTAAAAAACTAAGAGCCATCCTATGTAACATTAACATACTTAAACATAAAATGCCGTACACTACTCTGCGACTACTGTACATGGCCATGGCTGACTCAATCATAAGCTATGGAATCTCTAGCTATGGTAGAACATACAAAACATATTTACAGCGTATATATAACCTACAAATTAGACTACTGAAAACAATAGTCCCGCTAAAAATTAAATATAAATATAGAGATAATTATCATAAACTATTTAAATACTGCAGAGTCATGAATGTATTCGATAAAGTTAAAATGGCAATTGTAATGCAATATAAACATAAATTGGGAGATCTTGTTAAGTACACAAGGAAAGGCAACCTACGAACCCTGACCAGTAAGAATGTATACATAATTAACAAATATAACAACACATATGGGCAAAGAGTGTGGTCTAACTACCTACCCTTTGTATTAAACAGCTTTCCCAAAACTACTGTAGAAAATATAGAAAGTAAACCTACAAAAACTAAAAATATAATTAAGAAAATGTTCATTATGGCCCCCAGTAGTAACATAGATAAATATAACTAGTTATTAAGATAAAAAGTTTAGTAAATAATCTTAAATATTAAAGATTGTACTAAATGTAACTGATATACATAATTTAATCACAGATCTGAAAATAAACAGTTCAAATTTTAAAATTTTAATTTTTTTTTTTTTTTTTTATACATTTTGTGATACGTGGTCCTTCCTATATTTATCATGTATATTATTATAGTTGAGTTTCGGTGTATTGGTGTAAAACTGTATTGTGTGTAAACATATTTGTAAAAAAATAGCATTATTTTATCAATTTCCTATATTCCTGCGCACTCAAACGGATTCGTTATTTACTAGCTTTACAGCAACCATTAAACACCAAAACGAACATTTAAAACACATAACATGCGAAGGTTTTTAACTTTTTCATGAAAATATGAATCCTAAAGCGACGGGTATTGGGCGGCGTCATTCATCGTGTCTTTGTGACGTCACAACAATTAATGACGGGTATCCATCAACCGACGGGTACGTAACATAACATATTGCAAAACGTTTCTTAAATTACAATGTCATATATTTTTTCCCTTTTTGACATACATGACGCAGGGCGCAAACTGAGACAGACGTTTTGCGTTTTAACGTATTTGCGTGCTGGTTTCCACGCGCTTTAAGACATTCACTGCGTGCTACTCTCGTAGCAGTCGTAGCCGATCCCGTGGTCCCATCCCCGTATGTAGCGGAAAGCGAAGCGTGTGTAGGTTTCCACGCGCCTTAAGACATTCACTGCGCGCTACTCTCACAGCAGTTGTAGCCGATCCTGGGGTTCTATCCCCGTACGTAACGGAAAGTGAAGTGTGTGTAGGTTTCCACGCGCCTTAAGACATTCACTGCGTGCTACTCTCGTAGCAGTCGTAGCCGATCCAGTGGTCCCATCCCCGTACGTAACGGAAAGTGAAGTGTGTGTAGGTTTCCACGCGCCTTAAGACATTCACTGCGTGCTACTCTCGTAGCAGTCGTAGCCGATCCAGTGGTCCCATCCCCGTACGTAACGGAAAGTGAAGTGTGTGTAGGTTTCCACGCGCCTTAAGACATTCACTGCGTGCTACTCTCGTAGCAGTCGTAGCCGATCCAGTGGTCCCATCCCCGTACGTAACGGAAAGTGAAGTGTGTGTAGGTTTCCACGCGCCTTAAGACATTCACTGCGTGCTACTCTCGTAGCAGTCGTAGCCGATCCAGTGGTCCCATCCCCGTACGTAACGGAAAGTGAAGTGTGTGTAGGTTTCCACGCGCCTTAAGACATTCACTGCGTGCTACTCTCGTAGCAGTCGTAGCCGATCCAGTGGTCCCATCCCCGTACGTAACGGAAAGTGAAGTGTGTGTAGGTTTCCACGCGCCTTAAGACATTCACTGCGTGCTACTCTCGTAGCAGTCGTAGCCGATCCAGTGGTCCCATCCCCGTACGTAACGGAAAGTGAAGTGTGTGTAGGTTTCCACGCGCCTTAAGACATTGACTGCGTGCTACTCTCGTAGCAGTCGTAGCCGATCCAGTGGTCCCATCCCCGTACGTAACGGAAAGTGAAGTGTGTGTAGGTTTCCACGCGCCTTAAGACATTCACTGCGTGCTACTCTCGTAGCAGTCGTAGCCGATCCAGTGGTCTCATCCCCGTACGTAACGGAAAGTGAAGTGTGTGTAGGTTTCCACGCGCCTTAAGACATTCACTGCGTGCTACTCTCGTAGCAGTCGTAGCCGATCCAGTGGTCCCATCCCCGTACGTAACGGAAAGTGAAGTGTGTGTAGGTTTCCACGCGCCTTAAGACATTCACTGCGTGCTACTCTCGTAGCAGTCGTAGCCGATCCAGTGGTCCCATCCCCGTACGTAACGGAAAGTGAAGTGTGTGTAGGTTTCCACGCGCCTTAAGACAATCACTGCGTGCTACTCTCGTAGCAGTCGTAGCCGATCCAGTGGTCCCATCCCCGTACGTAACGGAAAGTGAAGTGTGTGTAGGTTTCCACGCGCCTTAAGACATTCACTGCGTGCTACTCTCGTAGCAGTCGTAGCCGATCCCATGGTCCCGTTCCCGGTATGTAGCGGAAAGCGAAGCATGTGAAGCGTGTGTAGGATTAAATGAACTGACATGAAATGAAATGATATGAAAGCGACTGCGGTGTAGGCACCCGCTAGGCGGGTTCCTGGCAGTGAAAGTGTAAAAATGTGGATATCGTGCCACGTGGATGAACTGGGTTTCTTGATGGGAGGTCAATAGAAGGGCACACGTCCGTTTCGTATCGTGTATATTTGCAAAGAGAATTAATAATTATCATAATGACATTACATCGAGGCGTTCTTAATTGTAACGCCATCTGTCGAGTTAATCCTAAACTACTAACTAAATTAGTTTGCTATGCTAGGATCTTACCTAGATAAGCCATCTAGTGGTTCTAGTTAGAAACTATAGATGGCGCTGTTAGTAACAGAAAGTGTTAAGCTAATGCTGGCCATTCAAGACCGTTCCATCTCCATCAAGCCGAATGGAGCAGCGCGGTCCATGAATGTAGAAACTGTAGCGTTTGAAGATAAAAGTAGTATACAAACGGATGGTAAGCTAGAGCAACGCGCCAACACACGGCCCAAATGGAACATCAACGTGTACAGTCGCCATCATATACATTGGAGCAAACGAGCAACTCACAAACATCGGAACACAACTCTATTTTTAAGGCATTAGGGTGCATGTTCCGATATTTTTGAACATCCCTGTAGTGTACCGATGTAAATTTGTGATGGCAAATTGGCGACTGTACCCATTTGGACGTAACCATTTGTCGCCGAGATAAACGCGCGCTAGTGAATGTCGAAATAACTACAACTTAGTAAAGTTGAAAAACCCTCGACATTTTAATTTCAAAGTTCAATATCTTAAAAGTAGCTTAACCGATTTTATTGAAATGTAGCTAAGAACCATGCCAAATACGTCAGCTTTCGGATTAAAAAACCGCATTCCAATCCGTCCATTCGTTTAGGTGCTACGATGCCACAGACAGACGCACACACAGACACACAGATACACAGACACGTCAAACTTATAACACCCCTCTTTTTCTGTCGAGGGTTAATAACACGACCAAGTGAGAGCTACGTAGCGCACCCGTGAATATACCTATAGTCGATATATTACGTGTTCTACGTGCAATGTGCACGTGGAACTGATGGCCGTTGGGGCGGAAAGGTTCTCGAGTGGCGACCACGTACCGGAAGGCGCGGCGTGGGTAGGCCCCCCACAAGGTGGACTGATGACCTGGTAAAGGTCGCGGGAGTCCGCTGGATGCGGGTGGCGCAGGACCGGTCATTTTGGCACTCTTTGAGGGAGGCCTTTGTTCAGCAGTGGACGTCTTTCGGCTGATATGATGATGATGATGATATTATGTGTATCCATTTGCATAGATCCATTGTAACCGAAACAAACGAACGTCAGAACGACTTCGCTAAGCACATTGAAATAAAATCAGAGCACGATAGTACATTCCTTACCTAGGGCGGTTAAACAAAGAATGTCTCAGATTGCAGGTATTTGACGCCCGAGCCGAAGGCAAGGGCGATAAATATGCGCTCTGAGGCTTTAATTTATCCAACCTCTAACCTCTTTGCACTGGCCACTTGCCACGGCCTACTCGATTGTAATCGAGTAGGCCGCGACGCAACTAATCTAGAGGGCCATGCCGACACGTGAAAAAACAAACAAAACAAAAACAAACAGAACAAAAACAAAAAAAAAACGAACAAAAAACAAAACAAACTTACAAAAAAACTGAAACAAACAAACAAAAACAAACAAACAACAAATTTACTAGATTTTATGGTATTTTTACAATACGCAAAAATTACTTTCCACCCTAGGGAAGAAAACGCTTTTTTCCACCCGGCTATATGCCCATGAAAAGTCAACTTTCAGAACAGGAGAGATGAAAAAATATGTATATACGTATATGTCTGTTAATTTATCTCCTGCTGGTCGATCACGTAATGCATTGTACGCGCGTCAGGTAGATCAAAATGTCACTTTTTCTATGGAAAAACGACAGTTAAATTTTACGAACGCACGTTCGGAACGTTACGTGTTCACCCCTCTGATATTTTACTCACACAACTGTCACACACAATTACTCTCATAAAAAAACCTTTTGACACTCCCTTTTACGAAACCGAATACCAGGAGCTCATAAGCTGAAAATAATGATAAAGACTTACATGAAATGAATACCGTCGCGGCAAGTGAGATACAAACTAATTTGATCTGTCGAGGTGGAGTCTGAAATATGAATGTGACAAGTCTATTACAGTGCTTTATGGAGTCTGATTTACCTCCAGCGACGTTATGTTATCCGTGTGGTTTATTTTTTGTGTTTACGAAAGTATTTTTAAAGGGCGGTAGGTTATTTAAGTTCTGTTGGTTTTAATTTTGGCCCATATTACGAAACAAACCGTGTACCAATTTTCTAAAAGTCTTGAATAGCATATTTACATACTTATTATAGAAAACTACACAATCCACATTAACAAAACTTGTTAATATCATTTTGATGAAAAAAATCGACATAGCGTTTAGTTCAAAACAAAACAAATTGAATCCAATTTGACTTGGTACAAGTCGAATAGCGATTACTGTAATGACTTTCACTGTTTTTGTGTATCGTTCTGCTGGGGCTCGATACAACTTGACGTTATATAATCGGTATCAGTTTGGTATTTCTTCGAAATGACCAGTTCAGGGTAGTTTGTAGCGAGTGTAGCGACCCTACCTACGAAGACGGTTTTGGGTTCTGAATCTTTGTGTGATGAGCACGATTGTTTGTTCTTGAGGTATTATTTATATTATATCTAAATAATAAATAGGTATGTATGTTGTCGTCTAGTATCACAACCCAAGTCTTATTGAGCGTACGATGGGACTAGATCGATTCATCTTAGAGGTCCTTTAATATAATTATTATTGGCGTGACCCATTAGACTTGGCGTGTGTAAAAAAATCCACACCGATTCTAATTTAAGACATTAAGCCTAATGATACCTCCGATTTAGTAGAACGTAATAATGTCATCTCAGCTTTTAGATAATAGGACGTTTGTATCACCGTCTGTGAATCCTCCCGAAGTGAGATGGAAATTACAACGTGAAAAGTCAAATGTATAATAATTTGATGACCGGTTTTGTTAAGTAGGGCGAATCCCAGTAAAGACAAATATCGAGAGTTTCAAGCTAAAGGGGCGCATAAGCAGTACCCCTACTTCTCAGGAGAGGCAATAACGGGTTGTTTTTGTCATTTACCGATAAGTACTCATTTCTATTAGTGCATGTTGTTACGGGAAAATACTTTCCTTATAGCAGCGTCATCTTTTAGTAACATTATATCTTTAGGCATATTGTCTCGTGAACCCCAAAACAGCCAGGGATCAATCATTAAAGAGTCGATCTCCCGAGGAATGACGCGTCTCCAGCAAGGTGCTTGTGACTTCTTTGTAGTCGAAAAAAAACATATCCCGTATATATCATATCCACCTTCTTGATGTGCAAAACATACCAACTGACGCACAAGTTTAAATCTAAATCGACGCTAACTTACTTCCCTTCATTCACTGGCCCAAGTTTCAACCAATCAACAGAATACACAGCGTAGTCTTAAACTGCGCTGTGTTTTGGTCGCAAACTAGAAACAATACAAACTGAAGGCTAAGCAAACGCCTGCTCCGAATGCAAATTGTCTGAGACCGGCAAACACCCCTCGGCCTTGGTAACTAAGTTACAGTCCCTTTTGATTTACTATGCGAGGTTTATTCCATGCAAGGTTTTTAGCGGTTCATTGGAGACAATTTTACGGATTATTTTATTGTATTAAAATAATATTTTTAACAATAATATCCGTCTAGAGAAATGCAATCTGAAAAGTGTGAAATAACATGCTAACAAACCATCACAGAGCAGAGAAAGCATAGGCTAATCTATAAAACGTTATAGGTATTCAAAGTCTTGCTTTCATCGACAACGCAAGTAAATTGTGAATTGTGAACATCATGATTTAGTCAATATATGTATTGTAAAAAAATATGTGAACGTAAACTAACATACCTAGTAAATAGTTAGTCCGAACTCTAGCTGTAGCATCAATGGCTGTAGCACATTATCATTAAACTCTGCGATAAGTAAGAATTATTTGGAACTTTAAATAAAAAAGAATCATAGGATGGTGCTGCGTCCAGCACGGAGTTGTGGACAGGTTTATTTGGAAGGAAAGCAAATCGGTAGTGACATTTGCAAGGCAATCTGATCGTTCAATCCAAAAGCACGCACCGTGTGGGCGCAGGGTAGTTGAGTAACCTTTCAAACGTTCGTAAAGACATACTGTCATTTTCACCTAAAAATAATGACAAATGACTTGTAGGCATATGTAAGAATTAAAATTCAATCAAAAATTTATTTCATTTTAAATACATTTTACATTGCATTGGGATCTTGTTTATGTTGATCAATTAAATAACGTATGCCTCGATGAAAATGGAAATTCCTGGATTCATAATTATATTGAGGGACGTATCATTTGCTCAGCAATAATGTAATGTATGTTTGTATGACAAACTAAAGGGAAACCAATTAATTTCTAATCACCGATTCAAATCATTAAGCGATAGTAAAATACGACTTTGTGTGCACAAACCATGAAATCATGATGATGATGATAAATAAATAATATAAATAAATCGCTTATTATAATAATAATAATAAAAAGCCCGTTTATTCCTTAACCAAAGTAAGAACAGTAATATTAAAAAAAGAAAATGTAGTTAAGCAGAATTAAAAAAAAAATCGCATTTGTTTTTTTTTTTTTTCTTAATTATATAATATATTTGGTTAGGACCCCTCTCGGGTAAAGGCCTCCTACAGCTCTTGCCATCTTGCTCTGTTTTGTGCTGTATTAGGCCAATCGATTGCTACTTTATGGAGACCACCTTGCCACCTTGGGTCTACTCAATCTTCTATTTCCTCCTGGCCCTGCCCACAGAGTAGCTATCTTCGTCCATCTTTCTTCATGCATTCGGGCTACATGACCAGCCCATTTCCATTTATATTTTAGGCTATATTCCAGCGCATCTATTATTATTGTTTTTTCCCTGATATCACTGTGTCTTATCTTATCTTTGAGTTTTATTTTCATAATATTACGTTCTATCGCTCTTTGGCATGTTTTAATTTTATTTTTGGTTGTATTGGTGTATTTCCAGGTTTGGTTGCCGTACGTCATGGTTGGGGGTAGACACGAGTCTATGACTTTCTTTTTTAATTTCAGTGGAAGGCGACTTTTTAGGACCTCTTTCATACTCCAAACATGTTCCAAGTTTTCTTTGTTAGCCTAAATAAACGAAGTCTTTTACGTATTCTACTTCCGTGTTTTCTAGTAGTTTCGTAGTTTCGTTGTAGTTTGACATCAGCTTAGTTTTTTGTAAGCTTATTTCTAGACCTATTTCATTACTGGCTTTACTTAGAGATGACATCATATACTACATCGTTTATTAGGATTAATTAAATAAAAAAACTTTTACAATAGTAGTTCACCTAATTCTAGCCTACTAGTAGGATCCATTATCTTTATCTATCTATATATATAAAAGAAGACTTCCTGACAGATCATCAACGCACAGCCGAAACTACTAGAACTAGAAACTTGAAATTTACACCCATACTACCTTTTATAACGTAGGCGACGGATAAGGAGGGATTTTTGGAAAATCCACCCCTAAAGGGGTTAAATAGGGGTGTAAAGTTTGTATGGAGGAAACTTTATTTTTTGAGCTGGAGTCTTCAAACTTTGTGGAAAGATTATTTTATAGAATACAAATAAAGTACTTTCAGCGTTTTGGAAAATTCAACCCCTAAGGGGGCTAAAAAGGGTTGCAAAATTTGTATGGGGGAAACTCTTTTTTGAGATAGAAGCTTAAAAGTTTGTAGAAAGATTACTTATTGAAATACAAAAAAACTACTTTCAGCGTTTTAGGAAATTCCACCCCTAAGGGGGTTAAAAGGGGGTGCAACATTTGTATGGAGGAAACATGTTTTTTAGCTAGGGACTTAAACCTTTGTAGAAGGCTTACTTATTAGAATAAAAATAAAGTACTTTCAGCGTTTTGGAAAATTCCACCCCTAAGGGGTTAAATAGGGTTGCAAAGTTTGTATGGAGGAAACTTTATTTTTTGAGTTAGAGTTTTTAAACTTTGTGGAAAGATTACTTATTAAAATACAAATAAAGCCCTTACAGCGTTTTGGAAAATTCCACCCCTAAGGGGGCTAAAAAGGGTTGCAAGGTTTGTATGAGGGAAACTCTTTTTTGAGATAGAAGCTTAAAAGTTTGTTGAAAGATTACTTATTGAAATACAAGAAAAAAACATTGAGCGTTTTAGAAAATCAAACCCCTAAGGGGGTTAAAAGGGGGTTAATATTTGTATGGAGGAAACATGTTTTTTTAGCTAGAGACTTAAACCTTTGTAGAAAGCTTACTTATTAGAATAAAAATAAAGCACTTCCAGCGTTTTGGAAAATTCTACCCCTAAGGGGGTTAAAAATCATTGCAAAGTTTGTATGAGGGAAAATCTTTTTTGAGATACAAGGTTAAACGTTTGAAGAAAGATAACTTATTGAAATACAAAAAAGAACTTTCAGTGTTTTAGAAAACTCCACCCCTAAGGGGGTTAAAAGGGAGTGCAACATTTGTATGGAGGCAACGTTTATTTAAGCAAGAGACTTAAAACTTTGTAAATAGCATTATTAGAATATTATTAAAGTACTTTCAGCGTTTTGAAAAATTCAATTTTAGAAAACTCCACCCCTAAGGGGGTTAAAAGGAGGTGCAACATTTGTATGGAGGAAACGTGTTTTTTTAGCTTGAAACTTAAACCTTTGTAGAAAACTTACTTATTAGAATAAAAATAAAGTACTTCCAGCGTTTTGGAAAATTCTACCCCTAAGGGGGTTAAAAATCATTGCAAAGTTTGTATGAGGGAAATTCTTTTTTGAGATACAAGTTAAACGTTTGTAGAAAGATAACTTATTGAAATACAAAAAAGAACCTTTAGTGTTTTAGAAAACTCCACCCCTAAAGGGGTTAAAAGGGAGTGCAACATTTGTATGGAGGCAACGTATATTTTAGCAAGAGACTTAAAACTTTGTAAATAGTATTATTAGAATATTATTAAAGTACTTTCAGCGTATTGAAAAAATCAATTTTAGAAAACTCGACCCCTAAGGGGGTTAAAAGGGGGTGCAACATTTGTATGGAGGAAACATGTTTTTTTAGCTAGAGACTTAAACCTTTGTGGAAAGCTTACTAACTAAAATAAAAATAAACTACTTTCAGCGTTTTGGAAAATTCCACCCCTAAGGGGTTAAAAATGGTTGCGAAGTTTGTATGAGGAAAACTCTTTTTTGAGATAGAAGCTTAAAAGTAGTAGAAAGATTACTTTACAAATAAAAAAAGCACTTTCAGCGTTTTGAAAAAAAACCCACCCCTAAGGGGGTTAAAAAAGGTTTCTAAGTTTGTACCAGGGAAACTTTTTTTGAGATAGAAGCTTAAAAGTTTGTAGAAAGATGACTTATTGAAATAAAAAAAATACTTTCAGCGGTTTAGAAAATTCCGCCCCTAAGGGGGTTAAAAGGGGGTGCAACATTTGTATGGAGGTAACAATATGTTTTTTTAGCTAGAGACTTAAAACTTTGTAGAAAGCTTACTTATTAGCATAAAAATAAAGCACTTTCAGCGTTTTGGAAAATTCCACCCCTAAGGGTTGTTAAAATCGTTGCAAAGTTTGTATGAGGGAAATTATTTTTTGAGATACAAGGTTAAACGTTTGGAGAAAGATTACCTACTTATTGAAATACAAAAAAACCGGCCAAGTGCGAGTTGGACTCGCGCACGAAGGGTGCCGTGTCAATAAAAATATTTATTTTATTTTGTTTTTAGCATTTGTTGTTATAGCGGCAACAGAAATACATCATCTGTGAAAATTTCAACTGGAAATATCATGGTATCAGTGAGATACAGCCTGGTGACAGACAGACGGACGGACGGACGGACGGACAGTGGAGTCTTAGTAATAGGGTCCCATTTTACTCTTTGAGTACGGAACCCTAAAAAGAACTTTCAGTATTTTAGAAAATTCCACCCCTAAGGGGTTTAAAAGGGAGTGCAACATTTGTATGGAGGCAACGTTATTTTTTTAGCAAGAGACTTTAAACTTTGTAGATAGCTTACTTATCAGAATATAAATAAAGTGCTTTCAGCGTGTTGATAAATTCCACCCCTGAGGGGGTTACTAAGGGTTGCAAAGTTTGTATGAGGGAAACTCTTTTTTGAGATAGAAGCTTAAAACTTTGTAGAAAGCTTACAAATAAAGTACCTTCAGCGTTTTGGAAAATTCCATCCCTTAAGGGGTTAAAAAGGGTGCAAGATTGAAGATTCGTATGGGAAACACTTTTATTGAGCTTAGATACTTCATAGTTTGTAGAAAAAATGCTTATTACAACAAAAAAAACTCTTCTTCTTAATTTTTCCTTGAAAAGCGTTAATAGGGGGTTCAAAGTTGTTAAGTTGTTATAAAGAGTCAGAAAATTTTATAGTATGAGATTTGTAACTTCGATCCTAGCCTGTTTGTTAAAAGACTACAAAACTTATTTCAGCGTTTTTAGGGTTCCGTACTCAAAGAGTAAAACTAAGACCCTATTACTAAGACTCCGCTGTCCGTCCGTCCGTCCGTCTGTCTGTCACCAGGCTGTATATCATTGATACCGTGATAGTTCCAGCTGAAATTTTCACAGATGATGTATTTCTGTTGCCGCTATGACAACAAATACTAAAAACATAGAATAAAATTGTTTTTTATAGATAATGGTACGGAACCCTTCGTGCGCGAGTCCGACTCGCACTTGGCCGGTTTTTTTTTTAAATTCAACCTCTAAAGGGGATTCCAAGTTTGTATGGCGAGCAAGTAATTTTTAAGTAAGGGATTTGTAACTTCGGTTGTAGACTGTTTGCTGAAAGACTACAAAACTTATTTCAGCGTTTTTTTTTAATTTTTCGCCTAAGAAGGTTAAAAGGGGTTCGAAGTTTATGTAGAGAGCAAGACATTTTTAAAGTAAGAAATTTGTAACTATACGGTTTCAGACTTACTATGAGGGTTCAAAGAGGGTTCTATGTTTGTATAGAGAGCAAGACATTTTGAAGGTAAGAGATTTGTAACTTTGGTTTTAGACTGTTTAGTAAACAAAAAACATTGAAATTAGTTTTTTTTTTAATTCATTCCTTAAACAAATTTAGACGATAACATTTTCTACGCGGACGAAGTCGCGGGCAACAGCTAGTATATATATATAATCATATAATTTACGTAAATGACAGATAGATCATTTTAAAACCTGTTGATGAATAACTTACTGTCTGTTCGATATTACTGTAAATTATGTTTTGAGATGTGCAAATAAAGCGTATTTATATTGTCTTGCATTGTACTTTAGCCAGAATCCGATCCTTTATATTAAATAGTAGGCATTTGATAAACAAAGCCCAAAGTAAAGATACCACACCAACGCAAAAAGTAACAAATTAAATTCACATATATGCTAGTCCAAGTTAGTTTAATTGTGCAAAACAGCCTACTGGGGCCACCCTCGTCACGAAGTTTTAATTGAAAACGATAAGTATGCATGGGTAAATTACCCATTGCTTTTACAGATTAGCCAGTATGGGGTGAGAATACGTGACGCCAATGAATATTGCGATTAGGTGCCGGACCATTGAATGAATGAATGAATGAAAATATTTATTTCAGAACAATTTCCATATCGGTTAGTAACATTTTGACTTAACCTATTGTTAAAATACACATGAATAGTACACTAATAATAATTTTAAAACACATGATCTAGAGCGTGGAAATGAGACAAGAGGAAGGGATGTTCACTTCTAGCTCAGGATTTGGCCAAAGGTAGAAAATGTTTAGTAAACAGCTGAACTTTGCCACAGTTACTTTATGTTTGATAATGAACAACTTAAGGATGACTCACGCTAGAACGGGCCATGTCCGGCCCGGGCCGTTTTCTAAGAAAAACGACGGCGTTTTTGAGTGGCCGAGCCATACCCAAGCCCGGCCGAGCCACTTCGCCTCGCCTCGGCCGGGCTTGGGTATAGCTCGGTCGCGCAAAAACACCGTCGTTTTTCTTAAAAAACGGCTCGGGCCGGACACGGCCCGTTCTAGCGTGAGTCATTCTTTACTACCTACTTAAAACTTGAAATGAAGTGAAATTAAATAATTTATTCGTGACAACCTGACAAGAAACTTAAAATACTGTACTTATCAACTATAAAATACGAAGCAGTTTGTCACGAAACGGTCTCGCCTCAGCACAATGCTGACTCATGAGCCAGCGCTGGTCTTCCGGCGAAACCATGCGTCTTGAGATATGGAATATATGAAGAAAGCCTGATTGAATTAAACTCTGTATAAATGAAGTTTAGAGGACCCCATGAAAGTCAACTAATGGAGCTACACGAGAAAACCAAAAAGGTCATCACCGTCCTGCGTGAACGATAAGATAATTAGGTGTGGGGAATTCTTGCCCACATATGGCAGGGCAAGTTTTTTTTTATTTCAACCGAATGTCTCATTGGTTGTAGACAGTTAAAATTAAGGAATATTTTTTTTTTAGCCGGTGACCAAGAATATCTCATCGTCTTCAAAATCCCATTACAGAAGTGTATAAAAATTTTGGTAAAATGTAGGTAAGTTCCCGATATAAGATCGCCGAGCACATATCACGGGTCGGTATTCCATTCAAGATATAAATTAAACTTTGCTAAGTTGCCTGCAAATAACGAGTGGAAAGGAGCAAAATTCAATTTAGTTTATATTTACTCAACTCTAAGATCAAATCATCCGAGTAAATTGCCCGCATTGAACGCTCTAAAACTGTCCCAGTATGTAAGGCTTCTCAGGCTGATATGTTTGCGATTCTAAACTTAAATCGGGGGCTACTATAACTAACTTAGATGTAAGAAATATTTGCGAGCCAGAACGACGATGATTCAAACGGGACATAGTTACAACTACGGAAATCGAAGAACGATCTTCGAATACCTCCTTCTCTATGGTACTTGCAATATTCGGACTATAGATTTCAGTTGATATTGTTTTTCATTTCGCGTAATGAATGACTATTTTTGGAAATAAAATAAGATTTATTTTGACATTTCATGTAGGTAAGGTAAACGTGACAGTGCCCGACACTGGCCTAATTTTTGACACTTTTAATCTTATTTTTTTTTAATCGTATGGCGGTTACAGACTGGTACATATAATATATGTATTCGTATCGATGTCGCTGATAGAGTTCCAGTGTGCGCTGCGAGGTTCAGAAGGAACAGTGCAGCTGCCGAGTTTGTTGTTCTTTTAGCACCACCCGGAGGTCACGTTTAGGGTTTCTAGGGTTATTCCTACGGACGTAGAACAACAACGACCTCCATCTTATGACAAAACAATAGGTGAACAATTCCATTATTATGCATTAAGGTGTGAAGCATTTGGTCTTACCTTACCTTATTGAACAAGGGGGCGAAGCGAACGGAGTTCTATAGCTTCAGCTTGGACCGAAAATCGTTCGTATGTCCGGTGTCTGTCCGGCTGTCACGCTGTCCGGCTGTTCTCATCTACAGGTCGCTTTTTTACAAGTTGAGTCAATTTCCGAAATGAAAACAAAAAAAAACAAAATAGATACAGTTTCGCGATATCTGCATCTCACCGAGCCACTGTGACTATAGTTTATTATTATTATTACTGAAGATCATGGTGCAGTCAATTTTAGGTGTCAACTAATTCTGGTTTTTTAATAGTAAAGTTTTGAAGAGTTCAGTATAAAGTGAGCTCTAAATGGCTCAACGATTAAAGTCCGTGACTTAACTATGGATTATTGAAATATTGACATTCACTTAAACATAATTACTCGATAAGGGCAGCAGCCACAGCAGAGGCAGCCGCAGCTGCTAAGGTGTGCAAATATAGTGGTCTCGGCGCCGAATACAATTTCGTGCCTTTTGGCGTCGACACCCTTGGTCCGTGGGGCCATGGAGCCTTAAGGTGGTTCGATTGCCATACAAAACGTTATTTGACATTCGCAGGCTAACGGCGTGATATTTTAAGAAACTTATGAAACAAACTTTCATAAATTCCCCCTTTCCTAGAATAAACTTGTATAAACTAGATTAATTGAAGAAAAATGGTTTTCCCAAAATATCACGTCCGAAATCAATTTCTCAAATTAATCTAGTTTATACAAGTTTATTCTAGGAAAGGGGGAATTTGGCGCAAATGGGAAGCCAATTTATGAAAGTTTGTCACATAAGTTTCTAAAAATATCACGCCGTTAGCCTGCGAATGTCAAATAACGTTTTGTATGGCAATCGAACCACCTTAAGGCGATGTGAGCTCCGATATTGGATTTAATAAAATCGTAGCTCTTGTTTGGATTATAAAACGATTGCCCTAAATTTAATTAGCAATCTTGAGCCTTTTCTCGAGGGAAATCAGCTATTCGAATTCTGAGTTTTTGACTTTCGCTTGATAGAAAAAAATCACTAACATATATCTAAAATACACTTTAAAAAACCGGAACAAATTATGCACAACAGCTAAACATATTACAATTGGTTTTAAAAATCGGCAATGTCATGTTTGAGGGAAATCAGCTATTACTTTTTATTTATTAAAACGCACAAATAAATAAAATTAAAAAATATGATATCCGCGCTTCCAAACACACAACTTCCATCTCGCTCACGCTTATACTCAGTGAGAGGGAGAGAAGACATAGACATAGACATATAAAAACTTTATTCAACATCACATTTTATACAAAAGGAACAGTGTACAAATTAGACTTAGGAATAGACAGACACACTCAAACAATATCGTACGAGGCATTTACATTTTGTGATGCCAAAAAGGGGCTAGACTCAGCATACTGTTGCAGTGAGTACCTACTGAGTACCTACACTGCAACGCTGATTTTCAGTCAGACCCTTACATATAATAAGTTTTAATTCTAATTAATATTGTCGGAAGGGAATGAATATCTTATTGGAATGTGAGTAATGTTGTGTATATTTTAAATTATGTAATGACTGTGGTTTGGTTGTACTTGTATAAATATGTATGTTAAGTAAGCAAGTATATAAAAAATATGAAATAAAATAATAAACAATTTGAAATGACACGTATATAGTAAGCATCAAAGATACGAGGCCAAGACTCGACCGCCCAAGGGTAGAGTTTTTTGTATCTGGAGGAGGTGTCGTTTTAATTTTAATTTAAAACTGCTCAGACAATTAATATTTTTGAGAGGTGGAGGTATATTATTCCAACACTTGGTTGCTGTGTACTTAAAACTACCCCGAAAAGCGGTGGTGTGGTGATGAGGAATTATGAAATTTTGGCTGATTGATCTAAGGCCATACACTGTGGAACTATTTTTACGCCAAGTGACCTTTTTAAACAAATACTCGGGTACTGAAGTTTTTAAGATGCCGAACAACAAGAATGACAAGTGAAGCTCTCTTCGAAATGCCATTTTGAGGATGCCTGCCGAATTTAAGTAGGGAGTCACATGTGTTCGAGGAGGAATTCCGAAGCAGTACCGCGCACATGCGTTTTGTACTCGTTGCACAATGCGATCAGTGCGTGCTAACAGTCGTGGACCGTATACAACATCGGCATAATTGAACCTCGAGAGAACCAAGGAATCACATAGCTTGATGCGTAAATCTACGCTGATGAACTCTCGGATTCGGTAAAGTATCTTTAGTCTATAAAATGAGGTTCTGGCAACTTCCGATATGTAACTCTCAAAACGCAGAGCCTCATCCATTATGATGCCTAAATTACGCGACTCTGATATACGCTCCACCTGATCGCCCATTACAGAAACAACTGGATAATGACTATCTATCAGTTTTATTTGATTTTTAGATCCGAACAACATATATTTGGTTTTACTAGGATTTAATACTAGGCAATTTGACTCTGACCAAGCTGTAATATTTTCTAGATCTTTATTTAAATGAGCAACAGCTTGACTAGTATCAGAGGGATAACATGAGACATAAACTTGTATATCGTCGGCATACAAGTGGAAATGACAATGTTTTATTACATCACGGACATCTGCAGTATACATAATAAAAATGAGTGGGCCCAAAATGGAGCCCTGCGGCACTCCTCTGGATACTGCAGATGGTTTAGACTTTATATATAAACCATTGTCATCCTGCAGCTGGACAACTTGAGTGCGGTCACTCAGATAGCTTGAAAACCACGCAATTGCATCTGTCTCAAAGCCGTAGTAACTCATTTTAGACAACAGTAATTTTGTGTTTATGGCATCAAAAGCGCGAGAGAAATCAAGTAGTGCCATTAAGGTACCCTGACCCATGTCTTGAGCAGACAGTATATTGTCAACTACATCGAGGAGGGCTGTCGTTGTGCTATGTGACTTGCGGAAACCGGATTGCAATTGCCGGACTTTATTTTTTTCAAGAAAAGCTGATAACTGTGTGTGCACAACACGTTCGAGTATTTTTGATATACAAGGGAGAATGCTTATAGGTCGTAAGTCTTTAAAACCCGTGATGTTGTTTTTTTTAGGGAGTGGAGTAACCATTGCCAGCTTCCAGGCATCAGGAAATATTGAGGATGTAATTGACTTATTAACAATTGCAGTAATTGCGCCAAGAGAATGAGGAAGAGTAAGAAGAAGCATGTCTAAGGAGATACCATCACCGCCCAGAGCAGCAGACTTTAGTGATTTAATTATTTTAAGGACAGAGTTTTGACCTATTGGTTCTAATTTAAACGATGCAGCATGGAAGCGGTTATTTTCAAAATGAGTGTGGTACGGTTGTGGAGCTGAAAGATTACCTGCAATTTCAAGAAAATGTGAGTTTATAATGTCTGGGTCACGCAAGTGTGCAGTTATTTCCGAATTGTGCGGGTTTTGTGTTATTTTGACAGTACGCTTAAGATTGTTCCAAAGAGCTCGAGAATTGTTCGCGTTGCGGTTGATATGTTGATTGAAGTATGCTCGTGTTTCGTGATACAATGCTTTCTTGACACAACTCTTTAGGTCATTATAGTATTTCTTGTGCTCGTCGGAACCAGTTGTTTTGAACCTGTTGTGAGCCTCATCACGCAGACGCATCATTTCTTTAATAGTGTAAGTTATCCAAGGATAATTCCTTTCTTTGATAGTGACCTGTTTCTGAGGTGCATATATGTCAAATAATGTTAAAACTATGCGATTAAACGTATTGACCATGTCATTTACAGTTGATAGTGATGCTATATTTTCCCATTGGATAATTTCGGTTGATTGATTAAATTGGGTCAAGTTAATATCTTTTAGTGGCCTAAACAATACCTTTTTCGACACTGGTTTAAAACGTTTTATTTTTAACTCGCATGACAGCAATGCATGATGACCAAGAGTAGGTATGTAGTCTACTAGAGTATTTTGAAATACAATGTTACTACAAATCAAATCTATTAGTGTACTACTGTGGTTCGTAAAGTGGGTGGGCTCATTAACGTGTTGTTTTAGATTAAAATAAGTTAAAAAAGAGTTAAACTTGATGGTATTGATATCAGTATGTAATAAGTTAATATTGAAATCCCCCATTAACAGAATATGGTCGTAATTAGAAAAGGAGGAAATGGTTTCGGTCATAGTATCTATGAAGGTATCAATATCTAACCATGGCGGTCGATATGCTGTTCCAATTAGTAAAGTCATACCGTTATTTGAGAGCTTAAGCCACATTTGTTCTACCCTAGAGTCGGGGGGGTGGGCGTAGCGTCGCGCATTTACGCCGTTTCTAACATAGAAGCCAACGCCACCGCCGCGCGCGCGCATGGCGCGCGGCCGCGGGACGTGGCGCAGGCGGTAATTCGGCACCACCGGCGCCCTCCCCTCCTCCCCCTCCCGAAGCCAAGTTTCATTTATGGCTAGTATATCTATATTGCGTTGTTGCACTGCAATAATAAATTCATTGTGATTGGTCCCTAGAGAGCCCGCATTCAGAAACCCACGAACCTACGTCCCCTTAAGCCTCTTTAAGGAGATGTCGAAGAGGCTTACATATGCCACCGGAGACCGCAGAGCTGGCAGCAGAGCCTCGCACAAAGAATTATTAGCTTAGCTATTTAGCGAGGTAATGCTGACAGCATCTCTGGCACAATGCCGCACATTTTTAGATTTATCTAGTTTAGTTGTATTTTATATTTAATTTATTTTTCAATATTGAGTTTAGTTAGTACTTATTATTACTTACATATTATTTTTATCTAAATGTAAAGAGATACAAGATCTTCGGATCGTCGTGATAGCTGCCTTGATAAACGCAATATTCACACTTGGACGAGCTGTTGTTTACGGACACGCGACGGGTGCGTGCCGCGACTTGTGACGTGACGTGTGGCGTCAGACGATTATGGAAACGCACACACCTGTAGGTACATATTAAGCGGCACATCATGCTAGTAAAAACTTTTCTGGTTTCTGGAAAAGTACAAATAAACTGAGCCCTAGGTCTAGTCCTCCAGTGAGTATAGAGGGGATTAGTGAGCCGGACCAGATTGCAGGCCTCTTTAAATCACATTTTAAGGTGGACTCCGCTCTGGGTAGTGGAGATCATGTGTCGGATCTCATAAGGGAGTCGTCAGACGTGTCCCCTGTTGTGTTTACAGCGAAGGAGGTGGCAGCAGTGGTGAAGGGCATGACGCGTGGGAAATCACCTGGTCATGACTCCTTGAGTATAGAACATCTGCAACATGCAGGAGTGCACATGTCGAGAGTGCTCGCCATGCTCTTTTCTCTGTGTGTTAGCCACTCCTATATGCCGGAAGAAATGATAAAGACTATAGTGGTCCCTATTATTAAGAACCGGACAGGAGACGCCTCTGAACTCAACAACTATAGACCCATCTCATTGGCCACTATTGTAGCAAAAGTGTTGGACAGTATGCTTGACAAACAACTGGACAAGCATCTAAGTCTCAATGACGCCCAATTTGGTTTTAGAGCCGGGCTCTCCACCGAGGCGGCAGTGCTTTCTCTCAAGCATACTGTCCGATATTACATGGACAGGAAAACACCTGTATATGCGTGTTTTCTTGACCTGTCTAAGGCCTTTGATTTGGTGTCATATAATATACTATGGCAAAAACTGTATGAGGACACGACACTACCCACTGAGTTGATAGAAATGTTTAGATTTTGGTACGGCCATCAAGACAATGTTGTGAGATGGGCTGATTCTGTATCAGAAGCATACAGGTTGGAGTGCGGGGTGAGACAGGGGGGGCTCACGTCACCCAAGCTCTTCAGCTTGTATGTTGACCGTCTGATTGGTGAGCTCAGCAATGCTATGGTCGGATGCTCAGTGGGCGGTAAATTTATAAATAATATAAGCTATGCAGACGACATGGTGTTGCTGGGCCCGTCAATCGGTGCTATACAGGATCTAATTAAAATATGTGAGCGGTACGCGAGGACTCATGGCCTAAGGTACAATACCTCGAAGAGTGAGTTACTGGTATTCAAGGCAGGTGCAAAGTGTTATCCACATCTTCCCCAAGTCAAGCTTGATGGCACTCCTCTGAAGGTAGTTGACGAGTTTAAATACCTGGGCCATTGGGTTACCGCGTCACTGAGCGACAACAAGGATATCGAGAGGGAGCGTAGGGCGCTGGCGGTTAGAAGTAATATGTTGATCCGTAGGTTTGCTCGGTGTACTAAAAACGTAAAAATCACTCTGTTTAAGGCCTATTGCCAGTCATTTTACACCTGCAGCCTATGGATCAATTATACTCAAAAAGCTTACAGCGCCCTGCGCGTCCAGTATAACAAAGCTTTCAGGATGCTGTTGGGGCTGCCGAAACATTGCAGCGCGTCAGGAATGTTCGCGGAGGCGCGCACGGATGGATTTCACGCAATATTGCGAAAACGTGTTGCATCTCTGCAGAGACGTATCGGCCTTAGCCCCAACAGCCTCCTGGAGACAGTGGCAGAAAGGAACGATGGCTCATTTCTGTATCACTGGAATAAATTGCATGTGATATCCTTGTAGCCAAGCATGCCTTTTAGTTTGTCATATATGTATTAATGTTTAATATAAGTGGATAAATTTGTAAAGTGTACTAACATTACATTTAAGTTATTTATTGTAATTAACCAAATATGGATTTATTCCGAAATAAAATTATTGATTGATTGATTGATTGATTAACCACTCCTAAGCAATGCCGTATGATATGATTGTGTTTGTCTTACATAATCAATAACCACAATCATGTATTCGTTGCAAACATGGTTTTGACAAGGCAATAACGATCTCTATACATTTTTGGTGCTACCTTTAAAAACACACACATGCAAAATCGTTCATATTGTTTTGTATTTATGAAATTAATGTCAAAACAGAACACTAGCAGGAAATCTTTGCGTGAAATCCTAAAAACTGGCCATCTTATCGGTCCTAAACCAACAACACCCAAATTATTTAAGAAACAAGGTTTCGTATCGTTACAGCCACGCTTCCACTATTTCGGCCCGCGCTTCGTTAACTCACAGGATGCCCTGAAATGTACTTTTTTATTGATATTCTTGTAAAAAATATAAACGGACATTTCCATGACCATTATCCGTGTCCGGGTTTCCATGTCCGTAATAATTGGCGTAACTATGGAATTAATGAAAAATCTTTTACCTCTCAAAATACTGAGTGTATGCAGTTTTTACAGTATTAAGAGGAAACTGATATTTTATAGGTTCATGCACATTGTAGCGTGATTTTTAAAGCATGAAAGCGGTTATAGTTATTTAATAACGTAATGTTATTAAGAGTGAATGATCGACACGGAACAGTAATCGACACTTTTTTCTTTAACCGTTGAAAATACGGACTGGCGACCTTTTTTATTCAAATCAAGATCTCTTCAGCGAATCGTTAAGAGAGTGACTTTTACCGATAATTTAATAAGTGCGAACGATGATTGAATTTTATTTTATTTTATGGATTGCTATATGTTTCAAATAATGTGCGACTGGGAACCAAATACTAGAGCTCGGGTGGCGATAACTGGTAATGGATAACATTTCACATCATCATCTTACTAGCGTTATTCCAGGTTGTGCCCTAACTAAAGAAGCCCGCTTTTTTGTCCTGGAGATTTCATATATTTTTGCTTATTCCAATTGTTCAACTAATCTATGTCTCTTCAGTTAATAAAACGCTAATATGTCATATTTAAGTGATATATTATTTTATAATTTTCACTCCTTAAGTACATATTGTTCTAAGCATATATACCTACACATTTTTTTTGAGTAACTTTCTCGACCTCCTTAATATTTATGTCGATTATTGGTGTCGAGTAAGTTTCCGTAAGACTTCCAAGTATCTAACGTGATGGTTAGATACTTGGAAGTCTTACGGAAACTTACTTTCATTCGGGTCTATGTCTCCCTCGCTTGTTCTTCCACGTTCTTATTTATGCCCAAAAAAACTATTTCCGCCGAACCTGAACACTTTTCTAAGAGCTCTCAGACTGTACGTGAATAATGGACCAAACAAATTAGTACATACATATTTTAAAACAACCTATTTCAAGTAATAAAAACAAAAACAGGGTATACTAGTATATTTTTGAGATATTCCAATTGGTCCAAACTCTCGGTCGTGAAAGTAAAGATCGTGTAATACCTACCAGTGGAGCGTTTGTAAATATTTATAATAGGTAACCCAATTGGAACAATATTTACGTAGCTAAATCGTCAAAAACGACATATCAATCCTCGTCTATTCTCAGACTTTATCAGTGTATTAGTAATTTTTAGCTGATCCTTGTAGCACAGGTTATACCTACTAGTATTATAAGCATCAGCGTCACATGATGACCCGATGATTCAATTCCACAGTCATCATCATCATCATCATATCAGCCGAAAGACGTCCACTGCTGGACATAGGCCTCCCTCAAAGAGTGCCACAATGGCCGGTCCTGCATCACCCGCATCCAGCGGACTCCCGCGACCTTTACCAGGTCTTCAGTCCACCTTGTGGGGGGCCTACCCACGCCGCGCCTTCCGGTATGCCGTCGCCACCCGATTCGGAGGGCTATATCGGTTACCTTGGTTCTGCTGCGGATAGCCTCATTTCTGATGCGATCGCGCAGACAAACTCCCAGCATAGCCCTCTCCATAGCCCTTTGAGTGACTTTGAGCCTTCTTATGAGGCCCATAGTAAGCGACCACGTTTCCGTGCCAAATGTCATCACTGGCAACACACACTGGTCAAAGACTCTCGTTTTGAAACACTGCGGAATTTTGGACGAAAAGATGTGCCGTAGCTTCCCGAATGCTGCCCAGCCGAGTCGGATTCGACGATTGACCTCTTTCTCAAAGTTGAAACTCCCTAACTGGACAGTCTGTCCTAGGTATACATAATCGTCTACAACTTCGAGCGTAAAGTTCGAGCGTTAGTGTCCGATTGAAATGGGAGTTGGTACTACATGGACGTTTGACATGATCTTTGTCTTATCCATGTTCATCCTTAGACCAACTCGCTCGGAGGCTTTACTGAGGTCATCGAGCATAGTACTCAAGTCCTCCATGGTGTCAGGCAAGGGGATGTTATTTCCGCACAACTGTTCAGCGCTGCACTGGAAGACGTTTTCAAGACTCTGGACTGAAGAAGGCTAGGCATCAACATCAACGGCGAGTACATCACGCACCTTCGGTTTGCTGATGATATAGTAGTCTTGGCTGAGACAATTCCACAGTACTCAATGAAATTAAAAAGCTTATTAAATGTCTAAGTTTTTCACAATAAATGATTATTCTTAATATTATTATTGTTTAAGAGGCGTCGATATTAAATAAGTGTGTGCGTGTACCCAAACCCCTCATTACTGCAATATTTCCGTTAACAATAAATCAATCAAACCTGAAATAAACCATTCATTAACCAGCTTCCGATGCCTATTTTATACACGGTAATCAGTACAGGAATTGTTTCTGCAAAATATCTACGATTAATTACTCACAGATCATCCCTTTAATAAAAAAGGTGGAGAGCATTAAAAGATTAATTCTAGAAAGAATCCCCCGGGACGTTTTGTATAGAGAATCTTATTTACTTCAAGTGAGGCTTCAAGCAGGTACAAGTTATAGGAACGAGGGCTGAGAATATTTTTATTTATTAAAAACTAAAATAACACAAAAATAATGAGGTACTTAGCTACGAGAACAATAGTCCTTTGCTATTCCGATATAAAGCCTGCTGGTCCATCAGCGGAGATGAGATGCAACTATTTGCGTATTTTGAATGCGGTTAATGCGCTCACCCTCACTCTACACTTACCAACATGCAAATAATTACATCAAACCAACACCAATAATGAAGTACCTCCAAGGTACTTAGGTCCACAAAACTTAATTCCTCCAAAAGAGAAGGCCCCTCGCACCAATGTGGATAATGAGGGTTTCACATCGGTGTCAAGAAAGCGCAAGCCGCGAAAGAGTCAGTGTGGTACAGCAGAGCCGGTCGGTTCTGGTCTGCGGGTTGCCACACCGAGTAAGGCGCTGTAGGTGTCGCGCCTGCATTACTCCGCCACGACTGCTGACATGGTGGAGTATATTCACCAGAAGACTGGGTACTCGCTGACGGTTTTCCAGCTGCGTTCGCGCCACTAGGTGCACTTCAGCTCGTTTGTGGTGCGCGTGCCGCGGCCGCTGCAGGAGACCATCGCGTGTGCTGACTTCTGGCCGAAGGGTGTCGTGTTTCGGCGGTTCCGGGGCAACCTACCGAATGCTACACCGGACTTGACGACACAACGGAGCCACGCTGTTATGTTGCCTCAATAATTAGTTTTTAATTTTATAATATTTCTGTATGTATGTTAGTCTTTAAGGTATTTGTTACTATGGGCCTTAGATGCCTGAAATAAATGGTTTTTTTTTTTTTTATTATTATTATCCGTTAGATTGCATGTGGAGTCAAATTACAGTCTCATTATCTCTTTGACAAAAGTGTACTAGTATAACCTACTGAAAGATAATATGTAATTTACAATTTGACTACGAGAAAACAGGAATAGATATTTTACCAAAATTTGTATTTTTTTTTAATATCCGATTAAGTACTTAGGTGGTATTGGTACTGTGAAGTACGTTCGGATCTCTATCGCACTCGCATTTTCAACGACAGAGAGAGGGACATACACGGATTCACGAAGTACTTAGGTGTTTTGTGGTATACTGGCTAGTATGGGCTTGTGACCTTAAATTTGTTTACGATGCCATTCGAACCAGTGTTTGTAGATGAACAATGTTTGTATGGAAGCAACTACATTTAAAGGACATTAATACTCAAAAAATCGAGTTAAAGACGGACCTCGCTGACAGCAGCCGAAACGCTTCATACTGATTGGCTTTAAAGTATGACGTCACACCGTGCAATTTGTACTAACCGTTGCATGGAAAATGAAGTAAATTGCTGTTTCGGTCGCGAAATACTGCGTTTAGGTCCATAGTTGTTATACACATTTGTTTCTATAAAAGCGTAAGGATTCTATTGGTACCTTTTAATTTACTCTTAGACAATAAATAAAAAAGCTTTTTTTTCTAAACTTACAAGATTCATATCTTTTTATGATTTGAATTATATTTTGTAAATTTATATTTATTACAATCATTTGATGGTTTGCTATCCATTTAGCAACACGACGTTATCGTTTTTAACACCACGAAACAAGCCTATTGCCGTTTGTTTTAATCCGGCGAAATAGGTACGTATTGGATCCGAATAGCATTAAACTTATTTATAAAAGTATTTTTGGAGCAAATCGACATATTAGTTGTATATTGGTTCGAGAATGTGATTTATTGCGCGCTTGCTTCCACGCGCGCCAAGGCTACCTAATACAGCCCAGGCAGATATGGCAGGTGGATGATATTAGGATTGAAAATCATTACCAAATAAAGAATGGTAGTTTTATTGTTTTATTCATTTCTCACCATGTCTGGGCCTCACAAAGTGTCAGAATGTGTACACACATAACATCAATACTTATGGAAATTAGCAATTGTTCGCCCACTTCCTAAAATATCTAATCCATCAGAGCTAAAGGACCTTAGGCCCATAAGTATATTACCATGCCTATCTAAGATATTGGAAAAGATAGTATGCAAACAACTAACTAGTTATCTTGAGAACAACAATATTTTGCCGGATGTGCAGTCCGGTTTCAGAAAAAGGAGAAGCACAGCGACTGCCTTACTTGATGTCACCGACAATATATTGTACTCTCAGGATAGGGGGATGTGCACACTGTTGGTGTTACTTGATTTCTCTAGAGCTTTCGATTGCCTGAATATTAATTTAATGCTATCTAAGATGAGCTACTACGGATTTGATAGTAGTACACTGAGGTGGTTTGACAGCTATCTTCATAATCGGTATCAGTGTGTAAAACTGACTTTAAATGATGGTTCCACTCTATTGTCGGACAAGATTGGCCTCACTAGAGGAGTGCCACAGGGATCCGTAATTGGACCAATCCTTTTTATTTTGTACACCGCCGACATTGTATCACAGATCACACATTGTAAATTCCATATTTATGCAGATGACATTCAGGTATATATTTCATGTAAACCATCTGAAATTGATAATGCGATTGAAAAACTTAATTCGGATCTCAGTCGAATAACTTCCTGGGCTACTAGTAACTGCTTGCTGCTTAATCCTAGCAAAACCAAATATCTAGTTTTTGGCAGTAAACATCAAATAACAAGTATTCAGCCCGCACATAATCTGGATGTCGTCTTAAAGAATGAACCCATCGAGCGTGTTTATGAGGCACGTAACTTGGGGCTATTGGTAGATAGTGGGCTTCGTTATGAGAAGCATGCTGCAAATGCTGTAAGGAGTTGCTTCTACAAACTTAAGGTCCTCTATAAAATCCGCCCATTTATAAATGAAAACTTGCGCATTAGGTTGGTAGAGTCCTTAGTTCTATCTAAGTTGAATTATGTGGATACAGTGTATGGACCACGTCTTCTTGCCAAAACACGAAGACTCATTCAACGTGTACAAAATGCGTGCGCCCGCTTCTGTTTTAGCATACCGTTGAGGGCCCACGTCACACCATTCTTGAACAAACACAACATTCTCAAAATGCAACATCGTCGAAAATTACACTTGGCCTGTTTGCTCTTTGGAGTGCTCAAGTACAAATCCCCCAAGTATCTTTTTGAGAAGCTGTCTAACAGGAGGTCACGTGGTAGTCGGCAGTGCGAGTTACAGCTGATGACACCTCAGCACGCATCAGCAGCTTTCCGAGGAAGTTTCCGGTATGCAGCAACCAAGTCTTGGAATATAATTCCACCGCCAGTAAGAACCCTGCAAGATGTCCATAGTTTTAGAATCAAACTTAAAAAGTATCTGCTTGAGCATCAGAAAAGCCAGGAAACTTGCCAGCTAGACACAAGTTGTATTTAAATAAAAATAAAATGCTATTGTTAAATCTGTTTATGCTTACCACTGTGTTACGTCCCTTCGGCATTGCTTTAATATTGTTTTTCGTTTTGTTCAGTACCCCTTTGTTATTATGTATTTGTTGTAATGTGTTCACTTCGTTATTGTTTATTGGTCATAGTTGTGTGTAGTAATGATCACTTTTCAAATTGTAACCGGTTTTCAACCTTGCATGGTACGTGTTTTTTCTCAGTTATAAGTAAATCGAATTAATTATACTTAGCATATTGTAGATTTTCAAACATTATTGTTGATTACATGTTTAATTGAAAAGAATGACGCCTGTCTGCCAGTGCCACCTGTCACTTCTGTCACTGTCAGTGTCAATGACGCTAGTGTGCTGTTACGGATCGCGCAGGAGTGAAATGGCTGCGTTCATAGAACACTGGACAATATTATTATATTTTATGTTCTATTTTTAATTTCGTTAATTGTCCCTTCTCGTGTTTAATTAAGTTTATATCATTATTTTGTTTGTTATCCACCGTGAACTCACTCGACGGTTCTATCGGAAGACCAGCGCTGGCAGCAATGCCAGCATTATGCTGAGATAGAACCGTTTCGTGACAAACGCTGTGTGTTGTTTGTCTCGAATAAATGTTTCTTTCTTTCTTTCTTTCTTTCTTTTCAATACGGTGAGAGACCCCACGGTGTAGTCTTGGTCAATTTTGGTAATTTCCACTTAAAAGGAGGAAAAGTTATAAACTGCTTTCCGCCCTAGACCTGCGCCAGTCAACTTGATCACGCCGCCCAGTCGGACATTATGGAGTTGATTTTTATTGAAGACGGAATTGAGACTCCATGTTTTTCCCCGGCCAACGAATCTAACTGAAAAATTAAATAAAATGGAGGGGAACATAATTGAACACAGTATCCAATTTGTTTTTATTAGATATTTTACTTTCGGAGATCTTTGGATTGCGTTTCTTCTTGGGCGTCTTTATTCATTGATCGGGGTATCGCCCTTTATCTTAAAGGGCTGTTCAATTGATTTGCTTGTGCAATTTTCGTGGATTATCATAAACTTGAGCCAATTTGAGGCGTATTTCCACATTTTCAACACCTATCCAAACAGGGGAGGTTTAATAAGTTGAACATGCGTATCTGTGTATCTATCTGTAGCATGATAGTCCTGACTATGCTCATTTATCCCCGTGTATAGAACATGCATCACTCCTTAAGGTGGTTCGATTGCCATACAAAGCGTTATTTGACATTCGCAGGCTAACGGCGTGATATTTTAAGAAACTTATGTAACAAACTTTCATCAATTGGCTTCCCATTTGCGCCAAATTCCCCCTTTCCTAGAATAAACTTGTATAAACTAGATTAATTTGAGAAAAATAGTTTTCCCAAAATATCACGTGACAAACCAATTTCTCAAATTAATCTAGTTTATACAAGTTTATTCTAGGAAAGGGGAAATTTGGCGCAAATGGGAAGCCAATTTATGAAAGTTTGTTACATAAGTTTCTTAAAATATCACGCCGTTAGCCTACGAATGTCAAATAACGTTTTGTATGGCAATCGAACCACCTTAACTTTTCCACATTTCTTTTACACTTTTATCAAAAGGCACGGACGAAAGGATCGAGTTTACGTCTTTCGGCTGATGTTATAATGATGATGACATAGGTACATCAGTAGTGAGCGTGAACTCACAAAGATAACCCGTACAACTAAAACTCAGGTGTACACGAGAAGAAGATCATTATCTAATGGGTATTATTGGAAAGTCAAAGGCTAATCTATTAATACGAAGCCAAGAGCCTCTTGCTACGGCTTTGAGCGTTCGAGAAAAGTGGCCGTGGAGGGCTCCTTGATGAGAGGTTGTCTTTAACTGCGCACGAAATAACACTTATTGCACTTGAGACCTATACCGTGGCTTTCGCACTGTTCATTCAAGTTTGTTCGGTAGTATTAACGGATGTGCTATCTTAGAACACACTTTTTACAATCTATGTTACTGCGTTATGCACGGGTGACACGGGAATTTGCTACAGTATAGGTTGCTGGCATTTATGTATCTTTCAGCGGTCATTACCATCGAGCACGTGTTTATAAACACTAGCCAACTTTGCTACATAAATTTGCACGGCACTACGCTTTGCTATAAGCACAGCCGATGTATAAACGACGCTTTAGGCTTCGGAGAAGGTTTAACAGTTTGTCGATATGAATAGAAATTAAAAGATTACAACATATCATCATATCAGCCGAAAGACGTCCACTGCTGGACGTAGGCCTCCCCCAAAGAGTGCCAAAATGACCGGTCCTGCGCCACCCGCATCCAGCGGACTCCCGCGACCATTACCAGGTCATCAGTCCACCTTGTGGGGGGCCTACCCACGCCGCGCCTTCCGGTACGTGGTCGCCACTCGAGAACCTTTCCGCCCCAGCGGCCATTGGTTCTACGTAAAATGTGCCCCGCCCACAGCTCGCAGGCTATAGGTTGTAGCAGACTACAACATATAGGTACTCGTAAATAATACTTATACACAAAATACATACCTATAATTATAATAGGGTACTCTAATACATACGTATAGTAAATTGTTTTAACCCACTCACCGTGACCCTGTGGACGTAGCACTACGCCGTAGTTCGTAGCAGTTTAATGTTCATTTTGTAGTTATGTACCAAAAATGGCCAGTAGCGGCTCTGATGCATGTGTGTAGTGTATAGTATAGACCGCCAAATAGCTTTAAACAAACGAAGATTATCTGTACACAGAAAGCTGTTATAGTAAAGGAAGACTCCGATATGTATATCATCAGTGAATTACCTACGGATGTGGAGAATGCTACGCCACCGAGTATAATGTGTATTTAAAACATTAACACAACGAATAAAAAAAACTTCAGCAATATTAACTTTTGACGAGCACCGGCCCTCCAGCCTTTTTCATGTAAAAAAACTTCAACACATTCGCATAAATCTGGCAAAAAAGTACCAGGGCCTCATAAGCCCCAGGGGTATTAAGCGGAACAGCGCGCTAATAACGCAACGCGTTAAACAAACGGCTGTAATGTGAGCGAGAGGTGAACTCGCAAGAAACGCGGAATGCGTCCCTTGACTAACGTAAACATTCGTCCCAGTTCCAGTATCCCTGTCCTTGTTGCTCTAATGAGGGTAGAGCAGGCGGGCCGAGGGCGTTAGTTAGCCTTTCGCGTTGTCATTGCGCGACGCGAATCTCTCTCCGCGGACGCTTTTACAGTTTTTTACGAATTGCGAGTTGATGATACACACGGCTGTGTCGTTTGGAATAGATACGGGGTTTCATTGAAATAGTGGTAGGTATATTAGTGGAAAACCGGTGGGAATGGGTTTTCCGCCGCAAACTCTCTCGAAATGGGCAAACTGTTGATTCTATTTTTTTTTACACCACTATGTTCACAGTTCTGACAGTAAAAATGATCTTATCTTATCTTATCTTAACATTTATGCTGACGTGTACCGATACCGTTCCAACCTAGATTCTAGAAAATTATATTAAAAATATGATACTTATAGTTTTTTTTTTCATAACTATATTATACCCACAATGCCTAGTACCCACAACACAAGCCTTATTGAGCTTACCGTGGGCCTAGGTTGATTTGTGTAAGATTGTCCCGTAATATTTATTTATTTATTTATTATAATAATTGCCCTCGGACATGCTTTCCTTGATTAAAGTTTTTAGATCAAAATAAATACTTTATTAATTAAACTTATTCTGCGGCAGAAGAAATATCATTTTTCATTCGACGATTTCAGTAGGTCTATATGCAACTGTCAAGCGTAAAATGATGGTGTGAGGTGTGTGGATACGATAAAAGGAGCATGTACGTAGGTTCCGCAATAAATATTCCACTGTTTATATTCCTAAATCGAGTATTTCTTTACATCTTATCGGTTTTTATCTCAAAGCATAGAATACTAGAGAGAGGACAAGCCGCCGGCGGCCGCGTCGCAGTTGTTAGCTCAATGGGCATACTCTGCCATACTGTGTACGCGTGCTGATCGCAGAGAATATTACGTTTCTTCCCAAAATACCTGATATGATGCACGTGTATTGTCCAATAAGAGCGTAGGTATACAAGTGTGTGTGTTTTAGATGTGTGCGTGCTTTGTCTTGTCAATTACTTGGGCTTTGTGTGGGTTAATGTACTTGCGACAGGCGTACTAAATACAAATCGGCCGGCATGTCTGATCTCCTTATATTCATACATCTGTGGTTTTTATCTTATAGTCATCTTTATTGCACAAAACAGAAAAAAAACGTACAAAATGCGGACTTAATGCCATAGCGCATATTCTACCAATGTGTGTTCTGTCATATTTTATCTGTTTTGTGTTACCATTTAATTAAAGGGGCATATACTAACACACGATGAAAGGCGCCCAAATGATTTAGTATTTGACGTAGCGCTTACTGAAAGTATCGATGTAAGTAATATATATGAGACCGCTCAGTCAATGTGTAATTTTTTTAATAAAATATAAAACGGCTGCCACGTAACGCGCTGTTAATGGTTCACTCCGCAGGATACCTATTATCCTAACGGCATTTGTTTTGAAAAAGGATTTACAGGCGAAATCACTCCGGCTGATTACGGTGATTAGAACGAAACGGTAATTATAATGGAACGGTAATTAGAACGGTAATGGTGATTATAAATTATTTTGTTTCTTTAAGCTGTAACAGAGTCTGGCTTTGTAGTAAAACCTGTTTTGCAGAAACGTGGCTAAGTTCTGTCTTCCAGTCTTTATAGTTTTTAATTTTCCGTGGATCTTTTCTATTCTGTAATAAAATATATCGTCATCTAGTAGGTACCCATAACACAAGGATCTTTGAGCTTTTTATGAAGCTAGTTCGATTTGTATATAAGATGAATAAAAAAAAACTCTTATTTATTAATTTGTTTGTTTTTGTTATCTGGGTTTTAAAATGGAAGCTACGGTAGCCTAGTGGTTTAGGCATGCGGCTACTAAGCGGCGGTCGTGGGTTCGAATCCCGGCTTGTACCAATGAGCTTTTCGGAACTTATGTACGGAATATTTACCGTTAGCTTTTCGGTGAAGGAAAACATCGTGAGGAAACCGGTCTGATCCCAATAAGGACTAGTTTTCCCTCTGGGTTGGAAGGTCAGATGGCAGTCGCTTTCGTAAAACTAGTGCCTATGCCAAATCTTGGAATTAGGTGTCAAAGCGGACCCCGGGCACCTTTAGTGGCATACAACCGGGAATAACGCTAGGAGGATGATGATGATCTGGGTTTGTAAAATCAAAATAAGTATAGTGTAGTTATTATAATTATATGCATTTTAAAGCTATGTCATCGTATGTTATTTTGATGGGCTATCTTGCTTATTAATTTCATCTACAGGTGAAAAATAATGAGCAAGATAACTCATCAAGATAAAATTTAATAGGTCTATTAGAAATTCATGTTTAACTTACTTTTTTTACAACATGTACGAAGAAAGGATTTGAAATATAATAATGTAGGTAATATTCATATTATTACTTTTGCCAATCGGTGGTTGGTGGTTGAAGATAGTGTCCACTGCCTGGCAATAATTAATATGTTGATGGGGGAGTAGACAGGGTGAGTGTGGACTTCACCCCAGAGGGGTTTATGGCAGTCCACACTCAGAGAGAGACTCTGAAGTACTGTCAACACAAAAGTAGTTCTTTATTCATTAACTCACACGGTATATATACGAGTAGCTACATGTATTATCATTTGCACATCTCGCACGTAGGTACTTAATCTACGGCACGTATTATACAATATCTAATCGCTAATTTAGAATGTGCCTCGTCGGCACATATCTCCCCCCTTACAACAAAAATGGGATGAAATCCCATTTCCTGCTAAGTAACTGGTCACATATACATATATGAGAAAAGTAGGTAGGTACCTACACAATAAAAATCAAATCAACTATATCACTAAAAAAAAACAAAATACTTAATATACTAGACACACGCATTTCTAAGCTCGTTTTCGGATGCTTGAGAAATGTTAAACTTGCTGTGTGTGTATATAAGACCACAACATTTATAAAACAGTGCGAAAGAAAGTACTTACAATAGTCGTGTACATACAATCCAGGCTTGAATTACCTTTTCGGTCAATTACAAGTTGGGCTTAGCACTATAAAAATAAATAGAGGCATATAGGCTCAGAGCAGCAGCTTATCTCATCCTGGGCATTCGTCTTCCAGGGCAATGCTACATTAATGCTACATACACACATAGAAAATACAAAAACATGATTAGTTGCCTAAATATAAATAACAAAATTAAAAATAGCATGTTAAGTAAATTACCTTGAAAAATGGAAACCATGATGCGCGTTTATAAAAATATGCTGACGACACGACTCAGCGACCTTGATCTTAACAAAAAAATATCGATGTATTTACCTACGCTCAGCGCTGCGTCGACATTTCAATGCGCGTACTGTGAATCGTTTGTTCTGTCTAATTATGACGAGTTGCATTTTCGCCAACTGTGTTGCGTTGCGACGCTATCCTTGTAATGAGTGACGTCTTCGACCTTAGGTACACTTCTTCTTCGCGCAATTTTGGAGGCAGGCTTAAATGGCTGCAAATTCTTCATCCAGTATGTCCCCGGCCGTGACACAGCAGGCGTCGCACCATGGACGCTGCTCGATGGACGGCGAAATGTCGGCCACGATTAGTGTGGCACGAAGGCGCGTGACAAAATGCACAATTTGCTGTTTTAGGCTTCTTGGCTTGTCGTGTGCGCTGTAATATGAATTAACATATTGACGCTGCTTCTCAGTTAAGTCTTCCTTGTCGGAATATCATACTCAATGAGAAGGCGTTTGAATGAGAAATGGAGAGAAAAATGAGAATGCGTTTTCAATATGGTCTCTTCATCAACAATGGCGTAGTTCCAGTTGGGAATGCGTCTTCAATGCAGCGCGGCGTATTTCTTCAGGCGGGCGCGGCGTGTTTCTTCAATGTGGCGGGGCGTATTTTTTCAGGCGGGCACGGCGTGTTTCTTCAATGTGGCGCGGCGTATTTCTTCAGACGGGCGCGGCGTGTTTCTTCAATGTGGCGCGGCGTATTTCTTCAGGCGGGTGCAGCGTGTTTCTTTAATGTGGCGCAGCGTATTTTTCGAGTGGGTGCGGCGTATATCTTCGAGCGGGCGAGGCGTATATCTTCGAGAGGGTACAGCGTGTTTCTTCAATGTGTCGCAGCGTATTTCTTCAGGTGGTTGCGGCGTATTTTTGTCCCCACTTAACCAGATGGTTGCGCGTTCAGTCGTCGGAAGTAGGCGTTTTGATTTTGTTCAACTTCTTTGCCAGATAGTTGCGTATTTAGTCGTCGGGACGCGCGTGTTTCTTCAGTCGGGCTTCAGCGATGCGTGTTCTTCTTGTTTCAGTCGGGCTTCAGCGATGCGTGTTCTTCTTGTTTCAGTCGGGGTCACCACTTTGCCAATCGGTGGTTGGTGGTTGAAGATAGTGTCCACTGCCTGGCAATAATTAATATGTTGATGGGGGAGTAGACAGGGTGAGTGTGGACTTCACCCCAGAGGGGTTTATGGCAGTCCACACTCAGAGAGAGACTCTGAAGTACTGTCAACACAAAGGTAGTTCTTTATTCATTAACTCACACGGTATATATACGAGTAGCTACATGTATTATCATTCGCACATCTCGCACGTAGGTACTTAATCTACGGCACGTATTATACAATATCTTTTTTTTTTTTTTTTTTTTTTTTTTCTAATCCAAATCTTGCGATCAGCCCTGTTGGCTATAAGCAGATTCGTTGACGCTGATTTTCGAGGCGGGTGTTACCCCCAGCGGGGTACATCCAATTTATCCATGTAGTCAGTCTATAAGCTGACTAATGGTCAAAGATGTCTCGCCTCTTTTTAAGCCGACGAGTGATTTCTGGGATTGTTAGTTGCCCCGCAAGTTGGTTTGGATGCTTTTGTAGTCTTGCTTTGTATTTGTCACCATAGAAAGCAATTTCTTGTTTGACGGTTGGCATATCGAGAATTTCGTGAAGCTCTGTTGTTTTGAGGAACCAAGGTGCATTCGATATCTGTCTCAGTAAATTGTTCTGCATTCTTTGTAATATAGTTATGTTTGTTGCGCAGGCAGCGCCCCACAGTTGTATGCCATATGTCCAAATCGGTTTTATCATGGTTTTGTAGATGAGAAGTTTATTGTCCATTGCGAGCTTTGAATTTCTGCCCATCAGCCAATAAAGACCTTTGTACTTTAAATTAATCTCATCTCTTTTAGTCTTAATATGTTTCTGCCAGGTGAGCCTCCGGTCCAGGTGCATGCCTAAGTACTTTACGGTGTCTTGGTGTGGCAGTTGTACGCCATTCAGGGTGACAGGAGCACAGTCTTCCTTGCGGAGTGTGAATGTAATGTGTGTTGATTTGTTCATGCTAACAGCAATTCTCCACTTGGCTAGCCACTTCTCCACTTCATTGAGGCTGCTTTGTAGCATTTGTGATGCTTTAACTGGGCATTTATTCGAGGCCAGTAGAGCAGTATCGTCAGCAAAGGTGGCAATCGTCGTATCTGGGTTCTGTGGCAGGTCAGATGTGAACAGCATGTACAGGACAGGTCCAAGTACGGAGCCTTGTGGCACTCCTGCGGTTATTTCGTGAAACCCTGATGTTGAATCGCTTTCTCTTACTTGGAATATTCTGTTAGATATGTACGACTTCAAGATTCCGTAGAATGTGTGGGGTAATAAGGACTTTATTTTGCATAATAGTCCTTTGTGCCATACTCTGTCGAAGGCTTGCTGTATGTCGAGAAATGCCGATGAACAGTATTCTTTCATCTCGAATGATTTTCTAATTTTCCTGCACACTCTGTGGACCTGTTCTATGGTAGAATGTTCTCTCCGAAAGCCAAACTGGTGGTCTGGGACAACGGATTTTTCTCTTAAGGCACTGTTGAGTCTATATAGCAGACACTTTTCAAAGAGTTTCGACATGATGGGCAGCAAGCTAATCGGTCTATATGAAGTTACTTCGTGCGGAGACTTACCATGTTTATGGATCATTATTACCAGGGAAACTTTCCATAAATCTGGAAAGTATCCTACCCTCAGAATAGCGTTAAAGAGTATGGTTAAGTACACGATAGCCTTACGTGGTAATTTTTCTAGGACGAGTAGCTACATGTATTATCATTCGCACATCTCGCACGTAGGTACTTAATCTACGGCACGTATTATACAATATCTAATCGCTAATTTAGAATGTGCCTCGTCGGCACATTACTTGTTTACACGTCGCGTCTTCAAAAAAGGTTGGATTATAATTATAAGAGGTAATTTTTCTCTATTCGCGTTATATTTCTGTATGTAACATACATTGACAATAATACTATATAGCTGTGATACTCCACGAATGTACCAAGTGCGGGACGTGCGGGACGTGCGGGAGAGGCGCCTAGAGGCTAACTTTCGAAACGCAAACTCATGTGGCGCGCCGGCAAGTATTGTATGGGTACATAACTGACACAATTTTAAAGCCAAATATAAGATAAAACCTCTGCCCTAAATTTTTCCCAGCTTAGCCTTAATCCCGGCTGCATCCTTAGTAATATTTTTCAAAATCCAGGAATCGCCGCTTTTCTTCAGTCATACTTTAAAAGTAAGCCAGTGAAATCCCCACAAACAAACAATGATTTTATCACTCTCCAGCTCCCGATCGCGAAACAAATCACTCCCAAGTCCCTAAAATAATTATCGCACGAGAGTAATTAAGTAAAAAACCGCAGAATCCGAGGAACAAAAAAGATGAGAGAAAAATGTGCAGATTTCCTCGTTTCCTTTGAAGTGAGAACCCTTGGCGCGCTCTCGCCGTAACGAAGCGTGAGCGAGCCCTCTCCGCGGATGCAAAGTGTAAGTAGCAGGGCTAGGGCTGTCGCGCACTGGGAGCGGCGGACCGACTTATATGTACAGTTAAGGGTAGTAACATACGTACATAAATATCTGTGCACGCCATTATGACATTGACAATTACGAGTAGAGTACTTACTGTACAGATATTTATGTCGTTATTTATGTACGTATGTTACTACAGTACGCGTGTAAAGTTTGCGTGTCTGAAGTTAGCCTCGAGTCGCCTCCCGCATACCCGTCCGACCCCTCTGACACCTTTGCGGCGCTAACTAGTAGCTAACAGCAGAATCGTTAACTGATTTTAATCGTATTGTACCCTTGACTGTACTATCATTGCATTGCCAACATCTCTTTGACGTCGGCGTATGTATATCAGAGGGGTAATCATGTAACGTTTCGAACGCGCGTTAGGACAGCTTAACGTGGATTAACTGTCATTGTTTACATACAAAGTTTTACATTTAGATCTACCTAACATACATTCATTGCATTAAGGCTTGACCTTTCAAATTTTCGTAATAATGTGTTGTTTAGTAACCACTTTATACATTATGACGTAATAATTTTACGGTAGGAAAAAATATATCATAATCTGCAAGATATGAGAAGTAACATAGTTTTCATCACACTTGCTCGTAAAGGGTGTATTAAAGGCAAGTTTATAGAGCAGCTATACCCAATTTACCTTCCGCGGGAGTTATGGATTTATAACTCCCTAGGGAGTTATGAGCTTGTGTGTGATCTGATTGGTTAAAAACAAATCAAACAAATTGGTTGGCAAATCTAGTTGGCCGCGCGTCACAAGAATCCTTCTCTGTGATTGGTTGAAAAAAATCTAGCAGGCCATGTGGCGCCACGCCCCCTCGCCCTCCTCAAATCTGTAAGTGAAGTTGTCAATTTCGTCAATTTTTGAGTGGCGCGGTTGTACGAAACTTAGATTTTTGTGTTTTGTAGTTATTTATTTCCTTGCAAATGTGATAAAAAACATTGTGTGTATCACGGGCAGTAAGGGGATTACGGCCCTTAATGCACAATGTACTATTTCCTAGAAATCCATTTTAACAAAAGAAAGTAGAGAAAAAAAAATCTAAAGTGAACCCTGTTATTTCACTTGTAACCATTTTACTGCTCCATTTTTTATCAGAAAAAGATGAAATTTTATAATTTTCTTCATAAAGTAATGAACAATAACTTTATTTTCTTACTTACTTAATTTTTTTCTCGTTTTCTGAAATATTCGGAACAACATGAATATCCGCACTTTCGAACACGCACTTCCATCTCGTTTACGCGTATGCCCAGTGAGAGGGAGAGAAGACCATAAACGTGCGGAGCCTTAAGTGATCGACCTACTGCTGGTCGATCACGTAACGCATTGTACGCGCGTTAGGTAGATCTAAATGTCATTTTTTGTATGGGAAAATAACAGTTGAACTGTCCTAGCGCTCGTTCGAAACGTTACATATTTACCCGTCAAGTTGACCGGCTTCCGATGAGGCGGCTTGACCTGATATTTACCGTTAGCTTTTCGGTGAAGGAAAAACATCGTGAGGAAGGTGTATGTGAAGTCCCCAACCCCCACTGGGCTAGCGTGGGAATTACTGCTCGTGATTATTAATTAATTGTTTTGAATTTGTAATACCTAACTGAATTGTTCGATGTAGTTTAAAATTATACACTGACATGTTATGTATATTGAATTATTTTGTATTGTAAAAACTGAATTGTTTTATCTTTTTTTAGTTTTATTTTTAAATTTATGTTTTTTTAATTGCAATTTGACATTTTTTATGAATTATTTTGAATTTTATATTAATACTAATAGAATCCATATTCCAAGCTTGTTTTTGTACGCCAAAAGGCAAAAGATAAAGATACTTACATTTTTATCTTAACATCACTGTAACCAGATGTACCTATGTTTAACAAATAAACACTTTTGAGTTTGAGTTTCCCTCTCATTCATAGGAGGAGGCCTGGGCCTAGCAGTAGGACGTATATAGGCTGATTTATTATTATAAAAACAGGAGGGCAATTATAGACTCTCACAGATAGAAATCTAATAGAAATTCGAAACTATGCTAACCCCCAGCGATGTTTTGTTATTACAGTGGACGCCGAGCCTTACTATTTTATCATTTGTCATGCATAGCAGCTGTAGATGTAATGAGTTCTCAGAGCGTACGCAGAGATTTCACTTAAAGACATTTACTTAAGCCATTTTGATGATTTATATATGTTTATGAGCTATTTAAGCCGTATTTACATTTTAAATCAAGTCATATGAAAATCTTGTAATATTTGCTAAACTTGTTTGGCTTGTTATGTTTTATGCAGCTAAAATTATAGTTAATTTGGGTTGGCATCTATCTATGCGTATCATATGATTATGATCTCCTGCGTCTTTAACTTACATGCTCTCTTTAATTTTGGGATTCAATTCTATTTAAAACTACTCGAAGCGGAACGATTAGGTACTTCGCTACGTGGTTAAAGATGACGATTGATGATCGGAAGTTGTTCAATAATCCATTGCTGGCTACATTGGTAGCACTAAACGCTACGTGAACCGTTTGGGTCTATTCACGAACATGCATGATATCAGGATTGTAACCCTTAATTACATAATAACTCACGCCTGTATTCGTAAAGAAGGTAGACAGAACACATGAAATTGAATTTTCAATGCCATTACTTCCAAATGTAGGTTTAGAAATAGATAAAATAATTTTGTGATAGTTTAGCGATTCCAACAGTATTAGAATAAGAAGAATAAGAATAAGTTTATTTTGGAACAACAACAGGCATATACATCATATAAGGCTTAGATCTAAAGAAGGAATCTAGTGTTGCTTCAAAAAAGGAGTCCACTCAGCATGAGTCGAGACACACAGTGCAACGACGCTGATTTTCAGTGGATCCGTTAAACTAAAACTAACTTATTAACCTATATAAGAGATATTAACCTAAGAATATACATACTGTACGGTATACAGAGATAGTCCACGCTATGTCCAGCGAAAACCAAACCAAAACCTGAGTTGCAATTACTATAATAATATCCTACTCAAAATAATATTCTTAGCACTGACGCAGATCGAGACGCAGATTGAGACGCAGATCAGCTAGGCCAAAGAAATTTGTTGCTTTAGTAGGTGGAGTTTAAGCTTATTTTTAAATGTAAACAGGGAAGGAGACTTTCTTATTGGCGGTGGGATATTATTCCAGCAACGTGTGGCAGCGTTCCCATGATGGTAGACTTTTACGATACCAACGGTGTAAGAATGGCGCAAAGAAAGGTTGTGGTATTTTAACCCGTTACCAGACGAGGCCCAAAGCCACAGGAGGGTTGGTGGTGTAATCCTCGTTTACAAGACAAACATATTCCCTTTACAATATTACGACGACAAGACGAGACGAGAGACATCATTCTGTTCTTGACACGTTTTATTGTTATTGACCCTGTACATCTCTGACAATATCACATTAATGATCCTTTTTTCTGTTTTAACGCTTAGAGACAGTATACATCTCTATAAGAACATTAGAATAATTATTAATTGTATTTGGATGCTCAGAGACATTATACATCTCTGGGGTACTAAATTAATATCATAAACTTATTGTTAATTCTGATACAGACCTTATATCGAATGTATTTGATAATATTTTACAATTTAGGATTTTTTTAGTTTTTATTTAGTGACATTTAGTTTGTTAACCATTTAGATACTAATTGGTTAAAATCTGCAATTTGAAAATTATTATTGTGTAAGATTATTAATATTATATTGTAGAATACCATTTGACATGTAAAAGTGTCCTTGTGGCCTATTTGCAGAATAAATAATTGAATTTGAATTGATTTTGATTTTGACCGTCTAGTTTACCGGAGCATTTTATTGGAACAACTTGTCTCCAACTAAAATAGAACGTATGTTACGCAAAATCGGCTCCCAAGGCACAATACGGGCGTCCGCACTCGAACCTGCATATCCTCCGCAAAATACCGATTCCGACGATTTGTACTCCAACTGCAGCACAAAACGAACGCAATCTCCATACAATCAGAGTCCAAATTTGAATAACACGCGCTCTAGGTTCCTTAAGGTGCACGCTTCATTTATATTCTGCGCGAAACTCAAGAGATGCTCATCGAGCATTCCTTTTAGTTGTAGCGTTGCATAAAACTTTCATGGGCGCAGTACGTCCAGTGAAATGCACTCTAGAAAGGACCTCGTCGATTTCGAACGAATTCAATTTTCGAACGTTTGTGAAACGTTGCGTTCGATTTTCGAAATTCTAACGTTTGGGAATAAGAACAAGTTGCCTAGAAAGAACTGGCTGTACTTGAGTTAAGAGAATAAACCAATGGAATAGCTATTTTACTATCTTAGCTAGAAAGTTCATATTGCAATACATCGTTAGGTTGGATTCCAAGTATACAGATGAAACGCAAAACATGGCTGACTACCTGCACAAATATCGCGGCGTGAATATCTAATTATCGTAACTCATGCCGCCGGATTCAAGGCTGAAACGCACTGAAAGCGGTGGCGGTGCGGCGCGGCGCGGTGCGGAGGCAGTACCGGTTGTAATGTTCGAACTAATGCGAAAGACCGCACAGAATATCGCGGCGGGACGCGGCGCGGCGCGGTATTCTGTGCGGACCTTTTCATACTAGCTCGAACATTACAACCGGTACCGCCTCCGCGCCGCACCGCACCGCGCCGCCACCGCTGTCTGTGCGTTTCGGCCTTAAGAGCATGAATTAGAAAATTATGAGATTTTTAAGGTCGAATATGTGATAAACGCGCTGGCATTGCGAGCGCTCGTGAATAAGGACCGTGTATCGGGTGATGTTCGATCTTAAAGACGTGGCTAACCCGTTTCATTATAATTATGTTCTTTTGATAGGCTAAATGCTGCCTGAACAAGCAAACATGATACATACATTGTCATTGACATGTATCTTCACTATAATAATGTACCTACTGTTGTATTGGAAAGCCCATGACCGCTGGGGCGGAAAGTATCTCGAGTGGCGACCACGTTCCGGAAGACACAGCATGGACAAGGTGGACTGATGAGCTGGTAAAGGTCGCGGGAGTCCCGCAGGACCGATCACTTTGGCACTCTTTGGGGGAGGTCTATGTTTAGCAATGGAATAGAATCACGGAGTAATTTTTTTAGGAACATTAAGTATGTATTTGTGGTGACCATATTGCGATAAACAGGAGTATTGATAAAATATTTATAATTCCATTTTAAAATATAAGACTTTATATAATAGTTTTACATAGTTCTTATAACGGCACTTCACCTAACGAGTTCTCAAAAGTATTTAAACGGATTTTGTATTTTTTTTTAATGAAAAGCACTCGCTTTCATTGTTCTTGTCTACAATAAAATTGTTAGCATTCTTTAGTAGATACAGAAGGTGTATTGGATTTGGTGTTTTGATATGATATTGGTGTCATATTTGTTGCAAACACTTGTTCGAAAATATTGGGCATGGACGCCAGAACTTGCAGCTAAACGGAATAAAGTATTCACCTCCACTCATCTTAACGGTATACCGATAGCATTTTAGAGGAGCGCGGAGATCATCATCATCAGCCGAAAAACGTCCGATTCTGCACATAGACCTCCCCCAAAAAGTGCCACAATGATCGGTCCTGCGCCACCCACATCCCGCGGATTGCCGTGACCTTTACCAGGTCATCAGTGGGGAGTCTAGCCAGGCTGCGCCTGCCGGGACTTGGTTGCAGCTCGAGAACCTTCCAACCTCAACAGCCATCAGTTGATGTGTTAGCGCGGTGTCCATCCGCAACTAATGCTTAATATTGGTGTAGGCTTTGTTTTTACGAACGCGATTGCCGTGTGACTTACCAATAACCCATAGGGGAAACTATAGACATTGAACTACTCTACAGTTCGAAGTTCCCAAGCCAACCAAGGCATACTCGGTTTATCAGCTGCTGTCATATATAATTGTATGTTTTTTTTTTTTTTTTTTTTTTTATTTAAAGTTCCAAATAATTCATAATTATCGCAGAGTTTCATAATTAGGTGCTAAAGCCATTAGTGGCTTATTTACAGCTATAGTATGGTCTAACTATTTACTATTTAAGTAGGTATGTTAGTTTACATCAATATATGTACTTACATTCCGTTTACTGTATCACTGATGAACAATAACTTGGTTGGTTACAAGGCGTAATCATAGTTGTTGCTTGACATATAATACTTGTTTACATCTTTAGCTGATATAGGGTTGGATAGGTATAAATCTTGTATGTGTTTTGGGAGACTATTTATTATTTTTGGAAGCATGTAATGATTGGTTCTTATGCCGTAAACGTTTTTCATTGCTGGTAATAAAAATCTGTGTGCATTAGATAAACGCCTTAGCCTATTGTAACGGTGGTATTCATTCAAGTTGGTAATGTATTTATATTCTTCCTTGAGTATGGAAAGTTTGACCATGTTTTGTACGGGAAGTACCTTACAATATTGGAAAAGGTGAGAGTAGTTATTACTGTAAGTTATTTTTAAATTTTTTGGTATAATATTTTTTAGTATACTTTTCTGTAGATTAAATATTTTGGCTAGATTGGTTTTGTACGATCTTCCATAGCTGCTGAGACCGTATCGTATAACCGAATCTGCTAAAGCTAGATATAACATTCTTAAGGTGTTGTATGTATGTATGTTAGTCTTTAAGGTATTTGTAACTATGGGCCTTAGATGCCTGAAATAAATGGTTTATTATTATTATTATTATATACAACAATGGGGATCAAAGACCTATTATATATCAATCAAATCGTTTATTCGTAAAACATAGGTAAATACAGAGGTGTTATGAACATTTTACAGGTCTCACTATGTCTTCGATATAAGGCATACAAATAGTCATAACATATGACACAAAAAAATTTAAATACATTCAACAAAGTTATTAAATAATCATATTAATCATGCATATGTCAAATTACGCAAAAATAAATGAAATAAAAGAATTCAATTTTTGTCCGCAATGCAGTCTGTCCAGGAATAATAACATTTATCGATGAGTAATTTACATAAATTATTTTTAAATATCTTGAGTGGTGCCAGTCTTAGAGGCAAGGGTATTTTATTATATATTTTACTTGCCAAGCAGAACACGCTTTTTTGCATCAGTGCAGTACGTGAGAACACTATGCAAAGATTGTGAGCCCGATAGGTGTCTCTATACACCGTGGCCGTGAATAACCCGAAAGATTTAAACCACGTATTTTTGACGACAGTACGAGTAAATAATGTTGTATCAACATGGGTCTAATTATGTGTCTTAATTAAATTACTATTTCAGTACAAATTAAATCTTATTAATTGCCCGCTTCTTTGTGAACAACTCTTTAGTTGAGAAACTCAAGTTGAAGAACAGAGAGCGAGCATAACACTTCACGAATCGCTCCGAAATCACACGACGAACGGCGAATGACGTGACTTGTGTTCCATGACAAGAAGTGTCAAGTTATGCTCAAGCCTTTAGGGTGTGTTAGACTGGAGATTTTTTAACTTTTGATTTGTTTCAAATAATTAATATCTCCTTAAATATGAGTTTTTGGACTATATGTTACATAACTTTATATATTCTAATTAGGCTCTATTATCGTTAGCTTAAATCTTTCGGGTTATTCACGGCCACGGTGTATATAATCTGTGCCAAAGACTTCAGGCGTCATCCTAATTGGCAGCGATCGTACGATGGCGCGATGCGTTCTCGTCGTGCGATGAGTTCAAACATACTGGTGCTCGCACGATGACTTGCGAGGTTCAAATAGGACACTCTGAAGATATCAGTATGTTTGAAGTCATCGCACGACGGAGAACTCATCGCACCATCGTACGATCGCTGCCAATTACGACGACGCCTCTGACGACTCAAATCGGTCCCATCCAAGGACTGACAACATGCGTGCTGTCAGGCGACTGGACCCGCGCACACCTGTACATAAACACCCTTACGCAACGTCATATTATGTGTTTTGGCAACTTCAAATGCGGAGTCCGCGCCGCCGCTCGTGTCGCTCGTCCATAAACGCGGCCTTTTAAGGCAAGGCAGGTTCATGGTTTTCTATCCCTCTCACTGAGCATAAGCGTGAGCGAGATGGAAGTGAGTGTTCGGAAGTGTGTAACATCACTTTTTAGTGCAATTAATTGTTTTTTGGAATACTGGATAATTTATTAAAAATCTGTCCGGTTATTACACTAGAATAATAAAAAATACTATCCTTTTTATAAAAAAAACATAAATTATCGTTGAAAATTACGAGATCTCGAACATTAAAGTTTATTTTTATGGTGATATTTAAGATCTTTTTACAGAGTTACCAAGCTTTTTTTTAATATTATGTTCGGGTATTGTCTTTCTTTGTTTCTTTTTCAGTCTACAGTAATTTTTCTGTAGTAGATTTCTTAACACTGGAAGCTCAAAAATCAATCTTTTCGTCAGATCGTGAACCTCGCCTTAACCATCCATAACACAAATATTATATCAGTACATCAAGCCAAATACACCACCAGGTTACCCCAATTCCATATAGTAGTATATGTGTAAATATCGTAATAAATAACCCTTGCCAATATTTCCCGAAACCCCCCATAACCCCCAATAGAACAATAAGCACACCGTCCATCAATAGTATAAATAGCGCGGATAATATAAGCAGGCGGGGAATTAAGTGGTCAACTCGTCCTATTATTTCGGTATAAATTGATGGTTGATTTTACGAGCAGTTATATGCGAGACTCGGACTTGGCGTAATGTGGTATATATGTGGGCGCAGAGTAGAGTGGCGAAGTCATTTGTCGTAAAAACGACAGAAATGAATATAGGGTCGTAACACAGAGCATTCTAGCTCAGGAACCAATGTCTGCTGGTCAATTGCGTAAGACTGTAAACATACGTACAGTTACCTAATTACAAGCTTGATATTAACTTGCACTGTTCGTATGTATGTAAATATGTAAGTATATAAGTATGTAAGTTGAGTATGACTTGGAGCTGGAAGGTGGCCATAGGAACTCCGCAATAAAACGACACAACCCCATCGAGTTTGGGCTTGTTAGAATCATCTCAATGAGTAGTTGATGATGGTGATACCACCATGGTATGCAGAAAAGTACAGTCGGCAATAAAAGCTTGTACCAAAAATGATTTTTTTGACAGAATCTTATTTTGGTTTTCATAGTACTTAAGCTTTGAAGTGTCCAGTATAAAGTGCGCTCCAAATGGCTTAACAATTAAAGTCCGTGACTGTTCGTCATATTGATAATCATATTCATATATTTATTCATTTTAACAATATACATTGTGTCTGAAATTACATGTCAATCCTAAGAATAGAAACAAAAAAATTACAATAAATTATAAATATTAATTAGCAAGCACTGATTATGTTTTCAAAATCATTTAAACTTAACTCATAAACAGAAATACTAAGTCTATTATAATAAATTATCAATATCGATTATCAAGAAATTAATTTTTAATATCATTTAAACTAAACTAAGAATGTCAAATAATAATTGCTGTAAATTAATGTCAGTAGGTTCCTAATAAATATAATAGTAGCAAATCATTAATCCCGGCCCCGATTACAGAATTTATCTATGGAATAATAACACTTCCTCAACAAGAAAGGCTTTAGTTTATTTTTAAATATGTTGCTGTTGGAGATTGACTTTAGCTCAAGAGGTCAGGTCGTCAGGTAATCTTTAGGTATATTTTTCTTGGGATAAATTGAGTTGTCCTAATTTACGTTCAAAAAGTTGCGTAATTATAATAACCCCACCCCTCTGGTGCCATGTTTTGTTTTTGTCAATATTAATATTTCTATACGCACCTACATACTACGAAGACTAGATACAAGATACAAGATATTTATTCATAAAAGTCAATGTTTTACAAGTCAGGTATGTACATAATAAGTAGTATTATTTATTAATTACATCGGATGTCAAATAAGGTCGCATATAGCTTTATATGTCTGAGTGATACAGGAAGTTTCAATTCAAAAATATTAGTTACTAAATTGTGATGCCTTAACTGTAAGGTTATGTAGGTGCTCCTAATACTTAGGGCCAGTGCACGTCTCAACAAATTCGTCAACGCTGTAGCAAAACTATGTTGTTTAACATAGTTTTAAGTTTGTTGTCGAACATTTTTTCAGTTTTTGATAGTTTTATCTCCTCTGGTAGCAAGTTATACAATTTTGCGCCTAAGACCCCAAAGTGACTTCTGGGTCTTTGCGAGCCTGCGCCGCGGGATAAATAAGCGGTTGTTCCAACGAGCCGACGAATGGGTAGCGTATTGGTCCACGTTGGCCCTAACATACTTGCAAGCGGTTAATATGTAAACACTGGGAAGGGTAAGTATCTTAAGCTCCTTAAATAGATTTTTAGCAGGATGGTCGTATGACTTTCCGCTAATTGTTGGTTAAATAATGAATAAAAAGGTTGTGTAAGTTGGTAGTGTCTTGCACTACTCGAAAGGGTTCTGTAACATAATAATGTATCTTCAGGAACTCATGTCCAATGAGTTTTTTTTGGAAAAAAGTTGTTCTTTGCCTGTAACTTAAAAAAAACCTGTCAAGTGCGAGTCAGAATCACGCACTTAGGGTTCCGGACCACCCCGTACAATATAAACAAGTCACCTATAAATTGACACTCACTAAGTTAAGTATCATACTCATACTTAGTGCGTGTCAGTTTATACTGGACATTAAATTTTCAGTGAATTAACTAAAAATTTACGGGTTTCGCATTTTTTTCTTTATCTGTGCTATAAGACGTTGCTTCGTACCAAATTTCAAAATTCTGAGTTCCTGTAGGTTTTGGTTCCCTTGCGTGTTTCGAAAATTTGCGGAAATTCACAGCATAAACCACTGTATCTTTTGATTGCGTTGGCTTAGAAGTTAGATCTTTTCACAACTTTAAGGGACAGTAGACTCAAAGTATTTGATATAAATTTCAGCTTGATAACGCGATTGACGCCTTCCTGAGAAAATGGGTCCTGACATACGGACGGACGGACGGACGGACAACAAAGTGATCCTATAAGGGTTCCGTTTTTTCCTTTCGAGGTACGGAACCCTAAAAATGAACAACGGAAACATTTTCCTTCTTGCACATAAAAGTCGCCCATCAAAACTCATTAATATGGACATTATGTGTAGTTTCTTAGTATATTTCCTGTAACATACGCAAAGAAATGGACTTAAATGACGCATGTTGCATGGCTACGGTGGGATCCTACAAAGGTAGACTGGACTGGATATCATTGTCGGAATGAAGTACAGAAATATGTTGTCTTCTATATACATACCCGCCTATTCCTAACTTTGAGAGGCAAAACAAACATATCTTTTACTTTATCTACACCCAATCATAAATCCTCTATTATGTGTTCGGAAACCATATATTATGACAACTATTATTGCAACCAGTAACGTAACATAGTGTTTTATCTGTGCCAGTGTTATTATAATGTATGAAAAATCATCATAACATCAATATCGATAAAGAAGTACAGAATGCAGAATACAGATATTTATTGGTAAAAGTACATTTTACAAGTCATAATTTTTAAAACACAATTTAATTTAATTAAGTTAGGTACACACAGTCACACATTACGGTGCTGGATCCTTATGAGTGTGCAAAACTCGTCAATTGAGTTATGTAACTACTAGTGTACATGTATAATAAGGCATTAAAACACTCGTGTGATCCTATTATGAAACTTACTGACGCTCGCTTCATAAACCCACACTCGTGTTTAATGCCCTTCCTTATGTGCGGTGACATAAACTACTATTCTTCTATACTTCCGAATATACAAATGCTGCAGTTTTTCTCAAAGCGTACATTTTGTTTTAAGCCCTGGCCGCTCTGTCCGCCACCAATTCCGGGGGATTACCAGCGGGATATTTCTTGAGATAAAATAAAAGTAAACGTAACTTTGTTTGGATATTTGGGATTTGTCCCACACCCCGTTTCATCTAAGTGCGGATCGTATTGCGAGCTGCGACGGGATTTGCCATTTATTTTACGTATAAAATTAGTATGTATTCGATAGAAATGTACTGGCATTTATAAAGCAAAATCTTGCTTTAATAGGGAACATTACGCAAAACTCTTTGTAGGTGGCGACACTAGCAGCGTTGACATTGTATCTCGTTCCCACTTGCCGTATTGTCTATACAAGCATCCTTGTCAGTCATTTCATAATCAATTGTGCATGTGTGTGTGAATCCCTATAATCCTATACTGGTTTACTATTAGTGGTAGTGCTGCCTCTGGCGGCAGAACATTGCAGTAATGTTCCCTGTTAACACTTGTTATTCTATTTTTGTGTGAAATGTGATTGGTATACATGTACGGTCAACCAATTTGATTCCTAGGCCACCGTAGAACCGTTTCATTTTAACTGCTACATAGCGACGCAATTATCCTAGTAACCTGTATAGACATAGCATTTACAAGTGCAAAGTTCTATGATGGCCTAGGAATCAAATTGGTTGACTGTACGTTAAATATAAACTATAGGTTTAGTGTACTTTTTTGTATCGTATTTATGTACCTATGTAAATTGTTTATTGTACGGTCGAGTTCTCCAATATCTAAATAGACAACCTTTCAAAAATATCAACACATGCGTCTTATGTCGGTAAAAATAAAGACTGTGTATAAATAAATTATTTAATAAAATAAACATAAAAATTTATTTTATATATATTATAGAACTCGACTGTAGATACATAGACCAGAATACAACAACAGAATATTTTTTACAAGAACAGACAACATATCTACAAAAATGAACATAAGCTTGTTTAATTACTCAAAGTTTAGCTGGGAGAAATCCCTCATACCCGTTATCCCAGCTAAACTTTGAGCAATTGAGTGGAGAAATACGTTTTTAGGCACACCGAGTAACGTGTACAAAACGTTAATAGTACATTACTTACCTAGGGCGGTTAAACAAAGAATGTCTCAGATCGCAGGTATTTGTCGCCCGAGCCGAAGGCAAGGGCGATAAATATGCGCTCTGAGGCTTTCTTTATTACCGCCCGTGGTAAGTACAACATTTTACGTCTCTATCTGGCCAGGAAGTGGGGTTTTCCGCACGCATAGCGTGCGGTAATCCTTACTTTATGGCCAGGTATGACGTAAAATAGATTATGTATACTCGTAGATATATTTACCTACAATGTTTTTCTTCACCAATAAGTTTGGCAAACAAATATCTAACGATATTCAGAACATTCTTAAAATTCTGAAATAATTCACGTGGATTTTTCCCCAAGTTAAATACCAGGACCACATAACGCATATGGTAGTTGATTGCCACTCGGAAAAGGCCTCTAGTGCCCTCAGTTCGCGTCTGCAAACTATGTCAACAATTCCTGTTTTCTTTCTATCCGCCCGAGTCTCGGCCGCCTTGAGAAAACATGTTACAGATGTTACACCGTTTGTAGACTAGCAAAATTGAAGGATCTTCGTCTTTTTAGGGTTCCGTGCCCAAAGGGTGAAACCAAAAAATCAAAATCAAAATCAATTATTTATTCTGCAAATATGCCACAAAGGCACTTTTACATGTCAAATGGTAATCTACAATATAACATTAATAATCTTACACAATATTCATTTTAAAATTGCAGATTTTAACCATTTAGTACCTAAACGGTTAACAAACTAAATGTCACTAAATGAAAAGTATAAAAATCCAAAATTGTTAAATATTATCATTTACATTCGATATAAGGTCTGTATCAGAATTAACAATAAGTTTATGATACTAATTTATAGTAGGGGAAATACATAATGGCAGTGAGTATGCACTTTTGTCTCAGGCGACGCCGCCCGGCACGACTGCTCCATAGGCCAAACCAAGCTGATTCAGCGTCCCAGCCACGAGATCAACCCCTGGCCAGCACCCAAAAAGAGGGGGGGGAAGGGCCCTAATACTAAGACTCCGCTGTCCGTCTGTCTGTCTGTCTGTCTGTCTGTCCGTCTGTCACCAGGCTGTATATCAATAACCGTGATAGTTAGACAGTTGAAATTTTCACGGATGATGTATTTCGGTTGCCGCTATAACAACAATTTTTTTAAGGGGGGGCTCCAATACAACAAATGTGATTTTTTTGCCGTTTTTATAGAAAACGGTACGGAACCCTTCGTGCGCGAGTCCGACTCGCACTTCGCCGGTTTTTTTTATATAATTTACCCTTTATGAGCATGTGCTTTTAACAGTGGGACATTTATTCTGATGGTACTTAAAAATAATGTACGAATCTAATTTATTTATGACAAGTCACTTATTTCCTTTGAAATTATGACTTCCTTGAAACGTCAACAACTTGAGTTGACGTGTCGAACAATAACGAGCAAGCATCGAAAAAACAATTTTCTGAAAAATCGCATGAATCACACAGATTTAGGCTCTTTAATTTTAAAGTAATTTTACCTATCATAGTTTCATTGTATTTATGTGTATACAATGTGGTGATTTTTATATAAATAAAATTAATAAATAAATAAATATTTGCGGACAATCTTACACAAATCAACCTAGTCCCAAACTAAGCAAAGCTTGTACTATGGGTACTAGACGACGATATAGATACTTATATAGAGAAATAAATACTTAAATACATAGAAAACATCCATGACTCAGGAACAAATATTCGTGCTCATCACACAAATAAATGCCCTTACCGGGATTCGAACCCAGGACCTCTTGCTTCGTAGGCAGGGTCACTACCAACTAGGCTAAAGCGGTCGTCATGAATAGGAACAGTATCTGATACGAAATATCTGATATCTGATTTGTATATCATGCATTAAATATCTGACACGCTCTAAAGGGTATTTAAATAAGAAATAATGGCTTATTACATTGACTTTGCCATTAAAAAAACTGCCTTACTAAACCTGCAAAATATTGTCACTTCTGTAGAGACTCGAGTTGTAGTGCAGCACTTTCAGCATAATTATAAAATAAGTAAACACTTGACAACAGACAACAGCTCACCCCTATGGTACTTGTAAGGTGGGCTACGGTGGGGATGCGGTACATAAAGAAAACGTTAGATCGTTTTTATTACGTACGATTCATTAGACTGTAATTAACAGCGTGTCATCGTAACTGCCGCATGACTTCAATAATAAACCCCAGTCCTTTATTCCCGTCAGTGACAGAGACAGCAACAATTATAAATTTAAATACTCCTAATGTGCTAGTGCTAGAACCGATGGCCGTTGGGGCGGTTCTCGAGTGGCGACCACGTTAGGCGCGGCGTGGGTAGGCTCTCCACAAGGTGGACTGGTGACCTGGTAAAGGCAGCACCGGTCACTTTGGCACTCTTTGGGGGAGGCCTATGTCGAGCAGTGGACGTCTTTCGGCTGATATGATGCTGATGATGAACGTGCCAGTTTAGAGATGATAAGGCCAAAGGGTGTTACATGCATGTGATTATGATGTGAAAGATGTACCAAAATATGGAATTGAAAGAAACCATACAGAGCGAAATCAGCCCCTAAAACATAAATAATTATTAAACCCATGTAACACGTAATCAGAGAAAATGTTACAGATACCCCACCCCCATCATTAAAACTCCATCGACGGGAGAAATTTATTTCCAAAGTTCCTGCAGCAAATTATGTATTCGGCAACTTGGTAATACCTTATTGACATGGGAATTAGGGAATTTGCCCGCGGCTGACATATTAACCGTGTGAGGGACGCGGGGGTACACGGGTTCGGAAACGAGTTCTGTTGTTACGTTTGTTACTGAGGAATATAAATTTTGTTAAACATTCCAGTTGGTATTAAATTGCACGAACGTTTTACGAGTGTTACCCTGGTTACTATGTGTGATGACGGCTCTGGAAGCGTTATACCTACAGGGTGTATGGAAGATCGTCTGCCAAAAGACTAGGGTGGATAGGGTAGGGTCACTTGCAACTTGCAACACATTTTGGGCCAATTAACACTTATGCCCAAGATGTTTTTTTTATCTCTTTTTTTATATGTGACAGCATAAAAGTATTTGTATTTTTTTAATCTCTAATGTATACGTATCCTATAGAAATCTTATTTTCATATAGACAGGTAAAGGACAGAAAATAAAAATCATGAAACTCAACTTGAAACTCCTCAGATCTACCAATATCATAAAAATTATCCAGTTCATGACTATTCTAACAATATACCACATGTCTAAAATTACTAACAACTTTCCGGCAAAAAATGGTTTCTGTCTAAAATGGTGGATTTATTCGGTTGGTAATCCAACCGAATAAACAACGAACATGGGCTGAATGCATTAAGAACACTAATAATAATAAAAAACAAAGTGGGCAGGACGAGTGTTACTTGGCCCAAAATGTGTTGCAAGTGACTCTACAATACAGCCTGTATAAGAATAATTTATTTTAATGGTTGATGTAGGCTTAGCATCCTAGTATAATTTAAAAGGTTTCTTTCGTCAAATCGGACAAGAATTTTCGAAGATTACCTCCAACATCCTAACCGAATGGTAGATCATGATTTAAGTAGCAATATTTAGGGTATACATACATGCTACACATTTGACCTTACACTTGCGTACTACTTATCAGGTCAAAAGCTTTCTTATTTACTTCTCATTATAAATGTATGAGAAAAAGTTGTATCAAAGATATAACGGTTACTCGCCAACTTAAACCAGCAATATTTTCCTGTTTTATAAGTAACACCAAAGCCAATTTACTTGCCAGCGGAGTGGAAGGGTAAATAAATTCGCAACCGCGCCGTGAGTTTTACACCGAATCTGATTCGCTATACAAAGAAGCTTCCTGAAAATCATTTCATAAGGCGAGAAAAAAAACCACTTTATTTCGCTCTATGGCTGCGTGTAAATTGCGGAGCGGGACGTGTGAAGCGTTGACGAATTTTATGAAAAAAAATATTATTTTTCCCTTCCCCGTAACTTTTGCTTTACGGTTTTCTTACACGTCCAAGCGTACACACCTTTTGCTATCAAAATGACTTAACTACCATCTAAAAAGACAGCGGAATCCAAACTGAAACACATCCAGTTAAGGTTCATTTTGTTTTGACAGGTGTTTGTTTTCAGACTTTTGGAGATACTCAGAAACATTTTGGTATGTCAGAATAGAAAGCATTACAGTGAGCATCCAACAACAGTGAAGCTCTTACAGAATTTAGTGGAAATGTTACCTTTGGGATGATATTCTGCGCGAGGAAATGTATTATTTATGTGTACTGCCACAAGAAACAAACCAATAAATAAGAAAGCCTGTCAAGCGTGAGTTGGGGATTGGGGAACATATTGAAATAACCGGTGAAGTGAGAGTCGGGTCGCGCACCGAGGGTTCTGCATTTTTTGCTCAACACCCATGGAAGGTCTGAATTAACTTTTCAAATGCGACAACTCCAGCCAGACCAGCATGTAGAATACGTAAATGTCTTTCAAAATGAGAATGACCAAAATATAATTGGGGTTTCTCACACGTTGTAAGTTGAATACTGGCCCAAATAGATTGACAGACACATTTACAAACAGATGGCATAATAAACCATTTCATTTCAGCAGACATAAGATTACATAGTACTAAGTATCTAATAAATATGTTTAGCACTGGATTTACGAATGTCAGGATACGCTCTTGAATAAATTCGATAGCGCTACAGCCCATACAGTTTCTGTAACTTTTGGCATACTTACAAACGTTAATTTGATTGATGACGCAAAACACGATGAAATCAAATGTAAATGTAAAATGTGTGCCGCCTATTGACTTTAAGTGATACTAAATAAAACTGAAAATTCGCTGTACATTTCTGGTTCAAGTAGCCAGTGACCCCTAAAAAGTTTACATGTGATATTTATGATACCAGCTAGTTTGCGTAGCTTTGCCCGAGGCCTGTTTTCCTTTTTAACGTTTCACGCAAAGAAAACAGTATGTTATCGTGAATGAAATGCCCGTGTCAACCAAAATGTTCAGTTAAGCGGTTCAATACTGATAATGATGATGTTGATAAGATAAGATACGACAAGATAAGATAAGATAATTTTTATTGTCAGAAAAATTATGGTTAATTGTGATTATTATGATTTTTATTTTGTTGTGCTTTTGTTGTGATTGAAGATAATGATGGTATCCTCTTATGCTCTGTGATTTGTAATCCTCGCAAGCCCGTCTTTTTTTTTTCGAGAAACTCAGTCATAAAAAAGACTAAATAATTATTGAACCTGCTCACACACGAGTATCTGTTGAGAAATGCGACCTGTAGAAGAACACAGCCAGGCATCTAGACATCCGGAAATACAAAAGAATTGGTTGTTTTAAGCATATGTTGTTTTGCCATGAAAGTTGTTTTGAATTTTAGGCATTATGAGACTAAGTTTCCAGTGTTTTGAGAAACAAAAATTGGCATTCTGCAATTTCAATAGGTATTTTGAGACTAAGAAGTTTTGAGATCTGGGAATATGGATAAACAGGTAAATGCCCAAATCTGTTGGCCCAAGGTGAAACGGAGAACATCGTTCGCTTGGCTCGCTCGTGCAATAAAAATAAGGCAACCTCAATCTCCTTCCAGCCAACGCCCGACGAAGCAACCTCTTTGTTGACTGCTCATCTCCGAGTGGTGCGAGGGCGACCTGCTTTCCTTTTGCCGGAAGCTTGTCATCTTAAACTTTGCCTAGCCACGTGGTTATCTGGCCTTCGCAGTACATGTCCTATCCAGCGCCACTTACTCAGGAGATATTCTTAGCGAGGATTTTGGCTGGTCAACTCCCAAAGTCTGGTGTGGATTTTTTGGTTCAATACCCTATTGGGATAGAAAATCTTAACGTTTAGTTTAAGACGATTAATTGGAAAATTTTGACATTTTTCAAATGCTTTGCCTGAATTTGGGAACAAAATAATTTTCGGGTAGATTCTAAGCAATATATATATATATATATTATTTTTCTAATTATTTTGTTAAAAAAAATATCGATGGAAAAATGCCACTGGTTTTTCCCCTCAGCCAACTTAATAAATACGTTATCAAGCGACATAATCGAGTTAAAATGACGCTCATTTACCTCATCCAAAATCTCATAGTAGCACTTACAAATCTACTACCTACCTATAAATTCCGTGTCATCATGTTGTATGTACAGTCAACGCCAAAAATATGTTTACACTTTTGCACCTTATTCCATTGTAATAAGGCGAAAACTGTAAACATATTTTTGGCGTCGACTGTACAGTCAGAATCAAAAGTAGCCACGCAAACGAAGACGTCAAAAGTCTTTATTAAAAGGGAATAAGAACGATTGAGTAGTGTAATTTATTACTGACTTACAGTTGACTTCAAAGAGATGTTTATACGTTTTGCCTTATTACAATGAAATAAGGTGCAAAATTGTAAACATAATTATCTTAGACATTGACTATAACAGCCCCGCTGTATAATTGTTTACCACGATCATATAGAAACGCAATCCCAAGTGACAAATGAGATTAACCCTGCCACCCGACGAAATTCGATTCGGGTTAAATATTATGTGAAATATTGAATGAAGCCGATGTGGAACAATCGCATTACAGTGCACCAGATTTCCGAGCAGATTGAATAATTAAATACCAGATTACATTATGATTCAATATCGGGACGTATTTGCTTACTAATTATATGTGCGTTATTATATATACTGAAGGTTTATTTTTCTCCGTTGCTTACGATACCAATCAAATTTTAATCTGTTTCAGTAGACGGTATTTCGCTACAGTATTGAAAGTTAATTCTTTTTACATTGCTAAATAAACAAAACTTGCGAAAATACTCGTAAAAAAACGTGCTTCAACTTAAGTATTTACCTTATTTTCAAGATTTTTAATACATGAAGAATAAAAAACATCCTGTTTAACGAGAGGATATAATATTTTCACAATTATGTATTCCATGCAAACTTTGATTGTTGAGCCATTAAGAGCTCACTTTATACTGGACAATTCAAAGCTTTACTATTAAACAACCAAAATTTGTTGACACCTAAATATCTCAACAATTAAAGTCCTTGAACTTACTTACAGAGTTTTTGACGTTTCATAAAAAGACGAACTGTATGTCAAGACTATCGACCTTTCAGCAGATCGGGCCGATCGCTGTTCACCAACTGAGCTATCCAAACCTAGCTCGATGCAATTAATTATCCAAGCAGTTCCCTTTTATTAGGCCTTCAGAAGGCATCTTGCTATAAGTTAGTTTTTTACCCTATTTTTTATTTATTTAGCAGACGAGTGCTGCGATTAAGGCACGATGTAAATAAACCGAATCGAGATTCGATCGATCGATTATTGGTGTCCCGGTCATTTCTTGGAAGTATATTACCCACGTAGGCCGCCATTTTGTGGCTACTTCAAACTTTATCACATTTGATAGAAATCTCATCTGGAGGTTATTCTTAGACTTACATTTCCCATTTTAATTTGATTTCAATAAGTTCCACGCTCACTCCCAGATTATTTTTTGAACGCCATCCTTCACGTACTAAAGTGTCACTGACACGCAACCTTTATTTCATAAGAGAGTGACTATCAACCTTATATGAAAGACCGAAGGTTGTTTTGACAGCGGACGTCATAACACTTAAAGGCGTTCTTGGCGCTGCGAGCACGACAATACACGGCGACTTTAGGCGTTCTTGGCGTTCAAAGGGTTAAAAAAGATTGTAAATGCAAAACATCTCAGATGTATACACTCTATTTAGGCTATGCTTACTTAAGCAACGCAAAGGTTTTGTGTATAGGTACATTAGTACATGGGTTAATACCCATACGGCTCTGCCCTCATTACAAATAACGTAGATGTAACTGCGGAATAGAATATAGTTTCATGAGGTTTTTATCCTCATGAGAGATTTGAACTTGAAAAGCTGCAAAAATATTTTTCGCAAATTTTACCCGTTTACAATATTAAATAGTATAGATAAAGTACTTTATTGCTGGTCATGAACTATAGTTAGGTATTACAAGTTAAGTACACTTTTATTACGATCATATTACAACCACAGAAGTCTCCAAAGGCTTGTAAAAGCTTCAATATAATATGTATAAATAATAATTGATACATTAGATAATACAGTCATATAAAATATCGATAAAACAGCCGTCGATAACACAGCTTAAGTCGGCACAGAAAGTTCATCTGACTTTATTACAGTAGCAATAATTGCCTAAAGGGCCACGTCAAAATAATCGAACAGTGATGACATTGAGTCATCATACGCTATCACTGTATATAAATAAATAGAGTATGTATATGTGTAACCTGCACTTAAAGTCCAGTGCTGCCAATACCTGCAGAATAAATAATAGTCATATATGTATACATGAATTACATACACAATTGAATAAATATAACATTTGTGTACACAATCAGCCTCTCAGCCTCTCACCCTAAAAACATATACTTACCTTCTCCGTTCCGTCGTGGGTAAAAATAAATGAATAAGCTCCACGGTAGTTGTCGCTGGTATGTTCACATGTGGCTAACGTAGCTAATCTTTTTGGTGAAGGTGTGTGAACATTGCGGGCATGTGAGCAGACCATTAACGTAATTATAAGACATGCAGGTGGGCGGGCTTTTACTCAATGCTTCTTTGACATTTAAAGTTTTCAACTTTGGAGTTAGAGCGGCGTTCTGCGGTGTGGCGCCGCAACGCAAAATTTTCCGGCGCGGGCGCCGCTAAACCCGCCTTTCTTGGGACTAATAGCGCGTTTCTGCGGCTTGTGAAAATTTTGCGTTGTGAGCCGCACCGCAGACATGTGGCCAAGCCCTACCCGCGGCGCATGACACGAGCTGAGAAGGGTGGGGTGCAATTCAGCGCTGGATCTTGAAAAAGAACTCCCGCAGGTTTCGTAACAATCTGCTTGTAGTGACACTAAAAACAAGGTTAATCATCATTTAACAATAATTTTACAAAATTAACACAATCACCGTAGGCGCTTTCCACTACTGCGGGAAACTACGGATCGGTTACGAGCGTAGCTTGGTAGTGAATTTGTTAACCGCTTATTTCGTCGTGTACGCGCTGTTGTAAGCTGCCGTAGCCTAGTGGTTCAGGGATACGGCTGTCAAACGGCGGTCGTGGGTTCGAATCCCGGCTCGTACCAATGAGTTTTGTTATTTTTCGCTATCCTTTCGCTTTCGGTGAAGGACAAACATCGTGAGGTTTGCATACATACATCTGCGAAGAAATTCTAAGGAGTATGTGAAGTCCCCAACTTGCTCTGGGCTACCGTTCCCTTTCACCCATGAGAGAGGCCTGTGCCCAGTCCTGGGTCGGATCAATTTTTTTCATTTTTTTTAATGCTTTTTTTTTTATATACGCGCTGTTGTAAGCTGCCGCGTCGTCACAACGAAATAAAACTCGTTTTATATTCAGCGCGGAATGAGCGACGGTTTACGAGGCACGGTTACAGGCGCCGATAACTCTCCTTACGATCGCACTGCGAGCTCGGGCTGATCATGTCTTATTATAAACGTACAAAAATATTAAAAATAATCATGCAATTTCTAGTCTTCAAATTTCAGTTATTTCTAACATTATTATGAAGTATATAATTTATTGCACATTGCATGTAGAACCGATGGCCGTTGGGGCGGAAAGGTTCTCGAGTGGCGGCCACGTACCGGAAGGCGCGGCGTGGGTGTAGGCCCCCCACAAGGTGGACTGATGACCTGGTAAAGGTCGCGGGAGTCCGCTGGATGCGGGTGGCGCAGGACCGGTCATTTTGGCACTCTTTGGGGGAGGCTTATGTCCAGCAGTGGACGTCTTTCGGCTGATATGATGATGATGATGATATCATTTATAAATTATATGTATTTGAAGATCTTATTTAACATAATATTATAGTACCTAGGAGACTGAGGTTTGCTTGACGTCTAGCGTGAAAACCAAGAGAAAATTAATTTTCCGTGAAACCTTTAGCTAGGTTCAACTTTGTGAAGTCCTTTCTTGTAAATCCTCAAAGTCCATTCTATACACATGTTAAGGTTGTTCCGGAGATTACACCTAAATATAAACATACAAAGCTATGATCTCACAAACTTTCCTGGTTCTTATTTTGGTAAAGACTATTCAATTTTATGTATTGTCCCAGTTTAGCTAAGCGTTAACACAAAAAGTTTTTCACAACCGATCTGGCACAACAATAATTAACTTTAAAAACAAAGTTTTAACCGACTTCAAATCAGTAGCCAAATTGCTTCAAGTTTGCCTATAAAATTTGAAGAATTCCCTCGATTTCTCCAGGATCCCATCATCATAACTGGATTTTGGTGACAACAACGGGACCAATCTGGAAGTATATGTTTTCAAACAAAGAAATAATTTTTCAAATCGGTTCATAAATTAAGGAGTTATCGCGTAACAAACACACAAAAAAAAAATACAGGCGAGCTGAGAACTTTCTCCTTTTTTGAAGTCGGTTAAAAACAGCGGCGCGCGTAGAAAGAACGTCAATGTTGCTCCTGCGCCCTATTTCGTAGAATCGCCGTAGCGTAGCACCAGCTGCTACGGCTGCTACGAGCTACGATCTGGCGTAGCACGCCTATAAGTGTGATTAAATAAGTATTTGCACGTCGTAGCATGCGAAAAACCGTACATAGAGGAAAGCGCCTGCGAGCAGAGCGCCCATCTAGCGGGTTATTGGCACTTAAAGAGTTAAAGGTATTAATCACTAAGCTGAAGGTAGCGATTCCAGTTGTTTTAAAGACAGAAAGGACGTCCCAAGGATATCCCACTTTCATGTACTAGTATATCTTTCTTAAGCAAAACAATAAAAATATAAAAGAAAAGCGATATCCTAGGTATGTCCATTTAGTTAATTAAGACAAATGGAATAGCGACTCTCAAACCCGGGCGAATAATTCTCGTCCCGGTAATAATAAAAATAAAGTGCATCGGTTACAGCTACCAGGGCGGCATGAGTTGGCGCGGGTTAATATTTCAGCCGACCTCGGGCGAAGACGTGCCGGCCCGGCGATCATAAAGCTGGGGCTACATAATACAATATTAGTATTTTTTTGTACCCAGTCGAATATGTTGTTTCAATCGACTTATTTACTGGCAAAATCAGTTGATCTTTTTTATATTGTTTTCTGTGAAGTGGCGCGTCTTTGGCCCTAATGGATGAAGCTGTGTGAACATCGGAAACCTTATTTAGCTTAAAATAAAATCCTTTATAGTATTTGGCTTTATTACTGTGCAAAGTAACTTGTTGCCGTCAAGAACTATTGGCCATAAATCGTCGCACGTACTGTGACTACTACAGCTACGGCGCGGCATGAGTTGTCGCGAGTTAATATTTTAGCCGACCTCAGGCAAAGACGTGCCGTCCTCCTAGCATAAAGCAAGGTGCACATGGGAGCTCCGTTTTAATGGAGTTAATTAAACGTTTACAGAAACTATATGACGCATCAGTTTTTGATGTTAGTCATATCTGGACATACAGTCAATTACTGACTAATAGGTAATGTAAAATAAATAAACATTATATATGGAAACAAACGTGTTTTGAAATAAAGTAATGTATGTATTACAATTTGTCAGTATTGGTAATGTTCAGGTTCAGGGAGTTGCTAAATATATGAGAGCGTAACCATACTAACAGTTTTTCGCACGCAGTATTACGCACTCGTATTGTAAAGAACGCAGGCAAACCCTCGGGATTAAATATAGCCCATAATCATTCTGAAAGTCCATTCTACATGAAAGTGAAATAATTTTTCAAATCGGATAAGTAGTTCCAGATATTACCCATTACATATGAAATGAAATGAAATGAAATTAAATGAAATGAAATGAAATGAAATGAAATGAACATTTATTAATAACAATCGTTACAGGTCATGGTCAATTTCGTAAATGTGTTTCCTAATTGAAATTAATTATATAGGTTTATATTATACAACATTAATTTGTGGATTCATACATCTTATTTATTATTATCATTTTTCGAAGTCATTTAGTATAATTCTTTATTTTCAAATTGTCAGTGGCATGCTGTAAAATTCGTCATAGTCGTAGAACATGTTGTTCAGAAGCCACCCTTTCAGTCTTGATTTGAATCCTGCAGTGGAAGCTGCATTCCTGACGGTATCAGGTAATCGGTTATAAATTGGTGGTCCGAGGTTATAGACCGACTTAGCTGACTTCGCAAGTCTGTGTTTAGTTTCATGAGTCATACATACAAACTTACAAAACTACAATCTCACAGACTTACCCTCTGTACAACATTTATATTAGTATAGATTACTTTGAATATAATTTTTGTTAGACGATGCAATTCCGAGATACTGTCAAAATTTTGCCCCAGAAACTTTGTATTATATCCATGCTTTATTTTCATTTTAATGTTATCTGCTAATTATCCAGCGCTAAAGGCCCGCCTCCACCGCAGGTATATTCAACAACTTTGTTACATCACAAATAACTTAACCAGTGTTTCGACTTCATATAACAGTTTTTTATTCTTTTTAACGATTGGCATGTTTACATTTTTTCATCTTATTACATAGAAAGTAATAAATATGTATAACCTAAAAAGTTCTAAATAAATAAATAAATCAGATAAGATATCACGAAGAACAATAAAGTCGGTTTGCATCAGACACATAAACAACTGACTCGGTGGATGTTGCTTGTCTTTTTTGAAAAGTTTGTAGATACCCTCACTAAACCAGTTAAAATACTGTTTTACTGCTTTATTCGCATGAAGCCGTCCCGGAGTTAATATTTTGCCCACCTCTTGCACTTGTGCGAGTAAACAGTTAATGGCGTGAACACAAAGTTGGCAGCACGTCGTGTATTAAATTAAGCAACAATGGCCGCCAGCGTAAAATGGACAAGTTTGGATTTCAGGGCAAAGGGCGAGCCCTAATGGTGACTCATTTCACAGGTTTTTGGTATAGTTGAGATAATTTGGGTAATTTCCCGTGGGAAAAGTACGCGAGGTGAGATATATTTGTCTTCGTTATGTTAAAATTAGTTCAATTTTCGCGAAATATTAAAGAACTTAGATATTTTAGTCTGAATTTTAATGAGTTTGTCTCAATTGTACCTTAATGTCCTTGTTGTGTTTGGGTATACCGAGTGCTGACTGAACATTTTCGGACTAAAGAAATCCTAAAATTGTCAACACACAGGTACAGTTAATAAACTAAAGGTTTGGCTGAACCATACGTTATTTGTTTTGCTCCACAATAGCATAAAGACTTCAACTAAAGTTTGTAGATAATTAATTTGTAAGTTTTATATCAAGCAGCGCCATCTGGTGACACTAATGTTAATACTGTCACATTAAAAATATAGAACTTTTTTTACTACGGTTGTCATGGCTGTCTAAAACAAGAATACAGTCTCTCATTCGGGTAGCTTAGAATCTTATAGGTTATGAGCAAGATTTCATTATCAACCCCCTAATTCATAACCGACCTTTAGTTTTTTCAAGTAAAAGGAAAAACATTTTTTTATATTGCGAGCCGGATTTCAACTGGCGACCGCAGGCATACGCAGCCTATCGCTCTAGCCAACTGAGCTATAGGGCGACAATCTGGCTCGGTCGAGAAATATTTCAACCAGTTCCCTCTTACCTCTGTTTACTGAAATGAAATTCGTCCAGTTCTTAGAAACACAAATATAAAAATTAAAGAAAAATCAATTTAAGTAAAATACGTTCATCAAAGAGGGCCTAAATATTTGTGCATTAATTTATATACTTGATCTTGTGTATTTTTGCGGAACGCTTTAAAAATATAGCCTGTGTAAGCGGGGTGACCGTGTCCTCTTTCACATATTTTTAAAGCAATTAAACTTCTTTTGAATTCCGCCCTTTCATGTGCTCCTAGCCTAAAAATGCAGAAACTTTTTCCGTTGAATATTTCCTATTCAATCTCGTTCAAACATGTCAGACAAGACTCCTGCCTGATTCTAGTCTCCTGGTACCCTCGCTCTATTGGATTTGCAACGTTTGGCCTTTTGGCGAAGTGAAGTGAATGGCGAGTAAAATGTGCAAGGATCTAGGGTTAATGAAATTTGGTTTGTTAGCTCTCGCTGGCCGATGTTCTCCTAGTGGCAATGGCTAAGTGGATTTCTTTAGAAAGGTGTAGTGAATTACAGTGTCCGGCCGTTTTGAGAGTCTCTAGAGAAATTAAGTGGTACTGTGATGTAGTTGACTAGTCCCAGCGTTATTAACAGATTTGAATGGAAGAGAGCGAGCATGATCAAAACATTTTCAAAATTGCCTCTTTCAAACGAAATTCAAAAGACAAAATGTACAATTTGGTGTTCTATTGGCCTTGACTAATTTAATAGAGACACGCAAACCCCTGAGCAAACAAACCCAAATCTTATATTTTTATACCACGACTATGGCAAATTAGATGTTGTACCCTATCGACGTTTGAACTTTATTGAATTAAAATAAAATTTAATTTTCATTAAGACACGCTGGCACCGTCCCATCTTCCACGAACTTCTTCCAGGGCTGGCAGCGCAGCAGAGGCAGCTGAAACAAAAATGCGGCCAAGTGCGAGTCGGACTCGCCCATGAAGGGTTCCGTAAAATAAATTGCGATTTACGATTCATTACTTTTTCAAAAAAAAACTACTTACCAGTATTCAATTGTTTATTTATTTATTTACTTATTTATACCTTCACTTCAAAATACTCATGATCACACACGCACTCTCAGACTCTCACACACACTCACGCTCACACATTACACTGACAGAACTAAAATTATTGTAGCTTTGTAATTTGTAAAACATCTATTCTATACTTGTCTGTTATTTAATATCGTATGCTTGCTGTTCTACTGGGTCCCGTGACACAGGGAATCCTAGCTCGGGACCCAATGACTTTGTATCCTAGTGTATCATGGTTTTGTCGAATAAATATTTATATTTCTATTTCTATCTCGTTGAAAACAATTTTCTATGAAAGTTTGCATGGTAATGTACACCATATATTTTTTTTAGTTTTATCATTCTCTTATTTTAGAAGTTACAGGGGGGGTCAGGGGGGACACATTTTACCACTTTGGAAGTGTCTCTCGCGCAAACTATTCAGTTTAGAAAAAAATGATATAAGAAACCTCAAAATCATTTTTGAAGACCTGTCCATAGATACCCCACATGTATGGGTTTTATGAAAAAAAAATATTGAGTTTCAGTTCTAAGTATGGAGAAGACCCGAAAATTTTTTTTTTTCTACATATTTTATTGTGAAAATCTTAATGCGGTTCACAGAATACATCTACTTACCATGTTTCAACAGTATAGTTCTTATTAGTTTCGGAAAAAAGTGGCTGTGACATACGGGCGAACAGACAGACAGACAGACAGACCGCTATGACGAATCCATAAGGGGTCCGTTTTTTTGCCTTTTAGCTACGGAACCCTAAAAAAGGCATAAAATAAAGGGGGCCTCCGTTCTCAATACCATTTTTAAGCATGGCATGCGGCGTCAAAACCCAAGGCTTAAGGCCCAAGTGCTTTTTAACGAGCTTTGTAAAAGGCTCGTCAGCACCACCGCGACCAAAGAGCTGGGAGCTTCCTCGCACAGCGGGTTGGTATTTATATTTTTATTTATTACATTTAAAAAAGAAAATACATCTCGTTAAACATAAAAATGTCGTTAAACCCAATCGGGTTTGTATCGACACAGCATTCATGAACAGTTATTAGCTTCAAATGTACTGTTTACTTATAATATATTTATACAAGGAGGTAGCACTCAGCGAGGTAGCGAGGCAGATATTCAGCGAGGTAATGCTGCCAGGCCAGCATCTTTGATAAAATGCCATGGGGGCCCTTTTTAGACATACGAGTAGTTTAATTTTGTAGAGAGTTTTAAGATAGCTTTAGTTTTTTAGGGTTTCGTAGCCAAAACGGAACCCTTATAGTTTCGTCATGTCCGTCTGTCCGTCTGTCCGTATGTCACAGGCATTTTACTCGAAAACTATAAGGTGTATTTGAATAAAATTTTGAGGAAAGGTTTATTTTGTTAGCCGCTACATAGTTTTGTAATAAAATGAGCAAAAAATATTTTTTAGGGGTGGACTCCATACATGTAACTGCAAGTTAAAAAAATCATTGTATGTCCACGTGTGGCACATTTAATTTTATCGATAGGCCTTTGAAAATAAATGTATGGTTTCTTAGCAAGTTTTTTGATTAAGTGAATATATTCGGAGATAATCGCCCTGAAAGTCACAAAAATTGTCCCCCCCCCCCTCTCATTTCTAAATGGTGTATTTAAAAAAACCGGCCAAGTGCGAGTCGGACTCGCGCACGAAGGGTTCCGTACCATTATCAATAAAACTATTTATTTTATTATGTTTTTAGTATTTGTTGTTATAGCGGCATCAGAAATAATTTCAACAGGAACTATCACGGTATCAGTGAGATACAGCCTGGTGACAGACAGACGGACGGACGGACGGACAGCGGAGTCTTAGTAATAGGGTCCCGTTTCACTCTTTGAGTACGGAACCCTAAAAAAATTAAAACAATCATGGACATAGGTAGTGCTTATTATTATTTTTTTAACAAGATCGGCTCAAAGCTTCAAAGGTTTTCGAGATATTGCTGAAAACCTGCCTTTCCCATGGAGAGGTACGTAAGTGCCGTAAGGTTTCCGTGACGATACGACCTTTTTATTAAGCGGTTCCGTGCCTACCGTGTTCCGACACGCACTTAGCTGGTTTTTTACTTAGTTTTTGTTGTAATAGTTTTTTATCGTTTTCTATGTATATGGACATCTTTTTCTTTCAGACATGTTGACTCGCCACACACGTGGGGAAGCGTGTGGAAGACAGGAACGCACTGAGCCTCAATGTTCATAATTGTTCAACACTTTCACATTGTTCAATAATACGAGTAACATAACCTTTCTGTCTCGTTTGATGATTCTGCATAATACGAGTAACATAACCTTTCTGTCTCGTTTGATGATTCTCCATAATACGAGTAACATAACCTTTCTGTCTCGTTTGATGATTCTGCATAATACGAGTAACATAACCTTTCTGTCTCGTTTGATGATTCTCCATAATACGAGTAACATAACCTTTCTGTCTCGTTTGATGATTCTCCATAATACGAGTAACATAACCTTTCTGTCTCGTTTGATGATTCTGCATAATACGAGTAACATAACCTTTCTGTCTCGTTTGATGATTCTCCATAATACGAGTAACATAACCTTTCTGTCTCGTTTGATGATTCTGCATAATACGAGTAACATAACCTTTCTGTCTCGTTTGATGATTCTGCATAATACGAGTAACATAACCTTTCTGTCTCGTTTGATGATTCTGCATAATACGAGTAACATAACCTTTCTGTCTCGTTTGATGATTCTGCATAATACGAGTAACATAACCTTTCTGTCTCGTTTGATGATTCTCCATAATACGAGTAACATAACCTTTCTGTCTCGTTTGATAATTCTGCATAATACGAGTAACATAACCTTTCTGTCTCGTTTGATGATTCTGCATAATACGAGTAACATAACCTTTCTGTCTCGTTTGATGATTCTCCATAATACGAGTAACATAACCTTTCTGTCTCGTTTGATGATTCTGCATAATACGAGTAACATAACCTTTCTGTCTCGTTTGATGATTCTGCATAATACGAGTAACATAACCTTTCTGTCTCGTTTGATGATTCTGCATGCTAATTATTTGGTTTTTTCAGAGCACAAACGTCAGGCTATAGCAGCACTTAGATATTATGTTGATACGTAGGCCTGCTATCAACTGGGTAACATACAGACAAATGTAAAAATATGGGTGCATACAACTTGCTCATATACATATAATTATGTCTCATCGCTCTAATGTCGGATTATTAGAAGATTAAATCGACACATATTTTGCCACTTCACTGTAGCACCTAATACCAATAAAGGATATTCATAATATACTGGAAAATGCCTTAATGCATCAAATTGCCATTTGTACTAGGCAACAAAGTTAAAATGAATAAAAACTGTATCCAGCCAACTTATTGGACACTGTCGTAAATAAAACCAGCCAAATCGCAAGCTGTACGATTTAACATTAATATAATAAAATTGCTAGTTTAACAATCCCCAATATATCCCGGGATTGGGACAAATAAAGTAATAAAGTGCATTGTTTGCCGCGACGTGTAACTTTGCGAATTGCAGCGGGTGTGTGGGGAATTTTAAATTCGAATAAGTTCGGGGCGGCCGGCCGCGCGCTTGTTTTGTGAGGTTGTTTTTTCGAAGTAGGATTTAAATATATACTTTTTTTATACTTACGCAACTTGATTTATTTATGTTTGTATGAATACGGCTAATGAAACTGAAACTCGCACCTTTTTATCCAAAAAATGAGGTTTTAAGTTCGTTTTCATGTTTTTATTACCATGTATTACCTACCCGATTTTGTTTATTTTTTTGTTCAATAGTAGGGTATCAAAGAATACTATGTTTTAGGGAAGATCTGATGAAGGGATCTAGGAGACTTTATGGGCACTTTTCAACAGCAGGCACAGGCGCATTGCGATATAGGCGATACAGGTATACAGGTTGACCAATAAGACGTGATACCAAATTAGTGTTTCTGGCTTAGATGACAGCAAATAATAATAATATACTTAAACATCATCATCATCATCGTCATATCAGCCGAAAGACGTCCATTGCTGGACATAGGCCTCCCCCAAAGAGTTCCAAAGTGACCGGTCCTGCGCCACCCGCATCCAGCGGACTCCCGCGACCTTTACCAGGTCATCAGTCCACCCGCCTACCCACGCCGCGCCTTCCCTCGAGAACCTTTCCGCCCCAACGGCCATCAGTTCTACGTACAATGTGAACGATATACTTAATGCGCTGACTAAATAGTTACGGATAGACAGAAGGCATTGCAACGTACATACGATCGAATTCTTCAAATTAGACGACATGAGAGACGTGTTGACGTTATGACAAATAACGTAACCGTGTCAGAATGAGTTTTATTTATTCATTATTTCTCTAGTCAAATGAGTATTTACTACAAAACCATTTTCAAGCTCTTTATACTCTTGACAAAGTGTAGACACGGGAAACTAACAACAATTGGTTGATCACGTGAAGCTAAAAACAATATGACAAATAAAAAAACATAAATAAAAAAAACTTCAAATGAGTTTAGCATATAAAGACCTAGCAAAATGACTATCAATTGAAAAAATTCCAAGTGCCAAGTGCGAGTCGGACTCGCGCACGAAGGGTTCCGTACCATTATTTATAAAAACGGCAAAAAGATCACGTTTGTTGTAATTGAAGCCCCCTTAGATTAATTGTATGTACCTACTTAAAGTTAGCTATAAGCCTTAAAGAGAACAAACATTTTTTTTTTTTACTTAAATATTTATTTTATTCTGTTTTTTAGTATTTGTAATTATAGCAGCAACAAAAATACATCATCTGTGAAAATTTCAACTATCTAACTATCATGGTTCAAGATATACAGCCTGGTGATAGACGGACAGACAGACATACGGACAGACAGACAGACAGACAGACAGACAGGGAGACAGACAGACAGGCAGACGGATAGCGGAGTCTTAGTAATAGGGTCCCGTTTTACTCTTTGAGTATGGAACCCTAAAAAGTATAAATGATAACATTTAAGCCTGACCGTGGGCCTAGGTCTCAGATCATAAAAAGAAATAGATATGAAACGGGGGCGTGGCGCGTGTCGCCGCGACATGGCCAAATGGGCATGTTACTGCCCGCCGCAGGTTAGTCGCAACTTGCCGTGATACTGAAATGTTCTCCCACATTTACTCAAAATGCCGAATTGTAGCGTGGTTACATGTAAAAATAGGAGTGAAACTAAAACCTACAAGAATAGTGGAGTCACGTACCACATGTAAGTATTCGTATTTTCACTTATAAGTCAGTAAAAACAAATATTTTAACAAATAAACGCAACGCCGCATCATTTCTCGGGATCGTACTAACATATCGAACGAAAAAGCATATTTTTGTTCTGTGCGTTGTACATTGAACGTTCAATACAATAAGCAACCTGTACCGCGCTAAACCACGGCGCAATGTGTTAAACTCTATCGATATGGACGTTGCTTGAATTTTTTTTGTGGTACGGCCGCTGCTTGGCGTCGTGAACTAGAGGTGTGGCAAAGTGTAGTTACAGTTTACGCGTAATCGATAAAATAGAATTACGATATACTAGTGATTTTATTTCGACTACTTTCGCTGTTTTATTTTATTTTATTACTTGTTTTGGTTGGGTGCCTATCTTAAAGGTAACTAATAATATACTAATAAGATTAAAAGGTACAAAAAATGTAAGGTACCTACTAATAAGATTTTCACTAAGTCGCAGTATGAACGACAAATAGATATGCGAGGATGTGTTGGTCACATATATTTGACACCTCGCTCGCTTGAAACCTAGGTGTCAAATGTATGGAAATACATCATCTCTGGTAGATACTCGGCCTTAGCCTTAAATCTCGTAATATGAGTAATGGATACATTATTTCGCGCCAAAATGCGAGTGGGATAGGCCTGGTACAGGTCAAAAATTTCGATGCGACCAGAGTTTTAAATGTATGTGAACACGAACTTACAAAAAGCCGTTTATGTTACTCTGTCTGTAGGTAGGTATTCGTCGATATTTTTTTACCTTTGCGATTTATGGTAACTCGTGTTATTTAAACTTGTACCTAGAATACCAATACATACCAAACTTATCATTTTATTACTCATCAATATCTTAACATAATAATGTATATATCAATGTCGATAAAACATCATTTTTACGTTTGTCGCCCCCCTAGTGTAGTGCGTTTAAGCCAATCATAGCCCTTGTTTGCACGTTGACGTAGACTCACCGGCAACGCCCGAGTCTTTGTTTTTACACGGTTCAATGTGTGTGTGGGCGCTGCGGTGGGAGAAAACTGGGGACATCGGTTTTGGTTGAAATGAAGCAGTACGGCACTTCTCCCTATTTTTATGTTCTGAGGCCTAGGTTGATTTGTGTAAGATTGTCCCGTATTATAAATATTATTAAGTAATTAAACCCTTAATTATAATATTATAAATTGTTTTAAAATAATAAGTATTAACTAAACTAATTAATAAAAACTAAATAAAATATAAAATATAACTAAACTAAATCTAAAAATGGCCCCTGCGGCATTGTGCCGAAGATGCTGGCAGCATTACCTCGCTGAATAGCTAAGCTAATTCTTTGTGCAAGGTAGCTGCCAGCTCTGCGGTCACCGGTGGCACCTATAAGCCTCTTCGACATCTCCTTGAAGAGGCTTAAGGCTCCAGGGCCCCACGGACCAAGGGTCTCGACGCTAACAATTCAGTTTAGAAAAAAATGATGTTAAAAACCTCAATGTCATTTTTGAAGACCTATTCATTGATACCCCACAAGTATGGGTTTAATACAATTTTTTTTTTTGAGTTTTAGTTCTAAGTATGGGGAACCCCAAAAAATTATTGTTTTTTTTCTATTTTTGTGTGAAAATCTTAATGCGGTTTACAGAATACATCTACTTACCAAGTTTCAACAGTATCAACAGCTCTTATAGTTTCGGAAAAAAGTGGCTGTGACATACGGACGGACAGGCGGACAGACATGACGAATCTATAAGGGTTCCGTTTTTTGCCATTTGGCTACGGAACCCTAAAAATGATTGGCTCACACAAAGCGATTTGGGTAATATTGGTAGTAACCTACGCAATTGCTCTCGAAAGGCCGTTCATGTGGTGAAGTGGGAAAAAAATGTGAATATGTGGCATGGCGAAAAGTACTAAATTGAAGTCGTATTTTTTTGTCATAAATTGTTTATGCTCGAAATTTTAGTTGAAGTTTTTATGGATTAAACTTGAATTATTAACCCGAAACTACATTTTCACAGGGTAGTAACTCACCTACTGCGTACTGCGCATATTACCATATCATAACACGCCGAGTTTGGCCCCATATTACCTAACTTCGTTATCACTCCAGTTTATTTGTAAAATGAACAGAGAACTTAGTCCAGCGCCATTTACAACACCCTAAAAACAAGCCAATGTAATCTCTGTTTCCTTCGAAATAAGTTCTTAATTGACTTTGCAAATTAATGTTCTAAAGCCTATAGGCGAATATGAACTTTAACATGTTTGGTTTAAGGTGCAAAATGAGGAAACGCTTGAAATAAGTTTGCTAAAGTTGTAATTATTGTTTAGGAGTTATTACTAATTTTAATATAACTGGATCGCTAGGTGAAAAAAAAGTTTAAAAAATATTGATAATTCAATTCGATTCAAAAACTTATTTCAGACATGTACATCCATATTTTTGGTTAGTAACAATAAAAACAATTATTAATAAACTAATGTTAGTGGACACAAATTACAATGATAAGTAAAATATTAACTTAGGACTAAAACATGCGCGCATAGATAAAAATATATCAGAAACTCAGTTTGGATTTCGATGTGGATTAAGAACAAGAGAATCCCTGGAAGATGTCTACGCATGCTTTATTGACTTCGAAAAAGCATTCGACAACGTGAAACATGATAAATTAATGCAAATACTCAATAAAACGGAAATAGACACCAAGGATCAAAGAATCATCAGGAACCTGTATTGGAACCAGACTGCCAATATTAAAGTAGGGACATCAAGCACGAGTGACCTCAATATCCTAAAAGGTGTAAGACAAGGTTGTATTTTGTCACCGTTGTTGTTTAAAAATAAAAAAAAATAAAAAAAGATCATTTATTTCAGACTTATAGAATCCATAAATTTGTTAGTACATAAAATAATATTAAAGCTAAGTGTTAGTAGGCAAAACAGAAAAGAAAAGAAAAGTATAATTTGTACGCTGAGAGGCACTGTATCGTTTAGGGCAAAACTCTGAGTTATTTTACCCTCCCCGTCACAATGCCAACCCAGTGCCCTAACATAGGGCAATCCCAACGTCCTTCCAATATCCTCAGAATGCTGTTCTCACTTCCTCGCACTCGTCTCAGCAGCGAGGCGACCCTCTTGCGTATTATGGCATGGAAGCCATCAGTGTGCGCTTCGGCAAACATGCCTGGCGCACTGCAGTGACGAGGCAGCTTGAACAGCATCCTGAAGACATTGTTGAATTGCACACGTAACGCATTGTAGGCTCGTTTTGTTTAACCTGTATTTAGAATATATACTCCAAAAAGGTATTGAAGACGTGGAAACTGGCATCAAAGTCAACGGAACGGTCATTAATAACCTAAGATATGCTGATGACACCGTTATTCTTGCTCACTCAATGGAAGAACTTCAGCAGCCACTAGACGGCCTCAACTCTATAGTAGAAGAATACGGCCTAAAAATGAATATAACAAATACCAAATGCATGATTGTGAGTAAGAATAAGAACGTGACTGAACCGAACTCATTGACTATAAACGGCAACATTGTAGAAAAAGTAAAATTTTATAAATATTTGGGTAGCTCACGTAATGAGAAATGGGATCAGGAAAAATAAATACGTATCAGAGTTGTAATTGCCAGAAGTACGTTCATGAAAATGAAGAAACTTTAAACAAACAAAGACATTAACTTAAATCTTCGATGGCAAATGGTAAAATGCTACGTACTGTCGATATTCTTCTATGGTGTCGAAGGATGGACCATTAATAAGAGCATGGAGGCTAAAATAAATGCATTCGAAATGTGGCTATACCGAAGAATATTAAAAATTTCCTGGAAAGATAAAGTAACAAACATCGAAGTTCTGAATAGAATGAATAAAAACCTTGAAGTTATGAGCACGGTCAAGAAAAGGAAAACGTCATATTTTGGCCATATCTATAGACACGAAAAATATAATATAATCCGTTACATCTTGGAAGGGAAAATCGACGGTAAAAGAAGCAGATGAAGGAGAAAACTAACCTGGTTAGATAACATTAAAAGCTGGTCTAACATTAATGACACTGCCAGTCTTTGCAGACTGGCACAAGATAGAAACAAGTTCCGGAACATGGTCGCTGACATCCGCTGAGGATATGGCACAACAAGAAGAAGGAGAAAACATGCGCAGCCTTGATTGCCCGCCCTATATTTTTTATAATTCTGTCAGAGGCACTGAAACCACTTTTTTTCTAACTTTGACTTATCTATCGTTCAACATTGACTTATCTATAGTTTAACATTAACTTATCTATAGTTCAACAATCACTTAGGGCCACACTTTGCAACAAGGCAGTCTTTGAATAACAGAATCATCTCATTAAGGATGAGTCACGCTAGAACGGGCCGTATCAAGCCCTAAGAAAAACTAAGTTTCTAAGAAAAACGACTGCGTTTTTGCGCGGCCGAGCCTTACCCGAGCCCGGCCGAGCTACAGCCGGGCTGTGCCGACATCGAACTGCTTTCGAACCTCGACCGTGGCTCAGCCGGGCTTGGGTACATGGCTTGGCCGCGGTCCGTTAAAGCGTGATTCATCCTTAATTTTAAGCCGGTAGAGATCCGTACCAAACACTGAAGTATAAATATAATCTAGTTTTCTTGAATTTATGGACAACTTTGTGCTTATTCCACTACAAAACCGTTCCGTTCAAAAGTTTTAAAATGATTGAATAACACACGTATAAAGAAGATACATGTAAAAAACTTATTATTTACGCTGCAGCAGGAATGAGCAGATGCTTATGTCGTTCAACCGTAGGTAATATACAAATAGGTAAAACACCTTAAACTACTTTTCAAAAGAATCTTCGACATATATTTAATGAATATTAACGAACAGATAACACTCGTGTGAACAACAAGACAAACACCACGACCTCGGTATACATTTGCAAGTATCTATTCTCCAAGGACAATATACTTATAGGTACACGAGCACTCAGACCCGAATCACATTGTGGTTAAGAACCAAACTTAATTTGGTCCCCTTCACAAAACTCAGTGTAAAATGCCATCCTTCCCCCGACTCTTGTCAAATGAAAAAGGCCCTAATGGGTATTTGCGATGCTTTTATTCATTTTGGGGCCCGTAATTGAACGCTGAAGTTTAACCAACATCCAATTCGAGATGGCCTGCTATTATTATATTTTAAATGTTTTAAAAACAAGGCAGTCGACGACTTTTTAAAATGTGTCTTTAAATACATTACTCATTAATACCTACAACATTTACTCATCTAGGGCAGTGATACAAAGAAAGTCTCAGATCGCAGGTATTTGATTTGATAAGTGTGCGATGAGGCTTTCTTTATTACAACTCGTGATGAGTGCAAAATCATCCACCTCTCCCTGGGCAGAAAGCGAAACTTTCCGCACGCTTAGCGGGCAGTAATTGCCACTTTATGGCCTGGTGTGACGAAAAAGAGCTTACAGGATCACTTAAGAATGAGGCTTGTGTTTTCGAGTATGTCTGATAACTACCTAGTACTCGCTTGTTTCTGTACATACATCGTACAAAATTGAGACAACATCATTAACATTCAACCACATGTGTAACATATCTAAATAGAACAAATGTTTACTATTAATGCATATTTCATACTCCTTAGTTCAGCTGCTTACGCTGTCAGAAAAATAAGGTATTTGACTGACATAGAGACAGCGCGATTGGTTTATTTTGGCTACTTTCATAGTATAATGACATATGGAATTTTACTGTGGGGAAAGGCAGCAGATATACATTCAATATTTGTCTTACAGAAAAGGGCTATTCGTTCAATTTATAAGATGGGGTCGCGAGAGTCACTAAGAGACCTGTTTAAAGAGGTAAATATACTGACAGTAGCCTCCCAGTATATTTACGAATGTATTATTTATGCGCTTAAAAATATAGGATCGTTTAAAAAAATGAACAGTAGCAGATATAAACATAAAATTTCAATTACTAAGTTCCGTGTTCGCAAAGTATATAAATCATTTATGGGTCAATGTCAACTATTTTACAATAAATTACCTATTGAAGCACTTGAATTGCCATTACCTGCTTTGAAGAAATATCTAAAATCATCCTTGCTAAAAAAGGGATACTATACTGTCGAGGACTACTTAATAGATAAAAATGCTTGGCCCAGCTTAGTAAAAAAATAATGAAATGTTGCTAATTAAGTATTTATACCTGATTACCTTGACATTACTTATAATATATGAACTATGACTATTTACTTAACGTATTAATTGTTAGTTTAACTATAGACGATGCACATACACGAAGCTGAATTTAATTTCTCCATTTTATTATCTAAGGTATTTTAAAAAACAAATTTTATGTAAAAATCCCTTGACATGTTGTAATAATTTTAAGTCTTAAGTATATTTAATAGAACCTGAGTGTTTCTAGTGTTGTAGCTGATGACTAACGATGCAAAAGTGGTTCGATGAATCCTATTTGAATAAATAAATTCTTTCTTTCTTTCTTATTTCCTAGTCCCCGTTTTTTGTTAATTTTCATAGAAATCTTCATTTTTAGGGTTCCGTACTCAAAGAGTAAAACGGGACCCTATTACTAAGACTCCGCTGTCCGTCCGTCCGTCCGTCCGTCCGTCTGTCTGTCACCAGGCTGTATCTTACTGATACCGTTATAGTTCCAGCTGAAATTTTCACAGATGATGTATTTCTGTTGCCGCTATAACAACAAATACTAAAAACACAGAATAAAATAGTTTTTTATAGATAATAGTACGGAATCCTTCGTGCGCGAGTCCGACTCGCACTTGGCCGGTTTTTAGCGTTCCGTAGCAAAATGGAAAAAAACGGAACCCTTATAGATTCGTCATGTCTGTCTGTCTGTCCGTCCGTATGTCACAGCCATTTTTTTCCGAAACCATAAGAGCTATACTGTTGAAACTTGGTAAGTAGATGTATTATGTGAACCGCATTAAGATTTTTACACAAAAATCGAAAAAAAACATTAAGTTTTAGGGGTCCCCATACACAGAACTGAAACTTGGATTTTTTTTTTCATCAAACCCATACGTGTGGGGTATCAATAGATAGGTCTTCAAAAATGATATTAAGGTTTCTAATAACGTTTTTTTCTAAACTGAATAGTTTGCGCGAGAGACACTTCCAAAGTGGTAAAATGTGTGTCCCCCCCCCCCCTGTAACTTCTAAAATAAGAGAATGATAAAACTAAAAAAAATATATGATGTACATTACCATGCAAACTTCCACCGAAAATTGGTTTGAACGAGATCTAGTAAGTAGTTTTTTTTAGTACGTCATAAATCGCAAACCGAAATTTATTTTACGGAACCCTTCATGTGCGAGTCCGACTCGCACTTGGCCGTTTTTTTTTATATTTGTTTTGGTGTCCCGAAATTCACATGTACAGACTACATAGTGATTAATCAAGTTACAACAGGTGTCAATAAGAGCTTAGTCCAGTTATCTGGAAACGTGCGGATTTTTAGCAATACATAGGTTTTAGGAGGGCTATGTTGGGAGTTTCTCTGCGTGATCGCATCAGAAATGAGGATATCCGCAGCAGAACCAAGGTAACCGATATAGCCCTCCGAATCGCTTAACTCAAGTGGCAGTGGGTGGGGCACACTGCAAGGAGAACCGATGGCCGTTGCGTTGGGGTGGAAAGATTATCTTGTGGCGTATATAAGTAAGTAGACCCTCCTCAAGGTGGACTGATGACCTGGTAAAAGTAGCGGGAGACCGTAAGATGCGGGTGCCGCAGGATCGGTCATTGTGGCACTCCTTGGGGGAGGCCTATGTCCAGCAGTGGACGTCTTTCGGCTGATTTGATGATGATAATGAGGTTTTGAATTGGATATCTGCAAAATTTCAAATCTACAGAAATGCCATTTAGTAAAGTTAGTTCTATTGAAACGGGAATATCTAAGATTTAAACTCCACAGAATTAGGAATCTGTAGAAAGGTATTGAAACATCTTGAAAGAGATATTATTGGACTGACTATCCAGTTATCAAAGCCGATAAGCAAAGTGAGGTTAGAGTTTAGGTTGAATGTGTTTTTTATGACATCAGTGGGTCGATCACGTAACTTTCCGTACGCGCGTTAGGTAGATTTAAACGTCATTTTTGAAGCTTAAATCTATCCCCTTATGTCATTTTTTTGGCATCCGACCCTAGACGGTAAGTGATCTGTACTGAATGAACGACTGAATGGAAATCCCATACTAAAACGAGGAATTGAAGAAATTATTTGCAACACGTAACTTTTTGACGGATAAATTGTACAATCATGTCAATTACTGACTGACAAAGTCATCATATCTGTCATGTCAAAAGAATCAAACAAATTGTGAACAAAGATTATCGTTATAATACATTAATTTTAAAGTGATATATTTCAAATTGAAGTGTTATTTGAAATGCCGCCGAAATACTCGATGCAGTACAAAAGTACCTACAGAATATCAGAAGCACTAAGCAAACAATGAAAAGTAAGAAGTGGTAAATGTCATATGGTATTTACTCACATTTGTTATTGATCTCACTTAATTTGCTGTGTTATGTGCTTCGTTTCAGATAAAGCAGATCTCTAAGATGATCATGCGATGCTGAGCATCAACGATAAGGAGAGAAAGAATTTAAAAGCTGTACCGACGGAAAGAAATGTTGGCGGTGCCGATGTACAATTGTACATGATTCAAATACAAATAGGGTGCACTACAGAAACATGCACCCAGAAACATGTATGTTTTCATATGCGCGCCCTACACGTCGGTACGTTTGACGCCAAGTGCGTTGCTTCATACATGGATGTCGATCACAGAATAATTTACTTATTCTGTGATGTCGATGTAGGATAAGTAGGCACTCATGAGGTAAGGGCTCGGCCATTCACAATCGCACGACACTCTGTCACCGTGATATGGTGCGGCACGGCGCCGTAGGAGCTATCGTTGCAGCGCCATACCGAGTAAAAGCTCACAGTCATCATGTTCCTAGCGTTATTCCCGGTTGTGCCCTAAAGGAGTCCGGGGTCCGCTTTGACACCTAATCCCGAGTAAAAACTCACAGTATTATACTCGTATTCTACGGTGCCGCAACGTCAGTTGATTCGATGCTGTGTGTGTGTGTACCATTGGCAATGTGATATTTTGCTTAGTGTTGGTACCACGTGACACCGTGCATCTACATAATACGGTACCGTAGAAAAGACTTTGCCACTTCGTGAAAAATATAAACACACGGCGCAGCAACATGCGTTTCCACGGGGTGCCAATCTGCGCCATTTCACGTTGACGAAGCCGTGCCGTGAACATGGACCTAGCTAGCCCTAAACTGCAATTAATTTATTATACTTAGAGTTCCATAGCCTGCCGCATTAAAATATTGCCTGATTTAACATATAATTTTCTTTATTTCTTAAATATCATATCGGCTTAAACTCAGTTTCAAATGAATACCACAAATGTAGGCACCTTCTTCGGTGTAGTTAGCAGTAAGTTAGCAGTTTGTCGCTGATGGCCTGCTTCACAAGAGGCTGAACACCGCGTGTATACAAGACATTAGTTGAATTGGCCGAATTGCATCAAAGTACCTAGTCCATTCAAAAAGTAACTCTACCGTCCAAGGTTCCAATTCCATTGACAGTTTTACAAACATACAGTGGGCCACATTAAATAATGTCAACCATACCATATACCTACCGTGTCGTGAACTGCCATACCATACGAAGTTGTGAAATGGGTGATGGTGACAAGGTGCTAAGGTGTGCAGCTACTTATGAGTTCGACTGTACAACAGCCAGTGGCGCAGTTTCCGTTTGTCTACCTTTCTCAAAATCTCCTTAAACTGCTGGTGGTCAATAGTGTAGTAATAAATGTAAGTACCTATCAAATCAAAGTTAAACACTCGTGCAACAATGTGTATTGCTTTCGGTTTTAGGTGATCCGGAAAATCTGCAACAACGTGGATGATGCTTCTGCTTTTAATTACTTTTCTGGCAGAAAGGCCTTTTATGGTTTTTCCGACGATCAAAAAAGTGGCAATAGTCATCGCGATTATGGCTTGTTGTCTACACATCGTGTTCATTTAGTGACTGTCGTCTTTTTAAGATACAACTTAGTGCTATATTTTTGCTAAAATAACCAGTATCGGAATTTGCATTAAATCAAAGTAGTTGGGTCCATATTCAACGTCATCACGGCGTATTTTCGTCATTATTATCTCAGCAAATATTATCAAAATAAATGATTATTAGAATTTGCTTTGGTTAAAAACGTATAAAGACACAGGCTTTGAGTTTTATTTCATAAAAAATCTTGTGTTTTGTCAATTTTTTACGGCGATAATCATGAGGTGATAATACCTAATGACCTTGAGCGTTTCAAACCACCGGAGATTAAGGAGATTTACCTACCCAGTTGCTGTAAGTTCAAATATCATGAAACTTTTTCAAGCACTAAGGTAAGGTCATATATCTTATTAAAGATGTATTGCCTACGATGTGTACCTATTTTATGGCTTCATACCTAAAAGCTGTATTACTTTTATCACTAAAGCGCAAAATTATTGAAAAGTAAGCCTAAGTTAACTATCAAGTTAACTTATTTATTCTAAGAGTACGCGTAGTAAGAAGTCGAAAATAGGAGAGGATTTTTTCATTGATGTGGGCCCAACATTTAAAATTATACTACCCATCATTTTGTCTATGGACACCTGAATAAGATGGAAATACAGCATGCTCCCTCTAATGCATAATCAGAGGCGTATTTAAAGGTTTGGCGCCCCGGGCCAGTAAGTTTTGCCGCCCCGGGCCAGTAAGTTTTGGTGGCTCGCGCCACCCCTCGGAGCGGCTCGGGCCGCCCCTCGGAGCCTGCCGCCGCGGGCCATGGCCCCCTTGACCCTAGGGTAAATACGACCCTGTGCATAATATTTATAAATCCATCAAAAAGTTCGAACGTAGTCGTTGTGTATCATTTGCTAGATTAAACCAAAGAGGTCTTGTAAATAAAATAGACAATGAGTCATTGAAAACAAAGCATAATCACAGTCGTTGACAGTTTGAAAAGTCAACTAAGTCAGGAAAAATTTGGAAGATTTTTAATGTAAATATAAAGATAAAAACCGATGTAGTTACAATAGGGATGTAGACTTAAAATTGATTATTACTTCAAAAGAAAGAAGGCAAAAAATTATGCCTGGTGACGAAAATCCCATTCAAATATCTCAAAAAAATTACGAAGCTACAACCGTTGCTTTCTAGAGAGAGAAAACGCTAGGGGGTAAGTACTTATAGTTAAGTACCTATAACTAAATATGTCATATTATGATACTCAGCATTACGTTATTTGGCTATTCGACTGTTTCATAATATCTCGAGCTTATCGAATTCATTTTACTCGGCTTTATTAAGCGGTCTTCCTTGACTTTGCTGCGGTGAGCGGAGCGACAGTTTTCACTTTGTATACAAGTAGGTAGCTAATAATCATCATCATAATATCATGGTACCATCACGCTGATCTGATGATGATTCATCATAACCATGGCCTGGTGTTGTCTGTGACTTTACTATGTAATGCTATTATCCTGTTCTGTGACTTCACTCTACTCCCTTGCTGGGCAGTGGGCACAGAACTCCTCTCATGGTCCTCATGGATTAGTAGGAATGGACAACGTATAGTCCCCATGCTAGCCCGTGCCATGCCCGACCTTTGAATGTCATCGCAAATGTACGCTGAAATTTATCTTTCACCGAAATGCTAAATATATTATTCCGTATACACCTAAGTTCTGCATAACGCATTAGTATGAGACAGGATCACAGGATTTAAACTTTCAGTATGATTAATTGCATTCTAAGGTATCTGCGGTCAGCTTACGATATGAGCTAATGTTTTTGGCGTAGGCACTCGTTAGGGTTCCGTACTCAAAGAGTAAAACGGGACCCTATTACCGCCTAGACTCCGCTGTCCGTCCGTATGTCTGTCACCAGGCTGTATCTCACTGATACCGTGATAGTTCCAGTTGAAATTTTCACAGATGATGTATTTCTGTTGCCGCTATAACAACAAATAATAAAAACAGAAAAAAATAAATACTTTTATTGATAATGGTATGGAACCCTTCGTGCCCGAGTCCAACTCGCACTTGGCCAGTTTTTATTAGAGTCGTGTCTGGCCCCTTGCCGGCTAAATGGTTACCGGGTATATGAAAATAATCATGGCAGTTGAACATATAATGCATTTAACACGAAAACTATCACAGATAAGTAGGCATAACTAGTTAACGAGTAATAGACGACCATATTAAAATATATTGAAAACGGGTCACTCGCGTATTTGAGGTCGAGTTTAGCTGTATGTCTGTCTGTCTGTCCGTCTGTCCGTCTGTCCGTCTGTCCGTCTGTCCGTCTGTCCGTCTGTACGTCTGTCCGTCTGTCCGTCTGTCCGTCTGTCCGTCTGTCCGTCTGTCCGTCTGTCTGTCTGTCTGTCTGTCTGTCTGTCTGTCTGTCTGTCTGTCTGTCCGTCCGTCCGTCCGTCCGTCCGTCCGTCCTGTCCGTGCGTCTTACCTGCGGTTCGCGTGATAAATAATTCCGCCTCTGATGTAATAATCAACATAGCTCACTTGTATCACAATGTACTATTATAGATAATGGTACGGAACCCTTCGTGCGCGAGTCCAACTCGCACTTGGCCGGTTTTTTTTCTTCAAACGACTGCCATCAGACCCTACAATTTTGAAATATGGACGCTTGCCACTACAAAAGAATCACAAGTGCGCTGCCGACTCTTTATTGATTTGAGGATTCATTGTGTTGATAGCTAGATTAGCTCGAGACATGCAGGTGTCCTTGGAAAACAGCGCATCCACGGATGCTTTGGCTAAATCACCACCAGGAAGACAACATCAAATACCCACAAAGCAAGTAGGGGTATTATTATGGTTGCGGTCTTCTGTAAGGTGAAGGTACTTAATTCACCTGTTGGACTGCTCCAAATATAAGCCAAATAACATATATATTATATAGTACACTTATACTTATTATGATGATAAAGAGTATACTTTAGGGGTGGCCTGATAAAAAAACATCATCAAGATCTGAAGATGGAAACCATGGATAATCAATGAAACTCGTTAAGTAGTATATATAGCGATGTAGGTATACTCATATTATCAAAGCAATTTGGGTATATGTAAACAAGCATTTTCTTTGTAGCTTACTAAAATGTCTAGTATTCTTCATGTGTGTGTTACTTAAGGGATGGCAATTTAGGTATCAATAACTCATATAGCGATTTGGGTATTTCCTAAAGCAAGTTATGTATTTACTCTCAAATTTTCAAATTAAGAGAAGTGGAACTGCCTGAAATGACCACAGATATCCACAGTGAGTTACAAATGTATAGAGGTGGAACTGCCATAAATAAATACAGAGATCATATGAAACTCCTCTTTGAAAAGTTGGTATTCCACAGTATTGACAATTCGTTGAAGTAGCAACTGCTTAATGTCTTGAGAATACAAAACTTATGTTAGATTTAAAGATGAAGATTTGACTCATGGCTCATATACTATTGTCACCACCCTGCTCTGGAGCTGTTTGTAACTTCCTGCTACTTCCCACGGTTGGGCACTTTAACTGCTCCCATGGATGAGTGGTGATATTAATCTTTGAATTTCTTCGCAGATGCAGGCAGGTTACTTTACGTTGTTAGCCTTCACCGAAATGCTAAAGATATTCCAAAATAACAAAGGATTGATGCCCACAACATGCATCTGTAAGTGACGGACACCAAGTTATATACATCTTTGGTCAGAGTAATACTTTCACTGTGCCACAGAACTAATATAAAGTCATCGTCATCATATTCAAAACCAAAGAATATGCCACTGGGGACTAACCTCTATTCATGTATTAGATCGATATAAATACTTGTATTCTCTCGTCTCCACACCACCTTTACAGTACATGCAGGTCTTCAAATTCATGTTCAATTTATTCATAAAGCCAATTTACATGTTATCAAGCACAGTCAGAGACCTACACACACTCTTAATTTCTTAATAATAAAGTCGTGTGCAGGTCATTTTGAACACCGGGCCCGCTTAGCTATTTCTGCTGCTGACTGTACTTAAATAAAAATAAAAATTACACATTATGGATTATTCTTCTCTGATTCATGGCAGGGCACTATTTATCCCAATGCATGCCCAGCTTTAAATTTCTAGTAGGTTTCTTTACGATGTTATCGTCTACATACATACAAACATACATACAATCAAGCCTTTATCCCTAAAAGGGGTAGGCAGAGCACATGAAACTTGTTTTCCAGTGCTACTTTTAGCATAGTTGTGGGTATAAAATATCGACAAACTGTGATACCGAAGTGATAGGTTGCTAGCCCATCGCCCACAACACACTTCAACCCTGTTCCCTTAGTCGACTCTTACGACACTCACGAGAAATAAGGGGGTGGAGCTATTCTAACCCGACACCACACGGGCATTCCCGTGTGTTATCTTTTATTTTGGTTAAACTAATAATCACTTCCGAGAGCTGCATTATATTAGTACACGCTTACGATTTGAAGCTACAATATCCATTTGAAATTGACACACCACCAATAGAGCAGTAGTGGTATTATTACGGCTGCTATCTCCTGTAAGGTCTTGACTTCTGGAAGGTCGTAACTGGTGGAGGCCGTGCTTCCTCAGTTGGGCTGCTCCAAATATTAATGAGCGAGATGACATTCCGCTGTGCCCTTACTCTCTCAAACCCGAGTAGATATAAACATAGCATAGTAACCATATTTTATCGTAACGACCCTTTTTTTAACCAACTTCAAAAAAAAGGAGGAGGTTCTCAATTTGGTTGTATTTTTTATTTTTATTTTTTAAGTGTGTTACCTCAGAACTCCGTCATTTATGAACCGATTCGTACCATTCTTTTGGTTATAGGTTGGTCCCATTGTTTTCAAAACTCCAGTTGAATGATGGGAACCATGAGGAATTGAGGGAACTCCTCAAATATATAAGGCACGCGTGTAGTAATTTCGGTGTTTTCTAATATAACTCGTGTATACGGAAATCATAAATTTGGTGAAGTGGAAGTGATGATGAAGACCACAGATGGCTTGTGGCACTTGTCAATGATGTACTTCAAACTATAAAAGTACGTCACCGATTCCGATATCATTCCGTTGATATAGCAAACAAAGAGGTGCCAAAGGTGATTCTGAGATCCTTGAGGAATTGACGGAAGTCCTCAAATATTATCGGGCCACATACAGCGATTTGGTTATTTTCTCTAATAATCAACGTATTTGCTCTCAGAAATCAGTTCATGTGGTAAATTGGAAAATAAATGTGGAAATGTTCATGTGGCTTGGCGGAGTACTGAATTGAAATCGGTTAAAACTTTGTTTTTAAAGTAAATTATCTATAAGTTGATATCAACTAGCGCTTCTTGAAATAAAAGGAACAAACTGAAATTTACATACGGCACTTTCAGGCAGAAAATAATAACACGACGATGAAACATGGTCTGCAGCAACGACGTTCATGTGATGCGAGGAGCATTGTACTCCGAATTAATGTAACACTATCTGTCGCAGTTGAAAAATATACATAGATAGTTAAAGCTGCTTTATATGGTAATCATTTATCTAAGTATTTCCATAATAGTATGCAGGTATAGTCAATGCGGCTTACTTTGAATGCTCAGAATATGTCTTTATCGGTACTTAACTCACAGTAATTATACTTCGAATAAGCCGCTTGACTGATGTAAACTCATTAAAAACTATTTAGTGAGTCTGTGACCTGTAGAATCGCGAGCCTGTCTTTTTTTCATTTTAAAAGCTTTTATTTATTTAACTTGACCTGTTCGTTTGTCAGTGTGGAACAAATTTTTCAACCTCTACCGATTGAGCTGAAATTTTGGGTATAAGCAAAGTTTGGATGATGATTCAATATTATGGTACCATCGCGCTGATCTGATGATGGAGACAGAATGTGGCCATGGGAATTCAGTACTATAGCGGGGTAACCCCGTTGAGTTTGTGCTCCTTAGAATCGTCTATAATTGAGTAGTAAATAACGATATACAAAAAAATACAGTTTGCAATAAAAGCTTCTATCAAAAATGTTTTTTTCATAGAAACTTATTCTCTTATTACAAGCTTCTGTTTAACATGAGTTGTCGTTTGTTAGTTACTGTGCGACAAATCTTGCGACTGAATTTGGAACCAGTTATCGTAATCCGATTGAGCTGAAATTTTGGGTATGAGTATAGTTTGGATGACAATCAATCCAATATTATGGTACCATCGAACTGATCTGATGATGGAGACAGAATGTGGCCATTGGAATTCAGTACCTAGGTACTTAACCGACGTAACCCTGTTGAGTGTGGGCTCGTTAGAATTGTCTCAATGAGTAGTTGATGACAAAGCGGAAATAATTTACAGGGATGTTAATGTGCCAAAAAGACAAAATGCTGTTACGGCCTTACCCACAGGCTGGCTCCCTCGGCTAGGTATATTATACCTAGATCTGATATTTTATCTTATGAAAAATACCGCGATTCACAGATTTTAAAATTTCGATATTTTAGAAATATTCACGCGACTTTTTGTAGCGATACAAATGCGCGTATCACGAACGCGTGAATGTCGCAAGATACTATCCGTAGCGATAGATCACCTGTCAAAATCACCTTTATCGTCACTGTCTCGCGTTTGCTACCCTTTAGAAAGTCGCTAAGTGCAACCCCTCTTAGGTATAAAAACCATCTGTCACTATACCCACAGTTGAAGTGAAACGCATGGGTACGCATGTTTAATCCTCGAGTTAAATGAATACGGCCAATAGTAATTAACTATACCTACCTAACCTACTATTGTAAGTAACTATAATATTAAATTAGCTAAAATAGAACTGCACCCCTGTAAAAAAAAAAATATTTAATTAGTTAAAGAGCGAATACAGCGGCAGATAAACCTTTACGGCTTTGTCCGCTGTACAAATGTTTTCTTTTGTATTGTTTTTTGTAGTAAATAAATGAAAAAAAAAAAAACACCAAAGCAAACCATGGTTGTTGAGGCACTCCACACGCCATCGGCACTAGCTCAACGCACAGCGATTGCCATAACACAGAAACGCTTCTGTTTTGGTTAATGGTTATTAATTACAGCAAGGAGCTACACGGGCGGTTCTACAAGACCCTCACAGACCTGCTCGCATCGGTGAACTGGCTACGTTTCGAGGATCTCTTCGGGGAAACCGAAGTTTTTGTCTATGCAATAGCGGAAGAAGTTACCATGACGTACAACTACCGGAAATATATCCTGAAGGACAGTACGGTCGATATCTGTCTGGCATGCCACCGTCCCGGGGAGTCACTCAACTCAGCCATATTATGTCCGGTTATGGCCATCCTGCTTACGACGAGTACTTGGACAAGCATAATCTTGTAGCCAGGATTATTCACCAGCAATTTGCTCTGCTAAACGGTCTTGTTGACTTCGAAAGCCCTGACTATAAGTACAGCCTGTTCCAGTTCTCGAAAATGATCGTGCCACGCTCTATTTGGATCAATCCGTCATCACAGACATGACTATTCTAGCTAATATGCCTGGTATCGTGATGACAGATCGATCGAAACGCCAGCCAGTACTCGACGACATCACCAGCCCCCATGACGACAACCTTGTGAAGGCCGAGAAGGACAAAGCCAGCAAGTACCTAGAGGCAAGTCCTGGCTTACGAGGTAACCGCCATGTGGGATGTTGATTCAACGATCATTTTCCCAATTGTCGTTTCGGAAAACGGTTTAATCGCGAAGAGTCTCGACCAACACCTTAAGAGACTCTTGCTAGATGGCTGGGTCAAGGGTTAGATACCTACAGAAGGCGGTACTCCTTGACACTGCGCGGACAGTCAGGAGATTCCTCTGGTTCTCCCTTGTTAGACCTAACAACTTTAGCCCTAATGTTTCACTAGACCTAATGCATTTTCCTTCGAAACAGTGAACTTTTCGGGTTTACTTTGAATATCATCAAATATAAGTTAGGTTTGTCTTGCAATAATCCTATAAACTTTACTATTTAAGAAAAAAAATGCATTAGATCTAGTGATGCATTAGGTCTAATGAAACATTAGGGCTAAAGTTGTTAGGTGGGTCATTGTCAGATTTAGGTTCGCGTCTCTTCGGTGGACATGGCCAAAGTTAAGGGCTATAAAGCCTAATTTTTGGTTGTACTCTGAATCCGCATAAACGGAGTTGCCCCTTCTATAAATTTATGTGATAAAGACATATTATATGTTAACGTAAGCCCTTAACTATTGACCACCGGAAAGATGATTTTTGTTTTTGAGACTGACAATGACCCAGGTCTAACAAGGGCGAACCGATTCCTCTCTCTACTGCCCTGATAACTAAAAATAAAATCAAAAATATTTTTAATTCTAATAAATAAATATAAAAAATAAAAATAAAAAAACTGGGAGCTTAGGCCCCGACTCGCTGCCAGCGGCACCCTTAGCTTTTTATAATGATTTTATGTATTGTATGTATAGTTTTAAGTTTTACTTTTTTATATAATTGTTGTAAAAACCTAACGTAATATGAAAGTTGAATAAAGGAGATATAGTTACCCTCTCTGACCTACGGCGCAACTACGCTGCTCAACTGGTTGAGCGAACGGGAACTTAAATTCCCCATAGCACACCTAGTTGTTTCATGGGGAAAATGTATGTACTCATGACACAATTTGACAGAAAGTTTGATCATTGGGAATTACTGATTTCCCTATGGCACAATTAGTCACCTACGATTGTTCCCCGGCCCAGGCACACAACTTTAATGTTTCAAGCAATTAAGAAAAGATAGGTATACGATAAATCGGTTTTCATGAAATTTTACTGTAATGTAGTATTTACTTCATTGCACGTAAAAAATCCATAAAGTGGTAGAATAAAATCTAGAAAAAAAGATAAAGTGGTTATTATTTAAACGGCAGATTCTAAAAACGGCAGATATTTGTACAGTTGCCTATAATAAAATACCTCTATTCCACTAAGTTAAACTGGAAGTTCAAACAGTTGAACTAATTAGACAAAAATATTCCCCTTTATTGCTGTAGTACCATTGGATAGTACCATCAATGGAACTAGTGACACTTGTATATCGCTAGTTCCATCGATGGTACTAAAGACCACAGTTCTTAGTACCATTGTCCGATAATAATAACAGTAGGTACTAGTGACACACTGTTGTTTTCAAGTACCTTTAGGAAAAAAACTTCCTGGACATTTAAAAGTTTTATAATTCCGACAACTCCAAAATAAATGCAGTTATTATTTTTGTACTTGGTGTGAAAATAAAATTCATATCCATTGTACAACAATAATTTTCCGCGCCCTCGCACTATAACACTTACAACAGAATCATTCATTATTTCACCGGTTTAATACATTTTATTTACGCACAATTTCTTCCAGTAATACCTACCTATCTGGAAGTTGACACTTTTCAAAGTCAATGAAAGTGGGTTGCTTATAATTATCATAGCATAGACTATGATAATATCTAAAACAAAATAGTGGCCAGTTTTTTTTCCTAATGGTACTTGAAAACAACAGTGTGTCACTAGTACCTACTGTTATTATTATCGGACAATGGTACTAAAAACTGTGTCTCTAGTACCATCGATGGAACAAGCGATATACAAGTGTGTCACTAGTTCCATTTATGGTACTATCCAATGGTACTACAGCAGTAAAGGGAAATATTCCAATTATTTCAACTCTTTAATGCAATCATTTCTAATATTTAGAAAATTTAAATAATTCGAATATTGTTGTCTAGTTCAACAACAAAGTTCGAATAAAGTAATAAAGTAAATATATTATTTTACTTCTGACAAAAAAACATAGGTATTTCAACCTCCTATTAATGCACGGTAAGGAATTAAATTTTATTAGGTATGTTAAATAATGGTCTCCTGGTACTTCGACAGCTTTGACGGACCCCCGCCCCGCGACTTTTTTCCCATTTTCATAACCAGAACCTCCTATTAATATATGGTCTCCTGATACTTTTTTCGGAATAATGATTTTATATTGTGAAATTCATCTCTTAGTCATGTTTAATGAAAAATAGTGGCACTTGCGAATTTTTAACATACAAGACAACTGGTGCTAAAAAAGCGTACAAAATAGTTATTTGTTATACAAGGGGGGAAAGTTGTATTTTACCTGCGAGTGTTCATTTGAAACACGAGCTAGCGAAAGGATTCTATGATTGACCACGAGCGAAGCGAGTGGTTCAAAAATAGAATCCTGAGCGTAGCGAGTGTTTCAACACACGAGACGTAAAATAACTTTTCACCCGTGTATAACACAAATCATCACCTTAAAGTCCTATATAATATACGTGATTACCTTAGTGTCGATTTGCGTGTCGACCTATGTGAATCGCTTATATTATCTAGGTTAAACTATTGTGATGTCGTGTATGACGGGTGCATTACTGGTCGTTCCAAGAGGCTCATACAACGAGTGCAGAACGCATGTGCTCGTTTTTGTTTCCGAGTCCCTCCCCGGTCCCACATCACTCCATACTTGAACGCCGCTAACTTGCTTAACATGTCTGCACGCCGACGCCTGCACCTTGCCACTCTGCTTTTCGGGGTGGTAAGGCACGAAACCCCATCTTACCTTTTCAATAAACTGGTATGGTCAAAGAGTGCGCGCAGATTCAAGGCAATGGCCATAACTCCTATGCACCGAACCGCTGCTTTCCGAGGTAGCTTCAAGTTCGCGGCGTCTAAGTGCTGGAATGATATCCCTCCCCCTATCCAAGGGGCGCTTAGCAGATACACCTTTAAGCGTAAGCTTAAAGGCTATTTGTTGACGCTCCAAAAATCCTAATCCTAATCCTGCACTTTTGACAGCAAAAATATGCCAATTGCACATTTTTATCTAGTTTTTGTTTTTAGTTTAATAGTAAAATTTACTTTAATGTGTAACGTAGTTATTATTTTATTAAAGCTGCATGTAGGTAGTGCTGTATGTATTATCTCACTATGTATTTATGTTTATTTCTCTCTCGCCTTGCACAATTTATTATATGTATAGTTGTGTAATTATAATTGTATGACGTTTCCGTGAGTCACCAACGGTGCTGGCTGAAAATCAGCGCTGTAGGTGTCTGACTGACACCTCAGCATAATGCTGAGCCAGTGTCCGGTTCACGGCCGCAGAGACACACTTGTTACATGTTATTTTTATTTATTTTTGCTTAATATATGTGTCCTGTGTGTTAGTGAATAAATGTATCTTTCTTTCTTTTCTTTCTTTCTTAAATCTTTTCACCTCACTACAGCAAGGAAAATAAGAAAAAAATAAGTTTAAAAAGTTAAACAAAAATATGTCATAAAATATACCTACAAAAAACAAAAATAAACATTTAACGTTCTACGTCATAGTACTTTTAACGTTCTACGTCATAGTACTTTTAACGTTCTACGTCTACTTTCTTCACATGTGGATAAAAAGCGATTTTCTCAATAGTTAACAAACATACAAAAAGGCCTTTCCGAGCTAGTGAGGTGGAAAGGTATTTAATAAGTTCATATATCACATTACGAGTATGTCCTCTTTTGCAAATGTTTTTAAAACAATAACATGATTGTTAATAACTTTAGTGTGCTATGGGGAATTTCAATTCCCAACGGCTCAGCCAGTTGAGCAGCGTATTTGTGCCGTGTTTCGTAATAAGTATTGCGTGGAGTCATTGGTAACTTACTTGTGTTATGGGGAATTTAAATTTCTGACGGCTCAACCAGTTGAGCAGCGTAGTTGTGCCGTGGGTCAGAGAGGATAGGTACTTACATGAAAATAAATAACAATTCGGCAAATGCAAGACCACGTGGTAATGCATCATCAGAACGTGGCCCGTGTTTACTTTATTGGATCAGTGTAAAATGTAAAAATCATTCACTTTACATTATTCCTCCAACTATCGTCATATCTATTTTATTGTAATTCATTAATTAAAATAGTTTTAAATAATTTTTGGTTTTTTTTTCGAGCCCCCAGCAGCGCAGCGTTTGTATGTCACGAATAAAAAAAACTATACAGGGAGTAGAGAAATAGCAGTGGGACCACGAGAAACAAATCTCCCTCGTGGTCCCACTGGTGGGTAAATCAGTGGAAACACGAGAAAACTGATAACCAGACCTCGGACAGGGTGAGCTGTTTTAAGAGTTTGCATAATATGGACATACCTACGTAGTCATTCAATAATAACGAATTAAATTATTCTATTTAGATCTTTACATAACTAGCAAAACAAATTAATTGTATAGCAAGCCTCTTTAAATGATAAGCATATTATTACATATATCCATATGAAAGTAATATAACTGATATGATATCATACCTCTTTAGATAGACAATAACTCTATTTAACGATGCCATATTTAACATTGAAATATCATGACAAAGTCATTAATGTCATTCTAATGTTCTGTTGTGTTATTTTAATTTGTGAGCAATTTGAGTTTGCTAATAAAAAATAAATAATTAAGAAGAGAGATTATTCCGAATTTGAGTTCTTTATTACAATAACCAATAACAAAGAAAAATTTGAATAAATAAATAATACTTACTCGTTTTGTACATAATGCACTGTCATTTTTGTTTAATTATTATTCATGAATTCTTTTTAATATTTCATCTTGAGGCATATCTATATTAACATCTACACTTGACATTAATGACGTAAAAATGGCTCACTCTGTCCGAGGTCTGCTGATAACTATATAAGATTTTTTAATTATGTAGATATTTAATAGTACCTAGGGTGGTAAAACAAAGAATGTCTCAGATCGCAAGTACTTGACGCCCGAGCCGAAGGCAAGGCCGATAAATATGCGATGTGAGGCTTTCTTTATTACCGCCTGTGGCGAGTTCAAAATTTTACGTCTCACCCTAACCAGGAAGTGTGCGATAATTGCTACTTTATGGCCAGGTATGACGTAAAAAAATACAAAGTGACTCCACCCACTATACCGCTCTAATCCACTGGAGAAATCCATTAATGGATCTGTTTCTAGTTTTTGTTCCACACTAATCCATTATCGCGATGGACTATTTTACATAGCTTTTTTATATTGCGTTCTAATTCATAATCGCGATGGCTCAGCGATTCAACTATTAACTAATTTAATAAAGTAATATAGATATTTTTTTTCGTTACTTAATTAGCTGTTGCGTGGGGCTCCTATTTCTGGGCAGTTTGCCCTTCGAGCATCTGAAGCTACCTAACGAACCTAACATACCCCTACGTAGCGTTATACGCGATCGCAACGCAATTTGAGTTTGAGTTTGTGAATAGAGGATTTTTTAGGTAGGGCAGAATTCGTTCTGGCTACTGGGCCGGTTTTGGCCACTTTCAACTTTAAATTGAGTGTACTAAGATACCGAAAACTGAATGGCCAATCAGTATTAAAGCGGCCACAACTGGGGCATCTGATCTGCCCTATTAATGGATTAGCGTGAAACTAAAAGTAGAAACAGATCCATTGATGGATTAGAGTGGAACCAAAAGTAGAAACAGATCCTTTTATGGATTTCTCCAGTGGATTAGAGTGGAAAAGACCGTCTCCACATCCCCAAAACTGAAATGCTTTAAGGAAAATTTTTACTCTCTTTCTTCGTCGAGGCGCGCGACGCACCTTCGCAAAGAGTTTTGCTAGCCCCCTGTTCGGTGTGTGCTCAAAGCAGACGTCCGGATACACCCTACCGACCCGTGGTCACACAAAGTTGCCACACCGGTTTGACCACGGTATTTTATTAAGATTAATTAGATCACGGGTAATGTTTATTTTAGCCTGACCCTAACCAGCCCGTGGTCAGACCAAGTTGGCACATGAGTAGTTAATTCTCTTTGGTAAAAATATTAAATCTAATGAATTCACAAACATTACCTCATACCTTTCTTTGTGTAAGCGTGGTGTGACTACGGATAAATAATAATATCCGTGATCGCACCAGTAGTGTGGCAACTTGGTCTGACCACGGGGCTCTTGGAAGGTCATGTATTGTACCTACTTACGATCCCTGACACAGTCTGGGGCTTCACGACGGTAATAAGCACTAATTGTCTTATTTGAGCGTTTTTGGTCTAAACCTTTGAGAGCATTCGAATACGCCATGGCTACACGCACTATAATCTCAGAACCGTGTAGGTATATAACCTTTGGCTTTTAAGGATAAATAATAATTTCAAATCTCTCGAAATCTTAATAGGTATTTATACGTTTCAATCGAAAAACAGAGAACTCTTTTATAGTTCTTGGAAATTTCAAGAATATAAATACAAGCTGTAGCGGCTCTAAAAAAAATTAATATTAAAAAAAATATTGAAAATCAACATCCTCTTACCAAACTATTCGATATAAACTATCGATAGAAACTATGCACTACAATGCTCGGATTCCTTGTCATATCAAAGCAATTTCCTTGTGTGTAATGATATGAGAAATACGCTACCAGTTAGTTAAGAATTCCTTGTTTGATATTTAACCACTTATAGTTTTTAACATTGTAGGTACCATCTGCGCGGGTCTTGGCGTCAGTGTGATGTTAGCATTAATTGTCACCACCTTTGCTGCATAGTAGATGTTTGGGTTTAATTTGGAAATTATATTTTATGTGTTGTGGTTAATCAATTAAGTATTTTATTTATACAAAAACTATATATAAACACTATTTGGAATGCAACATTGGTTTTAAATGGTAGTTAAATACTATGAAGGTCTTCCGCCAAAACGTAACTTTGTCTTTGGTTATTTATCAAAATAGTGCGTTTCGTTTATTCCTGCTAATGCAGTTGATATATGTATTTGTAAAAATAATGTGAGTTTATTTATAATCTTGTATTTTTTTTCTAAAATCGTTGCATTAATGACCAAATAAATATTTATTTCAGCAATAACTTTTAAAGACAAACCATTCGTTCAATGGATTTCCTTTGCAATAACATAACGGCGATACCCATTCACCTAGTGATCTGAACGGTCCCTGAACCGTTTTCGAACGTACGTACGGAGTTACGTGGTGCAAATTTTTGACAAGCGTCGGGTCGGCTTAAAAATGACATTTAAATCTACCTAACGTTCGTAAGAAAAGTTACGTGATCGACCCACAGGTGCCGCTTTACGGCCGCCCTGTAAAAGTCTATTAAACAATTGTAACACTATAAAAATGCTGTTTATGTTGACGTCTTTATTACCGCACGGATAAAAATTACACTTTAATGATCTGATAGCGGTAAAAGGGATGTTTATGATTGTGAGTGCCAGGTTGTAATGATGAATAATAATAAAAGATACGCAACGTAAAAATATAAGAAGGTGTGTGGCAATGCAAAAAATGCAATGCAAAAAATGCAAAGGGATATAACTATGTAAAAAAAATAGATATGTGTATGAGATGGCAACCCGGCAAGAGTCATCAAGTAAGAAAAATAATCAACAACATTAATGTAAATAAATCTTCGGGTAGCGATCTAGTGCGCATGTCTGATATAAAATGTGTTGTAAATAAAATAAGTCCTGTATTTGCCAAGTTGGTCAACTTATCAGTTAAACACCATACATTTCCTAATAAACTAAAAGAAGCCATAATTCGTCCTATTTACAAAAAAGGCAACCGTATATCTTTCTCAAACTATAGACCTATCGCGATATTATCTAGCATTGACAAGATTATGGAAAAATTTATAATTGACCAACTTAGTACCTATTTTAATAAACACGATATCTTAAATCCCCGCCAACACGGTTTTCAAAAGGGAAAAAGTACCGCAACTTTGTTGTCGAAGTTTACAGACGAAATTAATACCTTAATGATAAAAAAATTGTGTTAGCTGTATTCTTCGATTTCAAAAAGGCGTTCGATACTTGTGCGGTGTGCTGCAGCACTGCTCAGCACACATGTTCGCGGATGAGCTCTGTGTTATGTGCGCGGGCACGGACCTTGAGGAAATTTTCCGCTTGGTACAGCAAGACATTGACGCGGTGGTTAAATGGTCTCATGATAATGGGATAGTTCTTAACGCTGACAAAACAAAGTTCTTGTTAATTCACTCCCCTCATCTACCATTTAAGAATATCCATCCGCACTTATATGCTCATACCTATCCTTGCTTCCATCAAAATAAGTGCGCCTGTGAACCTATAGAATAAGTTAAATGTATCACTTATCTCGGAATGAAAGTAGTCGAACATTTTTCCTGGTCATATCATGTCAATTTTATTTATGAAAAACTTAGAGTTTTATTAGGTAAATTTATCATTTAAGATTCAGAGTTCCTATCAGCACACTAAGATGTTTGTATATGTCATTGGTAGATTCCATACTGGGTTATGTTCTCGACAGCTTTGGGCTCACAACAAATACCAATATCGGTAAATTAGAAGCCATGCAAATTAGATTTTTAAAACTACTCGTTACCGAAAAAATTAAACACAAATGTAAAGGTAACTATCGTCAACTATTCAAAATCTGTAGAATATTACCGGTAAGCATGAAACATAAGTATCTACTTGCTACTAATAACCATGGCTGTCAGGAACATAACTCAGAGTATTCTTCATTAATACCTATTGACCATACCTATAACACCAAGGCTATGGCGACTGGTAAACTATTCGTTCCTAGGATAAATAATTACTATGGGGACAGAACTCTCAAAAAGCGTATCCCATACCTACTCAATAGTTTGCCCGAAGCCATTAGACGTGAAAAAATTAGGAATAAATTTAAGAGACTGTTAAAAAAGCATTACCTAGATGTACTTATATAAAACGCAGTTATACTACCTACTACTACTGTTACTAATGAATAACTAAATATTTTTGTTAATAAATAAATGCCTTACCTAGAGACTGCCGCTCCCACAGTCAAACTGTCACTACAGTTTTGTGGGGCAATGTTTAATTTTAAGTATGTAAAACACTGTACTTATTAAAATAAAAATAAAAAATACTAAAATAAAATGTGACAGTGCTTTCCAAATTTGCTTCGGCAGAGTGGTGAGCAGTTGAATAAGCACTATCGGTAATAAAATCACATTTTCTTTGGCTCAGTCTTACACATGGAAAACTTCTTACAGACTTCAGACAGAAAAAAACCTAATCCCAATGAACTTTAAGTTTAGATTGGATAATCAAATGGCAGTTCTTAGGATCATCATTTTAGAGAACCCCAATCTCTGTCAGAATTCAACTGAAATAAAAAAATAACAAACATAAAATGCCTCTCATAGAGACCACAAACAACCGACCTTAAAACAAACCTTGTGTGTCTCTCGGGGATAGTGTGTTTTCGAAGAAAAGAGACAATTAAATTTTAATTAATAAAACATTGCACATTATACAATTTTAAAACATATCTATGTTGATTTTGTATAATGCAGCCTGCTAACGATATTTACTCGTATAAACTTCAAATTAAAGGAAAAATTTAAAAATTTAGGCTCCGAGCCGGATTCGAACCGGCGACCACAACATACATGGCCCATCGCTACTAACCAACTGAGTTATTGGAACAATCTGTCTCAGCCCCTAAATCCTTCAATCAGTTCCTTCTTACAATAAGTGTGGCTACATCTACCTAGAAGACACATTATGCTTCTTTAACGGCACCAACGTCTCAAATTATATTGAGAAATCGTCAGTAACGATGCGCCACCCCATACTAAATTCATATCTATGTTGAGTAAAATATCGCGTTAATTCCAAAATAAGTATAAAAAGTATTCGAAACGAGAGATCATTCCAATGAAATTGAGTTAGGTGTTCCCACTTAGCTGGCTCAGTGCCTATTCTCCAAATGAAAGCTATGGTTTAAACTCGTTTTGGCTTCATAGCATGCACAATAAATAACACGCAAAATATAATACTGACAGAATCAGATAATAATATTAGTGTGCGTGTGTCAATTAGTCAAACATAAGTAAATACACATCGTGAACACATCTTTTTCTATTCTTATTTTATTTCATTGTCGTCCAAGTTTTCGTTTATGGTTTTGTTTGAAAACTAATTTCATGGACATTGTTATTAAACCATTTATAAGCAGGTAAGGTACGGTCAAACCGTCCTATTTTACACATACTATTCATAATTTTCGGTGGACAAATTCACGTTACTTAGAGTTTTTAACAGTAGGTACATAATTATGTCGGGTGACAAGCTCAAAACTCACTAAGTAACAAATACCTACTTATATCACAGGTTATGAAGAGCAGTGACAGTTTTAGTAGTGACTTTTGCTTGTCACCCGACGAATATCAGCTGGTTTTCTTCCATAACGTAAATATGACTTCTCTACTACTAAACAAGCTTGTATATCGAGTGCACACAAGAAACAAAACTGAAAGATCTTAACTGTTATTAACGCCTCCTTAAACACTGTAAGGCCTGTGTTTATACAGCACTGGAGGTATATTCGAAACAAACGTTATACCCATTCCAATAACATTTTCGTTTCGTCTCTCCATCTATCACGTCGCTAAAGGCGCGCGGGGGCGAGCGAAACACATTGATATCAAATTAGGATGTGAAACGTAAGTGTGTGATAGCCCTCAGTGCAATTGCGTTGACTTAGAGCGATTGGCCGCGAGCCACAGTGGCAGCCTTTATTTGACCTAACGTTTCTATAATAAGGCCAGAAACTTCGGCCACTGAGTTATTTAGGCCGCGGTCTCAACGGCAGCGGGCAGCGGAGCGACAAGTCCATAGATTGAACTCGATAGAACGTCAGACGGACACGATAAACTTTATAATATCCCGAGCATGCTACCGGAGTGAGCATTGGAAATATTAAACTAATAAAGTTAAAGTATGCCTCGTTAAGCATTAACAGAGACTCTTGAATAAGGGCGTGGATCTTCCGCGCTTGGAGTGTCAGGAATATCTATATTTGTTTATGAAGGCGCCAAGATATCCCCATTCATCATGCTGATGTATGTGCTTAAATAAAACAAACGACTTAGTAATACAATCATTTATTGATTTAGAGAGAATACTCTTTTAGCTTATAACCCTAGGTAATAAACACCACTTATACTACGAGTCGTCTAGGTGACTTTTCTTAATAGTCTTTACTACTTCTTAGTTGTAGCTTTAAATAAAATAAATTGTACATTACCAAAGTGCAGCGGAACGTGGCACTAATAGTTGTCTAAGGTTCTACCAGTTAACACATTGGACTTCCTTAATAGCTGGTATCTGCATGGAGGGTAGTACCCGCCTTCAGTTAGCGCTCCTCTTGGTAATAGTCGCCGTAGTTAGTTAAGCCGCCGTCATTAAGTTCAACCCGTGTCACGTCACGTGCATGATAAAATTATATGCTCTAGCCTTAAAAGTTAGAGATAAAAAAAAAAACCTGTGGACAAGCAGTACACAGAAGGTAAGTATTTGTACGGATGCGACAAATAAAAGTAAAATAAGAGAAAGATAAAGGAAACCTTACCACAGATGTGGTTTTTTTTCTTTGAACAAAGCTTTAGCCAGCCATGTGGTTTTGTGAAATGTGTGAGAAATACAACAGTTGCTAAAAAAAGAAAAAATCACCAATTGGTTAACCAACACAATAAGCGTTATAGCAGATCACACTGAAGGAGACCGAAGAAAGCTCTTACCAGTTACTAGATGTGGAACAATAGGGCTTCAGGCTCTATTTTGAAAAGGGCCAAGCATTGAGGCTAAGTTATCAAATTGGCGATGAACGCTGCAAATAAAATATAACGTGTAAACACACTTAAATACAATGGGAGAACACTTCACAACAGTGAATTTTTACCCGAAGCGAGACGACCCAGGGAATTATTAACTTTTTGGCTCAAGTCATGGCGTATGCCCTGGAGATGCCTTCCCGAGTGATCATGACAAGCCTATTTCGCCAGTCGACGGAAAAAAACTTGAGGTGTATACTTACAGAGAGAACCACAAGAGGTGTCTTTACAGACTTCAAATTAAAACCAATAAAAGCCGAAAGCTGAAACGACGGAATACGGAAACAAATATTGATCTCTAGCTAATTTACAACCAATATTATTAAGTAGGAATTCAAAGAAGCATTATTAACATTATAATGGCGGTGCGTTTTGGAACGCATTCATGTAGACTCCTCTATGACAAACGAGAGTGTTTACGAAGACAGTCGTTGACACCCAATGTGTAGGATGACTAATATATTTAATGGAAAAGAGGAATTGCGAATAACGAATTATTATGTTATCAACTGTTTATGTGTTTAAACCAATGTAGCAATTATATGACTCCATAAGTGGTAAAGTTTGCAAATATGTTTCTTATGAAACAGGGCCGTGCGTGTACGCAGCCTTAACCAGCTATTAAACTTCGTAAACGCAGTTGACGTACGGACCGTCAGAACTGTCAAATCTAGTAAACAGCTTCTAACCGAGTGCTTTATCTCACTAAAGTTATTATTTAATGCAGGATACAAATAGATTTCAGCCTAGGACTAACTCAAAATCTATAGACCCCTATGTGAGCCAGCTTCTCCTAAATGCTTATCGAGTATGGAACGTGAAAGGAATGATAAGAGGTATGACAACACGCAGATGTAAAGGACTTCTACCAAATGTTATGGGAAGACCAAACCTACGGCTTCCCCTGACCTGTAAGTGCTACAGGTTCCATTTTTGCTATTTTGTCTCATCATATGAAACAACTGTATGTAACACTTGCACAATCTGTAATGACTTACTGCATATCCGTTTGGGGTGGTGCTACGAAATCTAAATTCATTGAAGTAGAAAGGGGACAGCTTTGTCTGCTAAAAGTCTTATTTTTTAAGCCACACAGATTCCCCACGGATGAGTTATACTTGATCAGTGACCAGCTGTCCATGAGGAAACTGTATATCCTGCAATCAATAATCAAACTTCACAGGACTCTAAACTTCGACCACACACTACTAACACGTCGACGAAAAAACAACGTTGCCCCCTCTACAATGACCAAGTCTGTGTTTGCAAAAAGGCAATAAAAAGCGCAATCTGCACACGTGTATAATGTAGTCAATGAGAAGATAAATATTTATGTAATGCAATTGCACAAATGTAAGTTAGTTGTCAGTGAATGGCTGAAAACACTGAATTACAATGAGACTGAGTCACTACTGTCTAGATAAAACTCTTAATGTAACACACACACACACACACACACACACACACACACACACACACACACACACGCACGCACGCACGCACGCACGCACGCACGCACGCACGCACGCACGCACGCACGCACGCAAGCACGCACGCACGCACGCACGCACGCACGCACGCACGCACGCACGCACGCACGCACGCACGCACGCACGCACGCACGCACGCACGCACGCACGCACGCACGCACGCACGCACGCACGCACGCACGCACGCACGCGCACGCGCACGCGCACGCGCACGCGCACACGCACACGCACACGCACACGCACACGCACACGCACACGCACACGCACACGCACACGCACACGCACACGCACACGCACACGCACACGCACACGCACACGAACACACACACAAAACTTTGTAAACTAATATTTAAATTAAGTAAATTATTTCATATATTATATAGCAACTTGTACCGATGGAAGAGCGGGACTACCTGACACAAGTATTTATTTACTTACTAGGTAGCCCCAAAGGACCTTTGTAAAAGAACAAAACTTATGAAATAAAAACATTTTTCATTTTCATTTTCATTTTCATATATTTAAGAGCCAGGCTCTTGTCGGTGGAGCAATTTCCATTCGTCTCTATTCTCAGCTTTCTTCTTGACATCTTGATACGACACGCTGTCTACTTTTTCCTTGATTTGGTCCGTAAAAGATCTTCTTGGTCTCCCTCGCTTCCTCATTCCCTCTATCTTCCCTTCTATTATAGTTTTCATGTAATCATCATGTCGTAACAAGTGTCCAAACATCTTGCCTCTTCTGTTCTCTATGGTTTTTAACAACGTCCTTTTTTCTTTCACCCTTTCAAGCACCTCCACGTTCACGCGCACGAAGGGTTCAGTACCATTATCTATAAAACATATTTATTTTATTCTGTTTTTAGTATTTGTTGTTATAGCGGCAACCGAAATACATCATCTGTGAAAATTTCAGCTGGAACTATCACGGTATCAGTGAGATACAGCCTGTTGACAGACAGACAGACAGACAGACGGACAGCGGAGTCTTAGTAATAGGGTCCTCTTTGAGTACGGAACCCTAAAAACATTATTATATGCCTTTATATGTGTAGCTAGCTCTTCCTAAGTTTACAATTCAGGAAACTAGTAAGTTTGGACATTGTAGTTGTTGTAAAAATGTCCAACTGCGAGTTGACGGCAGTTAAACTGCGCCAGCTGGACGCTGCGCTTTCTCAATTTATTGCCGAGCACAGCAGGGTTTTACCTAGCTAAATTAAATTAGGACAATTGTATATACGATTTTAAAAACCACACAAGCCTTGGACGAATTTCACTATTTGGCCGGCCCAATTCGGGATTCAAAACTTGGCATTTTGCAAGTATAGATGGATTCTTTCTAGCGTTATTCCCGGTTGTGCGCCTAAAGGAGCCCGGGGTCCGCTTTGACACTTAATCGCAAGGTTTGACATAGACACTAGTTTAACAAAAGCGACTGCCATCTGACCTTCCAACCTAGAGGGAAAACGAGACCTTATTGGGATTAGACCGGTCTCTTCACGATGTTTTCCTTCACCTAAAAGCTAACGGTAAATATTCCGTATACATAAGTTTCGAAAAACTCATTGGTTTAATTAATTAATAAGTTAGATCTTGATATGTCGTATGGAAAGACCAATCGAAGGAGGTCGGTCGTTGTTGTTCTACGTCCGTAGGAATAACCCTAGAAACCCTACACGTGACCTCCGGGTGGTGCTAACAGAACAACAAACTCGGCAGCTGCACTGTTCCTTCTGAACCTCGCAGCGCACACTGGAACTCTATCAGCGACATTGATACGAATACATACAAATATGTATGTACCAGTGTGTAACCGCCATACGATAAATAAATAATTAATAACCAATGGAAGAAAAAATAGTTGTTTCTACTAACAATTTTTTTTGCGAAACTATACAAAGTCCTAAAAATAACACTACTATAACCCTGTCTATTTAACAGAGTTAGCAAAGCGTTCTTTCTGTTGCACTTTTGTATGAAAAATGAAAGGGACAAGAAACTGCCAGTGGGCGTCAACAATCGCACGTCGATGGCGGGCTCGGCTTACATGCCGCTTGTTGGAATATTCGTAATATTTCTCGTGATTTTTGTTTGTAGTTAGAGACACCTCAAATAATTAACTTATTGATAACATGACATTGTCATGTCATGTTTATTCATCTATAAATCATAATCATCCATGCACAATGCCTTTTTTTCATCACATTTGGCGGGTTTTCCATATTTTAACAAAAAATAGTCCAATAACAAGCCGAGTCACAGAAGAAGCAGAAAACGGGTGTGTAATGATCGGTATAAAAACAAATAATATCATTTCATTGGATATAACCATTTTTATATAATTTAAAAGGGTAGAATGATTCATTGTTTAAAATAAACGTTTGGTATAAATATATAAAGTGTTGTTATACAACTCGATGATTATATCCGATGAGCGATATTGCGAGTAATATTATATCATAAATATTTATAGCCATCGTTACGCACCCGCAGAAAACAGTTCGATAAACAAGCCGAGTCACAGGTTAAAGGATGATTCACGCTAGACCGGGCCGGTTCCGGCCCGGGCCGTAAACTTACCGAGCCGTCGCCGAGCTTATTTTGATACACCTTTGACCACCGGGCCGTTTCCGGGCCGTTTCCGGGCCGACGCCGAGCCGACACCGGGCCGGGACATTGTGCAAACGTTATGTCACCGAGCTCGCACCGGGCCGGGGCCGGGCCGACACCGAGGCTCGGTCGCCGTGCCACGTCCGGGCCGATTCCGAGCGTTGCGTGTCAATCACAGCGAGCAGCGACCGGGCCGTTTCCGTCGTTCTAATGTCAAAGAAAGTCTGTCATTGTCACTGAGTCATTGTCATTGTAATTTATTCCAGCACTGCAACATACTTGCATAAGTTCTCTCATTTATACGATAAAATACGATAAACAAAGCTAAATAAAATGTCGAAGAAGAAGATACTATGTTCTTCAAAACAATTTGGCGTGCATCGACTTTGGCGTTCCCGTGAAGCAAGAGGAGAGTTCAAAATGTTGTGTAAAGATCTTTGACCCAAGATTCTATCCATGAAAAAGTTAATCACTGTTTGGAAAAGAAAATTACTAGGTTCCAGAAACCGATATCCTCCGAACATCGACTAGCTCTTTGTTTAAGGTAAGCAAAATGCAAATTCAATAAAATCTAAGTAGGTATGCGCTATGAGAGTGTGGGTGAGTTGTGTATTACCTGCATTTTTCTCCAGCCCCGCTATTCTGTAACTTGTTTTAAGCTCAACTTCCTCAACGTTCACCCACAAATATATCTTGACGCCGTGATTCGTAGAAACTACGCGTAATCAGAGGTCTGAATGAAGGGTTGAGAACATGCTTGTTATAGGTACTAGTGAAGTCGCAAGTATCCATACGCTACGGTGTCTGTGTTTGTGTACAATCAGGTGGGCAGATCCTATATTTTATGCTGTGCAGCAATGCGTCTATATTTTGTGTAAACATAAATGTGTGCGTTATTGTTACTTGAATGTCTAAATAATATGTATTTATAAGTGTTTGGTAACTGTAAGTAACAACAGTCAATCGCTCGGAGTTGACGCTTGAGGAGAAAAACAAATTAAAATAAATAATGCTACCCAATCATATATATAGGTAATGCTAATAATTATAAATTTAAATCCATTTGTAAATTATAAATTAAGGTAAAATTTATTTGCAGATTCCTGACTACATGGGATTCATTCAAAACACTCTGGCTCAATTTTGAATTGGTCATTCTACCGTTTGTAAAATTGTTAACGAAACTTGTCGAGCAATATTTTGCTTAATAAAAGAGGTGGTGGCCACAGCCAAATGAAGAGACGTGGAGGAAAATTGCAGATGAATTTGAAAGGCTGTGGCGTTTCCCAAATTGCATTGGAGCATTAGATGGCAAGCATTTTTATATCGAAGCACCAGCAAATAGTGGTTCTGTATACTTTAATCACAAAAAATCATTTTCCATAGTTTAATTGGCCTTGGTTGACGCACATTACAAATTTATCTACGTGGATATTGGATCTTAAGGCCGGAATCCGGAATAAGTTTGTTGAAATATTTTATTTTATTTTTAGTATTTGTTGTTATAGCGGCAACAGAAATACATAATCTGTGAAAATTTCAACTCTCTAGCTATCACGGTTCTTGAGATACAGCCTGGTGACGGACAGCGAAGTCTTAGTAATAGGGTCCCGTTTTACTATTTAAGTACGGAACCCTAAAAACAACAAGGCATAACAACGTGTGATGCTAAAAAAGGGGCTAGACTCAGCATAATGTTGCAGTGAGTACTGGGTAAGTGATGATGTACTGAGAAATATGGTTTAACCTCAGAGCATAGAATATTAGAGAGAGCACAAGCCGCCGGTGGCCGCGTCGCAGTTGTTAGCTCAATGGGCATACTCTGCCGCTAGTTCACCGTCCGTTGTTACCGAGTGTGCACGCGTGCTGATCACAAAGAATATTATTTACGTTTCTTCCCAAAATGCCTGATATGATGCGCGTGTATTGTCCAATAAAAGCGTAGGTATACAAGTGTGCGTGCTTTGTCTTGTCAATTAATTGTGCTTTGTGTGGGTAAAACTTGCGACAGGCGTACTCAATACAAATTGGCCGGCATATCCGATCTCCTTATATTAATCTGTGGGTTTAACGCATCTTTATAGAACCGAGTCGAAGTATGTTAGCAGAATGGGAGTAAATATTGCTCTAGCTTAGAAAGTAGTAGGTACTCATATTTTTTTTTTTAATGCTGTTGCCGGTTCAGGCATGTGGCTGTCAAGCGACGGTCGTAGGTTCGAATCCCGGCCCGTACCAATCAGTTTCTCGGAACTTATTACGGAGTATTTACCGTTAGCTTTTCGGTGAAGGAAAACATCGTGAGGAAACCGGTCTTATCCCAATAAGGTCTAGATCTCCCTCTGGTTTGAAAGGTCAGTGGCAGTCACTTTCGTAAAACTAGTGCCTACGCCAAATCTTGGGATTAGATGTCAAAGCGGACCCCGAGCTCCTTTAGGGTTCAACCGGGAATAACGCTAGGATGATGATGAACGCTGTTATGGTCCACTCTCATTTTTGGATTGCAAAGAGAAATTAAATACACTTCAGCGTCAAAATTTGGATCAAGTAATATAATACAGAGGAAAAGTCTGTGAGATTGTGAGGTTGTGGTTGTGCTTTGTAAGTTTGTATGTAGGGGGCAATATCCAGAACCATTTATCCGAGGAAGTTCTCATTTTGTCTTCTTTGGGTTCTGTACGCAAAAGGACCCTTACTGTTACTGGGTTTAATAGTATTGTTTGACGATATGCCGAGAGAGATAGCTTTAGAAATTTTAGTTAGTAGGCATACGGTCTGCCTGATGCGATTCCAGAATCATCACTGACGCGGTGCCGACCCTTTATCGATTTGAGGATTCGTTCCGTTGTTAGCAAGAATCAACCCGGCCATAACACAAGCCGGAAACAACACAGTCTCGGGAGCTCTGGCGACCTTACATGTCACCAGCAACACAACACCGCATACCTACTGAGCAATAGTAGGATAAGATAGGTACTCGTACATAGGTAGGTATAACTGCAAATAATAGGTTTAGCTACTCTTTCCGGAGATAGCGTTATAATTATATATATCTATAGTATGCTGTTATTATAAGACAACAAACTCGGCAGCTGCACTGTTCCTTCTGAACCTCGCAGCGCACACTGGAACTCTATCAGCGACATCAATACGAATACATATATTGACCAGCCAGTGTGAAACCGCCATACGATTAATAATTATAAGACGATTAATTCACTTACGGTTTATTTAAAAGCTTAACTTTTGCAGCATTATCTATTTTTACAGCTTATCGTTATCGCGTAGTCTTGCTTTATGTAAAAGAACTTGCTGTATTGAGTTTGATTAATATTCCACTACGAAAAATAAAACTAAAAGAACCCTGCATTTATTTAATTCACTGAATAAAACTTTACTTAGGATGTTTTATTTCTTGTTACATGTACGAGCAACGTGAGCCGGTCTAGATGATACAATACTGCAGCCACAACAGGCTGATAGCCAAACGAGCTGGTTTTCGATACAGCATCATCACACGTAGCATGATGCCATCACTTCTCTGCCAGCGGGTAGACCCAACTGCTTCACCACATGTAACGGCGGCGGAGAGACGATGGCCCATGGGATGCCATTACTTCTCTGTCAACGGATGGAAATAATTTCTTCACACATGGCACGGCGAAAAGACGATGACCTATCGGATGCCATTATTGCCATGCCATCACTTCTCCGTCAGCAGGCGGCCAATCGCAGCCAATCTACTACTTAATAAGTTTACCTACCTACTATAATTTATTATTCACGTTGTAAATAAAACTATTGGTGTTTTTTTTTATTCCAACGGTAAATTGGATTACTTACAGCTTTCATAATGGCACTTGACTTTGACATCAAGTCATGGCCATAGACAAAACACTTAGCTGTCATCAGGTTTTATCCGGATAAGGTTAGTTGGGCTACGTTACGAGCCGTTAGGTTGGTTACCATTTCCAAGTAATGTTATTCGCTAACCTAGGTTAAGGTTAGTTCACATGCATGTTACTCAGACTAGCAAAAGCGGAAATCGGAAATTTTCTGTCGCTCTGAACGGGTCTATCCCAGAAGTTCCATATTTTCTAGTTCCATATGGAACTATTGGTACATTTGTAAATATCTACAATGACATGTAATATTAATAATATTATAAATAAAAGACTTATGACTTATGACTTATCAAACAAATGATCCCAATAGTTCCATATACTAGGCTTTACACCGTTTTATTTTAGTTTTAAATCAGTTGAGTACCTACCTATCTTCGGAGATGTGCTCTAGGGTGAATCAGTTGTATTTCGATTCTCCAACAATTTATTTGACCATTTTTTTTAAGTATGTCTGTGACTGTACCTACACGATTAACAGCGTTCAAACATTACTATGAACGTAAAAGGCACGCTTATGCATTTGATATTTTAAGAGTTATATGTATAGACAAAGTGTGTACTTTGTTAGCAGAGGTAGACGATTGATATGAAAAAAATTCCATGCATCCCTACCAGTGGAGACAACCCGGTAGGGTTAGGTGGAACAGGGGAATATGAACCATTAGTTCCATATGGTACTTCTGGAAATTTTCCTTCAAAATGAATATCCCGGTAGATCCATATGGAACTGGAAAATATGGAACTTCTGGGATAGACCCCCCTGAAAGCACGGTACGAGTTTGATATAAATGCAGATAAGTGTATAATTTACTAGGGGAAATATATACTTATCTGCATTTAAGGTGTCTTTTTTTTGCCAGTGATGAATGGCGTTTAAAAAATCTGCTCATTCTAGGAAGATGGAAATCTATCCGCACATTCTATCTATCTGACTAATCTTAGGCACGAGTAAATCAAGGCGATATCAGTACGAAAACTGTAATTTACCTAATAATAAGAACGCGTTTTTGTAAATGAGCTAAGCATTAAAAAAAACTAATAGCCGTGTGTTACACATAACACCATGTCAAATCTGTCAGATATTGTGATTTTCCAAGTTTTGCAAAAATAAAAATAAAATTATACTTTGTCCTGTTTTATTTATTATTGTATTTAGTATAACCAGTTAGACAACCAGAAGCTACTTCTGGATATTCAGTTTGATAACGGAACAACAAATTAAGTTCTAAGGCTGAGCGCAAACGTTCGGGTTCCACGTACGGTTTCCTACCACGCAGAAATCATACGCGGATACCGAACGTTTGTGCCCAGCCTAAATCCTAACTTATATTATACATGCGAAAGCTCTGGAGACTAGTCACTCATAATTAAATAATATCATGGATCAGTCCTAATCTGACTGGTTTTTGTTAAATACAATGTAAATATATCTATTTTAATTACCTATTAGAACAATCAGACGTTATATTTTCTCTTCATAAGATGCCTCATACAAAAATATCTAACAATGTACAATAGCCCTTAAAATTCGGTCAGTGTATCGTTGTAATAAACCTTTACATGTGCTAAACTATTTTTTATGAGGTCAACATCACATAATGTAAACCGACAAAATGCAAGGTTAGATGGACTACCATATTTCACATATTCATATATGACAGCTAACAGCCTTCGTATTTTTGATGTATATGTCCGTGCCGGGCCCGAGCCAAGACCGGGCATTGGGGTGTTGTTATAGTTTCCGGGCCGTTTCCGGGCCGTTTCCGGGCCGGGCTGGGACCGAGCTGCTTCCGAGCCTCGGTTGGCGGTAGAACGGCCGTCAAACGGTGGTGTTACAGTTGAGCGACCGGGCCGTGCCGACACCGAGCCGCTTCCGAGCCTCGGCCGTGGCCCGGCCGGGCTTGGGTATGACGTCAGCCGCGCAAAAACGCCGCGTTTTTCTTAGAAAACGGCCCGGGCCGGAGACGGCCCGTTTTAGCGTGAATCATCCTTAAATAGGAAACAGTCTAATAAACGAGCCTGGTAAAAAATTGTAACCAAAGATAAGCACTTGAAAGCGTCCGCACCGGACGAGCAACAGATGTTGACTAAATTTTGACAGGCATGTAAACCTACCTTGTGCCTGTGCATCGTCCTTATCGCTGACCAATTACGTGCATTCTCTGTTTTCTAGTACTAACTCTGTTAAATAGACAAGGTATAGGTAACTACTTAATACAGATTAAGGGCGTTGCCCAATTTATTATTTAAGAATATTTTTATACTTGCTGTTACTAACCTAATTTAGTATTAAGTCACATGTTACTAACACACTATGGATCATTAGGTCTAAAATAAAGTGTTTTTTTTTTAATTTAATATGCCCTTTATACAACAAGTACCGAAGTTTTGTATGAACTTCCCGGCAATTCTGGTTTGACAGACACATGGCGCAACCCAGGTCACCACGGCCCTGACATAGCCGACAATTTCAGAATGTAGGTATATCAAAATTTATCGTTCCACAATAATGCCACTGTGAAATTCATAACATGTTCTTGTGCTCGGAAATTAAGACGGAACCCCGAGTTGCGAACTTGCCGGAGTCGGCCCGTGGTTAGTTCTTGATACACGGTTTCACACTCGAGCAAATGTATAACTAGAGGTCTATTTGACACGAAGTATTGATATTTTGGTTATACCTCTAGCTTTCCTAAGGCCTTAAGGCATCCTCCACTTCAATGGAATTTATTAATATATTGATTTAAAACTACCAGATTTTCCTTGGCTTTTAAATCAAATTTAAGTTTGATATTTTCAATGGCATTTTTTTAGGTGTTGTGGGCGGCTACAATTTCTCGGAATTGCGACCCAGCAGGGTGATCGCGTAACTTTTTTAACAGTCTTTAGGAAAGACATACTGTCATTTTTACTGGTTAAACATTGGTTGTCTATAAAGTTGGTTTACGGACGATAATTTTACGTGATAACGTCATAAGAAAACATTGTGCTGCGATACAAACTTTGGACCCCTATTTCACCCCCTCGGAGGGTGTATTTAATAAAATCCATTCTTAGTGCACCTTAAACGGAACCTATGTGTCAAATTTGGAATCTCTAGAACCAGCGGTTTCGGCTGTGCGTTGATATTTCGTGCGCGCAGCCTGCGTTCGGAACGGGGCAATGAGTCACACTTTTTCATGCATGATGCAGCCGGCGTTCATCGATTCATAAGACGTTATCAATTACCCTGAAGGAGTGGCATACGACACTGTGTTTTGACTTCTGATGATAGTGATGATATAGCCAAAATCACGAAATTTGATGTCCACTTCAAATTCATACCTTCTTTGAGCTTTAAAAAGTGTTTTAAATATGATCGCTATTCACAAAAGTGCGTCACAAGCTGGCATTAATATAAGTTATACTGCGCTTCTTATCTATACCTCGGCAATGAAGTGTTTACAGATATACGAACACCGAAATACAACGCGGAAACTTTCACATTCTCAACTATCTGCGTACCGATCTTCGTATCTCCTGTTACTCACAAGTCTCACAACGTACCCCTCAGGCGGGGAGGTTAACCAAACAAAAGTCTGTCGCCCGATTACGTAGTTGTTACGCAACTAAGAGTCAAGATATATTAGATGTGAGGGGCAACGCGAGTATGGTAAGATTACGAAAGGGTTGCTGGCCGATTGGCCGGTCGCTATAGGCCCTCTGTTTCGCCGAATTGCTTCCTCACTGGCCTTATGGACCCGATAACGGTGTTTTCGGCCATTCGGCGGAGAATTAGCTCCCGCCTGATTACTGAACTGCCCCTTATTTATTTGTTTCGCCGCTAATTTTATGGACGCGACAATGGGGGTTGCTATGTATTGCGGTTGGGAAGATAAAAGGAGCCGTAAATTACAAGTGTATGTCATCCGACCGTGGTTAAATACTTTTTCTCAAACATGCAATGGAATATGTATTGACATTCCGTTCTTTATAATATTAGGCGTTCTTTATTATAATATTCAAAGTACCACGTTTTGGGCGCAGCGAGACGAGAGATCCGTAATGGAATGTCATACAAAATTGGAGGCCTAGGTTTGCAAAGCGACCTTCTTTTGTTTCAATATCAATTTGTGAGACAACGTCACGGTATTCAGCAAATAAAAAAAGTTTGGAGTTTTTTTTAGGGTTCCGTACTCAAAGAGTAAAACGGGACCCTATTACTAAGACTTCGCTGTCCGTCCGTCCGTCCGTCCGTCCTTCCGTCTGTCTGTCACCAGGCTGTATCTCAAGAACTGTGATAGCTAGAGAGATGAAATTTTCCCAGATTGTGTTTCTGTTGCCGCTATAACAACAAATATTAAAAACAAAATAAAATATCCCATACAACAAACGTGATTTTTTTGCCGTTTTTATAGAAAATGGTACGGAACCCTTCTAACCCCGGAGTCTAACTCGCACTTGGCCGGTTTTTAGGGTTCCGTAGCCAAATGGCAAAAAACGGAACCCTTATAGATTCGTCATGTCTGTCTGTCTGCCTGTCTGTCCGTCCGTATGTCACAGCCACATTATTATTATATCGTATGGCTTTTATACAGTTGAAATTAATACTAACAATGAGTACAAGTTTAAAAGATTACAATTTAATATCTAAGTTGAGTAGCCAGTCCCTTGCTGCAGGGGTCACATTTTTCTGAAACTATAAGCCACATTTTTCTGAAACTATAAGAGCTATACTGTTGAAACTTGGTAAGTAGAAGTATTCTGTAAACCGCATTAAGATTTTCACACAAAAATAGAAAAAAAAACAATACATTTTTGGGGTTCCCCATACTTAGAACTGAAACTCAAAAAATTTTTTTTTATCAAACCCATACGTGTGGGTTATCTATGAATAGGTCTTTAAAAATGACATTGAGGTTGGAGACATTGGAGAACTGAATAGTTTGTGCGAGAGACACTTCCAAAGTGGTAAAATGTGTGTCCCCCTGTAACTTCTAAAATAAGAGAATGATAATACAAAAAAAAATATATGATGTATTACCATGCAAACTTTCACCGAAAATTGGTTTGAACGAGATCTAGTAAGTAGTTTTTTTTTAATACGCCATAAATCGTAAACCGCAATTTATTTAACGGAACCCTTCATGTGCGAGTCCGACTGGCACTTGGCCGCTTTTTTTTTAATTTCATTGCACGTTTGAGGAAGCGCTTGAACGCTTTGTATGTACAGACATACCTTGGCGTGTAAAAGGTTTGCCAGGCTCGTATCCATCCTGCTTGCCCGTCAATCCCTAATTTTCTGGCCTCTGCAGTACTGAACTATTTAATACAAAAATTTTAGTATTATTGGAACAAAAATTAAAAACAATGTAAAAATGTTTGACGCTCCTCAAATTGCATCGTATTCCTAAAGGACCTTTTAGACAATTAAATCAATCTTTTTTACGGAAATGTGTGTCCTGCTCGAGCCAGGAAGCAAGAGCGAGACAATCGTAGCCCACATGTCTTAACACATTCACGGCCACGCTAATCTCGTAGCGCTACGCCGTAGTCCGTAGCAGGTTAAACCTCGTATGTAGCGGAAAGCGCTCGTAGCGCTTTGACGCATATGTGTCGTCATGGGCCCTGAATGGGTTAAATGGCTCTTAATCATTAAGTTCGTCTTATATCTTTTGCTGTATTATCATGTTGTAAAAATGGGAATCTAAATTTGTAGCCAATTAAAAAGCGAGTATTTACGCAAAAAACAAAATACAATAATGTATTCCAAGATAGCCTAAAGCGCCTTTTGTCTAGACTAAACTGTCAGATTTGGAATTCGCTCTCCTGTGAAATAACCCAATAATAAGCTCAAAGAGAATCATATATCCATCAAAGAGGATCAGATTTAATATTACTTATCACAACGTAAATAATAAACACATATTTTCCATATTGACGTATTTTCTGGGCAGCCTAGATTTATTCCTCGAGCTAGAAATATAATATGTATCAAATAGGAGTTAAATATATAGTTACAAAATGTCTAAAACAATAGTTAGTTCAGAATCTACGAGTAGAGATAAACCGATAATGTGAGTAAATTTTCATTGACGGCTTTTATTATTTTTGTACTCGACGATTAAAATATGTGTATTAAGATTTCATAGAGAATACTGCAACGTCACTCTTTTCATAGTTGTAGTCCATGTTACTGTCGAAACAATCGAAATAACTACTTTTCGATACGCTCCAGACAACTAAAATAAATTCGACCAATCACGTGGCTGCTTTACTGAACTGTAATGAATTGGACCAATAGAATCGCTTTGATGTCGTACGCTCGTTGATGTCTTTTAAGATATCAACAAGCGTACGAGCGATGAGCTGCACTTCGTTTCAACAGTATCGAGTTTGTTTAATTAGTTCAGTTGACTCGTAGAAAATTAATTTTAATGAACTCGTACAAAAAGTATTGTTCACAATAGTGTTATAATCAAGCTTTTTAATCTCGTACCGTGTTTAGGCCACTCAGCAAGCTTCGTGGCCTAAACACGGTACTCGACTAAAAAGCTCTCTATTATAACACGATTGTGAAAAATACTATTAAAATCCCTGCATAGGTAAAACGCACGAGCATTATGGGCAGAGGTGTATATTCAATTCAATTCAATAGTTTTATTTCAGACTATGTGATCCATATACTGTTAGTAACAAAATAAACTTAAAACTATGTTAGCAATTATTATAATACATAAAAAAAAAGAACTGTAGTACTACTTGACATAAGTCAAAGTAGTTCTGTAGGTCGATCACGTAACGCATTGTACGAGCGTCGGGTAGGTCTAAATGTCACTTTTTATATGGAAAATTGACAGTTAAATCGTACCGACGCGCGTTCGGAATGTTACGTGATTACCCCTCGGACCCGCTCGATCCAGTGCCACATTATGTTGCAATTAAATCTACCAGCCAATACCTTCAGAATGCCGTTTTGACTTTCCCTGACGCGACCCATCAGCGACGTGGTTTTGTTTCGCATTATGGCGTGAAAATCGTCCGTGCGCGTCTCAGCAAACATTTCCGACGCACTGCACCACTTTGTATATGAACAGGCGTAAGCGCTGCCTTACTCGCCTGACAAGCCGCATCTCGCGGCACTGTTTACATGCCACGAAATGGTCTACCACTTATGAACCTTATTGTACAAAATAATGCAGTCGAAAGTTGGTAGACCACTTTCTTGGTCTACTATACAATACATGTAGTACCATCGGCAAAAGCCAGAGTCGACCAGATTCAAAACAGAATCGCTTGCATTTGCTATACGGCTGGAACCAAAATGCGCCTTTAAGGTGGTTGACTCTGGCTTTGGCCAAAGCCAGAGTCGACCAGATTCAAAACAGAATCGCTTGCATTTGCTATACGGCTGGAACCAAAATGCGCCTTTAAGGTGGTTGACTCTGGCTTTGGCCAAAGCCAGAGTCGACCAGATTCAAAACAGAATCGCTTGCATTTGCTATACGGCTGGAACCAAAATGCGCCTTTAAGGTGGTTGACTCGAGTCGACCAGATTCAAAACAGAATCGCTTGCATTTGCTATACGGCTGGAACCAAAATGCGCCTTTAAGGTGGTTGACTTTGGCTTTGGCCAAAGCCAGAGTCGACCAGATTCAAAACAGAATCGCTTGCATTTGCTATACGGCTGGAACCAAAATGCGCCTTTAAGGTGGTCGACTTTGGCTTTGGCCGATAGTATATAAACACGGCCTACGTATATACGAAAAACAAAAATTTGAATTCCAGAAAGAACAAGGTGCAATTATTTATTCCTTCATTATTAGCCACCAATGCTAGCATAGCTGAAGTGTTTGTACGAGAACGCCACTATGTCAGTCCGACTTCAGGATCAAAGCTCGAAGCGGGGTGTCAGACAAGGGGATGTTATTTCCCCAAAACTGTTCAGCGCTGCACTGGAAGACGTTTTCAAGACTCTGGACTGGAGAACGTTAGGCATCAACATCAATGGCGAGTACATCACTCAACTTCGGTTTGCTGATGATATAGTAGTCTTGGCTGAGACTATGTAGGACTTGTGGCTGAGACTATGTAGGACTTGAGTACTATGCTCGATGACCTCAGTAAAGCTTCCGAGCGAGTTGGTCTAAGGATGAACTTGGATAAGACGAAGATCATGTCAAACGTCCATGTAGTACCAACTCCCATTTAAATCGGACACTTTAAGCTCGAAGTTGTAGACGATTATGAATACCTAGGACAGACTGTCCAATTAGGTAGATCCAACTTTGAGAAAGAGGTCAATCGTCGAATCCGACTCGGCTGGGCAGCATTCGGGAAGCTAGGGCACATATTTTCGTCCAATATTCCTCAGTGTCTCAAGACGAGAGTCTTTGACCAGTGTGTGTTACCAGTGATGACATATGGCACGGAAACGTGGTCGCTTACTATGGGCCTCATAAGAAAGCTCAAAGTCACTCAAAGGGCAATGGAGAGGGCTATGCTGGGAGTTTCTCTGCGCGATCGCATCAGAAATGAGGCTATCCGCAGCAGAACCAAGGTAACCTATATAGCCCTCCGAATTGCTAAACATAAGTGGCAGTGGGTGGGGCACATTGCACGTAGAACCAATGGCCGTTGGAGCGGAAAGGTTCTCGAGTGGCGACTACGTACCGGAAGGTGCGGCGTGGGTAGGTCCCCCACAAGGTGGACTGATGACCTGGTAAAGGTCCCGGGAGTCCGCTGGATGCGGGTGGCGCAGGACCGGCCATTGTGGCATTCTTTGGGGGAGGCCTATGTCCAGCAGTGGACGTCTTTCGGCTGATATGATGAATGCTAGCATGACATATCACGCAAATCCAATTCTGAACCTTATTTCGAATAGAGCCTTTGTGATATTATAAAAGTCTAAACTACACAGCTCCGAAGAAACTATAACACTTTAAACTCCCGCTTTGTATACATATGAAACTTGCAAATCAACAGAATAAAAAGGGACAAGGGACAGCGCTGAGTGACCGGTAAACAAAACAACCAACTACCTAGTGTATAATATTGTGTACGACAGGCTTTGAAATAAATCCGGTAAAGTGTAAGTCGCCCTTAGATTATTCTTGATACGTTCGTTTTGTTCCTTATCAAGTATGATTTTAACCCCCGACAGAAAAAGAGGGGTGTTATAAGTTTGACGTGTCTGTGTGTTTGTGTGTCTGTCTGTCTGTGTGTGTGTGTGTGTGTGTGTGTGTGTGTGTATGTCTGTGGCATCGTAGCTCCTAAACGAATGGACCGATTTGAATTCGGTTTTATTTACTTTAATAACAAAGTTTTAACCAACTTCAAATCAGTAGCCAAATTGCTACAAGTTTGCCTATAAACTTTGAAGAGTTCCCTTGATTTCTCCAGGATCCCATCATCAGAACTTGATTTTGTCGACAACGGGACCAATCTGGAAGTATATGCTTTCAAACAAAGAAAGAATTTTTCAAATCGGTTCATAAATAACGGAGTATTATCGCGTAACAAACACACAAAAAAATATTAATTAAGATGCCTACCTAGACATTCTCTTGACATTTTCACATATTATGTACCTATTGCTCTGTTGACGTTTTTCTTGAAATCAGTAGTTAATTAAGAAACCTTGACATTTTCACATCTGCACTTCTGTTGACATTTTTATAATTATTAAATATGAATTAAAGTAGCACTGTTTTAGATAAATAATCTGAATGTACCTATATTATATTGTATTGTATTGTATGGAATGGAATGTTCTGAAATAAAGATTTTTTTTTTTTATTTTATAAAAAAAAAAACACAGACGAATTGAGAACCTCCTCATTTTTTGAAGTCGGTTAAAAAGCATAGTTACGACAGTGTTACATCAAACAGCATAACGTCAATAATATTTAATTTAATTTTTAACAGACTATCTGCCTGTGAAAATATTTAGCTAGAACTATCCGCCTTATTGCAGGAGATGAGGTTTTCAAGTCGGCTTTACAAGTCGGCTCCCGATGTTTAGTACTGAACCCCAAAAATCAAAAACATAAAACTATCTCTCAAATATCCGACAACTTATATTACTACCGGGAATAGACACCGCATGAGTCCCTGATATGTCACCGACAGTGATAACGCAAGGAACTTGCCACTTCAGGACAAAGTTAAAATGGCGGCTAGTGTTGTGAGGTATAGCCGCCAAGGGAAATCTTTTATCGAGTTACTTCATTATCCGGGACTCGCGGGACCCGGGATTGAAAGGCCCGGGAATGGACAGCCGACCAAAATGTATTTTTTACGAGTGCCTTTTCGAAATAATTGGTTTGATGTAGTTCATCGAGCCCAAGTGGTAGCTGATTTTTAGTGCGTCTTTGATGTGATGCAGAGGGAAGTATATTTGATGTTCATTTCACAATTGCTCTTTTACTACATGCACTCAACAAAATGCCCCCTGAAAAAGATATAAAACGAACAAGGTACAAGTTGGATTTATTATTGCGTTCAATCTGATATCCTGGAATTCTCTGACATGGATGAAACTCGCTGTGGAATGTTTAGGAAATATAAATAATACAGTTGGTTAAAATTATGTGTAAAATTCATAAAATTTTAAATCAATATATATACTTGATGAGATGGTTTTCACGCCATTTTGCGTAAACGTGCGGCGCGGCATCCCTGATGCGACGCGTGCGCGCCAGCTCCAACAGCCTCCTACGCGTTGTGGCCGGCAGGCTGGATTGCCCGTTCCAGCACCACTGGATGCAACTGCATGTGAATGGGATGCGGGCAATCTAGGCTGCGCAAGTTTTAGTACTAAGTTAATATTTTAGTTATCATTGTAATTTGTGTCCACTAACATTAGTTTAATAATAAGTGTTTTTATTGCTACTAACGACAAATATGGATGTACATGTCCGAAATAAATTTTTGAATTGAATATACTTACCACAGTAGGTTGTTAATTTTCTCCGTAAAAAGGATACCTACATATATGTTAGATTTTGGACAGATGACCATTTGGAATATATAGGTACTCGGACAAACGATAATTTGGAAGTGCGGTAGCAAATAAGAGTAATATTTATCCAATAATAAATCAGGTTCAGAGAAAGCGGTTGGTGCTTGCCTTTTTTCCCTTGAGGGTAACCTAACATTAATACCTAGTGTTCACTTACTGTTTGACGCATATAGGTTCCGAGAAATTCTGTGCGCGTTGCAGGTTCCGGGGCTTTATGGAGAATTCTCTAGAGACAGGTGCTCGCTAAGCTAGAAAGGCCGCGCCAAGTTGTCAAAATTACAACTATGACAGGTTTATGTGTAGTAGAATTTTAGAAAACACATTATTTTAATAAAGGGAAGTTTACACGTGATTTCCGGATCGCTTTGTAGTAATTTTGAACCTTGTTTACAAATCTATTTAAAAAACAACTGGAATTATTGACTTCTAAAAAAATGTAATCTTGTAATATTAACACAGTAAGTATTGTGGGTCAGGATAGCCTTGCACACAAAACTGGCTGAAACATAAAAATTACTGAGGTGGCAGCGGATGAATAACCAAGTAGGTTTTTCCTAACAAAACACTGATATAAATGTCTACTTAAAGGCGTTTGAATTATTTATAAGTACATATTAAGAAGATTTAGGCAAAAAAAAATAACTAATAATTTGATATTCCTATAAACTAGAGATACTTAGATATTCCTGGATACCTTTTCTTTACTGGCCTAATCTATTGTATCTCGTTTCATAGTCTTCAACGCGTATCCGGAAAACAACGTCCTTTTTTAGAAGGCAGTTAACTAAATTCTAATGTCACCTTCAAAGTTTCTTCCGATTTTTTAGTGCCTTTTAGTTGTAAACGTTAAACGAGATTTGGCTCGACAGTCGTAGAAAGCCATTCAGAGCTTTTCTGATTGCTTTAGGTCTTACTGAGGTTTCGTATTCTAAAATGGCTGTATTAGGAGGTAAATCCTGGCTTGAGTTTTTAGTAAAATTTTCAAGTTCTCTTATAACACGATTTGACATGTTTTATCTCATACTTACATTAAGGGTAAGCCCCGAGACGTTTAGTTTAGTTTAGTTTAGTTTTATTAATCTCATTATACAAGGTTCACATAATACATTTCAGATCATATTACTTGTCGTACAGTGAACGTTGCTACAAAATAAAATTAATAATATGGTTGCATACGTGCAAGTAGCAGAATATAAAATAATGTAAGTGTGAGATAAAACATGTCAAATCGTGTTATAAGAGAACTTGAAAATTTTACTAAAAACTCAAGCCAGGATTTACCTCATAATAAGAATAAGAACAATTTATTTACCAAAAATTAAATCAACATATTTTTTGGATACAGTGACTGTTAATCAAAATTAAACATTATATTCGCCTAGAGAAGAGAACGAGGGCGCGAAACACTTTGGGGTGCGTCGATGCGAAGAAATGTCCTAGTTATAGCGGTTCCAACCTTTTATATATTATATACCTACACTTTCTGTATATTTATAGTTTTAAAATTATGAACATTGTTTTTACATTACTTGTAAATAAACAGCTTGTTTTTATAAGTAATTTTCCAGTGTGTGTTGAAATAAATAAATATTTGCGGACAATATTACACAAATCGACCTAGTCCCAAACTAAGCAAAGCTTGTACTATGGGTACTAGACGAAGAAAAACATACTTATATAGATAAATAAATACTTAAATACATAATAGAAAACATCCATGACTCAGGAACAAATATTCGTGCTCATCACACAAATAAATGCCCTTACCGGGATTCGAACCCAGGACCTCTTGCTTCGTAGGCAGGTTTACTACCAACTAGGCTAAAGTGGTCGTCAAAACAAACTCTAATCTTCATCACTAGTGTTCCAAATATACTTAATTACCACTTTTCGGGAAAAAAAACTGGGATATAATATACCTACGTCCGTTACAAAATGATCGTCCTCATCAAAATATTTGCCGGCTATACCCTCTTTGTCTTCACTGATCGAGTTATTAATTAAACCAGTGTAATTAAGTTTTTCTCAAAGGACCGGCCTCCTTTGACGCGAGCAGTTAATTACATAACTTGTTTTAATAATAAATATTTCCTGTTTCGGGGATAGATTTGAGTTTGTTATTTGAGGTGAGCAGTTTTTTTATTTAAACTTTATTGAGACAAATATCGAGCGTAGCACTTCCTGCGTTCCTGTCTTCGGTACACAGTACGCTGCCTCTCACAGGCAAGATTTTAACACCCTCACTAGGTGATTGTGAGATAGCGTGCTTGTCCCAGGCCAGGGATGCCTAGAAGGTTGCTTGTCCTAACAAAGACGTTCCCTCTAACCCCAACCTCCAGAAACTCTGGGACGAACCTATTTGCCGGAGAGTGCATGAGCACCTACTGGAGACATGTCCATCACCTCTGGAAAGAGCCCGCCTGCGAGAGACTGCCTCTCGGCCAATGGCATACCCTACAGCCAATTTCGGGAACCTCCTTGACCCACATAGTTTCCGCCTTTCAGTAGGCCTGAGACTTTGAGCCAACCTCGTCGAGCCCCACCTTTGCCTCTGTGTTGCAACCTTAGACCGCCTAGGTCATCACGGCCTCGCCTGCTCCAGAAGCGCCGGTTGCCTGTCCCGCCATGCCTGCCTCAACAACATCATCTGTCGGGCTCTGGCCAGCGTCAGCGTGCCAGCCACACTGGAACCGAATGGCCTGGCGCGTGACGACTGTAAGAGGCCCGACGGACTCACCCTCGTGCCGTGGCAACGGGGATGGCCATTAATCTGGGACGCTACATGCGTCGACACCCTAGCGCCGTCCCACCTCGGCACGACGTCGTTGAAGGCGGGCAGTGCGACCGCTGCTGCTGAAGCTGCAAAGCGCCACAAATGCGCATCCTTAGGTGACAGCTTCGTATTTGCGGCGTTCGCCGTGGAGAAACTTGTTAAAACTGTTCCACAAAATTTGTAAAATGCTCATCCACACCACTGGTGACCATAGGGCTGGCTCGTTCCTCGCTCAACGCATTGGCATTGCCATTCAGCGAGGTAACGCAGCCAGCCTTATGGGCACCCTACCAAGTGGTAATGATTTAGGAGATATATGTCAATATAGTGTAGGCCCCATAGGTAAAGTTAGTTTTAGTCATTTTCCCCCTCGAGGGTGCTCGCCTTGTCGGGGCGGGGGGGGGGGCTTAGTAACCGTGGACTACTCACCCACTTGAACTTGGCGGGGCCGTTCCGCTGAAACGGCATTGGTGGGACCGCAGAGGAAGAGGAATGCCGGTATTACGGTGCGCCGTTTTCCCTATCCTCTGCGGCCGAGACGTGGTCAGTGGCAGAACCGCAGACCTGATCCGCCACCGGGTGTTGGATTTCCCGCACCCATGATCTCCTCGTAGTGGACTCAGGGGGGTCCGCTACTGAACAGGTGGAGATCGAGGAGGAAGTTGCGCCAAAACATCTGGCGTGCCTCACGTGGAGGGCCCCCGGGCATCCGCGAAGGAGCAGCTCGTGGGCGGCTGCCGCCGGCGGGGTCGCGGATGTGAGCGCAAGCCACCAGGCGGCGAGGCAGCAAGTGGGGGCGTTTTTAGTGGGTACACTGTGGGTCTCATTAGCCCATACGGGAGTCCCACATAACCACTCGGGTCACCCCCTGCACCCGGGTGGTATGCGTAATGCATTTCCCCCCCTAAACAAAAAAAAAAGTTTTTGTCATTTTAGTTCATAGTTCCATGTACATATTTGTCAGTAGGTACATTATATATGTGAATTTAATAAATAAACTTTATTGCACACATATAAAAATAAAAGTATAATTGACGGAATTAATGCCTTCAGGCATTCTCTACCAGTCAACTATTGGGCTAAACAGAAACTTTAGTGGTGCAGGATACTAGAACTAGAAGATCCTAGAACAGAATACTGAGACTCGAATTGAAACACAAATCAATTAAGTACATTAATATACATACATACGTAACATAATGCATACAATATAAACTTACATACATACTTAAATACATAATCATAAGTTCTCGTATAAAGATATCATGAGGATCATCAATCTTAAGTAAATAGTTGAAAAAAGATGCTAACGCAATCTGCGTTTAAAGGAGAATTTGCTCTGAGCTTGCCTGACGGTAACAGGGAGATCAGTCCACAGACGAATTGCCTGAACAGCGAAGGAATTTGAGAGGAAACCAGGACGGTGAAACAGGACAGACGGCTTAAGACTCCTGAGGGGTAATCACGTAATGCATTGTACGAACGTCGGGTAGGTCTAAATGTCACTTTTTATATGGAAAATTGACAGTTAAATCGTACCGACGCGCGTTCGGAACGTTACGTGATTACCCCTCTGGAGGTACGCAGCTCGCAACCAGGACGGAGCGTAGGAAATTGAAATTTAGATTTAAGATATTCCGGTGCAGCTGGATCAAATAGGATGGTATAAAGTGTGGACAGAACCCTGAAGGAATTGCGCTCGCGAATGGGAAGCCACCAGTATAGCATTGTTTATTTTTTCAGATTATTTTTTCGGCAGATAGCCAGTCGGTTTTTCACCTGTAATTTAATACAATATTCTATAGGTATACTAAAAAGTTGAGTTTGAAAATATTTGCACGGACAAAGTTATCAAACAATGTGAACATGACTTTATTTTGAAGGGCTTTTGGTTCCTCAGATTTTTAATACAACCTTTGGAATCATATATTTATGATTATGAACTTGACTAGTACAAGTTTTATATTTTCATAAGAATACTTCTATTACTATTAGGCTGTGGTCCCTGGCAGGTTAGAAGTTAACACTGACAACACCAGTCATTTGAATACTTTTTTTAAACTAATAGTAAATAAAAAATTCACTTACTGAATTGAAAAACCCCTTGTTGTGTAACGCACTGGTTTTATAAAGATGCATTACACCAAATCCTTATCATATCAAATTATAGGATCTCCGTACATTTTTTACATTTGCTGACCGACCAAAGATCTAACGGGTCTCTATAAAAACGGATTTTTTTTATTACTTACAATTCTCTACACGCTCCTTTAAAAATACCGAAGATTTCAATGTAACCCAGCGCGTAGTCGTAAACCGGCGCGCGGGACGCTACGGCCGCCCGGGGAAATATGGATCCGCAACACTTGCCCAATTAACTAATGATTGTAAGCGTAATCACATTAACCATTGATCTGATACGTCCTTTCATATTCTGGGTAGTGATAGTTCGATATGCGTATTGAAAGCAAAGAAAACGGGTCCACTGTGCTTAGAAATGCTATCCTATAAGTACTGTGGGACGATTGGTAGTCGTAACATCATTAAAATAAAACTTCAGTTACAAAACCACCACAAATTTGTAATGGAGTGCAATTCATTATTTAGCGAATTATTTATCAGACTTCAACAATATTATTTTTCAACAGAGGTATTTCTGTTTAATGAGCGAGACGAAAACAAGTATATTCATTAACACAGCAATTACGAAAAAAAAACATGTCTCATTTTTGTAGCTAAATTCATTAAAAAGGTCCACAGACCAAAAAAGTCTTGCCACAGACAAGATAACGAGTGTCCCATTTCAAATGGGAATTCAAGAATCGAACGGCACAGAAATGGCCGATCGGTCCTCCCGGCCGGATAGAATTGCCAAACTTCCATAATTAAATGAATTTTGCCTTTGTTTCTCATTGTTTATTTTTATCTAGAACAATGTTCATTAGTATCAATATTCTGTTATTTGACCGCGGGGATTTAGGCCCGATGTTTTGTTATTTGTTTACTCCATTGTTAATTTGGAATGAATTCTCTTTATGAACGTGAAATCTGTTTGCCGTATGAATCGAAACCCATTAAATCGACACTTTACAAATATTTGGTTTTGATGAACTGAATTAAATGAATGAAAAATCTGTTTAACATTCATTCATCTCGTTATGTTGATGAAATTTAATGGCAGTTTACGTTTTCAGTTAAATAGGTATGTATTTTTGTCTTGAACTCAAGAGTCTTGTTATGCTTCACCATCATCATCCCACTGTTGGGCATAGGCCTCCTCTCATGAATGAGGGAACGAACTGTTTATACTTACTTAGGTATTATTGTTCGGGTCTTAATCATATGAAATTCTCTTATACTTGATACTATCTAAAACATTTATTAGGTTGTGGCCCGTAAAAGTATAAAACAAGGAACCAAACACACCCAATATATCACTCGTCGAACTTTCAGTCAATACCTAGTAGTTTATTATTCCCTGGTACTCGACGCATCCGCGAATACGGAATAAATTCCCCATTCCCAACTAAGCGCGATTTATTATTCTCAAAGTCTACACTTCAGGCGTTCTGGAAACATGAGTTATGCTGTACTGTTTAAGAAAATGAAATATTTTTAAACTTTCCCCTCGGTTCAAATAAATTTATGAAATGCTATTTTCGACGCTCCACGAGGATTACCTCTTTTATTTTCATTTGGATGGTAAATTCTTGTGGTGTTTGGCGTCCTGTGATCCGAAATGATAAAATACCGTCTGCCAACTTGCCCGTGTTTTATATTTTAATTTCTCTGCAACTGGCAATTTGGATACGGAATGTGCATGTATTTCATGAATTTATTGAAACAAAAATACTTAATTTACTTTCTTAACAAACTATGTATTTCCTGGTTGAGTTACAAGTATTTAAATGTAAGTACATATACTAAATATTTCCGAATTCATTCAAACCAAACAAATTTCAATAAATTTATTCGAATATACCTATTACTACGAGTAAAAGTAATATATATTTTCTAAGTTTTAATTTGTGAATATAGGTAACTCAGGGGTTGTTGTTAGATTTAAAACGACATATTCATTTATGTCAAGTGTTCAACGCAAATATCTCACCTGAATAACTTTTTGACGAAATCTGGCAATAGCGCAAGTAGAAATAGAGGAACGTAATAAATCACCGTAACATATTTATTAGTAGGTAAGTACGATTCGTACGTGAATAACTGAAGATTGACTTCCGAGATGATTATATTAGCAAGTTAGACCATAGTTTGAACTCAGCTGGAACCCACTTAAGCATTAGTTTGAGCGCCGGCCCCCGTGATCTAATGCGGAAGCATTCATCAATCTTAGTAACTACGAGTACTGGGGCCCAAGGGTCTGTTACACGAAATGTATCACGGAAAATTAATTCCTTGGCATTTATAACATAAATTGATTTATTTCTTACATTCTAATTGTTTCTACAGAAAGAGTGTGTGCAAAGAGTACTTACACACTTCCCGAATTACTTAATTCAAGACCTATGAAAGCTAGAATGTACTCTTCAATTTAAATAGTATAATCTATTTAACAAGTGGGAAGTAACAATCAAATATTAAGCATTGAAAATTAAATCTAAATAAATAAAATTAATCTAGCCTAAAAAGTGTTTAAGTCGGGGACGAAGAGTCCTTCATATGTACCTCCATTATATCTGAACGGCACGGTTATTAAACATGTTAAATGTGATATCTGGGTCACATTGCAACCGATAATTTGCGCGACGACGCTGATATTGAACGGGAACGTAGGGCGCTGGCGATAAGGGCGAATATGATAGCCCATAGGTTCAGAGGTTGTACAGCGCAGGTTAAGGTAACACTTTTTAGAGTGTACTGTACATCTCTTTGTACTTGCAGCCTGTGGGCTGACTATTCGAAGAAAGCGATCAGCGCCCTACGGGTCCTATATAATAACGCCTTCAGGATGCTGTTGCGTCTGCCGCGCGCCTGCACGGCTATCACGAGACGGCCGCGACATACTCTCGAGCTCTCTCGCTTTATACGTCTCTTTTTAAGTGGTCTAATAAGAGAGAGATGGATAGTGTGAGAGAGTTCGAGAGTATGTCGCGGCCGTCTTGTGATAGCCGTGCTGCAGCGCGTCAGGCATGTTCGCGGACGCCCATGTAGACGGCTTCCACTGACGCCACAGTGAGGAGGCGCGCCGCCGCGACGCGCCGCAGAGTGCGCGACAGTTAAGTACGAGCAGCATCCTGCACGGCTATCACAAGACGGCCGCGACATACTCTCGAGCTCTCTCGCACTATCCGTCTCTTTCTAAGTGGTCTAATAAGAGAGAGACGGATAGTGCGAGAGAGCTCGAGAGTATGTCGCGGCCGTCTTGTGATAGCCGTGCTGAGAGTGATAGCGGACAGGCTAGTCAGTCGCTATAGTCAGCACTGGGCAAGCCTGCACCGCTCGTTAGCTACGTTCGAAGTATAAATAATGTAACCTAACATATTTGTATAATTAAGTTTACCTACCTATACTTCGATTTTTTTAGCATTAGAAAGACCTTTACAGAAGTAAGTGTAAGGTTTTTTATAGAACACGTTTTACGATACCTGCCGTAAATGCGGCGGAATAAGTGGAAAACTATGAAAACATTTTTTAAAGCATTTTGCATTATTATTAGACGATAGCAAAATGTGTAATTTGCATTTACTTAAAAGGATTATTTAATAATATAGCATTAATATGTTATTTGTGTTATTTTTAATGTATCGCAAAAAAATTGCATGATAAAAAACCCAGAGAAGCAGAGGTTTCAAACAAACGGAACGTTTTAAACGCATAAATTGCGACTAAATTGAAGAGATCGTGTCCCACATCAATAAGAGTTTAGCGTTTTGACATTTGCATTCGGTCGGATAAAATGTCCGCCATTACATTGTTCATCTTTGTTTTTAAAAGTCACTCTCATCTCGTATGTCATGCGAATGCAGGTGCGATACTTTGTCATTATCCCAGAATCTTGTTGTTTTGAGTTTTTTAAGTTTCATTGTTTTCCGTTAAAGTTATTTGTTATTGTTGTTGTTATTGTTATTATCTTTCGTTGATAGTGCGGTTCACCGCCGATGGATATATCCGAAGCCGGCCCGAGTGGTACACAATAATTTAATATTTTATTATTAACTTCTGAAGAAACAGGTTTACGACACCTGCTTCTTTGTTTATCGAATTTCTAATGCTAAAAAAATCGAAGTATAAATAGCTCAAGAAAATTAACTGAAAATTTGGCAAAATTAATGAAGAACTTTTATCTATCAGGATATAGAGCAAAGTTAAATTTTATCTACTCTCCCCTCCCCTCGGGGGCGAGCTTCACCCCCCCGCGACCTTCAAAGTGTCCCGGAGCGCGGTATTTTCCATTTTAAAAGATAACCGTACACGATAAATAAAAAGTGTGAAACACGAAATAATCCTTGATAAATTTACTATAAACCTTACATACCAAAGCGATATCACTTACAGTTTCAGCTCAATCTGCCACCAAAGACGAACGTTTTTAATAATTTTTATGTTTTTTCAGCTGCCACCTAACTTAAATCCTTATAATAATGTAAAAACCGGCCAAATGCGAGTTGGACTCGCGCACGAAGGGTTCCGTACCATTATCCATACAAATAAGTAGCAAAAAAATCACGTTTGTTGTATGGCCCCCTTAAAAAAAATTTTTTTTTAGTATTTGTTGTTATAGCGGAAACGGAAATACATAATCTATGAAAATTTGAGATACAGCCTGGTGACACACAGACGGACGGCCGGACGGACGGACGGACAGCGAAGTCTTATAGTAATAGGGTCCCGTTTTACTCTTTGAGTACGGAACCCTATAAAAATGTAGTCTAATTGCCGTAAAAAGGTGTAAGTACCTATCTGTAAATGTGCCAAGCATGGCCCTAGATTGTTAGCAGTATAACCAATTATTTGTCACATAACTTCCCTATCCGTAGTCGTTCCTTCATGAGTTTCATGACTGAAGATCGCGATCATCATATTTTTGGATAGTGCGACTTGCTTCCACCGACTTTAATTAGTGGCAATTTGTACCGCATCGTAGAACTTGCTGGTCTTCTCCTTAATCGATGTAGTTGGTCTACCTTGTCAGCGATCGACGCCGTGCTCGTTTGCCTTCCAAATCATCAACAAATCGACTACCTACTAAATCTCCTAATCTACTTAGGTACTTTTAAGTTAAGTTTCCTTAAAAACACAAAAAAACATCTTCTGTATACAAAATTCGTATAGTGTGATGAACAATGAGATAGTATCATAGACACGGGTTTCACATCAATCAGTTTATTTGCCCAATGAAGCGTCACATCTTGTCACAAATATGGACGACTTCAGAAACTCGAATAATTGGCTGTCATACAATAAATACGGCCAATATCGCTCCGCGTAATAGGACATCTGAATGCATGGTAAACTGATCCGTTATTCCATAAATTTCCCTAACAGAGTGAGCCTGTCTTGTCAATGCAATACAACGGATAGTATAAACAGCATATATAAAATGTTCTGGCAGTCGGCACAGCCGAATAACAAGTAAGGGTCGAATGTTATTGGGGTAAAAACAGCGAATTTAGAGTCTTGTGTGTTTACCACGAGTATATAAATGCTTTGGCACCATGTTGCCTCAAACCAGATGAATAATATGGAAACTGTGTTTAAGCACAGGCCTCGGTCTTTTTGGGCTGTTACTGCACACGGTCTTGTTTGGGCCATTATTTAGACTTAAGAAGTGATATAAGGTAACGTCCGAGTGCTCGGAGCTGTACTAGTAGGTATAGCGTCCCTTGATTGCGAAAACCGCTTAAGCTCCGTTTTAGACAAAACTGAGATATTAATACTGTTAGATTACTGCTTTCCCAGACTAACTCAGACCCCGGTCAGCAGTATAGTAACGAAGTACCGGTGTTTCTAATGTTACATATTTGACCAAAATCAGGTAAGAGTTTTGATGTAGGTTACTATCACAAAATATAATGTAATTAAACCACGCAAAATTAAAAATTAGTGATAAAACCTCACGTGCCAAAACATTGTACACGTATTTTCTAATTATAAGTGCTTTTAATTCCTAAATTTCAAAATTCTTCCAAGCAAAACCTACTAACTGCATCGTGATTTTTAAATAAACTCAAATACTCAAGAATCTGCAATTGTTTGAAGACTTTATTCAGGTCAAACGGTTATAAATTTACATCAAAAAGTATTATAAATCGAAAATTCCGATCTAGACATAGACATAGAAGACATAGAAAAACTTTATTCAACATCACATTTTATGCAAAAGGGACAGTGTACAAATTAGACTTAGGAATAGACAAACACACTCAAACAATATCGTACGAGGCATTTACATTTTGTGATGCCAAAAAGGGGCTAGACTCAGCATACTGTTACAGTGAGTACCTACTGTGTGTAGGTAACACTGCAACGCTGATTTTCAGTCAGACCCTTACATATAATAAGTTTTAATTCTAATTAATATTGTCGGAAGGGAATGAATATCATATTGGAATGTGAGTAATGTTGTGTATATTTTAAATTATGTAATGACTGTGGTTTGGTTGTACTTGTATAAATATGTATTTTAAGTAAGCAAGTATATAAAAAACATGAAATAAAATAATAAACAATTTGAAATGACACGTATATAGTAAGCATCAAAGATACGAGGCCAAGACTCGACCGCCCAAGGGTAGAGTTTTTTGTATCTGGAGGAGGTGTCGTTTTAATTTAAATTTAAAACTGCTCAGACAATCTAATGCTATTATTTTAGGAGATACAAAAAAAGTGTCTTCAGGAAAATCCGCTTAACTGCAGCACTTTTTACGGTAAACAAAAAGTAAATTTAGTCAAAAAGTCTTAATAAAAGATAAACTGTTCATATAAAAACACGAAAATGCTTAAGCTGTTATTGGCCCCTCAGAGAAATTTTAACATGCAAATCTTTAAATGCCTTTTTCTCGAAACTACATGTCATGCAGTTAAGCGGTTTTCGCAGCCAAGGGACGATTATGGCATGGGCACTTTATGTCAAAGCAATATGGGTTAAATTCGAACTAAGAGGATTTTTCTCCATTCGAATTTAAGCCATGTCACTTTGACATAGAGTGCCCATGCCATATACTAGTACAGCGTCCAGCACTCGGACGTTTACCTTACTTGATGTAGAAATTTTGATGGTAAATAAACTTATAAACCCCCTGTTTTCAATTATATTCTTTTTCGGTAAAAACATTGTAACGAGGCTCATTTGTTTATGTTTTAGTTTGCAAGATGCATACCAAATGTCTGTTTGCACGTGTTTACAGAATGTAAAGCGATATGGGTATGATCACAAATAAGCACGCAGTGTTTCTAATGATAAGCAAACACCTTGTATAAATAAACTCTTGCAACTGCAGGAGTCACTACAAGTGCGTTGCCAACTCTTAATTGATTTCACGATTCGATGTGTCGACATTTAAGCATCTCAGACTGAATAGACTACTGAATAATTTACTTTACTTTTATTTTTGTATGTATATATATCAAAACAAAGAGATCTCCAGGAGAATTCAGCTGGTTTGGGCGGCTTTCAACAAGTTAGATGACATCCTCAAATCCGTTGACGTTCCACAATGCCTGAAGACTCGTCTCTATAATCAGTGTGTCCTGCCCACAATGACGTATGGTGCTGAGACATGGACGCTCACAAAGGAGACTGTGCATAAAGTACGGGTAGCACAGAGAGCCATGGAGCGCGCCATGCTCGGCATTAAGCTACAAGACCGAGTGAGGAATATTGAATAAGCTGTTGTTACCTATAATTAGATAAACACTAACCGAGAATATTACCTAGGCTACAGACTAACTAATATGATGTATTTTCTGTTGGGTGTCCTAAACAAATAAATGTAGGATGGGCCAAAAAAAATTGTACTTTTGAAACTTTGATGAAAATAAAACCATGAAAGTTAATTTCATGATCATTAAATTTTTGTGACTACCATCTTATGCAATTTATTTTTTGAAAATAACATCTTTGAAATTACCCCCATCTCGTAGCTCCTGCAAACTAATACGCAGATTTTGGGAAACTCGCTGACACATGCTGCGAGAGATCTCGGCTATCTCATCGCGAATGTTTTGCTTGAGTTTGGATATTGTCTTGGGTTTTTTTAACTTAAAACTCGACTTTATAAATACCCTTGAACGAAAAAATCGGCGGTAGTGAGATCCGGGCTTGTTCCTTAATAGGCGGCGAACTGTTCCATACAAATTGTTGCTTTTATAAAACTGCTTTACACAAAAAGCTCGTTATTGATCAGTAAAACGCTTCCTTGCAAATAAAACTGCATAAAGTAATGTAAAATTTCCCTCCACTCAAAAACTATATAATTTATTATAATACAAGATATCCAGTGTTGCCATTTACAAAAATGTATGACCCACCCTGTATGACTAAACCATTTATCGCCTCCGCTTCCGCGCTCTCTTCCGCTACACTCCTAAAGTCCTATCCCCAGAGCAAGAGTGAAATGTAGCGTAAAAAGAAAGCCTGGAGTGGTCCAATGTCGATGCTTATTTATGAGTCAGCGGATTATTATGACTCGCCAATTTTCCGGCATATAAAACCTGTTACTGCCGACTCCGGGGCTGCTTTGCATTCTAACTTTTATTGCGACTTGGGTTGATTACGTTGTCGAGAGCATTGAATGAAGAAAGGAAACCATTTTTTAGGATATTGCAATAATCAATAATAAAATTAAGCGTTTTTCAAAAAAAGTGTACAAACTTTTTTTTTTCAAAATTCGTTTTTTTGGTAATTCTTACTCAGAATCTTTGATACTATCAATCCTCATACAAGAAAAAAAGAGTCCTAAATATTCCATTTCAGATCGTCACATTATTGTATGCAGTCTTTTTTTATTTATATGGTCGTGACGCACTGGAAGAAAAACCTTACATAGTAAAATCTGGGACACTTTTTTTCTTGTATGAGGATCCATAGTAATAACGATTCTGAGTAAGATAAACAAAAAAAGCGGCCAAGTGCGAGTCGGACTCGCACATGAAGGGTTCCGTGAAATAAATTGCGGTTTACGATTTATGACGTATTAAAAAAAAACTACTTATTAGATCTCGTTCAAACCAATTTTTGGTGGAAGTTTACATGGTGATGTACATCATATTTTTTTTTAGTTTTATCATTCTCTTATTTTAGAAGTTACAGGGGGGGGGACACATTTTACCACTTTGGAAGTGTCTCTCGCGCAAACTATTCAGTTTAGAAAAAAATGATGTTAAAAATCTCAATATCATTTTTGAAGACCTATCCATAGATACCCCCACCCCACACGTATGGGTTTGATGAAAAAAAATTTTTTGAGTTTCATTTCTGAGTATGGGGACCCCTAAAACTTAATGTTTTTTTTCGATTTTTGTGTGAAAATCTTAATGCGGTTCACAGAATACATCTACTTACCAAGTTTCAACAGTATAGCTCTTATAGTTTCGGAAAAAAGTGGCTGTGACATACGGACGGACAGACAGACAGACGGACATGACGAATCTATAAGGGTTCCGTTTTTTGCCATTTGGCTACGGAACCCTAAACAACGAATCCTGAAAAAAAAAAGTTTTGTACACATTTTTTTAAAAACGCCCATTTACAATATCTGTTTCTATGAATGCAAATTGCAGTTCGTATGAATCGAGTTTTTTTTTGATTAGATAGATAGGTAGATAAAACTATTATTTGTTTGCTACAATCACGCAGAAACAACATCGTACAAAAACAAAATTATATTCAAATATTCGATACACAATATGGAACAGAATAGACATAATAACAAAAAACTTGAACATAGAATTGCTATGTGCGTTCAGCAAAACAAAACTGTTCTTAGCTCAGTTATACGCTTCGCTCTTTCGAGAGAAGCACGGATATTCTGCCTGAATCCGAGACACGTAACGTAAGTTCAGTAACACAATATACAAAAAAAATACTAAATAAAAACTGTACTGAAAAAAAAATGATAGCGTTCTTCCACTCATGTCAGGCGAATTTCAATCTAATGACGGTTCGTCGTGCCACCTTGTAACTAGGTGAGTAACATCAATATCATGAAATAAAATACTTAATACAAAAGGTAACAAAATAAATAATAATTATGATAATATACATGTGCTCTCTATGGTGTCCCGCAAGTAACTAATTACCTATTTATTAGCATAAAAACTAAATTCTAAAATCCGCAACTAAATAACCGTAAGGGTATTCCTGATTATATTCGGGAATCGGGATTATATCATCAATAGGTACAAAAGTAACGCACTTACAGCTGTCTCTACCAGTCCAGGAACTTGGGTTTTTAATGGGTTATCTCTTGAATAGGTATTTAATAGTAATTTATTTCATGATATCGCTTTATTTAATGAGATGAATGAGGCAGATACACGAATTAATACTTAATCATTAAGGCTTATTCATCTTGAAAAATTTGAATGAACGGGTACTACGAGCAATAAGAGGAACTGAATTATATAACTAAATAATATACTTGCTTACTTAACATACATATTTATATACAAGTACAACCAAACCACAGTCATTACATAATTTAAAATATACACAACATTACTCTCATTCCAATAACATATTCATTCCGTTCCGACAATATTAATTAGAATTAAAACTTATTATATGTAAGGGTCTGACTGAAAATCAGCGTTGCAGTGTAGGTACTCAGTAGGTACTCACTGCAACAGTATGCTGAGTCTAGCCCCTTTTTGGCATCACAAAATGTAAATGCCTCGTACGATATTGTTTGAGTGTGTTTGTCTATTCCTAAGTCTAATTTGTACACTGTTCCTTTTGTATAAAATGTGATGTTGAATAAAGTTTTTCTATGTCTATGTCTATGAATTGACAAGTCTATAAAAGTACTTGATCATAAACCTGATTAAATAAGTTATTTCAAATAAGTATAAGTAACTTGTTGAATATGACGCAGACAAAGTCGCGGGCATAAGCTTGTAATAATTATAATGTTCCATTCGTTTCCCCAAATTTAAAAGATTTGTTGAAATTAATTGTCATGCACAGTATATGCCGTTTGCTTACTTTTCCCGTAAATAGAACATCGTCAAAGGCAAATTGTCGCAAAAAAAACATTGTGTTTGTAGCAATTTACATTCGCGATATCAACGGTAATTTTCCGAACTTCACATCTTGTTTACTCGCTTATGTAAAGTAAACCCTATGCTTTACATGTCAAGGTTGTTTTAAGAAATAAACGATGCACTAGACATGAGGATGTGGAATTGAGGGGTTGGTATGCCGGACGCCAGGACGGCTACACACAACACACAGATTGAACCAAGGGGGGGGGGATGAAAAACCTCGTAAATACATGTATCTTTGAGGCTGTTGTGATTCCTAACGAGGTACGTGACATTTTCCGGTTAGGTTTTAGAAGTGAAAAACATGCCGAGAAAAAACGCTCCGAGTTTTGTGGAATAGGAGTAGGTACGAGTAGTAAAGGATTGCTCTATTTCATCGACAAAAGTATCGACTCAGAGTTTTCATCTCATAATAAACTTTTTCCTCTGAAACTCGTGATTTTTCCAAAGGCTATCATATAGACGCGAATATTATTAGGTTTGGTTTGTTTATACAATCATATAAAGATAACTGAAACGGAGAAAAAGAGTTTCTACGAGAGGAATATTATGTGCAAATAAACATATTCTACAGAATTACACGGGTAATTTATGAAGAATCTACAGAAACATACTGACGATAAACTATTTGTAGTGTTGATTCATGAACCCCAAAAGATAAAGGCAGTTATTGTGCCATTTATCTGTAGGTACTTTACGTAATTTTGTACCAAATAAACTCTTTCTAACTTTCTTGTTGCATAATATATACTTGGTGATCGCCCAAGCCCGTAGTTTCTAGGCCAGTACTTTATTTCGTAATAAACGCATAACTCCAGTTATCTGATGACCATGTTTTACTTTGATTCGCGATTACTGTCGCGGACCAGATTTACCCGTATAATTCCAGAGTAAAAGACTTGTTTTTTGCTACATTTTTATGGTTTGTTAGGGGGAGATTGCCCTGAGTTATGCTTTATTGTTTGGAGTTATTATTTCAAATATAGTGGTGAAGTGTTCTAGCTGGTTGGTAGCAGTGCATCAATAACTTAAATGTATATAATGTATGAACGGCCTCCGTAGCCCAGTGGGTAGTGACTCTGCCTACGAAGCTGGAGGTCCCGGGTTCGAATCCCGGTCAGGGCATTTATTTGTGAGTTTATCACGAATATTTGTTCCTGAGTTATGGATATTATGTATGTATATAAGTATCTATATGTATTTATCTATTATATATATCATCGCCTAGTACCCACAACACAAGCCTTACTGAGCTTACCGTGGGCCTAGGTTGATTTGTGTAAGATTGTCCCATAATATTTATTTATTTATTTATTTATTTATTTATTTATTTATATATGTAACGCGGCCATTAAAAGATTTCTGAAGGTTAAAAATACTTGTTAATATCACCGTTTTAATGCTCATTTCAAAGTAACGCAATTTCAGACAATCGTAAAGCAACAGCAAAATTCGTCAAGTCCAAATATCATTTTAATACATCAAGTTAAATAGAAATCATTGTTAATGGACCCCTTTAAAAACTTCGTGACGTACAGTAGTTTTTGCGGCTATTCATAAAACACGCTCAGAAAGATCTATACAGATCTACACAGTCGTTATTCTCTTGACAATTTTCAGCACTTCGTCTACATAACTACAATACAATACAAATACTCATTATTGCACACCTCAAAACATGAATCAGTCTACAGGACATAAAAAAATAAAAATAGAGGTTAACAATAGGCGGTAAATACTTCTGCAGCTGACTGTACCTAATTCTACTTCACTTCAACAACTGTCCCGGTGCTCTAGTCTAGATATCAATTTAGTTTAACATTTCGCACATAATTATATCAGTGCATATGTGGCCGCCCTTTCCAACACGTTAGGTACGCCGCGCCTGGAAGCAAGCGTGCGCCACACTTCTATATCATATTTCTGTGCTAAATGTTAAATCAAACTGACCTCCTGGTCGGCGGCACATTTGATTACGTCTGGGTCGCACAACGTGGTTAGCCTTCCCTCCTGTTTACATACCCGATTAAGACTTGCTTATGAGATTTAAATAACCAACTTAATGTCACAATTGCTACAAGTGGCAGTGGCTTGTCTAAGTAATTAAAATTAGGGCTTTATCACCATTGCGTTTTGTGCACGGGCGGTGGCGACGCGAAGACCACGTTAACGAATGTGTCTGTTATAATTTATTTATTGGAAGTATTTGTTTGCAGTAGGCGTCATAATAAATTTGCTTTGCGTTTTCATACATTTCTACTTCCGCACATCTAAATATAACACATTTGCTAAGCGTATTGACCTAAGAAGAAGCAGTGTCCTAGAGGCAAAAATTTAAATCCAATCTCTATTGTTATCTTGGAACTACGAGCAATCATAACATACAATATCATAACAAACACTCACATACATTACATACACTACACATACAAATACATCACCACAGACAAGCACCCTTATATAATTAATTAATTGCTAGTTTACTTTTTGCTTTGTCTTGTTTTCATGCTAAGCCGCATGGACAGTTAATCTGTATTTGTCTTGGTCTCCACGGGACAGGCCTAGCCTAGTGTGGGACCAGTTAAGTTATGTTTCTGAGTGTCTGTACAGTGAGTAGGCAGCACTACCACTAATAGTAAATCAGCATAGAAATATAGGGATTCACCCACACATGCACAATTGATTGTCAAATGATTGACAAGGATGCTTGCATAGACAATACCGCAAGTGGGAACGAGATACAATGTCAACGCTGCCAGTGAAGGCCAGTGTCGCCACCTACGAAGAGTTTTGCGTAATGTTCCCTATTGGCGTAAATCCACCAAATCTAGAGAATTGTTGTTTTTTTACTCGATTTTATATGGACCGTCTTCTAAGCACTTTACGGTCCATGTACCTAGTATTTTTTTTTCGGAGAAATTACGAGTATTATTTGAAATATCTGACCCTGGTAATTATTATTTATCTTAGACAAGAAATAGTTGATTGACCCATTTACATATTATGACTTATTGACTTCATCAATTAAAGTTACATATAACTATGTAATAGGTAATAAAAATAGAAAACCAACCACGCCGATGCATGGAGCATTATCTAGGATTTGTATGACTGTACATACATCATGTATTATAGTTTTGATTAAGTGCCATGCTTCACCGGGACGATAAAACTGGGGCCATATTTGTATCATTTTGCCGTATGATTAGGCGTGTCATCTCGAGAACGCGTATCCTAAGTATGGACTTTGGGCATAGCCATATTATTTGAATAGCTTCGTTCTCTTAAAAAAATGTCGCCCGATTACTCAACAACATTTTGCACTAATTTGTGTTTATTTAATAATAAAAGCAAGAAGATTTAAAAAAAACGACCATTACCTTGGTGGGAACTGGAATTATTTAGGAGGATGCATATGAACCTGAAGTTTCGACATGCAAGCGGAAAATACAAAAACTTCACTGGCCTACTGATTCAAATATATACTAAGTAAACTTGTTGCTTTGACAACTTCGCACTGATCTGATCGGTGCTCGGATCGGTATACGTACAGATTTGTCAAGAGCGTATCTGTATCTCCTTTGATGATCGGGGAAAAACTGCCTCGAGGTGGACCGGCATATCACTCATCAAACCGTAACTGCGTATTATGATACAGTATCTTCTTGATACGAATATCCGATCGCGAGTGTGTGGTGTACATATTTAATAAACGCGGAGCAACATGGATCGCGGGCGATCAGATACGGCCCATGCAGCGCGTAGCACGATCGCGATCTTTTTGCATCCACCCTTACCATCATAATATGCGTCGGTTCTACGCGGAGGAGAAACGATACGGCATAAAAGGATATAGACGTGGACAACGCTTAAGGTGACATCCTATACAAATAGTGTGGTAGCCAAGCGTCACGTCGCTAAGTGAGTTAACTTCCATACATTTCTATATGATTTGTTTGGATACGGTAGCCAGGGACGTCGCGATGGCGTTCCGGTGAGGCACGGCACTTACTCCGTATAAAATAAGTTAATTTGAGGTTCACGTCATGTGAAGGGTCTGCGATGAGCGAGTTTGCCTAACAAGTTTAGGTCATGTTTGAGCAGACGACCGTTTGTTCATAGCAAAATGTTAGGAAAGCATTAAAATTTTGCTGTTTCTTTAGTTGAATTAAGATAAAAAAGACATGACTTCTTAAAAACTCAAAAAAATTACTTCGTTTCTACCCTTGGAAAAAGTTATCTAATAAAAGGAGTGAGTACGTTTTGAAAGACTCGGAAACGCGCATATGAATATAACACACCTTGCTTTGATAGCGTTCACAGTGACGATAAAGTGACGTCGGAGAAGTCCTAACCAAACTCAAATGGAGTTGGGCAGGACATATTGCCAGACAGCGTCACGGTAGGTGGATTAAAACGTTAACGAATTGATGGTGACTTACAGGAAAAAGAAGTGTTGGTCGTCCACCAGCTCGATGGGTTGACGATGCCAAAAAGACCGTGGCTCATTTTTGGATGAGACTAGCACGGGACCGGGATAAGTGGCGTATTCGAAGAGAGGCTTATACTAGCAGTGGGCGATTACAGACTGATCATAATGATGATGATGAACATTAAAGGCTGCTGTACTCTGTCAGGTACTTCTTTAGTTATGCCGCCCCAAATAAGCGAAATATTTAAGAACAAGATGACAATCACTTTTCCCCATTTCTGCACTAGTACGCTTGTGCTAGTGCTGGTGCAATATGCGTAAATTAAGGATGCAATTTAAAAGTAGGTACCACCGTACCACCTTCCATAGTCACATGCCTATCCAAGAAGACTCACCAATGTAACTTCGACCCAATGTGTAACTCCTTAAGAAGCAATCGAGTCGTAGAACAATCTCATTGTTTCCCGACTGCGACCCCTGGCGGAGGGCCAAGCTGTATTGATCACTGATAGTTTTACCAACTTGGCCGATAAATCTGCCGCGCAAGATTTTGATAGCGGGTAAGTGTTGAGCTGGGACGTATGTTGTTTTGGCTGCAAGGCGGTTACAACAGAGGGGATTGCGTAACTTTGCAAACGGGCATTTGTACTCAACTGTCATTTTCCTATACAATAATTTACTTTAAAAACAAAGTTTAAACCGACTTGCAATCAGTAGCCAAATTGCTTCAAGTTTGCCTATAAAATTTGAAGAGTTACTTTATTACCTTACCCTCGATTTCTCCAGGATCCCATCATCGGAACTGGATTTTGGTGATAACGGGACCAATCTGGAAGTATATGCTTTCAAACTAAGAAAGTTTTTTTTTTAAATCGGTTCATAAATTACCTACTGACCGAGTTATCGCGTAACAAACACACAAAAAAAACAGTCAAATTGAGAACCTCCTCTTTTTTTAAAGTCGGTCAGAAAAAAGCATTTCGCAATCCTGGGCACACGTACCGGGAGATGTATAGTGTGTCCGGAACCTATAATACAGAGATGTATAGTCACCAATGTCAGGCTACGGTCATAATACTCAATACCACACAAGAATCAGTTCATACGTTTGGGTGCTGTGACACCACAAAGAGACACATATTTATAACAACTGCTGGTCGATTACGTAACGCTTTGTCTCTGCGCCCGGGGAGATCAAAATGTAATTTTTTGTACGGGAAAATTATAGTTGAGTAAATTGTCCTAACGTACTTACGTTCAAAAATTTACCCCTGTGGTATGCGTCGGGCGTTTAGAAATACACGTTAAGAGGAAAGACTACTGGCCATTTTTCCATACAAACGTTCTCGACTGTTTCCTCCGAGGTTTTTGACCGTAGATTTATGATTTTTTGAAATAATATTATTATCATCAATATCTGTGTCGGTACGTTTTGTTTTTTTTTAATATTCTTATTTTCATAAGTGCTAGGTTACTTTAAAGAAAGCTTAAAACGGCCCAATTACATAGTCGCAAACATACGCCTAGTACACAAATCTGTTAACAATAAGCGCAAAAATCAAAACAGCCTGACATTTAAAATTTCCTTTCAATTCATTTACCAAAATTTGGTTACGATTGATAAAGTTTCGGAGGAGGAAACAGTCGAGAACAAAACCTCGATTATTATGATTTTTACTTGGGACTTTTAGTCGGAGCTGCAGTGGTCCTTATCACACTATTTTTTGGGGCGGTAACGATCTGGTAAATACGTACACAGACGAAAAAGTGATAGGCAATCGTCGACACTAAAGGTCGATGAAGGAGTGGTGTGAAAAGTTATCGATAAATCTAAAGTCATCGATATCTTCTTTTTATATGGCCTTTTGTGAGAAGTATACGAGGGAAATTCACTTCTTATTGATAGCAGGTACCTAAGTCAAAATCAAGTTTTATTTCGAATATCATAATGCCGTAAAATAGATACCCTGACATATAGTTCATCTGCTGAGCAAATACCCAACAAAGGCAATACTTTGTTAATAAATGTGTATTAGGTACTTAACTGTGAATTAACCCGTAAAAATTGTAAGACAATAGATAGGGGAAAGTGACTAATAGAAGGACAACTTAGCGACTTTTGTTATATGATACCATATTTTATGTTCGTGACTTGAACGTGACTATTTGAATATAATTACTTTGCTTAAAAACTCTTATATTTTTACAGGCTTTTATTGTTTAGTTTTACCTGTCCCGTTGTCTGTCTGTAATCAAATCTTGCAAGTTTAATTTGACCCACTTCCCGGTAACCGATTGGGCTGAAATTTTGAGTATAAGTATAGTTTGGATGATAATTCAATATTATGGTACCATCGAGCTGATCTGATGATGGAGACAGAAGGTGGCCATGGGAATTCAGTACTTAAACGATATAACCCTGTTAAATTTGGGCTTAGAATTGTCTCAATGAGTAGTTGATGACGGCTTACAGAAAAGTACAGTCGGCAATTAAAGCTTGTACCAAAAATTAAAATGTTGACAGAAACTTTTTTGTATGTAGGAATTATTTTCCGGAACCTGAACCACTGATCCGATTTCAAAAATCCATACACCTGTGTAAAACATGGACTTAGGCTATGTATATTGCGTTTTTTGCAATACGCGGGACAACCGCGCGAGCTGCAAGTGTAAAATAAAAATAAAAATGCAACAAACCTGTATTTTTTTATAAACACAGCATTTAATCGAATTCCAGACAATATACAAGATATTCTACTTATAAACATGGCAAAATAAAAAATTAAATTTACTTTCTGGGATACGAACCTGAGACCTCTGAATCAGAAAGCTAACGATTACTGACCACGCCATGACGTGACATACATTACTGCTCGAAATTAATCTACTTATTTTGTAACATCGTTTTTTTTTTATTCCCAGACGTATTGAGAACGGTCTGGCCGCACCTCATTTTAAGGTGGTCACACACTGTGCGATAGGCAAATTTCCGAGATTCCTTGCCGCGGATGTACCGCGTTTTAAAAAAAAAAGAAGACACGTCATTCAGTTTAGAAGCAGGCCGGGTAGCAGTTTTGCTCTGCAAGAAGTGGAATAGAAAATCGGTTTTCATCCAGGATATTAGCCATCTTTCATTGAAAAATCGCTTTCTGACGGCTGCCGTGATGTAAGGAGCGTTGGAGGAAGGTGAAATTTTATATCCGCCGAGATAGTGCGACGCACATGCACGACGCCATCGACTCGGATGACGAAGAAATCGGCTGCTGATATACTGAATCCGTCTGCTAGGCACGCCTGACGTTAAAGCGCCGTTGCCGGTTGTTACCACCAACCCCCGTTGTCACCCTATTATTTTGTTCACATGAGAAATTGATGAAATAATACGAACTTTGTTTATAACAAAAGGATTTAGTTTATTAAAATAGAAAATACAGATTACTATGAACGTGCTACTGCGCTTACAAGGGCGAGAGTGAATACGTCTTTAAATAAAATATCGAGACAGTGGTCGTGCGTGTTTGCCCGCCTACATTTATCAGGCGCTGTAGTTATGCGTCCCAATTCCAACACCCTCCTCTGGACGCAAACCCATTGCCATTGCAAAGGTCAGATGCTTTGGCCGGTGCAATCCCTTTGTGAACACATCAGCCAACATGTCTTGAGTGCTCAGTTTTTTCTTTATCATCTTGACAGTTTCTTCATCATTATAGAAACATAGTAGATCATCAACATAGACTGTAAGGATCAGTATATTTTGTTCGTTGACTATGCGGTGATGTATACATGGATCTACTTTTGATCGTGACATTCCTATTTCTAGTAAAGCTGCATTGAGCTTTTTATTCCATTGCCTGCTTGCCTGTTTTAGACCATAAATGGATTTTTTTAACAAGCACACTTTATCGCCTTCCCCAAAATACGGTGGCTGCGACATGTAAATGTCTTCCTCAATGTCACCTTGCAAAAAAGCTGTTACTGCATCCATCTGGTGAATTTTCAAATTATATTTTACAGCCAAGCCAATCACATATCTTATGGAGGTATAGCGTACTACAGGGGCATAAATTTCATGATATTCTATACCTTTTTTTTTTGTTGGTAACCTTTCACGACAAGTCGTGCTTTCATTCTTGATACATTGCCATCTTCATCTGTTTTAGTTTTGTAAACCCACTTGCAAGGGATTACTTTTTTATTTTTCGGCATGTCAACTAATGTCCATGTATTGTTAAGTAGTAATGATTTATATTCTTCCTCCATGGCATGTATCCACTGATCTGCCTTATTGCTCTCTAATGCTTCGGAAAGGCTTTGTGGATCCTTGTCCAAGATACTCATAGCTGATTCGCCATTCATACACATAAAAGATGCATTTTCTTGGGGAGGATTAGCTTCATAAAATTCATTTCGACGACGTCTTGGACGAAGATTCATGTTAATTTCTGGAATATCAATGCTCTCTTCAGGATTGTAAGATTCATCGGCAGGATCTGAATCAACCGATGCTGGTGAAGAAAACGAATCGACATTTAGAGACGTTGTATTCAACTCGTCGATTATAACAGAGTCATTATCCTCTCCGATTTCATCTTTTTCGTCATTGGTATTTTCTTTATTAGCATTTCCGATATCATCTTTTTCTTCATTAGCATTTTCTTCAGAAAAAGGTAAGTAAACTATTTTAGATTCAGGTAAGTTCAATTCCTTTTTATTACAAGACATTACTTTACTATCTGATTCATGCGTACTGGTTTGTCTTTCATTAATACTTGTTTCTTCTTTTTCAGGTACATACTCATTATTAACAATATCTCTTTTTACAGTGTATACGTGTACTTTACGTGAAAAATCGTCGATGAAAGTGACAAAATACCTGGCACCTCCAAGTGATGCAGTTTGCATCGGTCCAAACACGTCGGAGTGGATGACTTCTAGCAACTCGGTTGCTCGGGAGCCCTCACTTGGAAATGGCTGTCTAGTCTGCTTTCCTTGGATACAACTTACGCATGTTTTATTTTGATTAGACGGAGATAATTTTACACCGGTAGTACAAGTTGGAATTTTATCCATATCGCTGAAGTTCAGGTGGCCCATTCGTTGGTGCCATAAGTAAGTATCATTTTCAGTAACCGCGGGCATGGCTTGAGCTTTTTCATATGCTATGTTTAGCTTATACATATCATTTATTAAGTTGGCATCGGCTACTTTTTGACCATTTTTATTTGATATTTTACAGCCATTGTCTTTGAATTGGATATTGCAACCACTTTTTATCATTTTGCTTACTGAGATAAAATTTGTCGATAATTCTGGCACATAAATTACATTTCTTACCTGAATTTTATTGATATTGCCTCGTGTGTCTGGAACGCTTATAGTTACATTACCGCAACTTTCAACCCTGAGTATTTTATCGTTAGCAATTCTAATGCTTGTTACAGGTGGCGCAGTTTCGTCCTCGAGCCACTCCTTGTGTGACGTCATATGCATCGAGGCTCCTGAATCGACGTACCAGCTCAGCGCGTCATTCGATGTGGTTGCTGAAAAAGCTGCAATAAAACCATTATCTTTATTATCTGTTTTTTTTTTTTTTATACCAACAGTTCTTACTCAAGTGCCCGTATTTGTTACAATGAAAGCATCTCGGTCCCTTTGATTTATTTTGCCCTTTTTCAATATTTTTATTATAATATTGCTTCTTGGAGTTTGAGTAAAATGCGGTTGTGTCCATTGTTTTTACTTCCTGTAATAACTTTGTTTTAATAGAATCGGCACAAATTTTCACTCCAGAACTCTCAATGGCCATGATCATGGGTTTATAGGCATCTGGTAAGCCAGCTAGCATTAATGTCCCAAGCCATTCATCATCCACTTTGAAACCAATATTTCGTAAGCGATGTGCGGATGACATTATTTTATTAACGTAATCTTCTATGCTTGAGCTATTTTCTAGCGTAGTGTTTATTAAATCCTTTAGCAGACCCACTTTTCTAGTTAAGCCTGAGTCTTCAAAAGCTCGCATTAAGTTATCCCAAACCTCTTTAGCTGATGTGGCCTCTCTTACATGCACATATATTATGGGGTCGATAAGTAAAATGAGTTTCGACTTAGCTTTAATGTCCTTTTTTGCATCTACAGCCTTGCCAGTTTCTGTTTCGATACATTCCCACAAATCTTCTAATTGAAAGTAGGCCTTCACTGCAAAACTCCAAGTGGCATAATTTTCTCTTCCAGATAACTTTTCTATACTCAGACCACTATTTGAAGCCATTATGATCACATATACTTGAAATTATGCTGAAACAAAACCTACGTGATGTCGCGAAATTTGAGGTTATAATGATTTGTACTTTTACTTTAAAAACACTTTAACTTTTACTTGTTTTACTATTTAGGCATGGGGCGGCCCATAACCTGATGAAATAATACGAACTTTGTTTATAACAAAAGGATTTAGTTTATTAAAATAGAAAATACAGATTACTATGAACGTGCTACTGCGCTTACAAGGGCGAGAGTGAATACGTCTTTAAATAAAATATCGAGACAGTGGTCGTGCGTGTTTGCCCGCCTACATTTATCAGGCGCTGTAGTTATGCGTCCCAATTCCAACAGAAATGACAAGGCTAGCTTATAGGTTATGTCATGAAGAAGTAAGTAAGCCTCACATTATTTGTTACAGGAATGTGATCACTACAGCCTCGAAGGCTCCTGAACGAGACTTAAGCTCTTATTTATAGCCCGAAAAGGTGAGTTTCATATTTATCCGATCATGTAAGCAAAGGGGGCGGGGACAAGTTTTGTTTGTGAATGATATGTAAACCTGTGTATTTAAAATTCCAGGGCCCCTTGGGCCAGGCGAAGGAGTACGCGTTTCCTTGGGACGGGCGTAGAAGTCTGTTCTCGCTGGTGAAGAAGACGTCGGTTTCGCGAAGTTTCCTGAGCAACGGGCAGTGACGAGATACGCCGGTAGCTGTACCAATTTGCGTCAGGCGCATGTTTTGGATCATGGTTTTGTAGAACCATGCGAAGGTACTGTCGTAATCGTGTCTACATACACACACACTCACACTCTACGCTAGTGATTCAGTCCGTTTTATTTTAAAGGTCCAAAGTTCATAAATAGGTATATTTGGTTGTTATTTACTTTGAAAAATAACTATAAGATTGCCAGGGACGCCTGGGCTACGTTCTAGTTTGTTCGTTTGGTGATACATGAACTGTGTAATACTAATAAATAAAATGTATTAAAGGACCAACCTTGTTTCATTACTGTACATTAAGTGTCTCCGTTAGTAAACGAATTTGTCCTAAGGCGCCCACTTCTAAAAATTAAAAGGACGAATTGACGTTTCTCACGGCTTGGGGCTATCATTTTAAATCCACGACCCGCTTTGAAGCTCACTGACTCAAGCCGGAGTGTTACAATTTGTGACTGGTAAGTTTGACAATGTGTAGTGAAAGACATAATTTAATAGCCAACAATGGTATGTCAACATCGCATATGAATTTTGTAACATTGTATTCTAAATTTAAATGCAACTGTCTGTGTGCGTGCGTGCACACAAGCTCGCGCACGGCCCAGCGCGACAGAAATATTTATTGGGAATTCTCGAATCTGAAAAAAGGCTCAGCTAATGTGCGCTCTTAACCCCGGTAAATTGTATAACTAAGCGTGGATTCAATTGTTAATCAGTAATGGGTCGTCAATAGATATTTATTAATGTATTGTTTTATTTATTGGCTCTCATCGGATGCGGCCATTCAACGGGCCATCGGCGAACGTTTGAATTACTAATTTAATCGAAAGGGTTCGTACAGTCGAGCATAGAGTGTTTATAAAACCAATAAATTAAATGGTTCCCACATTTTATAATAAAATACCTAATGATTTAAGACAAGAAGATAAACTTAGTACGGACTACACTTAACTTGTATGCATTGAAAAGTAAAACAAAAAATATAGGTACCTACTTAATAATGAGTAATGAGAGGTATCGCGTGACACCTGCCTGGTCGAATGCAAAACGTTTTTTATGTTCGTCTGTGTTAGCTAGATGTACATGTAATTTTTTGTATTGAAAAATAACAGTAATTGCGTTGTTCTAACTCGTTCCGTGAGTTACACAATCAAGCCTCTGATTGAAAGTGTTAAGGCCTCCACACACCAGTCGCGGGCGCGGGTCGGGCGCGGGCCCGCGCAAGTTGTAAAATATTGAAACTAGGCGGCCCGCGCCCGACCCGCGCCCGCGACCGGTGTGTGGAGGCCTTTACATTTTTTCCTCTTTGCTTCCAATTGCCAAGTGTCCGAACTGTAGGTACAATACAGTGCAACTCCGTTCCATAACCATTTTTGACGCTGTTACTGTCACTGAAGGGATGTAAGTAGTGTAGTCTGTAGTAGTCTGTTTCCGCGCTGCCACCATCGCGACCGCGTAACTGGGGCGGCCACCGCTCGGGCACAAAGTAAGCTTTGCTCTTTAGCTGCTTTAATCAGAGTTCTGACGCCTAATTGGGTCTCTCCATTCGCTGAGAGCTCCCGGCCGGGAGGACAGCCTAAACACTGTTAAAAGAAATGCGGGCTGAGGGGTCATTGTGTAACTTTTCTAAGGAGCGTTAATACAACTCGGGTATCATTTGCGACATTTATTAAATGTACTTAACGTAGATACGAAGCATTTACACAATCGACCAGCTAGTGATAATGGTCTGGCTTAGATATGCGTCATACTCGTGATCGGTTGCTGTTTGTGGAGTCCGGTCTGTTCATGCTTGCAAGGGCATAGTAACTACCTAAATACTAGTGTTATTATCATTATTTTGACGAGAGACATCATTCGGTTCTTGACACGTTTTATTGTTATTGACCCTATACATCTCTGACAATATTACATTAATGATCTTTTTTTCTGTTTTAACGCTTAGAGAAAGTATACATCTCTATAAGAACATTAGCTCCTACACTATCGATAGAAAACATAAAAAAGGCTTACTACGGATACTTCCATTCCATCTTAATTTACGGTGTTGACCTGTGGGCAACCGCTGCAGATCGAGACAAAATCTTAAAAATCCAAAAGCGGGCAGTTCGTATTATTGCAAACAAGCCCTACGATCACCCTGCGCAGAATCTTTTTAGGGAACTTAAAATACTAACCTTACCAAGTGTGTACGTTCTAGAGGCTTGCACATTTGTGAGACGTAATATGGGCTCGTTCATGACGCGCGCGCAGGGCCACGCGCCCGGCATGATGTCCACGCGCGCCCAGCACCTGCTGCTCGTGCCGCACCAAAGGCTAGCCAAGACTCGGAAATCACTCAGCGTTCTAGGCCCTAAAATCTATAACGTCCTACCGCCTGACGTTATAAACGCCGTAACTGATGCAGCATTCAAAAACAAGCTCAAACAGCTCCTCATAAAAATGGCTTGCTACAGCATAGACGAATTTATGACCAATATATCATTGACCCACTCATAAATCAACAACACTTTCAAAATTGTTCAATAACGATAGGTATATAACGTCTAAGACAATAAGAAATTTTAAAATGTATTTAACATGCATGATATTGACCTGTAAAATATGACATTTTATCAATAAATTTCTGAATCTGAATCTGAATCTGAATTAGAATAATTATTAATTGTATTTGGATGCTCAGAGACCTTATACATCTCTGGGGTACTAAATTAATATCATAAACTTATTGTTAATTCTGATACAGACCTTATATCGAATGTAATAATATTTTACAATTTTGGATTTTTTTAGTTTTCATTTAGTGACATTTAGTATGTTAACCGTTTAGGTGACGTTTAGGTACGAATTGGTTAAAATCTGCAATTTTAAAATGATTATTGTGTAAGATTATTAATATTATATTGTAGAATATCATTTGACATGTAAAAAAGCCCTAGTGGCCTATTTGCAGAATAAATAATTGATTTTGATTTTTTGATTTTGGTCAATTTGACAATAATAATTCACCATAATATTATAGACCTACTTATTTGTACCTTGTAGTAACTGAACGATGACACAAATGTTTGCCATTTTATTACTTATCGCTGTTGCTAAGACATATGTCACGTTCCGACAAGTATATGTATAAGCGAGTGCGAGAGTGGCGGATGTCTTATCGATAACGATAAGGTATGCGTATAACAATGACATTGAGACCATACTTCGCCCGCTGCTGGTGAAAAGTTTATTACTTTCTCCCCCATAACTTTGGAACTCAGGTTCATTCATCTGGTCAAAATTAATGGGCGCGTACTTTGCAGAATTAGAATTTCATGTTTTCGCGCTCGCTTCCACACGCGTCGCGCTAAACGGTAAACGAAAAAAGCGGCCAAGTGCGAGTCGGACTCGCACATGAAGGGTTCCGTGAAATAAATAGCAGTTTACGATTTATGACGTATTAAATAAAACTACTTATTAGATCTCGTTCAAACCAATTTTCGGTGGAAGTTTACATAGTAATGTACATCATATATTTTTTTTAGTTTTATCATTCTCTTATTTTAGAAGTTACAGGGGGGGGGGGGGGGACACACATTTTACCACTTTGGAAGTGTCTCTCGCGCAAACTATTCAGTTTAGAAAAAAATCATGTTAGAAACCTCAATATAATTTTTGAAGACCTATCCATAGATACCCCACACGTATGGGTTTGATGAAAAAAAATATTTTTGAGTTTCAGTTCTGAGTATGGGGACCCCTAAAACTTAGTGTTTTTTTTTTTAATTTTTGTGTGAAAATCTTATTGCGGTTCACAGAATACATCTACTTACCAAGTTTCAACAGTATAGCTCTTATAGTTTCGGAAAAAAGTGGCTGTGCACATACGGACGGACAGACAGACAGACGGACGGACATGACGAATCTATAAGGGTTCCGTTTTTTGCCATTTGGCTACGGAACCCTAAAAAGAGGAAAACATTGAAATAAAATTGACTGAAACGGTAGGTATGCATCGAATTCCATTGGGGGGCCAACCTGGCGTTCTTGTGTTGCCATTTAGCGAACGTCATTTTAGAAAACTAAATAATTGCACTTTTACTCATATAGTGAAAAGGCTGTGCCCTTCGAGAGTGACGTTAGTTACTAATGAGAATATTTACCTACCCGGATAGGTACTAGGGTTGCATAGTGAACGAGGCACCTAACTCACGCTGTGCCGACTGGTATGATGGTGCGATAAACCTTAGAGCTTGGTAATAAGGCACATTAGGATCCCTCTTGGAATATTTTATAGTAAAGTTATGGACAGAACTGTTTGCAACTAAATTAAATGTAAACTTACATTAGCTCGTATAATAAATGTGACAAAGATGTTTACGTTTAAAAATGTGCATAATTAATAATGCTGGTAAATAATCAAATTGTGTTTTATTTTGTTCTCTGACATGATTAAATTACTTGTAAAAAAGCTACGTTATAGTTACGGTTGAGGCATGCAGGCTGTCAAGCGGCGGTCGTGGGTTCGAACCCCGGCTCGTACCAATAAGTTTTTCGGAATTTATGTACGGAATATTTACCTTTAGCTTTTTGGTGAAGGAAAACATCGTGAGGAAACCGGTCTGATCCCAATAAGGTCTAGTTTTCCCTCTTGGTTATAAGGTCAGATGGCAGCGCTTTCGTAAAACCAGTGCCTATGCCAAATCTTGTGATAAGGTGTCAAAGCGGACCCTGGGCTCTATTAGGACACATCCGGGAAAAACGCTCGGAGGATGATGATTAAATCAATCGTAAGAATAAAAAGGTTAAGTACGTTAGATATTTTTGAGCACCAAGTAGTGTCATATATTATTGCAGGCCCGTACACGTATTTTAACATATCGTCTCCCTCGAACGAAGAATCCCTCGACGCCAGGGTCCAAAACCAGTAATAGAAAATGTTAAACAAACCCCACTTAAAACGCGGTCATAAACCCTTTGAAAAATCTTTCCTTTTACGACAGCCCTGTATCAAGTATCCACCGCTATATCCTGCCAAAGCGGTTGCCGTAAACCGGGTTAACGGCGGGGCAAGTGTTTTAGTGGGTGAAAACTAAAGGGCAGCCGGATGGTTATGTGCGGACAGTTTGGAACTGACTTGAGGCACAGAATAAGTAATAGTACTCTTGAGGACAACGAAATTCGGGATTGCTTAACTTTTTTGACAAGGTAAGTATCATATTTCTAAATATATACTACGAAGGTGATAGACAAGCATCTACGCATCAACACAACAAATTCTCAAATCAATAAAGGGTCGGCAACGACGTCTACGTTTCTACGAAAGCAGCACAACCCACTTCTAACTAACACTAGATTAGAAGAAATCGACTATGTACCAAAAACGACAAGAGCCGGCCGGTCAGCAAGCGAGCGAGCGCTCCACGTCCTAATTGATGATTAGGAAATTAAAATTTAATAGTTGTAAGACAGGACAAAATGAAACAACTTTTAAATGTATTATGTAGGCACACACTATCAAGCACACAGCACAAACAACATGACACTTATACAGATCTTTCAGACAGACATAGGTAGACTGATAAGTAGCTGACACACCCACAGGCCGAACACACCACCAGCCTGACGAACATAATGTTACATATAAACTAGAGAAATAAACACCTTTCTATTATATTCTATTCTACGAAAGCACGGCCCTTAATCTCAACTCAGGCACCCTACTCATCACAAGCACGGCTATCACAAGACGGCGCGCGAGCTTTCTCGATTTTTCTCGCACTATCCGTCTCTATTTTATTAGAAAACTTTGAAAGAGACGGTTAGTGCGAGAAAACCCGAGAGAGCTCGTACGCCGTCTTGTGTTGTGATATCCGTGCAGGAAACACAACACCACATACCTACAGAGCAAAGTAGTTGGTATTTTTTTGGGTTTTGTGTTTGTTTTGGTGGTTTTTGACGACCGGTTAGCCTATTGGGTATAGCTGGGTAGTGACCCTGCCTACGAAGCTGAAGGTCCTGGGTTCGAATCCCGGTAAAGGCAAATATTTGTGTGATGAGCGATGAGCATGAATGTGTTTCTGAGTCTTGGATGTTTTCTAGGGGACTAGGTCGACTTGTGTAAGATTGTCCCCTAATATTTATTTGTTTGTTTGTAAAACATAGGTCGCTACTTATTCATGACATTGTTTATTCACGCGTCCTAATAATTCTTTCGTCCAAGACAGCGCGTATAACAGACGTGTGCTACTTTATTCCATAAATATTATATTAGTTGGATAGAAATGTCGCCCTTATTAGCGTGTGTATTATAATCAGTATTGCGTGCAGCTACGAAGTTAACAATTCCGTGTGGCTAAATGCAGTGTGACGTAACCGAACCCATCAGCTGCTAGCGGCGCCGCACCCCACCGCGGGTAAACGAGACCATTCCCATAATTTGCCTCCTGCTCATACCTGTTACGACGACCCGACACTCCCCGACGACGCCCGAACTCTTACCAGTGCTACGAGCTACGCGTCTGCGACTAAGGCGACAGTCCCGAACATAAGAATAACAAATAACAATCTCTTCGCCTAAATGTAGCTCCGAACCAGACTTAAATAGGTGTCTAAATGAAACATCGGAAACAACCCCTAAGGATCAAGCCACTCTCCGTGCAAAAAGGAAAAGATTGGAACCCACCCGAAGCGTGGAAATCTTGGAGTTACGTGACGAAATGAAGGAGTTAATCACTACCTCAGCCGCACAATATGAATCACAGATGAACAAGCTATTCCCAATACTTAAAGGAATACAAGAATCCAATGCCAAAATTGAAGCCTCCATATCCTTTCTCGCAGAGGAGAATAGCGAACTTAAAACAAAAATCAAGGCATTAGAAGATGTATTAAAAAGCAAAAATGACCAAATGATATTATTAGAGGATAGACTGGAAGACAGTCTGAGAATAAATACTAACAAAATGATCGAAATTAAAAATGTTCCTCTAGACGACAAAGTTTCTCAAGGATCTCTTATCGACATTGTAAATACCTTATCCATGAATTTGGCCGCGCAAGTATCCGACTCAGACATCTGCGACATCTACAGTGTTAGGAACAAAACAGATAAGAAGTCAATAATTGTCGAATTTAAGTCAACAATCGTCAAGGACAAGATGCTTAAAACGGCCAAATCTTTCAATATCAGTAATAAGAACAATAAACTTCAAGCAGCCCACCTCGGCCTGGATAAAAAACGTGATACACCTATTTATATCACCGAACGGCTGACGCAAAAAGCCTCTAGACTTTATTTTCTGGCGAGAGACCTTAAGAAATCAAAAGGATTTAAATATTGCTGGACTTCCTACGGCCGAGTGTACGTGCGCAAAACAGACAATTCACCGGTGATATTGATTAATAACGAACTGCAAGTTCAGATGTTATTTAAAGAATGACTATATTGCGTTACTTATACTCATAACTTGTATTATATGCCAGATTGCACTAGTGTGAATCAATCATTCGTTATGTTTCTAACCTACACAGGTGTTTACGTATCAATCGTGTACTATACTCTCGTTAGCACATGTAAGTACCTACTCTTAATAAATATTCCCTCACAAATAAGTAAATACATTCAAACAAATTCCATTACACTTATAAAGCAAATAAAACCAGCCACTATATACAAATTCAGTTGTTATTACCAAATTTTGGAACAAAATTTAACACTTCACCACAATATCTCAGCTCGACTTCACCCAATAAACATCATCGTGAATAACTTTAAAACTTTTTCCTTATTTTATGTTACAAGCTGATATTTTAAATGAATTAGATGACCTAGATAACGACCATAGTTTCACCTGCAGTATTGCAGATCTACCTTCGCGTTTGCCAAAAAAAAATAAACCTACGTATTCCATTATAACACAAAATATTAGAAGTATTTATAAAAACATGGACGACTTGGATGTAAATCTCGCCCTATTTCAACAAGAAATCGATATAATAGTCCTCACCGAGTGTCGATTAAACTATGACAAACCTTTGCCTATAAAATGTCACTACTCATGCTACTATACTACAAAACAAACAACCCAAAATGACGGAGTAGTAGTATATATACGAAACCTTATCCCACACCAGGTAAACGAAGTTATGTTACATGAAGCGTCTTGTTTACAAGTCTCTGTATCATGCTTTAATATTCTGTGCATTTATCGATCCCCATCGATATCGAATACCAGTAACTTTGTATTATAATATTTAATTTCATACTCCTGTTATACTCCAAAACACCTTTTATATGGAACAATGACGGTTAAATTGTCCTTACGCGCGTTGAAAATGTTACCCCCAAGGAATATGTACATTACAAACCTACAAAACCTACCTACCTCAGTGGCTACATAGGCAAGTTCGCCATGAGGTAATGGTGCAGGGATTGTAATTGAAATACATGACTGTACTATAAGATAATTAATGTATTACTGACACACGAGACATATTTTTTCTAGCTTGATTAGAATGATAGATGTCACTTCATGATAGCATATCACTTTTTAAGGCGGTAAGCGAAATTCATATTTTTTCTAAGGGACAAACATTGCTTGTAAAAATATGTGGATTGTATATAGACTTGATCTCAAATCAGTTAATAAAAGGTGAAAACGTGAAAACGCTACGTAATATACGTGTTCGAGACATATCCGAACATAGATTAGCTACTAGCTTTTTATATTAATGGTGTTGGCATTACTGGGTGGGAGATGTTTCCGCTCTCAGTATCTTATGTAACTAAAGAACGGTGTCTATAACACGTTGATAATAAAGCTTGTGAATTTAATTAATTCCGGCCTTTTACTCATGTTTCCCCTAACTCTGTGTGGAACATGAGAATGGTCCTTCGAAAGGTGCAAACCAGTGCAAAGTTCGCCAATAGTGTAACTATATTACACAACCTACAAGTTGCATGATCAATCGGGCTGTGAGGTGCAAAAAGCTTGCTGTTCTACAGTGTTAGTGGTAAGACTGTCGCGTTATTCTGTGTTATACGGAATTCTTCGGGTGTACGAGACTTCGCAGGGCAATTGCTACAGCTTCGTATGAAAACCGACTGCAGTCTTTTAAAAGGACACGGTGGTTTTGTCATAGCGTACATTCCAATAGTTGCGGCTGGGAGGCTCTCCAGATCTACATCGATTGAAGAAAATAATTGCGTCATTATAATCAAACGAAAGGTACTAAATATCACGTAGTTCATCGTCAGCTCCGTCATCGAAGTTGCTACATTTATTCCACACAATAAGATACATAACCTAAAAGAAGTTTACAACTCATGATCGTGGCTCGTCCCACATTGGCTGCATGTCAACGTTTCCGCTAACTTGCTTATGTTGGCACTTTGTGCCACTCTGTGGGCATTACAACGTTATCATCGGGTAAGCAGCGTGCATCCGAACGCAAGAAATCACGTGACTGCAAGATTCCGGCCAATCAGCGTTGCGAGGCGAATACGTAGAACGACGAAGTTAGCCGATGACGACCGAAACGTGCCGATCGGTGACATGACAGCGTAGTGTTTGGCGTTTGTATTCTCTTTGTGTGACAGAACGATACAACACAGGAAAAAAGTATTTTGTATTGCATGCCATATTCGCATTTTAGCATTTTGCAACCATTTTGTGCATAATTAAAAGTCTATACGCTCAATAGTGTGTAAAATAGTTTAAGGCTAATTAAGCGCTTAATAATAAGTTGGAGTTTTACTGGTAAGAAGTGAATTGTTGCATCAATAAGATCAAACCAGAATTGTTCCCTTTCGTTTGCGTGATATTTTATTGTCGTAATCTGTTTTGTTTCTGCAGTTTCGTTAAAAATGTCGTTAACTCGGCTTGTAAGTGACCGCGGCTATGTTAAGGGGTGCCTCACTCGTATGGAAACGTTCTGTACCTCGGAAGAGATAGGAAAGACAAGCCATGAGGCTCTTGTGTCAAAACGTCAACGTTTAGTAGATTATTTTCGAGAATATGAGACCCTGAACAAGGAAATTCTATTCCTCAACACCTCAGACCAGGAAGATTACGAGGATTATGAGCGTAAGTACTCAAATTGTGTAACTTTGCTAGATTGTGCGATAGGCAAACGAAAAAAGGAACAAAATACTCCACCACCTGATAGCTCCAAAAATGGATTTAAAAGGTTACCGCCAATCGACATTACACCGTTCGATGGTACAAACATAGAAGATTTTATTCCTTTTATAAATATCTTCAAGGCTGTCTTTCATTCAGACGCAAATATAAGTCCTTGTGAAAAACTATACTACTTACGTACTTATTTACAGCGAGGCGCTTGACATCATAAAAAATTTGTCATTGACTGATGATAACTATTTATCAGCCCTGGAGTTGTTAGAAAAACGCTATAATAATGTTCCGATGATAGTAAATCACCATATAAACAGCTTGCTCGACTTGCCGACTTTTTCAAAGTGTACGGCACAGAATCTGCGCTCTCTTGTGTCTAAAGTAAATCAGCACACTGCAGCTCTCAAAAACCTGGACGTACCTGTAGGGCAATGGGGTGCGATCTTAGTAAATATATTGTCTCGCAAGGTTGATGCCTATACCAACAGGGGGTTTCATTTAGAACGAAATGAAAAAGAGTTACCCGGGTTATCAGAGTTCCTTGATTTTATAGAAAAACGTGCGGTGGCAATGGAGAATACTGCCAGCGAGAAGCCGCCACAGGCGCTGCCGACTTCAGCAAAACCTGTGAAGTCTGGCAAAGCCAGCTTAGTATCAGCAATGAAGCAGCTGTCATGTAAGTACTGCAACCAATCACACAAACTTTATGAGTGTGCGCAATTCAGGCTGTTGACAGTTCAAGATAGGTGTGATTTTGTAAACGGCAAGAAACTTTGTGTTTTGTGTTTGAATCAGCATCAGGGTAAATGTATGCTTCGCTTAAAATGCAATATTTGTCACAACGGGCATAACACGCTTATTCACTCTGACACTGAGTCAAAATCTGATGCAAATGTAAGTAATATTGCTACTGCAAGCTCGACTGGTGCTAGCGTTGACAGTGCCGTGGTGATGACTAACACTTTTCAAGAACAAGATGTTTTGTTGCCTACCGTGGTGGTAAGATTAATAGACAAGAATGGAAAATTTATTTATGCCCGTGCTTTGTTGGACAGCGGAAGCCAAGTGTCATTTGTTACACATAAATTAGCTGAAAAAATTAACTGTAAAATTTCTAAAGCTAATAAGATTATTACAGGCATAATAGATGGCACCAATAGTGTCACACAAAAGACTGAGCTTGAGGTGTATTCCTCTGTGAATAATTTTAATTTGAATGTGACATGCTTTGTTACTAAAAACATTACATGCAACTTACCTCAACAGTCCTTTGATGTAAGAAAACTGAACATCCCCTCATATGTCAAGTTAGCTGACAAAGCATTCCATCAAACAGGTGAGATAAGCATGCTTTTAGGCTGTGAAATCTTCTTCCAGGTGCTGCAGAGGGAGACCCTACCGCTGACGCCGACTGGGCCTTACCTTGTGAATACTAAGTTCGGGTATGTTGTGGCGGGCAATCTGCCCGTATCTGCTGGCAGAGTTTCTACATCTAACTTATGCATAACTGTCAGAGGTAATCCATTACATAATAAAAATAATACACACATTAGTGAAGAAAAATGTAATTATTTGCAACAAAATAAGTCTTCTCCCTTTCTTGATAAACAGAGTGAGTTCTCCTTGGAAGAAAAAATTAATCACACTATTTCACAACTGTGGGAGTGTGAGAAAGTACCCAATGTCTACAAAGAGGGCACAACCGAACATCAGCTAGCAGAAGAAAGTTTTATAAACTCTGTCAAGCTTGTAAACAAAAAGTTTTCTGTAGCTTTACCATTAAAACTCCAGCTGGATGATGTTGGGTTGGGTGACTCATTTGGTAGGGTTTTGCAAAGGTTCTATAATCTTGAAAAACGGTTTTCCAAAGATAACAAATTATATGAAGGCTATAAAGATTTCATGCACGATTATGTTAGTCAAGGTCATGCTAAAATTTATGATATATCTAATTATGATCTCAAGGCAGGAAACGTTTATTTCATTCCGCATCACCCGGTTTTAAATCCAAATAGCAAGACCACACCGGTCCGTGCTGTTTTTGACGCCAGCATGGCTACAAGCAATAATTTATGTCTAAATGACATCATGCTTAATGGCCCCACTGTGCAGAATGATCTTTTCGATATTCTAACTTTATTTAGAACATTCCAATACATAGTACTTTGTGACGTCAAGGCTATGTATCGTGGGATTCTAGTAGATAGTGACTATCGCTGTTTACAAAACATTCTTTGGCGAGATTCGCCTACGCAACCTGTTCAATGTCTTCAGCTGCAGACTGTGACCTATGGTTTGAAGAGTTCGGCGTTTCTGGCCACACGCTGCTTAATCGAACTCGCCGACAGGTATAAAGATGAGTACCCACTAGCTTCGTTTGTCTTAAAAAACACAAGTTATGTTGATGATATCCAATGCGGTAGCAATAGTTTGGCAGAGCTCGCAGAAACAAAACGGCAACTGATAGAGCTTATGGATAAAGCTAGTTTTTCCCTACACAAATGGTGTTCAAATTGCAGTGAGCTTTTAAGCGATATTCCTGAATCTATTCATCAGTTAAGCAGTAAAAATTTTGACAAAGTAAACAATACTTACATAAAAACTCTAGGACTTTCCTATGATGTGCATACTGACACTTTGAATATGAAATGTCCAGTAACTGAAAAACAAAAAGGCTTCACTAAGAGGGAAATGCTTAGTTTTATTAGTAAGTTCTTTGACCCCTTAGGCCTTGTAGGACCTGTTTTGGTCCACGCAAAGTATTTGATGCAACAAGTCTGGGTTGAGAACTTGAAATGGGACGATGTGTTACCAGAGTACCTTAATAGAAAAATGGTTGACTTTACTAGCAATTTGATAGACATGTCTTATATTTCTGTACCTAGAAATATTAATGTACAATCGCCTGTCAAAATGGAACTGGTTGGGTATGCTGATGCCTCAAATATTGCGCACGGCTGTTGTTTGTATTTGAGAGTAGTTAGCCCTGATAATCATGTAAATGTCAATCTTTTATGTTCAAAATCTCGCATCAATCCAAAAGACAAAAATCTCACCACTCCCAGGCTTGAATTAAATAGTGCTCTTTTGGTAGCTATGTTAGCTAGAAAAGTATATAACACTTTGTCACTCAAATATGACAATATTAATACATTTCTGTACTCCGATTCAAAAATAGTGTTGTCTTGGCTAAATATAGAACCAGTAAAACTCACTGTGTATATTGCAAATAGAGTAGAGAAAATTAGGCAGTTATGTGATACTTTTCAGTGGAACTATGTAAACACAAATGAAAACCCAGCCGACTGTCTGTCGCGTGGAGTAGAGCCTCACGAACTAAAAGGGAATTTATTGTGGTTTCATGGTCCTCCATATTTAAAAAATATAAATTATGTACACTGTCCTTTAGAAAGTACAACACCAATGGATGTTGAACTTCCTGAACTCAAAAGGCTTTCACCTGCGTCCTTTGTATGTAGTACGGTACATAATCACTTTCAAGACTTCATTGAAAAATATTCAGATGTAGAAAAAATGACTAGAATATTATCATATGTAAAACGATTTTTGTTCAATTGTAAAAAACAAAATGTAAACAAGAAAAAAGGAACTTTGTGTCCAGATGAGTTAACTACCGCACTAAATGAATTGATCAAACTTGAACAAAGAAAACATTTTGAAAAGGAATTTAAATTTGGTGAGTTTAAAATTAATGAAAAATCAAGTTTAAGCAACTTAAATCCGTTTGTTGATGGTTTTGGTCTCGTAAGAGTGGGAGGTAGATTGCAAAATGCAAACCTAGCATTTGATCAAAAACACCCTATCATCTTGCCCAAGGGTTCAGCTTTGACCAAGTTATTGATTATTCATGAGCATATTAGACTCAAACATGCGGGGCAAAAGTTGACTCTGAGTAGCCTACACGAAAGATATTGGTTGATCAATGCAAATAGAGAAGTTAAATCCATTCTACATAAATGCGTGATGTGTTTTAGGTTAAAGGCTAAAAATACAAGTCAACTCATGGGTTCTCTCACCCTTGATAGAGTCAATATGGCACGACCATTCCAAATTGTAGGAACTGACTATGCCGGTGCCTTCAGGGTAAAGCAAACTAGGATTAGAAAACCTGTTATAACTAAAGCATATGTTGTAATGTTTATTTGCTTTCTTACAAAAGCCATTCACATTGAATTAGCGTCCGATATGACAACCAATACCTTTTTGGCCTGCTTAAAACGGTTTATTAGTCGCAGAAATAAACCTACTAAAATATATTGTGACAATGCCAGTTACTATAAAGGCGCCAATAACGTACTAAAAGAGTTGTATGAGTCACTGAATTCCACAGACCATCAAAATAAAATAATAAATTTCAGTAATGCAGAAAGAATTTCCTTTCATTTTATACCGTCTTACTCACCAGTATTCGGTGGTTTGTGGGAAGCAGGGATTAAAAGTATTAAATATCATATGAAACGTGTAATAGGTAATCTTGTACTTACTTATGAGGAGATGTACACGGTCTTGGTTCAGATTGAGAGCATTTTGAACTCTCGTCCACTTACCCCTCTATCTAGGGACTCAGATGATATGTCATACCTAACACCTGGGCACTTCCTCACTGGTGCGCCATTGACTTCATATCCAGAATTAAACCTAACTGATATAAATATAGGAAAACTTAGTTTCTGGAAACAATGTACTAAACTACAACAAACCTTTTGGGCCCAATGGCACAAGCAATACTTAACAATGCTACAGAGCAGACCTAAATGGCAGAGCTCCCAGCCCAATCTGCAGGAAGGGACTATGGTATTAATTAAGTCTGATAAGGTGACTCCTCTTCAGTGGCCAGTAGGTAGAATTGTAAAGGTGATACCAGGCAACGACAATTTAGTTCGCGCGCTTGATGTAAAAACGCCTAAAGGGTTTGTCATTAGAACTAGTATAATGAAAGTTTGTCCACTCCCTATTGATTATAATTAGTTTATAGTAATGGTATACAATGTACTATTATATTATTATTTCTCAAAGGCATTGTGGTGGGCCGACTCTCACTTAGTGTAAGCTAAATAATTTAAATTAAGTGAACTAAAATTACTAAAAAATTTAGATTTATTACTATGCTATTGGATTGTGTAACTCAAATACCTAAAGTCTCAAATAAGTACTAGTAGTAGTAGAAGTATACTATTTCAAGTAAAAAAAAAAAAAAAAAGGGAAAACCTTGTACTTACCTATTTTCTATTCTCAATTAAGTATCTTTTCTTAAGTTTGTTTAGTCAAGACCTGCTTGGGCATTTGCGTATCAGCAGGTACTAAAAAGACATGTGATAGGTACAGTATATATTGGTGTTTTAGGTATAGTTTATTACATTGTAAAGTGTAGTTGGTTAAGTAGAAATAGGTCTTAATTAACATTTTGGCCTAGGCCCGAACATGTTCGAGACATATCCGAACATAGATTAGCTACTAGCTTTTTATATTAATGGTGTTGGCATTACTGGGTGGGAGATGTTTCCGCTCTCAGTATCTTATGTAACTAAAGAACGGTGTCTATAACACGTTGATAATAAAGCTTGTGAATTTAATTAATTCCGGCCTTTTACTCATGTTTCCCCTAACTCTGTGTGGAACAATACGTCAGTTGGACATCTGTCATTCTAATCAAGCTAGAAAAAATATGGCATAAGTAGTAGTGTTATTATTGCAGTCGTCTTCTGTCTTCTCCAGTTGGGCTGCTCGGGTTATGAGCAAGATAACATTCTGCTGGGCCCTGCATTTACTCAAGTACCTAATTTCACACACCATTTTCTCGTTTTCTTTTTGTGGATTGTAATTTAATTATTATACAGTATGTACAGTGTAACTGTCCATGCATACCTAAATCGTTGGTCACAAAACACGTAGAAATAGTTCAAATTGAAAACAATAAAAACCCAGTCTGCAAGTTGTACGTTTTAAGCCGGATCGGTCCAAATGCGCGAACAAAGCCCAGAATAGAGAATAGAAGCGGTTGGCGGTCGGAGTATTATAAATTTCCATACAAATAGTGAATTTAGTTAGAAACTGTACCACTGGGGCCTGCGCTCCTCTTGCGACTCGCTGCCAAGTTTAAGTCAACTAAATAATGTTTGTTTAAAGTAAATTGAAGGCTTTAGAGGTTTAGTACTGAGAATCGTTGAATGTTTATCTTTGTTGATAATTACACGAATGATAATTATTAAGAAGATATAGATGATTGCTCTTATAATACTAGGCGAGCGAAAATAAGCATAATATATATATATATATATATATACTAGTCAATGCGAATATTTATGTACAGGGGGCGTACTTTTTATACCGATGACATCAATTTGACGTCACGCAGCATATAGGATGATCCCAAATAGTTTTAAAATAAAAAAATAAAATAAAATAAAATATTTGCGGACAATTTTACACAAATCAACCTAGTTCCAAACTAAGCAAAGCTTGTACTATGGGTACTAGACGACGATATGGATACTTATTGTATAGAGAAATAAATACTTAAATACATATAAAACATCCATGACTCAGGATCAAATATTCATGCTCATCACACAAGTAAATGCCCTTACCGGGATTCGAACCCAGGACCTCTTGCTTCGTAGGCAGGGTCACTACCAACTAGGCTAAAGCGGTCGTCTAAATTTCGTCGTTTTATTGTAATTATTAATCATTTTATTTATGTACAAATTACTTCAAAAGTAATATATTCACACGTGGAACAATTAATAGGTACCTACTTGATACGTGAATCGTAAATTAAACTTTTTTTTTTTAATTAAAAACAACACTTAAAAAAAGACTGACTCACAGCTCAAGGAGTCACTAGTTGTAATTTAGCTCAGTTCAGTTATAAATAATTTAATACCTAGCCTGCCTACATTCAAGTCTTATTATACTTACTATAGGTAACAGCAACGAAAATGTCGCATTTTTGTACAAATTGACATGTCTCAATGGGATGTGACAGTATAATCCAATAATTGATATAATTCCTTAATAACTAGGACTTAACGTTGGGGTAGTGTCGAGCACTGGGATATTTTAGTGGCATAAAGTTAAACTCAACAAGTGGCCGTGCCACCAATCTCGATCAATTGCCTTAAAATGGGGTTCCTTTCGGAGTTCACCAGGCGGGTTATTATGAAGCCATTTTCCGTCGAAGACGGTCGAAATGTATCGCCGACGTTTAATCACAGACGCTCCCTGGCAAAGTTGCCATTAATTTAAATGCGGAACAAGATTACCCGCTACAGTTACTGAACTACTGGTAATAAATCTTAACAGTATATTAATTGCTTTTTAAATCTAAGAGATTCAACCTTTGTATATTCTAAACGACAATTTTTTTGATATATTATTTTTGCAACAATACGTTTTGTTTTGCGAACCTCGAAATCCACGACTATACCTACGTCAATGTTTGTATTCATAAAAGTTCAACAAAACTATTTTACCTAAAATGCCGTTAAAAGTCACTAGTCTTTATCTGTCACTTTGCCATTTGTAAGAAAGGGACAAAACACATTTTTTTTACACAACGACGGTGGCATACTAACTTACGGCCTGTCTGATGTTAAGCAGGTACTGTAGCCTATGGACACTTGTGACTCCAGAAGAAACACAAGCGCATTGCCGACCCTTTATTCACTTGAGGATTCGCTGTGTTGGCAGATAGAGACATGCAGGTCCCTCAATCCCAACACAGCGCATCCTAGGGCGTTCTGGCGACCTTACTCACTACCAGGAGCACAACACCACATGGTTCATAGCATTTTATTTATAAGAGGGATTTTAAGTTTTATGAATAAGGCGGTAGTCGTTCCATGAGTTCCACTCGAGTTGCACTGCATTCCCGCCTTGATAAATCGTGTTGCAAAAAGCGAAACACAGTATTTAATCAGTTTTTATTCACGGTAGCGTAAGTTATCTGTTAATGAGCAACACCGTTGCTTGTTCCTGTATTTATATTCCTCACTGCACCTGGTGTCCGGAGTTTATCTTATTTGCATAGCGCGGCGCCTAGCGGAGCGCAGCGGCGCGATAATGCGGTAATGTGCGACTTCTCTGCGACGAACTACACAAATGGGTTTACGACTGTACATCTTGCTGCTGGAATATGGAGCTTTGGACGTTTGATGGAATGTCTATATAGAGGTAATATTACGTAGTATAAAAACAGGTAGAACATATAAATAGACAAAAAAATCGCATCTTTTCAAAATACAATATAAAATAAAAATTACAATTTAATCCGTCTTGGCATTTGTCAAAAGAAAGATTGATTGAAAAATTATAATCATGCGCTAAAAAGAGAGGCTTTCTACAATAAAAAGAATCTGCTGACTGCAAACATATCCCAGAAAACCAAGAGAAAGTTCATCAAAACCTTTATATGGAGCATAGCGTTATATGGGTGTGAAGCGTGGAGATTGAGACCGACTCAAAGAGATAAAGAATAATTGGAATCATTGGAAATGTGGTGTTGGCGTAGAATGGAGAACATTTGCTGAACAGAATAAATCAAAAATGAAGAAGTGCTTAGAAGAGTGGAAGAGAAAAGGAAACTGATAAAAACGATAGAGAATAGGAGAGGGAAAATAATTGATCACCTTATACGACATAACGCTTTTATTAATAACATCATGGAAGGAAAGGTAGAAGGCAAGCGAAGAAGGGGAAGACCACGGATAAGTTACATGAAACAAATAAAAGAAAAAGTAGCAGGCACGTCGTAAAAGAGGACAAGGAGGCGGCCCTATATAGAATCAGATGTAGGGAGCTACACCGACAAGAGTCTAACTCTTAAATTTATGATGAAAAAGACTGCGCTATTTTCTAAAAATATAAATAGAAAGCGAAAGCAAGCATCTCATACAAGTATATCCAATCACATCAGGCATAAGAATCAAGAAACCTTCCATAAGTAGAACTAAAAGTAGGGTTAGTCAGAGTTACAATCGAAAACTCACATTCGATTACTACTTTCGATCTTGCTACGGTATTCTTCGATTCGACCTGTCTGTAGCTCAAACTGCCGTTGTACTCCGAATCTCAAATTAAAGAATGTATAAAAATTAGGGTTTTGAATTGACAACATAAATATATCCGTAAAATTCGGATTGTCACGTATGTTGTATTTAAAAATGCAAATAAATGGCACACGTTCCGTCATATTGCGTTCAGAAAACCAGTGGAGATTCGACGCACACTGATAAGTTATACTTAATGTCGTTAAGCTTAAGGTACAGATTCCTTTAAAGTCTTTAAACAACTTGGCCTTGGAGAATAATTATTTAATTATGCGCGTATTCTGTAATGTCATGACCAACAACTATTAGCATTTAAATTAAAACGATAAATGCTTGTGATATAAGGCTGAATATTGAAAATCGATCAAACCATATGAACGATCGTTAACTCGATCGCGAGTAAAGTTAATGTATAAGTGACTCCTGGTAAATTTTTGATTTTTAGTTCTGTGAATGACCGCCAGGGGCAGTGTGTAGTTTCTGCATACTAGTGATACTCGATAGTCGCTTGCGACGAAAGTAAACACGACTCATGTCAAAGCTGTGGTAATGGTACAGTACCCTTAGCGTGGGAATGAAGTGAGTTGCGTTTACGCAGACGCTAGCGTCTAACGTTAAAGATTTAGTATGAAAAGTCTATACACCGGCCCTGGCAGTCACTCATAGAACTAAAAATTCAAACTGTAGCGTGAGTCAATTATACATTACTTTACCCGCGATCGAGTTCACAATCATTCGTATAGTTTAATCGATTTTCCAATATTCAACCTTATATCACAAGCATTTATCATTTTAATTTAAATGCTAGCGTTTGTCGGTTTGACATTACAGAATACGCCCATTGCGATTTCGACAGTGTCGAAACAATATGGCGGTGCGTTTGCCATTTATTTGCATTTTTAAATACAAAATACGCGACAATCCGAATTTTGCGGATATACGTAAGTTATCAATTCAAAACCCTTATTTTTATAAGTTCTTTAATTTGAGATAAATTCCGATCGGATCTACGGTAACTCTTGACGGAGTAATACGATATCAAGCCCCATTTTGCAAGTGAAATAGTAAACTACAGTCGCTACGGCATTCTTCGATTCGAAATGTCTCACACTACCGATTAGTAGTACGAATCGAACGTTAAATTACGCATCAAAAACTAAACGCAAGCGTCTAACGTTTTGCAGTTGGTTTCATAGTACAATGGCAGTGTGAGTTACAAGTTTGACGGGTCGAATCAAAGAATACCGTAGTGAGATCGCAATCTATTCGAATCGCATTTATTCTCTCTGGTCTGTAGTTACGTAACGTAAGCTTACGATTGTATCTCACGAGTTGATAGTTTTCATGCTATAATTCGTAAACGAGTTGCCTCTCGGATGCGCCGTGTGCGAGGCAGCGACAACAGCCTCCTCACCATTGTTGATAGGCTGGAATGCCCGATGGTGGAGCACTGGAACTCCTTACATGTTGTAGCTAATAATTGTATTGTCTTGTTTTATCTTTAATGTGTACTTTATTTTAATGATTGTATATGAACTATATGTGGTTCGAAATAAACAAATTAAATAAAATAAATAAATAAGGGTACTGGTCTGTAGTTACGTAACGTATATAGATAGGGGTACAGTTTATTCATCGAAACGATGTCGCTGCGAAACTTCTACTCTTCCAGTCAACTATAAGTGCATTAATTCAAATTAACATCACATAAAGGAAAGATACTTGGAAAGATTTAAACACAAATAAGTCGACAACTTGAACTGTTATGATAAAACTTCCAAATACGAATGGCGGAGTCGCAAGATGCGATAAACACGTATTAACTTTTTGCCCCAGTCAGCGGGTCAACTTTGCCCAAGTTTTACGAGAAAAGTAGCTAGTTTTAGGTTTTCTTGGCGCGTATTCATTAGTTCCAGCCAAAGCTTTTAAATGAAGGGGTTATGGCTTACAAATCAGCAAGTCAAACAACATTCGTTTTAATATTATCATATTTATTTATTTGTTTAAACTTTATTGCACTAACAAAAATTACAAATGGCGGGCTTAATGCCTGAAGGCATATTACCTATTCAAATAAATATTTTAGGAATAGAATCAGCTGGTTGAGTTATTAACGGCATTAATGCTTTGTACGTATAACCTACGTCATGTAGTACGTCAGCTAGATATGAATGTCTCTTTCGTTTAGGAAAAAACATAGTTGAACTGTCATGTTACATAATCTACCAGTCCCTAGTTGTTAGTTCAGTGACTTAGCCAGACCAATACATAGTCATTTGATTCGGCTGTAAATGTAAAATATACCTCTTAGTCACGTGATATTTATGATGAATCGAAGGCCGCAAAAATATCTGACACGCTCTTACGGCTCTGGGAAATAGAGTTGTCATCAAATATTTTTGCGGCCTTTGCTCCATCATAATATATTTATGCCGGTGACTGTACCTATCGCGCGCTTGCTTCCACGCGCGGCGTTTTAACGTGTCAGAAATTACACGCGAAACATATGCAATTCCAATTTACTGTATGTAGTGTACTCGTAGTGTCTTTGTTTTGTATGTCCCTTTTTTAGACTTAGGATGATTATTTGTAATTATTTTGTATTTTATTTTGTATTTAAAATGAATAATTGTAGAAATTAATTGTATATGGACTTAGTCTGATTTAAACGATTTGATTGATTGATTGATTGATATGCGGTTTGAATGTGACAGGGACGATCTTGAGAGAACTCAGGTCATGTTAATGTTTTAAGAGAGGTAGGGCACAGCGGAATGTCATCTCGCTCGTATGTGGAGCAGCCCAACTGGGGAAGTACCTCCACCTTACAGAAGACTGCAGCCATAATAGCACCACTGCTTTGTAGTGTTGCTATATTATTGCATGCTATGAAGTATGTGGTGTTGTGTTCCTGGTGGTGAGTAAGGTCGCCAGAGCTCCCTAGGATGCGTTGTGTTGGGAGTGAGGGACCTGCATGTCTCTATCTGCCAACACAGCGAATCCTCAAGTGAATAAAGGGTCGGCGACGCGCTTGTGATTCTTCTGGAGTCACAAGTATCCATAGGCGACGGTACCAGCTTAACACCAGGCAGGCCGTAAGCTTGTTTGCCACCGTCTAAGTAAAAAAAAAAATTTTGTTATATCGATGAGCTACTATGAAGTGTTTATAAATTGACTTTGCCCCTGACACATTTCACAAATAACAAAACAGGCAAGTTTGCCCGCGACTGCTCGGAAATGACAAAGTTTGGGAATGAGCACACAGCTGGATTTATGTATGAACACTTCACTAAATAACCGATTTAAACGACTAGAGTGTGTTTTAAGTCAAAACTTATACACTAACAAGGGCATATTCCTTTAATATGTTATTATGTACCGACATTTCACTGTAAAGATACGCCGTACCTAGGGAGTGTTAATACGATATTTGTAGCGAGAATTTGTTGGAAACTCGTACTTAGATAAACTTCCACGACTTCCTAAACCTTGTGAGTGATATGAATTTGAATCATAATCAGTGATCGGCACGACCCGTGCAACACCGCGGGATTCCGAGAAGAAATATTAATATGGACATGACATGCATGATTATAATCCCGTGATCTAGTTCGCAAAAATAACTCTAATTAGAGTTAATAAATGTATTTGTACATAGAAGTCAGAATATTTAATAAACTCATATATTGTATCATTTTTCGTTGAAGAAAATATTGATATACATTGATTTTATTTTATATTGCGTAAAGTATTAAGTGCACAGTGCATTGTATGAGTTCATGATTATATAGTATTGTACCTACTTGTTATTTTACTTTGTGATTAATAATTAAATATACTAACCTATTTTGAAATTCATGTTGTTTTATTTTATGATAAAATTCATTAATCTTGTCCCCGTTATATACTTAACTGAAATGAGAAAATATTGTTTTCTATTACCGACTCGAATTCCGTAATCCCGGGGAATATCCATATTTACATAATGATTGAGGTCATTGACACCGTGTTGCACGGGTCGTGCCGATCACTGATCATAATAAATTACGAGTATTACTTGATTAAAATGAATATTTGATTCATTGTTTTCTAATTAGTATATTATTACTTTTTGCCTGAGATACGTATATAATAATTAATGTTTTAGTAAGGTATGTACAAGCACAAGTTAATTTAATTTTCCATTCAATTTATTTATATTGCAAGCTTCAGTTTACCAGTACTTAACAGGAGTGACCCCTATACCTGCACGTTAAGATTGAATGCAGAAATTAAAAAAAAATGTTTATTGGTCACAAACAGTGGTTATACAATTATTAAGAAAGGAATGGGACCTTCTAGTAAGTATGAAGCAATACTTGTGACAGAACATCCCGCTCTTCCAGTATCAAGTTTAGAGGTATAACCAATAGTATAGAAAGTTAACAAGAGAGGTAGATAAAGTTAAGTATGTTAACGTAGGTCGATCACGTAACGCATTGTACAAACGTCGGGTAGGTTTAAATGTCACTTTTTATATGGAAAATTGACAGTTAAATTGTACCGACGACGCGCATTCGGAAGGTTACGTGATTACCCCTCAGGTATGCTAAAAAGTAAAACCTAAGTAAGTACGTTATTTGTTGTGCGTGTGTGTATTTGTGTGTGTGTTTGTGTGTGTGTGTGTTAGTGTGTGCGTGAGGATGTGTGTGAAAAGTTTAACTGTGTGAATGTGAGCGCGCGTACGTGGGTCACTAGGAAACTTTTGAGATACTCAAAATTTATGAAAAGAACGCAACTAGATTAAACCTTTTTCTAAAGATAAAGTATTTGTGATTCAAACATAGAAAACCATTGGATCAATTTTTAAAAATAAAAAAATTACGGTTGTTTTTTGTTTCAATTCTGCGGGCCTTTATCGTCAACTATGGATTTTAAGCGAGAACATTTATAAATACGATTATAAATTTGGACTAAATGAATGTGAGTGCAGAGAGCGATTGGTTTCGGCGTTTGGGGACTATGCACCATCGTGTGCAACAGTTTTCAGATGGTTTGCTCAATTTAAACGAGGGATTTTCTCCTAAATGATGATGAAAGAAGTGGCCGGCCCATGACTTCAGTTACAGAAAAAAACGTCCTAGCTATGAAAAAAATTATTAAGGAAGACCCAAAAGTGACTTATAAACAAATAGAAGAGGTCGTGAAGATTTCATCGCCAGCTATTAATGAAATTTTACACAACCGGCTTGGAGTCAGGAAATTATGTTCACGATGGGTGCCTCACTCACTGACTGCAGAACAAAAAGAAGCTCGCGTGACATGGTGCAAAGATATGCTCAGAAAATTTGATCAGGGAGAAGGACGGTCAATTTTTAACATTATTACTGGAAACGAGAGTTGGATTTACCGATATGATCCAGCACCGACAAAACAGCAATCGACAATTTGGGTGTTTCCCGATGATGAACCTCAAACGAAGGTGAAACGCGGGCGAAGTGTTGGGAAAAAAATGGTGGCCACATTTTACGACAAAAAACTGTGAATGCTAAGTGGTATATTGAAGTTTGTTTACCTACTGTATTTAATAATTTAAAACAAAAACGACCTAAAACTGGTTTGAGGGGGCACTTTTGCGTCATGACAATGCGTCGCCGCACAAGGCCATTGTCACCAAGGATTTTTTGAATAGTACAGAGATTGAAGAATTGTGTCATCCTCCGTAGCGCCCCGATTTAGCTCCTTGCGATGTCTTCCTCTTTCTTAAAATCAAACTCGGACTTCGTGACACGCGATATAACAGTCCTGAGGATGCACAGAATGCCTACTTGCAGGCCGTAGAAGACCTCCCTAAAGAAGAGTACCGGGAATGCTATTCAATTTTGATAAATTTTGTCTTGTTTGAGCCTCCCCAGACGGAAATACAATATGACATGATAGATTTAGCCAACGCTGTGTATAGTGTGTATATTAAATTTGTTTTAGTAGTTGTTAGAGGCGACATGTTTTAGTTTCTTGAATACCGAGACAAGTTTTCTGATTCTCCTATTATGATATTCAACATGACCGTGCCAGGCGAGACGTTGGTCAAGAATTATACCAAGATACTTTAAGGGACTCGACTTTTTCAATAACAGGGCATTGACACAGATTGCTAGGTAGGTTACAACTATGCACTTGTAATAGTAAGTTATATGTGGCTGGGTGTTGTTATATTTAGTAAAGCACATATATTTCGTTTGAGATTCGTTTAGCGTAAATAAGTTGTTCTTTAGCCAGATAGATATCAAACGCAATCCTTTTTCTGTTTTCTTATAGACAGCTTCCCAGGAATCATCATTAAATACAACAAGAGTATCATCTGCGTATGAGAAAATACTTCAATTGCAAGATTGGTCAGGTTAGTAATGTATGCTAGAAATAATGTGGAACCAAGAACACTACCTTGAGGGACTCCGAAGGAAAAACATTTGTCACTGCTGAAACAACTTGTAATTTTAACTTTTTGTGTGCGCCCCTTTTTTTTTTTTTTTGTTTTACTTGGGGAAATGCATTTACGCATCCCACCTAGCCGAGGAACTAGGATGGGTATGACGGGCTTCCGGGAACCCCCCAGACTACCGTCTAAAACCACCAAGGTATGCCCTCTCTGCCGTGTAGTAGGGGCGTCATGGGATCGCGAACATTTCACCACGACGCCCCTCGGCAACAGCCGCAGCTACCCTCACTACTGGGGCAAAAGCCCCCCCCCCTCCCGTCGTAAGCGTGCAGGGCGACACCACACGCTTCCCGACCCGACTAAAGGACCTCTACGCCGGGAGAGGGTGATAGGCCTCGGATTCACCCTCTCAGGTCCCCTTGTAACTTTTTATAGAGGTTTTCTCCCTCGCAGCCACAACTCGGCCCCGGCCTGTCGGTCGCAGCCCCCGCGCCTAACATGAATCCTCTGATAGCAGAGGATTTGTCAGGGTTACGGGTCCGTTATTTATTATAGAGGGAAACGGCAATGGCCTCTCCCTCACGCCGCACCTGGGGAATCTTGCGATTCCCTGGGCGGAACCCCCCGACCCCCCCGTGTCGGGTTATTGGTAACACCAGCAAGTGATAAGTATAAGGGTGGGTGAGAAACGGTATCAAAGGCCTTTTTTAGGTCAATGAATATTGCGAGATTTTAGAAAGATAGAATATTCGTTATTAATGTAGACTAGTGAGGTCCATAAATGCATCCTCTGTGGACTTCCCATGCCTGAATCCGAATTGCTTGTCAGATTACAATATGTTGAATTTGTTGAAGTAAGAATGAAAGAAAGAAAAGAAAAAAAATACGTTAATTTAGCACATTTGTAGGAAGTAGTTTGTAATCCTTGTGTTAATTAATAAATTCATAAATACATTTTTGGCACGATTTTGCTTAAACTAATGATGAACTTAATCTAAATAACATACGTTAATTGAATGTCTAATTACGCAATAAAACATCAATGATATAGTTCGGCAAAAAACATTTAAAATATTGTTCGAGTAACAAAGAAGGTACTTACTTACTCGTAAGTAACAACTTTGAAAAGATAAGTATTTAGATGTTTTTCGATGAGATTTTTTAAGAATAAAACAGAATTCGTATTCAAAACATCATCAAAGCTTACTCGTAACTCAAAAGGCGGTACTCAGTAACGATCTTAGTGAGAACGAAAAAGCTTCCTCTGCCAATTTTCTAATAAAAATTACGTTCAAATCTCGTACAAATCAAACGCATTTTATTAGCTGATGAATTTCACGCCAATGGGCCCGCCTCGATCCCATTTGCGGTGAATATCGGGAATCGGTGGAAATCGGCGGGAACCGGTGATCAGGGGAAACGGCTACAAACGCGAGAATGCGATCCAATTGGAGCGAAGGTTGCAATAATGGCTAATTTTCACTTTGATCCTTGCACAGTGCCCGAAAAGCAACGGAAGGTATGATGTTTGAGAGTAATTGTGACCATTTTATGTGATTTTTTTTGTGAAACTATGTAGCTAAGATAAAGATCGTACATTTTCTGTCAAAGTAATAGACTTGATTTTGTAACATTAAAATATCCAATCTACTTGTATATTTTTCTTTGTGATCTCGGAATCATTTTAAGGGTCCTTGCATGTAACGATGTCTTTCAAGAAAAGTACCTACCTCCAAGCGGGACTGGGTGGGATCATGCCTAATCTTAAGCGCGATTGCTCGTATTAACTTTAGTAATAGTGGCTAACAAGTACTTATACGACCTGACTCATTGTAGCACTCAAACTCAATGCGATAACGCGTAATTACCCAAGTCATCGCTACGATGGCCTAGTGGTTCAGGCATGCGGACGGTAGCCTAGTGGCTCGGGCATGCGGCTGTCAAACGGCGGTCGTGGGTTGAAATCCCGGCTCGTACTAATGAGTTTTTCGGAACTCATGCACGGAATGTCATTTGATGGCTTTAGCTTTTTGTGATGGATACATCTGCGAAGAAATTCAAAGGTGTATGTGAAGTCCCCAACTCGTACTGGACCAGCGTGTGAACTACTGGCCGATCCTTTCATCCATGAGATAAGATAAGATAAAGATAAGATACATTTTATTGCTAACATATAAGTACGTGCAATGTGTGTGTACGTACATTGCACGTAGAACGTAGAACTGATGGCCGTTGGGGTGGAAAAGTTCTCGAGTGGCGACCACGTACCGGAAGGCGCGGCGTCGGCTTACTATAAGCCTCATAAGAAGGCTCAAAGTCACTCAAAGGGCAATGGAGAGGGCTATGCTGGGAGTTTTTCTGCGCGATTGCATCAGAAATGAGGCTATCCGCAACAGAACCAAGGTAACCAATATAGCCCTCCGAATTGCTAAACATAAGTGGCAGTGGGCGGGGTACATTGCACGTAGAACCGATGGCCGTTGGGGCGCAAAGGTTCTCAAGTGGCGACCACGTACCAGAAGGCGCGGCGTGGGTAGGTCTCCCACAAGCTGGACTAATGACCTGGTAAAGGTCGCGGGAGTCCGCTGGATGCGGGCCACGCAGGACCGGTCACTTTGGAACTCTTTGGGGGAGGCTCATTATCAGCAGTGGACGTCTTTCGGCTGATATGATGATGATGATACAAGTCAAGTGTTTTTTTTTAAACAGTTTCAATTTAAAATGGTACAAGATATTTCTTACGAATGTACCTAAACACATAATTGATACAATGTATAATGTCGTTATATTAATTAAACAGTCATTGGTAGTTTCATTAACTCACTAAAACTATAAAAGTTTTGCATGAGTTACCATTCTACAAGCTTACTTTTAAAAGAATGAAGAGATGGTGCATCTCTTATGCTGTCTGGGAGGGGGTTGTATACTGCAGGGCCCATTACGTATACCAACTGCTCTGACCTAGCAAGTTTGTGAGAGACGTATATAGGCTTTATTATTATATTATTACCCAAGTCATGGCTGGCTGGAGCCATAATATAATATACAAGTATTAATTTTAAGATGAAATATCATAATAAATACGTACTGTTCCCAGCCAGCGACTGTGGCGGATCGGGTTTACAGTTTGATTGAAATCGAGTTATGCAACTAACCGTTACCCGGCAAACACGGCTAAGCCGATAGACTCGATCCTTGGGGCATTGGGCCGGCGCGGCTCGGACTAGCTTTTACTTCATTTCAAGTGGCATTTGTACTTGGAATTGCCATTGTCAGTGCCAGTTAGTGAAATATTGGCTGAAGGAGTAATTGCGTAACTTTACAAACGAGAGTTAGGAAAATTCTAATGTAATTTTTCCTCACAAAACATAAGGATTTTGACGAACGTACGAAACGTTACGCAATCAACCAGCTGATCATCAAGACCTTTAGGTAGTTAATAACTTCATCATCATCATCATCATATCAGCCGAAAGACGTCCACTGCTGGACATAGTCCTCCCCCAAAGAGTGCCACAATGGCCGGTCCTGCGCCACCCGCATCCAGCGGACTCCCGCGACCTTTACCAGGTCATGAGTCCACCTTGAAGGGGGACCTACCCACGCCGCGCCTTCTGGTACGTGGTCGCCACTCGAGAACCTTTGCGCCCCAACGGCCATCGGTTCTACGTGCAATGTCCCCCGCCCACTGCCACTTAAGTTTAGCAATTCGGAGGGCTATATCGGTTACCTTGGTTCTGTTGCGGATAGCCTCATTTCTGATGCGATCGCGCAGAAAAACTCCCAGCATAGCCCTCTCCATTGCCCTTTGAGTGACTTTGAGCCTTCTTATGAGGCTTATAGTAAGCGACCACGTTTCCGTGCCATATGTCATCACTGGCAACACACACTGGTCAAAGACACTCTCGTCTTGAGACACTGCGGAATATTGGACGAAAAGATGTGCCGTAGCTTCCCGAATGCTGCCCAGCCGAGTCGGATTCGACGATTGACCTCTTTCTCAAAGTTGGACCTACCTAACTGGACAGTCTGTCCTAGGTATACATAATCGTCTACAACTTCGAGCGTAAAGTGTTCGATTGAAATGGGAGTTGTTGGTTAATAACTTAACCTTGTTTAAATTACGTTTTAAACGTAATTTAAACAAGGTTAAGTTAACTTGGAGCTTTTATCAGTTAATTTACTCACGCAGGTAACTAAATTAGTTACCTGCGTGAGTAAATTAACTGATAAAAGCTCCAAGTTCTCAAATCCACCAAAATGCAACTAACTAGGCTAACCGACTTCAGATGAAGATAACAACCGGGACCAACAGTTTACAGTAGTTTTGCTGCATGCTTATTTGCTTTACCTGCGTATGTTAATGTATGTAGGTAATTGATGCTGTGTGTAAAGTACCTGCGATACTGTGTCAGCTGTGTCTATATTATCATCATAATTATATTTGCATAGTACTCTATTTGTTTGCTGTATCATTAAACTGTACAAAAATGTTCAGCAACTCGACCTCGCCAGCGTGACCCCTGTCACGGCAAAGTTGACTGAAAAGCGAGTAAATAACAGCGTATTTCATTAGGCCGTGAAAAATCGCGCTGCGAGAGATTGCCGGCTGTTTCCATTTGCATCGGGAATGAGGTTGCCGTGTTTTTGTTTGCTCGGCCGCCGCCGCCGGCCGACACGCACGCGGAACGGGAAGAGCGGAGATGATAATTGGTTGTGGAATACAACTGTTACCCCCTGGCCATGTCTTTGGTCTTAAGCGACCTGCGACCAGCGTTTTATCTGTTCATTGCGCGTGATCCCAACTAACCACAGTGCGTTGCGCGTCTCGACCGCGCAATGAACAGATAAAACGCTGGTCGCATGTCACTTACGAGTAAGACCAAAGTCGTGGCCAAGGCGTTATGGCTTTTCCACAGCCTTGAGTGGGCTGCCCTTCGATCTCTTATCTCTATGAGGCTCGACGACAGCATCGCTTTAATCTCTGGCTCACACGTACGATTACTCATGGCGCATACCCGCCGCCACCAGTAGTAAAAGCCAAGTGTTAAGCATATTTAATATTTATTGCACAAAAGAAGAATTCATCATTTGGAACGCGGACTTGATACCGCAAACATCAATCAAAAAAAAAAAAAAACAAAAATCAATTATTTATTCTGCAAATAGGCCACAAGGGCACTTTTACATGTATTCTACAATATAATATTAATAATCTAACACAATAATCATTTTAAAATTGCAGATTTCAACCAATTAGTACCTAAATGGTTAACAAACTAAATGTCACTAAGTGAAAACTAAAAAAATCCAAAATTGTAAAATATTATCAAATACATTCGATATAAGGTCTGTATCAGAATTAACAATAAGTTTACGATATTAATTTAGTACCCCAGAGATGTATAATGTCTCTGAGCATCCAAATACAATTAATAATTATTCTAATGTTCTTATAGAGATGTATACTGTCTCTAAGCGTTAAAACAGAAAAAAAGGATCATTAATGTAATATTGTCAGAGATGTACAGGGTCAATAACAATAAAACGTGTCAAGAACAGAATGATGTCTCTCGTCAAAATAATGATAATAACACTAGTATTTAGGTAGTTACTATGCCCTTGCAAGCATGAACAGACCGGACTCCACAAACAGCACCCGATCACGAGTATGACGCATATCTCAGCCATCGCCTCCCTCAACCATATGTTAGGGAAGGTGGCGACCCGATCAACGACGCCACCGTAAGCAAAGCCCTTTCTTCTCTACCAGTCTACCTTATCATCATCATCATCATAACAGCCGAAAGACGTCCACTGCTGGACATAGGCCTCCCCCAAAGAGTTCCAAAGTGACCGGTCCTGCGCCACCCGCATCCAGCTACCTCTACCGCATCTAGTCTACCTTATAGTTAGTTTTTATTTTTAAGTTTTACATTGGTTGCCCCTCGAAGCATCATGATATCATGAATTATTTTGGGCAAACGTTCTGTAACATGAAACAAACTTTACATTTGACTAACATCTACAAAGAGTGTCATCGTGGATAGCTTCTGCCAATTTTTCCTCTGATAAAGTCACATGCCTCCAAAGTTAGAAAATGTTTCAGAGTGACCTCCGCCTCACCCCCGCTCGTGGCGACGCGGTCGGTGCGGTCGTGCTATTAATGAAGTGTAATGCTGTTAGCTTTAGAAGAACGCTTCAATTACGTCACACCTGTGCCGAGTACATGCACGTGTGCTGCACCAGTGCACCGGAGCAGTGGTCGAGGGCAGCGCGAGCTTTCTAAAACCAAAAACCTAAAAAACCGTATTTTCTTTTTCTTTATTTCTTATGTACAGCCTGTCACGCACCAGACGGTACAGTTTGAGAATCTTTCCCCAGCACATGACATCTTAAATCAACCAGAGAGGTAATTCCGTAACCTTTTCAACGAGCGTTAGGACAACTCAACCGCCATTTTCTCATACAACAAATTTCATTTTAGATCTACCTTACGTATGTAGGAAACGTTACGCAATCGACCAGCTGGAAGTAAATTTTACCCTTGCATTTTCCATATTAATATGATGTCGATATCTTTCACATGCTTTAAGAAACAGAGAGCTAAATATCTCCGATTACCCGCAGCACAGAAATTCGAAATACATAAGCGAAAAACTGAATACTACGATGCGTTCGTTACCTGACGTGTAACTTGGTGTTATAAATAAAGTATTTGTATTTGTTAAATTGTGAACGGTTTTGACAGTTCACATTATTTCGACGGTTTATAATATCGCGAGTAAGATTATAAACTGACGGAGTTCACAATCTAAAGGTAACATACATTTTTCGCTTTATTACAACAAATAAATTAATGACTGTACTAAGCTTACCGTCAGGCAACCCAAAGGCTGGTTGGTCAACGTTTTGTAAAAAAAGCGGCCAAGTGTGAGTCGGACTCGCACATGAAGGGTTCCGTTAAATAAATTGCTTTTTACGATTTATGACGTATTAAAAAAAAACTACCTACTAGATCTCGTTCAAACCAATTTTCGTTGAAAGTTTGCATGGTAATGTACATCATATATATTTTTTTAATTTATCATTCTCTTATTTTAGAAGTTACAGGGGGGACACACATTTTACCACTTTGGAAGTGTCTCTCGCGCAAACTATTCAGTTTAGAAAAAAATGATGTTAGAAACCTCAATATCATTTTTGAAGACCTATCCATAAATACCCCAAACGTATGGGTTTGATGAAAAAAAAATTTTTGAGTTTCAGTTCTTAGTATGGGGAAACCCAAAATTTATTGTTTTTTTTTTATATTTATGTGTGAAAATCTTAATGCGGTTTACAGAATGCATCTACTTACTAAGTTTCAACAGTATAGCTCTTATAGTTTCGGAAAAAAGTGGCTGTGACATACGGACGGACAGACAGACAGACAGACATGACGAATCTATAAGGGTTCCGTTTTTTGCCATTTGGCTACGGAACCCTAAAAACGATTAAAACCGCATTCACCGGCCACGCTCTCTGGTCCTCTCTTATTCCCGGCCCGTATGGCCCGTATCGTCTTATTTGGCCGTCAGCTCGTTTTATTCTCCTCCTGCATTCTTAACCGACCATTGTCCGATTATTTGCCCTGGGTTGGAATTAACAAGTCAACTAACGTGACCGGCATAAGTCTAGCCTCCGATTGCATGTAGTTGTTACGAATTCCGGAGTCAAATAATACTGTGAATCAGGTGGTAAGTAGACCCGTGGGCCGAGACCATTTTTGTTGTGAATCGCAAAGTTGCACTTCAGATCACATTTGAAAATACGATCGTGACAACTCTTTTGTTCGATAGTTTTATATCACAGCTGGGAACGGGACATCGCGATAGGTTTCTGTTTTTAAAGGGTTAGAGCTGATCTTAATTATACTGCTGCAACCCTGTAAATAAACTAGACAGCAAAATAATGTTAAGCTTATTACAAAAGATTAAGAACTTGTTAAGAACAGTATACTTCTTAAGCATTTTCGTTTTAATGTCATATTTTCCAAAGCGCTCTAGACAGTAGGTAGTTCATCTTGTTTGTGGAGCTTTGCATAAATGAATTTAGACTTTATTCCTCAGCCGTTTAGATTTTAAATCCATGGTAATTCTGGGATGGAAACCCAATCAAACCCCAATAAGTGGACGTATTTACATGAAGAATGAGGCACTTGGCTTCATGAAATTCAAACGCCGTCGAAAAGCATTAAGTGAAGAGCCAAAAGGTACCTGAGCTGATTTATACGGCTTTTCAGTCTTTATAAAGTTGATACTTCAGCAAGTTCAGTGGTTCTAAATCTTTGGAGAAGTGTGACCCTTTTTTTTTTTTTTTGACGGAGTGGAAATGCGCTTACGCATCCCCCCAGCCAGGAAGCTATAATGTGGCTCACACCCTCCAGCCATCTCTATTTAAAGAGAAGGGGGAGGGAGTCTACCCACTAAAACCACTCCGGCGTTTCCGTCCCTGCCGTTAATGGGAGCGCCATGGGATCGCGAACATGTCACCACGACGCCCCCCGGAGAGAAGTGTGACCCAAGATGTGTGACCTCGTTGTTCGTTGAAACACACGTAAACCAGTATTTATTAACAACTAATAGAATCCGTATTTTATGAAACTTCAATCTGGTTACCACTCTTATTTATTGGCAAATATTGTACAGCGCAACAATATTTAATTCATCATCATGTTTTGAACATGGTTTGTGTATTTAGATACCACTTTATTTACAAACATTTACCTACGTTTGTTTGTTTCTTATCTCTGTTTGTATTCACGTATAATATATGTAGGTTGATCACGTAACGCATTGTACGCGCGTCAAGTCTAAATGTCACTTTTTGTATGGGAAAATTACAGTTGAGTTGTCGTAACATGCGTTCAAAACGTTACGTGATCATCATCTAATTAAGCATTGAAGCGTCCTCTAATTTACGCCCTTTTCACGTGAACCATATGTAGTCCACTGGGAGTCTGGCAGAATTTCCTTCCAAGGTGCGTCGCACCTGTGTCACTCGCCCTGTGCAAATTAGAGGGAGGAAAGTAGACTTTCTCGCCGCGCGTCCTAGCGACAGATGTGGTAGTTAGTCCACTGAGCTGTTTCAACTGTGACCCATGGGCCATTGATCGTACAGTTTGGCAAGCACTGGTTCGTTCGAGGAATTTGATATCGAAAGGGCGCTCCAATTGATTAGTTCCCGTCCGATCTCCCACTCGTTATTGAATAAGTTTTCGATTGCTCTTCTTGATGAGCCTTGGATTTGGCATAAATTAAAATCATTTTAGGGTTCTGTACTCAAAGAGTAAAACGGGACCCTATTACTAAGACTCCGCTGTTCGTCTGTATGTCTGTCTGTCTGTCTGTATGTCTGTCTGTCTATCTGTCAGTCTGTCGTCTGTCCGTCTGTCACTAGGCTGTATCTCACGAACCGTGATAGTTAGACAGTTGAAATTTTCACAGATGATTAATTTTTGTTGCCGATATAACAACAAATACTAAAAAACAGAAAATAGTACATTTCGATGCTAGTGCGGAAAGTATGTCATTACTTCACGAGTGCCGAGATATCTTGCCACGAGCCGTAGGCGAGTGGTAAGACTCGGGACGAGTGAAGAATGACATTTCCGCACGTGTATCGAACGACGTTTTTTTAATACAGTTGCGAAAAAATAAGAAAAACAACAAGTAAGAACTGTATAAAAAAAACATTTTTTTTGAACAACTTCATTATTTTTCAACTGTATTACAATGATGTTACAGAATTAATAATATAAAAGTTTCAAATTCCTTACCTACTTGTTGTTTTTCTTATTTTTTCGCAACTGTATTAAAAAACGTCGTTCGATACACGTGGAAAAGTAAAAAGCACTAGTGCGCAAAATACAACTTTGCGCACGATTTGCAGCTACAAAAAGTACCACTTTTTGAGCAACTGTATTAAAAAATATATATTTAAGGGCAATACAACAAACGTGATTTTGTTTGCTCGTTTTTGGTCGATATTGATAACGGCAACAGTTAGACGGTTGAAATATTCACAGAATATTTAGTTATATATTCACTTTAAAAATAAATACTTAATTAAATTAAAATAAAACAAATATTTATTTATACAACAAACGTGATTTTTTACAGTTTTTATTAATAATGGTACGGAACCCTTCGTGCGCGAGTCAGACTTGCACTTGGCCTTTTTTTTGTTTTTCAGTCTGTGTCTCTTTCACACATGTTTGTCTAAAAATATATTGAGAGTGGTATCTAAGTGGCCAGGAAGCACATCACATGGCAAAATTGAAATAATAGACAAATATCTCGGCACACATTTAACAAGAGATGTATTCTGAGGGGTTATCACGTAGCGTTCCGAACGCGCGTTAGGACAATTTACCTGTCATTTTTCCATATAAAAAGTTACATTTAGATCTACCTAACGCGCGTACAGTCGCCATCACATACATAGGAGCAAACAAGCAGCTCACAAAGATCGGAACACACCTCTATTTTCAATACATTAGGGTGCTTGTGCCGATATTTTTGAACACCTATAGTGTACCGATGTATGTGATGGCGACTGTACACTGCGTTACGTGATCGACCAGCTGGATTCCGGTTCCATGACATTTAAATACCTACCTAAACTTAACAAGATGTACTCGTAAAGGACATTCAACGTCAGAATAAAGTTCATACATCATAAAATAATTTCTAAATTCTAGTTCACGTTTCCCTTCGAAATCCAGTAGGCAGTGCCTACACCAATTCTAAGAATAAAGGATGACTCACGCTAGAACGGGCCGTGTCCGGCCTGGGCCGTTTTCTAAGAAAAACGATGCCGTTTTTGCGCGGCCGAGGCATACCCAAGCCCGCCCGAGCCACGGCCAAGGCTCGGAAGCGGCCCGGTGTCGGCACGGCCCGACCGTGGCCCGGCCGGTCTTGAGTATGGCTCGGCCGTGCAAAAACGCCGTCGTTTTTCTTAGAAAACGGCCCGGGCCGGACTCGTCCCGTTCTAGCATGAGTCATCCTTAAGTCGTCAAGTGGATCCCGGGCTTCGAATCAGTACCTAATGTTACCGGGAAAATCGTTACGGTGTTGAGGTCCTAATTGAGTTTAAAGAGATGGCATCGCAAATTCCAGGAATGTTTGGGTGCCGGACTAATAATATGGAATTATGGACATTGGCCGGATTTACGTAGATTTGGGCCCTGATAAGGTAGAAAAGACCTGTTAAGTTAGGTTTATTCCGTTCAGGTTTGTTATAACATTTAACTACTTACCTACTATTGAAATGATATTCGAGCAAAATTCCAGCGACAGTACAGCGACCTTGTGAAAATAGTTTTTGCAGAAATGAGACATCTCATTTCCAGAAAATATTTTTTCAGTCTTATAAACCTCGTAAATCCATACAAACAAAGGTATAGGTACAAATGTTGCTCGTTGAATAGTATATAGGTTGGGATTTATAAAAATGGCTGACCGAAACTCTCGCCAAACACTCCAAAGTTAAAGCCCGTTTAAAACACATTGTTGAAATTTATCGGTCCTCGCCGACATGTAGAATAAAAGCCATTCAAATTCAACCCCAAAATGCTTTTATAAAACCCCGCTCATTATTGTAAAAGCGTTTTCTCGTCTCACCTAGAAACTGGTCTTCGTGCTAAGACCATTGCCGTGTCTTGCCTGAGTAAAGGCATTAGGGGTCGCAATCTCCATTCTTTTAAATTTGGATTTGCCTTTTTAAAGGTTTTAGGCGTAATGGACTTGAATATATTTTATCATTTGGAAGTAGCGGCAGAATGCTATATTCTCGCCGGCTTGCCGAAAATAAGCTTATTGATGCCTTTTCATTGCCATTCGCCACATATCACGTATCACACACACATGACACACATCAATGATACACGATACCGAGACTACGGGTGAATTAGTGATGCCGGTTTTTACAAGCCTTATTATAAAATTACCTACACCTGTAACTATTTATTAGGTGTGCAAGTCTCATGTTCGGAAGCGCGGATATCATGTATTTTTAATTTTAATTTTTTGTGCGTTTCATCGTCATCATCATCATATCAGCCGAAAGACGTCCACTGCTTGACATACTAGGCCCCCCCCAAAGAGTTCCAAAGTGACCGGTCCTACGCCACCCGCATCCAGCGGACTCCCGCGACCTTTACCAGGTCATCAGTCCACCTTGTGGGGGGCCTACCCACGCCGCGCCTTCTGGTACGTGGTCGACACTCAAGAACCTTTCCGCCCCAACGGCCATCGGTTCTACGTGCAATGTGCCCCGCCCACTGCCACTTAAGTTTAGCAATTCGTCATTTAAATAAATAAAAAAGTAATCACTAAGTTCCCTCAAACATGATATTGTCGATTTTTAGAACCAATTTGAATATGTTTAACTTTTGTTCATAATTTGTTACGATGTTTTTAAGTGTATTTTAGACCTATGATGCTATACAGGTGATAACGGATAACGGAATCCAGTCAGACAATTTTCTTAGGTATCTGCTTAGATGACAAATGCTCTTGGGGTGAGCATATTAATAAATTGTGCAATAAAATTTACTCCTTTGCGTATGCTCTATGGAAACTAACTAAGATTAGCTCCAAGCAGACCGCAATACAGGCTTACCATGGTTATGTTTGCTCACTGCTCAGATACGGCGTTCTCCTCTGGGGAAATTCAAGCCATGTAAAGCGCGCACTTATAGCACAAAAGCAGTGCATCAGGGCGATCTGTAACGTAGATGTCTTAACATCCTGTAGGCCGCTATTTAGACACCTGAATTTAATTCAAATTCAAATCATTTATTGCACTCATGTTAGTATACAGTTCTTAAATTATATATTACAGTTCTACATGAACCCTGTAAGGGCACAGCAATGAAATAAACAATAATTAAAAAAATAATAATAATAACCGGCACATAATTTTCACACCTCTTACACAAACTTAAGAAATATAAAAAAAAATTGCGACAAAATATTAAAGATATCAAACAATACTATTAAAAGTTAATATTTCACATCATATAAATTAAATTAAAAAACAAAAAATTAAATTTAAGTTAAGAATGTCACAATTTACTGTCTATTACATGCATCTATATATATGAAGTTTGTTTATTTGTCAAGGCTCACCCAGATCTCTTTAAAACCTATAAAGATACATGCAACTTTCGTACAAGATACCCAAATCGTCTCGTTGGTACTGCTCGTAAGACACAATTGTACAGCAAGAACGCATACTGTAATTCTATTGACATTTTTAATCGTTTGCATGATGACATCAAAGATTTGCCTATTGGACTATTCAAGCGTAAACTTAGGAGATGGCTAGTACAAGAATGTTTTTACTCTGTTGACGAATATTTTGATTATTTTAAACATTGAACTTGACATTTATTATTGTGACTAGATTTGTAATGTAATTGTGGACGACGCGTGGCGCCGACGTGGTCGATGTGCGACAGGCCTGGGTTTGACCTTCGCGACCTCACAGTCACCTAACAAGGGGCGTTTAAAAACCGCGGCGGGCGAACCGCGCGTTTCAACCGCGGCGGGTGAACCGCGGCGGTTGAACCGCTCAGCGTGTTTTTAAACGGCCGTAACGCGCTTTGATAGCGCAGGTGCTCTAGGGGAGCACTAATCCCGCAGACTGAGCTGCACTGTTGAAGGATGGGGTGGGGGTGACGATAAAATAATACTTGGCGAAAAATAAATGAAATGGTATAATAAAATAATGAGACACAAACTACTGATTAAACTTTCCCTATCACAATTTCCTACTTCCTATCACAATTTCCCTACTTCTTCCTTTCTTCTTCTTCCTAGGAGCTCCCACTGGTGGGGCTGAGCGAACACAATTTTATCCGGCGATTATAGCCTCTTTTATACCCCTAAGGCATTAAAAGTGGTGGGGATATAATTTTGAAGACCTCGCCCACTTTTACTATGGAAAAGCTAGTTTTTACGTTTTCCTGGTTTTCAGGGAAACCTTAAGGGTTTTTACATATTTTCCTTCAAAAGAATACGTAAAATTATCAACTTTGGTAACATGAAATGGCTTTGCCAGGCCCTAGTGGCTTTAATTAACATTAATTATCAAAAGTGATTATACATACGTAAGAGCATTTACCTTACCTTCCTAACGATACCTCAATTGCTTTCGTACCTCATCTGGTTACGAAGCTATGGCCGGGTGAGACCGTCAATTTTCACATTTTCCTTAACGTGGTAGCGTAAGTTTGACTTTTGCTCCCGTCTTTTTAGCCAATCAGAGAAATCAACCTGAACCTTGACCATTCTTGCACCATAATATGCAATAATCTTTATGCATACGTTGTGTACATTTTAATTTCACATTTTATGTAACTCTAGTTACCGATGTCCCTTGTTGACGGACTAGATCTGGATATAGTCTCAAGTTGGTTTCTTTACAAATAATTTGGCTATCTCTCCCTCATTTATCAGGGGCTCTCCCCCTATCGATCTTTATGAAATAATTACTGGAGGTACCTGGTACCTTTATCTTTACTTTAAGCTATTTTCTTCGTCTGTACCTATTGTACTTAGGTACTAAATAAATCACGCGCTTCTTATATGAGCCGTTTGCTTTAGGAGCTTAATCTGGGCACAATTGCCGTCCTTATGTGAAGGAATTATAGTTACACGTCCTTTCTCTTCGTGACCCGTAGGCCTTATCGTTCACATACTATACAACACCCTTTCTCTTCGTGACCCGTAGGCCTTATCGTTCACATACTATACAACACCCTTTCTCTTCGTGACCCGTAGGTCCTACATTTCACAAACTACATTCTGTCGCCCACAATGCCCCCGCCGGTATGTATCGCAGATACATACTGGGTTGCAAGGGTAAGCGACAGTCTACATTAAAGTCTTACGGCACGATTCGTCATTAATAACACTTTTAATCACTTTCACTGTCATGTTCATTCACTGTCTTTACCATTTACTTTTCACTTTAATTACCTTATGTGGCCCTTGAGCGACCATCACTGGTAACACACTTTCACTTGGCTTGGTTGTGGTCGTGCTTATGGCGTGCGCCACCATTCGCTTGGCGGACCGGGCGACCAGCTGGGTCGGCGGGGCGCTGTTTGCGCCGTGCCGTCGCCGCTGCCCTTCGGCACGTAGGGCCGGTGTGGGCGGACGGGCTCGTCCTTGCAGGACCGGAGATCGCGGCGCTCTCGGGCGCCGCGGTTGAAATCGACCCCACGGGTCGGGGGGTCGATGTATCGGCTGCTGCGACCGACCGCGGGCGACCGGGGGTCGGTTTATTGTTGAGATGGGTCATGCCCCCTCCTGGTGACACGGTTGTGTCCTTGGTGCTGTTTGGCACTGTGATTGCCGCCTTGGCGCGTATGTCGTCGAATATTTTTACATTTCTTTCTTCTCGCGGTTTTAATATTTCGCGCAGCTTGACGTCTGCTTCACTTTGTGTGTGATATGCGATGCGTTCGCGGGTATCCATACTTCTTGGCGTGGGGCCATATATCGCCCATCCTATGGCGCATTTTACCGCTACTGGCGCGCCCTTAGGGCCCACCCTTATTTCTTCGGGTATAATTAACTGCCAGTGGTCGGCTCCGATTAATACTTGGGGCACTCCCATTTCAAAACAAGCGCTATGCGCGTCCTTCAGGTGGTCATACATTTCCACGAGTTGTTTACTAACCTTTTGACCTTTTATTCTTAATTCTGGTACCGTCCGCAGCGTCAGCGGGTGTTCGTTACCTCCTACTCTCCCTCGGATCGATACGTTTATTGTTTTGCTGTTTGCCTTATTGCATATTTCTCCTATTCCTCTAACCTTCAGCATTTCCTCCGGGCCTGTAGCCCCTATTTGATCTGCGATCTCTTCGTTTATCATACTTATGGTGGACGCTTCGTCTAGTAGTGCGTATACTCCTACTTCTCCTTTGGGCCCGGATAGAATCACGGGTATCACTTTCAAAAGCACCTGGGTTGCGTCTGATGAAGACGCGTAGCTATTTTCTTCACTATTGTTGGACTCGTACGGAGTCTTTTCCCTCCAGTTCGTATCCGACGGTTCCGCCCATTGGGGCTCTCCTACTAGCTCTGCTTCTTGATCCGTGGCAGCTGCCGTTGCGTCTGCTTCTTGTGGCATGCGCGTCGTCTCCCTTCTTGGCTCGTAACTGCCGTGTAGTAACGTATGATGATAATACTGGCAGCCGGGTGCGTCGCACCGCTTGCCTTTGCACGTCGTGCTGGCGTGTCTTGCATCTAGACACTTATAACAAACTTTGTTGATTCTAGCCCAATCCCATCGTGCTCCTACATTCAGGCGTTGAATTTTATAGCAATCGGTAGTGCTATGACCCCCCCCGCAATACAGACATACTACATTCTGTGTGTTTACTTTTTCAGTGGCGTAAGTGACGCGTGAATATTGGGGGTATGCTGGCTTATTATCATATTGTCGCATAGCCCTTCCTTGGGGGCGTAGTTGCTGCCCGCCCCACTCTTGGGGTCGCGGCGGTTCGCGCGCTCTATTGGGCCATGGGTTAGACGCGCGCGGCAGCTCTGCCCGGGCATTGTTGCCCGGGAAATCCGCCCGTGGGCGTTGCATGGGCGCACGGGCGTGCGTAAAGGACATTTGTAGCTCCGATTCTTCCAGGAGGAAATCGGATAATCTTTCTATTTCCGCCTTTCCTTCGTGCTCGTACTTGCGAGCATATTCACACCATCTGCTGCGAAGGTGGGGGCTTAGTCGATCGGTAACCTCTCTAACCAGCATAGGATTCTCTGCGTAACATCGTTCGCTTAAGTCCATTACCGTGCTCGCTATATTCACGATTTTTATAGCAAATTGGTTGAGGTCGTGAGCGCTGTCGCCTATTGTAGGCATTCCTTTTAAATCCTCCAATGCTTTGTCTACTAGGAATTCGCTTCGTCCGTATTGTTTAGTTAATACTTTCATTATTAAATCCGGCCTTGCCGCCGTTGATAATATGTGCTGTACACATGCTTTTGCGTCACCTTTTAACGCTGCGCGTAACCTCGCTACGTTTTCGTAGTCACAAAATTTGAATCTACGATTCGATTCTTCGTATGCGATCATGAAGCTCCGCCATTCTGATATATCCCCGTAGAATGGTGGTAGCTCGTACACATCTTTGGGCGCCGGTCTGGCTGCCATCTGCATCCGTTCAAATAATTGAACCATTACCTCAGGCGAGGTCTCGTGTGTGTACCTCGTATGCGGTGTCTGTGGTTCGTATGGCGGTGATCTCTCTCTCCGCTCATAAGCTCGCGGCGGCGAGCGCGTTCCGAGTGGCCTAGTGGGGGGTAATCCCAGTGGCGCTTCTTCTCGTCTTTTTTCTTTACCAGAATCTATCCACCTGGCTACTGATCCCATAAGTGACTGCTCGTCTTGTATTGAGCATTCAGATTCTTCGCGCGTTCGTTTCAACGTAGCGCGCCTTTTAATGGACTCCCTTTCTAAACGTATTTCCTCTTCTTGAACTGCAGTGTCTATCTCCATTTTCTTTTTCTGATGCGCTGCGTGTAGCAGCATCTCTTTCCGCCGTAGCTCGGCCAATTGCTCACTCTCTTCTACTTCTAACTCCATTATTCGAGTCACAGACAACCGACTCTCGGTTGAGCGCACTGACGCCGTTCGGCGCGGTGTTGACGTTTCAGCGAATGTGACTTCCTTTTCGGTTCCCGTTTTGTTTCCATGTTCTCCCCTCGCCGGGGGAACTATGATGACCCTTCCCTGAGGAGCATCTAGAGGGATGATAGTAGGCTGACGCTGTTGCCGTTTATCTAAATCCCTGCGCCACAATATCGCTGTGTCTACAGATGGAGATTGCGGTTCTCCCATTTTTGTCAAGCGTGCCGGTGCCGTCCCTCGGGGTTCGGCTATTAAAGTGTCATCGATACTTAATGAGGCTGGTTCCGCCGTTCTCTTTGCGAGCTCCAAGGCTGTATCTTTGGACTTAGTCTTCTTGGTAGTCCGTATGGCACGCGTGGTTTGCGCGCCACTAGTCGATGGCTCGCCAAGCCGATCGGCTGATTCCCCGCGCGCGCGTGCTTGCGCGGCGGCTGCTCCTTGTTCCAGGAATCTTGCCCTTTTTTCGTCTTCCTGGGCCGTAGTCATGGATCTCGTTATCCTCTTCTTGCCTCCTGACATGGTGTTCGTCTCCTCTTGGAATGTGCGTGCTTAAATAACGCTTAGTGTCACTGTAGTGACTCGCTAAGTACTCTTCACGTACTTGAGTCCTTTTTTGCTCGAATACCTGCGGTTGCGCACTTTGGCAACCTACACGACAGGTATAAAAGGATTTTTCTATAATATTCTGCACGTCTTGTTTGTAGTTTGTGTCGTGGCTCCGTAGTGACGTATGTACATACGCGATGTCCGATTTTTTCACTATTTTTGATCGCGTCGCGGCGACAAATTTCGAGCTACGCTGTTTTCACTAGCGTCGTTGGTTTTATACCCCCCAAACGACTTTCTTTGAGTACCCACACGTACCTATCGCCTTTACTAACTTTCACTTTTTCTGGATCTACAGATCCGGCTCGAAGGACCAAAACGACTGTGGACGACGCGTGGCGCCGACGTGGTCGATGTGCGACAGGCCTGGGTTTGACCTTCGCGACCTCACAGTCACCTTACAAGGGGCGTTTAAAAACCGCGGCGGGCGAACCGCGCGTTTCAACCGCGGCGGGTGAACCGCGGCGGTTGAACCGCTCAGCGTGTTTTTAAACGGCCGTAACGCGCTTTGATAGCGCAGGTGCTCTAGGGGAGCACTAATCCCGCAGACTGAGCTGCACTGTTGAAGGATGGGGTGGGGGTGACGATAAAATAATACTTGGCGAAAAATAAATGAAATGGTATAATAAAATAATGAGACACAAACTACTGATTAAACTTTCCCTATCACAATTTCCTACTTCCTATCACAATTTCCTACTTCCTATCACAATTTCCCTACTTCTTCCTTTCTTCTTCTTCCTAGGAGCTCCCACTGGTGGGGCTGAGCGAACACAATTTTATCCGGCGATTATAGCCTCTTTTATACCCCTAAGGCATTAAAAGTGGTGGGGATATAATTTTGAAGACCTCGCCCACTTTTACTATTGAAAAGCTAGTTTTTACGTTTTCCTGGTTTTCAGGGAAACCTTAAGGGTTTTTACATATTTTCCTTCAAAAGAACTATTTCTGAGCTATACATTACAATATCTACTAGTTTTCCTGCTTTTCCCGTTTAAATTGGGAAAGTCGATATTTACGTAAAATTATCAACTTTGGTAACATGAAATGGCTTTGCCAGGCCCTAGTGGCTTTAATTAACATTAATTATCAAAAGTGATTATACATACGTAAGGGCATTTACCTTACCTTCCTAACGATACCTCAATTGCTTTCGTACCTCATCTGGTTACGAAGCTATGGCCGGGTGAGACCGTCAATTTTCACATTTTCCTTAACGTGGTAGCGTAAGTTTGACTTTTGCTCCCGTCTTTTTAGCCAATCAGAGAAATCAACCTGAACCTTGACCATTCTTGCACCATAATATGCAATAATCTTTATGCATACGTTGTGTACATTTTTATTTCACATTTTATGTAACTCTAGTTACCGATGTCCCTTGTTGACGGACTAGATCTGGATATAGTCTCAAGTTCTTTACAAATAATTTGGCTATCTCTCCCTCATTTATCAGGGGCTCTCCCCCTATCGATCTTTATGAAATAATTACTGGAGGTACCTGGTACCTTTATCTTTACTTTAAGCTATTTTCTTCGTCTGTACCTATTGTACTTACGTCCTAAATAAATCACGCGCTTCTTATATGAGCCGTTTGCTTTAGGAGCTTAATCTGGGCACAATTGCCGTCCTTATGTGAAGGAATTATAGTTACACGTCCTTTCTCTTCGTGACCCGTAGGCCTTATCGTTCACATACTATACAACACCCTTTCTCTTCGTGACCCGTAGGCCTTATCGTTCACATACTATACAACACCCTTTCTCTTCGTGACCCGTAGGTCCTACATTTCACAAACTACATTCTGTCGCCCACAGTAATTATGACATATTAGGAATATAATTGTAATTGTGACGGTATTAAGTGTTCATATTGACATTGTAAACATTAGGTTTTAAGTATTCTAAATCGTGTTTTTCGATATTTAAGTCTTTTTCCTATGTTAATTTTGCATGCCAGTTTCTGGTGGAATGTGTGAAACCTGATAATTTAATAACGACTTTTGTACCACATTTTTATGTAAAATAAAGATTTGTATTTGTATGTTCGTGATTTTTTTCTATCGAGCGAAAATTGCTTAATCATGTTTCGAATCAATGATCTCCCTGCAGAAAAGCCTCAAGATTACTAGTCGTATTTTTTTTAAACCATATTATTATAAACAGGCGCATTATATTGTTTCAAAAACTCTATTTGCTTAACCTACGGCGCCTTAAATTATATTCGCCCGTGAGCGTGGTTCATCATCATTATCATCATATAAGCCGAAAGACGTCCACTGCTGGACATAGGCCTCCCCCACACAGAGTGCCACAATGGCCGGTCCACGCCAGCGTGGTTAAATTACTACAAATAACAATATCATCATCATCATTGGCCACACACAGCATCTATCACAGATGATTGTTGCAGCGCTTAGGAGCCTATGGATTGCCGCATCTACGTTGGTGGCTAAATTATTATAGTCCTATAGCAGCGCGGCATTTCTTACCACATCGATTGCAGGCAGACCAATTGTGAATTAGGGGGTGATAAAGCACTTCGAAGCCTTTTCTGGGTGAGGTTCACGAGCTTTTATGATTTTCTTTATTAATAAGTAACCTTCGGAATCGTCTGAGCTGATATCTAATTCAATAACCGAAATGGCCTGCCAGTGTAACTTTCAGGAACAACATTAACTACAACAACAACAATAACTCGTTGTTTTTAGCCTATGCACCCTTCTTATCACGCTCAACATATTCAAATGTCAAGTAAAAATGAACACATTACAAATTTCCTTTCAGACTTACCTAAAAGCAGGTCCCTTGTGAAAAAACAAAGTCCATTAAAGTGAATTTGCTCCGACGCCCCCCTCAAACGGACTAGAACACATTTTTCACCCTCACATAAAATCACGTACGACGGGAAAGCCATGGGAATAAAAATAATTTGATATGCACTTATTTGCGAGTGTGAAGTCATTAAATGTGACGCAAATATGACACTCGCGATACTACATGGTATAGACACTAACATGTTTCGCTGAATTATGCCACAGGATATTAGAAGTAATGCTGCGCGATCACGTCACGCTCCCCCCTGCACCACCGGTATGAGACATTATATCATTTGGGTGTTTTTATAGTTCTTGCACATTGATTGACACATAAAAAAAATTCTCACGGTTTTGATTGACTGTCATATGTTTTGATTTAATTTTGTTTTTAAACATTGCACTCTATTGTTTATTATATTGATGTGGGTTTAAAGAACTTAAAGAACTTTATTTCCCATAAGAATTACATGAATTCACTTACATGAGAAAGTATACAAATTAAAACTAAAATTATGCATACAGTGTTTAAAAATAAGGTAAGTAATACATATTAAAAATCAGTGTGGGTAGAAAAGTATTACAATTATTATTGCGCTAAGCGCTCGGACCATATCTCCGCGTTGCTAACTGCTACAACACGGCGATGTACGAAGAAATACGGTGATGCTCTTAGGTTGGATGGATGCGGTATATTAGGTAAGTTGAGAGGTGTGCTCATATTGTATAGTCAGGTTTATATGTTGTTATTTTTTGTAAGCCTTACATTTGATTTTTTATTTACATTAATACTTGTAGTCTAAGTAAGTTTGATGTTAATGGTTTTGTAATATAACTTCACTGTTTCTGGCTAGAGTGGCAATAATAAGATTGCTTGACACCTTAATAGTCTACGGTGAACTTTAGAATGTAAGAAAAAGGTCCGGCGTATGATTTATGACTCCATAGACCAGTTGATTCTGGCCCTAACGTGAGTGTGCCACGGACTGTCTTCGAAGAGGAGCGAAGAACCTGCATTTTTTTTCTTAAGAGTCCCCGGCAAGCTCGGTTCTCCATACAAACGTAGTTACGCTCTCATTTTAAACTTTGTACTTAGAATATGTTAAGTACCGTTCAGGTATGTAATTAGTTTATGTAGCTTCAGATACCATAGTAAATAAAATAAAGCAAATTTTAAGTTTTTCATACAAAACTTGTTTTGCTGTATTACGTTTGTTTTATAAACTGGAGCCATATAAACTAATTAGGTACAGACCTAGATATACCTGATGTCATTGTATATGTAACATTTCGTTACAATTCAACACGTAGTTTTCAAATGAGAACGAAACTACGTTTGTATGGGAAGGTGAAATTTGGCCAAACTTACTGCGGATTCTTAAGGCGAGAAGATCGTGAATCTTCTCTCGCTCTCACTAAGCATAAGCATGAGCGAAACGGAAGTGCGTGTTCGGAAGTGTGTAACATCACTTCAAAAAAGGAGGAGGTTATATGTTCCACTGTATGTATTTTTTTTTATGTATGTTCGCCTATTTCTCCGTTAATTATGGACCGATTTCAAAAATGATTTTTTCATTCAAAAAAGTATAGTCCCGCGGTGGTCCCATTTTTACCAATTTAGTATCTGATGATGGGATCCCAGGGAATTTGAGGGCAACCCTCAAATTTTATAGGCACGCGTGTAGTGATTTTGGTATTTTCTATTACAACTCGTGAATTTACCCTCGGAAATCGTAGTTTTGGTGAAGTGGAACTGATGATGAGGACCACAGATGATTAATGGAACTCCTCAAAGATGTAAAGTACGTCAAAGATTCTGACTTGATTCCGTTGAAGTAGCAACTAATGAAGTGTTAATTCTGAGATCCTTGAGGAATTGACGGAACTCCTCAAATATTATCAGCCCACATATAGCGACTTGGGTTTTTTCTGTAATAATCAACGCATTTGCTCTCGAAAAGCAGTTCATGTGGTAAATTGGAAAAGAAATGTGAACATTTTCATGTATCATGTGGCTTGGCGAAGTACTGAATTGAAGTCGGTTTAAACTTTGTTTTTAAAGTAAATTATTAGTACATATTAATAGATTTTTGGAATACTGGATAATTTATTTAAAATCTATCTGGTTATTGTTTTAGAACAATAAAAAAGCTATCCTTTTTATTAAAAAAAACATAGATTGTCATTGAAAATTACGAAATCTCGAACATTAAAGTTTATTTTTAAAGTGATATTTAAGATTTTTTTACAGAGTTACCAAGTCATCTTTTAATATTATGTTCGGTTATTGTCTTTCTTTGTTTCTTTTTCAGACTACAGTAATTTTTCTGTTGCATAATTCTTCATTATTTCTTCACGCTGGAAGCTCAAAAATCAATCTTTTCGTTAGATCGTGAACACGCCTCGCCTTAAGTAAATCCTCAGCATTAGTTGACACCTACCGTAGATTTACAAGCTTCTTTCTAGGCTACAGTGACCATGACTTCATAATAACCAAAAAGAGATTTCCACCATGATGCTTTTCAAAAAATACAGATTTCAGAAAGTATGTTTTTCCCTTTTTTTGTTCGTAGGTTACATTTAAAACACGCGTCATTCACGAGGTTCTCATACAAGTACAAATAAATGTCCCAGACCTCTATTTAGTTTGTCACTGTGCATCGCAGTGACTTTAATGTGTGTCGCGCACACATTCTAGCGTTAGGCACGTGTTAAAGCGAGCCCAAACACACTGTATTCAATTCACATCGCAATGCAAAAAGCAAATCAAACTGGGTTTTACCTCTACCATGAGTTGTTATTGAAAACTTACATTACGATATTAGTCGCTAGCAAACAAATTACTGTCAATACGGTAGTATCTGTCATATTTGTAACTCATGGAACCTATGTTCTACGGTAACAACTACAAAAAATAGTCGCTTGCGATTAGCGTACGATATGTAATTTACCGGTGGACTAGTACCATAGTATACTCGTAAACACGGCAAAGTATGGTATCATCCTACTAGTACAAACGCACAACGCGCAGCTTGTATGTGTGCGATATACTACATATATGTCACCACACGCACACTCAAACAAAATCTCGACCCGTTTCGCACTGAGAAACTGCGTGCGGTGACGTATAGATAGTATAGTGCACACATACAAGCCGCGCGCCGTGCGTTCGTATGAAGATAACATACTTTGCCCTCTTTATTCTATGCTCGTACTGCCAATCTACTATAATGAGTGGTCACCATCGGTGCTGTAAATACTATTATCCTTACAAATCGTGTACACAGTCGCTAGCGAGGACGGTCACTGTAAACGCATGGTAATACTTCTGGTAATATGTAGCAGTAAACGGCGACTTTTTCAGCCGTCAGTGCCAGTGAAAACATATGGCTTCGTTTTTTCGCGCCCGCGGTGCGAGCTCTCCTCACTAGATCAAAGAGGAATTACGCCAGTGGAAACACAAGGCGACATATTTTAACAGCGACGCTCGTTTATTTATCTATTATTTTCTCTTCGTAGTCGTTATTCTTCAATGCTAAAGGTCGAGTCCGTCTTGACAGGTTTCCGCTATCTTCTTGATTATGGATTTCCATTCGGTTCTGTCTTCAGCTGCAGTAGGAACTCATAGCTCCGTGAGAGATGTTATTTGATCGGACCAACGTGCAGGAGGTGGGCGATCTGCCACGTGGACGTTTTCCCTGGACTTTAAAGACCAAAACCAGTTTTTCGAGATTATCCGATTCTCTACGCACTATATGCCCAAAATATCTATTATTAATACGAAACACAGACCCAGATCAGATCAGAGACCTGATGACCTGGTAAAGGTCGCGGGAGTCCGCTGGATGCGGGTGGCGCAGGACCGGTCATTGATGCACTCATTGGGGGAGGCATATGTCCAGCAGTGGATGTCTTTCAGCTGATATGATAATGATGATGAATACAAAACAAAATAAAAAAAGCGGCCAAGTGCGAATCGGACTCGCACATGAAGGGTTCCGTTATATAAATTGCTTTCTACGATTTATGACGTATTAAAAAAAAACTACTTACTAGATCTCGTTTAAACCAATTTTCGTTGGAAATTTGCATGGTAATGTACATTATATATTTTTTTTAGTTTTATCATTCTCTTATTTTAGAAGTTACAGGGGGGGGGACACACATTTTACCACTTTGGAAGTGTCTCTCGCGCAAACTCTTCAGTTTAGAAATAAATGATGTTAAAAACCTCAATATCATTTTTGAAGACCTATCCATAGATACCCCACACGTATGGGTTTGATGAAAAAATAAATTGAGTTTCAGTTCTTAGTATGGGGAACCCCAAAATTTATTGTTTTTTTTCTATTGTTGTGTGAAAATCTTAATGCAGTTTACAGAATACATCTACTTACCAAGTTTCAACAGTATAGCTCTTATAGTTTCGGAAAAAAGAGGCTGTGACATACGGACGGACAGACAGATAGACAGACAGACATGACGAATCTATAAGGGTTCCGTTTTTTGCCATTTGGCTACGGAACCCTAAAAAACCCATGAATAGCGTGCGCAAAATTCAAACTTAGTTCCAATGCAATATGATTATTAAGTAGAAGAAAGCCGCCGTCATGTAGGTACAGTCAAATACAAAAGTATGTATCGATTTAATCCTCTCATAAATATGTATAGTCCAGGCAATGAACTGACAACTTGTATGGGAAAAATGTCAAATTTGGAAATAATTTATAATAGCAGATTTTTTTTTTGTAATGGATATATTATCAATTAAATAGTTACCTAGCGACAAAATCCAACAAAATTTCAGACATCAAAGAAATGATAACTCAACTAGCTTTTGAAAAGTCAGAAAAAATATGAATAAATGGTTTTATGTTTATTTTGGTTCATTTACATTTGCTCTATAATATTTCAGATAAATAATAAAAAAAAACAAGGCATGCTTTATTTAAATCTGTTTAAATACTTCCGGATGGAAAGTTTGTTGGATTCTTGAATAAATCATCTTAGAATAATGTTTTAAAATGATATAAAGAAAAAAAACGCTATTATAAATTAATGTTTTTCAAAACCGTATTTTGCCTGGAGTAGTACCGAAACCTTAACCCGCTGACGAGAGAAATAGTTCTTTACATATATTATAACTAAGAACATCCTATTGAACTCTGTCTTATGTGAATAAAGATACAAATACAAATACTTGTGTGATTCAAAAATATCAATATTTTCTTTTTTTATGTAATTGATGGTATAAGCCGTTACTCTTTATCACGACATATGTATATCTATACACACACACACACACACACACACACACACACACACACGCACGCACGCACGCACGCACAAACACAAATGCACGCACGCACGCACGCACAAACACGACACGACACGACACGACACGACATTGCGTATGTATTTTTTTGATTTAACATTTACGACGCAAAAAAACATACGGCCTGCGCCTGCCTGAGCCTAAGTACACACCGTAGCACATGCCCTATACCCCCTTGCGACTCTAGAGGAGCCAAGCGCGAGGTCGACCCTTATGCAGCTCTCCTAAACTATGTACATAAGATAAACCCGTCGTATTTAAACTCTCTCAACAAGTAGATTGTGCAAAAAAGGGGGGGGGGGGGGGGTAATGATGACACTAATGCATCAAAAATGACACAATACACCGAAAATAAATATACCATATTATTATATTTATTTTCTTATTCAATTCGTAATTCGTCGTAATTGTTAGCGCCAGTATTTGTGAGATTCTAATAGCAGCCACGCGCAACTGCGCTCCCTACTGGTGTCCACGGCAGACCAGCGTCGGGTTCTCTAGTAGCACCTGGCATTATGCTGAGTGTTCAACTTTTTCATTATAAGTTAATTGTAATCTTCTTTTTGTAATTGTATAACTGTGTCATTGTATAACTTATACAGAAATAAATTATCTTCTTCTTCTTCTTCTTAAAAAACTTGCACACCTTCATCTTGTACTTTGACAGAAGGGAAATGGTGCGAATGCCTACTCGCTTCCGTGGGGCAGGGATGTCTACTCCAATCTCATTCTAATCGCTGTTTCATTATTTTTATCGCAGCGCGCGCCACTGTTTCCACAGCCCGTACGTCTCACCCCAGCCAACGCACGCTATGTGTCGCCTCAAATTTGTTTCCAACTAAAAAGCCATTTGTTTCGCGATAAGCAGGACGGCAGCTGGAACGAAATGCACGTGTTAATCCCCCCGTGTGATGATAATTACATCTCACAGCGAAACCGGGTACAATAAGTAGCGGCGTGGGACGCATACTATAGGAATTACTTTAGCACTTTTTAGTACTGTATTAAGGATTAAAATAAATAAATAAATAAATATTTTTCGGACAATCTTACACATATCGACCTAGTCCCAAACTAAGCAAAGATTCACTGTGTTGAACAGTTTTAGGAATTTTAGGATACATGTAGAATAAGTAAATAATGTCGCAGCTTGACGCTGTCACAATTTAGTTCTATCTTTGATAAGGTTAAGTCCCGTTTAGTAAAGATGGGAATACTTGTTCATTTTTCAGCTGCAACCTCCTCACCCTACCCATAGTATAAAGTCGGCAAAGTATATATGTTATCTTCATACAAACGCACCGCGCGCGGCTTGTATGTGTGCGCTATACTATCTATACGTCGCCACACGCACACTCAAACAAAATCTCGACCCGTTTCTCAGTGCGAAACGGGTCTACCGTCTTTATACTATGCCCTACCCTTACAGGGCTTCCAGGGAAAACAGTCGAAAATGAGTTTGTATGCGCCAATCCACCAATAAAGCCTGTTCTGAAAGTAATTAGAGTTCCTACTTAAATCAATCAGTGATGTAGTCGACGAGCCCAGTGTAGCAACACTTATACGTAATTATATATTTCGAATGGGCTTATCCATATATAACGTCATCGTTTTTTTGTCGAGTATTGAACCCCCTAAATGTTTGATTAGCCATGATCGCTTTTGTCTTTCGTCACGCTCGCTCTTACAAAGAAAACAGGTGTAGTTTTTATAGGATTTCAATCCAAAGTGCACCCATTTAATTACTCTTGAGTACCTTTAGGACAATCGTGTGCGACAATGCAATATCGATCCCAATTATATGTGCTTGAGTCAAATATACCTCCGGATAACCCTGTTACAGACATCTGGAAATATCATATTTTTAGATTGTTCATATCATGATAAAATCTGGCTTACAATCTCGTTTCGATTCTTAATAATATTATTGCAAAAGATACTAAAAATCTTAACGCGAAAGGTCAATAAAGGTAAAGGTTAAAAGTTCCCCGTCGGATATCAAATGAAGCATACAAAGCTAATGGAGCAAATCGCCTCCTCCGATTGAGTATTACGTTAATGAGAAATTTAGTGCGAGGTCTCGACTCCCGTCTAACTAACCTCATTAAAAGTTTTATGAATTGCACATATGGCATTAAAAGTTTCATGAATTGTACATATATCTAGGTGTCTGATCGGTACAATCCTTGGTTAGGTACAAGGTTAAAAAATAAAAAAAAATAAAAAATAAAATCGTTTAATTCAGACAACCACGGGTCCATACATGTTAAAATTATTATCTAGGTTTACCTACTTAGTTACTAGTGTTAGTTATTTCAAAGTAAAAGAACCAGGACACTCACGTGTACGAGGTGACTATAGAGTGTACTCTGGTCCAATGTATGACAAGCTGAGTGACTGTCCATCCTTTCAGCTATAACGGCCAGGTTAACCTACTGTGGTGACCAAGATAAATAAAATAGTCACTCCAATTTATAACGTATTTTCTAGACGTATGTATATAAAATTCGATGTGTTTTACAAGACTGGGGACGCTAGGTGGCTCACAGCCTTCGGCCGATTGAGCACTACCAGGCGCGGCTCACTCGCGATTTGTGTTTATCGCTACAAGTACATGCCGGTCGCCCCTTCGAAGGGCTCTATTCAGTGGCTGCCACGTGTTGGTACAGGACGCTCGCACGGGTCGCAGCGCGTTGCATGCGATAGAACGGGATGGCCACATTTAGGCACGTTTGGCTTACCTAAACAGGGAATTTGTTAACAGAGAACCTTCTGTACGTAGTACTATTACTAATTATGTGGCACTACAATGAATTTTACTGTCCGGCAGTCCGATTTTTTACGGTCCGATATTTTTTGTATTGAATGTTGGACGGTAAAATTACATATAGTGCACAAACTACTATGTACATTTAATGGCATGCCATATCGGACCGGACTGCCGGACAGTGTAGTGCACAATCGCCCTTCCTCGTCCCACGCCGGGGGAAAAAGAATGTGCAGCGTTGTGAGAACGGTATACAACTGTGTTCCCGCATAAGTAGGCCTTACCTACGTCTGCCTGAGCTGATAATCATGGAATAAAATTATCATGATTATTAAATTATAACACGTATGTGTGATCTTCAGTACCTATTGTACCTACTGTTTTGCATTGGGTACCTACCCCAGCATGTTCACTCCAAACTTTTATATAAAGTTATGCAAAACATGTTGGAATGCAATATCTACTTTAAAAACCGCCTAACGGTTGGGTTGAAAATGTCAGAGTTTATTTATTCATTCATTTGTACTAAAGGAATACGTTGCAATAATATGTTAAAACTCTTACATAATAATATAAAACCAATTAAAGTAACTCACAGATGATTTTGCATTGTTTTCAAAATATAAGGAAATACCGCCCAGGATCGGCAACAACCAATGTGACACTTCTTTCAAATTGATTTTAGATTGCTATTTTGTCGCGTGCATTTTACGAAGCAAATAGTTAACTCTCAAACTCAAACATTTAATCGTGACAAACACACAGATAATAAAATAAATAAATACAAAAACAGATAAGACATTGTCACGAAATGGACCCTGCTCAGTATGTTGCTAGATTTACAGCCAGCGCTGGTCTTCCGCAGGGTCCCTTTGGTGAAAGCACGGTGGGTAACAACGACCACATTGCACGCATAAAATAAAACAAACAATAACATATCCAGACACAAAAAAAGCGGCCAAGTGCGAGTCGGACTCGCACATGAAGGGTTCCGTTAAATAAATTGCAGTTTACGATTTATGACGTATTAAAAAATAAAAAAAGCGGCCAAGTGCGAGTCGGACTCGCACATGAAGGGTTCCGTTAAATAAATTGCAGTTTACGATTTATGACGTATTAAAAAAAACTACTTACCAGATCTCGTTCAAACCAATTTTCGGTGAAAGTTTGCATGGTAATGTACATCATATATATTTTTTTTTGTTTGCATGGTAAGTTTTAAATTTATCATTCTCTTATTGTAGAAGTTACAGGGGGGGGGACACACATTTTACCACTTTGGAAGTGTCTCTCGCGCAAACTATTCAGTTTAGAAAAAAATGATCTTAGAAACCTTTATATCATTTTTTGAAGACCTATCCAATAATACCCCACACGATTGGGTTTGATGAAAAAAAAATTTTTGAGTTTCAGTTTTGTGTATAAACCTACCCTAAAACTTTATGTTTTTTTTCGATTTTTGTGTAAAAATCTTAATGCGGTTCACAAAATACATCTATATACCAAGTTTCAACAGTATAACTCTTATAGTTTCGGAAAAAAATGGCTGTGACATACGGACGGACAGACAGACAGACGGACATGACGAATCTATAAGGGTTCCGTTTTTTGCCATTTGGCTACCGAAAGGAACTATTATGTACTAGCGGTTGTCCCCGACTTCGTCCGCGAATTGATTAAGGAATTAATTAAAAAAACACATTGAAATTAGTTGTGTGCCTACCTAGTCTTTTAGTAAACAGTCTAAAACCGAAGTTACAAATCTCTTACTTTCAAAATGGCTTCCTCTCTATACACACTTAGAACCCCCTTTGAACCCTCATAGTAAACAGGCTGAAACCGTCGTTTCAAATTTCTTAGTTTAAAAATGGCTTGCTCTATATTATACACATTTCGAACCCCGTTTTAACCTTCTTAGGCGATGAATTAACAAAAACGCTGAAATAAGTTTTGTAGTAGTTTGTTTGTTTTGTCTAAAACCGAAGTTACAAATCCATTACTTTAAAAATGTCTTGCTCTCGATACAAACTTTGAATGATAAAAAACGCTGAAATAATTTTGGTAGTCTAAACAGGCTAAGATTGAAGTTTTTTTTATTATGTAATCTTTCTAAAAAGTTTTGAGATTCTAGCTTCAAAAAATCCCCTTTACCAATATTGCACCCCTTTTTCATCCCCTCAGGGGTGGAATTTTCCAAAACGCTAAAAATACTTTATTTGTTTCGTATATTTGTATCGTAATAAGTAATATTTCTAAAAACTTTTAAGCTTCTATCTCAAAAAGAAGTTTTCCTCATACAAACTTTGCAACCTAAAAAGGGTTGCAAACCCCCTTAGGGGTGAAATTTTTCAAAACGCTGAAAGTACTTTATTTGTATTATAATAAGTATATCTTTCTACTACGATTTAAGTCTCTTGCTCAAAAAATAAAGTTTCCCCCATACAAAATTTGCACCCCTTTCTGACCCAGAATAAGGGGCGGAATTTTCCTAAACGTTGAAAGTACTTTATTTGTATTCTAATAAGTAATCGTTATACAAAGTTTTAAGTCTCTAGCTCAAAAAATTAAGTTTCCCCAATACAAACTTTGCACCACTATTTAACCTCTTTCTTCATAAATATAATTATTATACTTTTTGCCGTCAATCCGTACTGTTTTTTAGGGTTCCGTACTCAAAGAGTAAAACGGGACCCTATTACTAAGACTTCGCTGTCCGTCCGTCCGTCCGTCCGTCTGTCTGTCATGAACCGTGATAGCTAGAGATGTATTTCTGTTGCCGCTATCACAACAGATACTAAAAACAAACTGAAATTTTTTTTTAAGGGAGGCTCAATGCTCATATACAACAAAGGTGATTTTTTTTCCGTTTTTATAGGTGATGGTACGGAACCCTTCGTGCGCGAGTCCAACTCGCACTTGGCCGGTTTACTTTTATTTTTTGGAGATAAATAAATAAAAATTTAAATATGTGTTGTATTGTTGTGGTTTGTCATACTTATAAGCCATGTCAGTTACTAGCTGAGAATGGTGATAACACATGAATTTTGTCTCGGTTTATAAATCATACACAGGTTTGCTGACTTAATCTTAATTTATTATTCATGTTTAACATTTAATTTTTTAATATAAAATTTCATTTTTATGTGTTTTTGTTTGTATGTTAGTATATCTCCACTTATAATAAATCTCTAGAATCAGCCAGTTTGAAACTAAGCTTTGGGTTGTCACGAATGTTCTCAGCATCCCGTGAACGGAAAAAACATTTTTTGTAGGTACATTATTATTCTAGCTGCAACTTAAGATAGTTTTTATCCGACTGCAACAATTAATTAATTTTCCGAAATATTCAACTTCATTATATTTTTTCATTTATTATTCTTAAAGAATATCGCCACCACATCTGTCAGCTTTGTGAAACGTCAAAATGGCAGAATTGCTTTTCTTTAATTTCACCTATTAATAATTTCAATCCCGTCTCCGATAGACCTTCACGAAATGCATACCAAGAGGTAAAGCATAAGAAATTAATCAATTCTGATATGAGAATGTATATGCGCAAATGTCGTATTAATTAAGGCGTAATTTCAATAAATGTATCAACAAATTCGAACAATATAAGTAACACAAATGTTTTTTTTTAATGACATGTGCGCGCTCTCTTTGCGTATTCAGCCAAACCACGCAAACCAAAATTCGAAGTTTTTAGAAGACCTCTTATCATGTTTAACAATGTTGTAGTATTGTACATAAGTTAATAAATCTATTTGTTTAGTTAGAGTAAATATGGGATAAATACAATAATATTGTCACTAGGATAAAATATAGCAATATATTCTCATTTGCGGTAACCTATATAGATTGACATGCTTGGTTATGCTTTCATCTTCAAAAAAGAAAAAAAAAACAATGACTTAAACTTAATTTAAAAAAAAAAACATCTCTCTTTCACACATGTTATGATAGTCCGTTCAACTGTCAACTTTACATATCAAGTTATCTAGGTAAACCTGTAATTGGCCATACTACTGTGTATTATATTATAAGTTACATACTTTGTATCGCTGTTGGTTTTCTGAATAAATAATAATAATAATAATAATAAGAGCCTCCTGTAGCCTAGTTGGTAGTGACCCTATAAAGCCGGAGGTCCACGGTTTGAATCCTGGTTAGTGTATTTATTTGTGTGATGAGCACAAATATTTGTTCCTGAGTCATGGATGTTTTCTTTGTATTTAAGTATTTATTTATCTATATAAGTATGTTTATCGTCGTCTAGTACCCATAGTAAAAGCTTTGCTTAGTTTGGGACTAAGCCGATTTGTGTAAGATAGTAAAAGGAAAAACAAAGCGGCCAAGTGCGAGTCGGAGAGGAGTCGGTATTAAAAAAAAACTACTTACTAGATCTCGTTCAAACCAATTTTCGGTGAAAGTTTGCATGGTAATGTACAACATATATTTTTTTGAGTTTTATCATTCTCTTGTTTTAGAAGTTACAGAGGGGGGACACACATTTTACCACTTTAGAAGTGTCTCTCGCGCAAACTATTATGCTTAGAAAAAAATGATGTTAAAAACCTTTATATCACTTTTTAAGCCCTATCCATTCTTCTTCTTCTCGTGTCGATGGCTTCAGATTGTGCGGGACCAGAATGTGGCAACGCTTATCGCCCTGTCTGTCGCGTCTCGAAGGTCTTGCTTAGAGCAGGCGTGCGGGCACGCTGGGCAAGACAGCATGTGCTCCATCGTTTGTGGGACCTCACCACACGGACATTGGGCGTCTGAGCTACTTAGGGCGCCCCACTTCAGCATGTTCTCCTTGCTGCGACCGACCTGGGAACGCAATCTGTTTAAGGATTTCCAGATCGGCCATGGGTGCTTATGCCCGGCAGGAAGCTTCTCAGCGGGGAGAACATAATCTTCAGGGGGGGCTCGAGTATTTTGCCAGTGTTTAAGCCGTTTCTGAGACTGCGGACTCTTGATAGCGGCGGTGTACCGCATAAAGCTCCTGCGGCTCTTTAGGCGGGACGGTGGTAGTTTATGGCCGTGAAGAGGGTGCCTTGGGTCTTGTTCCTGCTTCAGCTTTTCGACGCTGCACGACACCTCTCTGCGGGCCTCTGGCGGCGCAATTCCCGCTAGAGGGTATAGCTTATTGAGCGGAGTGGGTTTGAGGCATCCGGTTATTATTCGGCAAGTGTCGTTGAGTGCTGAGGTAACGTGGCCCGCGTGGGCGGAGCGGTGCCAAACCGGGCACGCGTATTCGCCCGCTGAATAGCAGAGCGCCAGGCCAGTAGTGCGGAGTGTGTGGGCGGAAGCACCCCACTGGGTTGATGTGAGTTTTCTCAGCAGGCTATTACGCGAACCAACCTTTTGACGTGTTTTTACACAATGGTTCTTAAAAGACAGCGTTCTATCAAGGGTTATCCCAAGGTATCTAGGGTATGGACAGTGATCAATAGCAACGTCATTCCAGGTAACATTGAGCTGCCTATTCGCATCCCGGTTTCGTATCCATTGATACCCCCCATTGGGTTTAATGAAAAAAAAAATTTTGAGTTTCAGTTTTGTGTATGGGGACCCCTAAAACTTAATGTTTTTTTTTCGATTTTTGTGTAAAAATCTTAATGCGGTTCACAGAATACAACACATACCAAGTTTCAACAGTATAGCTCTTATAGTTTCGGAAAAAAATGGCTGTGACATACGGACGGACAGACAGACAGACGGACATGACGAATCTATAAGGGTTCCGTTTTTTGCCATTTGGCTACGGAACCCTAAAAAGAAAAAAATATATAAAAATATATTAATTTATTCTGTTGTTATAGCGGCAACAGAAATACATCATCTGTGAAAATGTCAGCTGTCAAACTATCACTATTGTTGAGATGCAGCCTGGTGACAGACTGACAGACAGACACACAGACAGCGGAGTCTTAGTAATAGGGTCCCGTTTTACTCTATGAGTACAGAACCCTAACAAGACAAGGATAATACAACTTATCGCTTATGAGCGATCTCTTCCTTAGGAAGTAATTTTTCTTTCTTATTGTTAAGATATTTAGTCATCTAAATAATACATTACAGAAGCTACCTATATTCAAATGCATCTAACCAAATAATGAACGAAGGACGGCCGATAGTAGCTTAGACCTCGCACTATGCTAAATGGGCACGCACCATTACCATCGGGCTCTCATGCTCACAACTTTTATAACACGTGATAATTTGCTAAGTTTGGAACGATCGCAGATAGTAAGTAGAGAGGCACATAGATAACGCTCAATCGATAATATACAGAGTAGATAAAAGTACTTACTACAGTTAATTGCCCTTAAAAGGACGCTGAACTTTTCGTCACATAAATTTTGAGTGCGCGGGGTCTGCTACTAGGTGCTGATCTAATTATTTTTAACCGAGTTCTCAATTCGTCGGAATCTTTATTGTTTTATGTAGGTATGTTTCCCCGAATACCTCAAAGACACCTGCAGGTCGATCACGTAACGCATTGTACGCGCGTCAGGCAGATCTAAATATCACTTTTAGTATGGAAAAATGACAGTGAGTTGTCTTAACGTAAACTATATATCTGAATTAATTCACTAAAATCTGTAATTAAGTACAGATAAATCGGTAATATATGGCAACATGACTGACGTAAGTAGGTCATTTGAATTGCGATACATTGAAAATGGCGGTCATTTCAGCATTATTTTCATGTCCGCCATATAAACTAAATAACATTTTGTGATTAACAACTAATGGCAAATAAAGATGGATTAAAACATGTAACAAACAATTATTTGAAATCAGATTAGACTTCTCTACAAAAGTTATTCCGGAAGTCACGTGATAACTACATTTGGAACTGTACCCCTATACAAAAACGCGAGCAAAGAAGTGTCCACTTCAATAAGCCGAAGTACCTTGTTGTTTTGTTAATATTTATTTTTATTTTGGTGCAATAAAGAATATAGTACAAGCACTCACTGGGTCATTATGTTTAACCGAAACCGGCATGTGAAAATAAGCATTCCATTTGATTAATTTGTTTACACCATAAATCCTATCATTATCACAATCGTCACAAACAACTGTCCCTAAATTATCAAAAACAATGTAGGCGGCCATCAAAGTGATTTACTCGCAAACTAATGGAATAATGCTCTTGTTAGTGGCCTAGGGAGTTATCTGCCATCTTAATGGGCTCTGTCTCGCGGCTGATGGGAGGCGACGTCGCATCTAGATACACTGCTCAGGATAATTACGTAACTAATTCTTGTTTTAGTTCTCTTAATACAGTAACTTTATACATTCAGAGCATACGTCAAATCCGGTAGTTGTGATTTTTTGCAGACTTGTTTATGTTGTTGGCCCAATGAATAATCCAAGTTTGTGACCCCGAGCGCCGAACGCAACTTTGTCAAAAATCGAAAATACCGCGAAAGTTTTTATTATAACCCTAAAGGACTAGTTTTTGATAGTACCTTCTCAGGGCATTTTCAAAGAAGACTAGATTGTCTACAATATGAGACTAGAATTGTCTCTGTATATACCCAATAGTTTCCGGGATAAAACCTTCCAAAGCTTATAATTTTTCGAACTTCGCAACACTAGCAAACTCCATTTGGAGGTACATGGAAGTTCATCCCGCTAGAGTTGTTCGAGCTTTAAGAACGTTCTCAAAAGGTTCTATTAAAAACGAGTACTTTAGGGATTTCGCGGTATTTTCGATTTGAGACAAAGTTGCGTTCGGCGCTCGAGGTCACAAACTTGGATTATTCATTGGGCCAACATCATAAGCGAGTCTGCAAAAAATCAGAACTACCGGATTTGACGCAAAGTACCCCGTACTTTCAGGCGACAAGGTTACTGGATTATCTTTATCAGCCGAGTGAATTGTAATAGACAAGTTGCCCGCGCGGCTCCGCCCGCGTGTTGCGGAGTACCCAGGCGGGACCGCGGGCTTCAATTTAGCCTATGTCCGTCCCGAAGGTCCATTTTATATTCTGTTTTTTTATCGGATGGGAAGTTTTTAAAACCCCTACATAGAAACTTACAAACTTTACCTCTTTATAATATTAGTTTAGATAAAAATATATAGTATAGATGAACGTAGTTGAATAATTTCTTTAAATATTATAGGTACTACGTTATACATTATGCGTTGATTGGATATTAAGTTCAATCGTAAAAAAGCTGCACCCGCCCACAATTTATCTGCTTTGCCTTAAAGGTGACTGGTATTGAATGCTTCATAGCACTAAGATCGCCTTTTGTACTATAAGTTCTTCGTTTGTGCAATAAAGATTAAATTAATTAATTCATTAATAAAGCTGCTGTTAAAATCACGGCTAGAGATATTATTCGCCAACGTTCATCCTACATCTTAAAATGTTGCCTTGCACGTTATTGTTATTGAGCGTCTCGGCGCTAACATATTGATAGATAGGTTTTGTACTTGGTTATAATTAATGGATAAGTATTTTTACACAGTAGATAAGAAATATATACTGTTATGTAATATGTAATAAACTGTTATGCAGTTTGGCGCAAATTTTACTGTAAATTATGCTGTGTAATCCTTGTTTACCAATCAATAAAAAAACCCTTATAATTGATTTATCTTATGATACGCATTGGTTTATTTTATGCACTGCAGCAAACAAAGTCCTGTCGGTAAAATCACGCTGTCATCTGTCACATTTTGCATAGCGCTTGTGCCAAAACCTATCTTACTATTACTATTCTACTTTCTCGGCATACATCGAGCACGCAATTTCAATAAAACAAAATGAAAAGCGGCACAATAAAATCCCGAACATTCGAAATTCAAACTTACCCGAATATTCCGAGAAACGAACCGGTAAAAGCGTAAAAATACGATTCGAGTGGATGGGCCGGAAACACAGGAAACCGAGTTTCCGCCGGATACAACACTAGCTGTACCGGAACGTAACACCATCTTATAAGTAGTTGCATTCTGCGATCCGTGCCATTTCGGCGAGCATTCCAAATTAAGGTTATTGGTCTGGTTGTAATTTTATGAAGATTGTTAACCTATTTTGACTTTATAAGTTGGAACGGGCGATGGTAAAAAGGTGGAACTCGGAAAAAATCTGCTGTACCGTAGAAATTAAAACTTTTGTGTCAAAAAATTGTTTTAAGGGAATTTTAGGTTTCATGGAAAATTTTGTTATTGAAATTTAAATTTAAATTGAAAACATTTATTTCAGGCAGAGCACAAAAAGTGTATGTAGTACCTACAATAGTTAGACATAACTTACAAAACATTTGTTAGTAAAAAACGGAGATCACAAACACACCATACTACCAACAATAATATACCTAAAACTATAACCGTATGAGCAAAAAAAAATATTTAATGGATTTAAACTTTAAAATTATCAATTGTATAATAAAATGTCATAATAACAATTTAAAACGTTTACAAATAAAATAAAATAGATCACAGAATATGGAATAAGAAAATGTCATAATAACAATTCAAAAACGTTTAAAAATAAAATAAAATAGGTAGATCACAGAATATGGAATAAAAAAATGACAAAAAGATGGAATTAAATAAACTTAATAAACACATTAAATTAAAATAATAGAAATTAAAAATTACGAAATTATAAACATGTCACCTGTTGAAATTAACAAAGCTTGAGTGAAGGCCGATCCATCTTTTCAACATCGGTGAATCCCACCTGTCGGCAAACACCTTTAGAAAACTGCTAGGGCTCCCTCGCATCCTGTCCAACAATGAAGCGCAGCAGCGCTTCCTCATAATCGCGTGGAAACCATCGACTCCCGCCTCCGTAAACATGTTCGAAGCACTGCACCACCAATGTAGCCCCAGCAATGCCCTAAATGCGTTATTATACTGCACTCGGAGTGCGTTGTATGTCCTCTGCGTAAAATTGACCCAGAGATTGCAGGTAGCACTGGCAGTATGCCCTAAATAGCAATTCGCTTCTGCAGAATTTACTCAGTTTCTAAGTACCTACGGTAATCCGAAACAGTAGCTGGTTACGCTACTGGAATAGCGCTTTGATGAGAAGGAACTTCCGAGAAACCATGGCTTAAGAGCGATGAGTGGCTCTATGAGAATGTGATCCTAGGGCAACATGAAAGCAAAATACCGAGTGCGAGCATTGTGGATTTTAATAGTAGGACCATAAACGGACTCTCCTCCTGTAGGACCATAAACGGAGTGCTCCAAACAGACAACCAAACTAGATGCAAACAATTACAGGGAAGGGAAAGACAAATAGAACCGAGCGCGCAAATTCAATAGTTTTATTTTAATTGCACTGCATTTCACAGCTCTTCGGAGCTTTATTGTTGTGAACTCGAGGTCAATCTCACTCCACATTTCGTATTGGGACATGATATCAATGTCTCGCGTGCGCTCACCTTCATCTGCGCCATGCTACCCTGTCAGAACGAGTGCGACCAACACATATGTATTATATTGGAATGCGATATGACGGCCCAAATTAGTGTTGTAAAAGACTCGAGTTCTCTGAGTCTTCATAATAAGACTCGGAGTCTAAAAACGAGACTCGGCTCAATATTTCACGACTCCACATTTTGCAAGACTTCTTGCTGAGTGAGTCTAGCGAACTAAACGAGCGTGACATCAAGACTCGAGTCTCTTTTCGCGGATGAGTCCTTTTTTGTACTGAGCTCCGAGTTCTAAGATACCTAGTTGTTTCACGGCTTGAGCCCGATTCATACCCAACTGCCCGCGCGGTTTCGCCCGCGTAAGGCCTGAATCACACTGGCGAGCCTGCGGTGGCGATCAGTAGTAAATTTGACAATGGCTGTCAGAATTACTATTGACCGCCACCGCAGGCCGCGCCCATCTATAAGAGGCTTAAGGTCTGAATCAAACTCATGGGTCACACCAATCGTCATGTGTCGGGGATGACGAGGGTGCAGATTCCAAAACTGATGTCCATTTTGGAATTCAAAATGGCGGACATGGCTTATTTCCTAAAAGTCGTCATGGGTGTCACTTTCTGGGTATTCGAGGGTGTAGATTCCAAAAATGATGTCCATTTTGGAATCCAAAATGGCAGTCATGACTTTTTTTCTAAAAGTCGTCATGGGTGTCACTTTCCGGGTATTTGAGGGTGTCGATTCCAAAATTGATGTCCATTTTGGAATCCAAAACTGCGGACATGGCCTTTTTCCTAAAAGTCGTCATGGGTGTCACTTTCTGGGTATTCGAGGGTGTAGATACCAAAAATGATATCCATTTTGGAATCCAAAATGGCGGACATGGGTTTTTTTCTAAAAGTCGTCATGCGTGTCACTTTCCGGGTATTTGAGGGTGTAGATTCCAAAATTGATGTCCATTTTGGAATCCAAAACTGCGGACATGGCCTTTTTCCTAAAAGTCGTCATGGGTGTCACTTTCTGGGTATTCGAGGGTGTAGATACCAAAAATGATATCCATTTTGGAATCCAAAATGGCGGACATGGGTTTTTTCTAAAAGTCGTCATGCGTGTCACTTTCCGGGTATTTGAGGGTGTAGATTCCAAAAATGAAATGGCGGACATGGCTTTTTTCCTAAAAGTCGTCATGGGTGTCACTTCCCGGGTATTTGAGGGTGTAGATTCCTATAATTATGACAATTTTTGAATCCAAAATGGTGGACATGGCCTTTTTCTTAACAGTCGCCATGGGTGTCAATTTCTGGGTAATAGAGGGTGCAGAATAAAAACGATGTCCATTTTATAATCCAAAAAGTTGCACATTCCAACAATGATGTTAACGTTGGATTCCAAAATTTATTTTAAGTATTTCATACAAAATGTGCATACTTACAATTTGACAGCAAGGACCCAAAGCACAAAAAGATAAATCTAAACATCCATCGTCTCGGTGGACATTGAGTGTAAATTTTAGAAAGAGATATCAGACAAAGAAAAAAGATAGACGGAGCATTATGAACAACCTTGTGAAGCCGGTTTTTAACCGTGCCTAATAAGTTAAGAATTTAAAGTAAACCATGCAAAGACGACCTTCATGTAGCTGAGCTGTCAATATCATACGTTTCGATCTCTTTGAATGGTTTAGCTGTATATGTGTGTGTGTGTGATGAGCATGTGCTAAATTACTTGAGCCTCTTTCTATCTTTTTTTCTTGATATGAGTTAAAGATATGCTTGTTTATCTATACTTCTATACTAATACCTATCTACACTCAAGAGCAAAAGTCACCCTAAATTAAATAACCGCAATTGGTTTTTAAAATATTTTACACTAGTATATATATATACTATTCTTCGTAATACCCCGGCAATTTCCGGGACCCTACCATAAAAATATCAACATCCAAAAATGTAGATTTTTGCGATATCTCGCTCCGTTAACGCCGTTTTTTTCATGGGTTTTTAAGAGTCTTATTTTAACCTGGTAATGTTAGTTTTTTAACTGTTATTTTTGCAATTTAGGTGTAAAATTAAATAAAGATCATGACATGATTAAAAAAAACTGTACAACCTTGCACTATTTTAGGAAATATGCCGGTATTTCACCGACCCGAAACTTTTGCTCTTGAGTGTATTATAAGAGGAAAAGTCTGTGAGATTGCAGTTTTGTAAGTTTGTATGTAATGGGCCATCTCCGGAACCGCTTATCCGCTTTCTTTTATTTTTCACCTGCGCGTAGAATGGACTTTCTGGGTGGTTATAGGCTATATTTTAGCCCTACTACGGCACAATCGAAAGAAAGGGATATGATTTTAGCAGTCTATGTTTGTATTTATGTGAGTACGTTTTTCATTTAGTATTCCGCACTCGGGTTACAGTTTTTTTAAACGTTTTATGCTTGTATCCCATTAGTTTGCCTTGCAATACGGGGGTGAAGCGGCGCGTGCAGCTAGCATATTATTTAAGTATATTATCAAGCAAAAATTGATCATAAGTTTGCCGATATTGCAAGAAGATAATGATCGCCCAATCCACAAGAACGCGCCTCATTCCTTTTCAATGCGTAATCTAGTATCTAAGCATTGTTTATAGCGTAGGTAGGATTGGAGCGAATCTTTGTAGACTGAACTTAAAAAATCTATACTACATATCAAAAAACACGTAAATAAAAAACCTTTATTCATTATAAAAATCCAACCACGACGCAAGACACATAGACGCCTGGATAGTCTTATGACCGAGGCGATTTCTTTTTTTACTTATTAAATTGCCCGATTTTGAGAAGGCCTGCTCGCTAGGCACGCTGGTGGCTGGAATACTGAGAATGTTATACGCCAATCTGTGCAGTTGCGGAAATCGATCTCGATTTTTAGTCCACCACATCATGACGTCGGTATTTTCAGATTCAATGGGCGACGTCAAATACTCATGGAGTTCATCTCTGACAACCGTTTTCCTTTTATAAATCAATGAAAAGATGTTTCCTTGTAGATTGTCATCAGAAGAATTGCTCGTCATCGAAGAATTTTCTTCATAATAGGATTTGAAAAAATCTTTCAACAATTCATATGGTTCTTGCTGATTTTGTTCAAAGAAGTAGCTGTTTTTAAGACGGGGATCTAAAATTACCGCAAAATTCGCAAAATTTGTACGAAGTAATGGTCCATATTCCTCAAGTTTTTCATTCATGGCAAAGGCACAATCCTTTAATAAGTCATCGTCATAATGACGTGAAATGTGATCGAGCAAAATGTCAAGGATAGGAACAATGTATATTAAGCTCGGGAACTTTGATTTTGATAGTAAAAGGGTAGCATCGTAAAATGGTTTTAAAAAATCGATCAACTTCTTGACAACGTTCCATTCGCGCTCCTGTATAAAATACTTTTGGAAATCTTCATTTTGTGTGCATACGTGATCTAGAACAGATCTCATTTCATATGCACGCTGCAACATTAAATATGTAGAGTTCCATCTTATTGACATTTCTCTCAGTAAAGATAAATGTCTTTTTTTTAGCAGATCACAAGTACTGGCAAACAACTGTTTTTTCTTTGGCGAAAAGTTGATGGTGTTTACCAGTTTCGACACACTTGCTAGTGGCATGCCTATTTTCTGGAGCCCCTTTTTTACAGTCAAGTTCAATATATGCGCAATGCATCTTGTGTGAATTATATGTTCATATCCGGTATCAAACCATGACAATAGCTGTATGGTCTTGATATTTGTCGCCTCGTTGTCTGTTGTTATAGAATAAATTTTGTCTTGTAAACTATAGTTGTCAAATATTTCTTTTATTTTAATTCTTATTTGCTCACTGGTGTGTGGATACGGTATTAAATCAAAGTCTAATATAATTGCATGGAGACTGAGGTTATGCACAAAATGGGCGGTTACGACGATATAAGGCTTGTTTGTGACCGAAGTCCAAAAATCAAATGTCAGTGACAATTTATCTATGGATTCTATGCATTCTATTAATTTGGTTTTATGGTCTTGATAAAGTGTTATAATATTTTGGTTTAACCTGTACCGAGTCAAACCTGGATAGCTCGGGTTCATACCATTAATCATTGCGATAAAATGCTCCTCTTCTACAATCTTGAAACTATGGGAACCACGTACTACGAAATTTAGTATTAATCTATCATAAAATTCATACTTATTTCTTTTTTTTATAGTTTTTCGATCACGGTCCGGTTTTTCGTGTTTTAAATAATGTCTTTTTAAAATTGTGTGCGACGTTTTTATAGAAAAGCCTCTCTGGCAGACCTTACATTCATATTGTGACGCATTTTTTGTAAAGCATGTTGTTTTGATATTTTTAATTTTTTCTGTTTGGTCACTATTCACAAGGTCTTTATCAACATCAAGATTTAAGTTTTCTTCAAATGAATCCATTTTGATCCTGAAAATAATAACGGAAGTTATAAAAATACACTACTTAATTCAATCAGTCAGTACCTACCTGGGGGACCAAACTCTGTTCGGGTAAAAATAGACAATCATCATCCTCCTAAAGTTTCTCGGTTAATTGTACCCTATGGAAGCTTCCGGTCTCCGCCCTGGTCCGTTTTGGCACCCAATCCCTAGATTTGGCGTAGGCACTAGTTTTACGATACCGACTGCCATCTGACTTTCCAACCCAGAGAAAAACTAAACCTCGTTGGGATTAGACCGGTTTCCTCACGATGTTTTCCTTCACTGAAAGGCTACTGTTAAATATCAAATGAAATATACAAAAAGTGGAATCAAAAGATTTTTCGAAAAACCCAACTGCTTTTTCTACTGAATCCAACTACACCTCGCATGTCAAAATCCATCAAGCCGTTTAGAATGTAGCCCGTGAAATATAATCTACTTGTCCACATTATGTACATTACGATCAACCTCCTTCTGAGCCAGTCGGGTAAAAAACTGTGAATAGGTATGGTCACAGTTTTTTACCGGAGTAAAATAATTGTCATCGAAATCGTTCTCTAACGATTCGACGTCTCTACGTTTAAATATATACACATGTATGCAAATATTGCTCGTTTAGTACAGGATAAAAATACTTACCATTAATCAGTAAAGAACAATACCCATAAAAATACCAATGAGTATGAGGGATATTCTTTAATTTCCAACTCGACGCACCACGTACCCCTATATATAATTTGATAAGGTATTATGTCTTGCTTGAAAATGATTACTTCGTAATTCTTTTCTAACTTTGTATTTGTATGAAAATTGCACATATGGCTAAAATCTCCAATTTCTCTCCGAAATAATAATTGTAGTAATGATCCACACATTTTGACGCAGATGGAAACGAAAAACAAAATACAGCAATTGTTTTTTTACATGAAACGCAATTTCTATTCAGCCTGGGTCAAAGTTTTATGAAAGAGGTTTGATACCATACTTTCACACTTTTATATTACAGACTTTCCCGCCATTGATAAATATTTTCAACTGCGTCTTACATTAACGACGAAAGTAGTCTTTTTAATTTAATAATGAAATGTAATAATACCTATTCAATAATAATATAATTTCTGGGGCTCTAGCGAGGGTAGCTGGTACCTTATTCATTAAATGATATCCATAATATTTTAGGTTTTGAATTTGATTCACCAACCAATGCAATATTTCTCTATCAATATTCAGTTTTTGTTAATGACCTAATTTTTAAGATTCCATAGCCAAAATTGAATAGACGGAACCCTTAATAATTTTGAAAATTATAAAGGTTATACGAATACAATTTGTGTAGACTGTAGGTATAGGGTTGGAAATCCATCGGAAAAACTGAAAATATCTGATTTCAATGGAATCGGGTATTGACGACGATATATTAGTGCCTATTTTTGACACATGTTAACACTCAAATAACGTCAACGCGCATAGCCCATTGAAATAATAGAAAATAAAATCAAGTAATTAGATAAGGGGTTCACAAATACTTCAAACTATAATTTTGCTGTTTTGAGGTGCATTCAAATAAAATATTCTTTTTCTATCATAGATCTGGAGTATTTTATGATAATAATTCACCATACAGACAGTTACGTCCCATGTCTTTATTTTAGTCTAGTATAGTGGTCAAATCATTGGTTTCGATTCTGATGATACGACCGTAAGGGATGATAGGATGAAAAAAGTGATATTATAACGATATATTTCGTTAGTGTTGAAAAATATCGTTATAACAAAATCAGTATTCTCCATAACGATATAAATATCATAACATAATGAATGTCATTAACATTATAAAATACGGTCAAATAACGTTATGATATCGTTTTAAAATGCGAGCCGTGCTGACATCGCACGAGTACGCGAAACTGAATGCGAGAAAGGGGTAGCCTATCGCGTATCAATTTTATATATTGGTTTTGATTTATGGATACCGCTATACAGCGCGTCAAATATCGTTTTGAATATAATGCTTTAAAGAGCCTAAACGAAAAATAACGTTATAAACGCGAAAAAGCGCTATTTAAAGACCTGATAGAAGTTACTGTACCTACTTCAGAGGGGTAACCACGTAACGTTCCGAACGCGCGTCGGTACAACTTAACTGTCAATTTTCCATATTAAAAGTGACATTTAGACCTACCCGACGTTCGTACAATGCGTAACGTGTTCGACCTACAGTGCCTGCTTTTAAATCTTAATTAAAAATTTATTACAACTTTATTACAACCACGTATGATGTCCTCCATCCAACGCGATCAAGGGTCAAGTAATGAATGCCATTAAAATATAAATATTTTTTTTACTTTTTAGTTAACATTTTCAACAAGCTTGTTTTTGAAAAATATGGTTTTTTTTTAATAAAATTTTGTTTTTAAACTGGTATTTTAACATGTTTTATTTCGGTTATAAATTCATAAATTGTATCGATTTCTAACAACTTACGCCCTTATCATCAGAATCGAAACAAAAGATTTGACCACTATACTAGACTAAAAAAAAAACCAATGGCCGTCTTCCGGCTCCATCATGAGACCCTCGCCATCATGTGCAATGGTAAGTGCTGACGAAAACAAAACAAAAGAGCCCAAACTCGACTATCATAGCACTTTCAGTCAAAGAGTTTCAGTGGCCATCTTCAGGTTCCATCATTAGACCCTCGCCACCATGTGCAATGGCAAGTGCTGGCGATAACAAAACACACGAGCCCAAACTCGACTATCATAGCACTTTCCGTCATAGAGTTCCAGTGGCCATCTTCCGGCTCCATCATGAGACCCTCGCCATTATGTGAAATGGTAAGTGCTGACGATAACAAAACAAACGAGCCCAACCTCGACTATCATAACACTTTCTATCATAGAGTTCCAGTGGCCATCTTTCGGCTTCAGCATCAGATCAGCTAAATGGTGACAAAGTATTGCATTGTCAGCAATCATTCATAAGTATTCCAAATTTCAACTCATTTGGATAACGGAAAGTGACTGAAAAATGGATTGCAAATTTTGACGGAAAACTTACATATTTACATACTTACATACGAACAGTGCAAGTTAAATAAAAGCTTGTAAAAAACAATATGGCGCCTATTTTTTCCGATTCTGACTTCAGATTATTGCGAAGTATTGCGAACTTACAGAGTTGTATTTAATTTGGAAACTCATGGACTCGAGTTTGATTGAAGACTCGAGTGGTTTTAGAGACTCTAGTCGTCGGACAGATGACTCACGCTCGACTGGACTCTAGACTCGGGAGTCTTCGAGTTCCCCGAGTCCCGTATATTTGAGTCGAGTCTCCTGAATCAGGACTCTAGAACTCGAGTCTTTTACAACACTAGCCCAAATAGGTCGCCTAGAATTGTATCGGATGCGGTCACGACGAAATTGCCAATTTCGACCAATTGATGGCAATTCATTACCCACTTTCTTTCGTTAGTTTTGCCATTTGCGGTTTGCTCAGTTTCAGCAGGTAAAAATATATCAACGAACAATGGTCAAAAATATGTGAACATGTCATTTGGTTGACTTATTATCAAAGTATATTTTATAATTGTATACAATGCAACAAGATATCTTTTTCGATACAATTGGTTTAGTTTTCCTGCAGTTACATTATGTCCCGTCTCCCGTGTTAAAGTCAGAACATAAGCACACATAAATCTCGGTATACATATATACTGTACCTATATATGGTTTTGTTTTTCAGTCTGTGTCTGCCTTAAGCAGCAGGTCGATCAAGAATTACAGTTGAGTTGTCCTCACGCGCGTTCGAAAAATTATTACGTATTCACTCCTCTGGTCTCGATATACTGAAATTACTAAGGACGAACCCTGAAATTAAAAGTAAAATTGTACTTAATTAGGCATTACCTTATATTTTCCCCAAATAATTTAACAATGCCGTGTTACAAGTGGTTTGTTTCGTGGCGTGAGGCGCACAATAACGCGTGGCGTGTAAATGGCGCGATACATCACGCCGCGGGCTCGCACTTAACGCCGGACGCTCCACACACTTACCATGTTTTTACTTAGCCGTACACTTCTACTGTTATTTGAGAGGAAGATTGTATAAACTGTATTGGTGTTTACAGGTCTATAGTCACGAAGACACGCCCCACTCTTTGGTACTGCGAATAAATTTGTGGCGTTAGTGTGTAAGTAGGTCCTATGTCAGCGAGTGTTCTCGCAATGCTACGTACATAAGATAGGTCGAGAAATATATCTAAGTAAACTTTTATCGCACTCGCTGCGCGCGGGGCCATATAATGTGCAATGGAAACGCGCGGGACACCACTGTTACGTTCTCTATTGCACTTACCTGCAATGATTGGTACAACAGAGACTGCAACAGAGATGTCCCGTTCTTGCTTTTAATTACCTATCTATAGTCACAATTTCACTCTGTCGAGAGTGACCGACCAAGAAGAATAATATGCAAAGATACCTACTAGAAACTGAGAGAGCATGGGGCGGCGCGTCTTCGTGAATAAACTGTGCCAACATTGAAATTATTTATATGTATAAGCATTATTGTGCTCGCTCACCAGAGGGGTGATCGCATATACCTAGTAGATAGTTACTATCAGAGCACTTGACTTGACTCCAGTTGTTGTCTGTGACATCAATAGTTGAGCGAAGTTAGACGAATTCGAACGTTTTGGGAACTTCTAATAGTCAATTTACTTGTCAAAGCAACAATAATATTCCCTGTCCAGATTAGAAGGTTGAAATGTCAAATGGTTCCGGTGGTATACGGTTTTTGAATACAATTCTGGAATCAAGGTACCCAAAAGCGTCACAGCACCTAAATGTGTGCTGTGGGCTTAAGATGAGCACTAACTAGCTGTATGGTGTTATGGTGTGTATAATTAAGTATTCAATTAATGGGTCGGAGGGAAGTGTTAGATGTCAAAGGGATAATCAGGCGTCCACCTTAACATAACGTGTCATCAATGACACCGGAGACACCGCGGCAAGGACGACGCCACACCGAACATCAGTGCCTGACACGAGCCAGCCGAGTCTCGTAATTCCTCCTGCCGTTCAAAAATGGGCCCTCCTTCTCATCTTATCATCACCATCATATCAGCCGAAAGACGTCCACTGCTGGACATAGGCGTCCCCCAGAGAGTGCCACAATGAGCGGTCCTGCACCACCCGCATCCAGCGGACTCCCGCGACCTTTACCAGGTCATCAGTCTACCCACGCTGCGCCTTCCGGTACGTGGTCGCCACTCGAGAACCTTTCCGCCCCAACGGCTATCGGTTCCTTATCCTCCTCACCATCCTCATCTTATAGGTAGCATTAAGTATTACTGCCTACCGGATGCCCACGCAGCTCCGCCCCCCCTAATTACAAAGAACACAAGCGAATTCGCGGCTTAAAATAGCCTTTTATATGTTCATCCTAAAGATCTGATCTATATATATAAATGGCAAAGGTATTTTTGAAAACGGAGGAGTACCTAGTTCCAGAGATTAGCCACTACACACTAGCTTACAAAGCAACAAACTCACACACTTTACTTCTTTAAAATTTTGGCATAGAATGGCAAAAGGAGCCCGAGGTCCGCGCGGAGCATTCAGCTCTCCGTGCTTTTAGTAAAAAGTGTACCTTGTAATGTTTATTCTGAAATTTTAATTATTTTCTAAGCTACATTTTAACCATGTGTATACCTATTACGACGCGTGGTCACTCGCTCGCACCGCTGACTTGAAACAATGTGCCACAAATGATCGCGTCGTAATACACGTACGTAATTTAAAGTAAGTAAGTACAATGTTGCGAGCAGTAAAATAACCATAAAATTTCCACCGCAAACTATTATATTAAGTGAGATTGAAGTGGTCATTCTGATAATTTATGTTAAACATGTTTCATTAAAGCAGTTTAACTTAAACTTAAGGGTTCATCATATCAGCCAAAAGATGACCACTGCTGGACATAGGCCTCCCCCAAAGAGTGCCAAAGTGACCGGTCTTGTGCCACCCGCATCCGATGGACTCCCGCGACCATTACCAGGTCATCAGTCCACCTTGTGGGGGGCCTACCCATGCCGCGCCTTTAGGTACGTGGTCGCCACTCGAGAACCTTTCCACCCAACGGCCTTCGTTCCTACGTGCAATGTGCCCCGCCCACTGCCACTTAAGTTTAGCGACCGCCGCTTGACAGTCGCATGCTAATATTAGCACGTAACTATAAATTGCTAATTTTAATTTTTAAAACCAAAAACTACGACATGATTATATGCCAAAAATTATGAGTAGGTAATATGTAAGACTTTTAGTTGTAGCTTTAATTTTAAAGGAATACTTGCTGTGCCCTAACAGGGTTCATGTGCTAACCAACCCTAATGTAACACCTATTTTATAACACATGATAAATATGCAATAAATGAATTATGAATTATGAATTATGCCTGAACCACTAGGCTACCGTGGCTTTGACAATAATTTACAACATTTCATTAAAAATATATCATTTAGAATTTCACTTGACAAAAACATAAGCAACAAATGTCGGGCATGCTTTTAAACGGAAGACAGTGTAGTGCAAAATAAAATATAAGCCGTTATAAATCAGCAGTGCAAAGTGGCGACGCACCGCTAATGCGCGCCACCTGCCGACTAATGCTGCACTTGCTCGCCATGTTCCCATTTTGTGTTCCATTTTTTACAGTTATTTTGCAACTTGTGGAGCGTTGTTTGAAAAGGGTATGTGACCTTAGTGCTATGTAAATTACTAACTTCTGCTAAACACTTCGTTGGCGCATAAATAATCCTACTAATGCTAGCTAGCTGTCGAACAAAACATCCCCATTATACTCCAGCAAAACTATATTTTATACATATATTTTGATTATAAATGTAACAATACATGCCTTGATTGAATAATATGGAATCAGTAGATGAGACAACGTACTAAAATATCTCTTCATTTTATGACAGAACTTTCGAACTTTACAGTATTACTGTACCTTAGTAGGTACCAACAGTCGACGTCAAATAGATGTATACATTTCTCGCCTTATAACATGAAAATAAAGTGCATAGTGTAAAGGTGACATCATATATTTGATACTGACAGTGTAATTCAATATTTGATATCATATTCAATAAACCATCAATCGTAGTGTTCCAAATCGCATCGTATACCTACGCACACTTAGACGAGTACAAAAAGCGCTCAGATTCATCCCGGATGCTGCGATACCCCAATAAAATCCTCCCAGTAAAGCGACGACTGGCCAAACCCGAGAAGGCGACGCACGTGATGGGGCCAGCCGTGTATAACAAGTTGCCAGAGACAATTGTAATATATAAACCCGTATGCTGGGTTTATTATCGTTTTAAACCTTTCAAAGTTATTTGTCAAGTTGGCTAACTGTTCTTTTCGTGTAATATTCTGTCAGGAAGGAACCCCTGTTGTATTGGATAGCTTATCTGTGGACTCCAGTGTTGCCAGAGTTCGCGCCCGCTGACCAGCGACAAGGAGAAAAAAGGAATATCGCGTTGAACATTTACGAATCAATGATTAGATGTTTTGTTCGTCACGGGTTTCCATTTCATAATTCATAATCCACATAATTTATTGCATTTCTACTGTAGCGGATGACTAGATGTTTTCTTGTTTACAAATCAACACGACAGATTGTTGCAACAAGTTGGCGCGTCTACTTGAACTTCGGGGACCGGGTTTGAGAGAGCTGGCAATGTCGAAGTGTCAGATAGCGGACTTCCTATTTTATTTTGGTGTGCCGGAACACGTTTTCTGGGCGATTGCAGTATTTTCCTCTTTGCCGGTGTAATCAAGCCTTACAGGCAAGTTGAGGCCGTGGTGCTCTCCCACGCGACTTGACCTGGCTGAATACCACCGTGTTGCGGTTAAATCGGCGAGCCACGGGAAGCAAGGCCAGGGCCATTGGTGGCGGAGTTGACATTTGTCAATACCCATCGACGTGGGACAATTTTCCTCCGACAGGTTAGTTTTGTACTGTACCATGGACCGTTTTATTCCCTTGATTATTGATTGCCGGCCCACAGACTACTCTTGAGCCCCGGCCCGCTATCTAGCCCCGTGCCCGCCCAGTTTGTACTTGCTATTCTTGGCTAACCGTCTCATCGCTTGATGGAAATTCCAGGAGGTGTTTGGTAGGGGCCTGATCGTGCCCGAAGCCACCCGCGCCAGCCGAGCCAGTACTCCCGTTGTCGGGAACGCTCCGTAGCACCGCCTGCGATGGAGATGCAGCTAAGCTCATAGCCTATTATTTTAACATTACCAAATGGTTCTAGCGCAATCGACCAAAGCGTCATCAAAATCCTACCCTTAACATTTGTTTTTATACCTAGTTAGCTTTTAGTGAGGACCTAGAACGAAATAAAAGCTTTGGGTTACCTTCAGACCTTCTTTCATTTGCCCTAGCACAAAGGAAACTAATTACACAATCACGTCGGCTCCGTCACTACTGATTTTCAAACGAAAACTAAAAAAATGGCTTCTCGAGCACACATTCTATAGCTTCGACGAATTTATAAACATTGTATGAATATTTTTAAATATTATTGCAATCATAACTAGTAAATATTATTTGTAAGTACACTTTTTGTGTAAAGCTAATATTATTATTAATATTTTTTTTTATAAATTCCTGACATGTAATATTGACAATTATGAATAAATGAATATGAATATGAATAATCTTGACACTGACAATATGATCGATTTGACCAGACATTGCTTCCTCAGAATAAAATATAATGCGGCCGGCTGTATACCTACTTAGTTCGCTTTTCTGTTCTATTTTAATAATATCCCGGAACGTTATTTTTCCAATAATTATAATATTCCATTTTATTTTAGTCACTCAATTCTTTGCAGCAACCTGTTTTCTTTTTAGGGTTCCGTAGCCAAATGGCAAAAAACGGAACCCTTATAGATTCGTCATGTCTGTCTGTCTGTCTGTCTGTCCGTCCGTATGTCACAGCCACTTTTTTCCGAAACTATAAGAGCTATACTGATGAAACTTGGTAAGTAGATGTATTCTGTGAACCGCATTAAGATTTTCACACAAAAATCGAAAAAAAACATTAAGTTTTAGGGATTCCCATACTCAGAACTGAATTTTTTTTTCATCAAACCCATACGTGTAGGGTATCTATGGATAGGTCTTCACAAATGATATTGAGGTTTATAACATCATTTTTTGTGTGTGTGTCCCCCCCCCCCCTGTAACTTCTAAAATAAGAGAATGATAAAACTAAAAAAAATATATAATGTACATTACCATGCAAACTTCCAACGAAAATTGGTTTCAACGAGATCTAGTAAGTAATTTTTTTTAATACGTCATAAATCGTAGAAAGCAATTTATTTAACGGAACCCTTCATGTGCGAGTTCGACTCGCACTTGGCCGTTTTTTTTTTATCGAAGAATCCTCGTTTTCATAATTTCTGCATCGTCGCTACTACATTTTCGAAGCTTGTTGTATCTTTTTGTTTGCGTACGCCGTAGCTGATAATAGTGATCATATTTTACGATATTTTATGGATATTTTCTGTTTTTAAAGCAACAAAGGTTAGATTAATATTGATGCTACAAAGTTTAACAAAGAATCACAATGGAATCGTGTTAAGGGGATCCCATACGCCAATGACCTTCAATCTGAATCCCTTAGTTTTCTAATGTTTTTTGTAGCTTATCATATTAACAACAACAGTTTTAAGCAATATATTATCCCATATTTACTTCAAACATCACTGTCTTCGAGATATTTGGCATCAAAGTAGAACAATTTTAGACCAAAAAACAGGTTTTCTGGCCATAACTTTTGTCTTAATTAGTTTAAAGTCAAAACCCTACACATGTTTATAGAGACACCAGAGACGAACTCAAATATGTTGATTTCGTATATGTTAGATCTTTCACAGCAATCTTATAACAAAGAAGGTGTTTTTTTTAGACAATGTTTAAAAAAATCATAAAAAAATAACTATTCATTACTTTCAAAATATGGTACACAAAAATGGAGATTAAAAATTGAAGAATCGATAACCGTTTACCTTATAATTCTATATGTAGTGCAAAAGTATTTGTATCGATTCAAAACTAGTCAAAAATCGATGAAAACCTCGGGTAGCCCCTTAAATTCATTTCATATGAGAGTTTGCAAGAAATTTCTCGGACATGGTTGATTTAATTAATAAAATTATTGGCATTTATATTCACGATGAATCATTGTGCCGATAGCATCCACCTACTCGTAATTTTGTCGATTTCTGTAAGTATGTACCTAGTTTTACATCGAGAAACTATAGTTAGATAACTAGAACACTATAGAGTTAGAGAGAGATCGATACAGTCGGTCAAATACATGTCGAAAGATTGAAAAATATAGGTTTTAGTCTTTCCCGCGGCACATTTAATGTGCAACATGTACTCACTTGAGGGTATGTCCGCGAAAAATTGTAGTGTTATATTCATGACATCATAACATTCATAACACGGACGGAATGTTACGTGCATGACAATTATAAAGCTAAGTTCATGACATAGATTTATTAATACAAGTACCAAGAAATGGAGTATTTATACTATATTTAATACCGCAAATTTTTCCAGATTTTGTAGTCTCATCCGCTCCCTATATCGTTTTTGCCTTTCACCATTTTGTCAAAGCCATCTTTAAAAAAATGCATAAATATTTATATGCGTAAGTACCTACATCATATTGCGTGTACACTTATGTTAACAATCGGTCATGACACACATATTTCGTAACACATTGTTACATTCATGGAAAAAAAATGGCAGGGCATTACCAAAAAAAAAGCCGGCCAAGTGCGAGTCGGACTCGCGCAGTGCCATTATCTATAAAATACTATTTTATTCTGTGTTTTTAGTATTTGTTGTTATAGCGGCAACAGAAATACATCATCTGTGAAAATTTCAGCTGGATCTATCAAGTTATCAGTGAGATACAGCCTGGTGACAGACAGACAGACGGACGGACGGACGGACGGACGGACGACAGCGGAGTCTTAGTAATAGGGTCCCGTTTTACTCTTTGAGTACGGAACCATAAAAAATGATAGCACTCAACTGCGAATAGCAATGGACTGCGAATCACTTTAATTCGGTTATTGAATTGTAAATACATAATCACGTATAATAGAACAATATTGTAATATTGTATTACTACTTACCGTGCAATTTACTTACACACAAAAAAAAATTTTTTTCGATCCACAAAGCTGTCGTTCACACAAAACATCATTTCACACAGCAAATACCTATGGGTGCTCTTTTTTTAACCGACTTCAAAAAAGGAGGAGGTTATATGTTCCACTGTATGTTTTTTTTTTTAATGTATATTTCTCCGTCAATTGTGAACCGATTTCCAAAATTCTTTTCTTATTTGACGACCGCATTAGCCTATTTGGTAGTGACCCTGCCTACGAAGCAAGAGGTCCTGGGTTTGAATCCCGGTAAGGACACTTATTTGTGTGATGAGCACGAATATGTTCCTGAGTCATGGATGTTTTCTATGTATTTAAGTATTTATTTCTCTATATAAGTATCTATATCGTCGTCTAGTACCCATAGTACAAGCTTTGCTTAGTTTGGGACTAGGTTGATTTGTGTAAGATTGTCCGAAAATATTTATTATTTATTTAAAAGAATATACTCTCGAGGTGGTCCCATTGTCACCAATTTAGGATCTGATGATGGGATCCTAGGGAAATTGAGGGCAACCCTCAAATTTTATAGGCACGCATGTAGTAATTTTGGTATTTTCTAATATAACTCGTGTTTTTACCCTCGGAAATCGCAATTTTGGTGAAGTGGAACTGATGATGAAGACCACAGATGACTTATGGAACTCCTCAAAGATGTAAAGTACTTCATAGATTCTGACATGATTCCGGTAAAGTAGCAACTAATGAAGTGTTAATTCTGAGATCCTTTAGGAATCGACGGAACTCCTCAAATATTATCAGCCCACATATAGCGACTTGGGTTTTTTCTATGATAATCAAGGCATTTGCTCTCGGAAAGCAGTTCATGTGGTAAATTGGAAAGGAAATGTAGAAATTTGTATGTACCTATGTGGCTTGGCGAAGTACTGAATTGAAGTCGGTTTAAACTTTGTTTTTAAAGTAAATTATTCTATGTTGACATCATGATGAATGGTGTTGCCATTCGAGAAACATATTTACCGGTGGGATGATATTCAGTTAGTGTAGGCGTAAAACGCGTTACTTTCATGACGTTACACATAAGTCACATAACAGGGGCTATACTTCAAATTAATGAAGGCTGTGCCCTGTCGTAAAGTTACTAGTCTGATTAATAACATGCTCAGCAACAGAGAATTCGTGGTCCATATGGGTGACAAAAAGAGCCGCTCAAGAACCTTGAACAATGGGCTGCCACAGGGATCCTCACTGGCGCCACTGTTGTTTAATCTTTACACGCATGACCTGCCTGAAACAACATCTAGAAAATTTATATATGCTGATGACATCGCCCTCACACACCAACATTCGAAATTCGAAGTTTCTGAAGAGCATCTCAGCAAAGACTTGAACGCGTTTAATGATTTTCTTCAAAAAGCGGCCAAGTGCGAGTCGGACTCGCACATGAAGGGTTCCGTTAAATAAATTGCGGTTTATTTATGATGTATTAAAAAAAAACTACTTATTAGATCTCGTCCAAACCAGTTTTCGGTAATGTACATCATATATTTTTTTTAGTTTTATCATTCTCTTATTTTAGAAGTTACAGGGGGGGACACACACATTTTACCACTTTGGAAGTGTCTCTCGCGCAAACTATTCAGTTAAGAAAAAAATTATGTTAGAAACCTCAATATCATTTTTGAAGACCTATCCATAGATATCCCACACGTATGGGTTTGATGAAAAATTTTTTTTTGAGTTTCAGTTCTGAGTAAGGGGACCCCTAAAACTTAATGTTTTTTTTCGATTTTTGTGTAAAAATCCCAATGCAGTTCACAGAATTCATCTTCTTACTAAGTTTCAACAGTATAGCTCTTATAGTTTCGGAAAAAAGTGGCTGTGACATACGGACGGACAGACAGACAGACGGACATGACGAATCTATAAGGGTTCCGTTTTTTGCCATTTGGCTACGGAACCCTAAAAAGTAGCGACTGGTCCCTAATGCCAGCAAAACAGAAGTGTCGACGTTCCACCTTAACAACAAACAGGCAACTTACAGGCCAACTGTAGTGTTTGACGGTAAAACACTAGCTCACAACCCATGTCCCAAATATCTTGGCGTAACCTTAGACCGCTCACTAACTTTTGGCCCACACCTTCAAAAGTTAAGTAAGAAACTCAGAACCCGGAACAACATTCTCCATTAATTAACTGGCACAACTTGGGGAGCTAATGCTGATGTCCTTCGCACCACAGGGCTGAGCCTAGTCTACTCAGCAGGTGAATATTGTGCTCCAGCCTGGCTGAATAGCTCTCACACTGACAAAATCGATGTACAACTACGAACTACTATGCGTTGCATATCGGGTACCATCAAATCCACTCCTGTACAATGGCTCCCAGCTCTAAGCCATATCCCACCGCCGCACCTCAGGCGGCAGCAAGCGCTATTGAAGGAGGCTAATAAAATATACAATATGCCCGCCTACCAGGAATTTCAACATCCACCACAGCATCGATTGAGGTCCCGGCATCCTCCTTACCAGACCGCCCATAGCCTGAAACATCATGGCTTCGGCATGAAGGAAGCTTGGAAAGCAGAGTGGCGGTCCAACGCTCCAGCCAGCAGTCCGAGTACTTACGACTCCACATGCAAACCTTGAGGCTTCTCAGCACCCAGAAGGCTATGTTGCCAGTTCAACAGATTGCGCACCGAACACGGACGCTGTGCGGAGTACCTGCATAGATGTGGTTGGCGCGCATCACCAGCGTGCGACTGCGGAGCGCCTGTGCAGTCGACTCACCACATAATCAACGACTGTCCGAACCGGAAATTCTCTGGGAATATCTTAGACCTGCGCTCACCTGACGCAAACGCTACCCAATGGGTGAAGAATTTAGACATTACATTATAATAGTTAAGTAAAGCGACTCTGTAATTTAGTAATGCCATACGAATAAATAAATAAAAGTCACATAACGTCAAAATTTAGACACGTTTTCAAAAAAAATATAAAAATTAATGAAACCTGTATTTTATGAAAGCTTTTCATAATCGTGTGGATTAAATATCACAGGACATTATGTTAATTTAAAAAACGGGGTAGCGATTCCATTTCATAAGTGATTGACAGTTTTTGCTACAATGGTAGGTAGTTGGACAAATAATTTTAGTATATGACTGAATGTGTCAATGAGAAAATTAATAAAAATGTAAGAGAGATAAAATAACATAAAATAGAACATGTATTATATTACACACAATATCCCACAGATTTGATTATTGTCGAATAACCATATCGCTAAATTAAAACAAAAATGTGTCAAGCAAAAAAATCTAATACTTATACAATTTTTCGCGGACATACCCTTGAGCACTTTTATGAGAACGTAATTTGAAAAGTTTGTCGTAGGTACCTACTCTTTCTCTTATAATTTTTGTTTCATTTCATGCAAACAACCGTAACGCATTAAACGTACTCAGCTTACACAAAACGTGGCTTAGCTAGAAAGGTAACTAACCGAAAATGGTCTTAAATTGAGTCTGCAGAAAACGTGTCGAGCCACTAAGCAGCCCCCAGCCTGACTGGAATGAGCCCAACAATACGACCAACCAAGGCTGTATCTCAAACTCCCAGCCAACTCTGTGAAAGAGAAAGAGAAAGAGAGAAAGAGAACATTTATTGTTTACCATGTACAATTAGGTCTTAATGATAAATGTGTGAGTTACAATGGCAACCCTTTCGGGCATACAATATTAACTATAAAAGTTACATAGGTATATAATTATTCAGTTTAAAAACTCAAAGTATTCTTTTAAATCATAAAATACATTTTCTGTCAACCATCGTTTTAATTGGCGCTTAAATTGATTTCCGCTCAACATTTTTAGGCTAATGGGTAGATGGTTGAAGACTTTGATAGCGGTGATAAAGGTGCTCCTATAATAGGTTGCGTTTTTGATCGCTGGCAGTGAAATGTTGTACATATACTGTGATCGTAAATTGTTACGCTGTTCTGAGCAGAAGTTAAAATTATATTTATGATTTATTACATAGGAACACAGCTCTAAAATATATAATCCAGTTAAGGTTAGAAATTTCTTTTCCCTAAAAATATTTCTAACGGACTCAGTATTGTACAAGCGGTATATAATGCGGAGACATTTTTTTTGGAGAATGAAAGTAGTTTTGACATTAACAGAATTACCCCAATAAATTACACCATAATTCAACAAAGGATAAATATTTCCATAATATGCATTTCTTACAATATCTTCTGAGCAAGTACTTGATAAGACGGATAAAGCATAGCACTGACTGGATATTTTTTTATTTAACTTTTCTATATGAGATTTCCAATTTAAATGTGAATCTACAGAGACGCCTAAAAAGTTGGTACTGTTTATGTTTTGTATAATAGCTCCCCCGTGTTCAACATTCAAGTTTATTGGGTTTGTTTTGTAATTTCTAAATTGTATCGTTTTTGTTTTATCTACGTTTACTTTTAAGTTAATTGATTTAAGCCAGTTGACAACAGTTTGAAGAGTATTGTTAATTTTTTCTTGAAAATTGGATCCTGAGTTTTTTCCAGAGAATAATATGGTTGCGTCATCAGCAAACATTACGCAAAGTTCATCTATGATGTTTGGCATATCATTAACATACAGTAAAAATAACAGCGGACCAAGGATGCTGCCTTGAGGTACTCCAACTTTAATATGTTGAAATTTAGACTGTGTTTGCTGTATAGTTTTAGTTTTCTTATTATATTTTTCAATAACCGTGGCTTGCTGTCTATCTTTTAAATAACTTTCAAATAATTTATGTACATTACCTCTAATACCTACGTTACTAAGTTGCGATAACAAAATCTCATGCACTACACAATCAACTATGTGTGGAACTATCTCACCACTTAACCATCACTCGCAAGCAACTCCGACAGGAGTTGAATACGTTATCCCAACGTATGAAGGTTCATTTTTGCTTACATATTCAGTAAATAGAGAAATTAATTCGACATACGAATGTTGAGAGTCGCGAGCTGGATTTCGTACATAGTGTGTTATAGGCTCATCTTGTGCAGGCATTATGGGTAGATAGGACCTTGTTTTACCAACAAGCATTCTGGTGGAGATAATTTAATATAATAACGGCATTGTGACAGTGTCTGAGTGCATATATTAACGTCTGAGAAACAAACAGTTGCATCGTTCAGTAAAATGCACAAGTGCTACGTTTCGTAATTGCGTGTACAAGCGTGTGTTTTTCCAGACAGCGAGGCTTGAAGTAGTTGCCGAGGCTTAAACGAATCCGTTTGGCAAACGAACGCATATGATGTTAGTTGAACGAGTGTTTGGCATTCGAGCAAATTCTGGAGCTCTGTTCAATATAACGTATTGATTTTCATTCTCGTTCTATTTCTCGTACTTGGTCAACGGGCTATGGAGCGCAGGTTTTCAGGTGGCAACAAGTTGGTTCTCATTCAGATCACCATACTGGCAAACAATATGTGCAAGCATTTTATTATTTCCCAATATTCGAATTCAAACTCCTTGCTCGGCCATGTCTTCCTCCATGGTGAGATACTAACGGGCATGCGGTCGGAGCTGATGTCACTTGCTTGTCGTCAACGGGGAACTATATAAAATAGAACATTACATCAGAGGCCGGGAAAACACGAATTTCCGGCCAAGTAGGATAGAGATACGAGGCCGGGAATCCGTTTTTACGCCGAGGCATGTATAGTGCTTTTTATTTATTTATTTTATTTATTTCCACACTTACAACTATCTCTATATCTTTTCTCAAACATGCAATGAACTAAATAAATAAAAATCCTCAAATCAAACTAGTTTTCATGGCTGAATGCCGTGAAGCTGTGCCACAAATATTGGAATGAAAATTAAAAAGTTACTTTGCAGGCCTAGGCCTGAAAAGTTGTATGAATTCTCATTTCAGGCCGCCTCGAGATGCTGCGCCCGAAAAAGGATACTTCCGAGTCTATTATAAGGAACGTAAAGAGAATATTTCATTGCATGTTTGAGAAAAATACTATGGTGGTGCAATAAACTTAATTAGTGTATTGTGTTACTTGCATATCTAAGACTCTTAGCTTGAATAGCTGCGGGGCCCCGGAATAACATTTTCTCAAACATGCAAAAATGTCGTCATTACCTGGGTTATATCAGGCTTCAAAGTATCACGTTTAGCCTAGGCCGGGAAGTATTTTTTTTTAATTTTCATTCCAGTATTTGTGGCACAGCATCGCATTCAGCCATGAAAATTAGTTTGATTTGAGGAGTTTTTAGAAAAGGGCTTGCCGCCTTCGTATCACTATCTGGCCTCCCTACGGTCGGCCGTCTATACCTACTCACCCGGCAAGCCCTTCTATCCCGGCGTCTGCAGTAATGTACTATTACTTGTGCGTACCGTGCATGGGAATCATATCAACATCGAGCTTCGAAGAAATATTTCAGGTGAGGGTTCGGGTAATGGTAGGCCATAAAATGATGCATGGATTACCTCCACCCTAACCTAACGTACAATTTTACATAGAAGGCAATAACAAAACACAATCATATGGCCTGTCTGATAGTAAGCAGAAGCTGTAAACTTTGGACGCTTCACGAATCATCATCATCATCATCATCATCATCATCGTATCAGCCGAAAGACGTCCACTGCTGGACATAGGCCTCCCCCAAAGAGTGCCAAAGTGACCGATCCTGCGCCACCCGCATCCAGCGGACTACCGCAACCTTTACCAGGTCATCAGTCCATCTTGTGGGGGGCCTACCCACGCCGCGCCTTCCGGTACGTGGTCGCCACTCGAGAACCTTTCCGCCCCAACGGCCATCGGTTCTACTTGCAATGTGCCCTGCCCACTGCCACTTAAGTTAAGCGATTTGGAGGGCTATATCGGTTACCTTAGTTCTGCTGCGGATAGCCTCATTTCTGATGCGATCACGCTGCAGAGAAACTCCCAACATAGCCCTCTCCATTGCCCTTTGGGTGACTTTGAGCTTTCTTATGAGGCTCATTGTAAGCGACCACGAATCAAACGCTTTATAAATACGAATGAATCACCAGCGCGTTGCCGACACTTTATTTATTAGAATATGGATTGTGATGACAGCTAGACACATTTACTTCACTTTCAACACAGCGCATCCTCGGAAGCTCTGGCGACCTCACTCACCGTCAGGAACACTGCACTAATTACCAAGCAAGAGCGGTTGAGTAAGTAGCGGTGTTATTAGGGCTGTGGTAAGGTACTTCACTTCAACTTTAGTCTGTTCCAAATACGAGCGAGATGACATTCCGCTGCGCCCTACCTCCAAAGTTCCTCGTTCGTACGACTCGAGCCAAGCCCATTGTCCGTGTGTCGCATTAGTTAGAAGCCGACTGCGACTGTGCAGTGCGACTGTCGTTTAATGCCGCCGATAAATAATTCCAGCCGCTTTGTTCAAGCCCGAATTGTTCTCCCAAGAAAAATCAACCTGGAGGTATATTTTTCTCAGCCGTTTTCAATCCCAATCACTTCTAAAACGTTGTTCTTTGTGCTCGCTCTCACGCGCGGTGAGCTAAAACGCAGAAAGAGCGCACCAAAAATATAAATGCAATTGTGATGTCAGAGATGAATAGATTGAAGGCCCTGATTTGCTGACTTGTAAGAAAAATTAAAGAATTACGCTTGGGAAATCTTGCGTCCTCTGTTCTGAATTTGTTGAGCTGAGATTTAAAATGATCTGCATCGGTACAATTTGGCCTTGTGTTATTTTACCTGGCTAAGAGTTTGTAACCAAGCACTTTTGTTAGTGATAACATACTAGCGATATCTGGTACAATATACCCCCAATTTTGAGCACAGACTGAAAAGCTATATTTTTAGGTAAAACAACGACTACTTTTGAATACAACGCTACGTGAGCAAACTACGAAATGTATTAATTATGGTGTGTGCTCTCTGTGTGCGGAGCGAAGTGAAGCGAACATAGTTTTTGAAACAATATAATGCGTCTGTTTATAATAATATGGTTTCAAAAAAAAACAAATAGCAATCTTGAGGCTTTTCTGCAGGGAAATCAGTGATTCGAAACACGATTAAGCAATTTTCACTCAATAGAAAAAAATCACGAACATAGGTCTAAAACATATTAAAATTCACTTAAATCATTCGTAGCAAATTATGCACAATAGCTAAACATATTAACATTGGTTCTAAAAATCGGCAATATCATGTTTGAGGGAACTTAGTGAACACTTTTTTTATTTATTTAAACGCACAAAAAATTAAAATTAAAAAACATGATATCCGCGCTTCCAAACACGCACTTCCATCTCGCTCACGCTTATGCTCAGCGAGAGGGAGAGAAGACCATGATACTATAGCGCCTTAATATACAGCCGAGGATGAACGAATACGTACATAAATAAGGACCTTATTATCTGTACAGATATTATTATATTACAGTCCCCCGCGGCTATGAAGTCAATCCTGACACAATGCGCAACTATGAAGTTTCTGAATTGTGACAATTTCAACCATAGGAAAAAAATACATATTCAACCCTAGAGGCATGTCTCAGGATTGACTTCCTATGAAGTATTTATTTATAATTATAAATAAATAAATTTTGTTCGCTTGTATGTAGATTAATGATTTTGGAAGTTTTTATGTAGGGTGTCATCTCCGACACCGGACCCTGTGCTCATGCTAATATCCATGCATATCCATATTCCATACTAATATTATAAATGCGAAAGTAAGTCTGTCTGTCTGCCTGTTGCCTCTTCACACTTTAACCGCTGAACCGATTGAGATAAAATTTGGTATGGAGATAGTTTGAATCCCGGGAAAGGACATAGCATAGTTTTCATCCCAGAAGTCATTCCCTGAGTGGGTGCAATAAGTAATGAAAGTTTGTATTGAGCTACGATATAAACACGCGGACGAAGTCTCGGGCAGAAGCTAATACAAAGAAAACATAAATATCCTACTCCGTCTCTCCTCCAGTGAGAAACCTCCATGATGATTTATGTAGTTGGTGTTTTAACACGACAATTACCGACATGAGTCTGCTTGAGCATTATCACAAACAATGGTTTCTTTCGTAATTCCTTACGCAACAAGTGGCTAATAGCCGGAATATTTACAGGTGCACGGGCGCCAGCGGCCAAGTTCTGACTCGTGCTCACAGAGCGGAGTGCCAGGTAATGACATTCCCGAGTCTTGGCTATGACGGCTCGCGGCTGCGCTGCGGGGCGCAAGGCAGGACATTGAGCGAGTGGCATCCGCTTTTTTTTTGATCGATTTACTTCATAGCTTTTATCTGCGACTTGGTCAGCATTCTATAATATTATACACTCATTAATAACCTTGCGTGATCGCATCAGAAATGAGGCTATCCGCAGCAGAACCAAGGTAGCCGATAATGGAAGTGGGTGGGGCACATTGCACGAGGAACCGATGGTCATTGGGGCGGAAAGGTTCTCCAGTGGCAACCACGTACCGGAAGGCGCGGTGTGGGTAGGTGGACTGATGGACCTTACTGGTAAAGGCCGCGGGAGTCCGCTGAATGTGGGTGACGTAGGACCGGTCCCTTTGGCACTCTTTGAGGGAGGCCTATGTCAAACAGTGGACGTCTTTCGGCTAATATGATGATGATGATGATAATCACCTTGAGGAATATTTTCTGTTAAATTTCCAAGTAACATTAATTTTTGCACTCCCATTTAATCTTTTCAGCACCCTTTCGGGATAAGAAGTAAGTATACTATGGACCTATGTCCAATATGTACATATCCGGATCTCAATCTATCCGCATACCAGTCACTATCGGTTCAGGCAGTGAAATATTACCAATTTATAAAAATGTTACTGTTCTCAAACTTGCAATGAAATGTTGACATGACTTAGGTACTTCAAATTAGGTCCGGAAATACTAATACGTATCCGGTGCGACTAGTGAAGATGATATGTAAAGGACTTTCATACAACCTTACACACCTAGGCCTGCAAAGCAACCGTCTTTTGTTTATAAACGTCAAATTGTGACAGAACGTCTTCGCATTCAATCACCAAAAAAAAAAAAGATTAGTACTAATTTTAATGTCACCGGGTAAAACGTTGCTTCAAACAGGTTAAAAAAAAGTTTGGCGCGTAAATTGAAAAAAGTTTTCTTTTCTTGTTGGCCGGATTTGTCAATAGTTCGTAATTATTTTGAAACTTTCTAATAAAAGCCATCGATTTCGAAATGAGTTCGGGCGAAAATGATATGGAATTGAACTGTACGCGTCCGGAATTGCGAGCAGAAGTAGCCATGAATAATTTACTGCCCCCGAAATCAAAAGTTAGGTACATGACGGCGTATGAAAATTTCATAAAAATTTAAGTGTTTTCTTTGTTGTAACGCCTTGTCTATATAGTTAGATATAAGTTCATGTAACTATAAAGTAATACTTAATTTAGGGAATAAGCGGAATATTTGTTAGTAAGAAATGTGGGACACAATTATAGGTTATGATGTGACAGCACTGACAGCTATCAGAAACGTATTATTTAGTTGTACGAATAAAACAAATTGACTACTTTTTATTTCATTGCAAGTTTGAGAAAAGCACAATACAAATCTCGGCGAGAAACGGGGTTGCCGGCCGCGTATCCGTCTATATCTACTTGGCCTGCAACCCTTCGTTTCCCGGCCTCTATAGTAATGTACTATTACAATGCAAAACATTTAATGCGATCGCTACCACGAGAGCTTAGCTAAAGTCGGATTCTCACATACCTGACGTGATGTTTTCTGATGATGCGCTCTGACGTTTGACACTATAGGAGCCTTTACGTCAGAGCACATGTATAATGAACGGAAATATGACCGTATAACATTTATTATGGTCATATTTCCGTTGATTACATGTGCTAAATCGATATCTGTCACGACACGACACGTCACATCAAAGAAAGAAAGAAAGAAATGTATTTATTTGGTGATCAAAGAAAATACACATGTGTTTAAATACAATTCAAATGCACTATAATGGATACCATTCAGCATATGCCAGCAGCAATATATGCTAAAGGCGCTGGTTTTCAGGGCACCCAGAGCAACATTAGACACGGTTTTCAGGGCACCCAGAGCAACATTAGACACATATGAACCCAGCTTAACGTGTCGGCAGGAACGCACGTAACCTTCAAGTGCACAAGCTAATGCAACAGCGATCAATGAAACTAGATACTCGTACGAGTATAATGTACAATACTTAACCAGCAAATTTCTCGCAAATTAAACCACACACTAAAGTGACACCCCACGCCTCGCTCTAAACTTCGCAGAAAACTATTTAAGTAAAAGGTACACCGTTTGAAAACATTCCCCGAGGAATTATCAACTACTTAAGTCGGTAGGATGAGAAGAAATTTCTATCGGTATTGTAAGGGAAGGGCCTTCAACGATAAACTTCCTAACTTGGCGCTTTGAAGTGCTTCTCTAGACTTGCTCCGAGTTTAAATAATGCAAGTCTCTTTGTAGCCTTTTGATAATAGCTTTGAACACCAGGGCCTCAATTTGGTTCATCTCTTTTACATCTCAATCGGACTTCAATGTGTCGCGTCCTCGTTCGGACACGTTAGCGTGTAAGCGAACGCACGAAACATAATTATATGTAACCTTAAATTGGTAAGACTTGCTGATTGAGAAATGCAAATCATATGCCTTAAGCCACGGCCTGAAATACAATGTGCTCAAAAGTGAGTACATAATACGAGTATTTAAGGCGGGGAACAAGTGCCCATCTGCCCCTTCCATTCGTTTGAATGGCGAGCATCTTAAAAGGGCTTATTCATTTCAATATCTTGGGCGCTTGGTCACCGTTGATCTGCGTGACGATGCGGACATCGAACGCGAGCGTAGGGCATTGGTCGTCAGGGTCAACATGATAGCCCGGAGGTTCAGCAGCAGCAGTTCTTGGTGTACAGTGCAAGTTAAAGTAACAGTCTTTCGATCGTACAGTACCTACTTCGCTGTACGCCTGTAGCCTGTGGACGAGGTACACGCAGCGTGCTAATAATGCCATGCGTGTACAATATAACGACGCCTTCAGGGTATTGTTGTGGCTGCCGCGATACTGTAGCGCGTCAGGCAAGTTCGCCGACGCGCATGTGGACCGATTCCACGCCACGCTGCGCAAGCGCTGCGCCGCGACGCTCCGCAGAAAGCGCACCAGCCGCCACGGTCTCCTGGCTGTCGTGGCAGAGAGATGGGACAGCGCCCTAATCAGGCACTGGACCTCTCAGCACTTAAGTTTAGGTAGGTACTAACATAGTTATTTAAGCTTAATTTTAATCTGTGCTAACATTTAAGGATTACATTGTCTGAATTGAATGCTTTTTATTTTTATTTTATTATATATACGACCTATTGGTCCATGAAACATCTGAGGAAGGATGACCTTCCATTATCACTTAAGCGGAGACTCATGGACATGTGCATTCTTCCAATTCTCACCTACGGTCCACAGACTTGGTCTCTGACGTCATCTCAAAAGTCCAAACTTGGAGTTTGCCAGCGAGCCATGGAGCGCAGCATACTAGGTATCAAATTAGTGGATCGCATCCTGAACACCACGCTGCGCTCCAAAACTCAAATAGTCGATGTAGCTCGAAAGTCGGCCAAGTTGAAGTGGGACTGGGCTGGTCATGTCTGCCGCATGCCGAGTGAACTGTGGGCCAAGATCGCCACTGAATGGCAGCCCGACAGCTTGAAACGGAGACGTGGCAGACTTCGTCGGCGATGGAGAGACGAGCTAGACTCCTTTTTAAAAGAATGGCCAGAGACTGCTTAGAATAGGGAGTATTGGAAAAAGTGGGGAGAGGCCTTTGCCCAGCAGTGGAACACTACAGGCTCACAATAAAATAAAATAAATTATAATATTAATAAAACAGCGATTGGGTTTCATCCTGAACCAGTCTAGACTCTGCTTAAAAATATAATCCCATGGGCATGCTTTTGGAGACGCAACCTTGACAAGGGGAAAGCAATGAATTGAGATTAGGCTATGTCCAAGCACTTTGTCAAGTTACATTTCGCATTAATACTATCAAAATTAGGCTACTATGCCATTTGTCGGAGCAAGGTCGGAGCTTCGGCGCGGGATACGCAAAAGCGGGGCGGTACATTTGTAGTAGGTGCCTACTGCGTACCGCTCACTTCCGCGCATATACAACACTGACGACCCGCCAAGAAAGAAATCTTGGCGACATCAGTAAGCTTTCTGTACAAAATACAGCATTCAGTTTCCGCCCCGTGTAATGCGGAATTCGCTTACTCTTTTAATCACTTTTATGCGTCCAAAAACTTTAAACTCTTCACAACACCGTCTCCTTATGATGCGCTAAACAAGAACTCCTCATAAAACAGCCATAATAAATCCATTATTCCCCACAAAATCTCCTAAACTTCGCCAAGCACATTACCATGCTCCGCTATAATGTGTTTAGCACGTGGCGGTGGCTTTCAGGTCTTTGTGTATGGATTCATCTCATTTGTTTAACGGAGACTGCATTAGACGTGACACCCGAGTCTTAAGAAGCTTTACGAGAGAAATTTAACAGGGGAATGCTGCGGAATATGATTTATTATACATTACAGCTCTCAGCGCGGTTCTGTTTTAGTTAAGAGTGGGCGTTAGTGGGCTCTTTCAGTGTCGTCATTCAATCACCAAATCTATTCACACATTCATCACATTCACACTATTGTCGCCTGGTTAGCCTAGTGGGTAGTGACTAGTGACGCTGCTGCCTACGAAGCTGAATGTCCTGGGTTCGAATCCCGGTAAGGGCAAATATTTGTGTGATGAGCAAGCATATTTGATTCTGAATTTTGGATGTTTACTATGTACTTATATCTATTAAACACCTATATCATCGTCTAGTTTCCATAACACAAAGCCTTACTGAGCTTAGAATGAAGCTGGTTCAATTTGTTTAAGATTGTCCGCTTATATTTATTTATTTAAAAAAAACAAGGACATTAAAGTGTAAGGCCCAATTTTCCCAAACTGGCAATCGCACAGTGTTTTATAGAAGCCTAAAAAGTGACATCCCCGTTTTATTACAAATTACTGTACTTTAGATCATTACACATATGAGACTAAAACTCCCGCGTTTCTAATATGCGTAGTTTTTGAAAAATAAATTGTATAATTACGAAAAACATTTATATATTGCAAATTATTAATTAAACTTATCTGTTGTTTAAAGTGTTAGAAAAATTTCAAAGACATATATTTAAAGGCAATTACGACATCTCTAGGTACATTTGTTACAAATATATTAATGATTTTATTGATTTTGGTTTTTATTTTTTTTCTTCTATGTTCCGCCGTAGTAGGACGCGATATTTGTATGACAGCTTTATTATTATATCTTCTATCTACCCTATTTTTTACAAGACCTAATTCCATGGAACATTCAAGTAATCACCTAAACTCTATATATCCGGTTTATCCGGCCACTAGGGTTGACACTTCGGTATTTTGAATTGTATACGCCGTTTTTTCGGGAATCCTATTATTTATGGTTTTCTTGGATCGCCAAGGCTTAAAAAAGAATTATTGAAAGAAATCTTCGATATTTGATTTTGATGTTCGCAAAACATGTAAGAGTTAAGTATTGAGTTTTTTTTATTTAATACAGAAGAAAGAGCTATTGTCCAGTTTTTTTTTAATTACGTGTAATGTCACTGATTACTGTTTTGTTTTATGAGTATCGTATTTGCTTTTTAAAATAATATATTATGTAGGGGTGATCACGTAACGTTTCGAAAGCGCGTTAGGACAAAGCAACTGTTATTTTTCCATATAAAAACTGACAGTTAAATTTACCTAACGTACAGTCAGCATCAAAAGTAGCTATGTAATTGAAGACGTCAAAAGCTCTTATTCCCTTTTAATAAAGACTTTTGACGTCTACGTTTGCGTAGCTACTTTTGATGCTGACTGTACGTACATACAATGCGTCACGTGAGCGACCTGCTGGTCAGAAACTTGTTTTATTAGTTTCGCCAAGAGCTGAAATTTGCACAAATAATTATTGCCTAGTATTTTGTAATTTACTTGTAATTTTAAATTTAAGGGAAGTAATAATCACGAATTACTACGTACTGATTTTGCTTTTTAAAATTTAAATGTATGATACCCGGTCAGACACTTGTTTTATTAATTTCGCCAAGAACTAAAACTCGCACAAATTTTCCATGAAACGCTACATGTGACTTGGTAAGGTGTCTACCATGAGGTTCTAGATGGGGCAGAGAGCCTGGAAGTAGAAAAAGACATTCAATGACTTGTCATGCTTCTTGTGTTCATTTGTCTTGTCATGGTCCTTGACCGTAAGAGCGTACAGATTTTTGACTGTACAAAGAGCAAACTTCAAAAATGTACAGGCAGATAATCTTATTACATATGTATTACATACCTTGTTATTTACTTTGTTACAAAAAATCATTTAATAAGTACTGAATCTAAAAAAAAAAAAAATTATATGTGTGTGTAATAATGTCTTCTTTCACCACCCATAAACGAGCTAATACCGTGTATAGGTATTATGTTAATTTTATATCCAGGAAATCCGGATACTGGTAGTGGCAGCCCTGACCGAAATTTTTAATTGACTGTAGATTAAATGTTCCATATAATTAGGACTTGTAAAAAATAGGGTAGATAGAAGACATTCTAATGAAGCTGTCATACAAATATCGCGTCCTACTACGGTGGAACATAGAAGAAAAAAATTAAAACCAAAATCTATAAAATCATTAATATCTTTGTAACAAATGTACCTAGAGAGGTCGTAATTGCCTCTAAATGTATATCTTTGAAGGGATTATCCAACATTATGAACAATAGAAAAGTTTATTTAATAATTTGCAATATATAAATGTTTTTCGTAATATCCGGGTGTCAGAAACAAGATTTTCAAATAATTATTTCTCAAAAACTACGCATATTAGAAACGCGGGAGTTTTAGTCTCACATTTGTAATGATCTAAACTACAGTAACGTGTAATAAAACGGGATTTCACTTTTTCGGCTTCTATAAAACACTGTGAATCGGCAGCGCAACGCAATATTTTAGCCCCAGTATGTTATATACATATATTTAGATCAAGCAATCAATATAAATGGGTCATTGTCAGTCACAAAAACAAAAATCATCTTTCCGGTGGTCAATAGTTAAGGGCTTATGCTCATATATAATATGTTTTTTTACATATAATTATAGAACGGGCAACGCCGTTTATGCGGATTCAGAGATCAACCAAAAATTAGGCTTTATAGCCCTTAACTTTGGCAATGTCCACCAAAGAGACGCGAACCTAAATCTGACAATGACCCAAATGCCGTTGTGTTTTGTTACCAGTTGCATTTGATTCGATTCCCGGACGTCAGTTCGACTAAACCAAGGTACATATATAAAAAGCGGCCAAGTGCGAGTCGGACTCGCACATGGAGGGTTCCGTGAAATAAATTGCGGTTTATGATTTATGACGTATTAAAAAAAACTACTTATTAGATCTCGTTCAAACCAATTTTCGGTTGAAGTTTACATGGTAATGTACATCATATATTTTTTTTAGTTTTATTATTCTCTTATTTTAGAAGTTACAGGGGGGGGGACACACATTTTACCACTTTGGAAGTGTCTCTCGCGCAAACTATTCAGTTTAGAAAAAATGTTTTTTTTTTTAATTTTTGTGTGAAAATCTTAATGCGGTTCACAGTATACATCAACTTACCAAGTTTCAACAGTATATATAGCTCTTATAGTTTCGGAAAAAAGTGGATGTGACATACGGACGGACAGACAGACAGACAGACGGACGGACATGACGAATCTATAAGGGTTCCGTTTTTTGCCATTTGGCTACGGAACCCTAATAAAAGCGGCCAAGAGCAAGTCGGACTCACCCATAAAGTACGATTAATATGCGACTTTTACTAAAACGTTGAGTGGATCTTCGGCCAGGCTTTAGACTATAAAAATCATAAAGATTAGGGTTCAAAAGGGGTAAAAAATGGGGTAAATCTTTGTATGGGAACTCCTCGAATCAATGAAATAAAAACACTAGTAAAGACATAAAACTTTTTAAACATAAACTTGACTGAGAAGTAAAAACAACCCGATTTATATTTTTAGCAGTTTAATTTTTTTTGTGATTCATTTTCAAAAACGCAATTTATCTTAGTGAATAGAAGATTCGATGCCTAACATAATGCATATTCGAGAAAAAACGTAAAGAAGTGTGCATTAAAGACGTATTTGTAATGTTTTGTAAAGTAAGAAATCGTGTAAAATAAATTCTCAACTTTCTTACAAAAAAAAGTAAAGGCTTTTAAAAAGTCTGTCTAGACTAGAATAGGTGTACGATTCGTTTATTGCTGATTGAAAATTTACATAATATTTGAATCCATTGAGTCATTTGTACATAAATAAAATGAATTCACAGAAAGCTCGTCAGGTAAATTTGTTACAATAATTAATAATTATGCAGTATCTTACACAACGAAAGGCAATCTTAACTCGGAGTATGCATGGTAAAAAAAATACAGGCATCTTGTCATGATAACAAAAGTATTATCAGCATTTCTTCACCAACAAAATCAGATTTAAAAGGACCGTACCCTACGTTCAACTACACATTTTATCGTGTTACATGTATTAAGTTTTTGCGTGACATTACACTCACAAGTCACAAACCGATAGCATTTCATTCACGTTAGCTCGGCGCGTGAAAGCGACTCTGCATGAACATAAATGAGATTGGGAACGAAGATCAAAATAAGCCTCTTTTACACAGCAATTACAGAATAGAATATAATAAGCATTTATTCGTGAGAACAACATATAAACGTAGAAATGGACAGAGATGAGCAGATAAAATCATAAATACTACAGAAGTGCCATGAAACGGTTCAGTTATTTAAGCACTAAGTAAGAACTGTATGAATGAAATGATGTAAATTAAATTGAGATAATTGAATCATTCATGGCTTTCATCCCTCCGCATTGCGTGGCATGGGGAGGGATGAAAACCATGTGACCAAAAGAGTATTAGGTGGATGGACAGTGTGAGCGACGATATGAAGAGAAAAGAAGTGAGTGATGAGATGACGGCGGACAGAGAAGTATGGAAGAAAAAGACATGCTGCGCCGACCCCAAGTAAATGGGATAAGGACAAGGAAATGATGAATTGGATCATTCAATAATTGTAATATTTTTTAATTATTATCAATAAATTAATACCTATGAGTATCTCAGCATGGTGCTAGAATAATGGCTTAGGATGAAACCATCAGGTGATTCCACGGTGTAACACACACTTAAAACCACGTACTAAAAAAATACTGTTTCCTCAGCCGTATTTGATAAAATAAACCTCAATTATTCAGCGTAAAGCTCGCAGCCTCCGTCATCTCAGACCTGAAAGCGCTTAATTACAGAGTGTATAAATCATTAGCAACTTCGCGTCAGCGCCGATCGCCGTCAGACAAGCTATAAATAAGCTCGCTTGACGTGCTTACAGCCGAGCTTTCGCGAGACGTGTGCTTTGTATGAGCTTAACGCCCTTAATGGTAAGGAAAATACAATAGGAAGTAGGTTTTTTATGTGAAGTTAAATTCATTTGCGATGTCTCTACGATTTTTGGACATTTTACTTTTGGTGGATCTCGCTCGTTGCTAAAACTTCATCTAAGTAAATGGAAACTACCCTTAATCACCTATATTTTTCATTGAAATTACTTTTGACATTCGTTTGTTTTATTTTGAAAATATTCGACTGTAGTGTTTCTTGCAAGTTAAATTTTTGACAAGCGCTGGTAACACACAGGCTTAATTGGCCAGCGTGCACCGGTGAGGCGAGGTGAAGGGGTGAAATATGTCACGCCATCGGTGATGGCATTCTTCTTCTTTTGACTATTAATACATTATAACCCACTTTTAGTACCATTATACTTATATGCGCCGCCATGTGATTATACAGCGTGGAACGGAACGATCGAGACGACGAACGAGAAGAGGAGGATTATTAAGCGTTAGTACGTAGGTAAAATTTTCCAGATAAACTATTTTAACATTTCCAACCGTTTTCAAGGTAGAGATCATCAAACTTTTGTGCAAAAAGCTGCATATTACAACCCTAACGGCCGCTCGAGAATGCTTGCCGCTCACCGCGGTCGCCGCCGCTAGTCAAGCGCCGCAAGGGCCTGGCCACATATCTGCGTTGCGTCGCCGCAACGCAAAATTTTGCGGCGAGTCCGCCCGCAAAACCCGCGTTTCTCGATACTAATCGCGGGTTTCTGAGGCGCTTAGGGTTGTAATATGCAGCTTACTGCACAAAAGTTTTATGAGATCTAACTTGAAAACGGTTGGAAATATTAACATAGTTTATGTGGCAAATTTAACGTACTATAGTGGGGCAGACTGCCGGAACAAATTGTCGTAAATGCGGACACGCCGGACAAAAGTACCAACTTTTTATCAGGTACTAGTTAGGTACATAGCTTTAAGTTTTTGATAGGAACCAACTCCTCCGACAGCCATCTTTTTTTTATGGGGGTAATTTTGAATTATAGGCATATTATCAATATCTCGGGTTCTAAATCACTTAGAATCACAAACTTGGTGTCTAAATATACATATTTGGGGTCAGCGAATTCAACTAGGTATTTTTTATGGTCGAGTTCCCAAAGGATACCAAACGGAACCCGTTACCAAGCCTCCGCTGTGGGTCCGTCTGTCTGCGTGTCAGGAATGGCATTTACGACAATTTAATCACGTGAAACTGCTAACGCTTAATTCAATTCAATTCAAATTATTTATCAATAATCCCCCTCTTGCGGGAAAGTCCATCGTTCCGTTCCACGCTGCATAAATACCGATTCCGGCCGGAGCAACTGATCTCATTCCCGCAGCTACCGCTTGTGTGTTAATAAGAACGCGCGTTTCATGGGCGTGGGAATGTCGCGCGACACTAGCCATACCACCCTCCACCATCACCTGTACGATGCCCCCCTATTCTGTTACTTGTTATAAGCTCACCTCAACGCTCACCCACAATTATACCTTGACACCGCGATGCGTAGTAATTAAGCGAAGGTAGAGGTCTAGTTTCGTAACGGGCGATCGGCGGGGTGAGCCGCATTAACGCGTAGCGAATAACAGCCCTGTATCTATAAGTAGTACATTGTATACGGTTTTGAAAAATAATACCTCACCGAGTTTTTTACGCCGGTTCTTCTCGTGGTAGAGATTTTCTTTCCGAACCGGTGGTACGGTGACATTCATGAGTGCAAGTTTTGTGCCTAAATTTAAGAAAAATAACGTCTACTTTGAATTTATTGCCGACACCGCTCTAAAGGTGTGTGAAAATTGCGGGCATGCCATACCATTGATATAAATAAATAAAATAAAATATATATAATTTCATATACATATATGATGCATTTCCTATTCCGTTTGATAGACCGTCACCAATTAAATGGCCACCCGAGCTTCAAAGACAGTTATAGGTAACTGTCTTTGGTGTGTCCTGTCAATACAATCCAATCAACTTCTGAGGATTGATTCTCGCAACGCATGATCAAACTGAAGTTGAATTAGATCTGTTTCGGTAACTACGCTCACGTGTGTAAGCGAGACGAAGCGCAAAAATATACTCGTATATTATGAATATAGTATTTTTTTGCCGTATGAATATGCGTCACAGGGGATCACGTAAGTCCGATCCACGGCTTTATAGGTTAGCATAATACCTATCATTCAATTTATCTTCATCATGGCTGATAGTTTGTTTACTGATTCTACGAATCTGTTAAAAATGCATTGGAATATCTATTCAAGACTCTAAATTGGTACAGACACAAACTTAAACAAAGAGTAGGTACCTAGTCTTCTGATACTACTCAATTTAGTCGGGTTGATTTATCTCCATCCCTTTCGGAGATTCGCTTGGACTCCATCTATGCAATCCCTTATCTTACTTACTGTAAGATGTACGAGTAAGAGAGAGAGAGGTGAGGTGTGAGAGTTGTTAATTATTTATTTTCAGAACTAGCTGTTGCCCGCGACTTCGTCCGCGTAGAACTTAATACTTAGAAAATATAATGCAAACAAACTTCTACCATCTTAAGGGATGATTTCCGAGGCAAAAACTATTCTATATCCTTTGAAGGGTCTCAAATTATCTCTATACCAAATTTCATCTAGGTACATGGATTTTATCCAAACTTTTACCCCCTATTTCATACCCTTAGGGAATGATTTTCGGGATAAAAACTATCTAATGTCATTCTTCGGGACTCAAACGACATTTATACCAAATTTCATCTAAACGGGATTCATCCAAATTTTCACCCCCCATTTCACCCCCTTAGGGAGTGATTTCCGGAATAACAACTATCCTATGTCCTTTCCCAGGACTCAAGCTATCTCTATACCAAATTGTATTAAAATGGGTTCCATCCGAATTTTCACTCCTAATTTCACCCCCTTAGGGGATGATTTCTGGGGTAAAAACTATCCCATGTCCTTTCCCAGGACTTAACCTATATCAACACCAGATCCCCGGGACTCAAACTATTTATATACCAAATTTCATCTAAATCGGTGCAGCGGTTTAAGTAGCTCCATACAAATTTCCACCCCCAATTTCAGCCCCTCAGATACAAAAACTACCCCTTGTCCTTCCCCGGGGCTCATTTCATCTAAATCGGTTCAGCAGTTTAGGCGTGAAGAGGTAACAGACAGACACACTTTCGCATTTATAATATTAGTATGGAAGTATGGATTATTAGTATGGATAGTATGGATTCTTTCCGCTTGTCTTCCAAATAGAGGTGTAGCTGTAGACTCACTTCAAAAGAAAGAAGAAACGAAAAACTCATTCAAATATCTCAAAAAATTACGAAGCTACAACCGTTTCAATGTCGCTTGTTAGAGTGAGAAAACGATCAGGGACCGTGACGTCACGATCCTCGAGCGTCATAGTAAAAAACAATCGTTTCATTATAAAGGTGCGTTTTCGGAAAAGAGACGCAACAAACCCCCTCTTAAAACTTTAAGTATACACTTATAGATTACCTATATAGCCTCTTGCGTTGTTTTTTTTTCGAGATAATACAACATTATGATTATTTTGTTTAGTGTCTACATCCCTATTTTCGATAAGATAAGATAAAATAAGATTTCTTTATTGTCAGAACTGTGTACATTTAGTTGTTTTGGGTAAAATAAAGTCCAACAGCTTGCCCATTTCGGACGTACAATATTAAACTTAAAGCTAGTCAAATATACTAAAACCATAACAACAATAGTATTTCCAAATAATTTTAACCATATTCACACATAAAATATTAATTTAGATCTATCCGACATCCGTATTTTCTTTTAAACCACGAACTTCGGAATCCGAAAATATTCGGGTATCTCTATCTCTATCGCACTAACAAATGACAGGAATGCAGAGGGCCTACCGCGAAAGGCATTCGAAGTTTCCCCTCTCTGTCATACTTACAAGTTCGTACATAAGTGCGACAGAGAGGGAAAACTTCGAATGCCGTTCGCGGTAGGCCCTCAGATATACAAACTTCGAGTTTCGGTTTTCGTGGTTTGGCTGAATACGCAAAGAGCGCGCGCGCATGCCATTCAAAAAAACCAAGTTTATATTGTTCGAATTTGTTGTTACATTTGTACAAATTACGCCTTAATTCGACATTTGCGCATATAAGTTTGCATATCAAAATCGATTAATTTTATATTTGCTTTTGGTACCTATGTGTCTCGTCAATGTATATCGTAGACGGGATTAAAATTATTAATAGGCGAAAGAAAGGCAAAGCAATTCCGCCATTTTGTCCGTAGTATTTCTTATTACTGTGATTTTGACGTTTCTTTTAGCTGACAGATGTGGCGGCGATATACTTTAAGAATAATAAATGAAAAATTAAATGAAGTCGTATATTACGGAAAATAAATTAATCGTCGCAGTCGGATAAAAACTATCCTAAGTTGCAGCTGGAATAATAATGTACCTATATAAAATGTTTCATATTTTTCCGTCCATGGGATGCTGAGAAGATTCGTACCACAGAAAGCTTAGTTTCAAACTGGCTGATTCTTTTTTTAATTTAGAGATTTATTATAAGTGGAGATTAGACTATACAAGCCAATTTAGTTAATGGGAAGCGGTGCACGATAGTTTTATTTTAACCGGTGTACATAGGCTTGTTTAGTCGAATTCTGAAAATAAGAATTAACAAGGAGCACAATGAGTTGAAATGTCATAACCGCGTCTATCGGTCCATTGTGCGGTGGAGGGTCCTTCGTGAGACTCCTCGACACTAAGCCGCGCCGCGGGCGCCGATACTTTACGGGAAACTCCGGACCGCCTAGATTCTTAGGATTTTATTATTGTTGTTATTTTTAACGTTGTCAAATATTCATAGAATGAAAACTTAGAATATTGTAGCAGAGCCAAAAAAAGATTTGACTTCGCATTGTATTAGGTACCTACTTATCATTTACATCAAATTATAATAATTATCTTGTACTGAATGTTCTCGAATCGAGAGATTGGGCGAGGTATCAAATAGCAGATCAGGTCAAGTCAGGCTGATACCGTTCTTGTTATTAGCTCAAGAGCGGTTTGCATTAGGAATTAATCGATCCACTCACCAACTTAACTATAAGGCGTCTGCAGAATTACCTCGCTCTTCATGGCAAGCTGACTCTTGCTCAAACTATTTTGCTTCCTCTTCTGCAGGTCGATCACGTAACGCATTGTACGCACATTAGGTTGATCTAAATGTCAAATTTTATATGGAAAAATGCCAGTTGGATTGTACTAAGGCGCGTTCGGAACGTTACGTGATTAGTGATTACCCCTCTGGACTACGGCAACATTGAATCTATTAGAATTATAATTACCTAATTGATTTATGAACGAAAATTATTTACTATTCAAAAAAAGCATCTAGTGTTGCCTCAATAAAGAAGTCCACTCAGCATCGGTCGAGACATTTAGACTATTTAGAGCAACGACGCTGATATTCAGTAACTAAGATCCCATAATCTAAAATTAAGGAATTAACAACTATAACCCATAATACATAATGAAAATGTTGTTTGTTATAAAAGTCACACACAATTACCTACATAAATAATGATACAATTAAACACAACGCGTATACAATTTAATCGAATGGAAATGAGATTGTATAAATTTGGTATAAATAAATTGTAAAATAAATGGTGATGGTGACCCTGTCAATTATCTGTCAAATAAAAGACGTCGAAATGCTCCGACATTTGTCAATAACTAAAACTTAGAAAAGTTGACAAACCTCCGACATTTTCATTTCAAAGTTCAATATCTCAAAAACGGCTTAACCGATTTTGTTGAAACGTAGCTCGAGAGAGAGAGAACCATCTTGATCACGTCAGCTTTCGGATAAAAGAAACCGCATTCAAATCGGTACATTGGTTTAGGAGCTACGATGCCAGAGACAGACACACACACACACAGACACACAGCCACACAGCCACACAGACAGACAGACACACAGACAGATATACAGAAACACAGACACGTCAAACCTATAACACCCCTCTTGTTCCGTCTGGGGTTGAAAATGTAAAGTTCCATATTTTGTAGCACCTAACTGGTTACCCTTTCGGCCAAGAGGTCGTTATTTATGTCGCGCTGTAGTGCCAATAAGACGGCTCAAGCCTCTCGCTCGAAATGAATACCATGATCTCGACATATTTCTGCCTGAAACGTCCTTAAAATAAAGCCGGATTTTATCTTCGAAAAAAGAAATGTTGTTACCAAATTATATTGGAACCCGCGAAACGAACGGTTCAATTCTAACCCTAATATTTATTCTGCGAGTATGGCTGAAGGGCTTTTCAATTCTTACTCTACTGGAAATTCGAAAATGTGACATAGGCTGAGATTGATATGGTCCCTGCATTCGAATTTTAAACCTACAGCACACTGACTTGCTTGCTTTGTGTCATGGTGACTATATGGCCACTTTTAGGACTATCGATCTGTATATTGATTATATTAGAATAGGTACAGTAATGCAATAATACGTAAGAGAACCGCCTGCCTGATGCGCCGCGTGCGTGACAGCTCCAACAGCCTCGTGCGCCTGGTGCTGGAGTCTCCTGCCTGCGCTGTGTGGAAGCACTGGGACTCGGTGCACATGAGAGGCTCTGTGTATAATATATTGTAGGTAATATTAGATTTAGGTACCTGACTAACTTAGGATAAGCAATTGTATATGTACTAATCACTATGGACATGGTCTGAAATAAAAAAAAATGAATTTGAATTTGAATGAAGTAGAGAGATAAATTATCTCCACGCTATGCATAATTATGCATAATGGTAGTGATGTCAACAAGCGAAACACAAAACCAACAATATCATGAGTTTAAACGACTTTCACTTAAAGCAGTGTTGACAGTAATTCAATTTTTACAAACTTTACATATTGTTTAAATAGGTACTCGTTTTTAGGGTTCCGTACTCAAAGTTTAAAACGGGACCCTATTATTAAGACTCCGCTGTCCGTCTGTCTGTCACCAGGCTGTATCTCACTGGTACCGTGATAGTTTCAGTTGAAATTTTCACAGATGATGTATTTCTGTTGCCGCTATAAAAACAGAATAAAATAAATATTTTAATTGATAATGGTACGGAACCCTTCGTGCGCGAGTCCGAATCGCACTTGGCCGGTTTTTTACAAACTATTGTTATATTTTCATGTCTGTCAAAATTTTCAACCATTTGCCTAATGACCTGAAATCCTTGGATTGTCAAGGTTTCAAAACGAAATTATTTAAGTGGTATCTACAAAGAATGTTCTATACTGTTAATGAACACTTTGTAACCACAAATGCCTAATGAATTTTATTATTTTCTCTGACTACTTTCCTTTTTGCATGACATTGATTTATTATTAATATATTGACATTGCTACACTTTGACTTCTATTTTTATTTAATTTTTTACTTTTTTACTAATTTAATTCGATATTAATATAACAATGAATAATAAGGACATAATTTCAATGACATGCATATTGAGAATCAAAATATTGTACGCCAAACTCTGGCTGATTGTGATGTAACCAAAATACTAACCCTAACACCATTTTTATAACCACTCACATTCGAACAATAAATAATTTGTATTTGTATTGTTTAACCCATTCAGTGCCCATGACAACTGACGACGTGAGAGCGCTTTTCGCTACATAAGAGGTTCAAGCTGCTACGGACTACGGCGTAGCGCTACGAGATTAGCGTGGCCGTGAATGTAATGTTAAATACTCGTTTTTTTTATTTCTTATTGTTCACGTCTATATCGTCTTTCGACCAGCGATGCGGCTAGCGGTGGCATTATGGGTCCCTTTTAGCGTCGGTGGTTTTTTTTTGTATTTTTTCGTATCAAATTTTAATGTGTACCTAAGTAATCTATGCTTTAATTATTCTTTCTTTCAAGATGTGCATTGAGCCCCAGGACTTTACTCAGCTCAAAAATAGGGAAAAAACACCATTGAGTAAGATCGCTTTTGAGACCAGGTATTGTTTATCAATAGTCTACAAAAGTATGGTCAATAATTACTTACATAAGCGCGGGAACGCGAACCGAACCGGAAATAACCAGTAACTTTTATTTTCGAAGTCAGTTCACATGTGTAGTAGGGTAATTTAGACCTGATGTTTTTTTTGTTTACCACGTGGCAAACAAGCGCTCACAGGCGTCCATAGGCAACGGCCTATGTACGCCTGCAACTCCAGGGATGAACTCCAACATACCGAACATTCTCAATCTTATTTAGTAATAACAACAATTAATAATTAACTACATCCTTGCAACAAGATTACAAAATAATTAAACGGATACCCCGCCAAAACCTTACACTTGTTTCCATAATTATTGTGTATTGACGTGTATTCATGGCATGAATCCGAAATATTTTTCACCGACGCGTTGAATCCCCCTGATTGGTCAAAATGAAATTTGTCGTGGTTCGTTTTTCACCGAACACGTGTTCGGCAAATTGTAAATTACCCTCAATTTGCTGTGGATCCTTGTTTTGCTTTCATTTACTAGGGTTTACAGGGCGCGGGGCAACACGGGCCGCTAATAATTCAAACACAACATGGTGCATTCAATTGGTCACTCGTCCTTGAAAAGTGCATGATCATCCAACATATCAGGTTTAAAGTACGAATAATTATTTCGGCTAAATATTAATGTGATCTTTCGGTGCCGTTGCGTTGTTCACAATAAATACAACCGTATGATCATGATTAATTAAAATGTAGAGGGGGGGAGGGGGGGTTTGACACAAAATGTATACCTAATTATCAGTGAAGAAATATTAATATGGACATTATGCATGATTATAATCCCGTGATATAGCTCGCAAAAATAACTCTATGGAGATTTAATAAATGTACGAGTACATGTAAATAGAAGTCAGAATATTTAATAAACTCATAAATTGTACAATTTTTCATTAAAGAAATTATTGTTATACATTGATTTTATTTTATATTGAGTAAAATATTAAGTGCACTCATGTAAAATATCATCTTCATCTTATCAGCCGAAAGACGTTCACTGCTGGACATAGGCCTCCCCCAAGTAGTGCCAACTGCAAAAGTGACCGATCGAAGTATAAAATATGTAAGTGTTTAAATGTAACCATTTCAAGTGCAAAAAAAACCCTTTTCCCGACTACCTGGCATGTCGAAGGTCACTTTCGGATTTTTCATTGTTTGCCTTTATGACCAACCGTATAGTTTAAACTGGTGTGAAAAAGACAGCTAATAGTAATATTAACAGAGTTGATGTAATGATTAAATATACCTAATTTGAAATTCATGTTGTTTTATTTAATGGTAAAAATCATTAATCTTGTCCCCGTTATACAGGGTGACTGGTAATTCGACTTATTCCTTGAAAGGGGTTATACTAGAGCTAATTTGCAACAATTTATGTTCAGTCAACCAGGGGTCGAAACTAGCTGGTTTCCGAGATATTCGAGTTTTTAGTTTGTATGAAAAAAATATTCTCCTTGCAGCCTTAAGCTGGTGATTGTGACAAAAGTACTTCCATTTGGATGGTAAAACAACATATTTGTAACAATCAGCACTTTAAGGCTGCAAGGCGAATTTTTTTCAAACAAACACAAGCCTTACTGAGCTTACCGTGGGCCTAGGTTGATTTGTGTAAGATTGTGTCCCATAATATTTATTTATTTATTTATTTACTAGCTTTTGCCCGCGACTTCGTCCGCGCGGAACTCGTTTATATCGTAACTTTCTCCCCCCTTTTCACCCCCTTAGGTGATGAATTTCCAGATAAAAACTATCTTTAGTAAGGACTCTTTGGGAAGGCCCCGGATTTCAAAGTATCTCTATACCAAATTTCATCTCAATCGGTTCAGCGGTTTAAGCATGAAAAAGTAACAGACAGACAGAGTTACTTTCGCATTATATTAGTATGGATTGTATGAAGGAAAGGGTATCGATGCATGTAGGCTTTTTTCAGTATTATTTTGCATATTTTCATATCACACGGCCGTAAGGACCTTTTCTACTAAACCGTAGGATTAAATTAACTGACTTGTAATTTAGACATTTTATATGTTACATCTAATAGTTTTCAAAATAGCTATAATCAAACGTCTTTTTTACCCCGTTTTAGAAAACATCTTCAAAACTAAGGCTGCCATAAGGTACCTTTACCCTTGGAACGTCAATTTACTTATGTAATGTTAATAATGTTCCTATTTCCCAGGACTCCCAACTACCGCTATACCGTAAATGGGTTCCATCCAAATTTTCACCCCCAATTGACCCCCTTAGGGGATGATTTCTGGAAAAGAAACTATTATATGTCCTTTTCCGGGACTCAAACTATCGTTCAACCAAATTTTATCAAAATGTGTCACAAACAAATTTCCACCTCCAATAACACCCCCTTAGGGGATGATTTTCGGGATAAAACTATCCTATGTCCTTCCTTATCTATCGCTATACCGTAAATGGGTTCAATCCAAATGTTCATCCACCATTTCTCACCCCCTTAGGGGATGATTTCCTCCTTTTATATGTTCCGGAATAAAAAAAAATCTATGTTCTTTCCTAGGACTCTACCTCTCTCTATACCAAATTTCATCGAAATGGGTTCTATCCAAATCTTCAACCCTCATTTCACCACCTCAGGAAATGATTTTTCGGGATAAAAACTATGCATTGTCCTTCCCTAGGACTCCTTCTATCTATTTACCAAAATTTCATCTAAATGGGTTTTATCCAAATTTTCACCCCCTATTTTATCCCTGAGAGGATGATTTTTGGGATTAAAACTATCCGTTGTCATATTCTGGGACTCAAACTATCTTTTAAACCAAATTTCATCAAAATGGGTCACAAACAAATTTTCACCCCCAATTACACCCCCTTATGGGATTATTTTCAGGAGTTATCCTATGTCCTTCCCCAAGACTCCAACTCGCTATACCGTAAATGGGTTCCATCCAAATTTTCATACCCCATTTCACCCCCTTAGGAGATGATTTCTGGACTTAAATTATGTTAAGTCCTTCCCCAGGACTCTGAACTATCTCCATACCATATTTCATCTAAATCGGTTCTATCCAAATTTTCACCCCTCATTTCAGCCCCTCAGGAGATGATTTTCCAGGATAAAATATATGCATTGTCCTTCCCTGGGACTCCTTCTGTCTCTATACCAAATTTTAACTAAATGGGATTTATCCACATTTTCATCCCTATTTCATCCCCTTGGGGGATGATTTTCGGGATTCAAACTATCCATTATCATCCTCCGGGACTCAAACTATATTTATACCAAATTTGATCTAAACGGAGTCCATCCAAAATTTCACCCCCCATTTCACCCCCTCAGGGAAAGATTTCCGGAATAAAAACTATCCAATGTCCTTCCCTAGAACTTAAACTACCTCCTAACCAAATTTCATCAAAATGGGTTACATCCAATTTTTCACCCCCCCATTTTACCCCCTAAAGGAAAGATTTTCGGGATAAAACCTATTCTTTAACCTTTTTCGGGACTCAAACTAATCATATACCAAATTTCATCTAAATCGGTGCAGCGGTTTAAGTAGCTCTATACAAATTTCCACCCCCCATTTCATCCCCTTAGGGGTTGATTTCCAGGATAAAAACTACCCTAAGTCCTTCCCCAGGATTCAAACTATTTCTATACCAAATTTCATCTTAATCGGTTCAGCCGTTTTCACGTGATGCACGGTCACATAAACAGACAAACAGATAAACAGATAAACAGACAAACAGACAAAAATTCTAAAAACTGTTGGAACGTGTTCTGTTGTCGATTCTAAGTATCCCTAGCCAATTTTTTTTCGAATATCTTCCATGTACAGACTTTCGACCCTCTTCAGCTTTATTATATGTATAGATAGATGATATTTTAATGTAATGACTGACAATGTATGATTAATATGAAATAAATGAATATGAATATGAATACGGAATAGCGATCCAATTCTTACACATCCCATCATATTTCAAAATGTTTGTCTTACTTGCTTTGAACTCGAACAAGGTTTTAGTGCGCGCGAAATGCATTGAAATGCGATCAAGATCGAAAATAATGAACGAAAATAAAACCATCTATAAAAACAAAAATTGGTTGTCTATAAAGTCGGTTTACGGACTATAGTTAAATTTTGCGTGATGACGTCATAAAGCCGAACTCTTGGCTCAGGCGGAACGCGACAATGAGTCATACTTTTTCGTGCGTGCTGCCGGTGTTCATCGATTTATAAGACGTTATCACGTCAAAAACAGATTGCACACGTAAGGGGGGACATTACTGTTAAGTGTCAAATAGTTATACATTAAAAACACTCTGTTACTGAAGGTGTGATGGTATTGTTTGCTGACGACACCACTGTGATAGTAAAGGCAACCACGTACTCTCAGCTTGAACATATCTTATCACAGACGTGCAGCCAACTACACGAGTGGTTCTCAGTGAACGGCCTCATCCTTAATGTCACGAAATCCAACGTGATGTTGTTCTCTGCTGGGAGCACCACAAGCATCCCATTGATACAGAGTCCGATGCCACGCTGTGACTCATGTAAGTTCCTCGGATTTACGATCGATACAAGGCTGAAACGGAAAGAACACGTTGACAATTTGTGTGGAAGGCTGAGCAGCGCTGTATTTGCGCTGCGCAAACTGAAACCAATTGTCTCCAGTGACGCCCTGCTTCAAATTTACTATGCGCATTTCTTCTCACTTATGTCGTACGGTATAATTTTGTACGGAAACTCAACCGATTCTAACAGAGTGTTTAAATTACAAAAACAAGCCGTACGCATATTAGCGGGAGTAAATCCGAGGCACTCGTGTAGAGAAATATTTAAAACATTGAAGTTATTGACCCACTACTCACTTTACGTATATGAGGTTATTATGTTCACACGTGGAAATATAAAATTATTTAAACGGGCGAATTTCCCTGGCAGAATCACCCGCCAAACGGGGCGACTACTGTCCGTGCCGCGTCGACTTGCGCTGCTCGAACAGAATCCCCGAGTAGTAGGCCCGTCGTTATATGAACGCCTACCCGCCAGTCTCAAAAATGAAATCTCATATGATAAATTTGGGCACCGGCTCAAAGAACTTTTATTGTCCAAACCGTTATATTCGGTGAAGGAATATAACGAAACCAAATTGTAAAAATATTTTATTATGATAATTATCTTTAAGTTATTAAGTATTTGTGTTGTTTTTGTTTTTATACTATTTTGACATGTTATACCGTTGTATTTGTATTTTGATATTGTACCTATTGATAAAATAACTCAGTTATTTATTTTGACATTTGACATTGCTTAGGATATCCTAATTATGTATACAACTTCATTGACATTATTATTTTTCTTTTTGACTTTTACTTGTGACATTTTCTTTTGTTTTTATAATGTCAAATTATTATAGGTACATATTGACGATCTCTTAGTGAATCCATCTTATTTTTGATGTAAAATAATATGTTATTTTCTAAAAGAAATAAATGAATCTAATCTAATCTAATCTAAACATATTGCCTGCCTCGACCTACCACTACTACTGACCTCAGAAAGTTTCCAACAACACAACTATTCTCATTAAAAGTTCTTCTCTTAATTTACACCCGAATTTCAAGGCATAATGCATAAACTCCAGTTCTCAACAGGGCTAATCTATAAACTATGGAAACAAATAAATAATAAGCTCCTGATGACCAAGTGTTCTCCAAAACATCCTCGGTCAAACAAAGAGAAAAGATGGATAGTTCAGGGTCTGTGAGAACGCCCACGAAGGAAAAAAGAGAGGACACAGTTGCACTGTTGGATCGGTAAAAAAAGGCCGTATTCATAAACTTTCTACAAGCCTTTTTTTAACCCCCGACTCAAAAAGAAGGGTGTTATAAGTTTGACGTGTCTGCGTGTGTGTGTGTCCTAAACGAATTGACCGATTTAAATGCGATTTTTTTACCCGAAAGCTGATGTGATCGAAATGGTTATTAGCTACGTTTCAATAAAATCGGTTAATCCGTTTTTGAGATATTGAACTTTGAAATGAAAATGACGGGGGTTTTTCAACTTTTCTTATTATCTATAATGACGTTAAAATTCGTTTGTCTTTGACACTTTGTGTTTTTAAGAAAGGGACAGAGCACATTTTATTTCGCAGACGCATTTATCATTTATGAATAAGGGGATAAGCCACCAAAAGGGTATAATGTCATCAACCAGTTTTCTTTTTAATCGTATGGCGAACAGGACGAAACAGTAACAAAATACATATCAACTATAAATTAATATTGAGGCTGATCAGCCACTCGATGGCTTCGTCGCTAAGGACGATTAGGTCTAAGGACGATCAGGTCTTCTGGAGGGCCACCGGCGTAGCGGGTTATGGGGCAGTCCTCGATGATGTGCTGGATGGTCTGTACATCGGCACCGCAGGGGCAAGCTGGTGACTCCACCCAGGTGACGCCGTGGCCAGTACGTAGCCGGTTAATATTACACCAGTGTCGTCTTGGGAGATCTGACCCTTCTATTGTAGAACCTGGAATAATCCCGGAGCCTAACTTTCCCGCCATTGCCGAAGCCCATAGCTTCGACCATTCCTGCTTCAGGTTGAAATTATTATCGCGCAGGTTTCTGGCGATGCTATACAAAGCGTTCCTGGACTTTAAGCGGTGGTTGGTAGGGTTCATAAACTCCAAATGAATTGGGAGGCTGGGATTTTTCTGGATCTTGGTTACTTCTCGTAGGAGGGCGTCTTTCCTTCTCAAGTCCGACGGTGGAATCCGGCAAAGTACTGGGAGCCAGTGACAAGGGGTAGATATAAGTGTTCCTGAGATGATCACCTTGTTCAGTTCCACGTCAACCCTAGCGGCGTGGGCACTGCCTAACCAGTAGACCGACACGTCTTTGAATCAGACCACCTGGTGAATTGCTTAACGCATTGGACGTTCGTCAGGTAGCTCCTAGATCTAAATGTCACTTTTTCTATTATGCGAAAATGAAGGTTGAGTTGCCCTAACGTACGTTCGAAAAATTATGTAGTCACCCTTTGGAGTCCGATTACCACCATAGGTTTTTAGGATCGTGGTTAGTTAGAAAACTTTAGGTGACTTGCGTTTTACTTGACTTTTATCATTAATATAGTAATCATGATAATAGTTTATGATGAGATAAGTAGGTACATTGAGACTCATTTATTTAATCGAAATTGTGTTAATATATGTAGATCTGGCACGTAGAACCAATGGCCGTTGGGGTAGAAAGGTGGCGACCACGTGCCGGAAGGCGCAGCGTGGGTATATAGGCCCACAAGGTGGACTGATGACCTGGTAAAGGTCGCGGGAGTCCGCTGGATGCGGGTGGCGCAGGACCGGTCATTGTGGCACTCTTTGGGGGAGGCCTAATGTCCAGCAGTGGACGTCTTTCGGCTGATATGATGATGATGATGTAGATCTCGTTGTCTTATGTATTTCAGATACAATGTACATTTTTAGGGTTCCGTAGCCAAATGGCAAAAAACGGAACCCTTATAAATTCGTCATGTCTGTCTGTCTGTCCGTCCGTATGTCACAGCCACTTTTTTCCGAAACTATAAGAGCTATACTGTTGAAACTTGGTAAGTAGGTGTATATTCTGTGAACCGCATTAAGATTTTCACACAAAAATTAAAAAAAAACATTAAGTTTTAGGGGTCCCTATACACAGAACTGAAACTGAAATATTTTTTTTTTCTAAACTAAATAGTTTGCGCGAGAGACATTTCCAAAGTGGTAAAATGTATTCCCCCCCCCCCTGTAACTTCTAAAATAAGAGAATGATAAAACTAAAAAAAATATATGATGTACATTACCATGCAAACTTTCACCGAAAATTGGTTTGAACGAGATCTAGTAAGTAGTTTTTTTTTAATACGTCATAAATCGTAAACCGCAACTTATTTTACGGAACCCTTCATGTGCGAGTCCGACTCGCACTTGGCCGCTTTTTTGTTGAATAAATAGCTATCCATGGACTTAAATTCGTACTTGAAAACCATTGCCCTTTGTTCTGCGTTAGTCGGGTAAAAACTGTGAAAAACAGAATCACCCAACTGCACTCCGGACGGCGAACTTTTTTTGATTGTTTACCGTTTTTGCACAGTCCTGTTTTTGTTTAAATTTTGCGGCTTAACGTGGAGAGAATGTGTTTATAAAGAATGTAGCGAGAAAACAGCTGGTCCTATTTATAGCTAGCAGTGCACTGAATTGGTACAAGTACAAATGAAATAGGTTGTTATTGACACTACCAAAACTGCCGTTATACCGTGAATGTATTTAGTTCCTTATGTAAGATCTTACCGGTCGATGAAAAGGTTGAATATTTAATAGGGTTAGAACATTATTATAATGATGATCAGTGATCACAAAATAGAAATTAGTAATAAATATAATACAAGAAGGGTTAGAATAAAAAAAATTAAAACAGAAGACTAGAAACTATTATGGTGAAAGAATGTCTAAATATATTGTACCAAAATATTTAACAAAATTAATATCTTAAGAGAAACTCCCAAAGTAAGCAAAACTGTGTTAAATCAAAGTTAAAGGGCTTCCTCCTGGAAAGCGAGTCACTGTCGACTAGCTAGCTAAAAGGTAACTTTAAGGATAAATTGTTACCTACGAGCATGCTTAGTTGTTTATTTTTATTTTTTTTGTTAAGTTAAGTTAAAGCACTTGATTGTAGAAGAGGCAAACTTATCCCTATAAGGGAAATGTTACTAAATTGGAATGTAAATCTCATTAGGGATTGAGTATATAATGTAAATATAAATTCATATTTATATTATTGATTTAGTTTTTGATGGGATTTGCATTCTAATTTAGTAAAATTCATTAAAAATTGTTATATTTAAATAGGTTATTAAGTTATTATAGTATATCATGAGCGTTTCTCGCCATCAAACGTCACAGTTTGGCGAGTTTAATGAAATTTGTTAAATGTTTTTTTATAATAAATAAAAAAAATAAAAAAAGTATTATGTAGTTAGCATTTCTAAAGACTAGCAAAGCGTAAGTACAGTCAGCATCAAAAGTAACTATACAGTCGAAGACGTCAAAAGTTCTTATTCCCTTTAAATAAAGACCTTTTCGCAAAGACTCGGAAAACAGTCGGTGTAATGGGCGCAAAATTATATACCTCACTACCAGCAGAGTTAAAACTAGTGCAAAACGACACAACTTTTGCAAAACAAATAAAAATGCCATTGACCTGCCTAGAATATAGTGTTGACGAATTTGTCGAGGTGTGTGGTGATCCGAATTTTCCAATTTCATTTTATTGCTATAATTATTTTATCATGTTTAACGTAGAAATCAAATAAGTACCTAATCTTAAGGACATACTAAATTACAAATGTACTACCTCCCAGTAGCTGAGCGCCCATACAAGCCGATTTCCACCGGCTTGCCTATAATTTCTTGCTATGTATTAACATTAAGGCTTGTACACCCGCTAACGTCCTTGAGTCGTCGTCCGTATGGGCCAGCGCGCGACTGATCGGGCCTGCCGAGCCTCCGCGCTCGCGCATTTTGTAGGTATTTAAACATAGTAGTTAAGATAATCTTTTTATATATTCAAACTCTGCGAATTTGTCTATAAATATTTAATAACTTTATTTGAGTACAAAAATTTAATTTAAAATATCTATAGTTTAGTCATAATATTGAATAAATTTTACAAAAAGAGGTAACTTTGGGATTTTTTTGTATCGAGTGAAGTTCATTAGATCGCGTAACTGAATGCGACTTTGACTAGATTAGATCCTTAAGGTGAAGCAGCTTCAGAAAAGTACCAAAATGGGCTTGAAAATTCCTACTTCATTACGCGAAAACTACATAAAATGTAACGGTTTCTTATTTAAATGCTATTTGAAGATATTTGCTACAATTTTATAATGCCCAACACACGATTTGATTAATTTGCCTCGATGGATTAGGCTCGCAAAGTTAGCTCTGATTGCGCGTTTTTCGGTAGGTCGAGTTGACTAAAAACCAGAACGATTTTTTTGCTAGTCAATGTTCAGTATTTATTTTTGTATCCTTTTATTCCTTATTATATATTTGACAAGGTAGTAGGCTCATTTTATTTTTAATTAACGTAAATTAGTAACATTAAGCACATAAATATAAAATCTCGCTCAAAACGGATGCGCGTAAGTCATTCGTTTGAATTTTAGTAGGCAGATGGCCAAGCGGCCTCGGGCTGGACGGACGTCTGTCGCGATTTTTAGCATTTTGACAACTGTAAAATTCGCTAGTTTAATACCAGCTGTTAGAAAATAATGCGTTTTCAGGGAGAATTAATAGGGTGTCATGTGGGTGGATACACGTTTAAAATAGATTTTCGGTCATTTTTACAATTTGTTCTAATTTAAAACACAAAAGTTCGTTCACAAACCCTACCATTACAACCCGATTTTTCATATTTCTCATCTTAAGATCCCGTTATTAATGAAAGAAGTTCGAATACGTTTCTTTAGAATGTGGAATATTTTTTTATCACACAGGTCACATTGTCTAGTACAGTGTATGTGCGTAACATCTCGCTGCCCCAATATTATAGGGTTCTATGTTACATTGTCGGGGTACTTCAATTTAGACTTAGTGTCACTCTGACAGACTTCAAATTTCAAGTTGATAAAAGTGCAACATAGAACCGTATAATATTGGGGCAGCGATCTGTCATATAGAAAGATTTGACATTTGGCATTTACGCTGTCTTAGGACTTAGATATATCGTTTTCAATAAAATAATAATATATTAAATACAATGAAAATCGTATAGTGTACAAACTATAACGATTATTATAGTATATTGTGATCCGCTGTAATAATGACGCCATCCAGTTAAATCCCCTGCAGTTCCAACCAATTGAATGTGGAAAGAGATTGTCAGAATATTTATACCTACTCGGAATCTGCAAGCATGATGTAATTTGTGTTTATTGTGGTCAAATCAAGACGGATTATTGTCACCCAATTGGATACAGTTCTTCAAGATACCTTCTAACTACACTTCAACTCCAAGTTTTTAACACATTCACTGCCCAGAATCTCTACGCACTACGCTTCATGCCGATGCCTACGGCGTAGGCGCCCGCTAAGCGGTTTCATGGCAGACCTGAGTGAGAGTTTGAAAGTCAAGTGAGGAAGAAGAAGTAGTAAATAATTGTAATAATTAATATGCCTAAACAGTAAAGTATTCCATTGCATAATATATAGATTTGCATCATTTGGTTGCCTAACATATTTTTTTACCTACAAATAATGAAGTAGGATGATTTCATTGTATAATGTAATTTACATTGAATGATATACTTTTTATTCTTGTGGTATAAAACATTCCTACTAATGAAGAATTTGTTTCATTTTCTTTACCTACTCTGAGGCTAAGGAATTCACTAGAACAGACATATTTAGATTAAGTATGCTGTAGTAAACAACGTATGCTCGCTTTAAAGCTTTATGGGAAGGATATAATGATGTGACGGATCTTGCCAATGAGAATACAATTAGGTAGCTAAAATCGACTTCCAAGCTATGTTTACAATTTGGCACCTTATTCCTTTGTGATAAGGCGAAAAAGAAAAATATTCTATATATCATCATCATTATCATATCAGCCGAAAGACGTCCACTGCTGGACATATGCCTCCCCCAAAGAGTGCCAAAATGACCGGTCCTGCGCCACCCTTTCTATATATAGTATTATAGAATATGTAATTTTTTCGCCTTACCAGCTATCTGGGAAATTCTTTTTCTCTATTTTCACCCAAGCAGAGCTCAGGTTTATATGTATGTATGTGATACATACACACATATATAGTATAAAATGGCATATCATTTGTAATCCTATGCGTACAAAAGAAATATGAGTAAATAAAATACATTACTTACAAGCAGGAATCGAAATCGAGGGGCCATCCAGGAAGTACGGCAGTCAGTACAATTATCAAAGAATTATTATTAGTACCATTTTTTTATACCATGTATTTTGCAAACAAACACACAGTTTGCGAGATATCGAAGCCTATGGACGCTTGCTACTAAAGAGGATTCACACATTGGAGGATGCTTAGGGTTCATTTGAATTAACTCACAGATATTCACTAGTTTACGATATAATATTGCTTACCTATATTATTCTTTGTAGATATAGGTCAGTAGAAATTGACACAAAATAGGCTTAAATCGCAAGGGCATGGTTTTTCGGTATATTGAACCGATATATAGTGAGGATAGTGTGAACACGAAATTTTGGTTTAAAAGTCATAAACTATGCTACTTTGACCATCAAGATGTAGTACACTTTAAAAGATAAATAAATTTAAAACAATTTGAGTTAAGCCATAGGTCTATAAACTCAAGCGATGGCCCTTCAATTATAGTCTATTTTCCCGAAGATTGTCAATCTTAAGTCATGGTCCCGTCCGGATCAAAATATTGGCAAAATCCCTCGTCCAATGAGAAAAATTGTTGGATATAAAGTTTTGTTGATATGCAATTTTCTTTCATACAAACCCTCTATAAATTCTGTAAGACTACACGCACAATCTTGAAAATACGAAAAAAAAGGTAAAAATGGCTTTTTTGAAGAATTGAGTGCAAAAGGCCTTCGAGAGACCTATAGTTTGTGTGAAAGTAGCCAAGTATCAATGGAAAAGCAATAAATAATCATCATCATATCAGCCTAAAGACGTCAACTGCTGTACACAGGCCTCCCTTAAAGATTGCCACAATGACCGGTTCTGCGCCACCCGCATCCAGCAGACTCCCGCGACCATCACCAGGTCATCAGTCCGGTCCCCACTCGAGAACCTTTCTGCCCCAACGGCCATCGGTTCGACGTGATTTAGGTTTAGATTTATTTCTTTCGAGATAAAAATTACAATATAGGTCCTTATCACGATCGTTAATAATAAGTAATAAAAATAAAATAATATTCAAAATGTTAATACACAAAGTGGAAATTGTATCTCCAATTAAGAATTGTCATTTAACAACTAATAGACACTTACTATTGAACAAAAATAAACAATGTCAATTTATGCATTAGGTACCTAAATTTAAAATTTGAATATTCAACATAAATGTTACACAAGAAATAATATCAAATGTGCAATATGGCGGCGCCAATACCTACACATTGCTATTAATTTTACTCATTTACTTTATTTATTTTTAATATACAACCACACATTTTTGAACGCATCCTATTACACGCCATACCTGGCAACTTTCCTTCACCCCCACCCCAAACCACAGTGCACTAAAAATACCCGTCGCGCGCGCGCTAACGCTCAATCAAAAACTATTGAAAAAACTCAAAAATCCTACAAGTGTGCATACAAAAACCACAAGTGATTACCGAAGTACAAGTGTTGACTGTGAAATAACAAAATTCTTTCTTGTATGCTGAAACACGAACGCAATACTGGATTGCCGGCTGGCGCCGATTAAAAGGTTTGTCCCGCCGCACCACAATGTGCCCCGCCCTCTGCCTTTTAAAAGCAATACGGAGGGCTATTATATAAATCATGTAAAAACGATAATTACTTTTTAATTTACAGACTTCTTTTGGTTTGGTTCAGCTAGAAGCTTTTCTTCAGGTTCTTCCACGCTTTCTTCCTCAGGTTCTTTCAGTTTTTTGAGTTCGTGTTGTGCCTGGGCTTTCTCAAGATCGTTCTCGTCATCGCCTATCGAAATCAAAGCGATGATTTCGAATAATTTTCCTGAGCAAATTAAGCATAGAACTGAGCATTTGAGCTTAGCTCTCTGGTAGTTGGTGGCAAATGTGCATGCAAAGCCCTTTGAATACCTATACATTTGTCAGTATAGTAACACCAAATGTCTCATTATTTGATAATCAATTTTTACCTATTTTAGTGTTTTCGAGATTGTGATTGAACTATTAGTCTCACAGACCTCTCTGTGTTTTAATGAAAGCAAATTAAATTGAGTTTAACTTTATTACTAATATTTTTTCTCATAGTGCGAGGGATTTATGATTATGTTTTGGTCCAGACAGGGCAATTTAAAATCGACGAAGTTCGGAAAAAATATATAATTTTCGAAGGGCAATAGCTTCGTCCCCTTAGAGCTTACAGATTTGCAGTTTAATTCAAATAAAATTGTTGGAATAGGGAACTTGCATCTTTTTATTTTATTGCGAAAATCAAATGGATAATTTAGCATTATAACAACTGTAGCACTAAAACTTTCTTATGATTATGACGACCGCTTTAGCCTTGTTGGTAGTGACGCTGCCTACGAAGCAAGAGGTCCTGGGTTCGAATCCCCGTAAGGGCATTTATTTGTGTGATGAGCATGAATATTTGTTCCTGAGTCATGGATGGTTTCTATGTATTTAGGTATATATTTCTCTATATAAGTATCTATATCGTCGTCTAGTACCCATAGTACAAGCTTTGCTTAGTTTGGGACTAGGTTGATTTGTGTAAGATTGTCCGCAAATATTTATTTATTTTATTTATTTATCTCCACAACATTTGCGATTAAGTCTATACTTGTCATACAAAATATCATTTTCTGTGCCAATTCAATATTCTGTGTAACTGTTATGTTATTTTATCGAAACAATATTAATTTTTTTCGTCATTTTAACGTGAGATAAAACTAATACAATCGTTTTTTCTTTTCTTCTGTATGATATTTCTACGTATATCCGCATCAATTGAGTGCAATTTATTCGAAATTGAAGTCCCATGCAAGTTCCCCATTTTAATCAACTTTAAAATTCAGGCGTAAATGTAAAAAAAGTCCTAAAACTTCGCAGTTTTACGCGTGTCGATCAACTGGCACAAGCTTTTCGAAGTCGCAAATTTGTGTCTACACTACCCTAACTGATCCATAAAACAAAACCAAATAAGTTACTGACAAAATTAACCTACATACATACAGGTGAAGTTAATATAAAGCTTGTCAAAACCAGAACTACATCGTGCTTTGCGATTTTAATGTCGAATTCTATAGTTCTAATAACGCATCGCTTTGAACCAGGTTCATTGGATGTGGTACTGGAGAGCACCGAAGAGTTTTTATGATCTTCATGAATATACAAATGACTTCCACATAGCACTAACAAATTACTATAATTATGTTATTAGTGTCTACCCTTTGATGTAGGTATCACCATCACCTGCGACTACATTACTCACTTTCGGTTTGCTGACGACACTACTTACTGTACATCACAATCATAGAGGCACCAGGGGGTGTCAGTGACAGTGATTAAAGAGTACTAAATACGTATGAATATATGTAGGTACGAGTTTATTAGGTCTATTTAGTATAATTATATTCTGGCCTGATATTGGTTTACGGGTATACCTAATACATTGGTGTTACACTTTCATAATAACACTTACAACAGCAGCAGAAACCGAATGTATAATTATGTTTTAGGACGGTATTTTATACTTAGTATTATTTGTAGTACCTACTTTTTTGCATTCTCACACTATAAAACTAAGGAGCAAAATAATGATTACCTAATATAGATACCTACCCAGTAACGTACAAATAGGTACGTACCAACAAGGCTCGATCATGCTGACTGACGTGATCGCTTAATGGCCCCTCTATTGTGATGAGTTGAGACTTGAGAATTAAACTGAATTTTCAAATTTAATTATCCATCCAGGCTCAAGCCCCCCAAAAAGCCAGCTCGATCTGAGTCCTTATCATAATGTTACCCCTTTTGTCAAGCAATGTTAATAAATTTTCGCTTGCTTATTTTCATGAAATTTTGCACCTTAGCGAAGACCGAATAGAGTTGCTATGACATTGCCAATCTAAAGACTAATCTATTGACTTATCAATAGTACATATTTCATATACCAAAATGTACCTAAGAAACATACGCAGAATCATCGCAGAATAAGAAAATGTCAACAAGTCTGACATTATTCAATAAGATGTTTTGACAATTTCACTTTCTGTATGGAGGTTGGTGACTGATTTAAATGTATGATATCACGAAAGCAAAAAAATACCGAGGTCAGTGACCTGTCACAGTAAAGTGAGATAGTGTGCGTGAAATGTAGCGGTGTGTGTTTCTGGGGAGAATTACGATAATGTTGCGCCGCCTAGTAGGATTTTAGTGTCGCGTATGTAGCTTCACCCGAGATGCCTCACCTTAAGTAATACGTATCTTTTTTTTAGATTTTTGAACCCTATTTTCTACGTCTGAGATTGTTTTAAAAAACTCGAAAACGCTGCCCCTGTTGACTGTCGAGCCTTAAACTTGTAAATCATCACAAAGCAGCCCTTTTTTATGCTCCGGGTTGTCCAGTGACAATTCTCACGCGCCGCCACTGCTACCTTTACACAAGAAATTCACTCATGCCATGCATGCAATGGGGAATGGATGAACATTTTAGAAGTGCCTGATTTTTTTTTGGTGTTAGGAATAACCTTCCTTACCACCAGAAAAAAATTGCAGACTTGTCAGCTGCTTCAATTATTTTTTTAAAATATAAACAGTTTCCTCACTTACGTTTTGGGTTTAGGACGGCGAATGAGACATTTTCCTCGATTTGTCTCATATTACAAAAAATATCATATAAATCCGTGGTAAACCGACACTGGCGATGATATTGACAGCTGCAGCAGCTATATTTGTCATTGCCAGGGTCAGATATTGAAAATATTTTTTGTAATATGAGACGAATCAAGGAAAGTTTCTCAGTCGCCGTCCTAAACCCAAAACGTAAGTGAGGAAACTGTTTATATTTTTCAAAAATAATTGACACACCTGAAAAATCTGCAATTTTTTTCTGGTGTTAAGGAAGGTTATTCCTATCACCAAAAAAATAATCATCCATTCCCCATTGTTATTATATTATTAATTGTAACACTAAGAATTTAAATTTAATGTAACATGTCAAATATTTTTATTTTATAAATAAATAAATCTGTATCTGTATCTTTGACGTCTTCGTTTGCGGCTAATTTTGATGCGGACTGTACTCGTACGTCTTGAAAAGGCTGATTCTGGTGCCCACCACAGTAACTTTCATACATAGTTAAAATATAATCTATGCAGATTTCTATTTAAATGTTTTGACAGTCTGTGGATCTGCACGGTAATTGCGTAACTTTATGAACGTCACGAATTAAAACAAATAGTGTTCATTCGTGACAATAAAACAACACCTCTAACAAAATTATTGGCAAACTTACAATATTACAACGCCGGTATTATTGGTCTCCGCACGTCAAAAAATATAATTGATATGTCGTATCCACAGATGTATGAATATAAGGAGATCGGACATGGCGGCTGATTTGTATAGAGTGAGCCTGTCGCAAGTACATTAACCCACACAACGCCCAAGTAATTGACAAGACAAAACACGCACACATCTAAAACACACACACTTGTATACCTACACGCTTATTTGACAATAAACGCGCATCATATTAGGCATTTTGGGAAAAAACGTAATATTCTCTGCGATCAGCACGCGTGCACAGTATGGCAGTGTATGCCCATTGAGCATACAGCTGCGACACGGCCGCCGGCGGCTTGTCCTCTCTCTAGTATTCTATGCTCTGAGGTCGTATCGTACGTTCGAAAGTTACGGAATTAACCTGCAGCTAAACATGGTTTTACTAACTCTCATTACACTTACTACATCGTTCTTTTACTAGATAAAATTATATTATTCTTATAATGTCATCATTTTGCCAAAAAAATGCAATTTCCCCTTTCTTTCTACTCGCTCAACGACTCTCACAACAATTTATTATTCATCCCTTTTTTTCAGAAAACCTGCGAATTTTTTGTAAATGATTTCTTCATACTGAAGCTATGCTCGCCATGAAAAAACTCATAACTTTATTGACATTGCAGAAAAATATTCATAAACATGTCCAATGGAATACTGGAGGAAAATAAAACCGCCTAGTATTTTTCTCTTTGTAGGAGAATTTGCAGGAAAAAATGGGTAAGAACGCTCTTTCCGCACAAAGTGTTCCGTACATATTTAAATTTATTTAATAACTCGGAGAGTTTATTTGCGGGATCTAATCAGAAATAGTTTGGTGATCCACTGCTGCAGAATCAAAGACAGACTTTACCCGTAATATTGCTAGACTGAAGAGGAAACAAGCATAGCATTGTAAAAAGGCTGTGAAACTTCCTACACGTTGAAAACATTACTAAGTCTAATTCGCTAGGTATTTGTATGTTATACAACATTAATTGAAAACCAGTTCGTCTAGAATCGGTAGTGTACCTAATTGCACTATTTATTTACTAATCTGGCTGTTATTATTTCAAAATCCATTTTTTACCATGTACAATCTAACGCAACGTACGCCACTGCGTTAAAACGACGCGTAGCTGACATGACACAAATAAAATGGGAGTTAATGGTGGTTAAGACAACGAAACACATAATTATGGATTTTTAGGACTCTTCAGCTTCCTTTCTTTGTAATGCTGGGGCCACACTAGCGGGAAAAGTCAATGCCCAATATCGCGATAATTGTTGCCTTAATCGTTAACGCGATAAAGGGGGTGGCTACACTTGAACGGTCAACGTCAATGTTAAAAAATAGCGGCAAGGACAGGGCTTTCGAAAAATTCAGTTCTTATAGTGTGGGTGGCCGCTTTAACGCTATAATTCTCGCGTTAATCTTTTGAAAGAAAGAAAGAAAGAAAGAGATTTATTGCCACATATAAATAAAAAACTCATACACATTAATTAAACACACATTTTTATATACAACTAAAAAGGAAAAAAAAAACAACACAATGTGGCAATAGGGATGGACTCAGCGTTTGCTGTGCCACCGATTTGATGTCACAGCGCTGGTTTTCAGTCCACCCCCGAAGATTACAAAAGAATTCAAAAAAATATTTGCGGGTTTTACTAACAATAACTCCAGTAAGTATTCAAATAAATACACAATAACTAATTAGAATTTAAAATTTAAAAATTAGAATAAAAAAGTGAAGGGAATTAGTAGAATTTGCTGTGTACTTTTTTCTTTGATGTAAGCCACTTGAGCTATCGCCTAACGTCAAACGGCAATATCAATGCCGTTGTCGAATTATCGCGTGAAGTCGTGGCTACACTAACGTTAAACGCCATTATTGACGGCATTTCCCGCTAGTGTGGCCCCATCATAAATGAACATGAAACCATAACAAAATTAAAAATCATTAATTCACAGTTTAAGTAAGTTATTTCCTAAGACGGGACCCCAAAAATATATTTCTTCCTGGATTGTTCTGCCCGCGTCGGTGAGCAGGAAAAATACAAGTTTTATAATAAACGGAGTTCCGAGTGGGTATTAACTACCGGCACGCTCTGGGGCCCTGGTGGTCGGGAATTGACAGCTTATTTACAGGTGACGACGTCGGTCTGTCTCTTCTGACCCAAATTCACTCTGACCCGTTTAAGAATTTGATTCTCCACGTGGCCAGATGATGTGTGAAATTTGTTTTCCGTAGGTACCTTCGTTACAACTAAGAAAGATGGAACCGAACAGCCAAGGATCAACCTACCTTTGTTACCACTTAATTTATTAGCATTTCAAGTCAAAGGGGTGACAATTCAGCAAAAACTGGCATTTTATTAGACTCTAGAATGCCAAAATGTTGAGTCAATGGGTGGGTCATCAATAATTCATAATAACTACATAGTATTAAACAAAGTCGCTTCCCGCTGTCTGTCTGTCCCTATGTATGCATAGATATTTAAAACTACGCAACGGATTTTGATGCGGTTTTTTTAAAAGATAGAGTGATTCATCATGTAATATACATATTAACCCGTGCGAAGCCGGGGCGGGTCGCTAGTAATTCATATTTTTTATTTCGTTCAACGTTAGGTGGTATATACATTTTACCTTTGTCAGGAGGCGTCGCTCTCCCAGATGTCATAATTCAAACATATGTACAGCTTAACAAATTGAATGTTTCATTTCGACAATTCAGGTAAAGTAAACATAGTTTCAATACTTGTTCGTTCGTTCGTTTAATTCTAGCTGTGACTGTGACTGCTCTACAGCGGGAATGACCCTTTTCCTCACCTCCATCTTTTTATATCTCGGGTGGGTTCAGAGAATCATTCTCGCAACTACCCACAATAATTTCTAGAAATCAACGTAAATAAAGTAACACTACAATAATCCATGGATAGGTGAAAACTGTATGGTATAATGTAAGTAAGCAACAATTTAAGTGTCTATCTACCAACTAATTAACACCATAGGCCGACTGTGCACTGAAATGAATTTTACCGTCCGGCAGTCCGATTTTTACGGTCCGATATATTTTGTATTGAATGCTGGACGGTAAAATTACGTATAGAAAGAAAGAAAAGAGATTTATAGTGCACAAACTACTATGTACATTTAATAGCGTGCTATATCGGACCGGACTGCCGGAACGTGTAGTGCACAATCGCCCATACTGTTGGCAACTCCAACACAGATAATAGCGAGACCAACCATGTAATTTAACGTGTCTTTTTGCATAAAATATATTACATCTTCTCTACTGAATATGCCGTTTTAAATTACTTCGAGTCCAACAAGAATCAGCGCCTACAAAAGCCTACAACCACTGCAACACTGGTAAAATACTAAAATAGTCGAAGTAACGCCGTAGCCCCGTGACATACCACACAGATAACAGTCATACTAGTGTTGCTGAAAAACAATGATCTAAGATGATTATAAAGTTGTGATATTCTACTTATAGGTACAACCAATAGTCTAACTTAGCTGCAGTTTATGTATATTTATTGGCTTTTCAGGACCTTACTAATAATCTAATTGTTCATGTGTCTAACATAATAGTTTAAGGCATTTGTTACTTACAAAATATGAAACCAGTTTTCTGAATTAAATAATTTTTATTATTTATTTATTATCTATCTATGACAGCCCACAAAGTCGATTGCCCTTACATCCGGCTTTTTATTTTGTATTATTTATTATTCTAATTTTATTTTATTGGACATTATATTGAATTTGTAATTTTTGGTCGCACCATGGATTTCTGCGGCGCCGCAACATGAGTTTCTGCGGCGCCGCACCGCACCGTTTTGGGGTGTCGCGTCGCAAAATGTTGCGTTGCGGCGCCGCACACATTTTACTAGACATTACATTACTCAAGTCATGTTCGATCCTTGTTGTAGTCAATGGCCTGAAAATGTAGTAATATAATATTGAATCTATAATTTGAAGAGTAAGTAATGAAACAAAAAGTTAACTTACTATTATACATCAGGAATCATGAAACCAATTCTATAAAAACAGCATTTAAACAATTCGATGCGGCAGCCAGCGATTAAAAAGCGAGCTAAGTTCGACAAAGTTTCGAAAAGTAATAATTTTCGGAAGCACGTGGCAGATTGCGGCCATAAATCGCGGAGGTTAAGTTTCGTATCGGGCGCTCGTGTGGCGCTGAGTACACGTGTATTGAAGCAGTAATCCGACTATCTACACACAATATTGGAAACGAGAATAAACGCGAGTAAGGTAAAGTGCCAATGTTGACATTTTATTCGGATAATTGACACCCTGCTGTTTACCGTAATTGCTATAATTAAGATTAACAATGAATTATTGCACAATTGAAGAATTTATAGCACAAAAAAATCAGAATTAATAAATTGCGGCAAAAAACGGCAAAGCAGAGATAAACTGTGGAGTGTGATGGGCAGGTGGCGGTAAATAATACAATAAATGCATAAATAATTTAAATTATTTATTTCAGGTCACACACCCATATTAAACGTATTACTAAAGGTAGGTAAGGTTAGGTTTGTCAAGAATGAATATCCTAAAATGATTTTTAATTTCCAATTAAAGTTTACCTAACTTTAGCGTGCTACCGCGTGTAGTCTTGTTTTTGCGGAAGCAGCTGGAACGACAAAAGGAATTTGATAACTAAGGACAATTCCAAGACCATTTATAGGTATACCATGATTCAAATTAAACATTGAGTTAGTATGTCAGTCAATAAAATATCGTTTCTGATAAGGGCTAGTCAAAGTATTGGTAGGTATGCATGGTTTGCCAGACGGTGGTTGGTGGTTGAGAATAGTGTCCACTGCCTGGCAATAATTAGAATGTTGATGGGGGAGTAGACAGGGTGAGTGTGGACTTCACCCCAGAGGGGTTTATGGCAGTCCACACTCAGAGAGAGACTCTGAAGTACTGTCAACACAATAGTAGTTCTTTATTCATTAACTCACACGGTATATATACGAGTAGCTACATGTATTATCATTCGCACATCTCGCACGTAGGTACTTAATCTACGGCACGTATTATACAATATCTAATCGCTAATTTAGAATGTGCCTCGTCGGCACATATCTCCCCCCTTACAACAAAAATGGGATGAAATCCCATTTCCTGCTAAGTTACTGGTCACATATACATATATGAAAAAAGTAGGTAGGTACCTACACTATAAAAATCAAATCAACTATATCACTAAAAAAACAAAATATGTACTTAATATAATAGCACACGCATTTCTAAGCTTGTTTTCGGATGCTTGAGAAATGTTAAACTTGCTGTGTGTATAAGACCACAAAATGTATAAAACAGTGCGAAAGAAAGTACAATAGTCGTGTACATACAATCCAGGCTTGAATTACCTTTTCGGTCAATTACAAGTTGGGCTTGGCACAATAAAAAAATAAATAAAGGCATATAGGCTCAGAGCAGCAGCTTATCTCATCCTGGGCATTCGTCTTCCAGGGCAATGTTACATACAGCACAATAATAGAAAAAAATAAATATGATAGTTATCTAAATACAATTAAAATAGCATCTTAAGTAAATTACCTTGAAAAATGGAAACCGTGATGCGCGTTTATAAAAATATGCTGACGACGCGACTCCGCGACCTTGATCTTGACAAAAAACTATCCAACGCTCAGCGCTGCGTCGACACTTTATTACGCGTGCTGCGAATTGCTTCTGCTCTGTATAATTATGACGAGTTGCATTTTCGCCAACTGTGTTGCGTTGCGACGCTATCCTTGCAATGAATGACGTCTTCGACCTTACACTTCTTCTTCGCGAAATATTGGAGGCAGGCTTAAACGGCTGCAAATTCTTCATCCAGTATGTCCCCGGGCCGTGACGCAGCAGGCGTCGCACCATGGACGCTGCTCGATGGACGGCGAAATGTCGGCCACGATTAGTGTGGCACGAAGGCGCGTGACAAAATGCACAATTTGCTGTTTTAGGCTTCTTGGCTTGTCGTGTGCGCTGTAATATGAATTAACATATTGACGCTGCTTCTCAGTTATTTCTTCCTTGTCGGAATATCATACTCGATGAGAAGGCGTTCGAATGGGGTCCTGGAGAGAAACATGAGAATGCGTTTTCAATCTGGTCTCTTCATCAACAAGGGCGTAGTTCCAGTCGGGAGTGCGTTGTTCTGGTCGGGAGCGGATCCTTATCGTCGGGAGCGGCGCGTTTCTTCATTGGACTTTTGTTTCAGGCAGTGTTCCATGTATCTACCTAATGCAAGCGGGCGCGGCGTATTTCTTCAGGCGGGTGCAGCATGTTTCTTTAATGTGGCGCGGCGTATTTTTCGAGCGGGTGCGGCGTATATCTTCGAGCGGGCGCGGCGTATATCTTCGAGAGGGTGCAGCGTGCTTCTTCAATGTGTCGCGGCGTATTTCTTCAGGTGGGTGCGGCGTATTTTTGTCCCCACTTTACCAGATGGTTGCGCGTTCAGTCGTCGGAAGTAGGCGTTTGATTTTGTTCAACTTCTTTGCCAGATCGTTGCGTATTCAGTCGTCGGGGCGCACGTGTTTCTTCAGTCGGGCTTCAACGATGCGTGTTCTTCTTGTTTCAGTCGGGGGCGATGCGTTTTTCAGTCGCGATTCGGGTTCAGCGTGTTTCTTTATTCGGGTAAAACTATATCACGTCGGGGTCACCACTTTGCCAGACGGTGGTTGGTGGTTGAGGATAGTGTCCACTGCCTGGCAATAATTAGAATGTTGATGGGGGAGTAGACAGGGTGAGTGTGGACTTCACCCCAGAGGGGTTTATGGCAGTCCACACTCAGAGAGAGACTCTGAAGTACTGTCAACACAATAGTAGTTCTTTATTCATTAACTCACACGGTATATATACGAGTAGCTACATGTATTATCATTCGCACATCTCGCACGTAGGTACTTAATCTACGGCACGTAGGTACTTAATCTACGGCACGTATTATACAATATCTAATCGCTAATTTAGAATGTTCCTCGTCGGCACACATGGTTTTGAACATTCGGTTAAGTTACTGCTTTAGCACATGTGTACGTATACTGAGGCTCTATTCGATAAACGTATTTAATTATGATTGGTTTTGAATTTATCGTGCGATTGTTTCTCTCCTCCCCAGCTGGACTAGCACAACTGTCACTGCAATATCTGTCCTCATCATCATCATCATCATATCAGCCGAAAGACGTCCACTGCTGGACATAGGCCTCCCCCAAAAAGTGCCAAAGTGTATTCCTAAGTTTCACATTGCGAGTGTGAGACTTGGCAGCACCTTGCGCTAGCTAGGCCCATCAGCGTTGTCAGAGTGCAGGCGATAATTACAAAACTGATACCAACACACTACTTTTTTTTAGTAGACCCCTGTGCTGGCCGTCCGTGCACAGTTAAGGCTTCGCCGGAAATTTCCAATAAAGCGTGTAAAGTTACGCGGCGAACTCGGGAAGTGACCAAGCTATCCAGTGGCGTGGGATTTATTAAACATTTTTATGCATCCCGTCTCCGGAAATAATAGATATTAAAGACTGAGGGTTGCTACACACACAAGCAAGCCAGCATTAATAATTGCTAGACACATAAGCGAGTCGGCTTGTTTTGCGACCAAGACTGCCGAACCGAACATGCTGGCCCGCTGCGTATGTGTGTAGGAACCCTGACTGGTTCAATTGGGGTGATCAAACAAGAGTAATTACTTAACCGCCTTAACGTCAAGCAAAATTTTACAAAATATATCACAAACCCCAATTTACAAAACAGCACATTGGAACTACTCGAATCGATTCTTGCAAGCCCTAACACGACCAATTTGTCACATGTGGTTCCAACAGAATTTCCCACAGCTTTTCATCTTTATCATCACATTGATGACACTTATCATAATATTTTGCAAAGACAAGAAGTTTCACGGGAAGTTACAATAAAAAGCGGCCAATTGCGAGTCGGACTCGCACATGAAGGGTTCCGTAAAATAAATTGCGGTTTACGATTTATGACATATTAAAAAAAAACTATTTACTAGATCTCGTTCAAACCAATTTTCGGTGGAAGTTTGCATGGTAATGTACATCATATATTTTTTTTTATATTTATCATTTTCTTATTTTAGAAATTACAGTGAGGGGGGGACACACATTTTACCACTTTGGAAGTGTCTCTCGCGCAAACTATTCAGTTTTAAAGTCAGTCATTTTTAATATCATTTTTAAAGACCTATCGATAGATACCCCACACGTACGGGATTGATGAAAAAAAATTTTGAGTTTCAGTTCAGTGTATGGGGACCCCTAAAACTTAACGTTTTTTTTCGATTTTTAAGTGAAAATCTTAATGCGGTTCACAGAATACTTAACAAGTTTCAACAGTATAACTTTTATAGTATAGTTTCGGAAAAAAGTGGCTGTGACATACGGACGGACAGACAGACAGACAGACATGACGAATCTATAAGGGTTCCGTTTTTTGCCATTTGGCTACGGAACCCTAAAAAGGTATATCCTGAATAAATCTTATATCAGGGCCACCCTTCTCTCGTGAAACAATAATTGCATCAAACGCTGCATTACACGCTATCCGGGAAATATTTAAATCCGGAATGGACCGGAAACCGATTAGGAGCCGCTTCCGGCCGCACCTGGTTTAAGCCGAATCTCCGGATAAAAACATCGTTATGGCCCTAAACTAGGAGCTTCTTTAGGGACCTGTTTTACTTACGAGTATGCAGATCTTGCGGTTTTACAACGCGGATGGCAAGTTAGGTAAGGGTGGATGCCACGTCCAATTTTATGCTGCTAAGTATACCTATAGGTACACTTTCTATTATACTTTACTTACACAACCTTTGGGCGCATTGTCATTGACTTATAAGTACTTATAACATTGAACAACGCTGTTAGAGTAAATGAAGGTTAACAGCAATACGCAGCTCTCTAACCATCAGATGTACCTAATTGGTATTTAATTTAAATGAAATAATCGAAATTTCAACGGGGTTCCTCTTTATTTTTAAACCCTGCCCACATTTTGGAAAAAAAAATATTATTATTACCTTAATTATTTTTGCTTCCATTACTTGCTAATGATGTTTAATAATGTAGTGTTTGAGCTGGCTGAGGTACACATTAATAGTACATTATGATACAAGTGTGCTAAGTTGGTCATTACACTCGAGTCGGTTTTTAAGCCTGAGCCGAAGGCGAAGGCTTAATGGAGACGAGAAGTGTAATGACCAATGCTCACGTGTTTCATACGACGTTTTTCAACACATTTGCGAGGAAAAAAAAAATAAAATAAAAAATTAAAATGTTAAAAGATATGTAATGAAAAGGCACTAGTGCGATAATGTAATGTAAAAGTCACGGCATGGGTAATATTCTGCATTATTTTGCTAATATTTAAAAAGATATGTAATGAAAAGGCACTAGTGCGATAATGTAATGTAAAAGGCACGGCATGGGTAATATTCTGCATTATCAGTGTAAATACGCTGTAATAAGACCTACTTTACGAGCAGGTGTGTTGAAAAAATTAATAACCAACTGAAATTTTCTCGACGGCAGACAAATCTGAAGTAATTTTGTTTCAGTTATTGACAAGCTACAAAACACATAGCCTAGATAAATATTATGTATCTCCGAAAATTTATTAATTTTGTTGCATAGTTCAGGCTGTATAAACCTTTGAAAAGTCTAATTTTTTTATTATAAATCGTAGGGCCATCTGAGCGTGTCAAAAATCTGGCCAATATTTGGAAGTCGCTTAATAGAACACTGAACCCTCAAGATTCAGCGTGCAATCTTTTTATATCAGAGCCCAAGGCGTTGATGGCTCCTCCGAGCAGATAGCACCACCAGTAACAGACTCCGGCGACTGGCCATAACGATCACAAATGGATTTGGAAGAATGTTATCGAATTTATTACAAGTATTATTGGTTCGGCAGAGAATAAAGTCGAACTTACTTTAGGGATTCGTTACGTCTAGGGCGCCTGGGCGTCGTTTGCCTGAAGATCAAATCGTGTAGTCGTACAACATCTTGTTTGTGTAACATTTGATAGAAACCAATCATTGAATATTTTATTTCTCCCGTGATCGTAAGTTCATTAGTCTTACATTAAACACATTAAATATTAATTTATTAAATAAAAAATGAGCGTTGTCTTTTTTCTTACTCGTAACTTGACTTTCACACTTTCATGCACACTAAAAATATGATTCGCATAGTTTATTTAGACACGAAAGTTTTATTTGTGCATTCGCGTTGCATCGCACCGGGCGTCACGTGTGTATGAAAACGCTCCTATACCGTGTCTTATGTTTGTAATCGCACATGTTCTGCCGCGTCCGACGCGCCGCCTAACGCCACGTTCGTCCAAAAGTGTAAACAAAAACTTGCACAAATTAAAAAATCTTACCACCAATCAATTGCATACTCTCCAGTGAATCAATTAGCGCTTCTGAAAGCGCAGGGAGAGCTTTCTTTCAAAAGCTTTTAGAAGGTGATCGCTTAGTATGCGGCGGCACGCCGCAATGTAATGAGTGTTTTCTCGACGATCTGAAATTTTATCGAAAATTAAAATTTCCAAGGAGATATTGTTTGGAACACTAGGTGAGGGCGAAAATTTATGGAAATAACGAGGATGGAAATACCTGTAGTGACGATAAAATTTAATAAACTTCTTGTACCCGATTTGAAAAAACTATCACAGATTGCACTAAGACATAATTATTATAAGGTTCAAACTCTTCCTAATAGTCCAGTGTATCACCTTAAGTTCCTACATCGTTATGCCGAACATCCTGTATGTATAGGTACAGTGAAACCGGAAACTTACTCGACTCGAGCTACCACTATAAGTGTTTAGACAATAGCAGTAGCATACATCAATTCGATTTCTTCTTAATAAATAATAACATTCAAAAACTGTACAGTCCGAGAGTTCTTAAACTAATAGCAGTTTGTATAAGGATCCTTTTTGGACAGCTATATTTGGAATGTATGTTTGCGTTACATCGCTGCCCGAAAATATTTACAAAAAATTGGTTGTACCTAATTCTATAAAGTCGGTTTACGGACAATAGGCGCGGAACGGGACAATAAGTCATACTTTTTCGTGCGTGCTGCTGGTGTTCATCGATTTATAAGACGCTATCACGTCTTACGGTTCACGTGTTTACGGTGTCTAATTAGTGAAACTTAAGAAAATTCTATAATTGGTTACTAATATAGCCGCTGTACCTAGTATGCACACATATCGCATATGTAACATGTTCGAAATTATTCATGAACACCTTCTATGAAAGGGGTTGCACACGGAATACAGCTCTCATTCATTACCTACTGCATCGACATCGCAATCCTGCGTATTGGGAACCTCACGCGCCGGCAAGCGCAACACACAGACAGACAGTACGAAGCGTATACGCAAAATCGCGATACACCGCGGGAAGTAAATGTTCTATTTCGTTTAACATAATTTGTACTGAATTGGAAATATTGGAATCAGTTGGGCCTTGTCGCGCGTGCTCTTAAATAATTAAATAAATAAATAAATATAAATAAATATTACGGGACAATCTTACACAAATCAACCTAGGCCCACGGTAAGCTCAGTAAGGCTTGTGTTGTGGGTACTAGGCGATGATATATATAATAGATACATACATATAGATACTTATATACATATATAACATCCATAACTCAGGAGCAAATATTCGTGATAAACACACAAATAAATGCCCTGACCGGGATTCGAACCCGGGACCTCCAGCTTCGTAGGCAGAGTCACTACCCACTGGGCTACGGAGGCCGTTAACCTTAACTCTTTCATTTCTCTTTCGAATATAATAAGTGGGGACATATCCCCTTCTGTCAAATCTGGCGGATGGTATACTATTTAGGCCTGGAACTGCATTGAATTTTACTGATATAACAATAAGAATTATTTATTGCATAACTGTGTATGGTATGGATAACATGTACCTATACAAATAGTTTCAACAGGTGCCCTTTTACGGGCGTGCAATATTTAGGTACATTCATAGCATATAACTAACATTGAAAATACATTCATTTACAACACTAAATCCTAAAATCTTTCACGACTGTTTACTGACCCAAAAAACTCATTGAGGCTATAAAATGATTTATTTATAAGCCAGTTTCTTAACCTTTAACTACCGTGGTATACGTCTCACAGACGTCAGCACTTTTATTTCGAAAAATATTTTTGCGTATGTGTGGCGTCTGAAGCTATCCTTTCCGCTAGCTTCCTTTTTTGGGGTCCTCTAGCTGCAGCCAAGACCGTAACCGCGGCGAGTGCGCACGAGTCGGTTACGGAGCGATCGACGTCTCACAGACGCCACCACGGTGTATATGTACAAAAAATATGCACGTCTCCTGGGCTGTTATTCGCTACGCGTTAATGCGGCTCACCCCGCCGGTCACCCGTTACGAAACTAGACCTCTACCTACGCTTAATTACTAAGCATCGCGGTGTCAAGGTATAATTATGGGTGAGCGTTGAGGTGAGCTTGAAACAAGTTACAGAATAGGGGGGCTGGACGTCACCTCGGTGTAACACTATATATTTTATAGATAATATCTCCATAATTTTAGTAAAAATTAAGACTGAACCAAGTCCGGAAATTTAGCATATCAAAAAATGTCGCCTCATAATTAAAAAAATATTGTTAGCATGATTGAAGTTATTCAGTGTTTTTTATTCCATTTTTAATTACCTAATATAATGACCCAACTAGTTTAGAAGCTTTGATAATACTTGCATGTCAATAGGATTTTTTTTAAATCGAGTTGAAATATGGCGTCTGTTAGACAGTACCTCGTTGTAAGTGCTACTCAAAAACCACCTCGGTAATTAAAGGTTAAATTAACTTTGACCGAACTACCTTCCATAGCTTTTATATCAGACGGCAGATGGTTAAATATACGAATTGCAGTTACAAAAGTGCTCTTCTCGAAAATAGAGGAGCTGATTTTCGGTACCCTAGTATCATATTTATATTGCTTTCTTGTATTACATTTAGTACCAGACCAGGCTGGGAAATAGTTGGGTTGGCATTTTACAAGCAAACTTATTTGTAGAATGAAAATGCCTGTTAATGTTAGGAAACGCTTTTCTTTGAAGACTTCACGAAGGGAATCTCTGATATTCATGCGGAAAATGGTTTTTAGGCATCTTTTCTGGAGTAAAAATGTTTTATGCACATCCACTGAGTTACCCCAGAAAATGGTACCATAGGTCAGCAAAGAATACACATTTCCATAGAACGCACTGATGACTACATTTTCGGAACAAGTTTCAGAGAGAATGGATAAAGCGTAGCAATTTCTGGAAATCTTTTTGTTTATTTGATCAACATGTGTTTTCCAATTAAGATGTGTATCTACATGTACTCCTAGGAATTTAACACTATTTGCTACCTCTATGGTTGTACCAGCTTCCGATACATTTAAGGAAAGAAGAGCGGTTTTGTAATTTCTAAATTGAATGAGCTGGGTTTTGTTTAGATTAAGTTTAAGGTTTAAAGCAGTGAGCCAATCTTTAATTTTGCTCAAAACAATTTTGATATCCCTTTCGAGGTTTACAACTGAGCGGTCACATGAAAAAAATACTGTGGCATCATCTGCGAAAAGTACACTTTGTTCATTTACAATAGTAGAAAACTCATTTAAATATATCAAAAAAAGAAGTGGTCCTAGCACACTTCCTTGGGGTACTCCATAAACTGCTTTCCCATAACATGACAACACCGGTTCAATAGTTTTACTTTGTCTGTTATAATATTCTATTTCTACAGCCTGTTGTCTTCCACACAAGTAGCTTTTGAATAAATTCAGGGCATTTCCCCTTATCCCGATATGCTCTAATTGTTGCAACATCACCTCATGCACAACGCAATCGAAGGCTTTAGACATATCGAACATTAGGGCAACGCATATGACATTTATGATACCATACACTCATGTTAATTTTCATGGTTACAGTCGAGTTCTCCAATATCTATACAGACAACCTTTCAAAAATATCTATACACAGTCTTTATTGTTACTGACTTAAGACGCATGTGTAGATGTTTTTGAAAGGTTGTCTCTATAGATATTGGAGAACTCGTCTGTACATCGTAAACTAAAACCGGATTTGTAATATCTCAGGTCTCTCATCCAAGAAGATCCAATGACTTTCACATAGCCTCGTCAAAAACAAGCTTAATGTAGCCGAAATATTTATCATTTAAAATAACTATAAACACCGAACAGATCATCAGAGTTCTGTTGGCCTTAGGTGAAACCAGGACATATTTGTGTCAATTTATTGTTATTAAACGCTAACGCTGAACTCAAACTGAACAGAGGGGTAATCACGTAACGTTCCGAACGCGCGTCGGTACAATTTAACTGTCAATTTTCCATATAAAAAAGTGACATTTAGACCTACCCGACGTTCGTATAATGCGTTACGTGATCGACCTACGGTTAACGATGCACTTTGTAAGTTCGTACCGTTTCGACAAAACGTCATATAAACGACAAAACGTCCCGAAGTGTTGGGGAACCGCCAGATTTTTTTTCATACATTTTCCTATTTCCGCCCCAGTCTAAGTTGACTCAGTTCGGGTTGCGGCGGGCGGTCCCACAACACTTCGGGAGCTCAAATACCGCGAGCCATCCGGTTGTCTCTTGGATACTGCAAATACGCGTCATTGCTTTGAATAATATAAAATCACTGGTTTGACTGTTCAATAAATGGTCACTGTGGCATGCATTCAAAACGTTGCAAGTATGTATAAGCTGCTCCCGTTCGATTTGTTGCTGACACGAGGTTATAATTAGGCTGCCAGCAAACAACATCATAGAAGCTTCGGGTTTAGTTACCAAATTGAATGCATCATCGGCATTGAACACAATTGAGAGCAGAATGGGAAGAGTACCTAGTGACAACTTTGCACATGCACATTTTAACACTTTTTATATTATTTGTTGTTTGGGATAATTTAGTTAATTACTGGGCCGGTTTTCACTCAAAATGTGACGTGTTCCCGTCACGTCACTATTTTACGAGACGTGTAGCACAGACGGCCTCGCTGTTAGACAGGGTGCGCGGGAGTAGCAACAGCATCCTAAGCATGATAGCTAATAAGCTAGATTGTCCTCTTTTGTGGCAAATGGGTCAGAGGACTAAATCTCTTTTGTGTATTAATTATTAAGCTACTAACATTAGATTAAGTAAATACTAATAATTTGTGGACCAAATGTTGTCTTTGAAACTGAATAAATAATAATAATAACAGAGTCGAGTCGAATACTGGAGGGTGTCCGTCCGGGAAATTTATGAAATGCGACTAGTGCGTCAAGCTATTGGGACAGAACGAGTTCAATACGAAATTGGAACGCGACGGGGAATCTCATACACCGTTATATCTGAAACAGACCTCCTCGTGAGCGAGGAAGCTTCCTTCTAGTTCATAAGTAAATTCCTACGTTACAAAAGGTCACGATAACACCCGGAGAACTCGACCCCCAAAGGGATAGTAGATAGAAATTAAATTAGTGATTCAGAAAGTTGTGTTCTCGGTATCAGCCGCGCCGGGCGCGCGGGCCGGCGCGGGTAATAGCGCACGTCCCAGTCGCCTAACTCTTGAGAGAGTGCAGCTGGGGCCGGAGCAGTTGCCATAGGATAAAGAAGCCAGCGGTTACGATATGCTTCGAATTTTTTTTTATGGATATTTAATTTGCCAAATCATCATCATTATTTCAGCCGAAAGACGTCCGCTGCTGGACATAGGCCTCCCCCAAAGAGCGTCAATCCCAAAATAGTGAGAATCCCGGTAAAGGGCGTTTATTTGTGTTATGAGCACGAATATTGGTTGCTGAATCATGAATGTTTTCTATGTATTCAAGTATAGTGTATAGGTATCGTCGTCTAGTACCCATCATAGTACAAGCTTTGCTTAGTTTGGGACTAGGTTGATTAATGCAAGATTGTCCACAAATATTTAAATATTATTATTTATTTTAATTAATTTTCATCACACTTCCTCGTAAAGGGTGTATTATAGGCAAGTTTATAGAGCAGCTTTACCCGATTTACCTCCCCCGGGAGTTATGGATTTATAACTCTCTAGTAGGCCATGCGGCGCCACGCCCCCTCGCCCTCCTCAAATCTGTAAGTGAAGTTGTCAATTTCGTCAATTTATAAGTGGTGCGGTTGTATGAAACTTAGATTTTTCTGTCTTTTGTAGTTATTTATCTCCTCGCAAATGTGATGAAAAGCATTGTGTGTATCACGGGCAGTAAGGGGATTACAAACTCGACTCATTAAAAGCCCTCCGCCTTTGGCGTCGGGCTTCTAATAGGCTCTCGTTAGTAATCCCCTTCTTACGGCCCTTAATACACAATCTATACATATAAATGCCTATGTCCTGACTGACTTATTTACTCACTCACTCACTCACTCATCAACGCACAGCCGAAACTACTGGGGCTAGAGAGTTGATTTTTGCACAGTAGGTTGCTTTTATAACGGAATCCCTTCTTATCCCTAGGGATAGGAAGGGATTTTTGAAAATTCTACTCCTAAGGGGTAAAATAGGGGTCCGAAGTTTGTATGGAGAACCTTTTGTCTTTGAACTAGATACTTGAAACTTTGTAGAAAGATTAGTTATTAAAATACAAATAAAGTACTTTCAGCGTTTTGAAAAAGTCTACCCCTAAGGGGGTAAAAAAGGGTTGCAAAGTTTGTATGAGGGAAACTCTTTTTTGAGATAGAAGCTTTAAAATTTGTAAAAAGATTACTTATCAAAATACAAATAGCGATTTCAGCGTTTTGAAAAAGTCTACCCCTAAGGGGGTTAAAGAGGGGTGCAAATTTTGTATGGGGGAAACTATATTTTTTTAGCATGAGACTTAAAACTTTGTAAAAATATTACTTATTAGAGTACAAACAAAGTGCTTTCAGCGTTTTGGGAAATTCCACCACTAAGAGGGTTAAAAAGGGTTCCAAAGTTTATATGGGGAAACTCTTTTTTGAGATAGAAGCTTAAAAGTTTGTAGAAAGATTACTTATTGAAATACAAAAAAAAGTATATTCAGCGTTTTAGTAAATTCCACCCCTAAGTGGGTTAAAAGTGGGTGCAACATTTGTATAGAGGAAACATTTTTTTCAGCCGACTTAAAATTTTGTAGAATGCTTACTAATTAAAATAAATTACTTTCAGAATTTTAGAAACTTCGACCCTTAGGGGTTTATAAGGGGGTGCAACGTTTGTATAGAGAAAATATTTTTTTTAGCGAGAGACTTCAAACTTTGTTGAAAAATTATTTATTACAATACAAATAAAGTATTTTCAGCGCTTTGGAAAATTCGACCCCTAAGGGGGATAAAAAGGGGTGAGTTTATATGGAGGAAACGTTTTTTTTGAGCTAGAGACTTGAAATAGTGTAGAAAGATTATTTATTAGAATAAAATATACGTGAATTACTTTCAGTCGTTTGGAAAATTCCACCCCTAATAGGGGGAAAAAGAGGTGCACTGTTTGTGTGGGGGTATCTTTTTTTTAGGTATAAACTTAAAACTTTGTTTTGTCTAGATTACTTTTTAAAATACTAAAAAGTCCTGCCAGCGTTTTGGAAAATTCCACCCCTTAAGGGGTTAAAAAGGGGTGCAAGGTTCGTATGGGAAACACTTTTTTTTGAGCTAGAGAATTGATAGTTTGTAAAAAAAAATACTTATTACAATAATAAAAACTTAGTGTATTCTTTTAAAAATTTCCCCGAAAAGTGTTAATCGAAGGGGATTCAAAGTTTGTATGCAGTCCAAGAAAATTTTAAAGTATGAGATTTGTAACTTCCATCTTAGCCTGTTTGTTAAAAGACTACAAAACTCATTTTAGCGTTTTTAGGGTTCCGTACTCAAAGAGTAAAACGGGACCCTGTCTGTCTGTCACCAGGCTGTATCTTACTGATACCGTGATAGTTCCAGCTGAAATTTTCACAGATGATGTATTTCTGTTGCCGCTATAACAACAAATACTAAAACACAGAATAAAATAGTTTTTTCATAGATAATGGTACGGAACCCTTCGTGCGCGAGTCCAACTCGCACTTGGCCGGTTTTTTTTTTAAAAAATCATTCCTTAAACAAATATTTAGACGATAACATGTTCTACGCGGATGAAGTCGCGGGCAACAGCTAGTGTACTATAATGGTCCTGCGCCACCCGCATCCAGCGGACTACTGCAACCTTTACCAGGTCATCAGTGCACCTTGTGGGAGGGTCTGGGCCATTTTACGGAAAGTGGTGCACTCGACTTTTTTTTTAATTTTGATAAAATCGGGTTTTTTCTTCTCAGAATCGAAAGCACTTTCGAACCTAAAAGTGTCCAAAACATTACATATAATTTTCGAAATTTCGTTCCGTAAGCTCCGCTACCGCTACCATAAAAGCTTAAGTATGAAAATGTTAACGGAATGGAATTAAAAATCTTGGGACACTTTTTTCTCCTACGTAACATTCCCATCCAAAACCAGATTTAAAAAAAAAGTTGAGTGTACAGTCACCGGAATACAACGGAAAAATATCTGACACAACTCACACGCTCTAACGGCTCTAGGAATAGAGTTGTCATCTGATATGTTTGCGGCCATTGTTTCATCATTATACTTACTTATTGATGCCGGTGACTGTACAACTTTCCGTAAAATGGCCCGTCCACGCTTTTTTGTTTTTCTTACACAACAAAATTACGAAAAACGTAGTCTAAGTCTTCGCCAAACTGCATAACAGTTTGTTGGCGAATATACACTCTTTATACCTTTTTTCCGGTACGTGGCCGCCATTCGAGAAGCTTTCCGCCTCAACGGAAATCGGTTCTACCCCCACTGCCACTTAAGTTTAGCGATTACACATTTGTCATAGATTTAAGTTATGATTTTTTCAAATGCATAGTAAAAAAAGGTTTTATTGGTGAGAATGCTACTTATTATAATATTATGCACAATATGAGACGGGAAATAATGTGCTGCGAGCTCTGTTGAAATTGTGGTGAGGTTTTTTGAACACAAACGCGTTTCTGTATTTACTTACAGTTGTCTATGAGTATTCTATAGTCGAGTTTCACTGTCAGTTTGGCGTAAAGCCTGTTCCTCATAGCTCGGGCCACGCGTTATCTAGCATCGCAGCTGTAATTGGAGCTAGGGTCGATTTCTTTGCCCGCCGCAGGCACAATCCTCCGCGTTACGTGCATTCATTAAATCCTACGGTTCTGTCCTATTCCTCCACACTGTCATATGCTACATCTCACACTAGTTCTCTAATGTGGGCCTGGGCTTGTTGGTTCATCACTTGTGCATCGCAATCACATTGTCGCACGCTAGTTGTTATGTAATACAACACTCGACGCGTGTGGCAGTGAGGAAACAAAAACAAAACATATGGCGCACCATTTAGAAGCAAACATTTCAATTTGATATCGATGCCATTTTCAATATGTAGCAGCAGAACATACAATGGTACTAGATGCTGCACTGTGTTTGAGAAGTTTCGTAAATTCTTTCCAAATTTCGTCTCATCGGGTTTTAAGTTGAAATTTTAAACTGTCTTATGGCAGATTATTTTTAAAACCACTATAAATTATAAACGGAGTTCTAAGGTAAGAAATTAAAAATAGATTTGAATTGATTCCATTCTCCTTTTTTTGGAAATCGATCAAATAAAGCACGTTCCAGCAACTTGGTTTTTTTTTCTAAAGTGACTCATACATTTCCACATATAAAGCATCATCTTTGAAATGTAATGATTCGGTTATCAATCGCTTAGCATATTTCATCGACCAATTGCGTATTGACTATGAGCGGACCATCAGTTCCGAAAAAGCAAACCTTGCTGTAAACGTACCCACGCAAAAACCCAGAGTTAAAAAATAAAATAAGTCCTTCCTGTAAACCCACTACTACTACTGTCATTAATAAAACATCGCGAGTTTAAACTACATGGGTTGAAACACGAGCCACGTATTCCGATCCCATACCAACCGCACCTAACGGCGTTCTCGCGCCAATTTTTAAAATATCTTGAAAAATACCCAATTGTATCAGCCATACGTCAAGTGAACGGCACATGCGCTCACTATCCGAGCACGTGCCCGGCATCAATAGGGTTAACGGAGCCGGATCCTGGCGTTAGAGCCACTGCGGTATTTCATAAAGATATCATTTTGACCGATAAATCAGTTGAGAATCTTATGGTCGTTCACCTGTTGAAAATTTTAAACTTCGATGACTCAATATTTTAAAGGTATAGATAGAGAAATATTTAGAATGACAATGCTTACTGAAAGTGGTGGGGGGGGCGACTTTGATCAAATGGGTTTTTCTCCGAAATCATTGTTTTTACTTGTGTTGTATATATATATAAATATACAAACTTTAAGTACCTGGGCAGCCAAATCCGAAATGACAATCGCCTTGCCTCAGAGATCCTACTACGCATAGCCGAAGCTGCTGCAACCTTTGGCAAATTGAACCAACGTGTTTGGAAATAGCAAGACCTAAAACTTCAATCCAAGTTTTCTGTCTTCAAGGCTATGGTGCTCCCAATACTCACATTTGCTGCTGAGGGCTGGTGCTATTAGGGAGATATTAGAAAGCTTGATACCTTCCACATGCCTTGTTTACGATGCATTCTCCGCATTCGGTGGCAGGATCGTGTGACCAACATGGACGTTTTACGAAGAGCTAACTTGTGGGTGTACTTTGACAGTGAATATATTAGTTATCCATCTTGCTGTATACTCGATTAAATCTTCTTAATTTCAAATGTTTTGATTTTATACTACATTCTAAATGATCAAAGTAGCCCCATTTTTTCCTCAAGGTTACTGGGGTGGAATGGTGATTCCACGGTATGTATAGTACCTATTAGTTCTGATGTGCGTTCCGTAATAAAGCTTTTCTGACACCGCTTTATGTAGATCTATATTGCGCTGACGGGAAAAACAAAGATTAAAAAGTAGGAAAAAGTAGGTAGAGGGGATAATAGTAAATCATCGAAAATGATAATCTCCAAGGAGTCTCATAGCATTTTTTGTGCACGATTTAAGTTGGCTAATTTGTTTGGTCTCCACTCACAAACATCAGCCAGGCTAACTGTAACTATGCCGTCCTATACGAGTACTTCCAAGAAAATCTGTGAAATAGATTTAATAGCCGCGTTAGCAGCAAAGATCAAGTTTCGCCCAAACTAGACCATAATGAGCGATTGGTTACACTCATCCATCAATCGGTTTCCACTCGATTTACCAACTTAATCAGATGACGCGGCCAAATTATGGCCAGCCAATATGGCGCTTCGCATCATGGCTTCCATTCTCCGACCAACATTACTCACGAATTTTACCTATCTGCAATGCTTTCCGCTCTGTTCCATTTGATTATCTGAGAGCGGGAGAGGGACGGATAGAAGAATCCCTTACGTATTGAAATCTTAGTCCCAGAATACAAGCCTCGCGTCGAATACCGTGGCCTCCTTCCAAGCGCTGATGCCCTGGTAACGCGATATGAAATGTTCATGTTTCATTTTTTTTCCGAAGGAAAATGTGGTTTAGTGACAGGCATTTTGCGTGGTTTTTAATCTTGTTAGCAGTTTGTTTGCCAAGTCAGTTAGTTAGCTGGAGTTACTCAAGAAGTTAGCATGACTAATTATTTTCAACCTGGAAAATGATAACTGAAATACACAACGGTATATACCTACCAAAATGCAAGTTCTGAGGATTTTTTCAATTAGTTAGTTATGCACGAACATATTGTTTTACTGGCGTAGTGGTATTATACATTATAACAAATAAACCGAAAACTCGATGCATTGACAATTACTTATTCTGTGGCATTGAGGTCTATTTTTAACAATCGAAACAAAACAATGATTTTATGTTTAAGGACAAATTATTTACCTATACAGTGTGACTGACACATAACACGTACCTAATACAAAACCACTTTATTACAGATAATTCCTTATTAACATAAAAGTCGATCTTTTAATTTATTCGTCTCAAACATAGACCACACCCTCTATACTTTATAGTACTTACTTACACTATTCATGTAAGAGAAAATGAAGTACCAGGGTCATATAAAACAACGGAGTCGGTAATGAGAAAAATAAATCTTAATAGCAGTAACGAACTGCACCCCGACAATGAATGCAAATAGAATGCCCGAGTTATCGCTGGGCGCCCGCACCGCGTCCGACTGCCATACAAACATAATTAACTACTTAGTAGCTATGAACACGTACCAGGTAGGTACCCGTTTTTAGGGTTCCGTACTCAAAGAGTAAAACGGGACCCTATTACTAAACTAAGCTAAGACTTCGCTGTCCGTCCGTCCGTGCGTCCGTCCGTCTGTCTGTCACCAGGCTGTATCTCAAGAACCGTGCTAGCTAGAGAGTTGAAATTTTCACAGATTATGTATTTCTGCTGCCGCTATAACAACAAATACTAAAAACAAAATAAAATGTTTTTTTAAGGGGGGTCCCATACAAAAAACGTGATTTTTTTGCCGTTTTTATAGATAATCTGTCACCAGGCTGTATCTCAAGAACCGTGATAGCGAGAGATTTGAAATTTTCACAGATTGCGTATTTTTGTTGCCGCTATAACAACAAATACTAAAAACAATATAAAATATTTTTTTAAGGTGGTCCATCAAACAACAAACGTGATTTTTTTGCCGTTTTTATAGATAATGGTACCCTTCGTGCGCGAGTCCAACTCGCACTTGGCCGGTTTTTTATTTAATCTTTAGTGTTCTATAACCAGATACCCTCGGGGGTATTATTTTCATACAAAAATACACGTTTCCAATTCCGGTATTTCGCTTATTACATGCTTTATATGGCAGTTGGGCGGGGCACATTGCTCGTAGAACCGATGACCGTTTGGGCGGAAAGGTTATCGAGTGGCGACCACGTACCGGAAGGCGCGGCGTGGGTAGCCCCCCCACAAAGTGGACTGATGACCTGGTAAAGGTCGCGGGAGTGGCGCAGGACCGGCCATTGTGGCACTCTTTGGGGGAGGCCTATGTCCAGCAGTGGACGTCTTTCGGCTGACATGATGATGATGATGATGATGATCATGCTTTATATTAACTTGCACTGTTCGTATTGTATGTAAATGTAAATATGTAAGTATGTAAGTAAGTTGTCCGTTAAAATTTGCAACCCATTTTTCAGTTACTTCTCGTTATCCAATTGAGCTGAAATTTTGAATGCATATGTATATCGCATGACAATGCAAAATTATGATGACCTGGAGCTGATCTGATGTTGGAGCTGGAAGGTGACCATAGGAACTCCGCTATAAAACGATACAAGTGACATACAACCCCATCGAGTTTGGGCTCGTTAGAATTGTCTCAATGAGTAGTTGATGATGGTATGCAGAAAAGCACAGTCGGCAATAAAAGCTTGTACTTACCAAAAACTAAATTTTTGACAGAAACTTAATATTTTATATTTTTGTATTCCAACCAACTCATCTAATATTTCAGCGTCACTGCTAGGTTACTTTGACAACCTGTTAGCATAGTGGATAGTGACGCTGCCTATGAAGCTGAAGGTCCTGGGTTCGAGTCCCTGTAAGGGAAAATATTTGTGTGATGTTTGTTTCTGAGTCTTGGATGTTTTCTATGTATTTATTTGAGTATTTATATGCATTATTTATTACTTATTTATTTACTTAAATACAATTTGAGAAAACCGTAGGCCGTATTAACATCACGAAATGAAAATTTCATAAAAAAAATTGAGAGGGTGATTTATAAGCCGTCTGTACTGTTTGTGCACAATCGTCCACTCTCCTAGTCGACACGATTCTAGCGAGACCTATTTAAGACTCGCTTAATTACTCAGATAATAACGTCGAGTTTGACGTGATCATTCTGAGTAATTTAAGGGTCATGTGACCTTCCGTCTAGCATCAGGCCACCTTTATCAATCGATCAATCAATAATTGTAGGTACCATGATATCGTATCCTCATCTGATTCACACTAAGTAGTAAAGGCACTTGTGAGTACAACTCATTGGACGCCGTAGTCGGTCTTGGGTTTGCAAAGAAAACGGACAACTTATTTCCATATTTACACACTTAATGATGAATCACGCTAGAACGGGCCGTGTCCGGCTCGGGCCGTTTTCTAAGAAAAACATCGGTGTTATTGCGCGGCCGAGCCATTCCGAAGCCCGGCCGAGCCACGGCCGAGGCTCGGAAGCGGCTCGATGTCGGCACGGGCTAGCATATGGCTCGGCTGCGCAAAAACACCGTCGTTATTCTTAGAAAGTGGCCCGGACCGGACACGGCCCGTTCTAGCGTATGTCATCCTTTACGCAAGTTAAATAAAAGCAACTAAAATGTAAAATGATATTAAAAAAGCACACGACGAGTGTGGCAGCCGGCAGCGAGCGGCCTCTTAAGACCGCGGGTTATTTCCACTTGTGTTACCCGGTTTTTATTATAAAATGGAATAATGAAAACGTCGGGTGTTCGCTGTCTGGCTCTTAATAGTTTGCGGGCTGCGGTCGTTGACCCCGCACGGGTTTATTCATGTCTTTGTTTCATTCCGTTTTTACACGATCAAATGTTGCTCGCATTCGTAATGAAACTATTTTCAAGACGACCTTCTAAACTGTAATGGTTTGTGTGTAACAAGTCAATTTGGGTTACGTTCTAAAGTCCACTAAGTCTTTTAGGTTGCAGAGTAAATATAAATAACTAAAAAAGTATGCACATGCACACACATGGAAACTACATTTACCCATTGAGTTATATTACTAGAGTGGACATCACCTAGCAAAAGTTTGCGCATGTCACATAGGCTCATGAGCGTATGTTGGTTTAATCTATGGCGAGCACTGATGGCGGTAGTTTCCGAGTGTACCTAGTTGGACTTAAAACTTTTAAAAATGCCTTTTTGTGCATTGTGCTATTGCACCAACCACAAATACAACAATAGTAAAAGCACGGTAATCACTTTTTATCGGTAAATTCAGGGTTTTTTTTAAATAACATTAATTGTTCTGTAATTTATAAGATACGCGCCATAAAGGCGGCCATTATATCAAAGATAAAAAAATGTAGAAGTGACAATTTCCAAAATCCAATGAACCCAGAGAACATTGTGTATTAAGGGTTCGGCCACATGTATGCATTGCACACGTCGGTTTGCCACCGTTTGACTTGGATACATCCCCCATATGGTGTCACAGATATGGTATAGGTATATAAAGTGTGAAGAAATGTATGGTGTCTAGCTAAAATAGCGCCACCACCTTTCTTCCCGTGGGTGTCGTAGGAGTTGACTGACAATCCAGGTTGCAATGTGTTGTTGGCGATGGACTAGCAACCGATACTGTAATATCCCTATTTCTCAATCTACGAAACCCTACAAGTGCTAGAAGAGGCACTGAACACGTATTTCCAAGTACTTTGCCTTCCCCTTTTAGATATGATCAACTTCTATCTTTTAAATTGCTTATAAATTGGAACTAAATTATCAATTTACAATTCATTTACAATTAATACGATTGTAATGAAAGACCGAGGTGAAGCAGTTAATGCTATAACTATCTATAATTTTTTTGTTATTGTTAGTTTAATGCATATTTGCGATTATTGTATAACAAACCATACAATATAATAAGTATATGGTTCTTATAATTCTCATGTCATGAAATAAATTAACTACCTATTTACTTACGATGATACTCTAACTATTTTTGGCAGAACTTTTCGACATGTCATAATTAGCTTAAATTCAGTTGCAGTTACAGTTGGGTTGTTGGTACCTACAGCTTGTACATAATACTTAGGCTTCCAGCACAGTAAAATTTAGGTATAAACTTTACCTCCATGCTACTGCGGTACAGTACAGTTTTGAAGTAGGTATCAAGATAGTATAACAACGGAATATTTTTAGAAGCTGAAGGGTCTCGGAGTATACAGCGCTGCAATTCTTGTCACTCCTATTATTCAGTACTACCACGTGAATTCACGAGACGAGGACTTTATCGAAATAGGGTTCTGGAATTCAGCATGATCTTAATTTTGAAATAATTAAAATTATTTCTTAAGGCGTTTAATAAAATAAAAGTATATAAAACACAAAAAGTCCCTCGAGGCATTGCACCAAGGATGCTCGCGGCATGTCCTCGCTGTATTGCAAGGCTGATACGGCGCAAGGCATAGGCGCCTCCACACACCGGTCGCGGGCGCGGCGCGGGTCGGGCACGCGTCGGGCGCCTTAGTTAAAGTCAAAGTTATTTATTCTTCAATTTAGGCATATTACATGAACCTATGAAAGTCGATAAACTACCACCGGTTAGGATTATAATATAATATGTATAAATATCACAGTAGGTAGGTATTATTAAATTACATTGCTACAGTGTAGAAAGCCGATTTATTTATTTTGCGATACATGATCCATTATGTAATCGTTTATCTAGTAATATATTATGCTTTCGAAATAAGTGTTTGTTTTACGACACATTTGAATCAAGAGATGTTATGATTTATGTTAGATTATGTTAAGTTAAAATAAGTAAATACAAAAAATAGCACAACTAAAGAATTTTAACTTGAAATGAAGCACATTCTATGTATGTATAGTCACATATTTATTTATTTTTAAATATGTGAATAACTGAAACGGTGAATATTTTTCGGTTCAGTGTACTACCAGGCTACGATTTCAATGAAATCCTCGAATGCTAGAGAATGCGTTCTTTTTGACATAATTTTTAACCGACTTCAAAAAAGGAGAAAGTTCTCAATTCGTCTGCATTTTTTTTGTGTGTTTGTTACGCGATAGCTCGGTAATTTAAACCGATTAATAAAAAGTTCTTTGTTTGAAAGCATAATTATACTTCCAGATTGAATAAGAATAAGAATACTTTATTGCTCTCATGTAGACATATCAGGTCTTATATATATCTTACAGTATCTAGTAGGTACAACATGACACCCTATATATTCCAAATCCTTCGTCTTAAACATTACTAATTAAAAATTATAGTACTCAACCTAAGATTAACATGTAGGTATATCAATTTCTAGGATAACATTTGCTAAGATTATCTATGGTGACTATTTAGGTACATTGAAGAGGTCTTTCAGTGAATAAGAAAAGTTTTCTATTAATTATGATTTTAACTTATGATGGTCCCGTTGTCACCAAAATCCAATTCTGATGATGGGATCCTGGAGAAATCGAGGAAACTCTTCAAATTTTATAGGCAAACATGAAGCAATTTGGCTACTGATTTGAAGTCGGTTAAAGGATGACTCACGGTAGAACGTGACGTGTCCACCCCGGGCCGTTCTCTAAGAAAAACGACGGCGTTTTTGCGCGGCCGAGCCATACCCGGCCGGGCCACGGCCGAGGCTCGGAAGCGGCTCGGTGTCGGCACGGCCCGTTCTACCGTGAGTCATCCTTAAAACTTTGTTTTTAAAGTAAATGATAGTACCTACATACGTCATTATACAAAAAAAAACACGCATTGCACAAATGAAATCGATTGGTGGGTAAAAAGTTATGAAGATTTATGTACAAACTTAGAAACATACGAACTCGGTACGAACAAACATAAATCTTGTAAAAAGGACGGCCTATAAGTGCTCAGTGTTCATGAAATAACATTGCAACACGAAATTTCAGACGACGGAAATACGGAGAAACTTCCTCAACAACTTATTAAAAGAACTTGCGTCCTTTGATCGAATGAGTGTCCATTCAATTAAACATACCTACACATATATATTATTGTTTTATACATACTCTAAAAGCCCATTCGATATCGATTCAAAAGTCACCTTGTATTTTACCCATTCACTTTCCATGTTTCTATCATTAATTAATTTAGTCAAAATAATATCCAACAATGCGATCATTCGTTGAAATAATACACTAAATGGAAGTCACAGTCCGAGCAAATAAATAATTTTTGTTTTTTTTTTTTGAGTCACGGCTGAGGCTCGGAAGCGGCTTGGTGTCGGCACGTCCCGGCTGTGGGTCGGCTGGGCTTGGGTATGGCTCAGCCGCACAAAAACGCCGTCGTTTTTGTTAGAAAACGGCTCGATCCGGACACGGCCCGTTCTAGCGTGAGTCATCCTAGCGGGCGGCTGGGTAGGTATTTAATTATTTAAAATTAGGATAATTCTATAGGTACATAACAAGATCTCAGCATACAATTCGTGGGTTAAGTAAATCGTATTTTGTTAAATCATTATCCATTATGTACATTGACTGAATACAGTTGAATGTTTAAAAAGGTATTAGAGAAACTGAAAAGGAACAAACAAATAAGGCTATACGTGTATAACCACGTTAAAGCCGATACAATCTAGTTAAATCTAGAGCAAGTTTAATTAATTAGGCACCAGCAAATTCGCAGAAGCATATAAACGACACGTCTGAAGACACACTGCAATGAACTTCTGCGCTGGAGGTGTATCTGACCCGTCATATTGACATGATACTCTTATGACATTTTGTCATCCACGCTCGTTTCCACTCACGCCAACCTTACTGTGCAAGCGATAAATAACATACGAACACGAAACCAATACGTGGAGTGAGATAGAGCCCCTGGTGGTTGATAATCCGGATTAGTATTCAGTCGGCAGCGCGAGGTGTGACGGAGTGACCACGCGCCGGCATAGCAATGAGACTCGCAGATATACGAGATGAGTCGGGATACTGTGCTTGTATCCGGTACGTTCTTGGTATAAGAACGTGCTTAAACGAAAGGACTGGGATTCAAATCTTACTTACGGAATCGCTTTACATGACTATCGGGACGTAAGACGGGCTATCTTCTTATTACTCGTAGATCTAAACTTTTATGAGCTAATTATACCCGAGCCAGTACGAGTATCAACGCAAGTTAAAAACAGCGTGCGTGAATAGTGGTTGATTAAGGGTGGAAATGACGAATGGAGAACTTTGGCATAGTTATAATTAGTGACTAATAGTAGCATAAAGTTATTTTTATTCATCTACTGATAGACATGTGAACATATGACAAATTTCATGGCCATATAAGAAAAAAATGTCACGCATTGTTATAAAACAATGTCGAATTTCGACCCGGGCCATTTGCCACTTGCACAGAGCACAATGCTATAATTCCGCAACTTTCCACAGGCCTCGGCGCCTGCCCAATTTGCGCGGAAATGTCCGCAATGAAACACCAAATAGCGTGTATTAAGCAAGAAAAAAATATAATGGCGCACTCTCTCTGTGCCAGCATTACGTCAACGCAGCGATAAATTCAGATTAAGTGAGCGCCGTAATGATATATACGCGGTATTACTTACCAACTTAAAGGATACGAAAACTGCGGAGTTGATGGATGCGGTGGGATTAAAAATGAGGAGAATTTATCCTTCATAACTTTGAGGCAAAATAACACCAATAGATAGGGCGATGCCACGGGTGTGTGAACCGACTTTGTTGTCTTTAATAATTACTATTTGACACAAAATAATGAGACAAACATGATAAACGTCATTACTTGATCTAATAGGAAACTATTGATACTGCTCTCAATCGATGTAGTGAAACATTCATATCTTTTTTTTTTTAATCTGGATAATATTTTTATTTAAAATATCGAGAGATTATAATTACGGCACAAACTATATTATTCTAGTTTTTTCTCGATGGTATCACTAAAACTTTGACATCTAGAAGTCTAGTTATATTATTATTATAGTACATAGAGTCTGACGGAGAGTAAAAATGCAGTGTGACTTGACGGGATTTACCATATTTTTGTCAATGATAGGAGCCCAAGCTTTGCCAAGTGTACATTTGAATATACAGGGTGTTCTATTCAAACGGGGCAAATCCGAGACTACGCAAAAAAAATATGTCCGATTTTTTGACAGATTTGACCAAGTTCGTTTGCTGGCGTATGAGGCTTTTTTGAAAATATTTGAATGCAGTTTTATTTTTTTTCTAAAGTAGCTCTCGTGACTCCTAAGAGCAGATTTTCTTATCTCTTGTAGTTTTAGATTTTCCCTCACTACCCCGTTTGGATAATACCTACAGCCTGTAGATGCAGCAGCCTTAGTCGTCTCGAGATATTATGTTGCTCCAGCCGTGAACATTTGATATAATTTCGGTGACATTTCCACCGACGCTGCTCGCTTTTTATTTTAACATTATGTGGGTATTGTAAAGACTTTCTTACTGATCATTTCAGGCATTTAAATTGCTTCTCAGTTGGAACTAAAGCATCAATTTACTATTAATTTACAATTAATAAGATTGTAATGAAAGGCCGTGGACTATACTATTAAACGATCAATATTTATATATATATATATACATATATTTGCAATCACGTTCTCGGAAACGGCTCTAACGATTTCGATGAAATTTGGACTACAGGGGGTTTACGGGGGCGAGCGAGAAATCGATCTAGATAGGTCTCATGTCCGGGAAAATTGGTTTTCTTCGTACTTTCTCCAATTTCATCCGAGCAGAGCTCGGTCGCCCAGGGACTTGCTAGTTAAATGTATGATTGCAAATATTGCAATACTTCACTATTTTCGCAAACAAATGTGAAAGAAAGGAAACTATCTTTGGTCAAAATAGTCCAATCCAAAGGCTTAAATGTGTTAGATAATAATTATGTATGTGTTTTATGTGTGGCAATAAATCTCTTTTCTTTCTTTCTTTCTTATTTTGTAAGGCGCTTCCATTTTGCAACTGTATAAAACTAAATAATTTCATTTAATACGCCCGCTCCGTAGATCAGTGATAACACCCGAACCAAATAACCAAAACGATTATACCTAGATTATGATTATGTTTATTCAGGTAATCACTAACTTATGCAAACTTATACAGGATCCCCACTTCTTGGAACACAAAAGTTAACGATTGAACAAACCAACCCACAAAACTGTGATATCATTGAAATATCCCGAGTCGGCCCATCTATTACCGCCGTGAAATCAAATGATGGAGTCCTCCCTGAGTTACGGGCGACGTGAGCGGTGTCCTAATGCCTTCATACTCGCTACGCTATCATCTGAGATTAAGGTTGGAAGGGATCATCAAGGTGTATCTTCATGAGGGTGAATATTCTTGCTGGATACCCTTTTGTTAGTATGCGAGCGAGTGAAACAAGAAATATGCTACTACTTTTGGCTGTTTATCTACACTGAAAGGAAAAGGCGTTTGTATAGTTAAGAGTTCTGAAAATACCAAACACCCACTTACTAGAAGTAATTAGAAGGAGCTGGCTACGAAGATAGCTGTACTGGGTTCGGATCCTGATTAGACATTAATTGAGTGTAATTTTTACTATGCCGATTTGTGTACGTTTATCGCCATAAAAATATACAAATGAGAATCTATCACACATTTCGCGTGCAAGAGGACCCTGCCAGACAGTTTCCTAATCATTCTGTATAGGTAATACTATTACTTAATTGACCCTGAAACTGTGAAGCTAAACTTCCGATTTGCTTGTTTTATGGTACCTTCAATATTTATCTACCCCTAATCGATTCTAGCGAGCCTAGCACGACCTAGTTGGAGGACAAGCCCTGAGGGCTACCTCTAGTTGCCCTTTAAACTATACTGAAGTAAACATCAAACTTCACAGCCGCTGATATTTTAGCCACAGGGTCGAATCATGATGTTAATAAATTAAACTCCTCATGTACCTACTTAATTGAGTTATAATTTTTTATGTACTTAATTGGTTCGTTCAGTCAGTTTGTATACAGTCAGTTACGTACTTATAGACGGAGAGCTGAGGGACCAAAACTGCAACAGTTTTATAAAGGCTGATATTTTAATATTAGGTCATTAATAGGTCGAACATCAATAGCCTGCCGTCAGTCAGCCAGTTTTTGGGACAACTGGCGTGGGGGTGGTTCCGAACTAGTTAAGAAAACGCCTACGTCACAACTGTTTTATAATATCTGAAAATTTGTCTGTGGATAGTAAGACAACTAACAAACTATGCTGACATAGTCAGTCTGCAGGATATTGAGACAACACGCGTCAGCAGCCCGCTAAACACGTCAAAAAAATTGGTTGGTGAAAGTGTTTTATAAAATTTAAAAAAAATCGTGCAAGTAGTTCATTCCTAGTACCCAAAACAAGACTAACATAGTCAGCCCAAAGTTTTATGGAACATACGCCGTCAGCAGTCAATAGAACGGCGCGCCGAACGCTTAATGTATATAGCGTGCTTTATGGTCCGGACTGAGTTGTTTAATATTACAATACAATAATGAAAAGATATTCAATAGGTAACAAAATACGATAAAAATATAATATACAGGGTGTCCGGTAAATTATGGACAACCTTCTAACCACGAATAGGACACCTTAGACTGGTCCAGAAAATCGACTTTGAGGTTTTGTAAAAGTCCCCTGGTTTTCGAGATATTCGCACTTTTCGAAGAGCGAATTGTACCAAAACAAGGTGTTTAAAAGTGAACATTTATAGCAACATATTTATTTGTAAAGATGTAAATGGCATGTGTTATACCATTTTAAAACCAGTATTAGATAAACAATTTTTCAGGAAGTCCTCTCACACTCTGGTCCTCTTACATTTTTTTTCACCATTAGCAATCAAACTTGTAGAACATTTTAAAGAAAAATGTGATTTTATTAATTAAGACCTAATTAAACAGAAATCGGTATGGCCACCAAAAAACTCTAATACACGTTCATTAGCTACACTGTTAGAGAATATTTAGTCTTAATCTTTTATTGTTGTGTACATATCACGTGTTGGACTAGTCTGTAAGCGATATGTATATTTATACTACTAAATAAAATAAATAAAAAATAAAAATAAAAATAAAAAATTCCGAGAATTATTAACGTCCAGGTCATTAAAGTGAAATAAGGTGCAAGTGGCGCAAGTAGTGCAACTTATTTCACTTTAATGACCTGGACGTTAATAATTCAGTCTTGCATGACGCGCTGCAGAAATTACGGTGTTATAAGATGATAAAATATATATATATATATATTTTGCGGACAATCTTACACAAATCGACATAGTCCCAAACTAAGCAAAACTTGTACTATGGGTACAAGTAGAAGATAAACATACTTATATAGATAAATAAATACTTAAAAACATAGACAACATCCATGACTCAGGAACAAATATTCGTGCTCATCAGCATCACACAAATAAATGTCCTTACCGGGATTCGAACACAGGACCTCTTGCTTCGTAGGCAGGGTCACTACCAACAAGGTTAAAGTGGTCGTCGTAAGATAGATTCTGATATGGATATGATGACCTTGGGTTTGCAGGACGCCACACATCTAGGTTGACAAAAGCTACTTTGCTTTTTGCTACTATGCGTAGTCTCATAAATCCATCACTTCAATAGCCGGCTATGCCCATTTATCCGGCACACTCCGCCCGCGCCTACTTCACAGCTCTTTACTTCTCTACAGGCTTGCTCTCTGGCATCAGTATCATATTCAGATTATTATTGTTAGTAATAGATTTTATTCTCCGTGTACAAAATATAGCAGACTGTTTAATAATTATTATAAATAAAGTATTGATCTTCAATTATTTCTGAATATAAAACCATTTTGCGGTTGAGCGCGCTATATAAATTAAGCGTTCGGCGCGCCGTTCTATTGACTGCTGACGGCGTATGTTCCATAAAACTTTGGGCTGACTATGTTAGTCTTGTTTTGGGTACTATTAACTACTTGCACGATTTTTTTAAAATTTTATAAAACACTTTCACCAACCAATTTTTTTGACGGGTTTAGCGGGCTGCTGACGCGTGTTGTCCCAATATTCTGCAGACTGGCTATGTCCGCATAGTTTATCAGTTGTCTAACTATCCACAGACAAATTTTCAGATTTTATAAAACAGTTGCGACGTAGGCGTTTTTTTAACAAGTTCGGAACCACCCCCACGCCAGTTGTCCCAAATACTGGCTGACTGACGGCAGGCTATTGATGTCGACCTATTAATGACCTAATATTAAAATACCAGCCTTTATAAAACTGTTGCAGTTTTGGTCCCTCAGCTCTCAGTCTATTAGCTGAACACCTCGATAGCTTGTCGCTTTGACCCGTTTGACAACTGCCTATGGCAGTTTAACATGAAGTTAAAGACACATACTACAAGTCGCACATAACTTAACTTTTAGCTTTTTAGCGTGAAAACGTAACGTAGCTGGACCCTTGTGGAAAAACAGTCTTTCCTGATTGATGCCTTCGCGAACGGTTGTATGGTAATGCTGTTTATTTCGACATAACAATACGTTTAATGCAGTGAAAGTGTCAAATGGAGATTTGAGAAGTTTGAGAGAGAATGATCCTTACGCCAGACAGCAACGGTGTCAAACGTAGACAAACGCTCTAAAGGTATATTGTCCGTGTTAGGGCTGCTCGGGCTGCCGCGCCGCACCGCGGGCCCGGCTAAGCGGCGCCGCTAATCACAAACGGCATTAGCCAAACGTTCGGTTCCTAACAAATTATGCAACGTTTATCGGATTATTTCCGAAACATTACGGACGTCGCGCGGAACGGCGGCCGTTACTCAGCCGGGTTTAACTCGTTGAATTTTAACTGGGATTTAGTGCGAGGGAGCTTTCAGGCGTCGACAATGCTGGCGCGAGCCGACTCGTCTGATTACTGGACGCCGCGAGCAAGTTAGTTAACTTTTGGGTCAACGCGCGGATTCGAGATAAACAACGATATTATGTGTAATTTATAACTCAAGCCGCGTTTACATGCAGGCGTCGCATGCAGCTGCGCGGGCCCCGCGTCGGAAGCTAGACCTACTTATTATAAACACAAACATGGTGTTTTTTAGGAGTGCTTATGTACCAACAGGTGTGAGATCTCCGCGCCTGTCCATAACCCAGGCGTTTGCGTTTGCTATGGTGAAAAAACCGACTTAAAGTCACAAGTTTCCCAGATTAACAAAAAACAATATATTATAAAGTATCCGAGATATGTTCATGCATGAACACCAAAAATGTTATTGACGTATCAATACCTAAAGCCGGAGTAAGAATCAGTCTTCAATATAATTGATCATCAACTACTACATCAGAACGAAAAAGGTACTACCAATGAATTATATGATTATATTGTAAAAGTGCATTATGCTAACTTGCGAGTCAATTTGCACTCACTTCCTAATGAAAATTGTAAACAAAATAAAATATTGTGCTTGACACTGGTTGTACCCGGAGATCAATTTGGTTGCATGATACATATTTCAAAATGCATCGCGCTATCACCCTTACAATTGTGTTTTACATGGAAGCGAGCATATGAAACACTATAAAATGCTAGTAAGTTGAACCTAATTCATCTTCTAGTTACTGGCAGGAGAGCCAATCCACAATGAGCCTGCTGATTGAAGCTGGACGTCCACGAAAAACAATTAAATTACCAGAGCGTTTTTAATGTCCTGTTTATTTACGAATATAGGTACATTACACTGACAGGGATTAGTGGAAATGAATTGTGATACAGACTTTAATTAAATATAATTATTATTGATATTGAAAACAAATAGAAATGAATTAAGTGCGGATTAGGCTCGCATGTCAAGAAGACAGGTTCTTCAGTTTGTGGTGGCTGAAGAAGCAGGTATAACGTTATTACTAGTCCAAGTACTTGCCTTCTTCCAATAGCTCAAGCCTTAATCTTGTCTTCTGCCAGTGATTCTGATCAAGTTTAAAGGACTTACTGACCTCTGTCGGCGGTGCAAACGAGGCACAAAGACAAAATCCTTGCGTCGTATTTACTATTTAAAGTAAATGGTCGGGATCGCGGGCTTCGAAACGACGGGAACATTGGTGGGCGGCGCAAGGCAGCCGTGGAAGCGGACTGGGTGGCTATTGTACTGAAAACTGTATTGTTTTTATGTAACTGACGGAGACCAGAAAAACATAGAGAGTGCCTATATAGAAAAGTACACAGGATGGTGCTTTAAATTAAATTAAATTGTCATTTATTTCAGATTCTCATCCATATTTTAAATATTTAGTATAGGTATTCATTAAAATATAATCAATAAAAATAAAAACATGTCAATTTTGAATTTAGAATATAGGTGTTAGTACTTAAAACATTATGATGAACAGCTTAGTGCAGTGGTTTAGGTAAGCGCCATCCCACCTGCCAGCAAAGCAAACATTGCTAGGATGTTGTTGGTGCTGGCCCTCACCCTGCTCAGTAGCGAGGCGGCTCGCTTGCGCTCGCTTTTTAAGAGGTCTCAGTGCCCTACACAATATTATACTATATGGAACCCACGAGTCCTACGGCCCGTTCTAAATTGTGCGAGTTATAACACAGTGCTATTGCCATTTAATAATTATTTCATAGCTGAAAGTACGCTGCAATGTTGCCAGAGCTGAAAGTTCTGTGTTGGACAGCAGTGGCTCCAGGGGGCGGGGGCTAGGGGGCACAAGCTATACAACCTGACCCTCACATATGAGAACTTATTATTATTATATCGAGCCCGCTATGTCCCACTGCTGAGCAAAGGCCTCCCCCCTCCCCTTCCATTCATCGCGGTCTTGAGCAATAACTGGCCAGTTTTTCAAAAAGGAGTCCAAGTTATCCCGCCACTCCGTGGTCCCTTTGGCCCACAGCTCATTCGGCATGTGGTAGACGTGACCAGCCCAGTCCCACTTTAACTTGGCTGCCTTCCGAGCTACATCTTCTATTTGGGTCTTGGAGCGCAGCGTGGTGTTCCGGATGTGGTGATGTTATGAGAACTTAATTAAATAAAACTTGAACAGTCGTTTTCAATGACACACAAATCGTGCAAGTTCGCTTCGTCTTACAAGTCACGCCGCCGCCCGACTCTCGTGGCAAGAGGAAGACAAGTTGTATCTGCTATTGGCTGCAGCTATGACGCCAATATGACGGTACACGCCAACATACATACAGCGCCAATATCGCCACACACCGCTATGCAGCCGCTATACGCCACTAGGGGTCATCTCACTCGACTATTGATATGATATTGGTATGAAATTAGTCGCTCGCACTTGCTCCACACGCGCGATACTTTCTCAGACCGTATGCGCGCAACAAATGTAACACTAATATGATATCGATTCGTCGAGTCAAATATACTTCTAAGACATTAGACAAGGTATTTACGCGAAAGATAACATAATAAAAAGACAGTGTGTTTTGTATTTTATTCTAAACTAGCTACTAAGGTGGTGACTCGCGGGGAATATTGGCTGAAGGAGTCGTCAGGTTGCTTTGTGAATGTAAATCATGTCGGTAAACGCCACACGGTGTTGATATTGTCTGTATTTGGCATTGCATGAGACACTTTCCATTTGAGTTCTATCATTATATTATAATTTGTGCATTTTAAGCATGTTTTGCTAGGTAATGCATAGAATGTATTTTGAAAACCACCAACCACACAAACTTTGTGTAGAGATTTATTGTTTCATACTTTGATAATCACACACACTAACATGCTAATTGACAACAATTACAAATATGTAATGATGCCCAATTCGAAAACCATTTCGGTAATTATGTTACCTGAACTGAACGTAATAAAGTAGTTTTCAGATTTCTTTTGTCACCCGTTTTTAAGAAAATCGTGAAATTGTATAAATTATTTATGTGGTTTAAGCCGTGTGTGACTTCAATACTACGACTGTCATATGAAAGGAGTGCAAGCTGCCATGCAGAGCCGTAACATTGACGTCACGACCTTCTGGAATTCACTACTTTTCAATTTGATATTTCTGAATGAAAATTACAATTTACGGAGAAATAAAAAAGCACGTGCCGCTTAAAAAAAACATTTAGTAGCGAAATAAATCATAAAATGGCCCACTTGAAAAAATTAAATGTTGTCTAGTTTATTCAGCCAAATTAGGTAATTTCACCGTTTACGCGACCAGCTTCATTTAGCGACCACCTGGAGGGCGAGGAATCTTCAATTAAAATTTTACCCTAAAAACAGTGAACCGTATGCATTTGTAGTAGTTATGTAATTGTTAATTAGGAATCTACTAAAAAAACTAAAATAAATAGATTTTTGTTCATCCAGTGTGGCAAACTGGCGCACTAAATTAGGTTATCGCTAACCGACACTAAACATTAAATACCTACATTGTGACTTACGTTCATAGAAATTATAATTAGACCACAAATTACATTCGAACATAAGTACAACTATACGAACTACAATATTAAACTTTAATACCTACTTCGTCTTTTACGACCAATTCACTGATCACGTATGTGGTACCTAACCTAACCTACCTTAAACTCAATACAGTGTATAAAAATATTAAATAAATAAATAAATAATATTTGGGGACAATCTTACACAAAATCTTACAAATCGACCTAGTCCCAAGCTAAGCAAAGCTTGTGCTATGGGTACTAGACGACGTCAAACATACTTGTATAGATAAATACATACTTAAATACATAGAAAACATCCATGACTACAGAACAAATATTTGTGCCTTTCACACAAATAAATGCCCTTACCAGCATCGAACCCGGAACCTCTGGCTTCTTAGGCAGGGTCACTAACCAACTAGGCTACAGAGGTCGTCGTATTGAAAGGATAGATACCTAGTACCTGGCTTGATATTTGTTTAAGAAGTTACATTTGCCACTTTGGCATTGCCTAATTTACGTAGCCCCAACACTGATCGTCCAAAGCTCTACATCAGTAGACTTACTCTGGCTCTACCGTCCACTCGGTAACCGGTCTCCATAGAGCTCCGGCATGTTACGTCACTATTATCTAACGCAACTTTCTAAGGCCAACTTGGACTCCAAACCTCAGTCATTTGTTTGCGCTTCAAACATTCGTCGCCTCTATAGAGACGTAAACAATTCGATAAAATAAATAAACAATTGTAAACAAAGGACACAATTTTTGAAAATCGAACGATGTGGTTTGTGTTGTTACTAGTGACGTGCGTTGTGTATTCCTTGTGGCGGTTACGGTATTTTGCGTCACGCGGGGTGCGGACGCTGCGGCCGATACCGTTTTTAGGAAACCTGACAGCCATCACATTTGGGCGGGAAAACTTTGTCGAGACTATAGAAGCTGGATACAATGAGTTCAAAGATCAGAGGTAAGTTGGTTTCAGCTTTTTGCCAAATATAACCGTTGAAAATAAAAGTGCTCTTAAGTCGCCTGTATAATAATAAATAATACACCATTTATTTCAGGCATCTAAGGCCCATAGTTTCAAATACCTTAAAGACAAATCCAATCCATACAATTATAAAATTTAAAACTAATTATCATTATTATGATTTGCTTTATGTTTAAATAATTCGTTAAGTGTTTCCTGAATAGATTTTCAACTGTGCATACATTTTGTTTAATGAATTTTATAAATAATGATTAATTACAATTGGATAGTTAAAATGTTTATCATTTTTCTAGTCAGTATGTAATTTACCTGTTATATAGTTTTATAAAATTGGGTTGCATCAACGCCATTACGGGCCGGCAAACGTTAAATTAGGATTTATTCAAATATAAAAAATACAATTAGTTCAAATATAAAAAATACAATATAGTACATTTTTAATTTGAATTTCTCATATACATATTATTTTAATTGACTGTACTTAGCTACTTACCTTTAATGTAAATTTCATTCTGGCCTAAATTGTATTATTATCGCTTTAAATTGACTATGTGTGCTATTCTATTATTTTTATAGTTATGTAACTCGAACTATGACTAAGTAGATCTCGTTTATCTATAGTTTTTAATGAATGCTAAATGAGGTAATAATTCAATACAACAGGGATTAAAATATAATAAAACATAGTTAAACCAACGTTTACGCATAGCAAAAAAACTTAATATTTATCGATTTTAATTATCGACGCATTCTAGAGAATAATATTTCACACATGTCTTGAGTGGTTAAAATTTATTACAATGCAAACTTAATTTGTTACTGTAATCGTGGAAAGCAAATGTATTTTATTCAAAAATGAATCTTATTACAAAGTAGTAATGGGCTTTTCTACATTCACATATTGTTCTAACATACGCATTCTTAATGGGAGAGCTATAGTAGATGACTGTATTAGTTTCGAGTACCGAGGTAATAAATTAATGGCGCCAATTTACCTTTACAGTTGAATCTGAGGAGATCAAATAATAATGTAAGCCAATTTCAACACTATCCTTATAGGAATATGGAAATGGTCGAATAGGTTCGCTTGGACTAAGACGGCAAAAACGGCTGGACAAAAAAACCTCAAGTGGTCATTCGTAGGAAATGTAGGTAAAGCGTGAGATTGTTTTTGTACAAATTTAATTATGGTTTTGTATTGGGTCGTATTTAATAAAGGTAATAGAGTTTAAATTAGACATGACTATATTTAATTGGTAATTTGTCAACTAGTTTCAGACGCCAGTTGTGCGGGGGTTGGGGGGAGTGTTTTCAGAGCTGATGTTTAGACGGGGTAGCGTGGGGCTGGACATTCAAATCTTGGAGCTTGAGGGTATCGGTCGGGGATCTCTGTCGAAGGAAATAGGTCTCAATGTAGGATACCTAAGTTGTGTCTGGGCATGGATTGTGCTAATATTCGATTGCGCTGGTTTAGTCTTTGATCAGACACAACATATGGTAATTTAAATGGGGATTTCAATGTGTAAATTTGTAGTGTATCTGCGTACATAATTTGGTGATTTAAACTCAATTAAATAATGTAGATTTTGAAGTTTTGAGAAGTTGATTCATTCGTGAATCTCTTGCAGTTAATATTTGTGTTCAAATAACAGTGTTTAAAAGTGATTAATTTTGACTAGAGTTACTTGGTTTAAAGTATAATAGTTTGATGGAGCTTCCTTTAATTTAAATTAGTGGGGTTAGTCAGCTAGGAGAACCTTGACTGATACTTTCAATCCATTCGATCGATTTTTGCTTGTTATGGCCCCTGTCCAGTGGGACAATTTGGCCAGCGTCAAGGTTGGAGGCTACACGAATGTCTTTAAAGACCAGGTCCAAAAGATGTAAGATTTGATCGGTTGAAAAATCTAAAACAAAAGACAACACAATGTTAGACTAACTACAACATACACATGGTCAGTTAGTTTTTTTTTTTTTTTTTTTTTTTTATTATTATAACCATAAACCCACAAAGTTTGCTAAGTTTACAAATTAAAATAGGGGTAGTAGGTAGTAGAACTAAAGTTTAATTTTGAACTTATTAATAAATTTAGCTAGAATGTATACAAATGACGTATTAACCAAAGAGAGGATATAACTAAGGTTAGCAGGACGTTGAATATAGTCAGGAAGGACATCATATAGGGAAGATGAAGTTTTGGGACAGTTGAAAAAAATATGATCTGCAGTGCCCTCCTCCAGGCCACATTCACATAAAGAGTGGTCACGAACTCTGATTTTAGCAAGAAAGGATGGGGAGCAGATGTGGCCCAGTCGCAGTCGGATTATGGTTGAGGTTACGGTCTTGCTAGCTTTTTGAAATTTAAAAAACCAAGGTCTCACAGGAAGGTCTGGCTGAATTCCACCATAATGCCGTCCCTTGGAAAGGCGAGTAATGTTCCATTCCTCTGACCAATGTTCAGTTAACTGGGTCTTAGCAGAAGCACGCAAATCCTGACTATGGCAGCCAGAATGAGAAGTACAGCCAATATCAATAGCCTGTTTAGCACAGGCATCAGCCTGCTCATTTCCCTCAATACCGGAGTGGCTTGGGACCCATGCCAGCACTACCTCTAAGCCAAGGGAGTCACACCGATGGAGTACCTCACGGGACTTAAGGGTCACTAAGAGATTATCTCTCGACCGAAGAGGGCATTTAACTAGGTCTTGAAGACAGCTAAGGGAATCCGAGAAAATAATTACTTTAGCTATTTTGTGGGATTCTATAAAAGAAATAGCTTCATAAAGAGCAATGGCTTCTCCAGTAAAAACTGAAGTAGGGGGAGGGCTTTTATAACTTAAAACTATTTTATATTGAGGAATCCAAACAGCAGAACCTACATACCCCTCCCTAGTTAGTTTGGAGGCGTCTGTAAAAATATGAAGCCAACCATCCCATTTTTCAGCTAATATTTTCAAGAAATCATTATTGGCCCCTGGAGATGATTTCTTTAATCCTAGGGAGAAAATAACATTAGGGCGATATATGAGGGCATCATATGAAATGTGGAAAATTGGATTACCAGGAGTCGTCAGAAGGAGAGGAGCTTCAGACAATTTTTCGAAACTCTTAATAAGGCATGGGAGATCTTTGTGCGTCCAATATTTGGAAGAAGGAATTACATTTGCTAGGCTATTCATACGATACATCAATGGATGATCAGAGGATTGGGCAGCTCTGAAGAAAAAACGATCAGCAAGAAGCTGTCTCCTTAGTCTCAGGGGAGGATCTAAGCACTCTACCTGGAGGGCGTTGATGGGAGAGGACTTCATAGCTCCACAGATGATACGAAGACACTTTGACTGTATCTTGTCTAGATAAGATAAGGCTATTTTACTACAAGGCTCTAGCAGAAAAGACCCATAGTCAAAGTGACTCCGAATAATGGCGTTATACAAGAGCTTTTGCGAAAAAGGGTGTGAGCCCCACCATGCCCCCGATAGAGCCCTCAAAACGTTAACGCTTTTTTCACATTTATTCCTAATAAAATTTAGATGAGGGATGCCAGTTAATCGGGCATCCAAATAAAGGCCCAAAAACTTCACACAATTAGAAACTGGGATGATCTCGTCACCAAGTACTATATCAATGTCTGGGATGCGTCGTTTTCTTGTGAATACGACAACAGAACTTTTGGAAGCCGACAAAGAGAGACCATGATCCGAGAGCCAAGCATTCAAGTAACTAAGTCCCGAGTTCAAGGCAACTGAACACTCTGAAACAGAATCGGAGGCATAGTATAGAGCAATGTCGTCTGCATATTGAAGAATGTCACAGAAACAGTTGACAGATTTATCAAGATCAGCAGTATAAAGACTATATAGAATAGGACTCAAAACTGATCCCTGCGGTAGACCTTTCCATATAGTTCTGGGAGGAAGCAAGGAGCCTTGGAGACGGACACAGATGGAGCGATCCATAAAGAGGTTACATATGACGTTGACCATTCTTACCGGCAAACTCAGCTGATGCATTTTCTGCCTGAGTAGCGGAAGCTGGACATTGTCATAGGCTGACGTTACATCAAGGAATACACCCACTACATGCTGACCCCTAGAAAATGCCAGTCGAATGTCTGACGTAAGAATACTTAAACTGTCTATTGTTCCCATTCCTCTGCGGAACCCAAATTGAGAGTCAGATAAAATTCCACGGCTTTCTATAATCCACTCGAGCCTATTTTTAATCAGATGCTCCAGAATCTTAGCTAGTACAGACGAAAGGGCGATAGGTCTATATGCTGAAGGATCGCTAGGGTCTTTGCCGGGTTTTAGAATGGGGATAATTATCTGACTTTTCCAAGTAGATGGTATAGTTCCTGAAAAATATATCTGGTTGATAATAGAAAGAAAAAATACTTTGGAAGATTCAGAACATTTTTTTATAAACGAATAGGGGATCCCATCTATACCTGGTGAGGAATCCTGAAGATGCTCTAATACGGAATATAATTCTGATGATGAAAAAGGCTCATCCATCCTGTCATTCGAAGGTGCAACAGGAGAGAAAGATGGCAAGGCATCCTCAAAAGGAACATAAGGAGGTGCCAGTTTATCCAGGAAAGGATCAAGCCAAGCAGAGGGGTCATTCGATGAGATGTTGGTTGCGGACATAGAGCCACGGAACCGCTTTATGTTCTTCCAAACCAAAGTAGATGGGGTTCGGGGAGACAAGCTTTCACAGAACCGCGTCCACCCGAGGCGTTTTTTAGTGGACAGCAAACGTTTAGTACGGGCGTTGGTAGATTGAAAGTGAAGGTAGTGATCATAGCTAGACAGCTCGCCCGCAAAGGAGCCTTCAGCTTCATTACGCTTTTTAATAGCTGCCGTGCATTCGGCATCCCACCAAGGAGGAGAAGAAAGTTTCCCTTGGGCAGAATTTTTAAGAGGCATAGAAGAGTCTGCTGCCTTAGATAGTATAGAAATGAATTTGAAATATAAAGAAAGGTAGTTATCTTCTGAAACTGAAGGAAGCAAGTTTATTTCATTAGAAACGAAAACAGAGAATTCAGGCCAATCTGCCTTGTCCAGTCTATACTTAAGAAGGGGAGAGGGCGAAATTACAGGGATGGACACATCGGAAGGTAGAGAGATTAAGATGGGAAGGTGATCACTACCATGCGACAGCGTGAGGGTTTCCCAAACAACGCGGGGAGCCAGACTAGGAGAAACCAGAGTTAAATCAACAGAGCTTCTGTTTTGGAGAGGAGATGTTCTTCGGGTAGGAGACCCATCATTCAGCAGGCATAAGTTAATGTTATCAAAAATCTCTATGAGACGAGAAGAGTTTGAATCACAAGAGGCAGAACCCCACATGGTGTGGTGGCAATTAAAATCGCCCATTACAACCAAAGGACCAGGGAGGAGGGAGAGAATAGAATCAAGCTCAGAAATAATAGGGATATTTGGGTGAGGAATGTACAGTGAAACAAAAGTTAAATTTAAAGCTTTACAAGCCACTATATTAAACCCTGCTGAATGGGGAGGGATGGGGATCAAGGAAAAGGGAAGGGTACGTTTAATGAGTATGGCACATCCATTCCATCCATCATCATTATCATCCCTAAGACAAGAGAAACCAGGCACCCTAAATTGGGAGCCAGGCCTCAACCATGTCTCAGAGATAGCTAGTAAAACAGGATTGTAATTATTAATTAGGGAAATTACTTCAGTTTTTTTATGCCGAATACTTCTACAGTTCCATTGAATGGCTGTAGGAGCCATTAAAAGAATCAAGAGTACTCATGAGCTGGTGCAACATATCCATGACGTTGTTCGGTAGTGTGTCTGAAAACCTCGAGAAGAAATTCATCAGAGCAGATATTAGTATTCTCATCAGATTGTCATCTGATGGTGATGACGTTCTTGGATTTAAACAGCAGCCATCAGGCTGAGAGGATTGTGGAGTGCTGGTAATGTCATTATGGGCCGCTTTATCATATCCTTTGTCTAGGACAGGAGCCTGACGACGGGGGATCAAAACTGTCTTCCTGTAAGATGTCGACTGAGGATGCTGGGATTGGGGAGAGACCGGAGTGAAGGATTGGGAATTAGGGACTGGGGATGGTGAAACTGTAGGGCGGGTAGAGTCGGCAAAGGTACGTCGAACGGCACGGAAACGGCGAGATGCTTCAGAATATGAGATGCTTTCCTCCGACATAACAAGCTTGATGCTCTTTTGTCTAGCGTGCTCAGGACAAGAAGGGTTTGTGGCAAAATGGGGGCCTGAACAGGAAAGGCAAGAACCATTTTCGTCTTTCACCTGGCAGCTTTCCCCCTCGTGGGGTTGGGAACACTTATAACACCTAGCATTAGATCGGCAGTTTGCTTTAATGTGTCCAAATCGGCAGCATTTGTTGCACTGTATGGTTGGGAGGCGATACAGATCCACAGGGAGAGATGTATAAAAGCAGAACACCTTTTCCGGAAGCCTTTGACCTAAGAATGTGAGGGCAACAGTTTGTGTAGGGATCCAGGATGTAACACCATCGGTGGTAGACTTTCTGTTTAAACGACGGGCCTTTATTACTTTGGAATGATTGGGACACTCAATAGAATTCACAAGCTCCTCCAGAGACCAGTCAGTTGGTATATTCCTCACCAAACCAGAACGCGTTACACTATACATTGGGATAGCACACGAATACTGCAGATTGTCTGTAAAGAACGAGTGGATCAAAAATTGGTTGGCGTCATCAGATTTTTCAAATTGTACCGTAACCCGGCTGCGACCAGCAGAATGAATACCACCTTTAATAATGCCCTTAACAGAATACTTGTGCATTAGTTGTGCGAATTTTAGTATTCTAAATGGTGACCCAGGGGATGAGTCATCGGATTTGACCACCTGAACTATGAATGGGCCCGTGTCATTTGCACCATAATTTAATTTTGTTCCCGGGGCAAACTCTGGCACTGTGTAGGTGTGCTGAATCGACGCAGATGCGGGAATTCTAGTATCTCTTTTATTTAAACTATTGGAATTGTCTTCAGCACACTTACGTTTATCAGCGTGAACATCCACGGACTGGGTAGACATGATCACCCCAGCCATGGGGACGTTCGAGATACCGCCCCCGTCAGGGGGCTCATTCCCACTCATTTCCTCCACCAAACTACTCTAACAATCCACCCACTTACCGGATAGTAGTTATACCACCACCAAACACAATTTTACACCACCAAACACCACAATTTCAACCGAAAATTTTATAAATTAGCAGGAAGAAAATTTCGCACGTGTAGCAACCAGAACGCCGGAAGCCAATCCTTCAATCCATTCGTTCTTTAGCTATATTTTGGATTGACATTGAAACTGGATCGAGCCTAAATTCGTAACGTAAACATTCATAGATACTTTATTGTGAAGGCGAGAAGGTTCAATATTGTGTGATTATTTTACATAGTATTGAACTATTTCGAGTCCTATTAGATTTTGAGGTTATTTTGGAAAGTTTTATTAATATTTCGAACCAGATCAATGCCTTGATTGGATGTCAATCTAACATTGTACACGCTCCCTAACGGTGCCAACAGCGTATACAATGGGATCCTGTTAGAAGTAGGCCAGGCTCAGAGATACCTGGCACCGTCTCCTTTATTTGCATAGATGGTGTAGCCTATCATAAATGGGCCTCTTCCTTGGCTTAAGGTTTGCCGCAGGACTGAAGCGAGAGCTCGCAATTTAAAATAAGTCGACCGCTTGAATTTATTCACTCGTTAAGGTTTTGTGTGTGCTTAAGGCTTGGGTCTTTTATTGAATATATATATTTATATGTTATACACACGCGATAGGGAGTGCATTTCACAGAACCTTGTCCACGGACCGTTGTGAAATGTACATTACACCGGCCTTCTCGGATTAGCCTGCCGAACGATTTACAGCGTAGATTCCTAGCTTAGGTTTTACACATCACATAACACTAATAAAAGTAATGATGGGAGTTTTGCATACAATAGTTTAGGGACTAGTGGAAGGTAGGATTAGGTATAAATTCATACGTGGTAATAGGGACTTAGGAAAAAAGGTTTATTCATCCAATAACATTTATTTGTAGGATGAATTTGATTATTATGAGTAGGGAAATTAATGGTTCGTATTAATTGAGGAGAAATGTAGAGTTTATGTAGTTGAATGTGGCATTCAGGTATGGTAATATAATTTCATATTTTATTTGGTTAGGGAAACAGTTTGGTTTCGGAGAAAGAAGCAAGACTGTTATAGGGACCAGTGACAGGCAGAGCAGATCGCTGATGAATGTAGTTACGGGCGAAATAATACCCTTATAACTACTAGCTATTTCGTACATAACTATTTGTGGAATACACATTCGATTACAATAAATTCGATATTTCAAATGCCTACGATATAAAGGCAAATATATAGAGAAATAGGCGTTATATTGCCTGTATTGTTAAGTTTATAACACAGCAATATTAAAATAAAGAGGTTTGTCTGAGTTTGTTTCGGTATTTCTTCTTATTCAAACCGTCAGGTACGAAATACTGGTAGATTCGCTCGTAGAGTCTTAAACTCATGAGGTAACTAGGCAGGTAAATAAGGTAGGATCATTCATACTCCATCCTAAGCAAGAAAGTAGCTTTGTGTGAGTAAAAGATTACCACACAACCCGTCGCTAAGACTTTGTTCAAAATATGAATACATAGGCTGAATATTAGTGTGTTTAAGGTGTCAAAATAATCAAGATAATAGAAAATCTAAGAGCTACGATCTTGCTTATCCGAGTGATTAATAGGAGGTTGGTGTAAATTAACAAAAACATATAAAATATTTATATTAATTGATTTGACAGGTACATTATTTTGAATTAGGATGCAGTAGGTGAACGAAGGAGTAGGTAGATAGATAGAGAGGAGTCAAGGTCCAATTTGCTACACATAAAAGAATTTGGGTTGTTCGGAACAACGTAGTATTAGATATAAGGTGGCCAATACAAATATTTTATTTATTATTTATATTAAAGTTAATTTAAGGGGGGGGGAAGTTACAGTTACTAATATTAAGCTAAGTATTATTTTATTATTACTAACAATAACGATCCATGTTGGTCCCTGAATAAATGAATTGAATTGAATAGTTTAAAGTTTGTTTGCCACAAAGTTTGTTGCCTCTCAATTTAGCGCGTTATTATAGTAATACATAAAATAATTTTACTGCATCATCATATCAGCCGAAAGACGTCAACTGCTGGTCATCGGCCTCCCCCAAAGAGTTTCAAAGTGTCCGATCCTGCGCCACCCGCATCCTGCGGACTCCCGCGACCTTTACCAGGCCGTCAGTCCACCTTGTGGGGGGCCTACCCACGCTGCGTTTACTTACGTGTACTTACTTATTTAATGATGACATGATTTTTTTAAGTCATCGATTATCACAATAAAATCAGTTCATCTGTTTCAGTGCTACTATGCAATAGACAGATGACACAACGGTTATATTTATAATATCTCTGCTACCTAGTTTCAAACAATTTTTTGCATTTTTACAAGCTTTATATTAACTTGCACTGTTCGTATACTTCGTATGTATGTAAATATGTAAGTATGTAAGTTGTCCGTCAAAATTTGCAATCCATTTTTCAGTCACTTCCCGTTATCCAATTGAGCTGAAATTTTGCAAGCATATGTACATATATCGCATGACAATGCAATATTATGATGATTTGGAGCTGATCTGATGCTAGAGCTGGAAGGTGGGCATTAGCAAATCCGCAATAAAACGACACAACCCCATCGAGTTTGGGCTCGTTAGAATCGTCTCAATGAGTAGGTGATATGATGATGGTATGCAGAAAAGTACAGTCGGCAGTAACAGCTTGTACCAAAAATGAAATTTTTGACAGAAACTTATTTCTTGATTTTTTTTACAATATTTGTTTTCAATCAGATATTTCGGTATCTACCAATACCACGTGCCGACGCTAGTGCCGCGAGATCCCGACCTAATCCGGCGCATCATGGTGGCGGACTTCGCTGCCTTCAGTGACCGCGGCGTGCACATCGACCCCGACTGCGACCCGCTGTTCGGGCGGAACCTCATCATGCTGCGAGGTACGTGGACCGCGACCTCAGCTAACGCATCATGGCGGCGCGCACATTGGGCCCGACTGCGACCCGCTGTTCGATCGGAACCTTGAATAGGTCCACTTACCTCGCAGGATGATTCCTGCGAGGTAAGTGGACCCCGATCTCAGCCGACGCTACGCATCATGGCGGCATGCATTATCGGGCCTAACTACGACCGCTGTTCGGTCGGAACCTCATCATCCTGCGAGGTACGTGGACCCCGACCTCAGCCGACGCATCATGGCGGCGTGCACATCGGGCCCGACTGCGACCGCTGTTCGGTCGGAACCTCATCATCCTGCGAGGTACGTGGAACCCGACCTCAGCCGACGCATCATGGCGGCGTGCACATCGGGCCCGACTGCGACCGCTGTTCGGTCGGAACCCCATCAGTCTGCGAGGTACGTGGAACCCGACCTCAGCCAACGCATCATGGCGGCGTGCACATCGGACCCGACTGCGACCGCTGTTCGGTCGGAACCTCATCATGCTGTGAGGTAAACGGTACCTACCAGCAAACACGTACAGGCAGGATACAGTGCGATGGATTTATATTTTTATTGGAAACTGGTACCTGTTTTAACGACTTTCAGTTCAATTTATTTATTTGCAACCATGTACAATAAATACTTGTATAAAAAAAGTTCATCTACTTACATGTTTCTTTTAATGTTTTTTCAACGCTAATACTGGCTCGCATTCATTCGGGACGGATCCGATTATTTTTAAGAATATAATATGCTTTTGGAAAGCAGTTTATGTGGTAAAAATATGGAAATGTGAATGATGCATAGAATTATGGCGAAGTGCTAATATTTTTTGTTATAAAAATTAAATGATTATAATGAAAATGTACATGTTTCAATTTCCTTAACTTTACATTGTATTAATATCGCAGATGTCATCCGCAGGCACAAAATGGCGGACAATGCGCGCCGCGCTGTCGCCAGCGTTCTCAGCGTCGCGGTGCCGCAGCATGGCGCCGCTCCTGGTGGCGTGCGCGCGCAACGTGCACGCCAACCTGCACGCGCGCGTGCACGGTCACACGGAGCTGGACTTCAATGAGGTATCATGATACTGCTATCACGACGTTGGTATCACGACTGGCCATCTCTACTGTCACCCATGCAATATGGTTCTCCCTTGTTAGACCTAACAACTTTAGCCCTAATGTTTCATTAAACCTATCAATTTTAGCCCTAATGTTACATCAGACCTAATGTTTCACTAAAACTAATGCATATTCCTTCGAAACAGTGAACTTTTCGGGTTTTCTTTGAATATCATCATATGAGGTTAAGTTTGTTTTGCAATAATTGTATAAAGTTTACTAAGTATTTAAGCAAAAAATGCATTAGGTTTACTTAGTGAAACATAAGGTCTAATGAAACATTAGGGTTAAAGTTGTTAGGTCTAACAAGGGAGAACCATGATTTAAGAGCGAGTTTATAAAATAAGGGCAATAATTGTTCAGTTAGGGTCGCCGTCATCGAAATTGATGAGGAGGACTATGACACTGTTATCAGACTGTTCGTCATTCATTATCCTTCTTACAACGTCACTGTACACACTTTATCAGACATTGACCGTATAGCACAAGGATCCCTAAATGGTACAATACCCTTTCTAATCCCCCAGATGCTAGGACAAAAGTTTTAACTGTTACATAAAATAAAATCATTTGGAAAACCCCTCTCGAGCGTATTGACGTTCGAGAGTGGTTCTTAAAGTGAATAATAAGTCTGATTATTTTATTTATTTAATCGTATGGCATACATTATTTGGCCTTTGAGTTTGTGACTTTTTAGTACCACCCAGGGGACACGTGCAGGGTTGTGGTAGGTAGCTCCTGCGGACGCAAGTGACAGTTGTCCCCCCTTTGTCAAGTGAGTGGGAAACTCGACTGGTAAAGGTTCTTAAGCCGCCCGAAGGCCTCTTACTCGGCTTAACGACTACTGTCATAGACAGCAGCCGGGATCAACTGCTTAGTGTGCCTTCCAAAGCACGGAAGCGTTCATTTATAGTACTACTAGTCACTCAAACAGGCGGTCACCCATCCAAAGACTGACCGCTGCCATCTTTGTTTAACCTGCGTTATCGTTTCCGACTCGCAGGCGCCGCTGGGCTATGAACGCTTCAGTCTGATTATTAAAATGACAATTGTATTTCCAGCAATAAACAAAATCCCTTGCAGATATCGACGGCGTACGTGAACGATGTGATCGCGTCGTGCGCATTCGGCTTCGCAACTGACTCGCTCCAGGACCCCGAGAACTGCATCTTCCGTCTTGCTCAGCGCGCCGTCGTGCAGGACACCACACAGATCATGAAGTTCTTTGGCTACGAGAACATGAAGACACTCATGCAGGTAAGTACATTGTTCTTTCTTGAATTTGTAGACCCTAACACACAAATTATTTAAGCTAAAATAATGTGGAAATTCGTTTGTCTTCATTTGTCACTTTGTCATTTGCCCAACTTGTGGACTGAGATGTTATGTCTTATATACGTAGTAATGACCACCTGTCTAACCCCTAAAAGCAAACAATACAGTTCGGTGAAGTGGAATAGCGAGGGAAAGATTACCCAGAAGAACGAAACTGACGGAAACAACTTACGCCATCGTAGTGGAACAAACTGTTTAGATAGTTGGGAGATTTCGGATCCTTGCTAATTGAAAAAAGGGAGCAAAGCATACGAAGATTACGACCGGTTGGTGGATGGGCAACCAAGCTTAGATCGGTAGGAGGATACAATGATCGTATTTACGGAGGCAGAAAACAAACCGAATGCAGTTATTAAGGAGACGGTCTAGTTTATTTAGGAGTTCCTAGTAAGTCCGGATAACACACATCACCGTAGTCGATTATGGGCAGAATTAAACTCTGCACTAATGACACTTTGGTTTTAATAGGCAAGAAGTGTTTGAGTTTATTAAGGACATGAAGGGAGGTTCACCTTGCGACTTACTTCAGCGACTTGGGTCTTCCAACTCAGGGTGTTGTCCAAATAGACTCCTAAATTCTATACATTCTGGCTAAACTTAATGTGAGGAACATAGTTGAAGTCGAGCTTAGCTACTTGATGGGGGCTACCAATAATAATGGCCTGACGTTTGTCGGGTTGACAAATAAGCCAAACTCGGACCATCTCTGAATGTGTACTAAATCTTTGTTTAACTTATCAATGGTAGTTGTTAAAGACGTAAGACTGGTCGTAATACAATTGCAAACTACTCGTCAGCATACTTACAAGTGGCAACCACAGTGAAAGTCAGCCGTACCCTACCAACCATTCAGTAAGATGATGGTAGCGAATTGGCCAGACCAGAGATGTGGACAAGGTTTTATTTAGGCAACAATAGTACATTACATCAGAGGCCGGGAATCCGTTTTCACGCCAAGGCATGTATAGTGCTTTTCTCAAACATGCAATGAAATAAATAAATTGAAATCCTCAAATCAAACTAATTTTCATGGCTGAATGCCGTGATGCTGTGCCACAAATAGTGGAATGAAAATTAAAAAGTTACTCTGCAGGCCTAGGCCTGAAAAGTTTTATGAAATCCCATTTCAGGCCGCCTCGAGATGCTGTGCCCGAAAAAGGATACTTCCGAGTCTATTATAAGGAACGTAAAGAGAATATTTCATTGCATGTTTGACAATAGTAGATTGTTAACCAAGGGTTGAAAGTGACCCATTTAACCCGAGATATTTCTGGCGCTCGAACGAAGTGAGAGCGCCAATTGTTCGAGGGTTAAATGGGTAATTTCACCCGAGTTAAACACTCTACTTTTCATTTCGACTGTGAGGAAAAATAATTTAATATCAACCTATTATCGTAATAAACAACTCGTTAATGCAGGTACCTATAGCTGAGTGTCGATTTGTGAAAAGTTTTTATTTTAATGATTTGACGTAACTCTATTATCTTCGACTCCGTGGCTGACCGTAACAATAAAAAAAAATACTTTCCACCCTAGGGGAGAAAAAGCTATTTTCCACCCGGCTATATGCCCATGAAAAATCAACTTTCAGAGCAGGAGAGATGAAAAAGGACTTTACGATACAAGAAGAAACGTTTCGACTTAGGAACACTCCGACCAAGCACTTACCCTTACTCAAACCTATCCTGCTAGAGAGCTGCCCCCCGCTGGACTACATAGATTGCTAGTATTGCAACGCCCGGGGAGGGACTCAGCCCTTGACCTTATCACCAATTTAAAAACATCAACGATTGTATCGCAGTTGCTGGGTGTGAAGATAATACAGAGCAGTGACGCGGCGCAGTTCGGGGACTTGTTCAAGTCAGCGCTGCGCGCGCGCCGGGAGGGGGCGGCGCCGAGACCGGACTTCATACAGACACTCGTCGATGCCGCCGGTGCGTACTTATTGTCCTTAAGTTCGGGGACTTGTTCAAGTCAGCGCTGCGCGCGCGCCGGGAGGGGGCGGCGCCGAGACCGGACTTCATACAGACACTCGTCGATGCCGCCGGTGCGTACTTATTATCCTTAAGTTCTTGGACTTGTTCAAGTCAGCGCTGCGCGCGCGCCGGGAGGGGGCGGCGCCGAGACCGGACTTCATACAGACACTCGTCGATGCCGCCGGTGCGTACTTATTGTCCTTAAGTTCGGGGACTTGTTCAAGTCAGCGCTGCGCGCGCGCCGGGAGGGGGCGGCGCCGAGACCGGACTTCATACAGACACTCGTCGATGCCGCTGGTGCGTACTTATTATCCTTAAGTTCTTGGACTTGTTCAAGTCAGCGCTGCGCGCGCGCCAGGAGGGGGCGGCGCCGAGACCGGACTTCATACAGACACTCGTCGATGCCGCCGGTGCGTACTTATTGTCCTTAAGTTCGGGGACTTGTTCAAGTCAGCGCTGCGCGCGCGCCGGGAGGGGGCGGCGCCGAGACCGGACTTCATACAGACACTCGTCGATGCCGCCGGTGCGTACTTATTATCCTTAAGTTCTTGGACTTGTTCAAGTCAGCGCTGCGCGCGCGCCGGGAGGGGGCGGCGCCGAGACCGGACTTCATACAGACACTCGTCGATGCCGCCGGTGCGTACTTATTGTCCTTAAGTTCTTGGACTTGTTCAAGTCAGCGCTGCGCGCGCGCCGGGAGGGGGCGGCGCCGAGACCGGACTTCATACAGACACTCGTCGATGCCGCCGGTGCGTACTTATTGTCCTTAAGTTCTTGGACTTGTTCAAGTCAGCGCTGCGCGCGCGCCGGGAGGGGGCGGCGCCGAGACCGGACTTCATACAGACACTCGTCGATGCCGCCGGTGCGTACTTATTGTCCTTAAGTACATACATCGTCGGTGGCGGAGCGCCCATACAAGCCGATTCCCACCGGCTTGTCTAAATTTTAATTTTAAGCTAGCCCATAGTTATAATTATAGTATACACTCTTTCATAACTTTTGTTGATCCGGGTTGCCCATTCGAAAATTTTCACGCGCCGCCAGCCCGCCACTGTGTACATAGACATAGACATAATTTATTTTAATAACACGTCAAAATACACTCACAGACTCAACAATGTCAAAATTAAAGTAGTTTATTTATTTGTAAACATAATAGGTTGCTGACAGTGTTGGTACAAACAGAATATGAAGAAAGCTATTTTGCCAATAGACTCACTTTTATCTTCAAATTAGGTAGGTACCTACACATCAGTGTAAAAAACACACAACAAAAACAAATTAACATGATAATAATTAATACTTATATATAGAGGGTCCGATGATGCTGAGATGATCCACTTTTCTTTAAAAGCCAGCAAACCAAAAGGAAAGGAAGTGTGAAAGTGAAGTGAAACTGTTTAACCACTTTGCTACAATACTATTCTAGGGTCTAATTATTTGAGTAAGGGCTCATTTCCCCTGGTCATTACAGCCTGACTCCCGCGTACGGGGAGCTCGGGTTATCGTGTTTTCTCCTTTAACAAAAACAAGGATCGCGCGGGCTCGAATTATGGGTTGAAATACTTGAAATAGAATCACTGTTATATGTGTCGCACGCAGAACGAGAATGCGCGGCAAATGCCAAACCGATTCATATTCAATAGGTACGTTTAGTCAAATAGTCCCCCATACGCTCAGTAGGCACGTATTGAATCTGAATCGTCGATTACGTCATATTTAGTTGGACCTACAGGATGTACAGTCGCCATCAGATATATCGGAGAGGCCAAAGTGCTCGTAAATATCTGAACATGTCTCTATTATATTGTCGAGGCATTAGAGACGTGTTCAGATATTTGTGAGCACTTTGGCCGCTCCGATATATCTGATGGCGACTGTACCTACAAGATATATGCTATCTACAAGTATAAAGAGAATGTTCTTTAAAGTCGGCGATACTTAGGTATGACACAAAATATTAGTTCAACATTTTTCCAAGTACTTACTCTAGTTACTCTTCAAAGGAATTATAGTTATGTACATTTAACTAAATATATTTTTGTAGTTATAACTAAGTACGTACTAACTTTATGCTCATTAATTTATGCTACCCAAGCAAAATGTTGTTATAGTACATTACTTACCTAGGGCGGTTAAACAAAGAATGTCTCAGATCGCAGGTATTTGGCGCCCGAGCCGAAGGCAAGGGCGATAAATATGCGCTCTGAGGCTTTCTTTATTACCGCCCGTGGTGATTACAACATTTTACGTCTCTATCTGGCCAGGAAGTGGGGTTTTCCGCACGCATAGCGTGCGGTAATTCCTACTTTACGGCCAGGTATGACGTAAAACCCCACTTCCTACCTCTACAAATTTGACAAATTACAGGCAAGCCGACGACAACGCCCGGTGCAGAAAGTAAGTACTCGTTTAATTTGTTCCCCTTTAGCAAGTTGTTGACTTTGATTGACGGAGAAATTCAATTATTACTTGTTGTGACGGCCATTGTGTGTTACGTGGATCATTAATCCTGCTTTCGAGGACGTGGTCTTCTGAAGATTCTAATGTACCTCCTTTCTTCGGTGAACTACGATGCGACGGTTATTGTGGTTTCTCGTAGTTAATGGAGTGTCTTAAATGATTACACACTTAGTTTATTTTGGAAGGTATACTTTCCATAATTGCCTTGCATTTTACGTAGTAACAAATATATTTTTCTAATGTATATACGAGTAGGTATATTATGCTCCATCAAAGTAAAGTGGTAAAATTGAGTAACGTCAGAAGGTATCGTTTTTGTTCCATAAAACTATTAAAACTGTGTGTTGTTGTTGTTGTTGACTATATCCTTGAAAACTAGAGTTCTTTTTTGTGGTCACCAAAACCTTCAGATCATCGTGTATACTTGAGCGAGGTATATCCAAACTAGGCCTTCAATATTTTATTTTTATAATAGCCAACCTGATACTTTTGGGCACCATTAACTATCCAGCAAAGTGCAATATCTGTAGCTACATACAGATAGAGTTCAGTTTAAGAAAAAGTATCGCTCGAATGAAGTGTTCAAACTAACTTTTTTTTTTTCATTTATTTCAGGATAAAAATTACAATATAAATTTGCATAAATGTCAAAACATAATTCTCTCAATAAATACTATCACTAAAACTTAAAACAGAATATTATAATTTTTACTATTATAACGTTTACTTACTTACGAGTATATGTTTCAGATTTCTCCGACGACGACCTAGTAGCGCAAGCCGTGTTGTTCTACATCGCGGGCTACGACACCACGGCCAACCTGATCAACTACTTCCTGTGCGAGATGGCGATCAACCCCGACATTCAGGACAAGTTACAGGCGGAGCTGGAGCGGCTACCAGGGTCGCAGGACGACAAGGAGGTCTATGATCACGTGCAGGGGCTAGAGTACTTGGAGATGTGTGTTTGCGGTGAGTAACTCGCCAAAACTATTATTGTTTTCTTATATAACACTTGTATAATATTCATCAAGGTGGACTGATGACCTGTTAAAGATCGCGGAAGTCCGCTGGATGCAGGTGGCGCAGGACCGGTCACTTTGGAACTCTTTGGGGGAGGCATATGTCCAGCAGTCGACGTCTTTCGGCTGATATGATGATGATGATGAATATTGATCACACCCACTTCGTCTTCTAAAAGAAACTTCTCAGATAAGAGTAATATTTGACCGAAACGTGATAACTGATAAGTATCGCTCCGCTGCCTATTTCTTGACACAGAAGACTTACGAAATAACTTTTTAGGAGCAGTTCAGAAAATTGTTTTGGTAACCTTTATCAAAAATATGTAGGTATACTTACATTTCATGCTTTTATAAAGTGCAATAACCTCAGAGCATAGAATACTAGAGAGAGGACAAGCCACCGGCGGCCGTGTCGCAGCTGTATGCTCAACGGGCATACACTGCCATACTGTGCACGCGTGCTGATCGCAGAGAATAAGTATTACGTTTTTTCCCAAAATGCCTGATATGATGCGCGTTTATTGTCAAATAAGCGTGTAGGTAAGTATACAAGAGTGTGTGTTTTAGATGTGTGCGTGCTTTGTCTTGTCAATTAGGTACTTGGGCGTTGTGTGGGTTAATGTACTTGCGACAGGCTCACTCTATACAAACCGGCCGCTATGTCCGATCTCCTTATATTCATACATCTGTGGGAATAACGTTCAATCGTGTAAATTATTTGACATCAATTGCAATCGCACATTTATGTGATTTATTCATTTATTTATCGTACGGCATTTCGATCACTGGATTACAAATAAAAGGTGATTAGGAGGTGGCAATTGTTTGCAGAGGTGCTCCGCCTGTGGCCGTTGGTGGGCGCAGCGGACCGCCGCTCTGTGGCGCGCTACGACTTCGGGCCTACAGAGATCGGTGGCAAGAAACACTTCGTTGTGAGTAAATAACAATTTTCCAAGAAATTTTGGGTTTATTCTACCTAGACCCTCAGTGGTCCACATATAACACCGTGGTTAGTTAAACTATTGAAACGAATGTTGCCTCATGCAGTAATTTCGTTACTTATTCGTCAGGCAGAAGCAGGCGTGCACATATGGCTGCCAGTGTACTCGCTGCACCGCGACGCGCGCTATTGGGAGAAGCCTAACCAGTGCGACCCGCGCCGCTTCGCGCCCGGCAACAAGCACAGGATCCTGCCCTACACGTACCTACCCTTCGGGACTGGGCCCAGGCACTGCATCGGTAAGAACACTTACAACTATCCGATCTCAATTCTAATCCCTAAAAAGCGAGGTTACACAATGAAAATATCCTGGACAGTAAAAAAAAATGAAAAAATTAAAATTTATTTGAGAAAAAAAAAAAAAAAAAAAAAAAACATGTCTCAAAATGATAATAAGGTTGGGGCTTCCTAGTATCTAATTGTCACCAACGAATGCATTTAAATTTTTGTCGTGGTGTTGCTATCACTAACCAAGCTTATGGCGGTTGCGTTGTCGTTTATCGCTGTTGAAAAGACGTTTATTTAATTATCTTTAATAAATACCATACGGTTCATCCTCAAATATGCCTCCATGTTTGCATTTTCTCACCTCTTAGCATTTTTCCACTGTCCTACATTCCAATGCCTTAATACAACTTATTCCTGATTTTGTCATGTCAGGGTCTCGTTTCGCGACGACGGCAGCCAAGGTGTTCCTCGCTCACTTCTTCCGGCACTACAGTGTACGCGGCGGCGCCGACTCGAGGAAACTCGACCCGCGCGCCTTCATACTGCGCCCGAAACTTGGATTCAAGCTCACTGTTACACCCAGGGAGAACAATAATAACAACTACAATAATATAGCGTTATAAGAAACTCATGACTATTATTGCCTCTTCTACTTTTATCAATGTCATACAATAATATACAACTACAATAATAGACAACTACAATAATATAGCGTTATAAGAAACTATTATTGCTTCTGCTACTTTTATCAATGTCATACATCCACATATAACTGAGAACTTTGAATAGAAAAACTTTATTCAACACTAGCTTTTGCCCGCGACTTCGTCCGCGTAGAACTCGTTTATATCGTAGCTCGATACAAACTTTCACCCTCCATTTCCCTTTAAGGGGTAGATTTCCGATATAAAAGCTATCCTATGTCCTTCCCCGAGACTCAATCTATTTTTATCATCATTATCATCATCATCATATCAGCCAAAATGCGTCCACTGCTAGACATAGGCTTCCCTTAAAGAGTTCCAAAGTGACCAATCCTGCGCCGACCGTATCCAGGTCATCAGTCCACCTTGTGGGGGGCCTACCAACGCCGCGCCTACTAATTACCTCTATACAAAATTTTGTCTAAATTGTATTGTAGCTCCATACAAATATTCAATTATTCACCCCCCATTTCACCCCTTTAAGAGATGATTTCCGGGATAAAAACTATCCTATGTTCTTTTCCGGAACTCAAACTATCAGTAAACCAAATTTCATCTAAATGGGTCACTCAAATAACCACGTACCGGAAGGCGCGGCGTTGGTATAAATTATTCTATGTCCATGTACAGACTTTCGACCCTCTTCACAAGGTGGACTGATGACCTGGTAAAGGTCGCGGGAGTCCGGTGGCGCAGGACCGGTCACTTTGGAACTCTTTGGGCTCCCCTATGTCCAGCAGTGGACGTCTTTCGGCTGATATGATGATGATGATGATGGGTCACTCAAGTCCAAATTTTCACCCCTAAGGGGAGGATTTTCGGGATAAAACTATCCTTCCCCAGGACTTCCAACTATCGCTATACCGTAAATGGGTTCCGTCCTATTTTTCACCCCCATTTCACCCCCTTAGGGGATGATCTTCGGAATAAAAACTAGCATTTGTCCTTTCCCAGGACTCAAACTATCTCCTAACCAGATTTCATCAAAATGAGTTCCATCCAAATCTTCACCTCTCATTTCATCCTCTCAGGCGATGATTTTCGTTACAAAAACTATTTGATTTCCTTTCCCGGAACTTCAACTATCTCCATACCGAATTTGACCTAAATGGGTTCTGTCCTAATGTTCACCTCTCATTTCACCCCCCCCCCCCCCCCCCCAGGAGATGATTTTTCAGGATAAAAACTATGAATTTTCCTTCCCTGTGACTCCCACTATCTCTATACCAAATTTCACTTAAATGGATTTTATCCAAATTTTCACCCTCTATTTCATCCCTTTAGGGGATGATTACTGGGATTGAAAATATCCGTTGTCATTCTCCGGGACTCAAGTTAACTCTTAACCAAATTTCATCTAAATGGGTTCCATCCAAATTGTCACCCCTCATTTCACCCTCTTAGGTGATTTTCGGGATAAAAACTATACATTGTCCTTCCCCCGAACCCCAACTATCTCTATACCAAATTTCATCCAAATATGGTACATCCAAATTTTCACCCCCCTGTTTTATGCCCTTGGGGGATTTCCGTTATTCCGTTGTTCTTTTCCGCGACTCAGACTATGTCTATAGGTACCAAATTTAATCCAAATGGGTTCCATCCAAATTGTAACCCCCAATTCACCTCACTTAGGGGATGATTTCCGAAATAAAAGCTACCCTATGTCCTTTCCCAGGACTCAGACCATCTCTTTACCAAATTCCATTGAAATGGGTTCCATCCAAATTTTCACCCCCTTAAGGGATGATTTCCGAAATAAAAATTATCATTAGTCGTTTCACAGCACTCAAACTATCTTTATAACAAATTTCATCTACAAAGATCAAATCACATCCAAATTTTCACCCCCTTAGGGGAGGATTTTCGGGATACAATACAATACAATACAATTCTTTATTGATAACACCATAGTTACAAGTCAAATTTGAAAATAATATGTAATTAAGTATGTCATTTGTTATGTACACGGTAGTTTAAGAAACTCCTCGACACTGTACAGAGTTAAATCTAGTAGCCACTTGCGTAGCTTTTTCTTAAATGCGACGGTGGGAGTTGCATTTCTGACCGTTACGGGCAGTCTATTATAGATGGATGGACTCATTATGTAGGCAAATTTTGCAGACTTTGCCAATTTGTGCTTAGGAGTGATAAGTCGGTAGTCATGATTATTACTACGAAGGGCATAGGTTTTATTTATACCCTGTCGTTAGAAGATATGCATATTCGTGTGAGTGAATACGGCCACCTGATAAACGAGCTCGCTCGGGAGTGTCAAGATTCCAAAGTCTTTGAATAAACTCCTGCATGAAGTGTCACTGGGTGCACCCACCATTGCGCGTAGTGCTCGCTTCTGCATTACGAATGCGCGCTCAGAGTCGGCCGCGCGGGCCCACATCTCTGTCCCGTACGTGAGTATGCTGTGTACAGTCGCGAAGTAACAGGACCGCACCACGCTGCGCGTCACGGTGTTGGCCAGTCTGCCAAGTGCAAAACACGCTCTTCTCTTCAAGCTTAGTTCATCGATATCGCCGCCCCAGGTGAGAGAACTATCGATCAGGAAGCCTAACAGTTTTATCGTGTGTACCTGCTTCAATACCGCATCACCGGCGCTAACCTTTACCGTCTTCTGGTCTTTACCGTTTAAGTTAAACGTCATGAAGCATGTCTTGTCTCTGTTCAGCGCAAGGCCATTCGCCGCGAACCACCCCTCGAGTTGTTGGACTACAGCGTTCAGCTTATTCTCCAGTAAGGTGTCAGAGGGAGCCACCATTACCGCAGCGACGTCATCTGCGTACATGTATATTTCAGCGCCCCTGACAGTCGTGGGTAGGTCGTTTAATAAAAGGCTGAAAAGTGTGTTCGACAGGCACGACCCCTGAGGGACCCCGAGTACATTCAGATAAAACTATCCTATATCCTTCCCTATGACTCCCAACTATCGCTATACCGTTAATGGGTTCCATCCAATTTTTCATCTCCCATTTCACCTCCTTAGAGGATGATTTTGGGATAAAAACTATCCGTTATCGTTCTCCAGGACTTCCAACTATCGCTATTCCGTAAATGGGTTCCATCCAATTTTTCAACCCCCATTTCACCTCCTTAGAGGATTATTTTCGGGATAAAAACTATCAGTTGTCATTCTCCGGGACTCAAACTATCTCTATATCAAAATTCATCTAAATGGGCTACATCCAAATTGTTACCCCTACTTCACCCCCTTAGGGGATGATTTCTGGAATAGAAACTATCTTATGTCCTTTTTCAGGACACAAACTATCTTTCAACCAAATTTTATCAAAATGTGTCACAAACAAATTGCCACCATACCATTAGGGGATGATTTTCGGGATCAAACTATCCTATGTCCTTCCTCAGGACACCATCTATCGCTTTACCGTAAATGGGTTCAATCCAAATTTTCATCCACCATTTCTCACCCCCTTAGGGGATAATTTCCTCCTTTCATGTGTTCTGGAATAAAAATTATTCTATGTCCTTTCCTAGGACTCTACCTCTCTCTATACCAAGTTTCATCAAAATGGGTTCGTTCCAAATTCTTCAACCCTCATTTCACCACCTCAGGAAATGATTTTTCGGGATAAAAACTATGCATTGTCTTTCCCTGGGACTCCTTCTATCTCTTTACCAAATTTCATCTAAAAGGGTCTTATCCACATTTTATCCCTGAGGGGATGATTTTCGGGATTAAAACTATCCGTTGTCATACTCCGGGACTCAAACTATCTTTATACTTACCAAATTTCATCTAAATGGGTTACATCAAAATTTTCACCCCAATTTCACGCCATTAGGGGATGATTTCTGGAATTCAAAACTATAATATGTCCTTTCCCAGGACTCAAACTATCTTTCAACCAAATTTCATCAAAATGGGTCACAAACAAATGTTCACCCCCAATTACGCCCTCCGTACCCCAGTGGGTAGTGACTCTGCCTACGAAGCTGGAGGTCCCGGGTTCGAATCCCGGTCAGGGCATTTATTTGTGTGTTTATCACGAATATTTGTTCCTGAGTTATGGATGTTATATATGTATATAAGTATCTATATGTATGTATCTATTATATATATCATCGCCTAGTACCCACAACACAAGCCTTACTGAGCTTACCGTGGGCCTAGGTTGATTTGTGTAAGATTGTCCCGTAATATTTATTTATTTTTATTTATTTATTTAATTACACCCTCTTAGGGCATCCCCTAAGGGGATGTAATTGGGGGTGTAATTTTCGGGATAAAACTATCCTATGTCCTTTCACAAGACTCCAATTCGCTATACCGTAAATGGGTTCTATCCAAATTTTCACCCCTCATTTCACCCCCTCAGGAGATGATTTTTCAGGATAAAAACTATGTATAGTCCTTCCCTGGGACTCCTTCTACCTCTATACCAAATTTTAACTAAAAGGGATTTATCACCATTTTTATCCCTATTTCATCCCCTTGGGGGGTGATTTTCGGGATTCAAGCTATCCATTGTCATGCTCCGGGACTCAAACTATATCTATACCAAATTTGATCTAAACGGAGTCCATCCAAAATTTCACCCTGGGGGGAAGATTTCCGGAATAAAAACTATGCGATGTCCTTTCTTAGAACTTAAACTACCTCTAAACCAAATTTTATCTAAATGGGTTAGTTCCAAATTTTCACCCCCCGGGATAAAACCTATCCATTGACCTTTCCCGGGACTCAAACTATTTATATACCAAATTTCATCCAAATCGGTGCAGCGGTTTTCACGTGATGCGCGGTCACATAAACAGACAAACAGACAAAAATTTTAAAAACTGTTGGAACGTGTTCTGTTATCGATTCTAAGAATCCCTAGGCATTTTTTTTTTAATATCTTCCATATACAGACTTTCGACCCTCTTCAGCTTTATTATATGTATAGATAGATCACAACTAACTTTCTTTGGAAGATTGAAAACCCATAATTTGATAGAACATAATCCAAACCTACTTCGAAGACCAAAATTAGATTCCAGATGGCCATTACTTTATAATACACAGGAGGGATATTTTGTTTTTCAGCCTGTTAGTTTGAGTCCGCCAGCAAGTTCTAAGTGAAGACTAACCTATAAAGTTGTCAAGGAACGTTCTGTACTGCATCCACTGTACAACTGACCCGTGCGGTGCGCAGACGCCATTCAAGTAATTTTCGGGCCATTTGCAATCGGTTCTATTGACTTTCTACGTTTTACTTCAAAACTTTTATTAGTAGGTACTAGTCCAGTAGGTATCTGATAGGAAATGCATATGGAATTAGCGATGTACAGGTAAGATTCCCTTCGGGACGCGCCGGCGTCCATGCATAGTGGAGTTCAACGCCAAAAACTTATGGAAAAATGAAAAAAAAAGTGGCACTGCGATATGTGCCAATGTGCACGGATGCACATAACCATTACGTCGGTATTCTCTTCACAATAACAATCCACCTATATACAATGTAGACATTCAATTCGTTTCATTCAGTCAAAATTTGACAGCGTTTTTATTATAATATTCCTATGATGCCCATCATTCTGTTTACGAAAAGAGCAATCAACAAGAACTCACCCACAGCCTAATTTAGACAATGTCAATGAAATCGACCATTTGATCGTTTTGCAGCTAGACTACCGAATAACGTATCGTTAAAAATCACAAATAGTGCTAAAAAATTAGTAAGTAAAAATAACAACGGAACGAGCATGAAGTATGAACACCCAGCCCGGGACCCGCGCATCTATTGTGCCGCACAATGCCCGCCGCCCGACACCCGACGCGACGCCCGCATTTACAGCCTATGCCTATGCCTATTTTAACTACGAAAAAGATACAAAAATTAAACAGTTACCGTCGCACTGATGTGATGGAAGATACGTTTTAGATGCGGGACTACTGTTTTAAATAGGTACCTACTTACTTACCACGTCGGTGACAAGCAAGCGTCTGGCTTGTCTGATTTTACCTAAAGTTACCGTAGCCTATGGACGCCTACAACTCCACGGGACCCGCATGCGCCTTGCTGGACACACAAATTTATAAAGGAACACCACGACATTCTACAGCCAGAGCGTTCATGGTAAAAAAATCCTGTGGAACCTAATGGAATTTTTGCAAACGTACGAGTATAGAGAATATTCAAGTAGGTACAATAGAAAACTATAATCCTTAAAATGATAATAGTATCAAGCTATTAAAGCCACCAATTGTGACGAGCTACGGCCCGACTGCCAAACGTTTACTCCCAAACGCTCGCGATCGCAACAAAAATAGCTACTTATTAAAATCCGCTCTCGCGGAAACTAACTTTCTTTGTACGTCCAGTAAAAGTGAATATAGCAAATTACTTTTAAGTCTAAGTGCCAGTGAAACTAACCAGGGATTTCAATGCAAATTAAAAGGGAGTACCTACTTCTTCCAAGAAACTTGAACTTCCAATAAAACACTTCAGGTAGGTACATTATTTAAATAGTTTGAATTACGTTAAACCAACAGGGAAGAGGATGCATTTAACAAGATATTCCGAGATGAAGTATCACAAGTTACGTCATGCTAAAATCTCTTATCTTATCTACATTTTAGTTTTAGAAAATACCTACTAAGATTATATACAATATAATCTTAGTAGGTATTTTCTAAAACTAAAATGTAGCTTGCTAGGTTTTGTGGTGTATGTATAAGTGAGAATCATTTCTCTAGAAAGGATATTATCCGCACCCGAGTCCGCAGTAAGCTCGGCCGAATTTCACCTTCCCATACAAACGGAGTTCTCATTTTAAAACTAGGTGTGGTTGGATTGTAACGAAACTTTGCATATATGTACAATGACATGTTTATAAAACAAAAGAAATACAGCAAAATCAAGTTTTGTATGAAAACCTTACATTTGCTGTTTTTTTTTACTATGGTATCTGAATTGAAGCTACATTTAAACCAGCTAAGTAAGCTGATCTGATGACGGAGACAAAAGGTGGCCATGGGAAATCACACAGAACAAGTAAGAATTCAGTAGATACTTAACCGACGTAACCCCGTTGAGTTTGGTTGGGCTCAATGAGTACCTAGTTGATGACGGTATACAGAAAAGTAAGTAAGAATTCAGTAGGTACTTAACCGACGTAACCCCGTTGAGTTTGGTTGGGCTCAATGAGTACCTAGTTGATGACGGTATACAAAAAAGTAAGTAAGAATTCAGTAGATACTTAACCGACGTAACCCCGTTGAGTTTGGTTGGGCTCAATGAGTAGGTACCTAGTTGATGACGGTATACAGAAAAGTAAGTAAGAATTCAGTAGATACTTAACCGACGTAACCCCGTTGAGTTTGGTTGGGCTCAATGAGTACCTAGTTGATGACGGTATACAGAAAAGTAAGTAAGAATTCAGTAGGTACTTAACCGACGTAACCCCGTTGAGTTTGGTTGGGCTCAATGAGTACCTAGTTGATGACGGTATACAGAAAAGTAAGTAAGAATTCAGTAGATACTTAACCGACGTAACCCCGTTGAGTTTGGTTGGGCTCAATGAGTACCTAGTTGATGACGGTATACAGAAAAGTAAGTAAGAATTCAGTAGGTACTTAACCGACGTAACCCCGTTGAGTTTGGTTGGGCTCAATGAGTACCTAGTTGATGACGGTATACAGAAAAGTAAGTAAGAATTCAGTAGATACTTAACCGACGTAACCCCGTTGAGTTTGGTTGGGCTCAATGAGTACCTAGTTGATGACGGTATACAGAAAAGTAAGTAAGAATTCAGTAGGTACTTAACCGACGTAACCCCGTTGAGTTTGGTTGGGCTCAATGAGTACCTAGTTGATGACGGTATACAGAAAAGTAAGTAAGAATTCAGTAGATACTTAACCGACGTAACCCCGTTGAGTTTGGTTGGGCTCAATGAGTACCTAGTTGATGACGGTATACAGAAAAGTAAGTAAGAATTCAGTAGATACTTAACCGACGTAACCCCGTTGAGTTTGGTTGGGCTCAATGAGTACCTAGTTGATGACGGTATACAGAAAAGTAAGTAAGAATTCAGTAGGTACTTAACCGACGTAACCCCGTTGAGTTTGGTTGGGCTCAATGAGTACCTAGTTGATGACGGTATACAGAAAAGTAAGTAAGAATTCAGTAGGTACTTAACCGACGTAACCCCGTTGAGTTTGGTTGGGCTCAATGAGTAGGTACCTAGTTGATGACGGTATACAGAAAAGTAAGTAAGAATTCAGTAGGTACTTAACCGACGTAACCCCGTTGAGTTTGGTTGGGCTCAATGAGTACCTAGTTGATGACGGTATACAGAAAAGTAAGTAAGAATTCAGTAGGTACTTAACCGACGTAACCCCGTTGAGTTTGGTTGGGCTCAATGAGTACCTAGTTGATGACGGTATACAGAAAAGTAAGTAAGAATTCAGTAGATACTTAACCGACGTAACCCCGTTGAGTTTGGTTGGGCTCAATGAGTACCTAGTTGATGACGGTATACAGAAAAGTACAGTTGGCAATAAAAGCTTTCATTTTTGACAGAAACTTATCTCCTTGTGTCTTGCTCTATCTTAATAGCAGCATACATCACGAGCTGGACTGCAATGCACTTCCATTGCAGTGCTCATGAGTGTATAATAATTATAATAAATAAAAATCGTCCTGATCTAAAAGTGGCATTAGCGCCATCTACAGTGATGCACAATGCGAAGCGCGGTGATCCGTAGACAATGCGCGGGAAGCCACGCCACGCGGCGGGCGACAATGCGCTCATTATTCCATTATATAACGACACAGATAATGAGCCGGCTGTCGCAGCACTTTTAATAATGTGGACATTGTTGCTATCTGTTATGTGCTTGTGGACAGGATTTAGCACCCTAAATATACGATAGGGATTCTTAATTTTCGGTGTCAGTGATTATTTCGGATATAACTTACGTACCCTAAAGCATTTTCACGCGTCTCTATTGTCAAACAAAAACATGCGGCTATATTGCATATCATCTTGGACATGTTATTCTGCGTCCTTTCCTTTCCTGCTAGCTGCTTAAATCCGTCAAGTCGTTTAGGTTACCTTCTATCGAAATAGGCACTCCTAATAAAAACAGTGTTTTTAAAACACTGTATGGAGCGGGACGTTCGACGGCAAGTGATGGGGGTTGTCCGTCGGGTGTCGCATATCGCAACACTCACTTCTCTATTGTGTATAGGTTAGGTACTAGGTATAAAGTCTATAAACTACACACAGGCAACACCGTTTGTTTATTTATTTGACCGTGTTCCGACGCGAGCCCCGCGCCTCCGCTCACCCGTTTTGTTTATAAAAACGAAAACTAGAGATGCGCCGAATATTCGGTAAATATTCGGTATTCGCCATGTTCGGCACGTTTTTCAATGTTCGTTATTCGGCCTAATTATTCGGTTCAAATGCCGAATATTTACCGAATAATTTTGCAGGTTTTTTGTCTGCAAGTTGTAAGAATGTAACATAGTCATTGTCCTGTGACATTATTATTCTAAAACGGACTCTTATTGTTATTTAACTACCTTTAGTATAAATGTTTCACTTAAAAATCAACAAGATTTTTACCACTGAAAAATGAGTCTGTTTTGGAACGGCTGATTAAGGCATAAGGCATTCCTTTGAACCGAATTATTCGGCCGAATATTCGGTTCGGCAAAAGCTGGACCGAAAATTCGGCCGAATATTCGTATTCGGTAAAACCCATATTCGGCGCATCTCTAACGAAAACCATTCCTTTCTTTTGTTCAGGAGTGCAATTATCTAAAACAATTATCTTTCGTGACGGCGTCTTGAGTCTTCAACTCACTGGTCACCTCATCTCTCACCTAACCTATCACCTCAAGCCTCACGCTTCACTATCACTACATAGTATAAAACAAAGTCGCTTCCCACTGTATGTCTACCTGTCCCTATGTATGCTTAGATCTTTAAAACAACGCAACGGATTTTGATGCGGTTTTTTTTATAGATAGTGATTCAAGAGAAAGGTTTATATGTATAATATATGCATGTATTATACATATAAACCCGTGCAAAGCCGGGGCGGGTCGCTATTATATTAATTTAATAATTTAACACCTTCACCGAGTAGGTAACCAGACAGCAGAGAATTAATTGCATTGGCAGGTAAAATTGGGCATAACGCAGCAGATTGATGTGTGTGTCTAACGGAAATGGAACATATCTGCTGCAGGCTCGCCGCCAGTCACCGCTTCTGTTCATTTCATCTCTAAATGGAACTGTCAATCCCGGCGTGTTTATTCTGTTACAGGGATTTTTAGTTTTAGCCCGATATTTTCAAAGCTCGCGTACCTATTTACTAAATGCAGACTTTCTATCTATTCGTAGGTAGTTAGTAGGTTAGGTATTCTATTCGTTCCTGTCTGTAGGTACCTAGTGTCTGTGATTCTTTTGGTAGGTTCAATATATTTAAGGTATTTCTAAGTATGGGCCTTAGGTGCCTGAAATAAATGGTTTATATATAATATTTAACCCTAATTATTTCTTATCCAATACGAGTACCTACCTATAGCGTTAGTTAGTAGGGCAGAGTGCTAGAACAAATGGGCTTGTGACCTGAAATTTGTTTACGATGCCATTCGAACCAGTTTTTGTAGATGAACAAATGTTTGTATGGAAGCAACTACATTTAAAGGACATTAATACCCAAAAAATCGAGTTAAAGACGGACCTCGCTGACAGCAGCCGAAACGCTTCATACTGATTGGCTTTAAAGTATGACGCCACACCGTGTAATTTGCACTAACCGTTGCATGGAAAATGAAGTAAATTGCTGTTTCGGTTGCGAAAAACTGCGTTTAGGTCCATAGTTGTAAAAAACAAATGTGTTTCTATAAAAGCGTAAGGATTCTATTGGTACCTTTAAATTTACTCTTGGACAATAAATAGAAAACTTTTTTTTTCTAAACTTTCAAGGTTCATATCTTTTTATGATTTGAATTATATTTTGTAATTTATACTTTATTACACTGATTGTTTACTATCCATTTAGCAACACGAAGTTATCAATTTGAACACCACGCAACAAGCCTGTTGTCGTAAATGTGGACACGCTGGACAAAAGCACCAAAATTGTTTTTAAGAGTGCTCTTCAAAAAAGCGCTCGCTCAGAATTCGGTATTTTGACACGGGTAGTGCGTTTGTGTGTGTAAATACTACTACCACCCACACAAACGTACCTAACCCCCACATGCACAGCGAGATCGCACCAGCCGCGGGTGCCGTCCCTTTCTAGCTATATGTAAGTGCGATCGGGATAGAACTAACCGCGGAGCTTGCCGATGCAAATAGCTGTATAGCGCACCGTTGGAATTCACTCCGTGACCGATATTGATACTTGCACTAAAAAGTGGTAAGTATTACTTCGCTAACATGATGTTCTAGAACATCATGTTAGCGAAGTTAGATAACTTGAATAAAGTAAGTATTTGATTTTTGAGCACAAGTTTTATATTTGTATTAAAATACTATGATATGACAAAGTATATTTAGTTTCGTTTTTTTAGTATAAAATAAACTAACGAGTTTTAAAGTTGTCAGTAATAAGAATAATAATTTGTTTTACGGATATTTAATAGTTTGCATGTTATCTGAGTCTTATTTATACATAGTAATGTAATGAAATTATACCAGTAGACCCACTACTAGGAAATTACTGGGTACTTACGTATTCATTTCTTGAAGAAATTTTTTTTTGTTATGGACAGTAAAAAAAAACTGCCCTTCATAGAAATTGCTATGTCCGTTTCTTACCAAAGGAACTGAAAATTATAAATTATACAAACACAGCTTTTTATCTAGAATGCAATTAATTAATGCGTGATTTTATTCAAAAGCCTAAAACCTCAGATGATAAAAAGGAATAGATATGAAACGGGGGCTTGGCGCGTGTCGGTGCGACATGGCCAAATGGGCATGTCACTGCCCACCGCATGTTAGTCGCAATTTGCCGTGAATCTGAAATGTTATTCCACGTTTACTCAAAATGCCGAATTGTAGCGTGGTTACATGCAAAAATAGGAATGAAACTAAAACCTACATGAATGGTGGAGTCACGCACCACATGTGAGTATTAGTATTTTCTCTTAAGTCAGTAAAAACTAATATTTTAATAAATAAACGCAACGCCGCATCATTTCTCGGGATCGAACTAACATATCGAACGAAAAAGCACATTTTTGTTCTATGCGTTGTACATTGATCGTTCAATACAGTAAACCACGGCGCAATGTATTAAACCACTATGGATATGGACGATGCTTGAATTTTTTAGTGGTACGGCCGCTGCTTGGCGTCGCAAACTAGAGCGGTGCCAAAGTGCAGTTACAATTTACGCGTAATCGATAAAATAGAAGTACGATATCATACTAGTTATTTTATTTCGACTACTTTCGCTGTTTTATTTTATTTAATTACTTGTTTTGGTTGGGTGCCTATCTTAAAGGTAACTAATAAGATTAAAAGGCACAAAATGTTTACGGTACCTACTAATAAGATTTTCACTAAGTTGCAGTATGAACGGTAAATAGACATATTAAAATTGTATATACAAGTATATAATTTAGTTGCAAATGGCTTCAGAACAACTTAAAATGTAATATTATTACCAATATTTTTTTTTAAATGAGTATTTTTTACTTTCATTTCAAATGTGATAATTGAAGAAGAAATCTCGGTTTCTTATTACAGTTTTCCAAAGAATCCGATTAGGTTCTAAAAAAAATGGATAGATGCTACTGGCAGAGGTCCTAACTGGTTTCCTGTACAGAGAAGAGTTAATGTGTTCATAACATTTTCAAGAAAATTTTTTCCAACCACTTAATAAGAGCCGTACACTTTTCGAATATTTGACACCTCGCTTGCTTGAAACCTAGGTGTAAAATGTATGGTAACACATCTTCGCACATCTTTGGTGGATACTCGCCCTTAGCCTTAAATCTCGTAATATGAGTAATGGACATATTATTTCGCGCCAAAATGCGAGTCGGATCGGCCTGGTACCTACAGGTCAAAAATATCGATGTGACCAGAGTTTTAAATGTATGAGAACACGAACTTATAAAAAGCCGTTTATGTTACTCTGTAGGTATTCGTCAATATTTTTTACTTTTGCGATTTATGGTAAGTTAACAACACGTGTTATTTAAACTTGTAGCTAGAAGTTTAAATACCACCACATAAACTTACCATGTTGTTGAAGTTGTTACCCATCAATATCATAACATAATATTAATTTTAATATCAATGTCGATAAAACATAATTTTAACGTTTGTCGCCCCCCTAGTGTAGTGCGTTTAAGCCAATCACAGCCCTTGTTTGCATGTTGCCGTAGACTCACTGGCAACGCCCGAGTCTTTGTTTTTACACGGTTCAATGTGTGTGCCTGTGGGCGCTGCGGTGGGAGAAAACTGGGGACATCGGTTTTGGTTGAAATTAAGCAGTACGGCACTTCTCCCTTTTTTTATGTTCTGAGCCTAAAACCTATGTCACTTATTAGGATTCCGTACTCAAAGAGTAAAACGGGACCCTATTACTAAGACTCCGCTGTCCGTCTGTCTGTTTGAATGTCTGTCTGTCCTTCTGTCACCAGGCTGTATCTCATGAACCGTGATAGATAGAGATTTTCATAGATGATGTATTTCTGTTGTCGCTATTTATAACAAAAAATACTAAAAAACAGAATACATCTTTTTATTTTTATTTTAGTTTTTATTTGTTTCTTTTTCTTTTACAATCTTACACAAATCGACCTTGCTCCAAACTAAGCAAAGCTTGTACTATGGGTACTAGACGACGATAAACATACTTATATAGATAAATAAATACTTAAATACATAGAAAACATCCATGACTCAGGAACAAATATTTGTGGTCATCACACAAATAAATGCCCTTACCGGGATTCGAACCCGGGACCTCCAGCTTCGTAGGCAGAGTCACTTCCAAGTTACTAACTAGGCTACAGGGGGCTCCTATACAACAAACGTGATTTTAGATATAGATATTTTGCCGTTTTTAGATATAGATAATGGTACGGAACCCTTCGTGCGCGAGTCCGACTCGCACTTGGCCGGTTTTTTTAACATTTATTACGAAATAAAGAGTGATACTCGGAAATGTCGAAGGGAAGGTCAATCGTCGAATCCGACTCGGCTGGGCAGCATTCGGGAAGCTACGGCACATCTTTTCGTCCAATATTCCGCAGTGTCTCAAGACGAGAGTCTTTGACCAGTGTGTGTTGCCAGTAATGACATATGGCACGGAAACGTGGTCGCTTACTATAGGCCTCATAAGAAAGCTCAAAGTCACTCAAAGGGCAATGGAGAGGGCTATGCTGGGAGTTTCTCTGCGCGATCGCATCAGAAATGAGGCTATCCGCAGCAGAACCAAGGTAACCGATATATCCCTCCGAATTGCTAAACTTAAGTGGCAGTGGGCGGGGCACATTGCACGTAGAACTGATGGCCGTTGGGGTGGAAAGGTTCTTGAGGGCAACCACGTACCGGAAGGCGCAGCGTGGGTAGGCCCCCCGCAAGGTGGACTGATGACCTGGTAAAGGTCGCGGGAGTCCGCTGGATGCGGGTGGCGCAGGAACGGCCATTGTGGCACTCTTTGGGGGAGGCCTATGTCCAGCAGTGGACGTCTTTCGGCTGATATGATGATGATGATGATGATGACTCGGAAATGTAATAAAACCACGTAAAAATCTCTTTTTCCAGTGTAAACCCCCGGTGTGTGTTATTATTATATATAAACGAAAATAATAACTAAATGCAAGGTAGGATCGTGCTGTACTTAACAAACGCCATATAAGCTTGTTTTTTAAAAAGTTTTTTATTCATCTTGTTATTTTCAATAACCCTGCATATTATGTCGCTGGTTCGTGGGTACTTGTACAGACAAATCACACAAACCCAAACAAGATAGGTCTATCTATTTTAGTTTAGGAGTTCCCATGACCACCTTCCATCATCAGATCCTGGAAATCATCCATCACCAAAGTGTTTACCAAGACAAAACAGATGAGCCCAAACTAGATGGGTTTATCTAGTTTAGTTTAGGAGTTCCATGACCACCTTCCAGCTCCATCATCAGACTCTGGAAATCATCCAGCATCCAAGTCTTGCCGTGCCATGACCAAATAAATGAGCCAAAATTCGATGGCTTTATCTTGTTGAGTTTAGGAGTTGCTATGGCCACCTTCCGACTCCATCATCAGACCAGCTCGTATGATATTATGGCATTGTCACCGAAGATACTTAATATAAGCCCCTTATATTACTTAATATTCATAAAATGTCAGCTCGGACATAAAGCGCTTTTAAATTTCAAATTCGCCTAGTACAAGTATTCAATTACAAGGTCCAGTTTCGTTGACCACTGATTCATGCCATCAATTGTTGGCAAGCTGAGAGCAGTGCCCAATCGTTTGATATGAGCCAAAATTTTTATGACACGCCGTTTTGAAAGGACGCCACAATTGTCCATCATTCGTTTCCCTTGGTGACGCACAGACCTGCGCAGTGCTACGCATACTCGTCCCCTATTGGACCTGCAACCGACGCATCCCGGGCAACAAGTCAACAGTACTTGCGCACAGCGCAGCGTTGTACCCTTTGACAATTGTCAAGTTTTGTGTTGTGACGTTTGTGTAAACAATCAATTTAGTATGCTAAATCTGTGTTTTTTACGATATAATTTTAAGTTTTTAGTCGTTTAATTTTATTATTATTTTATGACGTCTCAGCCCATTGTGAACCCGGCGGAGTTATTGTACTGCCCGACTTGCGGTGACAATAAACAATATAAAGGGCAGCGAGGGCTCGCTATCCATACCGCTCGCCGTCATGGCATTCGTATTGATATTGACCCCCCGTTGCCCAGCGCATCTCAGCCCGCGCCATCGGCTTCAACCCGGAGCTCTACTGTGACACCGCCGGCTCAAACGACGCTAGCAGAAAGACTAGGGCTGCTGAAAGCAAACATCCCAGTTGTAGGAAGAATACCTCGTGGTGCACGCATATCTGTCGCCTGCTGTCTCACCGATTGCATTGCCAGGGTAGTCGTTGAAAATTCTCTTAAGGCGTGGGAGCGTCTACTTACTTTTTCATACACGGTCCTTCACGCAGATAAATCCAACAAAGCCTCACTCACCTCACAAATCAAGCTTAATACAGCATCACTGTCCAATTTACCTTCCGTGCCACTAAATTCTTACAATAGCAGATCAAACAAGCCACCACCTTCGCTGAATTCTAAAATTAGAGCAATTGAAAATAAGCTATCCGAAGGGAATGTGAGTGGAGCTGCCCGTCTTTTATTTTCTAGCGACGACCTTGCTGCCCACTCCGCCGAGACCTACGCCGCCCTGAGGGAAAAACACCCTGTCCCTTCAGCCACCTCTGTACTGCCAGATCCACCATCCCATGATAACCCTACTGTCACTGTTTCCGAAGATGCCGTCCAATTGGCAATTTCATCCTTCCCTAACGGGTCCGCCGGTGGGCTTGATAGTCTCTCACCTCAACATCTCAAGGACCTGACCACTCTTTCATTGGGTGACACGAGAGCTTCTTTGCTAAAGCAACTCACGGCACTGATAAATTTGATGCTGTCAGGACAAGTGAATGCCGAGATAGTTCCAGTCTTATACGGCGCCAATTTGATTGCTTTAGCAAAGAAGGATGGTGGTATTCGGCCGATTGCCGTTGGCTTTACTTTCAGGCGCCTGGCTTCAAAGCTCTGCTGCCGAAAATTTAGCGAGAGGCTGACAAAAGTTTTCAAGCCCCGGCAGCTGGGATTCGGCATTAAGGGCGGTTGCGAGGCGGCGGTGCATGCTGCACGTACCTTTTTAAGTCGTCTGGGCTATGAGGTATTTGTCAAATTAGATGTTAAAAATGCATTCAATTCGGTAGACCGCGGCGCTCTGTTAGCTGAATCCAAGAAAGTGCTCCCAGAGTTATACAACTACTTGTGGCAATGCTACGGAGCACCGTCAAATTTAATTTATCAGGACCAAACTATACCTTCATGTGTGGGATGTCAACAAGGAGATCCGCTTGGACCCGCCATTTTTAGTTTAGTAATTCACCCCATCATCTCATCGCTAAATTCTAAATTCAATTTATGGTACTTGGACGATGGTTCTCTGGGTGGAGATGCTTCAATTGTTCTGCAGGACTTACAGACAATCATTGATAAATTTTCGGAAATTGGCCTTTCTTTGAACTTCACAAAGTGCGAAATTTTCATCCCCGATCGCCTTCCACTTGAAAATAAAATTGACATACTAACCAATTTTAATGCAGTTTTGCCTAATCTCTCCGTTCATTCCAATTCATCTCTCACCCTTTTAGGCTCGCCAATTTTCGAAGAATCAATCAACCCTGTCATTAATTGTAAATTAAACTTGTTCAAAAATACATCCGACCTACTTTTTCACATCAATCCTCATATGGCCCTGTTCATTATTCGTTTTTGCTTATTCACCCCGAAATTTATGTATTTGTTGCGCAGTTGTCCCATTTGGAAATTCCCTACCATTTTGTCATCCATTGATGTGTCCCTTCAGACAACACTTTCCAAAATTCTCAACATTAATTTAGACTCCAGCACCAGATCTTGGACTCAAGCGGTTCTCCCAATAAGGCTTGGGGGGCTGGGCGTTCGAGCCTCGGCCAGCGTAGCCCTACCTGCATTCCTGTCCTCTGCTTATGGCTCGTTGTCTCTCGTCGGTATCATTCTTAACCTTCCCCAGTTAGTCGACGATGAGATAGCGAGTTTGAAGGAGGCCAGGGATGCATGGTGTGACTCGTGCCCTGGAACGGACATCCCGGCGGTCAGACATTTTCAGCGGGTTTGGGACAACCCTCGTCTTAATAAGGTGCAAGCATCCCTCGTAGAAAGTAGCCCGGACGATTTTGAACGCGCCCGCCTCCTGGCGGTTTCCGCCCCCGAGTCGGGACACTGGCTCTACGCGCTTCCTTCACGACAGATAGGCACCGTTCTGGACCAAAGCACATTAAGAATTGCTTGTTGCTTGAGGCTTGGGGCCAGAATATGTGTTTCACATACATGCGTCTGTGGCAAAAGCGTCGATGAGTCGGGTAGGCATGGCCTCTCATGTATAAAAAGCGCCGGCCGCTTATACCGCCACGGCACTATAAACGATTTAGTCCGTCGTTCGCTTGCCACCGTGTCTGTGCCTGCTATTCTCGAACCCACAGGTTTAGCAAGAGACGATGGCAAGCGACCTGATGGTGCCACATTGGTGCCGTGGAAGTTGGGCAGAGCCTTGGTGTGGGACGCAACGTGCGTGGATACGTTTGCTCAGTCCCACATCCAGGGGACTCGCACTCAACCCGGCGCTGCAGCTGACCAGGCCCAGGTGTTGAAGCGCCGCAAATACTCGTCTTTAATTAAAGACTACGAGTTTGCGGCGCTTGCAGTAGAAACATTGGGTCCCTGGTCAGCTGACATGAAATCATTTATGAGGGCAATGACTAAACGACTCGTCGACGCTTCAGGGGACCATAGGGCTGGCGCTTACCTCTCGCAACGTATTTCTTTAGCAATACAGAGAGGTAACGCCGCCAGCGTTATGGGCTCTATGCCGCAGACGGAACTGCTGGACGGGGTTTTCTTCCTTTGACTGGGCAAGTTAAGTTAATTTAGTTTTTAATTAGTTTATAATTTTTTGCTTGTAAGTTTATTTTTATTTATTATGTTGTTGTCTTGTTTTTATAAAGAAATTTGGTTGTTTACTATGTACTTAATAAACAAATAACTAATGCCCTTAATATAAGAAGATAATTGTACCTAATTTGAAGATTTCGCCCAAACTAACATACATACATACATACTAACTAATCATAATGGCCGTTGGGGCGGGGAGGTTCTCGAGAGGCGACTACGTACCGGAAACTGCAGCGGACCCTCCACAAGGTGGACTGATAGTAACAAGTAAATAAATTAAATCTATCAAGTATCACGATCACTCGTACAATAATAATTGACTATAGAACGCGTAGTTTAGACAAAAGGATCCAACCCACAAGACATCACCATTGAAATGTATGACTTTTGTTTTAGGTAGAAGGTTCAATTTTAAATGTTACGTATACTGTGGGTTTGAGCCTTTTCGCTACACTACGTCTTATCTGGCAGCTATGCAATTCATAACTTGTCTCGATTAGCCTCACGAATTTATCCCCAGTATAGTTTGACCCCGAGGTTGGTAACAACTATGCCTAGTCGGAGATCAAAATAATATTATTTTATCTGAAGTGTGACCGGTTAGCTTCGTGAATAGCCACAAATAAACACAGTACACGTCTGTCTCGGAGGGCTATTCAGCCGGTACTGAAATATATTCCCGCGCGACGGTAAATTTATACTAGTTTTGAATAAATATTTATAAATATAAATTTTGACTAAAGTTATATTTTTTGGACTGGATCTTGTTGGTACAAGCATGAACTTTAATGTTGTGTAAGATTCAATACACAAATAATTCAACAATAATGAGAAAATCCTTGAGTTTTCAGTAAGATTTTGTTGACAAATATGGTGTAATTGAGAACAGTTTACATATATATACGTGCAGAATAAGGAAAATTCGAGGCGGCTAGGCGCAATGGCAACATATTACGCTAGTGAAAATAGAATAAAACAAGTAGGTTCTCATATAACATCATGGAGTATTAGGGGCTCAAACTTATGACTCTGCGCTCTCTTCAGAAAACTACTGTCGGTAATCGGGTATTTTCGGTTAAGTATTCAGTAATTCGTAAATTAGAGGCGGCTAGGACCAATATGAGGAGTTTACCTATGCAAATAAGTAATCAGGATCTAGAAAAAGCTCTCCGTTTCTTAGAATTACAACGTCAAAAATCCGTCATTCTCGCTTATTCCTGACCAAAAAACGAGCGCCCTCTTAAGGTAGGTACCAGTAAGTAAGTAAGGTAGGTAAGGTAGGTTATTAGGTCCATAAGTTTTTGATAGAAAGTATAGAAACCAACTCCTCAGTCGGCTATCTATAATTAATATTATTTAATATCTCGAGTTCTAAATCACTTAGAATCCCAAACTTGGTGTTTAAATATAAATATACATATTTGGGTCAAGGAATTCAACTAGATATTTTTTTAGAGTCGAGTTCCTAAAGGATACCAAACGGAACCCTGTTACTAAGCCTCCGCTGTCCGTCCAGCTGTCTGCGTGTCAGCAATAGCATGACATGACTGTTAAAATTTTCACAGAATTTGTATTTTTATAGTTGCTTTAACATAAAAATAAATTAAAAAATAACCAATGCTCTCATACATATGATACGCAATTTTATGGCGTTTTTATGCTCGCCCATAACAATCGATCTATCTCTAGAACTGTTATATGTAGACACTTGAAATTTCCACAGATTATGTAATACTAAAAATATAATTAAAAAAACATACATATATATATATATATAATAAGAAAAATATAATAAAGTGAATAATTGGTTTTTTTAACATAACTTTAACCAACTCTAAGAACTTAATAATGGGGCAAAATGGCCGCCATAAAATTAAATATCGCCGACGGAGGAGTTGGTTCCCATCAATAACGTAAAAACTATGGACCTATTTTGTATTTTGTATTTATTTATTTCACCATAAAGTAATATGTGCATTACATGGTATGTCAGTAACAATTTGTAAAAATAAAAGAAATAAATTACAATAAAATCAAAATGATACTTATAGCTAATAACATACAGTTCAAAATGTTTGTAAGCTAATATTGCTTGTTAAAAATTCTGATACGGAGTAAAAGGCATGTTTCCTGAAATAGTGTGATATTTTCTTCTTAAAACTATGAATTGGCAATGATGTTATTTCAAAAGGTAATTTGTTGTACATTTTTATCTTTAGAAAAGCACCCTGTTTTTGACATTTTGTAAGCCGCAACTGTGGTAGTACCAATTTGTGTTTAGATCGCGTATTATAGTTATGTATATCAGACAATTTAGGGAGGCAATCCGTTTGTCTGTGTATTTCTAAAAGGGAGTTGTAAATAAATAATGAAATGACCGTCATTATGCCCAGCCTCTCGAAGTGTGGTTTGGCTGTGTCTCTTCGGTTGACCCCGCACATGATCCTGATGGAACGCTTCTGAAGCACTAGTATTTTTTGAATCTCTGATGCGTTCCCCCAGACAGTTATAGCGTAATTTAGTAATGATTGTATGTATGCATAATATACCGTTTTTAATGTTTCTTTATTAATTAATGGTTTTAACTTTAGTAATGCAAAATTTGCCGAGGATAATTTATTGCTGAGGTTTTCCAAATGTTCTTTATGTGTTAATTTACTATCCACTATATATCCCAAAAATTTCGTAGAACTTTGGTAAGTTAGCTCTGGTGTATTTTTGAGAGTTCGAGAATTGGTTTGATATTTTATACTTATAGTTTTATCTGTATTTAAAACAATGCCGTTTGCCTGAAACCATTCCTGGAGGATATGCTGGGCCTGTGTCAGCTGTGCTTCCATTGTATTAATGTTTTTATGTCTCACTCCAATATGAGTATCGTCAGCAAACAAACTGACCTGTGCCCAATCTGGAATATTTGATGGCAGATCGTTGACGTATATCAGGAATAACACAGGACCCAAAATCGAGCCCTGTGGTATTCCGATGTCATTGTTTCTGATCCTCGATTTGCTTGACCCAATCTGTACAATTTGACTACGGTTTTGCAAGTAGGAGGTCATCATTTTGAGAGCCGTCCCCTTGAACTTGTAATGTTCCAGCTTCCTCAGAAGTATATCATGCCGCAAGCAATCGAATGCCTTGGATAGGTCACAAAATATGCTTGCACATTGTTGTGACGTATCCAATGATTCAAGTATGAAATCTATTACTCGTCTAATAGCTGTTCCCGTACTTTTATTGGCTCTGAATCCGTACTGACTGGATGTGAAAAGATCATTATCTTCGAAGAAAGCTACAATTCTTGATTTAAGGGCTGACTCCAGTACTTTCGAAAACACCGGTAAAATACAAATTGGTCGGTAGTTGTTTGGGTCCGAAGCGTTGCCTTTTTTATATATAGGTACTACTCTGCCATTTTTCAGTACATCTGGAAATACACCTTCCCGAATACAACAGTTTATACTGTTTAACAGTAGTCCCATTACGGTATCATTAAAGATTATTATCTTGAGGAATCTCGTGTCCATTTGTAATATGTCCTTAGATTTTTTAATTTTTAACTTGCTCAGAATTGTTCTTAGTTCTTTAAGCGTTAGCGCATTAAATTCAATATGCTTAGTCGGTATTTTACAGTTGCTGAGGTATTTTGAGCAAGATTCTGGTGATGTATCTAAATGTCCGCTTACTCTATGAGCTATAGTCGTAAAGAATGTATTGAAGATGTTCGCCATTTCTTCATGGTTAGTTGTGCAAGTAGAATTTTCATCAATATATAATTTATCAGGCATACGCGAATCTTTATCCGATGCACATACAGTTTCTTCTTTGATTATTTTCCAAGACTCTTTGATTTTATTAGCCGACTTTTGTATTCTTTGAGAATGGCTTAGTCTTTTCGAACATAACATAACTTTTTTAAGTTCTTTTTTGTAAGCCTTTATTCGTTCTTTTCTCTCGTCCGTGGGTGAGAACTCTTGGAGCAACTCCATGTTATTTAGATTTTCTTTCGAAATCACTATACCTTTAGTTATCCAAGAATTAAAATAAGCTTTGGTATTTACCGTTCTTTCGGGAAATGCAATATTGTAATAGTGGGCAATTCCTTTCATTAAGACGTCTACTTTATCGTTAGCATTATTAGTATTTAATACTGTATTCCTAAGATTAATGTCATTGTTGAAAAGGTAGTGAAAATAATTACAGTTACTATTACTAAACACTCTGGTAACTAGTTTATCGCAGCTTAGTCGTTTAGATCCAGGGCACTTTACTTTAAGCTCAATCGCGTTGTGATCAGATATCTTATATTCCAGGACCCTGCCTTCCACTGTGCTATTACTAAAGTTAATAAAGAAATTATCAATACATGTCGCGGAATGGTGCGTAGTCCTTGTTGGTTTTTTTAAAACCGTTTTAAACCCAAAACTTCGTAGAATTGTCTTAAAACTACGTACGGACGGAATTTTTTTCAAGAAATCTAAATTAAAATCACCTGTAATAACGACTTGCTTATTTTCATGTTGACTTTTTGCTAAAACTTTTGAAATAGTTTCTTCAAATACTTTTATATCGTAGTTTGCACGGTATACAACAACAATTATCATTCGCGGTGACTTCAACTCGATTGCTGTAAGCTCACAGTGTTGTTCATTCGATAAACTATTTATATCACTCCGTACTCTGTATTTAATACAATTTTTTACTAATATTGCAACACCGCCATGCTTATTCTTGCTTCTACAGAAAAAAGAAGCAAGATTATAGTTTTTGAAATTTACTATCCGGGTTTGTAACTCCGTAAGCCATGTTTCCGTTACACAAAGGACATCACAAGATGTATTTATCGCTGAAATTTCAAGGTCTTCTAACAAGTACCTACCTACTTACCTGAAAAAAATGTTGCTGCTTTTGACCAGCGTGTCCACATTATCACCTGAAATTGCCCCACTACGTCACTCAGTTGTAGATTTCAGCATAATAAATAATTTCATAGGCGCTCGTCGTGGCGCCCGCCGCGCTCGGAAGTCTGCAGCTCGATCACGTAAAAAGGTGGGTCCACACTTGTGACAATTTGCCGAACATTATCCCGTGACCGTATCAGAAACACGTGTCAGTACCGTTAATGTAGACGTATTTTGTTACGCGAACAATTTTGTAATATGTTTAATCTATGGTCTTGCTTCATGAGAGATGATTATCCCACTGAGCACGAATATGTTACATAAACATTGCTGAAACTATAAATTGGGTGGGTGTAAGTTACAAATGCAAAGGTGCAAACTCGTAGCAAGGTTATACGAACGTTGATTAAATAGCCCTAACGGCAACGCCAGAAACTTTAGATGCAATGTTGCTCATATAGATCAGATAAAACTTTCAACAACTATCAGTTGCAACGTTACGTGGACTTAACAGTGGTAACATACCAGAAAGGTGTTATAGTAAATTTCTGCAAGTTAATTTATATACATTACAGCAACTATTAATTTGCAATTTTTTATAAATTTCGTAAATATAGTTACAATAACGTCACATTCGGAAGTTACCTGAAAGTTCAAGTATAAACGTTACAACGCCATTTTAATTGAAACTTACCGGCAACCTACAAATGCAATGTCGTGTTAATAATGCACATGTTACTTACACGTAACTTCTATTTAGATTGTCATGGCAATGTTATATTAGTAATATACAAGTAACTTGCACATTTAACGTTGCGTTACTAATGCACAAGTAAATTGCACATAACTTCCATTTAGATTCTCATGGCAATGTTATATTTGTAATATACAGGTAACTTGCACATTTAACGTCGCGTTAATAATGCACATAACTCCCGTTTAGATTCTCATGGCAACGTTATATTTGTAATATACAGGTAACTTGCACATTTAACGTCGCGTTAATAATGCACAAGTAACTTGCACATAACTTCCATTAAGATGGTCATGGCAAAGTTACATTCGTAACATATGGGCGACTTGAGCCTGTAGGGTTCATGTAACTTGAATTTTTGTTGTTGTCATGACATTGCAAATAAAATCTGCGTTCAAGTTGCCTAATAAACTTCCTTTCAGTTTTGTAAACTTACATACATTGCAACAATTTCCAGAATAGTAATAGAGGTTGTCTATAGGTACTATTCTGCAACTTGTTGCATGTAAGTTAACAAAACTGACAGGAAGATAAAGCGGGTAACAGACTTAGCTATAATATATATTAATATAGTAAGGCATCTTACGATATTTTTTGCGTACTAGTTGACAGAGTCCACCCATTCATCTATAATATATATTTTGGTATATAAGTATAGATATTATACATACCTGAGTGTGTGGACTCTGATGTCAACCTAGTACGCAAAGTATACCGTAAGATGCCTTGCTATAAATATATAATGTTGGTATATTAATATATATTATAGGACAGGCTTTATTAGAACGCAGATTTTATATGCAACGTCATGGCTCCGCATCTATTTAATACAACCAAAATACGAGAAAATGGTACAACGAAAAAAAACAAAACTTCAAGTTAATTAGATGTAGTCGACAGAATATAAAAACCAGTTAATTTGACAAAGGCATTCTTTATTAAATAAACTATGCGGAACAGCGGAAATAATAACAGAAATCAAACAAGGCTCTCACTTGTGCATACTGAATAAAAGAGTACTAGTAGTTATTTACTAGACCTGGCCCATTATGGTACAAACGGTAACACTTAACCACAGAATAAGTAATAGTATGACTTAACTGACCATTGGTCACTAGGCATATTTTTTTGCCTTCTTCCTTTTGGAGTAATAATAAATTTAGAGTCTACACCCGTATTGTCAGAATCGGATCGCCTTAATCTATGTGCGAAGAACTATTTTTCAAGAGCCCGACTTTACAATGTTCTTTAAGAGAGACACACAAAATAATGATTGCGTGATAGGTAGTTGCCATAAAATAGTGCTAACAGACAAATGTGAATGCGGCTTTAGTCTATTTATGACAACACCAGCGCAATGATTCACAAGAAACTTGAAAACTTAGACTGTTACATAGTGAAATTGATAGCGCCCGCTTGAAAGTATGCTTCCTAGCGGTGACAGATTGATCATCGTTTTCTTGCGAGTATGTGTAGTACAATTTTTTAATTAGTGTATAATTTCGTACATTTCTCGAACATTTTTTTATGTAGGTTTGTATACCGTACGATACCATGTCACCGCTAGAAAGTATGACACTAAGCAACGCCTAAAGGCCTCCACACACCAAGCGCGGCGCGGAGCGGGGCGACGCGGCGCGGCGCGGCGCGGCGCGTTGTAAAACATTGAAACTACACTTCAAACACACACCGAACGCGGATGCAACGCTACGTAAGTTGTCGAAATTTGTAATTACCTAGTTAGTATTCACATTATGTATTTATTCTGCATGTGTGAGTGCGATAAAAAGACCTCCGGCTCGTTTCGTGTTGAATGGCGCCGTAGGCCTACATATACTGGCGTATTATTTAAATTCGTGAGTAATTTTGCTGCGGTGAGCTACATAGAACCTGTGTGGACGACGGCTGGCGGCCATATGCAGTATATTACACTCTTATTTATGGCCATATGAGGCGGAGGGCAGAGAGACAAACTTATGGCACTGACGTTTGAGATATAAGGAAACCAAATCCTCGTTGCTTTAAAAACGCGTAATCATAAATGATGAGATTATTGCAAATTAATGTTCTTATGAGGGGATTATATTTCGTTATAATCAGCACAAAGACGAGTAAAATATCATCCATTGCCGCTTGATGTCATGTTTTATAGTGAACCGGTAAAAAATCTAAATTATAGGACGCAACTTTGGATTTTTTTTCTATCGAGGAAAGTTTTAGCAATCGTGTATCGATTGTTTCCTAGTATGGTCAGAATGCCTTATCAAACAACTCGGATCTCTTTCATGGTAGCCCCTTAAATATACACTGTGAAAAAATATTTCAAACTGGATGAGTAGTTCCAGAGATTACCCGTCCATACAAACTTACAACCTCACAGACGTTTCAAACATAGATTACCTACCTTGAATTTAACGATTTTTAAGAACAACTATAATTTTAGCAGCATAATTAGGTACCCTATACATATTAGCAACAATGCAACGCTACTAAAAACATTTTTATATTGTGTTACATGAACATTATATTATGCTAAAGGGCCTGTTTCACAATCGACAAGTAAATTTACCTGCCATTTAAAGTTAGCTCTCTCTCTCTTTGTCTATTTTCAAGTGTAAGAAAGGGAAAGGGCTAAATTTATCTGTCAAATATGCTTTACTTGACGATTGTGAAACAGGCGGTAAGTATTTAAAAAGCATGGCAACACTGACTAATTTACCACCAGAAAAATTTGCGCTACGAGACGCGTTGAACATGTACTGAACAAACATTTGATTAATTATTTAGTTTGGGAAATGAGTAATTTTCAATAAAGAATTTTAGGTTTCCGCTTGGCAACTATTAAAATGTAAATAAACAATTTACCGACCATAATATACGTTATACGATGTAGTACATAATATATATAATAATAAGTAATTAAAAAAAAGAGTCAAAAGAGTGCTTTTTGTGCACAAAATTAAAAGCCGAGCAAGCGGGCCGGCGAATGTTCGAGCTGTTGCGACCTGTCGCGACGTGTCTAGCCATACAGCCCCCTATTCTGTAACTTGTAATCGTTCGTGTCGCTCACCTCAACGCTCACCCACAAATATATTATATTGACACCGCGATGCGTAGTAACTAAGCGTAGGTAGAGGTCTAGTTTCGTGACGGGTGAGTGAGCTGCGTTAGCGTGTAGCGAATAACAGCCCATCGTTCGTGTATCTTCGTCTTTGTCGCTCGAACTAGCAAGTGCGACAGAGAGGGAGATACACGAACGAAGTTCGTTTCGCAGCAGGCCCTCTGACTTCGGACTCATGCACGCGAGCTCTCTCGATTTCTCTCGCACTATCCGTCTCTCTCTTATTAAAACAATTAGAACAAGAGGTATAGTGCGAAAAAAATCGAGACTATAATATGTCGCGGTCGTCTCATGCACGTGCTGTCGGTTTTCTACCGCACATCAAAGGGATTAAAGTTTGTGCAAGTGGCCTACACTTCAAATTAATTTTTTTTGTTTATTAATTCGATCCAAATGCGAAAGTGTAGTCTACTGTCTGTATGTTACCTCTTCACGCCAAAACCGCTGAACCGATAACCTTTGAATCTTTATTTTTGATGTTTCGACACGGGCCGTACTGGCCATCGTGTCAGATGGCCCGTGTAAAATAATCCATATGTTAGGTACCACTAATATTATAAATGCAAAAGTGTCTGTCTGTCTGTTACCTCTTCACGCCTAAACCGCTGAACCGATTTGGATGAAATGTAGTATAGAGATAGTTTGAGTCTAGAGGAAGGACAAAGGGTAGTTTTTATCTTATAAATCATCCCCTAAAGGGGTGAAATGCGGCAATGTACTAAATGCAATGTCAATAGGTATAGTTTGTTATTATTTAAATATTGCATTAAGTAAATTTCAGCAAGATCATAATAGTAAGTTTCAATAATTATACTATGCGAAGTACCCGTAATGTTGTTCATTGGAGTTAAGACCACATTGAGCCTGTAACATTGTGTTGATTTCACAATTTTTACATTGATTTAGGTAAATTGTCTTAATATAATAATTGTATGTTACAATCATTTACATTTGCAAAATAACAGCAATGTTGCTTAAGAAAGTTACAACTACGTTGTAATGGTGACATTCTACATAGTTTAATAAAAAAATGTTGCAAAAATTACATTGCAGGAATGTTAATAATTGTAAGTTACAATAACGTTGTAATGGTGAAATTGTATATAGGTATAAAAAAAAATGTTCCAAAAATGACATTGCGGGAATGCTAATATCGAAAGTTTTCATAAGTTCAGTTTGCTAAGTACCTGCAATGTTTTCAAAAGTATGTTGTAAAAATTAGGTTGCTACAATGTTTCACCTGTAATGTTATAGTAATGACATTGTAGGAATATCATTAACATAACTTACAGTAAGTTTTTAAGAGTTTGTTTCTTCAAAGTATAAAAAACAACTTTTATACGTAATGTTATTGCGACATCTGTTTTAACATTTTGGTAAGTTTAAACATACATGTTAAATGAAAATAGCCGTAATGATTATATGATCTTTCTTTTTAAACGTTCATATCGGAGGTCTATCAACATTGTAGAAAGTTTATGTAAGTTTCATGCTTAGTGGGATCTGTATCTGGACTCTAATAAAGATGTCAGAACTTTCAGCATGTTTGTTTAATTAAAATGTAGTTTATAATACATAATATTATATGGCGCAGTCAGGTAAATAAACTAGAACAAGGAAAAGAAATGGAGATGTTAAAGCAGCCGCCTCCGCTATCGTTAGTCGGCGATATATCGCAGAACTTTAGACGATGGGAGCAACGATTTTTGCTGTATTTCAAAGCGTCAGGGGCTGAAGAAAGGCTGGACCAGGCAAGTCAAAATGCCCTGCTTTTACATGTTATCGGTGAGGATGCCTTAGAGGTGTATAACACGTTTGAAATCGACGAAAAAAAATCAGACTTCAAAAGCATTTTAACGAAGTTTCGAGAATATTGTTCGCCGGCGAGGAATGAAACCATGCAGCGTCACCTATTCTTCACTAGGGAGAAAAAAGAAAGTGAATCATTTGATGAATTTGTAACGGCGCTGAAAACGTTAAGTTGTGATTGCAATTTTGAGAAATTAAAGGATAGTTTAATTAAAAGTCAAATTATAAGAGGAATAAACGATAGCAAATTACAAGAAGCATTACTACAAGATCCAGACCTGGATCTTCTCAAGTGTGTGAGGGTGTGTAAAGCAGCTGAGTTGGCCAATGAAAGTGTAAAAAAAATGACATCCGAGATGCAGGTGAATAAAATCAGCAAATTATCCCATACACACCCAGCGCAACCCAAGCATATCCCAGAAAACTCACAAGAAGCACGGGACAGTCGCCAGGCTGGGAAAAAGCAGTGCATGAGGTGCGGCTACTACCATGGATTCAAATGTCCTGCATTTGGGTACCGTTGTAAAAAATGTAACCGTTTCGGACACTATGCAAAAATGTGTAGGACTCCCTCAGTACATGTGGTGAATGAAGACTTACAAGACAGTGATGACTCGGACATTGTACTAGGTATGGTGAAGTATGACCTTAATACATCCATGGACAAACAGTTGTATGAGTCTTTACAGATTAACAATAAAATTGTTGATGTAAAACTAGACACAGGCAGTGATTGTGATGTTATGCCATTATATATCTTAAAAAAATTGTCACTAGAACATAAAATTAGCAAAAATGGCCTAAGGCTCAGCAATTATGATGGTTCTAAAATTAATTGTGTGGGACAAGTGTGGTTGAAATGTCAACTTATTAATGGAAAAAATACCCAAATATTGTTTCAGGTGGTTGATAGTAATGAAAAATCTCCGGCAGTCTTAGGTTATAAAACTATTTTTTCACTGAAACTACTGAAACGTAAGTATTTGAACAAGATTACTCTGGATAAAAATTGTGATTATGATCATATAATTAGAGAACATATAGATTTATTTGATGAGCAGTTAGGTTTGCTGAAGGATGGAGAGTATGAGATAAAATTAAAAGATGATTATCAACCTAAAGTTGAGCCTTGTAGAGGAGTTCCCATGGCATTACATGAATCACTCAAGAAAGAACTGGACAAAATGGAAAAACTTAAAGTGATAAAAAAAATTTCAGAACCTACAGATTTTGTCAGTAACATTGTAATTGTAAAAAAACCTGATGGCAAATTAAGAGTATGTCTTGATCCTAGTAATCTAAATAATTGTATCAGAAGAGAGCACTTTAAATTACCAACTTTTGATGAGTTATCAGCCAAAATGTCTGGTGCTACAGTGTTTAGTAAGTTAGATGCCTCAACCGCATTTTATCTAATCAAACTCAGTGAAAATAGTTCTAAACTGTGCACTTTTGCCTCTCCTTTTGGTCGATACTGTTTTTTAAGGCTCCCATATGGATTGGCTTCCGCCCCAGAAATCTTTCATAGACAATATAGTCAAATATTTGAAGAAGTATCTGGGTGTGAGGCTTTTATTGATGATTTAATAATATATGGAAAAACTAAGGATGAACATGACAAACGATTACTAGAGGTACTAAAAATTGCTAAAAATAATGGTATTAAGTTTAATTTAAAAAAGTGTGAATTTGGTGTTTCAGAAATCACTTATTTGGGCCACATATTGTCAAAACATGGCATCAAACCGGACCCAAGAAAGGTACAAGCAATATTAAACCTAGAGCAACCAAAGAATGTAGCAGACTTGCAACGGGCAATAGGTATGATCACGTATGTAGCTAAGTTTATCCCGTCATTGTCAGAAGTTTGTCATCCTTTAAGAGATTTAGTAAGAAAGGGTGTAGATTTTATTTGGACTAAAAAACAAGATGATTCTTTTAAACAGTTAAAAGATATATTATGTTCAGAACCAGTATTGCAGTTTTACGATCCTAACAAAGCTTGTAAATTGTCAGTAGATGCTTCAAAAAATTCTTTAGGAGCAGTGTTACTGCAAAATGACCTTCCTGTTGCATATGCCTCTAAAGCAATGACACCCACACAACAGATGTATGCACAAATTGAAAAAGAAATGCTTGCTATAGTCTATGGTTGCTTACGGTTCCATCAGTATATTTATGGAAAAACTATAGAAGTAGAGTCAGACCATAAGCCGCTTGAAATAATATTTAAAAAACCCCTATGTGATGTTCCATTAAGACTGCAAAGAATGAGGCTACAGTTGCAGAAATATGACCTAGTAGTCAAGTACAAAGCAGGCAAAGAATTGTTGTTAGCAGATTCCCTATCCCGTAATTTTAATAATTCTAAAGATGATGACACAATGCTGGATGACCTTGTTGAACCACATGTTAGTATGATTAAGTGTAATTAAAAAATCCAGCCAGAAAAATATAAAATAATTAAACTGGAAACTACAAGGGATAAAGAATTGACTGAATTAACAAAATATATACGAAATGGATGGCCTGACTATAAAAATGTACCGGATAACTTAAAGCCATATTATACATTTAAAGAAGAATTGTTCTCATTTGATGACTTAATATACAAAAACAATTGCCTTATTATTCCGCTATCATTAAGACAAGAGATGTTAAACAAAATTCATTATAACCACCTAGGCATAGACAAGTGTAAATCAAGGGCCCGCAAATGTTTATTTTGGCCAAGAATGACAGTAGATATAGAAAATAAGGTAGCGGAATGTAATACTTGCAACAGATTTAGGAAAAATAACTGTAAAGAACCTATGATAATAAGAGATTTTCCTGATAAACCATGGTCAATGCTAGGCTGTGATGTATTTCATTATGAGAATGATAACTATTTAATTGTGGTTGATTATTTTAGTAAGTATGTGGAGGTCGCCAAATTGGATAATCTATCAGCAGAAAATACTATAACAACACTTAAAAGCTTATTTAGCAGACATGGTATACCAGATGTATTATTTTCTGATAATGGCACAAATTTTTCGAGTTACAAATTCAAAGAATTTGCTAAGGAATGGGAATTTGAACATAAAACCAGCAGCCCACTGCATTCTCAGTCTAATGGTCTTGCAGAACGGTTCGTACAAACTGTAAAAAATATATTTAGAAAAGCTGACTATGAACATAAAGATAAGGATTTAGCATTGTTAGAACTAAGAAATACACCAATATCACATGATGTAGGTCTTAAGACTCCGTCAGAATTATTAATGGGCAGACAAACTAAGGGATTGTTGCCTGTAAATGAAAAACATGAGAAAGACATGAATGTTCAAAGTCGATTGTACAAGAATGCTAATCAACAAAAATATTATTATGATAGGAATACTAGAAAATTACCTGAGCTTGCACAGGGTCAGAATGTTATTATTAAGGATAATGTAAGCAGAAAGCCAAATCTGTATGGTCAAGTTATTAGTCGGGATGAGAGACCTAACGCATATGTTGTAAGAACAGAGAAAGGAAATGTAATTTACAGGAACAGAAGGTATTTAATACATAATAAATCGGATGTAAATGTTAAAAACAATAACACTTATTACAGGTCAGGAAACTTAGTTAAGGAAAACAACCATAGCCCTGATTCTGTATATGATACAGTGAATCCAAATGATAATTTCATGAATGATACTAATAATGTTGATGTAAATCTGGATACTTCAATTCACAATTTACCGAAAAGCGATATTGACCTATCAGCTCAAAACAATTGTGATACTGAAGTGTATAGATCAAGAGTTGGTAGAAGTGTTAAAAGACCTAGGTATTTGTCAGAATATGTCACTGATTAGAAGTTTTATTATTTTTGTTATTTCTCATCTCATTAGAAAAAAAGGGATGTAATATGTTTAATCTATGGTCTTGCTTCATGAGAGATGATTATCTGTATCTGGACTCTAATAAAGATGTCAGAACTTTCAGCATGTTTGTTTAATTAAAATGTAGTTTATAATACATAATATTATAAATTTGTTACAAGCTGCAATACGGCACAATCCATTCCGAACACTGATGGAACTGTCTGTGTACAGAACCAAACGGCAAGACAATGTATGGAGTTACGATCTACTAACCGGGCCTAGTGTGGACGCTGGTCTGTGTACTGTCACGCATCAAAGTAACGTGTTACGATCCGATCCGCCGAAAGTCGGTCTTTTTCAAAGCATGTTCGCTATTTTCCCCGACCTGTGACGTGACCACGACACGTCCACACTTGCATTTATGACACGCGTACAAGTACGCCAGATGACACAGACACAGGCACGGGGTAGGAATGGATCACGTCGAGACCTGTCCGGCGGTACGTCCCCCGCCCGCACCTCAGCACAATCTCGAGCGACCACATTTAGCGTAACATGTTCTGTTGCAATGCCACGTAGTCCGGCCCGTCGTCAAGTCACAAGTGTGGACCCACCTTTGTACCGATGTCATGCCACGCAGTCTGGTTCGACACCATGCGTCTACACTTGTGACATTTCATCGTACACGGTCTGTAACCGTGTCAGCACAATCTCGAGCGTGCACATTTAGCGTATAACATGTTCTGTTGCAATGCCACGTAGTCCGGTCCGTCGTCAAGTCACAAGTGTGGACCCACCTTTGCGCATTTTACGCGCGTCAGGTAGATCTAAATGTCAAATTTTATACGGAAAAATGACAGTTGGATTGTCCTAACGCGCGTTCGGAACGTCACGTGATTACCCATCTGGTGTCAGCTATAGCCAACACTTGTACAAAGTTTGAGGACACAGGTTTTATCGACACGTTTTACATGACGTTTTAGTACCTACATTTTCGCCGTAAAACGAGACGATAAAACCTATCGTGTTAGCTGGGCTGCAAGGAATACCTAGAAATTATTTTCTGTTCTATATTTTTCATCTCTCCTGTTCCGAAAGTTGACTTCTCATGCAGGTGGAAAATAGCGTTTACGTCATACCTGGCCATAAAGTAGGAATTACCGCACGCTATGCGTGCGGAAAACCCCACTTCCTCGCCAGATAGAGACGTAAAATGTTGTACTCACCACGGGCGGTAATAAAGAAAGCATCAGAGCGCATATTTATCGCCCTTGCCTTCGGCTCGGGCGTCAAATACCTGCGATCTGAGACATTCTTTGTTTAACCGCCCTAGGTAAGTAATGTACTATTTCTACCCTAGGGTGGAAAGTATTTTTTTTTAATGTTACGGTCAGCCACGCAGTTGAGAATAATTGAGTTACTTACTTCAATATGACTAAAATAAAAGCTTTACATACCTATGTACATATATCTAAACTCAGCTATAGGTACATTAAGCGACGGGTTCATTACGACAATGTTTATAAAATCATTTAACAGTTGGTATTTTTTTTCCTAATTACAGAAAATCAACATTTAAAATTATTTCTGTAAATTTCGGCTGCCCGCCATAATGCCAAATACAAAAAATAATATCTCGGGTGAGATAGGTCACTTTCAACCCTTGCACGGCTATCGCAAGACGGCCGCGACATACTCTCGAGCTCTCTCGCACTATGCGTCTCTCTTTTATTAGAACACTTAGAAAGAGACGGATAGTGCGAGAGAGCTCGAGAGTATGTCGCGGCCGTCTTGTGATAGCCGTGTTGGTTAACAATCTGCACTATTCTTGTATTTGTTGAGCTTATCACACGACGAAATAGGTTTACCCATCACAGTGTTTTTATCACAATCTCAAACCATGTTCCATCTTGACATTGACATTGACAACTTGCTTTGAATTTGTCAACTTTGTCAATAGAATCTCGTGTCAATTCAATTGCCGCCTTTTCCATTATTTTATTGTGAAATAGTGATTGTGATATTATAATTATTCTGGGTGGCTCCCGCTGGCCCGCTGTATTGCGTCATTTAAGCAATTTAAGTTACCTGAGTGTCTATAGGTCAAATATATTTTAAGATCAATCTCTTCCTAGGCAAACGAAGGCGTGAAAACTACGTTGTAAATCGAACTAAAATGTCTCACATGAAAGCAGTGGGTACCGCAGGGCGGCTGGCGGGCTCTCGTCCGTTCAGGGTGTCCATCGAAGGCAACATCGGCTCTGGGAAGTCCACTTGCATTAAGTTCTTCCAGAAATACCCAAATGTGGAAGCTCATGCCGTAAGTTGTCATAATTTTACAAACCAACAGGCCCAATATATTTAACAAAAATCGAGCGCCAGCCACGAAGAGTGGTGGTAATATTTAAGTAATAAGTTGTCAAAATTGATATGATCTAAAATTAGCCCCACGTAGTCCAGTACTACATTTCTCACACATATACTTGTTTAATTTGCTTAGCCTTTTGGAAAACAAGTCCTCAATCAATCAAATTGATTTCCAGGAACCCCTGGAGGAATGGCGGAATGTAGGCGGGCATAACCTGCTGGGGCTGGTGTATAGTGACGTGCACAAGTGGACCTTCCCCTTCCAGCACTATGTGCACCTCAGCCGACTCAAGATACAGACCAGCCCACCTTCGCATCCTGGTGTTACTGTAAAGATGTTTGAGAGGTAAAAAATAAATGCTAATCTAGGGATGTTCATTCAAGCAGGTTGATCAATAGGCTCCCAGAACCGTCCATCAGCCGCATGCGCTTGGTCGAATTTGCTCGCCAAGCGACGTCCACACTGAGCTAGGGTGAGCCGCGCTCGGCTGAGCATGCGTCCTGTGTGGGCAGACCTATTGGCATATCCAAAATATGAGTATTGATTTCATACTTAAAACTCTGGAGATAATAAATAAAATAAATAATAAATAAATATTTGCGGACAATCTTACACAAATCAACCTAGTCCCAAACTAAGCAAAGCTTGTACTATGGGTACTAGACGACGATATAGATACTTATATAGAGAAATAAATACTTAAATACATAGAAAACATCCATGACTCAGGAACAAATATTCGTGCTCATCACAGAAATACATGCCCTTACTGGGATTCGAACCCAGGACCTCTTGCTTCGTAGGCAGGGTCACTACCAACTAGGCTAAAGTGGTAGTCTATTAAGACAACCAACAGTTTTAAATTATCCCATAAGTTAAAGGGTGGAAGAGCAATAAAACCTCCCTGCTTGCATTTTAATTTAGTAATGTTTAGTGTATCCTGACAATTATTTATATTGTATCTCAGAATACAAAAAATCAAATTTAAATAATTCCTCCTTTTTGTAACAGTACAGTGTGCGCGACTGGGCAACCCTAAACAAATTGATTGTAGGACTGAAATGAAAATATAATCAATTTTTTTAAACTTTGAACGACATAGGTACCACAGCAGTAGACTGAACTATTCTTGTGTTGTACCTGTCTTAGGTCAGTGCAGAACAGTCGGCACTGCTTCGTCGAGAATGCCAAGAAGCAGAATTACCTGCAGGAGCCGGAGTACCAGGTCCTCATGACCTGGTTTGAGTATTCTGAGCAGAACCTGGATATTGCTCTGGATCTTATTGGTAAGGTTTGAAATGATCACCCGTCATTGGGTTTTAAATTGGTGTTTCACGAAGTTACAATTTTAGGAGTCTAAACTGGCAATATTACTGGACAATGGGGTATGGATGAAAATTTTAGAAATGCCTGATTATATTTTTGGTGATAGGAATAACCTTCCTTAGCACCAGAAAAAAATTGCAGACTTTTCAGCTGCGCTAATTATAAATAAAATATATAAACAGTTACCTCACTAACATTTTGGGTTTAGAATGGCGAATAAGACACTTTGCTTGATCGGTCTCATATTACAAAAAAAATATTTTAAATATCTGTGGTAAACTGACACTGTCAATTATATTGACAGCTGCAGCAGCTATATTTGTCTTTGCCAGGGTCAGATATTTAAAATATTGGAAGTGTCCTATTTGCTGTCCTAAACCCAAAATGTAAGTGAGGAAACTTTTATATTTTTCCAAAATAATTACGCAGCTGAAAAGTCTGCAACTTTTTTTTGGTGCTAAGTAAGGTTATTCCTATCACCAAAAAAAAGAATCAGGCACTTCTATAATTTTCATCTATTCCCCATTAGCTCATAGTTATTGGTATCATCATCACTCATCATTCTCAGCCCGTAATCCAGTGCTGAGCATAGCATAGGCCTCTTTTCGAGTATGCCACCCGTCCTTATCCTGAGCTAATCTTACCCAAAAGTAACCCGCGATCTTCCTAATATCGTCCACCCATCGAGCTGGTGGACGGCCGACGCTCCTTTTACCTAGAAGTGGCCACCAATCTGACACCATTTTGGTCCACCTACCATCATTCTGCCTGGCAAGGTGTCCTGCCCAGGTCCACTTGAGTTGTGTTGGTATCAAGCTTGGTGGCATGGTCCCCGGGGCAGCGGGGCACGGACTGGTGTGGTGTGGTATCAGAATGTCAACGCTGGGTGTTGTCTGTGGCAGTGTACCTGCGCACGTCGCCGCAGGTGGTGTGGGAGCGCATGCGGCGCCGCGCGCGCCGGGAGGAGGCCGAGGTGCCACTAGAGTATCTACAGGAAGTGAGTTGACCACTTTTTAACCGACTTCAAAAAAGGAGGTTCTCAATTCGACTTTTTTTTTTTTGTTTGTTACGCAATAACTCGGTAATTTATGGACCGATTTGAAAAATTATTTCTTTGTTTGAAAGCATATACTGCCAGATTGGTCCCCCGTTGTCACCAAAATTCAGTTCTGATGATGGGATCCTGGAGAAATCGAGGGAACTCTTCAAATTTTATAGGCAAACTTGAAGCAATTTGGCTACTGATTTGATGTCGGTTTAAATTATTTGCTATGTAATGACTACATACTAGGGTTTGTAATCCAGATCCGACTTATGTGGAAATATCCAAATCCGGATATTTCCATACAAGTCGGATCCGGATTGCAAACCCTACTTCATACTAATTTATTAATAGGCATTCATAGCAACTTGGATAGTCATGTTACTAGAAGGGCATTAGGTATTGGAGGGTTGTAAGAAGCTTGGCAACTTGGTCTTCCAAAAAAAATGTGGATGGCATGTGTGAAAGGATATGAGTAGGCAGGAAGTGAAGAGTTGACGGGCGATAGAGAGGTATGGAAGGAAAAACATGCTGCACCAATCCCAAGGAAATAAGATAAATCATTAATAACTAAACCCTTACAAGAAACACCTAAAGGTGTTCGTGGCAGCGCCCAGATAAAATTTTACTTTTTTCGGATTGACGTATGAGGGGGGGGGGAACTTCAAATATAAATAGTGGAACATACTCAAAGCTTCGCCACACGAATCTCGTGAAGCCGACGACGCGCCCACGCCCTCCGGTAACGTAAAGGGTTGTACCTTTGTTTTACCGACAAATGTTCCATGGAATACACTGGTACCCTATGTTTCGCAGATTTTTAATTTCATAGAAAACATTTGTTTCAGAATCAGTAACTTTTCAGGATTGTTATAAAGCAAACCTAACCTAATCTAATGGGTTCTGCAGAATGACCTTTTAGCTGTACCTAAAAAATTACGGTTTCTGAGTAACAAAAATTTCGATTAAATTTTAATTCGTCGAAACATTTGCCTAAGAAATATGGGGAAATATCTGTGATATATACTACTTGCTCCTGAGGAACCCGCATAACTCTACCAGCGTATACCTGACCATATTTGAAGTTAAAAATGTCGTATAATGTTTGCTGGATTCAGCTTGGTTTTTGAAATATTTGCGTTTTAGTTTTAATTAATTGTACTGACTGAAATCTTCAGTGTTTATTTATTATACTCGTATGATAACATAAAAAAAGTAAAAATCGTATTTCGACCTGGGTTCATATAACATGTTTTGCTTCTTACGACCTCAGGAATACGTTGCTAATATTATTCGGTTTCCTCATGGAACATTCCAACGTAAAGACATGGGCCATTGTCAGTATCGCGCGACGTGTGGGGCAAAGGCTTTACGCCTTGGCCACGACTTTGGTCTTAAGCAACCTGCGACCAGCGTTTTATCTGGTCATTGCGTGGTCGAGACGCGCAACGCATTGTGGTTAGTTGGGATCACGCGCAATGCGCAATGAAAAGATAAAACACTGGTGGCAGGTCGCTTAAGACCAAAGTCGTGGCCAAGGCTGTACCGTTTCCCTAGAAGCCATTCCCAACCGCTGTCCCCAGGTGCACTTGTCGTACGAGAGCTGGCTGAGCTCGGCGTCCCTAGGCTGCGAGGTGCTGACGGTGGACGCGGACCGCGGGCTGACGGAAGTGCTCGAGGACCTGCAGCGGTACTCCTACAAGATCCGGGGAGGGAACCACACTAACTGACGCCGGGGACGAGGGTTGCCATGTCATGACCCGAGGAGGATCAGCTGGCTGATGCACACTACATCATAGCTCACTACAGCCACCCGGCACCCGGCACTGCACTTGCGGCACTGCACTTGCGGCACTGCACTTGCGGCACTGCACTTGCGGCACCTGGACACTCGATGACCACGCGAGGTCGACAACGAGTGAACCGAACGACGAGGCGGTGCGGCAAGGCTGTAGTGAGCTGAGCGGTGACCTTTATACAATTGTTTGACTGTGCAATTCTACTTAATTGTCAGCTTAGGGCTCGTCCATTAATTACATCACACCTATTGGAAGACGGAGGGAGTACAAAGTGTGACATGTAAGGGGAGGGAGGAGTCCCAAATTTCGTTACATCACATACAAAATATTTATAAAAATCGAAAGTATGTTTTTTTTTCACTTTAATTATATACTAAGTTGTTAATAACTTTTTATTGTGTTAATTTTCTCTTTGTTGATTATATAAACACATTTTTCAAAATTCTAATTCAAATATTTATTCGTGACAACGAAAAAATACATACAAAAGAAATAAGTAAAACACACGAAATGGACCCTTTTTTTAATTGTAATACTAAGTTATTTTGGAATTGCATGTCTGATTAATGCTTTTCTAGATTGAAAATTACTTAATATATGAGGTCACACCAAGGGTGAGGGGGGAGCCACGTATGAGGGGGGGGGGGGGGGGGGGCGTGGTCAAAAAGTCATGAAATTCATGTGACGTAATAAATGAATGAGCCCTTACCTGCTGATAAAACGAAACTACCTTTGTTTGATCTGGATGAATTATGTGATATTCAACAAATTACTTGTATGCGAGATTCAAAGCACCCTTATTAAATTCGTTTTCAAATAACCTATATGTTAGAAATCCCCGTATTGAAGATACACAGGTAGCTAAATTTTATAAAACACTTGCTATAGTTAACAAGAATCAAGATAGACACGAGCTTCAAAAGTTATTTGCATAATTTTGTCAGATATATATATATGTATGTTTTACATGACTGTGAACAGAATTGCCTGCCATTTACCACACGATCCAAAATTAGTTATAAACCAAATTACCAAATTCAAATATAATTAACGTGTATTAATTAAAATAATTGTTTTAATGAAGTATTTATGAAATTTTCTTATTATTTAATTTATAATTACACAAAAAGGGCTCGGCAAACTAAATTAAACTCCCACGTAGAGCTCTTTATTTGATTAATATTAAGTATTTTAAGATGAATGACTGAATAGTAATAATGAAATGCTGTTGCCTCAGTAATATTGTTGACCAATGACTTTGCAAGCTATCTTTGTACGTTGCTGTTTTCACTGCAGGTACCTGCCAATTTATTTTTGTGCTGCAATAACATTAACCCTTTCGATGCCAAGGACATAGTCGTCACAGCGTCTAGAACGCTTATATTTTTGCGTAACCTGTCAATGTAAATATGTATCCTTAACGCTTTTACGTGCACTTTATATGTAGTCACTCTTTTAGCAAATATGTTACCGATAGGCTCCCGAGTGATATTGTTGTACGTCGAATGCCAGTGAAATAGTTAAAAAGTAGGTACACAAGCTTGCAAAAGTTTGGCGCCGATATTAATCTAGAATAATTAACAATTACCTCAATGTTGGTTATTTTTTAATAAATCGATTAATAAATTATTTTTACCTATTGCTGTTTATTATTTGGTACTACTATCTAACAATAATAAATAGTTTGTACTGCCACGAATAACGTGGTGGATAAAAATAGTTTTATTCTACTCAAAATTTGAAGCCCTTTCGATTTTAGTAGTAGCAGAAAAAAAGTGTCCGAATTTTTTTCGTTCTGTTACGTTACCGTCTTCATAGAAGTTTGTAGGACGGTAGCGTAATGGAAACAAAAAATTGTATGAATAACGCGGGACACATTTTTTTCTCTTATTAAAACCGAAAGGGCTTCAAATTCAGAGTAGAATAAAACGATTTTTATCCAGATATAAAATCATAAGAAATTGAATAACATTTCTTGAAAACGCGCTTATGAAGAAGGCACTCAAAAATATCTGACGAAACCCTAGAGCTGTCTACCTAGTGCCAGATTGCGCGCTTTGCCTTGTACAGTCACGGACGTTAATTGTTGAGCCATTTAGATCAACTAATTTAAGTTTTCATAGTAAGCTTCGAAGTGTCCTTATAAAGTGAACTAAAGTGGATAATGAAATTAAAGATAAAAAATGTAAACAAATGTGTTGCCACTGCAATAAAATCAATCCCAAGAAGTGGAAACTAAAAAATCGTTAAATACGCGAGATAAAAAATAATGCGACTAATTTATACGTAAAACAATGCCTGGAAAATATTCGTAAATATTTAAATAAGCAAAATGAAAACGTAATTATTTTATATTCATAAATATGTGCAGTTTATGTTTACGCCCCTGGCAATGGTTAGGAGTTGTAAACCTTTGGTTCGTAATCCTCAAAGAAGGAGTGATTGTGTGGCTCATGTAATAAAAGTAGAGGATAAAATGTGCAAACTCGACCACCTAATAGACAATGTAATAGAGACATTAATAATAAATGTAACTGAGGAGGATTCGACGTCTTCCTCAGAAAGCGAGAGTGGAAGTGAATAAATAAAAATTTAAAAATCTAGTGTTATTTTTCTTTGTGTTTTCCTGCCCTAATAAGACATATAATAATGGCACGTCTTGCTTCGATCGCTTGGTGTGGTTCTAGTGGCTGCAGGCAATAGGCTTTTGCTGTATATCGTACCCGGACTATCGTCACCTACTAAGTACCTAAATATTCATACCAACCTACGATATTAAAGTGATGAAGTAGTATACTAAATAAAATAAAATAACATTAGTTAAAAGAAAACCAAAACCTGGTTGATTGCCCCTGAGACGTCACTTTGACGTTGACGGTTCTTTGTTTACATTTTTTATCTTTAATTTCATTATCCACTTTATAATGGCGCAACAATTAAAGTTCGCGGCTGTACTTGTACGGCATTCATGCAGAACACTGGCGTTGACTGTACCTGGGCGTTTATTCGAGCGTTTCAAACATAAGACTTCGGTGGCCACATTTTTGAAGAATTGGGCATAGATGTTGATGCTATTTTTAGATATTTGTTAGATGTCCGGCAGACTTATATGCTTACCAGAAACGAAATCGAAATCTGCCGCCACTTCTTGAAAAATGTGGCCACCGAAGTCAAGCGTTAGAAACGCTCGAATAATCGCCCACTTACATACATAAAACTCATAAAAGTTACAGTTTTCAGTAAAAAGAGTATCTAATAAATTGAGATATTGATTTATTATCACAAATAATAACATTATTCCTATATTTAAAGGCTATTTTGTACTGAGCCAAGCTATTTACACAATACTGCCCCAACATTTGATTTATGGATTGTTGCAAAAATTTCTCCTCTTCCCATAATTTCGTCGGCAGAGAAGATTACACTTCAATATTAACATTTATATCTGATTGATCCTTTCCTGAAGCGCAATCAATATGCCAACGTTTCCCGACGATGCCTCAAAGAGCTCAATGCAAAACAGCCCTTAAACGTATTAGACTACAGTCGGCACTACTACGAACTTCGAACTTCGTATGTCTCTGTCGCTCGAGTACCATAAGCCGATAAGTGCGATAGATACGGAGATATAGGAAGTTCGTGGTTATAGTATAGGTGTGGTGGTTTGTAGTTAGGTTAGCGGTAGAGATGGTCGGCGCGGATGTTGGTAGCGATCTCGGTCTCCCACTTGTCTCCGTTGAGCAGCAGCTTCTCCTTGTTGTAGAGCAGCTCCTCGTGCGTCTCGGTGGAGAACTCGAAGTTGGGCCCCTCCACCACCGCGTCCACGGGGCACGCCTCCTGCACGCACCACGCACCACGCACCACGCACAGAGTTACATTAGTTCGATTGCCATACAAAGCGTTATTTGACATTCGCAGGCTAACATTGTGATATTTTAAGAAACTTATGTAAAAAACTTTCATCAATTGGCTTCCCATTTGCGCCAATTTCCCCCATTCCTAGAATAAACTTGTATAAAATAGATTAATTTAATAAAAAAAAAATTCACGTCCTAAACCAATTTCTCAAATTTATCTAGTTCATACAAGTTTATTCTAGAAAAGGGGGAATTTGGCGCAAATGGGAAGCCAATATATATGAAAGTTTGTTACATTAAGTTTCTTAAAATATCACGCCGTTAGCCTGCGAATGTTAAATAACGTTTTGTATGGCAATCGAACCACCTTAACGATGATAGGAGACAGATTGGACTGCCCCTACTTGCTTCATTGCAGTCGGTTACATGGGCCGTACTCAGTGAAGCGAACTGTGTATACAGGGTGGAAAGATAAGTCGGGCCCTGGAGGAAAACTACCTTAAATCCTGAAGCTGGCTCATTTTACTTAGAGGAGACATTCCTTTATTATTTAAAAGAAACAAAACTGCATTCAAAGATTATCAAAAAAGCCTCACACACGGCCGGGAATCGAACCCGGTCGAATCTGTCTAAAAATCTGAGTTCGTTTTTTTTTGCGTTAATTAATAGTTCTAGGTGTAAGGAACTATTGTTGCTAAGGAACTCTGTATCTGCAATCACAGGAAAATGTTGAATTTCAAAGTTTAATGTACGGAAATGGACCTTCCCATACTAACCCGCTTAGTATGTCTGTAAGTATGGGGAGATGTGACATCTGAAACTAGACGAAATTGGAAATTCGTAGTATTATTTATTTATTTTCATCATTTACTTTTCAAAACTGTAATAAAATATCATTCCCATACCTACTTAGGTACCCATATTAGGTAGGTACATACTGTTTGTACGAGGAGATCCATTTCCGTATTTAAACTGTGAAATTCGGCATTTTCCTGTGATTGTAGATACAGGGTTCCTTAGCAACAAGTGTTCCATACATCCAGAACTATTTATTTACGCAAAAAAAAACTCATATTTTTAGACAGATTCGACCGGGTTCGATTCCCGGCCGGCCGGCTTTTTTGAAAATGTTTTAATGCAGTTTTGTTTCTTTTTAAAAATAAAGGAATGTCTCTTTTATGTAAAATGACCCAGCTTAAGGATTTAAGGTAGTTTCCCTCCAGGGCCCGACTTATCTTTCCACCCTGTATATTATTCTTAGTTTTTGCTTATAGTGTATTTACTAACATAGTCTTTCTAAGGATAATGGATCTTGTATTCTGATTTCATAAATTTTAACCCTTAAGATGTTGTGGCGGGCGCGCACCCGACGCCCCGGGGCACGCGGGGGCACGCGGGGGCACGCGGGGGCGCGCGGGGGGCGGCGGGGCGGGGGCGGGGCAGGGTGCAGCTCGCATGGGTGTACGTCAGGATGGCGGGTGGACCTCGACAATTTCAAGATGGCAGCCCCTTTTTTTAAAATCCGAACTCGAATTCGTGTTAAGAAGCCCCTCGGACCCTTAGATATCGATTTTGAACGAAATGGGACCGTATTTAAAGAACTTCAAGATGGCGGCCGTTTTTATTTTCCCACGGATTTATAATAAAAGACTTCTCGAGCCCTCAGATATCAATTTGGAACACAATTTAAGTGATATTATTAAAAAAAAACCCTAAAGTCGGTTTCATAAAGTCAAACTGACACCCCTTTAGAATAGTTGGCGCAAAGCCAGTGAGTTATTGCTAAACTTCCTCGTCTCCCGCTTCCCCGCGTACCCCCCATCGTTGGCCCGCGCGGCCCCAAGCTTGCAGACTGTATGTAGTTAGACTGTGCTAGTAGGGAGCGCGGGCCACTCTCGCAGCATGTGGCTGGGACGAGGCCACTCAAACGCTCGGCGTGTACCGATGCTATACAAAATGTGTGAAAAAAAGAAGTGGGTTGTGCCGGAGAACCGTTAATTTAGTTTAAGTGGATACTTCTTTGCTAATTGATATATATCTGAATTAATTCACTAAAATCTGTATAAGTACAGATAAATCTGTATATATGGCAACATTGACTGACGTAGCTCTTTTGACTCGCGATACATTGAAAATGGCGGTCATGCCAGCATTGTTTTCATGTCCGCCACATAAACTAAATAATATTTTGTGACTTACAACTAATGGCAATTAAAGCAAGATTAAAACATGTAAAAAACAATGATTTGAAATCAGATTAGGCTTCTCTACATTGTTCCGGAAGTCACGTGATACATTTTGAACTGTACCCCTATACAAGAACGCAAGCAAAGAAGTATCCACTTCAAAATTCGTCCGCACTTTGTGGCGGCCATGAGCCGGAATTACATTACAAAATTAGTAACATGCATGTTGAAATCAGTTTCACAAAAGTAGTTTCGATATATGAGAAAGTAATTTCGTAAAATAATTAGTGTCGTGAAATCCACAGTATCGCAGTAACCATGGCCCTCGCTATCAGCATCAAAACTATTTTATTCTATATTCAATGTAGCTAAAGAGATGCTTATATATAAACTCTTGTCGCTGATATCTATACATTGATGAATTGTATATTTTTATTCGTACTCCATAGTTGGTTTGCCATTTTCAACGCTTGCAGCGCGTGCAATGATAAAAATACACACGTCTGCACAGCACAGGCGCTTTCGCGACACTAGTTTCATGTGGCATCTACACTATGAAATTAGTTGCATTGCATAACACTAATTTCACCAGAAAATCGTGCTGGGCACGAAACTCATTTGCATTCCTGAAATTAATGCATGCATTACGAAAACGTTAAATTAAGCGTGAAACTGTTGGTAAAACTAATGTCACGATATTAATTTCATGCCACTAATTTCGTAATGTAATTCCGGCTTTAAGGCCATTGCTTAGACGACGTACCTGGCAGAAGCCGCAGTAGATGCACTTGGTCATGTCGATGTCGTAGCGCGTGGTGCGCCGCGACCCGTCCGCGCCTTGTGGCGGCCACAAAGGCCATTGCTTAGACGACGTACCTGGCAGAAGCCGCAGTAGATGCACTTGGTCATGTCGATGTCGTAGCGCGTGGTGCGCCGCGACCCGTCCGCGCCTTGTGGCGGCCACAAAGGCCATTGCTTAGACGACGTACCTGGCAGAAGCCGCAGTAGATGCACTTGGTCATGTCGATGTCGTAGCGCGTGGTGCGCCGCGACCCGTCCGCGCCTTGTGGCGGCCACAAAGGCCATTGCTTAGACGACGTACCTGGCAGAAGCCGCAGTAGATGCACTTGGTCATGTCGATGTCGTAGCGCGTGGTGCGCCGCGACCCGTCCGCGCCTTGTGGCGGCCACAAAGGCCATTGCTTAGACGACGTACCTGGCAGAAGCCGCAGTAGATGCACTTGGTCATGTCGATGTCGTAGCGCGTGGTGCGCCGCGACCCGTCCGCGCCTTGTGGCGGCCACAAAGGCCATTGCTTAGACGACGTACCTGGCAGAAGCCGCAGTAGATGCACTTGGTCATGTCGATGTCGTAGCGCGTGGTGCGCCGCGACCCGTCCGCGCCTTGTGGCGGCCACAAAGGCCATTGCTTAGACGACGTACCTGGCAGAAGCCGCAGTAGATGCACTTGGTCATGTCGATGTCGTAGCGCGTGGTGCGCCGCGACCCGTCCGCGCCTTGTGGCGGCCACAAAGGCCATTGCTTAGACGACGTACCTGGCAGAAGCCGCAGTAGATGCACTTGGTCATGTCGATGTCGTAGCGCGTGGTGCGCCGCGACCCGTCCGCGCCTTGTGGCGGCCACAAAGGCCATTGCTTAGACGACGTACCTGGCAGAAGCCGCAGTAGATGCACTTGGTCATGTCGATGTCGTAGCGCGTGGTGCGCCGCGACCCGTCCGCGCCTTGTGGCGGCCACAAAGGCCATTGCTTAGACGACGTACCTGGCAGAAGCCGCAGTAGATGCACTTGGTCATGTCGATGTCGTAGCGCGTGGTGCGCCGCGACCCGTCCGCGCCTTGTGGCGGCCACAAAGGCCATTGCTTAGACGACGTACCTGGCAGAAGCCGCAGTAGATGCACTTGGTCATGTCGATGTCGTAGCGCGTGGTGCGCCGCGACCCGTCCGCGCCTTGTGGCGGCCACAAAGGCCATTGCTTAGACGACGTACCTGGCAGAAGCCGCAGTAGATGCACTTGGTCATGTCGATGTCGTAGCGCGTGGTGCGCCGCGACCCGTCCGCGCCTTGTGGCGGCCACAAAGGCCATTGCTTAGACGACGTACCTGGCAGAAGCCGCAGTAGATGCACTTGGTCATGTCGATGTCGTAGCGCGTGGTGCGCCGCGACCCGTCCGCGCCTTGTGGCGGCCACAAAGGCCATTGCTTAGACGACGTACCTGGCAGAAGCCGCAGTAGATGCACTTGGTCATGTCGATGTCGTAGCGCGTGGTGCGCCGCGACCCGTCCGCGCGCTCCTCCGCCTCGATCGTGATCGCCTGCGCACGAACAACTCAGTATTACCACAGCATATAAACAACTACAACCAGTAGGCAAGCTTCATTCATCTTACGAATTTACGCACCCGCTTAGCGTAACCGCTCAAGCGTCAGGGTTGTCAAAAATATGTTTGGAGAGATATACATTTATTTATTTTTATTTAATAATTTACTTCGGAAGTATTATTTCCATAATTTGTTAGTAACAGTGATCTTAAAACTATGTTAGTAGCAGTTGGATGGCCTAATATGCAACCTATCCCAATGGAACAGGAAGGGACCATCCAAGCGCGCCGCCACCGTCTGCAGGAGGCTGTTCGGGGCCGCGCAGGCGCCTCATCAGGGTCGCGACCCGCGCCCGCATTATGGCGTGAAACCCATCCGTGTGCGCTTCGCTAAACATCCCTGATGCACTGCAATGGCGCGGCAGCCCCAACAACATCCTAAACCCATTATTATAGTGGACGCGTAGGGCACTGTAAGCCTTTTGCGTATAGTTAGGCTGCAGGTGTAAAATGATTGGCATAACGCCTTAAAAAGGGTAATCTTTACGTCGGTGGTACACCTTGCAAAGCTATTTATAATTACTTGATTAATTTTCAAGCATTTCATAAGTAGGTAGGTGTGTAGTTATAGTTATTTTATAAACACTCTCTCACTCACTCAGATCTTTAAATATCAATATATAAGTTTAGAAAAGGCGGCCATTTTTTTTCGTTTTCATAATTGTTATCTAAGGTTCCGAAAGGTTTTTTATACGAATCCGAAATCTGATTTTCAAAAAGTGGCCGCCAACTTGATCTTCTTTAAATACGGCCCGATTTTGTTCAAAATCGATATCGGGATTCCAAGGGGCCTCTTAATATGAATCTGAGCTTGGATTGTAATAAAGTTGCCGTCATCTTGAAATTCTTTAAATGCGGCCCGATTGCGTTCGAAATCAATATCTGAGGGTCTGAGGGGTCTCTTAAAGAGGCCCTTCAGACCCTAAGATATCGATTTTAACGAAATGGGACCGTATTTAAAGAAATTCATGATGGTGGCCTTTTTTATTTTCCCATGGATTTATATTATAAGACCTCTCGACCCGTCAGATATCAATTTGGAACAATTCAAGTGACATTATAAGATTTTCTGTAAGATAGTCCATAAATATTTACTTATTTATTTATTATTTAAAAAAACACCTAAACCTTACCAATATTTAAAGTTTTTTTTTTATACAATTATTTATTTATTTATCGTATGGCTATTAAAATACACTGTTTTTATAATCTAAATATACATTCTGCCAGGTAGTTAGCAGCTGCACTCGTACATTTTTTTAAATCTTCTGCTGGACCATCGTATTTGGTTAGTGGACACTCCAAGACGATATGCCGCACAGTTTGCTTTGGGCTTCCGCAATCGCAGCATCCCTGCTCGCTCCAGCCCTATTTGGGTACAGTGGCCTATGCCCGTTCTCAGTCGACTCAGCATGCACCAGACACGGCGTGATTCGTTGAATCCAGTTGGGTGGCTGCCCGGGTCCAGGTCAAAAAGTTCAGGAGGGGTGTCAGCGGCAGACCATTCATCAGACCAAGCCTCATTTAGACTCCGTTGGAAGCTAGGTTGGTGGGCCAGCAACGCCGGAGGGTTACGTGACTTAAGAGGCTGACAAGACCAAATTTGTTGAAATTTATATTATTTAAGCAGTTGTTTAAGAAAAACTATTTGTTCTAGCACATCAGAAAAAATATATGTTACTATTCATCATATTTCCAAGACCGTAGACGGGCTCGAAACATAATTGGATGAAATCGGCTCGATAGAAAATAATTGCAAAGATTGGTCTTAAAATCATCTTAAACGGTTCTATGTCCTTATTTTTTTGACGAATGGGTCTGCAATTAAAAACTGAAGTCCACATATTCATACCTAAACCGTAGACGGAGCCATATTTCACAAAAAATCCACACTTTTTTTTATTTTAATTTTTATTCATTATTTTCGTCTAATACCTGGCCGCTCAAGTAACACTCGCTCTCGTTTACTCCGATACAAATAGACAGTGTGCGCGTTTTTGGTGTTGACAGCGCCTTAAGTCGTTTTTTGGTAAAGACATCTAAATCCCGATTGATTGGCAGTTCCTGTCGTTTATGGGCTTTATCTACCTCCCTAAGCAGGTGGCGTTGACGGCGGAGGTGGGGGGAGCGATGTTACTTAAAGCCGCGAGCCAGTGTACAGGGGTGGGCTTCATGCAACCCGTGATCAAGCGCATTGAAGCATTTAGCTGCGTATCTACGGTTTTAGTGTGAGAGCTGTTAAGCCAGGTAGAGGCACAATATTCTGCCGTCGGATACACGAGAGTCAAAGCGGTTGTTCGTAGGCAGCTGGCAGAGGCACCCCATGTGGTCCCAGTTAGTTTCTGAAGGAGGACGTTTAACCTGGGCCGTAATTTGGCTGCAACGTTATCGAGATGGGGGCTGTACGTTAGGCTTCTATCCAAGGTGATACCGATATATTTTGGTAATGGGTTGTGGAAAAGCATGGAGCTCCTGAAGGAGATGTTGATTTTCCTGTTGGCAAGTCGGTTGCTTAAGTGGAAGCAGCACACTTCGGTTTTGGACGCATTAGGATGCAGCCGCCAGCGAACAAAGTAATCATCAATGATGGCCAAGTCACGCTCTAGCTGGTTTTATGTGCTCGTAATACAATGACGGTGGCAAACAAGCTTGACACCCCTTCAGAATAGTTTTAAGTAAGTAAGCACTAAATTTCCTAGTCTCCCGCTTCCGCGCATACCCCCCATCGTTGGCCCGCGTAGCCCCGAGCTTGCAGACTGTATGTAGTTGACTGTGTTATTTATTTATTACATTACTGTTGACAGTGTAGTGTAGTTTGTATCACAAGACACAAGAATAGGAAACAATGTAGGCCATCAGTACGAGGGTGGATCAAAAAGTACCTGTGTTAGAAATGAAGACGCATATATTTTTAAAAAGTTTTATTTTATTTTTCAACATAATCTCCTTCTAGGTCCTTACACTTTTCCCAGCGTTTCGGCCACTTCTTTAACCCCTCCAAAAAGTAGGATTTGTCAAACCCTTCAAAATATGCTTCTGTCTCAGCTATAACCTCCTCGTTTGACCTGAATTTCTTTCCCCCGAGCCATGTTTTCATATTGGGGAACAGAAAAAAGTCGCAGGGAGCCAGATCCGGTGAGTAAGGCGGGTGTGGCAGCAATTCGTAACGTAGTTGGGTTAATTTGGCAGTGACAATTTTTGATAAATGTGCTGGTGCATTGTCATGATGGAACAACACTTTCTTCTTTGCCAAATGGGGCTGTGTCTCCTTTTTTTTTTCATCAAACCGGTCCAATAACTCACTATAGTACGGCCCTGTGATAGTTTTCCCTTTTTGTAAGAAATCTATAAGGATTATTCCCTTACTATCCCAAAAAATTGTGGCCATGACTTTTCCGGCTGCTGGGGCCGTTTTTGCCTTCTTTGGGGCAGATTCGTTAGAAAAAATCTATTGTTTAGACTGCCGCTTGGTCTCAGGTGTATAGTAATGGATCCAGGTTTCATCAACAGTAACGACACGACGGAAAAACTCCTGCGGATTTCGCTCAAACAAGCCCAAAGACTCCTTTGACATTGATAGCCGTAACCGCTTATTTTCATCCGTGAGCAATCGCGGCACCCATCGGGCGAACAGTCTTTTCATATTTAATTAATCGTGTATTATATTAATTGCTGTTCCGTACGACATCCCTACAGCCTCTGCTAATTCACGCACTTTGGTACGTGGACGGTGACCATTATGTTTTTTACCTTTTGCACGACTTCTTCAGTAACCACGTCCGCCGGGCGCCCTGGGCGGTCCTCGTCGAAAACAGATGTACGACCTCGTTTAAATTCATTAAACCAATATCTCACGGTTGTCAGAGACGGCGAAAGACCTCCGTAGACAGCATCTAACTTAACTTTTATTTGTTTGCATGTTTTTCCATCCAAAAATAAGAAGCGAATTACGGAACGATATTGCTCTTTCTCCATTTTGTACGAAAAACAAAACAAGTCTCACAAAATTAGCCGCCAGAAAAAAACTGAACCATAGACAATTGCCAGTGTTCATTTTTTTATTTGATAAGGTCAATAACTACACGACGGTAATGCCAACTTTCCTAAGTAACGCCACCTGCCATCAAACATGGGTAGGTACTATTTGATCCACCCTCGTAAAATAGATTGATGAAATTGCATTTGTAGATTCTAGGTTGCATATGAACAAAAGTGAGGGTGTTACAGTATAACTTTCTACCACAATATAAACCAAGTTACCAGTATTGGGCCATTCCATGTGATTTCAACAAATTTTAATTAAAAAGTGTGCCGCATGACTTTTGATTTGAATAAAAAAAATTGAGGATATATTTTATGGTGACAGAAGTGCTGAACCACCACCATTTATTTATTTTATTTTTTTGTTTCCGAGTTTTACCCATTCAAAGTAAAAAGTGGGGTCAAATTCCTGCTTGTATATAATACGCTATAACTTTTTTTTTTCTAATATAACGAAATAATTGTTGCTGTGTTTGATGAGGTAAGAAATGTGGATGTCACACTGTATGAAAAAAGTTATCTGAATTAACTACAAAAAAAAATCGTGTCCATTTGAAATGTCCAGGTAACTGGTAATTTTTTGCAATTTTAATTCTTTTTTGTCCAAGCCCTGATGCATATTAGGGATAACTTTTTTCAGAAATATAAAGTACTAGTTTTGTTCATTCTGTAAAATAAATATTATCGTTTTAGAATAAGAACTTCTAACAGAAAAATAGTTGTGAAAATTGAAAATTTCGTAAAATGCTTATGTTTGAACCCCAAAAAACCCATGTGGAAGAATAATTAAAAAAAAATCGTAAACCCGGGATAAAAACTATCCTATAATTTAATCCAGGCTATAATTTATCTTCGTGCTAAATTTCATCCAAATCGGTTCAGCCATTTAAGCGTGATTGAGTAACAAACATCCAGACATCCAAACTTTCACATTTATAATAGTATAGGATAGAATTACGTTCCAATATGGTGAAAATGTGGAAATATTTTTTGTAAGAAACTCTACGAACCTGAGCTGGGCAGATTGCTTCACACAGCTTGCAAGCAATGCAGCGCTCCTCTCCGGACGGGTAGCGGCGCAGCGCGTGCTCCCCCCGGAAGCGCGGGGACAGGGGCCCCTTCTCAAATGGGTAGTTAATGGTTGCAGGTTCCTGAAAGAATATATGTGTACTGTCATAAGCTGTTCCAGTGTTGTCTCCATTGAGAATAAATAGGTCTTATAAAAATAGAGCATTCATTCCATTTTTTTACCAACTTCAAAAGAGGAGGAGGTTCTCAATTCATCTGTATGTTTTTTTTGTGTGTTTGTTACGCAATAACTCGGTCTTTGTTTGGAAGCATATACTTCCGGATCCTGGAGAAATCGAGAGAACTCTTCAAATTTTATGGGCAAACTTGAAGCAATTTGGCTACTGATTTGAAGTCGGTTAAAACTTTGTTTTGAAAAGTAAATTACTTGTACTAAACTTCCATCTACAGGAACCAACATCATAATCAAACTTTACTTTTGGATACCTTTGTAATGCATTATATGACTGAAATAGGACAGGAAAGATTTTATATTAAAAAAAAAAATATATATATATATATATAGCTACTCGTCCCCCACTCCCTCACTCATTATTATACTTAAACATTTTTCACCATGTACCACATAACATTCACCTAACTTTATCCATAAAATTTTGCTGATGGTACTTCACATTAGTTGCATAGTTCTGCTGTCATAAACGGAAAGGATGCATCTGACTATGAGTCTCATGACGGCTGAGTTGCTTACATAGTTGTCATCAAATTATCTTACGTCCTACAAAATTCTAAGACAATCTAACCACTCTGACATCAAGGAAGTGGCCATGCTCGCAAGACTGGCCAAGAATATGATGGACTTTGCAAAGGTGGTCACCGACTCCCGATAGGGCATGGTAGATAAAGAAGAAGAAGAATCTGACCACTGGAAGTGGATCTAGATCAACTTGCCAGTTTATATTATATAGGTAATTTTTAACCAGAGATTATTTTAATATATACCTCAACTAACATACCTTAAATATATGCGCCAATGTAACAGCGAATCCTCTAGCCAACTCTGTCCAAAACATGGTCTGTGCTGCCTTATCCGATAGTGCCTTGAAGGACATGTCTTGCGTCTCCGGGTTCACGTACATGTAGCCCTTCTCCTGCAGCGGGTACTCGCTGGCCGCCTTCTGCGCCGGCGCCGAGTACGCGCGGCTCAGCGCGCCGCACGAACGCACTGCAACACACTCATGTTGTTACACAGGTTCACACAACACAGGTTCAGCATCAGTTAGTAATATAACTTATCGATCTACGTAACATTAACTTTTTAGCTCAACATCATTTTTATTTCACATTGTAACAAAGAAAGCATTGTAGATTCAAGAGAATAATGTAAACGAAAAGTAAAATTAGAAATTACGTGTTAATTTTGGTCCATTAATAGAACTTTTCTACAGTAAATACGCAGAAGAGGTTATAAACAACAAAGTTGCGTAATCGATTTATTTATGCTAAAATAACGCAATGGCAAGTTCATGAAACTATGAAAATGTAAAAATGGAGTCGCCTGTTTATATTACCTCGTGTAGAAACCGAAAATATTTTGGCTAAAGACATTTTTAGCCCTATTTAGAAAATATTGGATTTTGACGAGTGAAACTTCAAACTGCTGTCAAAATCTACGACACGGTGTTTGCAGTGCCTTATAAATCCTATTTTGACGTTTATACGTCAAAATAGCGGCGTGTTTGAGGAGACCTATCGTAGTTCTGTTTCGACGTCTGCAGGTGGCAGTCCAAAGCGGAAGCGGAAACAGGCCTGCCTAAGTATGGCATTAAAGCAAATTCCATTTTACGTAGTTTGATTGTAACTGAGACTACATTTCCACATTAGTATATTCGTTATACAATTGCTTCGGCTAAAAACACTTACTATTTACATATACTTTATTATTAAAAAAGAACATTGAATTTACGGTTCGAGCATTTTACGTGAAATGGAACGTAAAACATCCAAACTTTATTCAATATAGTCTATGCCCAAACTTCCGTCATTCACGTCATTATCAGACTGTCACCATTACATTGAAAATGGATTCATAATTGTCTTTAATTATTATTTATCGTTTATTATCGTGTGCTACGAGTGCGCTGATCGCTTGGACCTGCTGTTTTCTCATGTGTACCTTGATTTGGTTATTGACGATTGTAAGTCAGTAATATTTTACCAAACTCGTAATAAGATACCAAACTGATGTAACCTACTGCTTGAATAACTGTTTCATGTTCGTAATTGACTGTGATTCCTCGAATAAAATATATTAGAACTCAGAAATTGCCTTTATTATTTTAAATTTATTCGTTAAGCAGGAATTGGCATATTATTATATATCAATATGTATGCATGTACAGGTAAAGTGTATATGTGTGTGTGAGTATTTCCGTTCACGCACACATGCGTACACTCGACGCACACATATGAACTTACTAGAGCTAACTCTTGGGCTGTTGAAGTCGGTTAAAACTAGATGACGCGCGGCATGCAAAACCTTGACTGACGTCTCTATCTCTATATATTCATAGTACTCTTTGATCTACGATAAAGATTAAAAAAAAACCTGGCTTAAGTTTGTGTTATTTGAGCTGGTTATAAAATCGTTCATTGAAACGGTGCTTGAGCCTGTGGGTTGCTTACGTAAAAAAACATTACCGATATTTTTAATCTGTGACCGGCAGCCCACGTCAAAACAATACGTGACGTTTACAAATTTTTATGTTCGGTGATATCGCAATAGGTGCTGTAAATCTGCGAAATATTCGCCACGCATCATGGGGGATGCATCGGTCGCAGACACCGAATCCAACAAACCCAGTCCCCGGAGCGAGGCGCCGTCCGAGACGGTAAAACACCGACTATCTACTGGCATTGTGTTTCGTGATGAAAATTCTAATTTTCAGCTTGTTAACAGGACCGGCGTCCGTTCGGCGGGCTGGAATTTCAAGTTTCGGAAGTAGTGGAGAGATTGGAAGCCGGCGTGAACGCTCAAGAGTCGGGGGATGATGAGAGGCGGCGGGAACCGCGGAAAATCAGCGCCGGGTTCTTTGAGCCTGAAGAGACGTCTATGGATGAGATTTTGAAGGTTCTAGAAGACCTGGTGCTGAAGACTGATCCTAGTTGTGAGAGTGTGGAGCCACCGCTGTTGCCGACGGATGCGGTGACGCGGGCAGCTATTCTGTCGCACAGTATTTCGGCGTTGTTCGGGCGCCTGGAGCGCGGTCACGCCGCGCGGCTCGGCGCGCACATCGCCAGCGAGACCTCGCGCTGGATGGCGCACATGTTCAGGTACCTAAAAATAAAATAAAATAAAAAAGGTACCTATCACACTAATACCCAGCCACAGCACTAGCACAACATGCCATGCCAGTAAATATATAGAAAACCTGCTACCTACTTTACTTAGTTTCTAATTCCCTTTACATAGTAACTAAGTGTGAGAGAGACAGATGATCTTGCGATTCCATGACTCCATGCTGGCCGGTTGTATTACAACCTACTGCTGTGAGTCACTTGGTGATGTTTGCTTGTTATCTGATGTGATAACCGCATCGTTTGTTGATGTTTCCAATAAAGCATACTCGGAGAGAAATGTTTGATTGCAATGTTCATGTTGCAGCTCATAATGTCAATAATGAAACCAAATATTTTGCTGTAATAAACACTTTATTGTTCAATTTGACTTGAAATATTGAACTGCTAGAGCATACAAAGTATCTCATAGTTGAGACATACAGGTAAATAACTTTAAAAAATGTAGATAAACTTGTTAGGAACAAAGAAACATTTGTCTTTTATTTTATTTTTATTCTACTTAATTTAGTCATATTTCTTCTATGTTATAATAACACCCCTTAAGGAGAAAGTCACGGAGACGTAAATTGAAATGTCTACAGTTTGTGATACATTTAAGATTCATGGGTAATCTATTGAAAAATTTTACACTTTGTATATGTGAGCTATGTTCAACTACCTGAAGATTGGGTGTGAAAGGCAGTTTCATATTTTTAGTTCTAGTCGCAAGTCGTGTGTCAGTTTGGTCTTCAGTTTTGTATCTAGATAAATGTTTCATAAAATCAGTAAGTAACACGAGTATGTAGAGGCTCGGTGCAGTAAGTATGCCCAATCTTTTGAAGTGTTCCTTACACGATTGTGTTTGTGGAATTCGGACCATTGTCCGTATTGCCCTCTTTTGTACAGTGAACACCCTTCTCATGTTGTATTGATAGGAGTTGCCCCAGAACAGTATGATGTATCTTAACCTAGACTCCACAAGAGCAAAACGGCTTTGAGATGGTCAATGCTAATAATTTCTCTAAGACTTTTGAGAGCGTAACATGCTGAACTAACTGTGTTGACAATTGATTCTGTTTCTGATTTCCAGTTCAGATAAGCGTCTACTTGAACACCTAAAAATTTAACATTATCTACAATTGTAATATATTTGCCGTCAAGCCTTACATCTATAGAGTCCTTATTTCTAGAAGTTGTCTTAAAAATTATGGCATTGGTCTTGTCGGTATTCAACTTAAAGTTATTAATGGTGAACCACTTTTGGAACATTGAAAGTGCTTCATTCACATTTTTTTCTAGTTCAGAGCAAGTTTGTGCAGGAATTATTGCATTTGTGTCGTCTGCAAAGGCCACTATTTTTATTGGACAAGAAATAAGCTTAGAGACACTAGCTATCAGATCGTTAGTGAATATAACAAAAAGGATTGGCCCTAAAATTGAGCCTTGCGGAACACCTCTTTTGACTACATTAATTTTTGATTTGGTTTCCTTTATTTTCCCTTCCACTGTACTTTTTAAAACTACATATTGTTGTCTATTTTTAGGGTTCCGTAGCCAAATGGCAAAAAACGGAACCCTTATAGATTCGTCATGTCCGTCTGTCTGACCGTCCGTATGTCACAGCCACTTTTTTCCGAAACTATAAGAGCTATACTGTTGAAATTTGGTAAGTAGATGTATTCTGTGAACCGCATTAAGATTTTCACACAAAAATCGAAAAAAAACATTAAGTTTTAGGGGTCCCCATACTCAGAACTGAAACTCAAAAAAATTTTTTTCATCAAACCCATACGTGTGGGGTATCTATGGATAGGTCTTCAAAAATGATATTGAGGTTTCTAATATCATTTTTTCTAAACTGAAGAGTTTGCGCGAGAGACACTTCCAAAGTGGTAAAATGTGTGTCCCCCCGTCCCCCCCCCCCTGTAACTTCTAAAATAAGAGAAGGATAAAACTAAAAAAAACATATGATGCACATTACCATGTAAACTTCCACCGAAAATTGGTTTGAACGAGATCTAGAAAGTAGTTTTTTTTTAATACGTCATAAATCGTAAACCGCAATTTATTTCACGGAACCCTTTATGTGCGAGTCCGACTCGCACTTGGCCGCTTTTTTAAATAGCTATGGAGTAGATGTAGTGTTTTACCTCTGAGTCCATAGTGTTCTAGTTTCCTTAAGAGTATTTGATGGTCTACCGTGTCAAAAGCTGAACTTAAGTCTAAGAATAATGCGGCAACTTTCATTTTATTATTTAATGCAATAACAACATCATTAATTAGAGTGTTAATGGCGTCCCCTGTGCTTACCCCTACTTTATACCCAAACTGTCTGTCACTGAGGATTTTGTTCATGCTGAGATGCCTGATTAGTCTATTTGGGCGTCTATACTGGGCGTTTTCCGCAAGTCGACATCCATTGTGCCTATTTTGCGTGAAACGGTGGTGTGGCGCTACTCTAACCACCCCCAGCTCGTCTAAAAAGTTGGTGAGTGCCTTGGTGTTGCTGACTGCGTCCCGTAGTGTGTTTGGAGAACCTAGGTGCTTCATTCTGTATACTTCTACCTGTTTGCAGTCCAGTAGTATATGTTCTGCACATGGGGCTGTCTGTGATACCTAAGTTATAGAGGCGTTGTGTCCTGTTATTATACCCACTATCTTGCGCAGTTGGTTTCTATGTGTCCTTAGTAGTGTGGTTGTGAGTTTGTAGTCGCGTTTCGACAGAATCTCTTTGGTCTGTCTGCATGTGTCTATCTCCTCCGAGTATCTTTGGTGTAGGTCTTTAGTGTGTTGGTCCAGTTGATTGTATATGTAGCTTTGTGGCAGGGGCAAGATTGGCTCCGGTCCGTATGCCGTTGTTTCTGAGCCTTTCCTGGCCAGTTCATTCGCTGCATCATTTTCTCTTGAGCCACTGTGCCTCTTGATCCATTGTAGGTTATAGGTTATAGGTTGTACGCGGGCTGGGTTTCCGCAACTCGACGTCATAAATGCGCCTATTTTGCGTAGGGGTTTTGGCACTACTGTTATTCGTGCCAACCCAGTTCCACCAGGAAGCCTAGCAGACCCTTTACGTTGCCGACGGCCTCCGGTAGTGACCCCGGTGTTCCGAGGTACTTTGCCCTGTAGTCCGCCACTCCAGGACATGTCAGGATGACGTGGGCGGCTGTCTCGTCCTCTTCCATGCAGGCTCTGCAGAGAGGACTGTCTGTAACACCTAAAGTAAAAAGGTGTTTGTTTAGTAGTGCATGACCAGTTATAGCTCCTGTCAGAAGACGGAGTGCCGGCCTCTTTAGCTGCTTTAGCTTCCTTGACAATCCGGGGTTGATTGTCGGGAGGGCCTCCCTGGTTTGCCTGCAGGTTCCTAGGGTGTTCCAATGTTTTTGGTGTTCTACCTTGGTGTTTAGTCGCAGTGTGCTCCGCAGCCATGCAGAGGGTAGAGGAATTGTGGGTTCCGGTCCTACAGCTCTTGACTCTGAACCCTCTCTAGCCAGTGCATCCGCTGCATCGTTACCGCGTGAATTACTGTGCCCTTTGATCCATTGCAGGGTTATGTCGCTGTTATTACATACCTCTGATAGGATTTTGTGGCACTCGTGTATCAGCCCAGAAGTTGTTGCGTGACCTTGCAGGGCTTGCAGTACGGATCGACTATCGGAAAGTATGCGGATGGGATATCCCCTTACCTCCCTGGAGGCGATTGCGTGAGCAGCCATTATTATGCCCATACACTCTGCCTGGAAGACGGTGTTGTGGGTCCCTAATGGTGTCGAAATGCGTATGTTTAGGTCCTCCGAGAATACTCCTGATCCGGTGCCTGACCTTGTCTTGGACCCGTCCGTGAAGATTCTTAGCTCTCTGGGGTTAAGTCCTTCCTGGGGGGTTTCGTATAGTTCAACTTTGTACTTTTTGTCAAAGACGAACTGTCTGGGAATGATGTCTGAAGTTGCCTCTATAAGGGGCTCCCTACCTACAGCCTCGTAGAGTATTTCGGTGTGTGGAACCCTGGGCGGTCTCCAGAGATGTTGTCTTTTGAGCCTTATGGCTGCTGCCAGAGCCTCTTGCCTGATGAAAATGTGAAGCGGCGGAATGTCCATGATGGCTTCCAGGGCTGCAGTCGGTGTAGTCCTCATGCAGCCACTAGCCGCCATGCAGGCCAGTCTCTGGAGGCGTTGTAGTTTAGCTTCGATCGTGGTTAGCGTGGTACGAGGCCACCACACTATGGCACCGTAGCTTACTATTGGTCGGATTACTGTCTGGTACAGCCATAGAGTGATCTTGGGGTTTAGTCCCCAGGTCCTACCTATCATTCTACGGCACTGCCAGAAGACGACTGTAGCTTTTTGGATTTTATTGTCTAGATGACTGCTCCAATTAAGTTTGGCATCGAGTATTACACCTAAGTACTTTACCTCTGTTGACAATTGGAGTTCTGTATTGAACAGTCTGGGCAGGCGGTAGGTCCCCAGATTCCGTTTGTTGGTGAACATTACCAGCTCGGTCTTCCTTGGGTTGACTGTTAGTTCATTGTCATTGCACCAGCGTTCCACTATGGCGAGTGCGGAGCGGGTGACATCGCACACTGTACCTGCATGTATGCCGCTGGTGAGTATCGTTATGTCGTCAGCATACCCGATGGTGTAGTGATGACTGTTGTTTAGCTTGGTGATTAGGTCGTTAACCACCATGTTCCAGAGTAGTGGTGAGAGGACGCCTCCCTGGGGGCATCCCTTCGCTACTTGTGCTTGTTTTGTTTGGTCTTCCCCGAGCCTAATGACCCTTTGACTTAACATGTTGTGTATCCATTTAATCATAACCGCATTCACTCCATGCCTTCCCAGTGCTGCGGTTATGCTGGTGAATTTAGTCTTGTCGAAGGCTCCCTCGATGTCAATGAAGGTGCCTAAACACATAGTCTTGTTTTTGATCGCGACTTCGGCCTTGGTAACCACTGCGTGAAGCGCGGATTCTGTTGATTTACCTGAACTGTAGGCATGTTGATTCTGATGCAGGGGCATCCGCACTAGCGCCCTCTCTCTCAGATGTCTGTCACACAGCCTTTCCAACGTCTTCAGCAAGAAGGAGGTTAGGCTTATTGGTCTAAAGGATTTGGGGTCCGTGTAATCTCCTTTACCTGGTTTTGGTATGAAGATAACCTTGACTTCTCTCCACTGCATGGGCACAAACGTGTGTGCCAAGCAGGCACTCAGGATGATGGTGAGCCTGTGTGTTAGCGCCCTCCCGCCCCATTTCAGTAGGGCGGGGAAAATTCCATCTGGTCCTGGGGATTTGTAGGAGTCAAAGCTGTCAATGGCCCATTGAGTTCTTTGAGGGGTTATTACCTCGCTGGCCAGTCGCCACCCTTCCTCTGTTGGGGCGGTTTCCTCATCCAACCGTACCGTTGGACTCGCTATCTCGCAGTCCGGAAAGTGCGTCTGAACCAGGACGCACTCTGTTTCCTCCGGTGAGTTGGTGAGGGTGTCGTCAGGTTTACGCAGGGATCCTAGAGTTAAGGCTGTGTTGTTGGAGAGAACCTTCCTTACCCTGTTGGCCTGTGTAGTGGACTCAATGTTGGTACAGAAGTTACGCCATGAGCTTGTGCTCCTGTATCTGAGCCGTTTTTTGTACCTAGACTTGGTGATTTTATAATCATCCCAGTCCTGGTCTGCACCGGTGTTCATTGCCCTGTTTAGTTGTTTTCTCATTTTATTCCTGAGTCTCTCCAGCTCAGGTCCCCACCAGTTGGCTTTGTTACCATTGCCTGTCGGCGGGGTTGTTAGAGGACATGTCTGGTGGTAACAGTCTATGATGGTATCTGTAAGGACACCTACCTGTTTGTCTATTTCTGCGGTGCCTGTTAGTTTAGGAGGAACCTCCGTACGTATGAGTGCCTGCCCTATTCGCTGTGCGTACTGGGCCCGGTTCGTTTTCCTGGGGTTCCTCCTGGGTGTTGCCGCAAGTGTATTTACCTGAATGTCGAATCGAATCCATCTATGGTCTGAGCATGAGAGTTCACTCGATACATGCCAGTTTAAGATGTGCTTCGATGCTTCTTCGGTTGCTAGTGTCAAATCAATGATTGTTTTGCTTCGTCTGTTCACAAACGTTGGAGATGAACCTGTATTGATTATGTTTAGGTTTGTAGTGAATAGGTATTCGACAAGTTTCTTACCTCTGTCGTTCCCTGTAGTCATGCCCCAGAGGACGTGGTGTGCGTTCGAGTCGGTGCCCGTGATGAGCTCGAGTCCCGCCTCTTCGCAGTAGTTGACTAGCCTCGTCATGTCGTGTGGCGGTGGATCATCGGCTTCCGGCATGTAGACCGAAGCCATTACCACCTTCTGTAGTGTGGAGCCCTGCAGTCTTCGCACCATTATGGCGCACATGTCTCTGGAACAGAAACTTGTTAGAGGGTGCGCTTGTATGTTTTTTGATGTATAGATGCAGGCCCGGGGGTTTTCCGGTCCCGCTTGTACTGTCAGCTTACCTTCTGTGCTGCGGAGACCACAGACGGTACCTTTCCTGACCCACGGCTCCTGGATCAGTACTATGGCTGTACTCGTAGTGTTGACCTCCATCCACTTTCGTAACTGAGCCGTTGCGGTTTCGCTGTGATGGAGGTTGGCTTGGAGGATTTTACAAGACGGAGAGGAAGGGGACGGCGCCATCTTCATCGGTCTCCTCCGTCGACATCTCGCTTTCGGTCTCCTCTGTGGCGTCAAGCTCCATGTTGGTGGATTTCTCCGCCTCCGGAACTGCCTCCACAGTGGAGCCCTGTGTAGCGGGCGGGGTACGGCCTGTCGCCTGTACCGGGCCCTTGTGCTTCGGGTGCTTATTGGGCTTCTTGGTCGCCGGTTTCCCGGCGGCCTTTTTGCCCCATGCACCCTTGCCTGCCCTGTGCTTCGGTACTGTAGGCACAGCGCCGACGCCAGGTTGTGCAGTGTCTACCTGGGTTGCTTCCGCTTCCCTGTAGGCACGTGATGTGGAGGGAGGTACTGGTTTACCAGCGCCTGCACCTTGTGTGTTGTTGGTATCGGGTACAGCGGGTGCTGCGCCGTCTACCTCCTGTGTAGGGTTAGATCTTTTAGTATCCATAGTTGTATTGTGTAATTTTCACCTCTCGAGCTTCCCACCCACCGTGGAGCCCGCACCTTTGGGGATGTCCCTCAGGACACCAGGAATACCCAAGAGGTATAGGTATGGAGAGTTGTTGCTCATGCGCGACATCGGGTGCTGCAGACGGGTGGTTGGGCCAGACGATCTTATCTGACCCAGTTTTTCCACCAGCCCTTGCTCCGTCAGCATGGCCGAGCCCCAGTGTTCTCCCAGAGAACACTCCCCCCATACCTCGCCTGCGGACCGTACCACCTCGACCGTACGGGACACGTGTCCATTACCTTGTGGTGGCTAGTCACAAGGCTACCGTTTTGCCTGAAATCAGGTCCAAAGAGGGCGTGTTGCGTCCCAGGAGTAACTGATCCCCGACTCCTGGTCGGCTCAACCCCCCAGGCTTCCGTCATCCTGGCGTTCGGCGTTCACTGCGTAGGACTAGCGCAGGTAGGTGGAGGTAGTCCACCGAGGTCACCTACACCCTCGGCGGAACCGTGGAAATATTCCAAGGAGGGGAGTTTGGAGGGGATTTGGGGAAGTGTGACGGGGTTGTTTGGAGTGTGAGAGGATAGGGAAGGAGAGTTTGGGAACACGGGATAAAGGTAAAGGATTACTCGACTGGTGGGAACTCCAGCCGGGTACAGCCCTTCTTACTTGGCTACTAGCGATCCGGGGTAGATAGTGAGAGTGCAGCGCCCGTTGTGATCACCAGCATTTCCAGGGTGCACGGTCCACTCCATTAAGAAGCAGACTCACCACTGACCTGCGGCGGCAGAGTCAGTGGCGACGTGGACGTGTAAGAAGGACTTGGGTGAGTGTGTGCCTTGCACCTCAGCGCTGCACACCTGAGTGCATACATACCCACCCCTTGCACCATTGTATTGTAACTTTGTTTTTATCTGCGCACACCTCTGTGAGGTTTTCAGTGACATTGGTACATCAAGCTAGATGTGATGTTATCACTGCTCAGTGCTTGTAGTACCGATTTACTGTCTGAGAGTATCCGTATGTTTGTGTTTTCGACTTGTCGTCTCTTTATGGCATTGCAGGCTTCAATTATCCCTACGCATTCAGCCTGGAATACCGTGTTTTGAACACCCAGTGGTGTTGTTTAATATCTTAATCACTTATCGCTTGATCACTCATTTCATAACACTGTCCAATTGGTTGTAGTTGAATGGTAACACAGTGTTCTTTTTTTTAGTATATTCTTTTGAAATAAATCTCAATATTATAACATTTAAACTGTCTCAATGAAACTTATGAGATGATTTTTCACATGTAGTGTATAATATCTGAATCAAGTTATTTTTATTATAATTCTTTACTAAGTATACTTATTTTAAGAAATAATTAAATATCTACATAAGATAAATCACCCAATGTACGGTTAGCCTCACAAGAGGCTTAACACCTTTGTACTGTGTAACATTAAATATCATATTAAACTGCCATATGAAGTTGTCCAACAAGTGAAAACCACAAGGCAACTTATTGGGCCAACTGTACAACATTAACATATAAACAACCAGGACTTCCTGTATATGCATGCTTGACACTTAACCATGTGTGCTTCACAACAATTACACACTTCAATATGCATGTCCAATACATTATACATGCATATTATTATTAGGAACGACTAACATAAAACATGGGTAGATTTTATGGCTCTCATATCAGTTACCTTGAGCTTATATGATTAGATTGGGCAGAATCAGGAATTAATTAAATATCGTTGAATGAACTAACATTTATATTGGTTTTGTATGTTTATATTTTATATTATAGTGATGTTCATAGCTCTTTTTCGGACGCGCGGCGCGTGGAGCGATGCGTAACGGGCGGCGTGTGTGAAAACGCGCACGCGATTAAAGACATACTTCATTCAGTCATCGCGTGATATGTACATTGGCAAGTTGCAAGCGAGCGTCCATAGGCTTCGGTAACCGCATACCATCAGGCGGGCCGTAGGTTTCTGTTTCTTTTTTTTTATTTTTCCCAATTTTTGTCATACCCTCGCCTTGGTCGCCCTAAAATGGAATATTATGGTATTTTGAGACTACAGGGTTTTGTGAATAAGCGATTATGATTTATGACATAAGGTTTTTTCGCCACTATCAAGTGTAGCAAATTTAGGGTATTTTGGGAATAGAATATTTGAGACTCATTCGTAATGGGACGCAGTCCACTTGAATTTGGGTTGTATCTAGAGTTGTGTACATCGAAAAAAAGAGGTTTTTGAGAGAAGGTGATTTTTAAATTAGGGTCTATTAATGACTATATTTTGGGAATTTTGGGTGTAGTGTCAAATCGGCCGGAAGGTTGCCACCGACGTGGCATAAAAAAACGAAATAGTCTTAAATGTCTGTTATAACTAAAACTTAGAAAAGTTGAAAAACCCCCGACATTTTCATTTCAAAGTTCAATATCTCAAAAACGGCTGAACCGATTTTGTTGAAACGTAGCTAAGAACCATCTCGATCACGTCACCATTCGGATTAAAAAAAACCGCATTCAAATCGGTCCATTCGATTAGGAGCTACGATGCTACAGACAGACACGCACGCACAGACACGTCAAACTTATAACACACCTCTTTTTCCGTCAGGGGTTAAACACTGCATAAATAAGACTAATTGTTAATGCTGCTCTAATGAATCTATTAGTAATGACCTACTTAACAACACTGTGTGTGTAATTGTGTGTCGGTCCATTATGTCGCATGCAATAAACATTATAATTTATGACACAGAATCGTATATCACAGTTTAATGAAGTATTTCAATGATCTATACTACAACCTTATCAGTTTTGCTGATGCTATGCTAGGCCAAAATGTAGAGAGTGGATTGTGTGTTGCAAAGTGGCACTAACTGATGATAGTTGTGTGTGTAGCCCATCTGGGTCAATATTGATACTTTCAGAGCCATTCTCCCCAAATATTATTCGAAATTAAATACTCTTGTAAGTCCTCGGACGCGAAATTGTATTGATAAACATTGGTTGTCTATAAAGTCGGTTTACGGACGATAATTTTACGTGATAACGTCATAAAGCCGAACGCTCGGCTCAGGCGGAACGGGACAATGAGTCATACTTTTTCGTGCGTGCTGCCGGTGTTCATCGATTTATAAGACGTTATCTGAAAAACAGCACTGAGCGAAGTAGTGGAGCAGTGTGCGAGGGAAAAGTCCACCAATGGTATTTTAACGTCCATCATCGAGGAACGAATTGTTTCATTCTCAGCAATATGGCTTTACCAGAGGACAGTCTACCACTGATGCGGGGATTGCTCTGATCAGGAATGTTTTCGAAGCATGGGAGGAAAAGAAAGACGCTGTCGCCATTTTTTGTGATTTATCGAAGGCGTTCGATTGTGTAGATCATCTGACCTTGCTGACCAAGTTAAATCACTACGGGATTAAAGAAAAAGTTCTGGACTTAATACAATCATACTTATCAGGCAGAGTTCAAAAGGTTCTGGTGAATGGGACTCGGTCGGCGGGGTCTGAGGTTAAAATCGGCGTGCCTCAAGGCTCGATATTAGACCATCTCCTTTTTACGTCAACGACCTACCTTTCATGGCGGAACACCTGTCTCGAATAATTCTTTTTGCATACGACACTCCAGTTAAATAGCAAGTTTTTAAAATAGATCAATAGATTATCCCAGGACGTAACTGACATAAATAATGCCCTTCACATGGTTCACGGATGGTTTACTGCCAACAACCTCGTGTTAAGTGCGAATAAAAACATATTTTCCATTTTTTATTAATGTAACTTGTAACTTTGTAAAAAATTATGAAACGGTAGGTCTATTATTACCATTGCTGACATATCCATAGCTAAGTTATATGTTTTAAAGACTGTTTGTTTCTCAATATGAAAAATTAAAAAAACTAATTGTATCCTACACTTCTAGTTACCAAAATGTTAACAATCATATAAAAGGACTGAAAATCAATAATGAAATGTTACAAATAATAGACCACACAGTTTATTTGGGGATACCAGTAGACTCAGAGTCCAATGAGGACCTCATATTTTAGCTCTCTCAAAAAACGTGAACTCAGGTGCATACGCTTTAAAAAAGATTAGACTACTTATTTGACGTAACCACTGCAAGACTTGTCTATTTTAGCTACTTTCATAGTATTATGTGTTACTATACCGCAGAGCAGCTGATATCGAGTCAATTGTTGTAAGTAAGTAAGTAAGTAAGTAAGTAATTTATTTTGTGAAACATAGGTACATACATTGTAGATCTTAAATTACAAAAATTGTTCTACAAAAATGAGCACTTCGCGCCATATACGGTTTGAAAGGTCGTGACTCTCTCAGAACTGGTTGGCAAGTTGGCAACATCTGTTGATTGGATGTCTAAGATCTCCGTGCGCAACTTTGCAAACGAAATTTCACTGAGAGCCCGGTCTATAGGTAATTAGGTACCTACTTACTATGTTTTTGATCAAAAAAATGTTGGGTAAATGTCTCTCCTTATGCTGTAGTGTACTTGCGGGTGAAAATTAATTCGGCTAGTTTGTTCTTTGTAAGATAGTTAAGGTACCTTAGGTGAGAACCTGTAATTGGTTCTGTAATTCTATTGTAGTGTAAAGTAATATTTCACGCTGTTGGCTCTCCACGCATGTTTAACTAAATAATATTGTTTAACCTCTGATTTTCAAAAAGTGTTCGCTAAGAATTTATTTTGAATAAATTATTTTGACTTTGACGTTGAATCGCATATACGACATCGAGCTGCGGAAAGCCAGCCCACTGAAACCTGCACATGACAAATGTATGTGTTGTCAGACTGGCGGACTACAGCGCGTACTACCACCAGGAACAGCTGGAGGGGCTGGTGCGCGTCACGCGCATGCTGCTGCACGCGCGCTACCCGCGCTACCTCGAGGACGGAGGTAACTGGTCCACACTACAGACTGTCCACTACAGCGCGTACTACCACCAGGAACAGCTGGAGGGGCTGGTGCGCATCACGCGCATGCTGCTGCACGCGCGCTACCCGCGCTACCTCGAGGACGGAGGTAACTGGTCCACACTACAGACTGTCCACTACAGCGCGTACTACCACCAGGAACAGCTGGAGGGGCTGGTGCGCATCACGCGCATGCTGCTGCACGCGCGCTACCCGCGCTACCTCGAGGACGGAGGTAACTGGTCCACACTACAGACTGTCCACTACAGCGCGTACTACCACCAGGAACAGCTGGAGGGGCTGGTGCGCATCACGCGCATGCTGCTGCACGCGCGCTACCCGCGCTACCTCGAGGACGGAGGTAACTGGTCCACACTACAGACTATCCACTACAGCGCGTACTACCACCAGGAACAGCTGGAGGGGCTGGTGCGCATCACGCGCATGCTGCTGCACGCGCGCTACCCGCGCTACCTCGAGGACGGAGGTAACTGGTCCACACTACAGACTGTCCACTACAGCGCGTACTACCACCAGGAACAGCTGGAGGGGCTGGTGCGCGTCACGCGCATGCTGCTGCACGCGCGCTACCCGTGCTACCTCGAGGACGGAGGTAACTGGTCCACACTACAGACTGTCCACTACAGTGCGTACTACCACCAGGAACAGCTGGAGGGGCTGGTGCGCGTCACGCGCATGCTGCTGCACGCGCGCTACCCGCGCTACCTCGAGGACGGAGGTAACTGGTCCACACTACAGACTGTCCACTACAGCGCGTACTACCACAAGGAACAGCTGGAGGGGCTGGTGCGCTTCACGCGCATGCTGCTGCACGCGTGCTACCCGCGCTACCTCGAGGACGGAGGTAACTGGTCCACACTACAGACTGTCCACTACAGCGCGTACTACCACCAGGAACAGCTGGAGGGGCTGGTGCGCGTCACGCGCATGCTGCTGCACGCGTGCTACCCGCGCTACCTCGAGGACGGAGGTAACTGGTCCACACTACAGACTGTCCAGTACAGCGCGTACTGCCACCAGGAGCAGCGCTACGTGCGCATGCGCTCGAGGACGGAGGCTGTGTTTGTTTGGATCGCTGTTCCAACTGGACTACAAAAACATTGTTGGACAGTTTGAAGTCATAGAAGATCTGTTCGTGCGACGTCCAGCTAACCCCAGCTGAAGCCAGAATTCTGACCATCTTTTGCCACATGTCTGAGCAGTGGCGTGAAATACTTGTTATTGTTTCCAGCGTTAGCGTTCGCGACTCGTCTCCCGTGTATCTACAGCTGCGTGGCCTCGCCCCTGGGCGTGGTGCAGCACTTGTGCCGACAGCTGGGGCTGCCGCTGGCCTGCGTGCGCCCAGTGCCGCAGGACGCACACGGTGAGTCATCTACAGCTGCTTATCGTGTCCCACCAGTGATTCGGCCTAGTCGGACATTCCTTGGTCTTTATGGCGTTCATATTTCGACATTTTAATCCGTGGAAAAGGCACAAAACATGTTTTAGATTTGTTATGTTTTGTGAATAATAGAATATATTTATGTAATTAAACCTCTGGAACAACCTAAAGATTTTTCCTTTATGATTTTCGAAGGCTTGTTTACTTGGATCCACAGCTAACGATCCATAGGGGATTCAAAGATAACTTTCTCCCTGTTTGGTCCACGATGAGATTCATGTACTCGTATAAATGTTTTATAAAGTGATGTGTGTCAGGTCGTGGCATGGACGTGTCAGCGCTAGAGCGGCTGGTCTCCGAGGACCTGTCGGCGGATCGCGCGCCGCTGCTAGCGCTGGGGGCGGCCGGCGCAGCACCCCTGGGCGGCGGAGACGACCTGGTCGCGCTCGCAGACGCTTGCCGGCGCCGCGGCCTGCACCTGCACCTGCGCGGGCACGGCCTGGCGCTGCCCGCCGCGCTGCCGAGAGACGAGGTGACTGTACCGCTGTGGTGAAAAAAATCCCCTTTACCAACATTGCACCCCTTCTTCATCCCCTTATGGGTGGAATTTTCCAAAACGCTGAAAGTGCATTATTTGTATTTTAATAAGTTATCTTTCCACAAACTTTTAAGCTTCTATCTCAAAAAGGAGTTTCCGTTATATAAACTTTGCAACCCTTTTTTAACCCCCTTAGGGGTATAATTTTTCAAAACGCTGAAAGTACTTTATTTGTATTTTAATAAGTAAGCATTGTACAAAGTTGTAAGTCTCTAGCTAAAAAAAAATTTCCTCCATACAAATGTTGCACCCTCTTTTAACCCCCTTAGGGGTGAAATTTTGTAAAACGCTGAAAGTGCTTTTTTGTATTTCAATAAGTAATTTTTCTACAAACTTTTAAGCTTCTATCTCAAAAAGAGTTTCACTCAAACAAACTTTGCAACCCTTTTTAACCCCCTTAGGGGTGGAATTTTCTAAAACGCTAAAAGTTTTTTATTTGTAAGTATTCTAATAAGTTATCTTTATACAAAGTTTTACAGCATTTGCCTAAAATTAGCGACATAAGAAACATAAGAGGCGCTATTCCAATCAGCTTCCAATTAACACAGGTGCTCACCGGACATGGGTACCACAAAGCATACCTGCACAAGTTCAAAATCACTGCGGATGATCTGTGCCCGTGTGACACCACTACTTCACAAACAATTGACCATCTTCTTAGACAATGCCCTAAATTTAACCTGAGTAGAATAGACCACGAAATCGTGTGTAACAATATAAATATAGACCCATACGACATCAAAAGTATAATTAAAAAAGAATCTTCAATTCAATCATTCACCAAATTCATCAACAAAATCATAGACAGCCTTAAAAAATTCAATAACACGTAAACTATATTTCATAGTACCAATATATTTTAAAGTTACATATATACTAGTCTCATATGTCATAATAGTTAAAAGAACCAAAGTTCGCCCGTATTCCTCGCGGGGTCTTTGGATCATAAAACCATAGTTTATTTAAAAAAAAAAAAAAAAGTCTCTTGCTAAAAAAATAAAGTTTCCCCCATACAACATATGCACCCCTTTATGACCCCCTTAGGGGCAGAATTTTTCAAAACGCTGAGAATGTTTTATTTGTATTTTAATAAGTAATCTTTTTACAAAGTTTTAAGTCTCTAGCTCTAAAAATAAAGTTTTGCCCATACAAACTTTGCACCCCTATAACCCCTTTAGGGATGGAATTTCCAAAAATCCCTTCTTATCCGTTGCAAAAGCCGAACCTCTTAGAAGGACTAGCCCATCTAAAAGTATGAGTACTTTACTGGGTACAAATATATAATTATATTTAGTCCGTCAGTTAGATTATCTAAAAATATTGGACAAGTATTTTTTTATGTTGTCAATCAAACAAAACATTGATGCCCGTTAAAGTTTCGCGTGACGTCACATTATGATACACTTTTTAGCATAATGTGACGTCACGCGAAACTTTAACGGGCTACATCTTCATCATTTTTTGTATGATTGATAAAATAAAAAATACGTGTCCAAAATGTTTAGATATTTTAACAGACGGACTAAATAAAATTTTCATCACAATTGCTCATAAATGGTGTTATTCCATGCCTGTATACAGAAGGACAATGGCCTAAATTGTTTCCGCGGGAATAATGGTCCCAAGGGAGTAATGAGCTAATGTGTGATCTGATTGGTTTAAGCAAATCTAGACGGCCCTGCGCTACAAGAATTCTGCTCTGTGATTGGTTGAAAATAAAATCGAGCAGGCCATGCACTGCAAGAATACTGCTCTGTGGTTGATTATAATATTGAAGCTACGCGCTCCACTCGCACTGATGAAGTGAAGTTGTCAATTTCATCAATTTTTGATGGGTTCGCTTGTGTAAAATATAGACTTTTTCTGTCTTTTGTAGTTATTTATTTCCTCGTAAATGTGATGAAAAACATTGTGTATTATAACACAACACAGGCGTTAAGAATATTGCAAACTCGAATCATCAAAAGCCCCCCGCCTTCGGCGTCGGGTTTCTGATAGACTCTCGTTTGCAATATTCCTCTTACGCTTCTTATTAAACAATGTACTATTTTTAGGAAAGTAGCATATAATAAATATGGCCTTTCCGTGTGTTCCAGAGCTACAGTATAGCCGACTCGGTGACTCTGACGCCGGGGCCCTGGTTCGGCGTGCCCGGACTGCCAACCGTCGTATCCTTTTTATTGCCAACTAATATTATATTGCTCAGGTATACCCAATACCCAGTGAGGGAAGCTACTCCTGTCTAACTGCACGGCTATATAGACGGATAGACTATTCGTCTCTTTCTAATTAGAACGCTTAGAAAGAGACGGACAGATATTAAGATGTACTTTATGAGTAATTCCCAGGATAATGCACAATGTATACCCAGATTATGTAAAAAAAAATATAATAAATGAAATGTATTTTAATGCAGAAACAATTTCCTGAATTCCATAACAGACATTTTACAAAATTCCAGAACCCATGACGGCTAATGATCATTCCAAAGGTGTTAGTTCTGTGAGTATTCTTTTTCAAATGTCTCATTTTATGATTTTGGTGTATTTGAAAAGTTTTAAAAATATTATGGTATTATAAGTTTTTTGTTTTTTATTTAACTGTTGTATTTGTGTTTATGAGATATAATAAGTCCCTAGAAATATTATAAAGATATTTTGAGTTGAAAGTGACCGATTTCACCCGAGTTCGTTCGAGCGCCAATAGTTCGAGGGTGAAATGGGTAATTTCACCCTCGTTAAACACTCTACTTTTAGCCGCCCCGCTTTGCACGGCTCCCGCGCTTTGTCACAGCGGGCGAAGGCTGCTCTCCCTCCGCGCCTCCGGCTTTTTATATACACTCTGGGGGTAGGGCAGACAAGACCACGTGGATAGTGGGATGCTCCGATTCGGATTTTGGTACCAACAATGGGACTAAGAAAAAAGTTCTTCAAGTAGAATTTGCTTATTTTGACGTGTTCTATACGTTACAATCATTTCAAATATAATTATGTCATAATGACACCACTCTCGATGATAATTTTCCAAGTCCCAGCTCCCTTTAAAAACATCAATCTTTGGAGGCGTCTAACTCGGCCATTTTTCATTTTGGAGAAAAAAAAATTGCATAAAAGATGCTTATTTTGACGTGATCTACACAATACACTCATAAATGAAATTCGTTGTTTTGTAATTCTTTGAACAGTTATTCTATAAAATAATAAAAATTTGAATGATCTGGTCATGAAATAAAATTACACCAAACAATAGTTCGTGAACTAAATGTTACTTGAAACGTTTTCGATGAAAAGTGTGTCGACAAAACAAGGGACATCCAGTTGAAGAACAGTAACGTTTTATTTAGTATGGAATTGCGAAATAAAAAACTAAAAAAATGATAAAAATTCAAAATAGCAAAAAAAAACCATAAGCAGCCTTGCGGCCTTTTGGCTGGGGTGGTAGTTTAGTGTTTTCTGTGTAAGGCGCGTTAATAACCACAAGCAGCCATGCGGCCTTTTGGCTGGGGTGGTAGTTTAGTGTTTTCTGTGTAAGGCGCGTTAATAACCACAAGCAGCCTTGCGGCCTTTTGGCTGGGGTGGTAGTTTAGTGTTTTCTGTGTAAGGCGCGTTAATAACCACAAGCAGCCTTGCGGCCTTTTGGCTGGGGTGGTAGTTTAGTGTTTTCTGTGTAAGGCGCGTTAATAACCACAAGCAGCCTTGCGGCCTTTTGGCTGGGGTGGTAGTTTAGTGTTTTCTGTGTAAGGCGCGTTAATAACCACAAGCAGCCTTGCGGCCTTTTGGCTGGGGTGGTAGTTTAGTGTTTTCTGTGTAAGGCGCGTTAATAACCACAAGCAGCCTTGCGGCCTTTTGGCTGGGGTGGTAGTTTAGTGTTTTCTGTGTAAGGCGCGTTAATAACCACAAGCAGCCTTGCGGCCTTTTGGCTGGGGTGGTAGTTTAGTGTTTTCTGTGTAAGGCGCGTTAATAACCAAAAGCAGCCATGCGGCCTTTTGGCTGGGGTGGTAGTTTAGTGTTTTCTGTGTAAGGCGCGTTAATAACCACGAGCAGCCTTGCGACCTTTTGGCTGGGGTGGTAGTTTAGTGTTTTCTGTGTAAGGCGCGTTAATAACCACAAGCAGCCATGCGGCCTTTTGGCTGGGGTGGTAGTTTAGTGTTTTCTGTGTAAGGCGCGTTAATAACCACAAGCAGCCTTGCGGCCTTTTGGCTGGGGTGGTAGTTTAGTGTTTTCTGTGTAAGGCGCGTTAATAACCACAAGCAGCCTTGCGGCCTTTTGGCTGGGGTGGTAGTTTAGTGTTTTCTGTGTAAGGCGCGTTAATAACCACAAGCAGCCTTGCGGCCTTTTGGCTGGGGTGGTAGTTTAGTGTTTTCTGTGTAAGGCGCGTTAATAACCACAAGCAGCCTTGCGGCCTTTTGGCTGGGGTGGTAGTTTAGTGTTTTCTGTGTAAGGCGCGTTAATAACCACAAGCAGCCTTGCGGCCTTTTGGCTGGGGTGGTAGTTTGGTGTTTTCTGTGTAAGGCGCGTTAATAACCACAAGCAGCCTTGCGGCCTTTTGGCTGGGGTGGTAGTTTAGTGTTTTCTGTGTAAGGCGCGTTAATAACCACAAGCAGCCTTGCGGCCTTTTGGCTGGGGTGGTAGTTTAGTGTTTTCTGTGTAAGGCGCGTTAATAACCACAAGCAGCCTTGCGGCCTTTTGGCTGGGGTGGTAGTTTAGTGTTTTCTGTGTAAGGCGCGTTAATAACCACAAGCAGCCTTGCGGCCTTTTGGCTGGGGTGGTAGTTTAGTGTTTTCTGTGTAAGGCGCGTTAATAACCACAAGCAGCCTTGCGGCCTTTTGGCTGGGGTGGTAGTTTAGTGTTTTCTATGTAAGGCGCGTTAATAACCACAAGCAGCCATGCGGGCTTTTGGCTGGGGTGGTAGTTTAGTGTTTTCTGTGTAAGGCGCGTTAATAACCACAAGCAGCATTGCGGCCTTTTGGCTGAGGTGGTAGTTTAGTGTTTTCTGTGTAAGGCGCGTTAATAATTATTATCTTTTTTAGGGTTCCGTAGCCAAATGGCAAAAAACGGAACCCTTATAGATTCGTTATGTCTGTCTGTCTGTCTGTCTGGCCGTCCGTATGTCACAGCCACTTTTTTCCGAAACTATAAGAGCTATACTGTTGAAACTTGGTAAGTAGATGTATTCTGTGAACCGCATTAAGATTTTTACACAAAAATCGAAAAAAACATTAAGTTAGGGGTTTCCATACACAGAACTGACACTGAAAAATTTTTTTTTCATCAAACCCTTACGTGTGGGGTATCTATAGATAGGTCTTCAAAAATGATATGAAGGTTTTAAGGTATGTTACATCAGTTTTTTTCTAAACTGAATAGTTTGCGCGAGAGACACTTCCAAAGTCGTAAAATGTGCCCCCCCCCCCCCGTAACTTCTAAAATAAGAAAATGATAAAACTAAAAAAAAATTATGATGTACATTACCATGCAAACTTCCACCGAAAATTGGTTTGAACGAGATCTAGTAAGTAATTTTTTTTAATACGTCATAAATCGTAAACCGCCATTTATTTTACGGAACCCTTCATGTGGGAGTCCGACTCGCACTTGGCTGCTTTTTTTTAAGTTATGTGAGCGCATCGCCAGCAAACTGCTTCGCAGTTTGGCGAATCTTTAGATTGAGTTAATAACATTGTACAAGCTTTGCTTAGTTTGGGACTAGGTCGATATGTGTAAGATTGTCCGAAAAATATTTATTTATTTATTGTATTTTTTTTGTTTCTGCATTTTTTTTCCGTCCATAAAGCTGGGCGTAGTTTCTCCCATTTTACTATGTGCACATTTTGGGTCAGTGAGGGCAGCTACCAGATCCCGTGTTGCTAGGCGAAAATGGTATTAGGAGACCTTTCTTCGATTTCAAATTAATGAAGATTGGCGTGTACCTACAGATTTTGGGAAAAACATACAGGTTGCGAGAAAATTGTCATTTTTGAAAAACTTTTTTTTTTATGCCAATCGATCCCATTCCTGTCCAGGATCAAAAGCTTGTCCGGAACCAAAAATAAATTTCCGGCTAGAAAAGCCATAAATCGAGAAAAACTTTCCCCATACAATTTGTATGAAAATGAAAAAAGTTTTTTTTTACATGTATTTTTTTATGTCAATCGATTCCATTTGTATCCAGTATCAATAGTTTCCTTGGGGTCAACTTTCGGTAATGTATGTACTATCGAACTAACTGAATCATGAGTTCATGACCTACCATGGAACCTTGTTACAATTAACTGACGTATTAACGTTATATGATCGTGCGTATGTTCAATTCAATTCTTTTTATTCCATAACAATATAAACTGTGTCGGAAATCATAAGGCTAATTACAATTTTCATTACATTATACATTAGATTATACATTTTAATAATATATCAATAAAAAAAAAAAAAAAAAAAAAAACGATATAAAACATCATTTCAATCAGAAGTAAATTCATTGATGTCATAGTAAATAGTAACATTTCACCAGGAAGTATTATTTAAGTTGACGTTTAAATAAAGCTTGTCCCAGAAAAAAATGCCGCTCATTATTAGATGAGGTGGTATATCAGGATGAAATCTCAAGAGGTTTGAAAACTATACTCGCCGTTAGGATGGCCATTCATGTATAAATTAAAATAAAAAAAAAAACGCTGTACTAGATGTTCAACGATGTCGTCGGTGCAAGAAAAGTTACACGAAACATTTTTGTACAAATATGTTCAATATCGGAGGCATATCTGCGAAAAAAGTGGCAACGGAGCTAAAAAGTCTACAAAAACTGTTCAAAGGGTTTTAAAACGGTTCAGGGAGACTGGTGGTATACGGCGACGGCCTGGAAGTGGACGTAAACCAGGTTTTGTAAACAAGAATATCGAGAAGAAGATTATAACAGCTTTACAGAAAAACCTACCCTCTCTGTACGAGACTTGGGCAAAAAGTTTAAAACCTCGAAATCTACTGTGCAACGAGTGAAGAGAAATAATTCTATAAAAACGTTTTAACAAACTAAAGTGCTCAATAGAAATGCAAAACTGTCAAAAGAGTCTAAAACCAGATCTAGAAAGCTTTATTCAAAAATGACGAAGAAAAGTTATTGTACTGTTATGGACGACGAAACTTACTGCAAACTTGAATTCAAATCACTTCCAGGACACCACTATTATTCTGGGACCGACAGGAAAGTAGTAAGTGAAGAGTCATCAAAGTGGATAAACTTGCAAATAAAGTTCTCGCGTGGCAGGCGATCTGTTCATGTGGCAAACGCAGTAAACCATATTTTCCTAATGGAACCATAAATGGTGATTTGTACCTGAATGAGTGCCTCAAAAAACGATTGTTGCCATTCATTAAGAAGCATACTTCACCTGTACTGTTCTGGCCTGATTTGGCCACGTATCACTACACGAAGAAAGCAATAGAGTGGTACAAAACAAATAATGTCGATTTTGTTGAAAAACACCTCAATCCTCCCAACTGCCCGGAGCTACGACCCATTGAGAAATATTGGGCTCGTGTGAAACAGAAGCTTTTAAAACCTAAAAGTAATGACACTTCAGTCGAAAACTTCAAACGGAAGTGGAATGAAGCATCCAAACTAATCACCGATGACGATGTACAAAACTTGATGGCAGGGGTCAAGGGAAAATTAAGAAGTTTCTGGGTGAACCAATCTTAAACTGATCTTTATGTGCAAATAATAATATTGAAAGGAATAATCAAATAAACCTGTATTGGAAAATTTGTTGAATTTTAATAATTAATATGGAATTTTTACTAATTTATAAGCGACATTTTTTTCTGGGACAAGCTTTATGTTAACACTATTCATACATTTAAGCTCATTCGGTTGTTGAACAGTTTGACCCCTTGGTATTGCACGCTATGCTTAACTACTCTTAAGTAGTTTAAGCATAATTGATTTTTTCAAGTCCTTTCTTCGAGTGTTTTGCCTACAACGCCTTTCCTCATCAGTCTCATACTTCTCTGGACGCTTAACAATATCAGTCAGTAAAACAAGGATATGACGGTATTCGCACCATAGTTCTGATAGCACGTTTTTGAATGGCAAATGCTTTCTTTATTTTATACGCAAAGTTTTGACTCCAGAACTTAATGCTATACCGTAACCGTGATTTAATTAGTGATCAAATAGACCACAACCAGCTGTTTTGTCGTAACTTCATCGAGTAAGGTCCTAAGCGCGTAGCAAGCAGAACAGATGCTGTTTTCCAGAGCAGCAAGTTCTTCTTTCCAGTTCAGCTCACAGTCTATGCGAACACCAAGGAACTTAACCGAGTGAAAAATTTACATATCAGCGTTTCCTGCATTTACTTTCAAGGTTTCCTTGTTTTTTGATGTGGTTTTAAATAATATGAAAATTTACCTTCCAATAAAATTGTTATTATTTTTCCTGAGATATCCGGGATGCATAACTTGAGAGGGCGCCACTGCGCACATTCGAACGTAGCCGTTTGCGTCAAACTGTCACTCCACGTCATCGCTGTGACGTCACATCCGCCTTCGCCAACCTGTCAACTCTAGAACCAGCGCCCGTGCGCCCGCCGCCATATTGGCTTTCTCATTGTTGCGGAGGAAATGCCGTTGGTAGCCCCCAGGAAGCCATTAATTGGATCCCGGATATCTCAGGAAAAATAATAACAATTTTATTGGAAGGAAATTTCATATTATTTGTTCCGTTCGATAGAACACGCGTAGGTAGAAAAACAATTTTCCTACAAAAGAGAACTAATGGATTAGCGTTAGATTTCTAACGGGCACTAAACATTAGACATTAAATAGATTCGAGATAAACGTCTACGATTAGATTTTAGGTGCCAAATAGCTTTTGTAATAAATATCGTTAATTGGATAGTTTTCCATCCTGGCCCCGTAGCATGGCGCGATAAGTGATAAGGATAAGCGCGTCGTCTCGTTCTATCGAACGGTGTCAGCCAGGGGCGGTAACTCTATCCTATCACTTATCGCGTGATAAGGCCATCCATGCTACGGGGCCAGTTTTAACGACGATACCACGGGTCGAAAATTTAGTCAGACGTTACTTGAAGGCCCAATTCTGTCTGAAGACGCAGCATAAAACCAAGAGAAGAGAAAGTATATGTACTTTAAATCCCGTCTCCGATAAGCTTGGCTTGGACGGTACACTAGTTGATTCGACTAAATCAGAGCAGATTATTGAAGTTTTACACCTTCCGAAATCGTTATAAGTATATATCCAGAACACTGGGTTAATAATTTTTGTCCAGAGCTTTCAATAAGTCTGTTGATAAAATTATGTTATTTAGGATCAGACTTCGGATATAGAGCAAGATTTGTCAATTTGACTGGGCCTGAAAAATAATTCAGTAAAAGTGCAGCCGATCTTCTTGATACACCACATAAGTTATTGAAGTAAGATTGTTGTGTTTAGGTAATTATCTAAATTCCTCGCATTCCAAACCTATTCAGTAGTTTGAGAGGCAGTAGTATGCACAAACACATTGAAGGTATTCTTGAATGTATCCGTTCGAAGGTATCATAGTGACCCAAAAAGTAGCTGATAGCGGTCATTGCAGATTTATGAACAGAAATAATAATTTGTACTGAATGCAGTACGCGAACACATTCGACAGAAAAAGTGCGCATGGGACGAGGTACCTGGCTGTTGATCTTGTACCTGGCACGCCATGACGGCCATTTAGTCATACAGGCGTGTATGCGTGCGGTAATAAGTGAGCTGGCGTGTGACGCTCGGAGGAGTCTTCTCTGTTCCGACCAGCCTGGTGTCGTCACGTCCCACCCGGCGGGCGGATAGTGGCCGTGTCACTCAGGAACGCCTGCACATTGTGAACCTTCATCGGCTCCGCTACGGCCTGCCTCTTCAGGTCTGCCCAACAGAAGAGACTGCCCCACTTGCGCGTCATCATGCTGAAGAGGCCCAGCGTGGAGCGTGATGTGGAGCGCGGAGCAGGAGTCTGGAAGGTGGGTGTAGGTCATTCCGTAACACCGATATCTGTTGGTGACGTCGTGACAGTAGGCGCTCGAGACTTGCGAGTCGATCGAGAAGTATGGGACCAGTGTTTCCCGTAGATGGTTCTTTCCTGCCAGCAGTCTGCAGCAGGGAAAGGCATCCATGCCACCACCCACCGGTTGTCAGTTTGTACAATATAGTTAGTCTTTTTCACTTACGGTTAAATGCGGGTCTGTTATGCTGGTCAACTACGGTATCTTGTACAGTAGAAGGGAGACGAGACATTGCGCTCCTCGTAGTCTTGCAGGTATAGTCAGAGAGTGTGGCAATGCAACCTTCCTCCGTGGGTCGTAAAGATTGCAAAATTGAGACGATCCCTTCCAGTATGAGACCGTCTAACACGAGACAGGCATATATCGCGCCGTATGGTGTTTACCTTTTCCGACGGGTACGACAGGTCGGTTTGCTTGGGACCAAAAAACAAAGGAGTCGTTCTTCCCGTGGCTACTAGTTAAGGATGAATGTCTGAAATAAAGTGCTATTTAATTTAATTTAAGGGCTTGCTAGCTAGTATACAAAGTTTTTATGGCATTCTATTATAAAAACAGGAGGCGTTTATACGGCGGAGTAGGAATCCTACCAAGCACTTGAACTTTATGGCCCTTAATTTAGGCAATGTCTACTCAAAGACATGGACCATGATTCCCCTGTGTTATTAGTAATCAGTTCGATAAGTTTGTATCATATCAAGGACGTCATTCATACTTATAGACAGTCACCAGAAGGCTCTGGGACAACAAGAAAAGCAAATGGCTGTAATTTCTTTGAAATAGTCACGAATAATTTATAAGTACTTGCACTAAAAGCTTATTTGAAGAGATTTTATGTGTCACGGCTGTATAGGGATATGGCAGTGTACAAACTTGTGCATTAGAGAAGTCCATAGATAGCATAACACGATCAATTGGGTTTTTGAAGAAAATAAAATCGTTACTGATCTGGAATCTAAGACGATTTTCGGTGCCTTCAAGTCTATGCTAAACTGTTTCGGTAAGACATTCACGGAAGTCATTATCTATAGTGGCTTATCCGAATTGAGGTATTTATTTCCGATCCCTTCTACTTAGGGTTTGCAAGATCCGCCAATATTTCGGATCCGGATATTTCGGATATTTAAATTCAACAGATCCGGATATCCGGATCTTTCGGATAATACGGATCCACAAGGTTTTTTTGTTATAAAGTAGGAATTGTAAGGTTAAACTAGGAAAAAACGGCTATACCACCGTATACCTGAAAGATTTTAAATAGGTACCGCATTCCCGAGGTCAAAAAGGATTTAAAACTTTTTTTTTCAACTTTTCACTTACAACTACAAACTAACTGGCAAAGTGAGAGTTTCGTCGCTGAAAGCTGTCACTTGAATAACTACAACAGGGGTAATCAACGTAACGTTCCGAACGCGCGCTAGGACAATCCAACTGTCATTTTTCCATATAAAATTTGACATTTAGATCTACCCTACGTGCGCAAAATGCGTTACGTGATCAACCAGCAGGTCGAGTTAACTCCGTACCTGGTGCTCGTATCGTACACACATTTCAATGAGTTCTAGGTACGGAGTTAATTCAATAGGGTTGTAACTAGGTATCAGGAGGAGAAATTGAGCGGGACGAGGGAAAAGGTGTTTGTCTAGCAGGGGACATTCATTGAGGCAAGACTGTATAATATGGCAAAAGCGGTCCAGGAACGGGCCATGAATATAGCGTACCATGCTTATTATATTACATGATCATACAGGGTGGGCCATACATTTTTGTACTTTTGAAACTGATGAAAATAAAACCATGAAAGTAAATTTCTTGATGATTTAAATTTTGTGACTAACATCTAATGCAATTTATTTTTTGATAACAACATCTTTTATATGACCCCCATCTCGTCGCGGGCACTCCTGCAAACGAATACGCAGATTTTGGGAAACTCGCTGACACATGCTGCGAGGGATCTCGGTTATCTCATCGCGGATGTTTTGCTTGAGTTTGGATATTATCTTCGATTTTTTAACTTAGAACTCGACTTTATATATATCCTCGCACGAAAAAATTGGCGGGAGTGAGATCCGGGCTTCCTCCTAAATAGGCGGCAAACGGTTACATACAAATTGTTGCTTTGATAAAACTGTTTTACACAAAAAGCTCTTTGTTGATCAGTAAAACGATGCATTGCAAATAAAACTGCATAAAGTAATGTAAAATTTCCCTACACTCAAAAACTATATCATTTATTATTATACAAGATATTCAGTGTTGCTATTTACAAAAATGTATGGCCAATTTATAAGTCAAGAACAACATACTAAAAATTTAAAAAAATATTACAATTATAAAACGTAGGTATTGTTGCTGCATTTAATTTTTACTTCCTGTGTCAAATATACTTCTTAAATATTTCTTAAGGTTTATTTTAACTAATCCCCTTATTCATAAAACTTAAAATGCTTCTGCTAAATAAAATGTCCTTTGTCCCTTCCTTACGAACACAAATGTCAAAGTGACAGATAATGACAAACGAATTTTAACGCCATTTTAGTTAAAATAGGCTTGTAGAACATTTATGAATACGGGCGTAGGTAGCTATAATAGTAACTATAGGTAATATTGGATTTATATAATTACTTTGTGTCTCTGCCTACGGTGAATTAGTGCATTTAAACCAACGCCAACTTTCGCCATCAAATTGCGGCAATTTTACTAGTTTGTAGTACTCGTATGTAGGTTTAATTAGTTTTTGTGACTAATAAATTAAAAACAAAATTCGATTTTCATTGTTGTATTTTAAGGATCCGTAATATCCGAAAAATCCGGATCCAAAAGCCTGTCAGATCCGGATCCGAAATTTGGCGGATATCCGGATATTTCGGATATCCGGATATCCGGATTGCAAACCCTACTTCTACTTGAGCGCGGAATCTCGGGCTCGCTTCGGAGCGGCAAGTGGTTTTGTCCCAATTTTTGTTTATTAGGCCTCTGCGAAAGGTTGGTCTTTATAGAGCAGAACCTGAGCGGGACAGCGAGAGCGAGCTAAGAGACGATGTGAAATCTGTTTGCCTACCTTGCCGATGCCGTCCATTCTCCACGTTTCAGGATTGTTTGACGGGGTTGAGAAATATATATTCAGAGGTCGGAGACCCCATCTTACTTTTTAACGAATCTCATATCGAGTCCTCCGACCGCACGGTACGTTTTTCCGAGACAAACTGCGGGACCTTGTAATTTGATTGATTACCAAGTAGATTAGAGCCTGCGGCGTACTGGACCAATTGGATATAATTGAGATTTTAGGGCTTCATTCTGAGTGTTAGGTTGTACCCCGACACTCTGCAGCTACTGGGTCGCTCGCTCGCGCAAGAATGCCGGGGAAGTCACGCAGCTCCTCGTTGATTACCTCTGTGAAGCCCAGAGACGTAAGTAGTTCTCCTGTATCGATGTAGCGGACTCCGGACGGCGGGCAGCGCCAGAGTAGCGTGGCAGACAGCGCGGCATTGGCGAACAGCGCCAGCGTGGCCGACAGTGTTACCGTGGCGGATAGCACCGCCATGGCAGACAGCGCCAGCATATCAGGCAGCGCCAGCAGTGGCGGGCAGCGCCAGCAGTGGCGGGCAGCGCCAGCAGTGGCGGGCAGCGCCAGCAGTGGCGGGCAGCGCCCGCAGTGGCGGGCAGCGCCAGCAGTGGCGGGCAGCGCCAGCATGCCGGACAGCGCCAGCAGTGGCGGGCAGCGCTGGCAGTGGCGGGCAGCGCCAGCAGTGGCGGGCAGCGCCAGCAGTGGCGGGCAGCGCCAGCATGCCGGACAGCGTGGCCTATAGCACCGAGGTGGCGGGTAGCGCCAGCATGGTGTACAGCATCGCCGTGGGGGCAGCGCCAGCGTGGCGTACTGAATCGTTGTGGCGAGCGTCCGGCGTAGTAGACAGCATCGCCGTGGCGGGCTGCGCCAGCATGGCAGACAGCATTGCCGTGGTAGATAGCGCCAACGTGGCATACTGCATCGTTGTGGCGAGCGTCCGGCGTAGTGGACAGCACCGCCGTGGCGGGCTGCGCCAGCGTGGTGTACTGCATCGTTGTGGCGAGCGTCCGGCGTAGTGGGCAGCATCGTCGTGGCGGGATGCACCGCCGTGGCAGACAGCACCGCCGTGGCAGGCAGCACCAGCATGGCGGGCAACGCCCCCGTGGCGGACGGCACCGCCGTGGCGGATGGCACAACCGTGGCGACAGAGCCAGCGGCGGCCAGCGCCATCGTGGCGGACGGCCCATGGTAGGAGGTGGCGCCATTGAGGCGGACGGCACCAGATAAGGGGTGGCGCCATTGAGGTGGACGGCACCAGGGTAAGAAGGTCGTTGCCGGTGGCGGCATCGTGCCGGATAGCACTATAGCATAACGATTGGCTCCACCACAGAAGCAAGCGCCGTCGCGGCGGAGGCGCCACCACGTGGCGCGCGGGGGGCAGCACGTGGCGCGCGGGAGCCCCATAGCACGCGCGGGGGCCTGCACGTGGCGCGCGGGGGCCTGCACGTGGTGCGCGGGGGGCAGCACGTGGCGCGCGGGAGCCCCATAGCGTGCGCGGGGGCCAGCACGTGGCGCGCGGGAGCCCCATAGCGCGCGCGGGGGCCTGCACGTGGCGCGCGGGGGCTGGCGGTCTGCCCCGCCGCGCCGACGGCGGCCCGCGGGGCACCTAGAATATTGTTATGTAACTGTCTCACCGATCGATTCGAAAGATATTCAAACCTCCATTCCGGGCCCGACAATGTGCTCGACGAGCGCACGCGCCCACGAAGGCGAGACTCGCGGCCGCTTTCGGGCTCCGATGCCATCCATCCTCCGCATGATCGCGAAGCGCGTTCATTCTCCTTCGACTTGAAGCGACTCTCGTTGCTCAAAATGCGATTCCAAAGCACTCGCGAACAACGAAGTAAAAAATTTACAAAAGAGGGTAGTCCGATAGAAAAGATATCACTCGCGATTCGCTTTCCATAACTTTTATACTATTTAGGACTCCTTCTAGACAAAATAAAACTATCCGATGTTAAGAATCGAGATTTAAGATTCCTTGTTGCAAAAATAGCTACGGTACGTCCGATCTGTACGGCAGACGACGCAACAATGAGAAAGCCAATATGGCAGCGGGCGCACGGGCGCTGGTTCTAGAGTTGACAGGTTGGCGAAGGCGGATGTGACGTCACAGCGATGACGTGGAGTGACAGTTTGACGCAAACGGCTACGTTCGAACGTGCGCAGTGGCGCCCTCTCAAGTTATGCATCCCGGATATCGAACGGAACAAATAATATACCTTGCGTCTTTTCAGTATTTAAGATTAAACTATTAAAATACTAAGCCAATGCTGAAATACTTTTAAAACTGTGTTGACCTTCACATTGAGATCTTCAATATAGAATATAGAATCACTGAGTTCTTGATTAATGTATCGGATCAAATCATTCATAAAAGTTATAAAAAGAATTGGACCCAGAATGGATCCCTGAGGCACCCCCTGATCAAGTTTAGCTAATTTGGATCTGAAGATTTTTTATACCCATTCTGGATCGAACTCATCTCTACAAACATGTTTTTTTTTTCAAATAAGACTGCATCAACTGTAGAACTTTACCCCTAACGCCATAATGTTTTACTTTATGCAAAAGCACTGCATGATCAACGGTGTCAATAGCCGATGTCAAGTCAAGAAACAACCCAGCAACTCTACGTCTACTATTCAAGTTGATAACAACATCATCTATCAGTTTCTCTATTGCATCTCCAGTGCCTCTACCCTTTTGGTAGCCGTATTGTCCTTCATCGATAACTTTATTAGTGTGCAGATGGCGTGCAAGTCGTGATTTAATCAGTTTCTCAAATATTTTCGAGAAAACTGAAAGTAGCGATATTGCCCTATAGTTCTTCATTTTTAGGACCTTTCTTGTACACCGGTACTATCTTAGCTAACTTCAATTGGTCTGGGAATACTCTATCCTCATAGCAATTATTATAAAACATTGAAAGGGGCACTGCTAATAAATCAATGTTGTCTTTTATTAATGTAATCGGGATTCCGTCAGATCTAGTCGTTTTTTTTTACTTCATTTTGTTTACCAGTAAACGTATCTCTAAGGGTGTAATGTACAGTCGACCAATTTGATTCCTAGGCCATCGTAGAACCCTGTCATTTTAACTGCTACATAGTGACGTAATAATCCGTGTAACCCGTATTGACATAGCATTTACAACGGCAAGGTTCTATGATGGCCTAGGAATCAAATTGGTTGACCGTACTCCCATGACATATCCATGTTCGTTAACTGTAACAAGGTTCTATGGTGGGTCATGATTCAGTTGGTTCGATAGTACAAAAAAGCCAGAAATTAAAGAAAACTGTTTTCATACATTTATTATGGAAAAAAAAATCTACCAAAAAAATTACTGTTTAAGCTCGTCGCGATCGAAGATGCTTAGCTTAAACTGGATGGAATAAGCTAGTCGAGGAAGCGCACAGAAAGGCTCGCCTTAGTTTTTTAAATTGGATAGGAGCCGGAAAGCCTTATTCTGGTAATTTTTTTGAGGACATGGTGAGGTCAAAAAAGGTTTTCAAGGGCAAATTGAAGTTTTGTCAGAACAACAAGGAACAAACAAAAATGGACACCCTTGCTGCTCTGCACAAAGAAAAGAACTTCAGTAAGTTTTGGAAACAGAGTAATAAAATGAACCCTAAGGCGAGCCTTCTGTTATGTATGGATATGTGGGTATACCTACGTATTTCATCATTTGTTTGAATACCGCCATTCTGTCGCAATAAAGCATCAGCTGTGTTACGTACTTGCGGCGTTTCATTTCTCAAATATCACATTGGCGACGTCTGGAAAACAGTTTGTAGGCAGAAAAGTGACAATTGTTGTCTAAAACGCGTGCAAAATAAACATAAGTACAATGTCAATCGGTAAAATCCGCGAGTTTGATATCGAAAGTGGAAGTTGGGACTCGTACTGTGAGCGGCTTCAAATGTATTTCAAAGTCAACGCTGTTTCTGAAGATAAACAGTTAGCGACGCTAATTTCGGTGGTTGGAGATCAGTGCTACGAGTTGATGTCTAATCTAGCGAGCCCGAAGAAACCGTCGGAATTAGAGTTTGTACAGTTGGTGGCGTTGGTAAAAAACCATTTAAATCCGAAACCATCCGTCATGGCAGAACGTTACCGTTTTCGGCTCCGGAAGCAAGCAGCGGGTGAGACTGTATCACAATACGTCACGGAGCTCAAGAAACTAGCACGTACTTGTGATTTTAAGGAAACCTTGGCGGATAATCTTCGAGATCAATTTGTGTGCGGCGTAAGTGGAGACGTTATACGGCAGCGGTTGTTTGCGGAGGAGGAACTGTCGTACGCCAGGGCTGTGACCTTGGCACGCTCATTGGAGGCGGCAGAGCGTGATGCAGCGGTTATAGCGGGCTGCAGTACTCGGGTGTACGGGGAGCCCGCGGGGGAGCTTAATCGGGTCGCGAGCGGCGGGGAGGGCGCGGGGCGCGCGGCCGGGCAGTGGCCGCAGGCGCAGCGCAAGAAAACAGTTTTCAATGCACGAGGAAACGCTGGAAGTGCGGGTGCTGCAACTCCATGCGCTGCTTGTGGTGCTTTGAACCATAATTATTCTACATGCAAGTTTAGAGGTTATGTATGTAGCATGTGTCATGCGACGGGGCATCTGCGCCGAGTGTGTCCCGGGGGATTGTCCGGCAACCGGCAGGCGACTCAAGGGCACAATAGAGGTCGACCACGGACCTACTTTGTTACTGAAGAGGAAAAAGAAGAAAAAAGTGACTCTGAAGAAGAGGAAGCGGTCTACAGGATGTCCTTAGGCCAGTACAAACCGGTGAGTTTAACTGTGTACGTTAATGGCCGACAATTAGTGATGGAAGTGGACACGGGAGCTTCTAGTTCTTTTATAAGTAAAACAACGTTTGATTTGTATTTCAAAGACGAGAAGTTAAGGGATACTAATACCGTGTTCAAGTTTTATGATGGTACAAAGGTAAAACCGTGTAGGGTCATTACGCCATCTGTAAGATACGAATCGATCACAAAGAGACTAGATTTGTATATACTAGAAAAAGGTGAAACCAATTTAATGGGCAGGCAGTGGCTAGCCGAGTTGTGTATAAAAATACCGTTATTGAAAGTTAGTCCGATCAGCAAAATCAACTCCGTTAGCAATGTTAATAGCGATTTGGATGTAATTCTCGACAGATATAAACAAGTGTTCGATGGGGGCCTGGGGTGCTACAGCGGAGGGACGGCCACGCTGCGCGTGCGCGAGGACGCGGCGCCGGTGTTCCGGCGCGCGCGGCCCCTGCCATTCGCGCTGCGGGGCCGCGTCGACGACGAGCTGGATGGCATGCTGCGGAGCGGCGTCATCGAGCCCGTCGACTGCGCGGACTGGGCGACGCCCCTGGTTCCGGTCACTAAGAAGGATGGAGGTTTGAGAGTTTGCGCAGATTTCAAGGTCACGCTCAATCCTGTTTTGATGGTGGATAGGTATCCGTTGCCAAAGGTGGAGGAGTTATTTGCTAACTTATCAGGCGGAGAAACGTTTACCAAAATAGACTTGTCCCAGGCGTATAATCAGATTTGTTTATCCGAGGAGTCAAAGATGTTAACAGTTATAAATACTCATCGAGGGTTGTTTAAATATAATAGGTTACCGTATGGTTTGTCGTCTAGTTCGGGAATATTCTGTAGAATCAGTGAGTCAATAGTAAAGGATATACCTAATGCTCAAACTTTCTGTGACGACATCTTGGTATTTGGCAAAACTCGGGAGGCACATTTAGCTACATTGGAGGCCGTATTAAAAAAGTTGAGAGATTTGGGGTTAAAGCTAAAGAAAAGTAAGTGTACGTTCCTTGCTGACGAGGTATGTTATCTAGGTTATGTCGTCAGTAAGGACGGTATCAAGCCCGACTCCAATAAGGTCGCGGCTGTGGCTAAAATGCCGCCACCATCGAGTGTATCTGAGGTACGGTCATTTTTAGGTATGGTAAATTTTTATTCAAAGTTTATTCCAAGCGCGAGCGATATATTACACCCTATGCACTGTTTACTAAAAAAGGGTGCGCGATGGAACTGGACCGTGGAGTGCGAGGCATCATTCAACAAGGTTAAAGCATTGTTGCTCGGTAAGCAGGTATTAGCTCACTACGACCCCGGGTAACAGCCTAACGCTAACGTGTGATGCCAGTCCATGTGGGGTCGCCGGAGTCCTCAGTCAGCCGGATAGGCAGGGGCGGGAGCGCCCGGTGGCGTACATATCGAGGAAACTCAATGCGGCGGAGCAGAATTACTCACAAATCCATAGGGAGGCGCTTGCTATAATATTTTGCTCTCAGAAGTTTCACCAGTATTTATACGGTAGGCGGTTTACTTTGAAAACAGATCATAAGCCCTTAGTAAGCATTTTTGGCCCGCAAACCGGTGTACCAAGCATGACCTCGAGTCGTATGCAGCGTTGGGCGTTGCTATTGATGGCTTATGACTTTGATATTGAGTATGTAAACACAGCACACAATTGCGCCGACGCAATGTCCCGACTACCGATAGGACAAAGTAAAGAGGTTGACCCGCCGGAGCAGTCTTACTTGCACTTCGCATCTGACGCGCTTTTTCTTGATTGTAACGAAATACGCCGGATGACGTCCAGAGATGCATTGTTAGGTAGGGTAGTTAATTATATAAAAAATGGGTGGCCTACCAGTGCCGACATGAGAGAAATTCAGCCATATTTTAATAGGCAGAAGGAGTTATATTTAGAACTCGATTGTGTAATGTGGGGGCACCGCGTAGTAGTTCCAGAGGCGTGCCGCGAAGTGGTGCTGCGTGAACTACACGAGCCCCACATGGGAATCGTGAAGACCAAAGCCATGGCCAGGAGTTATGTATGGTGGCCTGGGCTGGACGAGGCGATCGAGGCGCGGTGCCGTGCGTGCGACACGTGTGCGGCGGTGGCCCCGGCGCCGCCAGCGAGTGCGCCCGTGCCATGGCATTGGCCGCCACGAGCCTACGAGCGGGTTCATATCGATTTTTTGGGACCTATTGGCGGAAGCACGTATATGGTATCAATAGACGCAAGGTCCAAGTGGATAGAGGTATCCAAGATGGTACGAACTACGGCCGGTAATGTCATAGACAGGTTAATGGACTCGTGGTCAAGGTGGGGTATTCCAAAACAGATCGTTTCGGACAATGGCCCACCGTTTTCGAGCCAGGAGTTTAACCGTTTTTTAGAAATAAACAGCGTGCATCACATTTATTCAGCACCTTACCACCCGGCTTCTAATGGGGCAGCGGAGGGAGCTGTGAAGTTAGTTAAAAACGTAATTAAGAAGGCCAAACACGAGGGGGTTAACCCCGATCGGGCCATTCTAAAATTTCTACTACACTATCACAATACACCTCACAGCACTACCGGTGAGTCACCGGCCCGGCTGTTACAGGGTCGCGATCTACGCATTCGATTAGATGCTATAAAACCTGATAGGACAGCTAAGGTAATAAACGAACAGTTTAAAGTAGTAGAACGATCGCGTAAACCGTCTAGGCATTTAGATGTAGGCGAGCCTGTACGATGTAGGACGTTCCAAACGGGAACAAAATGGTCAGACGGTTACATAACTAAGAAGTTAGGAAAATCTGATTATACGGTTGTGACAAGTGACAGATCTACGCATCATCGCCATATAGATCAAATGAAGCGGCGGCGCTTGAGAAACTCGAACGTTTGTCCTCCACCTCCATCCTACGTTGAGACCGAACCAGGGAGCACCGCCGACGGTGCTAGTATGGCCGCGCCCAGCGAGCCCGGTAGTGCCGCGGTGCCCGCGCCCGCGACGGCGATGGCGCCGGAGCAGCCGGCGCCAGGACCGGCCGCCCCTGAGGCCCCACCCGCGTCGCGCGAGGAAGGTGAGCCGATTGCAGTCGGAGGGGAAATCACAAAGTGTTTCAAACGCGTAGAATTACCACCGTTACCGACAACACCTAAGAGAATTCCCAAGAAGGTCCGACGCTACGGATTTGATTTTGACTGATTCTTTTATTCAATTATGGTCGAAGATGTATTGTTATACTTAATGTGTTAGTTTAAAATTAGATTTACATAGTGTTTGTTTTAGCTCACATTATTCACTTCAACTTAACAATACCATGTCAGCAGAGAATAGGCATCCTATTAATGTTTCACAGTAGTTTAACTGTACAATCATTACCTATTATTTATGCTTAAATAACTGGCGCATGTGAACCGTATAGTAATGCACAACGGTGCATATTAGAATGAAGGTATAATGTTGTTGTCAATACTGTTAGTGGCAGCGTGAACTTAGTGATAGTTATAACTTTTATTAAATACTGTTCATCTGCCTTGGGAAGTAGCATGTACTCTATTATGTTGATATATTAATCTGTCATTTCATTTTAGCTTATTTATTATCTACCATGTAATAAATATTAGAATAAGTGCAAGGGTGTTATGTATGGATATGTGGGTATACCTACGTATTTCATCATTTGTTTGAATACCGCCATTCTGTCGCAATAAAGCATCAGCTGTGTTACGTACTTGCGGCGTTTCATTTCTCAAATATCACACCTTCCAGTGTCAATAGACGATGTGGATGACTTTAAGCAAATTGCCAACCTATTTAAATGTCATTTCCAAATCAAGGCGAGGTTGTTCGAGGGTGTGAGGGAGCTGGATGATGAGTTTCGTTATGCTGGAAAACCTGTACTTATTACAGCTAAAGAGGTTGAGACTGTAATAAAACGCATGACAAGGAGTTAATCTCCAGGGCATGATGGGCTCAGCATCGAGCACCTGCAGCACGCCGGAGCTCATATACACAGACTATTGGCCATGTTATTCACCTTCGGAATCAGACACTCGTATTTACCGGATGATCTCATGAAAACAATTATAGTTCCTATTGTTAAAAATAAGACAGGTGATGTCTCGGAAGGCGATAACTATAGGCCAATATCGCTGGCTACTATCGTGGCAAAGGTACTGGATGGGGTGCTGGAGCGACACCTCAGTGGATTTGCCGATTTACAAGATGGTCAATTCGGGTTTCGGTCAGGTCTATCCACAAGTGCAATCCTGGTCCTCAAGCACACCCGGACGGTACTATACTGACAGGAATACGCCTGTTTATGCTGCTTTGCTTGACCTGTCAAGAGCATTTGATTTGGTGTCGTACGAAAAGCTTTGGGAAAAGCTAAAAATAGCTGGAGTCCCGGCAGAGCTCATTAGTTTGTTTAGTTGTTGGTACGGCAACCAAGTCAATCACGTCAGATGGGCAGATGAGTACTCTGATGGCTACAAGGCTGAATGTGGAGTACGGCAAGGGGGGCTAACGTCCCCGTTACTGTTTAACATGTACGTTAATCAGTTGATTGTTGAGCTCAGTGATACCATGGTCGGTTGTTCCGTAGGCGGTAACATGATAAATAACATCAGCTACGCCGACGACATGGTGTTACTGGGCCCAACAGTTGGTGCCATTGACAAGCTGTTGCGAGTGTGTGAGGCTTATGCTGAGTCTCATCGACTCTGCTATAACGCCAAGAAGAGTGAGTTACTCATATTTCGGACGCAAGAGTCCTTCGGTAGTGCCACCAGTGACTCTTGGAGGGCTTGCCTTGAATAGGGTAACTCATTTTAAATATCTGGGGCATGTACTAAACGAGGATCTCACAGACGATGCCGATATTGAGAGGGAACGCAGGGCACTGGCAGTAAGGACGAATATGTTGGTCCGCAGGTTTTCACGCAGCACGGCCGAGGTGAAACGAACGCTGTTCAGGTCGTATTGCCAAACACTGTATACGTGCAGCCTGTGGATCAAATATACGAAACGAGCTTACAGTGCCTTGCGTGTCCAGTTTAATAACGGGTACAGAATGCTGATAGGGCTACCTCGGTTTTGCAGTGCATCTGGGATGTTTGCGGAGGCTCGCATGGACGATTTCCATGCAATAATGCGAAAACGCATCTTTTCCCAGATGTGCCGAGTGCGAGACAGCTCCAACAGTTTTCTTGCCGAGATAGGGGAGAGGCTTGATAGTCCCTTTTGCCTGCACTGGGTATCAACTCACGTGCCTTTATATAAATGTCCTAAATAAAGTTAACTAACATAGTCATAAGGAATTTGTAACTAACACTATGGATCGTTGATGTCCGAAATAAATTACTCTTCTTCTTCTGTGCCTGTTCCCACGTTAGGTGGGGTCGGCTCTCCTAATTAATCGGCGCCAAGTCGCTCGGTCTTGGGTTGTCGGGTCTGGTAATTGTTCCTTTTTCAAAAGCCGGGTCATGCTGGTCCACCATGTAGAAGGGGGGCGGCCTCTGCCTCTTTTACGTTCCGGGATGTTTAAGGCTTTTTTGACAACGTAGTCATCAGGTCGTCTCATGACGTGGCCATACCACCTAAGACGGCTTTCAGAAAGCTTTTCTGGTATTGGAGCAACTTTGAAACTACTTCGAACATACTCGTTTCTGATTTTGTCATGCCTGGTTGCTCCCCCTGACCATCTTAGCATCTTCATTTCCGTCGTGTGTATTTTCTGTTCATGCGTCTCTTTTACCGTCCAGCATTCTGCGCCGTACATTAGAGCCGGCCGAACTGCCGTTTTATAAACCTTGCCCTTAGTGCGAATAGGTATTCGTGGGTCACATAGAACCCCTGTTAATGACCGCCATTTTTGCCAGGCAACATTTATTCTATGCTTTACATCTGCATCTATATCGGCAGCATGGGTAAGCACTGAGCCGAAAATCCGAAATAAATTACGAATAAAAAATAATAATAATTAGGGCCGATCGTTTCGATATGGTCGTACCGGAACTTTGACAGTTTTCAATCGTTAATCCGTCTAACAAATAAGATGCAGGCCATATCAATATGTCGGTGTGTCCCCAGGCGGGCAGCCGCGAGGGTGCCCTAGCGGCCCTCGGGGGCCTCACGGGCGGCGCGGGCCGCGTGTCCGCGCTGCCGCTGTGGGCCGCGCTGCGCGCCGCCGGCGCCCGCGCGCTCGCCGCACGGCTCGCGGCCGCCTTCCGCGCCGCCCGCGCCGCGCGCGCCATCATAGCCGAGGCGGGACTCACCATACTGGTAACTACAGCTTAACCTAGCGGCCCTCGGGGGCCTCACGGGCGGCGCGGGCCGCGTGTCCGCGCTGCCGCTGTGGGCCGCGCTGCGCGCCGCCGGCGCCCGCGCGCTCGCCGCACGGCTCGCGGCCGCCTTCCGCGCCGCCCGCGCCGCGCGCGCCATCATAGCCGAGGCGGGACTCACCATACTGGTAACTACAGCTTAACCTAGCGGCCCTCGGGGGCCTCACGGGCGGCGCGGGCCGCGTGTCCGCGCTGCCGCTGTGGGCCGCGCTGCGCGCCGCCGGCGCCCGCGCGCTCGCCGCACGGCTCGCGGCCGCCTTCCGCGCCGCCCGCGCCGCGCGCGCCATCATAGCCGAGGCGGGACTCACAATACTGGTAACTACAGCTTAACCTAGCGGCCCTCGGGGGCCTCACGGGCGGCGCGGGCCGCGTGTCCGCGCTGCCGCTGTGGGCCGCGCTGCGCGCCGCCGGCGCCCGCGCGCTCGCCGCACGGCTCGCGGCCGCCTTCCGCGCCGCCCGCGCCGCGCGCGCCATCATAGCCGAGGCGGGACTCACCATACTGGTAACTACAGCTTAACCTAGCGGCCCTCGGGGGCCTCACGGGCGGCGCGGGCCGCGTGTCCGCGCTGCCGCTGTGGGCCGCGCTGCGCGCCGCCGGCGCCCGCGCGCTCGCCGCACGGCTCGCGGCCGCCTTCCGCGCCGCCCGCGCCGCGCGCGCCATCATAGCCGAGGCGGGACTCACCATACTGGTAACTACAGCTTAACCTAGCGGCCCTCGGGGGCCTCACGGGCGGCGCGGGCCGCGTGTCCGCGCTGCCGCTGTGGGCCGCGCTGCGCGCCGCCGGCGCCCGCGCGCTCGCCGCACGGCTCGCGGCCGCCTTCCGCGCCGCCCGCGCCGCGCGCGCCATCATAGCCGAGGCGGGACTCACCATACTGGTAACTACAGCTTAACCTAGCGGCCCTCGGGGGCCTCACGGGCGGCGCGGGCCGCGTGTCCGCGCTGCCGCTGTGGGCCGCGCTGCGCGCCGCCGGCGCCCGCGCGCTCGCCGCACGGCTCGCGGCCGCCTTCCGCGCCGCCCGCGCCGCGCGCGCCATCATAGCCGAGGCGGGACTCACAATACTGGTAACTACAGCTTAACCTAGCGGCCCTCGGGGGCCTCACGGGCGGCGCGGGCCGCGTGTCCGCGCTGCCGCTGTGGGCCGCGCTGCGCGCCGCCGGCGCCCGCGCGCTCGCCGCACGGCTCGCGGCCGCCTTCCGCGCCGCCCGCGCCGCGCGCGCCATCATAGCCGAGGCGGGACTCACAATACTGGTAACTACAGCTTAACCTAGCGGCCCTCGGGGGCCTCACGGGCGGCGCGGGCCGCGTGTCCGCGCTGCCGCTGTGGGCCGCGCTGCGCGCCGCCGGCGCCCGCGCGCTCGCCGCACGGCTCGCGGCCGCCTTCCGCGCCGCCCGCGCCGCGCGCGCCATCATAGCCGAGGCGGGACTCACAATACTGGTAACTACAGCTTAACCTAGCGGCCCAAGTCTGTCCGCTATCACTCTCAGGATGCTGTTGGTAGTGTCGCGCACTCTGCGGCGCGCCTCCGCACTGTGGCGTGGAAGCCCTCCACACGGGCGTCCGCGAACATGCCTGACGCGCTGCAGGCGCGCGGCGGGCGGCAACACCCTGAAGCAGGGATCGGAAACCGGTATTGTTTGTATGGGAACGTAAACGGTTCTTTTTCGTTCTTTTGATAATAATTTCATTTCTAATTGGGCAATCTAATAATACGCCCTCGTTACCTCAAAACACAACTGAGTCCTACATGTGAAGTATAAAATAGTTCGAGATTTGTGGTAAACCGAGGTTTTAGCAATTAACCGGTTCCGATCCCTGCCCTGAAGGCGTTATTATATTGGACCCGTAGGGCGCTGATCGCTTTCTTCGAATAGTCAGCCCACAGGCTGCAAGTACAAATAGATGTAGGTACAGTACGCTCTAAAAAGTGTTACCTTAACCTGCGCTGCACAACCTCCGAACCTACTATGAAACCCAGTAGGGTACTGCAATATAACTAATTCTAAAATGTATTAAATCATCTGCTTGCGGTCGTGTACGCCGCTCCCACATTGACTTGGCCATGAAAGACTTATCTCTTCCTAACTTCTCTTGTACCTATAGATTATGTGTGCTTGTACCTTACCTACTTACAGATTGCAATAGACTTGGCCATTATTGATTACCAAACCACTTTGTGATGCGATTTCTCCAAATTCCAGAGCGCTGAACCTGGCGGCGACGAACCACCGAACGTAGATTTAGTTGTAAGTATTTTCAATTGGTAAGGATTTGTTGGATTTCGTATGTTGGTCTGTCTGACTTTAATCTGATGTCGTGTCTATACTCGCGATTCCTATACCAACATCATCCCTTTCCTACATGCACACTGATATATCGCGCTGTCTTTATCATATACACGACGTATGTGCACCGCTCGCGCCTTCTGGCGAGAGCCAGAGTTTTGTTAGATACTCTCCCGCGTGCGTGTAACACTCTCCGCTGATGAAGAAATTAAATCTGATTAAATCCAACGCATTCTCCTTACATCGTTGAAAACTATATGTGCTGTCTGCTTAGCATTAAAAGGTGTTCGTGAAGTGAAAGTGCTTTTGGGCAATTTTGGATTGCGCTGCGCCACATGAGCGCGTGGTATGCCACGAGAGGCTAGCGTGAAGCCTGAAGGAGAACTTCACTCAAATCACAAGTAAGTGCGCATGGCTCCTATTTGCAACCTTCTGTTACCTGATTCATCTACCTGTTCCTATTTCCAAAAGCAGCTGACTTTCCTACACAATTTCGCGTCTAGTAGCTACGACAATAGACCACGGTTGGACACCTACATACAATCCACTAATCTTTAATAACGTGCTAATCTCTGAAAACGGAAATGAGAAAGTGCACCGCAAATTAAACCACCCTTGGTGTGCGTGATAGCTACATAAATTCAATTATGTACGCCCCAGGATTGGAATACCTATAAGTTTAACGTCAACAAATTCTTCTGACTCAACAATTTACTTTTATTTTTAGCTATTGCTTTATTTATTTATTTATACCTTTACCTATACTGAACCAGGGGTTTAATACAAGCAGAAGCTCCTTTAAACTCTGTACACTATAAAGAGATTTCCGAATATAATTACAAGTGCCTTAGTTGCCTTAGTGCAATAAGCTCCTGATGTTTGTAAGAGTACAGATATGTATCGGAAACTAAAGCGTCCTTTGTGATATAGGAGGCGATATCCCGTGCGTCAGCGTGCGTCACATTCCAGTTCGCACCCGTAGAAGCGGAGAAGCCACCGCCCTACTACGACAAACTCAACTCCTGGCTCGGACAGGTTCTGCAGAGGGAAGCAGACATGGTGAGTTTGACAAATTTTACTGCAAAATTGCGCGGCCGTGGAATACAACGCACTAACCCGGCACGGTTCGAGCATTCTTACACCTTTTTTTCAGAAATTGCTCTATTTTGTACGATTACTTTTGTATCCCACTATTTAGTTACTGATCAATGGTGACAGTAAGTCATTTCATTCCATACGATCCGTCTTTTAACCCTTTCAGAAACTGCTCCATAGTGAGATATACCCCATACTGACTGGACACGGTTAACTTCCCAACATTTCTGTGACTATGTCGATAATAGAATTCGCTGCATAAACCTGACACGACCAGTCTTCTAATCTTTATTTTAGCTACTACTTGATATTGGATCTGGGGGCACGGTAGCAACCAACCTTTTTTCGAAACGCTTCGTCGTTTTTTGAACCTAACCTAACTTGTGTTTGGATTATACCAGATAAACAAAATTCTCGGGATGTGATGTCAATAGCAGGGACCCGCCCGGTATCCCCTTCGAGGGTTTTTGAAGGGGTTTTCCGTAAGGCTTTGCTTACCAAAGCCGTAGCTCCGCAATACCCATTCATTTGGCTTTTTAAGCGCTATAGATACGGGTAAGCGGTTCCCTAAACGAATATCAGATACCCTTTCCAAGCGCTTAAAAATACCCTTTCGAAAGGGTTTTCTATCAACGCTCTTGAAGAGGTTTTCTTTTCAACGCTCATCCAATTTTTATCCTTTTGCTAATGACAATAAGAGCCATATTGCAAATTAGACGTTAGAGTCCAGAGGTGTGCCGCCTACTTACTAAAAATACTTATCACATTGTAATATGGTTTCCTTTTGTATGGCGAAGAGCCGGAACAAGTTGGTGCGCGTGCCTCTTTTGACATCTGAAAATACGTTGCCAGTCGGCGGCGCGCCCCCACATCTCCGCACCGTACTGTAGCAGTGCGTGAATAGTCGCGAAATAGCTCGCCCTTACAATGTGCCGCGGTACGACTCGCGCAAGACGGCGCAGTGCGAAACACGCACTACCCAGTCTAGCGCACAGCTTGACAACGTGAGTCGCCCAGGTTAGTTTTTGGTCAATACCAAATCCCAAGAAGATGGTAGCTTCCTTTTGTTCGACGCAAATGCCATCAGCCTGTACTCTGAGTGGCCTCGGCTTGCGGCCCCCGACATGGAAATGTATAAAATGGGTTTTGGTGACATTGAGCGCTAGTCCATTTAAGCTAAACCACCGAGACAGCTGGCTCGCGGCAGCGTTAAGGCGGGTCTCTAGGGTATCTTCATTAGGGGCCGATACTATGCCAGCCACATCGTCCGCATACATTAAAATATCAGCCGCTGTAATTGCCTCGGGCAGGTCGTTAAGCAATAGGGAGAACAGAACGTTCGAGACCGAAGACCCCTGGGCAACACCCATTGTTGTCGTCAGCGGATCCGACTTGGCCCGCCCTGCGTCACCAACTACAACTTGTGACCGGTAGTGAAGGATGTCTGTGAAGAGGCTGTGCGCATTACCATGTATGCCGTAATGCTGAAGTTTGACGGCTATGACTCAGCCACGTCGAAAGCTTTGGAGAGACCACAGCAAAGCATTGCTACTTGCTGCTTGTCCTCCAGAGCCTCAACAACTTTGCGCACAGCCTTTCGCACCATGTCGGTGGTACTACGGCCGGATCTGTAAGCGTATTGGCGGTCGGACAAAGCATCCGTCGCGCTCAGGAACGATATTAATCGGTTACATAACCCGTTCTCGAGCACCTTAGCAACGTGTATTATTGAGACTGGCCTGTAGTTATCCATGTTCTATCGTTTCCCTTTACCCTTTGACAATAGGAGAGATTTTGCTCATTTTCAATGGTATAGGGTACGATCCTTCTTTAAGGCACGCGTTGTACAGGTGAGCGAGTACAGGTCGATTCACGAAAGCTGGCACGAATGTATTTAACGAGTGAATGACAATGTCTATGTGTGCATCACATAATTATTAAATATGTACAGGTTGATGCAAAAAGTGATTATGATAATTGTGTTTCAGAGATTTTGCATTTTATAAATATATAATTATAACCATGTTTCATGCACAATGACGATGCCGTGAAACGCGAAAATAACAGTTAAATTTCGTAAGAATCTTGAATCTTTTCGCCGTCATTTTGTAGATTGCGGCGTCAGTGCACATAAATTAAAAATTCTGCTGACGACGGACTCCTTGGTCTGCTCTTTTTTTTGATTTTTTACAATTCGAACAAGCCATTCATTAAAACTAAGTCATAAAAATAAATATACGTTTTATTTACAAAGGACTTTAATAATAATTACTAATAGTAGTTTATGCTACTGATACATAATGAGAGGCCTTAAAATACGAGTGTGGTTTTATGAAACGAGCGTCAGCGAGTTTCATAATATAATCACACGAGTGTTTTAAGGCCTAATTATGTACAGTTGCATACACTATTTTATCTAAACACATATCATAAGTACTCTAAGATGAGTTCAGAAGCCGTAGGAAAATGACCTGCATTGCTACGAGTGCTACCTGTAAGTTGTCTTTAAAAAAAAAAAGTGAAAAAAATGAAAAAAAAGTGAATTTTTTTTTAAAAAAATTTTAAAAAAAATAAAAAATTTAGAAAAAGTAAAAAAAAGTGAAAAAAGTAAAAAAAAGGTAAAAAAGGAATGTGACAAAAATTGAAAAAAAGTAAAAAAAAGTTAGAAAAAGTAAAAAAAGTGAACAAAGTAAAAAACAGTAAAAAAAAATAAAAGTGAAAAAAGTAATAAAAAGGAAAAAAAAGGAATAAAAGTGACAAAAATTGAAAATAAAGTTAAAAAAGTTAGAAAAAGTAAAAAAAAGTGAAAAAAGTAAAAAAAAAAAGAACAAAAGTAATAAAAAAAGGTAAAAAAGGAATAAAAGTGACAAAGTAAAAAAAAAGTGCAAACAATTAAAAAAGATATAAAAAAAGTGCAAAAAAGTTAAAAAAAGTTAAAAAGCGGAAAAAAGTTCAAACAGTAAAAAAAAGTGAAAAAGGTAAAAAAAAGTGAAAAAAGTAAAGAAAAAGTTAAAGAGTAAAAAAGAAAAATAATATAAAAAAGTAAAATGAATTATTTTAAGTAGTTCGTGTTAATCGCACTCGCAGGCGGCCAAGATACAGGCTCAGCCTAGTTTGGCGTCTGACGGATATAACGTTTATAATCTGTGTTTTTGTTGAATAAATAAATTTTAATTTAATTTAATTTAACGCTTCAGGGGACCGTATGGCTGGCGCTTACCTCTCGCAACGTATTTCATTAGCAATACAGAGAGGTAACGCCGCCAGCGTTATGGGATCCATGCCGCAGACGGAACTGCTGGACGGGGTTTTCTTTCTATGACTGAGCAAGTTAAGTTTATTTAGTTTTTAATTAGTTTATAATTATTTGCTTGTTAGTTTATTTTTATTTATGATGTTGTTTTCTTGTTTATACTACATGGATTAAAATTACAATATTAGAACAAGTAAAATTTAATTTAAAAAAACATAATAAATTGACGTTTCGTATCGATAACTGTTTTAATATCTATAGATACTAGACTAGAGACCCACTTGAGTTTTGACAGCTGTTCCAAATTTAAACTCATAACATAACAATACCGATAATCTGTACTGTAATAAATTTTACCTACTACCACAGACAAGAAAGTTATCATAGTAAAATTGGTTGTAATAATGCTGGTCATTGCCGACGGTTTCTGAACGCTTTTTAGAGCACTAATGATATGTGCGTAGATAAAAGGATTAAGAGTCCGTAGCGGCCCGGAAAAAGTTAGATTTTAGGTATTATTACTCGTCTCCGAGCGCGCCAGCGCAGGTGTTGTAGTGGGGGTCGAGCGAGGCGGCTAGGTCGGCGTAGACTAGTATTGATACTTTAACCGTTTAATCTGACTTTTTCGTTTCTTAATATTTGTATGTATATATGTATTTGAATAAAATATCAGGTAACTTAGAACTGTATCGTTAATTGTAATGTATTTTTATGTAATTACTACAAATTCAGAATTCATTTAAGTACTTACTTGTTTGGGGGAGGCATATGTCCAGCAGTGGACGCCTTTCGGCTGATATGATGATGATGACTTACTTGTTTGACGACCGCTTTAGCCTAGTTGGTAATGACCTTGCCTACGAAGCTGGTGGTTCTGGGTTCAAATCCCGCTATGTATGTAATATTATAGTAATGGATATTGGTATTCTATGTATTTAAGTATTTATTTATCTATCGTCGTTTAGTACCCATAGTACAAGCTTTGGGTACTAATCTAATCCGGACAGACATACGAAAGCATTTTTGTCCAAGCTGAAACGGAGACCTTAGTCGCTTCCGCTCACTCGGTCGATAATTAATTACTGTTACAGTTTTCAGTTTCCAGGTTATCAAATTCTATGTGAATAATTTTTACTTACCTGACTTATTCGTTTCTTGGTTTTAGTGTAGGTGTTGAAATAAAATACCAGGTAATTTAGAAATGTAGTTGTAGGTACCTATAGTTTTTTTTTTTTGAGTAAAGTTAATAGCTGTTGGTTCTTAATTCCATAGACCTACATTTACGCGGGTCAACAATCTCGGGCAAAAAGCACTTGTGATAAAAGTTTACTAATCTATTTTTTATTTTTGTTTCCCAAAAATTGTCGTCCCGTTTGATGAGAACAGTTTTTATAGGAAACTCCGTTCCTGTCCAAACACCAAACAGGCAAAAATATTTTTTGGTTATATGTAACTGACCTTGGGCCTGGTAGTACCAGTTATGTGTCTTGTTCAGTACTATTTCACCTTTCACAACTTTCCAAAAAGGGACTTTTTTCGCACGAATGGCATCATCCGCGCTCAAGCCGATCGGGCATTTAATTTCAACAATGCCATTTTCATACACACTGTCTGGCGAAGCGCCCAAAAAGAAGAATTTTTTAGCGTAATATGTTCTTGTTTGGAAAGTTGTGAAAGGGCAACCGGTTCATTCGTTTTTCCATGTGCTACAGAAGGCACATGGTCTATTGCAGTGATTCCCAAAGTGGTCCAGGTGGACCCCCAGGGGTCCACGGGAGACTTGCTGGGGGTCTACGTAGGCGTGAACAAAAAATGGGGGTCCATAAAATGTTAATGGGGGTCCACGAAAATTTATCTGGTTTTGATAGTAAAGAGCAAAAATGTAAGCATAGTTTTTAAAAGGGCCTACTACCTACCTACATTGTTTTTAGTACCTAACTAAGCAGATTATATTTTAATAAGGCAAGCGACTGTTACTTGTTCAAACTTGCGTATTCGATATTACGTAGGTACAATTTCGTGTACAGACTTGCAAAGCGCTATCCGCCCGACAATGCTTAATGCTTGTTCAGACATGAATTTGATCACCACTATAAATACTTGATGCCAAAGGCAAACTCATTCATTTGTTTCCGGAATTACGAAAAGAAGGTGTGAGAAAATTTATATCAGTGTTTGCTAGTGCCGGAGAAAAGTAAGTACCTACCTTTTTTTTGTTTTATAGTACTTAAGTATTTTGTTTACGTGTACCAGTCGGTTGATCACAACTGTTTGTATTCACGGCGCAAACGGTGAGGGCAACGCACTCTAAACCGAATAGGTAGGTATCACTAACACTGCGACGGTCGGAAGAGATTAATTCCAATCTTTCCTTCATACTTAAACAGGCTTAGGACTGTCTGACACAATTTTCCGATGTAAAACATTAGTGGTAGATACGTATTTAACAAAGTAAGGGATTTCAGGCGTATTTAAAAGATTGGAATCAACCATTTGTAAATAATCCAGATTATCACTATCACTTATCACCACAGCTATCACTCATCGTCACACGCGATCGGACACTTGCCAATAACAAAGCAGCACTTGTGCATAATGTGCATTAGCCGAAAACCAAAATGTGACTGAGGTCACTGAGGCGGCATTTCACAAAGGGAAGCGCGAGCGCCTTAGAATAGGGATTACGCGCGGGGTTGAAAGGTGCCGCTCGCACGTTATTGGACGGTAGTCCACGTGGACTTATTTTTATTGGATATTGATTAGCAGGCTCGATTGCTAGGTACTATCACCTATTGACTGAAACTAAACAAGTGATTCAAATTAAAATTGTTATTTATTAAATACGTTATTTTATGAAAAAAGAGTTAAAATTTAATAAATAGGTATACCTTTCAATTTCTTATAATGGATACATTAAATGGGCTTTTGGTGTAAGACGGTTAAAAAAACACCTTGTAGATAGGTAACTTCGTAACTTACAGATATTTTAATTGTCCTCTTTTGATTTGAAGACAAAGAGCACGTTTTATTCAATTGTTTTTTCACGACAGAAGCACTGCCTTTCTAAAAAGGCCGAATAAGCAATATTGCAGAGCAATTAATTTTGTAATTTTTCTTGCAAATGACTACTAATTTTATAAAACAGTAATTTCACAATCATTTTAAATTGATTTTGAAGTAACTATTTTATCAAAACTATTTCTTTTTGGAAAGAGCAGGGCTTGAGCTTCGATGCCAGTTTGTCACGTTTTAACAATGAAGCCGCAGACAAAAAATACGCAAATACACGGAGCGCGTGAACTCATTGATTTGATGAAATGTTAGTTATCGCTTTTATGGACAATTTTGGGATTTCGACTTTTATTTTTTTCTACACAAATATGATCAGTATTTGATACTGAGTACACCAATTTTTATTTGTACTATTAAAAATTTGTGGTAAATTAGGTACTTTAAAATTGATACCGTTTTGTGAAAACGTCTGTATTTGTCTTAGCGGTTTATTAGTTGGTCCCTTTACAAGCCGTAATTCTATTACCGCGTGGTGACAAAGGCTGCGGTGTGATACCTATATTCAGAAAAAAACTTGGTTACTAAAACATTTTTTTTTACAGGTAAGGTAACTGACACGAAACATGGCTACAGCAAAGAAAAAATGTCGACAATATAGTGTCGATTATTTGAAATATGGTTTTGTTCCATCAGAGGCAGACAAACAATTGCCCATGTGCCTATTATGCAACAAAGTTTTGAGCAATGACTCTATGAAACCATCAAAGCTCGAAGATCATCTAAAAAGGTGTCATACTGATAAAATAGGTAAAGATTTGAAATATTTTCAAACATTGAAGGAAAAATATGAAAAGAGACCCACCATGCACAGTATGTTCGCTTCAACATCTCAAAGTAACGATGATGGCTTGCGGGCATCTTACAATATCTCATTACTAATAGCAAAATCTGGAAAACCGCACACTATCGGAGAACAATTAATTTTACCCGCTGTTGAAGAGGTTTTAAAAACTGTTTTGCACAAATCTCCATTTGACGTACTAAAAAGAATTCCATTAAGTAACAATACTGTTCAAAGACGCATTGATGAAATGAGCTCTGATACCGAAAGTTTTTTGTGCAATCATCTGCAAAAAACTCATTTTTCTATACAACTGGACGAGTCAACGTTACCCGGTAATGAAGCATTATTATTAGCATATGTTCGATTTATTATGGAGGAAGAAATTCACGAAGAATTGCTATTTGCCAGAACTTTGGAGACTGACACTAAAGGCGAATCAATATTTAATGTCCTGAGTAATTTTTTTACGGAAAAATCGATTCCATTTACAAACATTATTTCAGCGGCAACAGACGGAGCTCCTGCAATGGTCGGTCGATATCGTGGGTTTATAAGTCATCTCAAAAGAATTATACCAGGACTTACAGCTATTCATTGCGTAATCCACCGACAACATCTTGTGGCAAAACATTTAAGTGACAGGTTGAACCAATCTCTTCATTTTGTAATAAAAGCTGTCAACAAAATCAGAAGCAATGCATTGAATACGCGTTTATTTGCTCAATTGTGCGACGAAAATGATGAAGACTTCAAACGACTGCTCTTACATACTGAAGTACGCTGGTTGTCAAAAGGTGCATGTTTAACGAGATTTTACTCTGTTTTCGATTCCGTATTAGAGTTCCTAGAAAGTAGAGATCCAGATTTAAAAGAAAACTTGATCAAATTTAAAGCAGACATTGCGTATTTGACAGATTTGTTTAAAAAATTTAATCATATTAACTTGCAGTTACAAGGGGACAGCCTGAATTTAATTAAAACAAAGGGGATAATTTCGGCTTTTCTTGGGAAATTGAAATTTATGAAGCAAAACATTAGTCGGCGTGAATTCTCTCAATTTCCAAACGTGTCGCAGGTAGAATGTATTGATGAGGATAACCATACCTACAGTCAACATTTAAGTGCCCTGCATGATGACTTTGAAACCAGGTTTGAAGATATGCTGACGATGGATATACCACCATGGATCATAAATCCATTTGATGAAACGGAAGTGGCTAATGTTGTATTACAAGAGGAGCTGCTCGAGCTAAGCACCAATGAGGAGCTGAAGGTGAAATTTAGAAAAGGCTACCAAACATTTTGGCTGCAAGCAGAAATACCCGAAAAATATCCTGGACTGTGGGAAATCGCAAGGAAATTTTTAATAGCTTTTCCCTCGTCATACCTTGTCGAAAGGAGTTTTAGTGCAGTTACAAACCTCTTAACAAAAAAAAGGAGCAAATTAAACATCACAGAACGGGGGGATTTGCGGTTATTGCTCACAAAAATAAAGCCAAACATTGATCGTTTGCTGACACTCCATCAAATACATCCTTCCCATTAATTAAAATTATGACCTGAACCTAGGTATATTAGTATATTACCTTATTATTTTTTTCTTGTAATTATATTCTTTTAATAAATAAAGTGTTATAAAATGTACCATTTTTCGTTTTTATTTTACCTATCGGAATAAAGGGACAGAACTCAGAAGCGACACAATTTTTATTTTTTGGTGACTTTAAGAATGTGGTAGAAATGTAGCAGCAGAGGGTCCACCGAAACCAGTAAAATTTTGGAAGGGGTCCACGAGAAAAATAAGTTTGGGAACTACTGGTCTATTGCATAAGAGAACAGCATTGATTTTACGAGTGGAGCTGAACTGATGTTTCCTGTTCTGCAAACTTTGCCAAAATTTGATGCTGTAATGAGGTTTCGCCTCAACTCATGCCATAATGCACAATCCGCTTGTAGTTGTGTCTCCTTTTCTATTTTATCTTTATCAGCCAATTGGTGACTCATGTGAGCCATGTACTCCTCCTGTAAAATATATAAGAGTTAATTAAACAGTCCAGTCGAATGTCCTTAATTTAATATAAAGGAAACGGGAACCCTACCTAAATCTTTTAGACCTACTAGCAACTAATATTCTAAAAAGGTATGCGTTTCCGTTTTCTTAGCTGCATTCGATAAACAATCACTACCTACTATCTACTATCAAACCCACCTACTAACTTTAACCTACTATCTTTGCACTGAAGCATGATGTGGACATCTTACATGTTATTTCAATACAATTTATAACCTTGAATGCCTTTAAATTTTATCGAGATAACAGCCGTCACCCGCGCCGTGCATCAGTGCAAAGATTAACAAACTATAACCGCCTGGTGACTGCAATAGGGCCACTTTTCAAACGCAAAATAGCAATGAAAAGTGGCCCGTATTGCAGACACTAGGTAAACTAACTACCGAATTACGAAGAAAATGTGCTCTAAGACAACCTTCGCAATTTTATATTCATCAGGTGTCATATCCGGTTTTTGGCAAACTTCTCCGTAGTCCGCATACTCACTAGCGAAATCTATTCGTCGTTTAGGTCTCCATTCTTTTTTTACCGAGTTTCGTTTTCGTATTGAGGTTTCTAATATCATTTTTTTCTAAACTGAATAGTTTGCGCGAGAGACACTTCCAAAGTGGTAAAATGTGTGCCCCCCCCCCCCCCCCCTGTAACTTCTAAAATAAGTGAATGATAAAACTAAAAAAAAAAAATATGATGTACATTACCATGTAAACTTCCACCGAAAATTTGTTCGAACGAGATCTAGTAAGTAGGTTTTTTTTTTAATACGTCATAAATCGTAAACCGCAATTTATTTCACGGAACCCTTCATGTGCGAGTCCGACTCGCACTTGGCCGCTTTTTTTATTTTGTATTGGCTGTTTAGAAATTTCATCTAAGACTGGCTTTAAAAAGAAAGCTGATACCCATAAAATCAGACTCCCGTTGGAGTAATTTATCAAATGTGACTAATTATGTGTGTTTGGATTGGGATCTGTCATCAAAGCAGATGTTAGGTATAATGGGGAACTTGCATGGGACTTCAATTTCGAATAAATTGCATTCAATGGATGCGGATATACGTAGAAATATCATACAGAAGAAAAAAAAACGAAAAAAAAACGATTGTATTAGTTTTAGCTTACGTTAAAATGACGAAAAAAAATTATATTTTTTCGATAAACTATCATAACAGTTACACAGAATATTGAATTAGAAATTATATTTTGTATTACAAGTATAGACTTAAAACGCAAATATTGTGGAGATAATTGGAAATTAATGACTTACTCCATAGTAAACGCGCCGAGAATATATGCTGTGACGTCATAGCATTAGGCAGTTTAATATTAGAGCGTTTTCGAGAGGTGCCAGCGCGTGCAGATTTCAAATGCATATAACATCAGAAAAAGAAATCATAAGAAAGTTTTAGTGCTACAGTTGTTTTAATGCTGGATTATAATTTTAATTTTCGTAATAAAATAAACAGATGCAAGTTCCCTATTGCATAAATATGGTTAAAACCAGAAATGATTAAAAAGGCCACAAAAGTAGCTAATTCATGAGAGGACGTCTGTGCCCAGAGGGCCTACCGCGAAAGGCATTCGAAGTTTCCCCTCTCTGTCATACTTACGAGTTCGTACGTAAGTGCGACGGAGAGGGAAAACTTCGAATGCCGTTCGCGGTAGGCCCTCAGCAGTGGCTACGTCCCACTGCTGGGCACAGGCTGATGATGAAAGTTCGATGACGTACTTTTAGAATTAACGCTTAATGTATATACTTATAGATAAAACATGAAGACTAATTAAGAACCTTCTTCTATGGAACATACCTAGGTAAAAAATGTTAATAGTACAATGACATACATTAGTTAGTACGAATGCAATAAAGTCAAAAGTAAGAAAAAACATTACTTACCGAACGATCAAGACTGTAGGCCCTCAGCAGTGGCTACGTCCCACTGCTGGGCACAGGCTGATGATGAAAGTTCGATGACGTACTTTTAGAATTAACGCTTAATGTATATACTTATAGATAAAACATGAAGACTAATTAAGAACCTTCTTCTATGGAACATACCTAGGTAAAAAATGTTAATAGTACAATGACATACATTAGTTAGTACGAATGCAATAAAGTCAAAAGTAAGAAAAAACATTACTTACCGAACGATCAAGACTGCCTCGTCGCGCTATAATTCCCGCTAGTCCAAGCGCCCGAAGCCACGTGACCTTGGGGGTAATCACGTAACGTTCCGAACGCGCGTCGGTACAATTTAACTGTCAATTTCCAATATAAAAAGTGAAATTTAGACCTACCCCACGTTCGTACAATGCATTACGTGATCGACCAACTTGAACGCGACGAGCGACGTGACTGTTCCCTGGAACCGCTTGGCGGCGACTGCCGAATCGAGCGCCGTGCACGATATTTTATTACGAATTTTAGGGTGATTTGAAATATTTTTTATGCCAAAATTTACTTCTACACATAAATATATTTTTACATTTACGAATAGCCCTTGAACTGCAATTTCTTATTATGAATTCATATTTTTGAAGTAATGAGCTAAATGGCCTAAAATACTGGCGATTCTTCGTGTGTTTTTACTAAAAAGTTGTTGGATAGAAATACGGTTTTACTCAACAATTTAATATGTAACTTATAAAATGTTTTCCACTTATTCCTAAGAAGACTATCAACCCGATATAGATTTATTTGTTTCATGTCGATTTGAAATCAAATAGTTCTTCAAATCTAAGTCCTTTTACACGTCTCCGAGCGAAAATGGAGAAAACAGCTGTTGGGCTGAGCCAAAATATGATAAATTGAGACCTAAATGTAAACAACTTTTTTCCTTATTCAACTTAAATTGAAATGATCTTTCATATTACGCAATAAAATCTGTAGGAAAACGAATATTTATTAAGATATGACCTCATAAAGTTTAGCGAATTCAACAAACGGCTGTGTACGGACTCTTAACATGATACTTGGTGCAGATTATAATAATATTATTTTTTTCTTGAATAACGAAAACGTATTGGGTACATGTTTACAAAATATTAGGAGGCTCCTGTATAAGAACGTCACTCACACTGCCACTCACAGTGACAAGTGACATTACTTTCGTTCAATCCATTCATGCCAGCTTTCGTGAATCGACCTGTACGGGCGATATAGTGTAAGAGACTGTATTCAATAAGTCCATAGACACACCGTATATGTCTTTAGTAGTTTTCGGTGGAATTCGGGTTTTAATAATAGTGTAGACTTCGTTGGGAGTGAACACCGCAAGCTTCATGGAGCGGTCAGCGGGCACGCGTGCAGCGCACAGCTAGGCGCGCACAAGGTCAAGGTATAGTGTAGACTTCGTTGGGAGTGAACACCGCAAGCTTCATGGAGCGGTCAGCGGGCACGCGTGCAGCGCACAGCTGGGCGCGCACAAGGTCAAGGTATAGTGTAGACTTCGTTGGGAGTGAACACCGCAAGCTTCATGGAGCGGTCAGCGGGCACGCGTGCAGCGCACAGCTGGGCGCGCACAAGGTCAAGGTTTAGTGTAGACTTCGTTGGGAGTGAACACCGCAAGCTTCATGGAGCGGTCAGCGGGCACGCGTGCAGCGCACAGCTGGGCGCGCACAAGGTCAAGGTATAGTGTAGACTTCGTTGGGAGTGAACACCGCAAGCTTCATGGAGCGGTCAGCGGGCACGCGTGCAGCGCACAGCTGGGCGCGCACAAGGTCAAGGTTTAGTGTAGACTTCGTTGGGAGTGAACACCGCAAGCTTCATGGAGCGGTCAGCGGGCACGCGTGCAGCGCACAGCTGGGCGCGCACAAGGTCAAGGTATAGTGTAGACTTCGTTGGGAGTGAACACCGCAAGCTTCATGGAGCGGTCAGCGGGCACGCGTGCAGCGGCGCACAGCTGGGCGCGCACAAGGTCAAGGTATAGTGTAGACTTCGTTGGGAGTGAACACCGCAAGCTTCATGGAGCGGTCAGCGGGCACGCGTGCAGCGCACAGCTGGGCGCGCACAAGGTCAAGGTATAGTGTAGACTTCGTTGGGAGTGAACACCGCAAGCTTCATGGAGCGGTCAGCGGGCACGCGTGCAGCGCACAGCTGGGCGTGCACAAGGTCAAGGTATAGTGTAGACTTCGTTGGGAGTGAACACCGCAAGCTTCATGGAGCGGTCATCGGGCACGCGTGCAGCGCACAGCTGGGCGCGCACAAGGTCAAGGTTTAGTGTAGACTTCGTTGGGAGTGAACACCGCAAGCTTCATGGAGCGGTCAGCGGGCACGCGTGCAGCGCACAGCTGGGCGCGCACAAGGTCAAGGTATAGTGTAGACTTCGTTGGGAGTGAACACCGCAAGCTTCATGGAGCGGTCAGCGGGCACGCGTGCAGCGCACAGCTGGGCGCGCACAAGGTCAAGGTATAGTGTAGACTTCGTTGGGAGTGAACACCGCAAGCTTCATGGAGCGGTCAGCGGGCACGCGTGCAGCGCACAGCTGGGCGTGCACAAGCTCAAGGTATAGTGTAGACTTCGTTGGGAGTGAACACCGCAAGCTTCATGGAGCGGTCAGCGGGCACGCGTGCAGCGCACAGCTGGGCGCGCACAAGGTCAAGGTATAGTGTAGACTTCGTTGGGAGTGAACACCGCAAGCTTCATGGAGCGGTCAGCGGGCACGCGTGCAGCGCACAGCTGGGCGCGCACAAGGTCAAGGTATAGTGTAGACTTCTTTGGGAGTGAACACCGCAAGCTTCATGGAGCGGTCATCGGGCACGCGTGCAGCGCACAGCTGGGCGCGCACAAGGTCAAGGTTTAGTGTAGACTTCGTTGGGAGTGAACACCGCAAGCTTCATGGAGCGGTCAGCGGGCACGCGTGCAGCGCACAGCTGGGCGTGCACAAGGTCAAGGTGAGGTGGCTTCGTGTGGATGGATTAAATGATAGGCCGGTGTGTTGCGTAGTAAGGTCCGTTTAATACTAACTCGGCTCGTCCTAACATCTATATTACATATTATACTTATATCTAACAGTTACCACACCTCAAGGTATAGTGTAGACTTCGTTGGGAGTGAACACCGCAAGCTTCATGGAGTGGTCAGCGGGCACGCGTGCAGCGCACAGCTGGGCGCGCACAAGGTCAAGGTATAGTGTAGACTTCGTTGGGAGTGAACACCGCAAGCTTCATGGAGCGGTCAGCGGGCACGCGTGCAGCGCACAGCTGGGCGTGCACAAGGTCAAGGTATAGTGTAGACTTCGTTGGGAGTGAACACCGCAAGCTTCATGGAGCGGTCAGCGGGCACGCGTGCAGCGCACAGCTGGGCGTGCACAAGGTCAAGGTATAGTGTAGACTTCGTTGGGAGTGAACACCGCAAGCTTCATGGAGCGGTCAGCGGGCACGCGTGCAGCGCACAGCTGGGCGCGCACAAGGTCAAGGTATAGTGTAGACTTCGTTGGGAGTGAACACCGCAAGCTTCATGGAGCGGTCAGCGGGCACGCGTGCAGCGCACAGCTGGGCGCGCACAAGGTCAAGGTATAGTGTAGACTTCGTTGGGAGTGAACACCGCAAGCTTCATGGAGCGGTCAGCGGGCACGCGTGCAGCGCACAGCTGGGCGCGCACAAGGTCAAGGTATAGTGTAGATTTCGTTGGGAGTGAACACCGCAAGCTTCATGGAGCGGTCAGCGGGCACGCGTGCAGCGCACAGCTGGGCGCGAACAAGGTCAAGGTATAGTGTAGACTTCGTTGGGAGTGCACCGCAAGCTTCATGGAGCGGTCAGCGGGCACGCGTGCAGCGCACAGCTGGGCGCGCACAAGGTCAAGGTATAGTGTAGACTTCGTTGGGAGTGAACACCGCAAGCTTCATGGAGCGGTCAGCGGGCACGCGTGCAGCGCACAGCTGGGCGCGCACAAGGTCAAGGTATAGTGTAGACTTCGTTGGGAGTGAACACCGCAAGCTTCATGGAGCGGTCAGCGGGCACGCGTGCAGCGGCGCACAGCTGGGCGCGCACAAGGTCAAGGTATAGTGTAGACTTCGTTGGGAGTGAACACCGCAAGCTTCATGGAGCGGTCAGCGGGCACGCGTGCAGCGGCGCACAGCTGGGCGCGCACAAGGTCAAGGTATAGTGTAGACTTCGTTGGGAGTGAACACCGCAAGCTTCTTGGAGCGGTCAGCGGGCACGCGTGCAGCGCACAGCTGGGCGCGCACAAGGTCAAGGTATAGTGTAGACTTCGTTGGGAGTGAACACCGCAAGCTTCATGGGGCGGTCAGCGGGCACGCGTGCAGCGCACAGCTGGGCGCGCACAAGGTCAAGGTATAGTGTAGACTTCGTTGGGAGTGAACACCGCAAGCTTCATGGAGCGGTCAGCGGGCACGCGTGCAGCGCACAGCTGGGCGCGCACAAGGTCAAGGTATAGTGTAGACTTCGTTGGGAGTGAACACCGCAAGCTTCATGGAGCGGTCAGCGGGCACGCGTGCAGCGCACAGCTGGGCGCGCACAAGGTCAAGGTATAGTGTAGACTTCGTTGGGAATGAACACCGCAAGCTTCATGGAGCGGTCAGCGGGCACGCGTGCAGCGCACAGCTGGGCGCGCACAAGGTCAAGGTATAGTGTAGACTTCGTTGGGAGTGAACACCGCAAGCTTCATGGAGCGGTCAGCGGGCACGCGTGCAGCGCACAGCTGGGCGCGCACAAGGTCAAGGTATAGTGTAGACTTCGTTGGGAATGAACACCGCAAGCTTCATGGAGCGGTCAGCGGGCACGCGTGCAGCGCACAGCTGGGCGCGCACAAGGTCAAGGTCAGCGCGCGGTGGTCCGCACGCCGCCGCAGTGCCTACGAACCTAGCGTTCATGGCATTAACTGCATCTTTCTAAGTGTTGTACTTCGAGCCGTTCGGAGTACATTCTATAAGTTCAGTAAAATCAGTAGTCAGACGGCCGGTCTGTCCTCTTTCTTTATTTACGACGTCCCACGTAGCTCTGCTCGGATTTTGTGTCTTACTGTATACCTACATAAATGAATAACGAATATGATAAATGACGTCTGCCTACAGATCAGCATAGAAGTGTGCGAGACAGAGAGCCACGGCGTAGTGCTGAGGTACTGCCCCCTGGAGGGCGCCGTCACGGGAGCCCTGGGCGGGCTGCCCGCGCTGCTGGACGCGCAGGTGCACGTGCTGCGGGCCACGGCCGCGCTGCGGGACCCGTTCCTAGAGGTCAGTGTGGGGTGTCAGCTGCGAAGTACTGCCCCCTGGAGGGCCCTGCCACGGGAGCCCTGGGCGGGCTGCCCGCGCTGCTCGACGCGCAGGTGCACGTGCTGCGGGCCACGGCCGCGCTGCGGGACCCGTTCCTGGAGGTCAGTGTGGGGTGTCAGCTGCGAAGTACTGCCCCCTGGAGGGCCCTGCCACGGGAGCCCTGGGCGGGCTGCCCGCGCTGCTCGACGCGCAGGTGCACGTGCTGCGGGCCACGGCCGCGCTGCGGGACCCGTTCCTGGAGGTCAGTGTGGGGTGTCAGCTGCGAAGTACTGCCCCCTGGAGGGCCCTGCCACGGGAGCCCTGGGCGGGCTGCCCGCGCTGCTCGACGCGCAGGTGCACGTGCTGCGGGCCACGGCCGCGCTGCGGGACCCGTTCCTGGAGGTCAGTGTGGGGTGTCAGCTGCGAAGTACTGCCCCCTGGAGGGCCCTGCCACGGGAGCCCTGGGCGGGCTGCCCGCGCTGCTCGACGCGCAGGTGCACGTGCTGCGGGCCACGGCCGCGCTGCGGGACCCGTTCCTGGAGGTCAGTGTGGGGTGTCAGCTGCGAAGTACTGCCCCCTGGAGGGCCCTGCCACGGGAGCCCTGGGCGGGCTGCCCGCGCTGCTCGACGCGCAGGTGCACGTGCTGCGGGCCACGGCCGCGCTGCGGGACCCGTTCCTGGAGGTCAGTGTGGGGTGTCAGCTGCGAAGTACTGCCCCCTGGAGGGCCCTGCCACGGGAGCCCTGGGCGGGCTGCCCGCGCTGCTCGACGCGCAGGTGCACGTGCTGCGGGCCACGGCCGCGCTGCGGGACCCGTTCCTGGAGGTCAGTGTGGGGTGTCAGCTGCGAAGTACTGCCCCCTGGAGGGCCCTGCCACGGGAGCCCTGGGCGGGCTGCCCGCGCTGCTCGACGCGCAGGTGCACGTGCTGCGGGCCACGGCCGCGCTGCGGGACCCGTTCCTGGAGGTCAGTGTGGGGTGTCAGCTGCGAAGTACTGCCCCCTGGAGGGCGCCATCACGGGAGCCTTGGACGGAGTGTGACTGCAGGTGAAATACAAGTGTGACGGAGCCCCGGCAGGGTACTGACTGTCCGATGAAGGGCGCTGATCCGCGCTACTAGTATTTTATTTTGTTTATAAAATAAACGTATTGATAAATACACGAGTATCTAGAGGCAGGTCAGATGCAGAGGGGAAGATGGAGCAGATTTTTTTCCACATCATGCTGTTGTGAAGGCAGATATAGTTGGATACTATGAAGGTGCGTGTCGTCTTCGATGCATCGGCGAAAAGCCTTAGAGAGTAGCGACATTTGGGATGCATATGTAAATATTTTTTTATTTAGAAACAAACGGTCTTAAATTATATACTAGTTACATAGCTAGGAGCTATACAGTAACAATATTACTAGACCTACAGTTTCCTTATTTTTATTAAATTAAACATAACTAAATCTCTATAACCGTTATCATTACGTACATTACAGTTATATTCTTACACAGTATTACAACAACCTTAAGGTGGTTCGATTTCCATACAAAGCGTTATTTGACATTCGCAGGCTAACGGCGTGATATTTTAAGAAACTAATGTATCAGACTTTTATCAATTGGCTTCCCATTTGCGCCAAATTCCCCCTTTCCTAGAATAAACTTGTATAAACTATATTAATTTGAGAAAACTAGTTTTTCCAAAATATCACGTGACAAACCAATTTCTCAAATTAATCTAGTTTATACAAGTTTATTCTAGGAAAGGGGGAATTTGGCGCAAATGGGAAGCCAATTTATGAATGTTTGTTACATAAGTTTCTTAAAATATCACGCCGTAAGCCTGCGAATGTCAAATAACGTTTTGTATGGCAATCGAACCACCTTAAGTAAAGTAAACAAGTAAAGAAAATACATTTTTAAAAACTTTTACCATAATCTTATGTTTTATATTGCACACTATTTTAACAGAGAATAAATTTGTTTTTAAATGTTACTAACTTTTTATTGTAAAGCTGGCAGGCGCGTTTAATATATGAATTTTCTGCGTGTTTCGTTCTGCTATATGCAATGCTGAACAATGCTTTACTGCGGCTACTACGTTCTGTTCGAGGCACACCAAAGTCTATATTGTATAACAATTCAGGGGCATCTATAAAATTGTTGATTATTTTATACAAAAAAAGTAAATCAGTACACGAGCGATCAACCAATTAAAGACATCCCAAATTGTAAATTTAACAAGATCCTGTACAAATGGCTCCTTGATCATAGATTTTATAAATTGAATTGATTTTTGATTGACAATAATAACTAATATAATGTGATAGATAACTATTGACTTAAGATGAACCTGGACTAACCTTTATGTAATAATTTATTCAATGGAATATTTAAAATAAATTGTTACTATTTTGCATACCATATGTAATGGCTGTTTAAGGAGGTGCTGAATATTTTGTAACAAGACCATAACCACCCTTTTTCTTGCAAAATAAACTATTTGTATTTAGCGTCTGTGTTTAAGCCCTTGAAAATTGTGTCTTTTAGCTGAGGAAGCATAATCAATATAATTTCCACCTACTCGGAATTCAAGTGCTCTAATGAACTTTTTCTGGAGCCTTTCGATCCTAGTTTCATGTACATCATAACAGGGGTTCCAGACTACCGACGCGAACTCTAAACGACTACGGACATAGCTGTTATGCAGTAACTTATATGTTAATGGCCCACGTAAAGGTTTTGCAACGCGAAGTATGAAGCCTAATATTTTGTACGCCTTATTTAAAACGTTATCGATGTGAAATGTGAAGGTTAAAAGTAAATTCAGTGTCCATTGTAACACGTAGATCTCGTATGTTGTCCTGTCGCGCTAGAATTACTCCGCATAGATTGTAATGATACAAAATGGGCTGCGTTTTACGTGTAAATGTTATCACTGAGCATTTGTCATTATTTAAGAATAAATTATTCCGTGCACAGTAACTCTCGAAACTGAGCAAGTCATTTTGTAGCAATATGCAATCAGTGTGTGTTTTAATAACCCTAAAAAATTTGTTGTCGTCGGCGTATAGAGGAGCTTTTGAGGCACTCCGTTATATCATTGATGTGCTTACAATATAAATAATAAAGGCTCCAATTGGAATCCCTGTGGGACACCAGAATTTGTTTGTTTATAATCAGATGAAGAACCTCCCAGTACAACAGCTTGGAACATATTCTCCACAAATGACTTAATCCACCGAAAGAGGTCACTCCCAAGGTCCCAAAGTTTTAGCAGAAGCGCAGTTATAAGAAACTTTGTCAAAAGCTTTTGCAAAATTTGTATATGGTATATACTGCATCCACTTGGTATTTACTATCGTTTGTCGTTTATTCACATTAAACATATGGTAATATAAGGACAGGTGTTACAGTCTGTTTCTGGTTCCTTAATATGTTTAGCCCAAACTGGCATGTGAAATTAGCATTACGTTTGATTCATGCTTATCAAATGCAAACAAAATGTCTAAAAATACAATTAATAATAATATGTCGTAGAATAATAATAAGCATGCCATACAATGTCACATTCATAAAATTTAAAATACAAATAGAAGAGCTAGAATTAACAATTATGATATTAAAGATTTGTTTAACACTTAATAAAATTAACATAGAATAAACAATTAAAATTAGAAACAGGCAGCTATTCTTGTAATTATGTCATATTTATAGTTATTGTTATTGTATAGTTTTAGAATTTGTTTGTCAAAAAGTCATTTATACTATAAAAACAATTGTCAACTAATATTATTCTTAACTTTCATTTAAATACATTATGTGGCAATGTTTTAAGTTCAGCTGGTATTTTGTTGAAAATTTTAACACACATGTTGTAAGCACATTTCTCTCTGAGTACCAGTTTGTTGCTACTTGGTATTGCCTTTGGTATTGCTAACCTATACCGTCCTAGTTGTTTCCTTATCAGTGATAAACGTGAACAATTCCGTATGGAGTTTTACAAATACCGCTATTTCGTACATGTAAAGGCAAGGAAGGGTCAACAAATGAAGTTTTATAAATAAAGGCTTGCAAGATTCCCTTTTGTTTACCCCACAAAGGGTTCTGATGCACTTTTTTTGAGAGACAAAAGCACGGTGGGCGTCGACAGAGTTTCCCCACATTATTATAGCATATCTCAGAGTAGACATGATATAACCGTGGTAAGACAGTAAAGCAGCTTTGAATGATACCGTCTGTTTGAGGCGCCACAATGCAAAAATAAACTTATTAATTTTTTTACAGTCTGTACTACATGTTCCTTCCAATTGCAATGTGTATCCAATGTCATACCAAGAAATACAGTGCTACCTACTTCTTCAAAAACATCTTCATCGTGGTTTACAGTAATATTATGAATCTTCCTAGACTTATATGACCTAAATATCATACATTTTGTTTTTCCTGGGTTAATTTGGAGATTATTCGATTCAAGCCAGCGTATAACATCTCTTAGAGCAGCGTTTATTTCAACTTCAATGTTATATATATATCTGTTCCTTTCATTATCAGTGTAGTGTCATCCGCAAACAAAATACAGTTAGGTATGTTTAGTACAGTCAGGTAAATCATTTATGTAAGTAAGGAACAACAGGGGTCCCAAGATACTTGTGGTACACCATACTCGTTTACTTTATAGCATGAGTTGAAAGCATCTAATAACGTACGATTGTACCTTTCAACTTGCCCGTTGGCACGAGGACACGCTACCGCGTTTATGATGTGCTTAATAAAGTTGTCCAAGCAAAATTGTTTGAAGCTTTTACTTTTAAAGCATGAACCACTGTCCGATATTATTCGTTTAGGATACCCGAATGAGCAGAACGTATTAGATAAGGCACTCAACACTTCGTGAGCCCTCGTCGTTTTTACTGGAACAGCCCATGTGAATTTTCTAAAAGAATCGACAATCATTAACAAATAACTGTTACCTGCACGGCTCTTACAGAACGGCCCTAAGTGGTCAATGTGCACCGTGTGTAGTGGCCCAGCAATCTTCTCAATTGGATGAAGCTCTCCTTCAGGTCGTCCATACTGACTCCTTTTGTACAAGCAATCTAAACAGGCATTGACATACTTACGAATGAATCTGGTCATACCAGAAAACCAAAAAGTTTCTTTGATGATCTGTTCACACCGTTTTAAACCTGGATGTCCAATACAGTCATGATATTTTCGTAACACGTTCCACCTCCCTTACTTGGGCACTACCAACCTTTCATTTCCTCCTGTAATTATTCTATACAACCGTTCTTCCTTCAATGTATAATTGTTCTTGATGTCAGACTCCGCCTCACCAGATTCTAATTTCGTCTTGATGACGCGAAGCTTTTCATCTTGATTTTGAAGACACACGATCCAGTCGAAGATGTCAACCGTATTAATGTCAGCTACCTGCGGAGGCTCGACAGGGCATCTGCTGAGGGCATCTACATGACTGTGAGATTTACCTGGTCTATGTTCCACCTCCATGTCGTAATCCTGTATGAGCAACCACCATCGTGCTATTCTCGGCGTCAGGTCTTTTTTCTGAAACGTATACTTTACTGCTGAGCAATCTGTTACAACTTTAAAATGATTACCCACCAGGTAAATACGGAACCTCCTCAGTGACTCCACGACCGCTAGAGTCTCCAGCTCGTAGGAGTGGTACATGGATTCATCTTTGCTCGTTTTTCGGCTGAAGTAAGATATAGGCTTCAAATTACCGTCTTGTTGCTGCAGAAGAATGCCGGCTATTCCTTTGCTACTGGTGTCGGTATGAACTTCAATGGCGCCCTCGCGACGGTAGAGAGAAAGTAGTGGACGAGTTGTCAATACCTTTTTTAGCTGGTCAAAAGCTTCCTGTTGTTCTGGACCACATTGCCAGGCAACATTTTTCTGTAACAACCTATAGAGATCGTGTGCTATACCTGCGTAGTTTTTAACAAACTTCCTAAAGTAGCTGGTGAGTCCCAAAAACATTCGCAGCTCATGTATGTTACTTGGTTCTTTGTAAGCAGCCACCGCTTCGATTTTTTTACTCCCTGGTCTGATACCATTTTGGCTGATTTCATAGCCCAAATAATCAATTTTTGTTTGTAAGAAAAAACATTTTTCAATATTCAGAGTTAATCCTGCCTCTCTTACAATTTGCAGCACCACCTTGAGAAGATCAAGACTCTCCTCTATGGAGTTGGTCGGGAGGAGTACATCATCTATATAAGGCAAGACTTTGTCATGACGCAGAGACGAAAATATACGATCCATTAACCGCTAAAAAACTAAATAAATAAATAAATATTTGCGGACATTCTTACACAAATCGACCTAGTCCCAAACTAAGCAAAGCTTGTACTATGGGTACTAGACGAAGATAAACATACGTATATAGAGAAATAAATACTTAAATATATAGAAAACATCCATGACTCAGGAACAAATATTCGTGCTCATCACACAAATAAATGCCCTTACCGGGATTCGAACCCAGGACCTCTTGCTTCGTAGGCAGGGTCACTACCAACTAGGCTAAAGCGGTCGTCAAACTGCAGGCGAATTTGCAACGTCACGAATCCAGTCTTATGAATCGAGTCTTTAGCTACTGGAATCTGATAAAAACCTTGCGACAAATCGAGACTAGTGAAATATTTCTTGCCACCTAGCTTCTCAATATGCTCTTCTATGATTGATAAGGGGTATTTATCTTTCACAGTGATGCTATTAAGCTTCCTAAAGTCGACACAAAGACGAAAATCACCGTTCTTCTTACGAACCAAAATTATGGGACTCGCATAATTGGAGAAAGACTCCCTGATTATCCCATTTGATAACATATCCTCAATTTTCTCCCTCAATACAGTCTTTTCAGAGTAGGACAACCTATAAGGTCGGTAACAGACCGGCTTATCAGAATTTAACTCTATGTTAAGTTCAACTTTATTAGTAACTCCCAGTTCACGAGTATCGGCTGAAAAATAATCTGAATACTCGTGCAAAATTTGAAGCAGTTGCTTCCGGACTGCTGGATCTTGGACACCACATTGAATCTTACTGACATCGAAATTCAAGATCGATTTTGAAGCAAAATCGTTAGTTTCTGGAGCAATGTGGTTTATCTTTTCTACTGTAACGTATCCACGAACTATAGCACCATATCTTTTTGAAGAGTCAAAGCTTTTGTACTATGATGGACAACCAACACCGATTTAACCGGAAAGCAGTACAGGGACGAGGGGATACTATACTGAACATCTTCAAAACAGCACGTACGAGTATCGACAAACAACAAGGTGGATTCTTGAACAATATCGTTACTAAACGTCTTCACAAATTGAGCAGTATGAGGAGGAATAACGATCTCCTTAGAGCACAGTATATTTACCTTTGAAATGTCGGTTTCACCACTTATTGCATTTATGTGAACAATCTGCTCGTCAGCGGATTTGACGTCAACCCTTTCGAAAGTGACTGTTGTTCCTGAAATTACTAACCTGCAATGTTCATCATTAAGAACTGGTTGGCCTATGAAGACGTCGGCTTGCTTCAAGGGAACGTCGACCACCACCGCCTCCGATTCCACTGGTATTCCATCGATAATAAACTCTACCAACACTTGACCACATGATTTTACTGGACATCCGCTAAACCCACTAACAAAAATATCACATGGCTGCAATTCAAGCTTCAACTTCTGAGAACACTCCCGTGAAATCAGATTGACCTGGGCCCCTGTGTCTAAATACGCTGTTACTTCCAGCACATTTAACTGTATTTTCTTAAAATAACATTCATTTACCTTAGTATCAACGACGTTTACAACCCTCCGGAAACACTGCTCCGTCTTGTGGTTGGCCTTCCCGCATAAGTATCTCGCATTTGACAGCGATGGGATTATTCGGGCAGGATCGCACCATGTGTCCAGGTTCTTTGCAGAGGAAGCATATTACAGATGATCGGTTCGATGGTGTTGCCGTCTTCTGATCCCCGGCGGCTACCTCTTTTGAAGTGCTAGGAAATTTGTGATCTCTGTCACGTGTTGTGAGAAACCGTTGATTCGGAAATCCCCTTTTTTCGTCATTCATGCACAAAAATTGAGAGTATAGTTCCCCAGGAGTTCTATAATGCCCTGCTCTAGCTGAGGTCTTTAAGTGAAATGGTAATCCTTCAATGATGCATGCCACTGCTTTTTCACCCGTAATTTCACATTTGGTTAACATATTACATTTTGATTAAAAATAATGAGTCATTGTTTCGAAAAACATATTTTTTCGGTTTATCATTTCCTTAAGAGCCTCAGCATAGTCCATATTTTGGGGAAAAGCCTCCAGAATTCTCTTCTTCCATTCTTGCCATGACATTTCGTAACTACGCAAGGCGTTGTGCCACATCTTCGCCAGACCGCACAACCGCGCCTGCATATAGTAACTTTTAACACTATCAGACCAACCGTGTATTGCTCCCAACTGCTCTATTTTGTTGAGCCACTGCTGCGCTGGTAGCTCTGACTTCTCAGGATCAAACTCTGGGATAATATCAGGCTTGACCATTACACCATAATAATTTGAATTGATCCTACCAGGTTCATTCCGCGATGCAGGTAGCTCTCGATCCACAGACTCCCGTGGCCGCCTATGTGCCCAGCGCCTCGGTGTCCGCTCGCGGCTGCGCGTGCGATTACTGCTGCTGCGCTCTCGCCGCTCAGACCGCTCGTTGTCCCACCGGATAGGGCTGCGAGACCGACTACGGCTTCGTGAATCCATCCCACTTCTGAAAATGTTAGGACAACTATGTTAGAATAAAATTAAAACCATTAAGTTCCAAGGTCAGTTTAATTTATTTTATCCACACTGCTATTCAACATAACTCATTGCTAAAACAAGCAAGCACTCAACTAGTTATAAGTTATAATAGCTCCATTAATCTTTATTTACTTGCCAAAAACTACCAAGGAAAAACTAGAACTACTTTATTGGATAACACAAACAACAAGCTCTAATCCATTATTTAATTAAATACAAAAGGTAATGAAACCATTAAAATTGTTCATACCTATTTACTACAACTGCATCAAGCTGTACACTTAATATCATTTAATTCAGGTTTTAAAACATAAAGCAAATTAAACACCTCATAATTATGCACTATTAATCAATAAAACCGACAGAAACCAAAAATCAACGGTTATGAACCAACAGGGCAATTATCACTCATTACTAATGTAACTTTAAACAAAAACCATCGTTTGTAAAGTGTAACGAAAACTTAACACGGAAAAATGTTCACACGGGAACAATTCTTACTTAATATGTAACTACGTAAAAGCTTTAAACAACAATCCGCTATTTTTAAACTTTAAAAATCAAATCAACTACGATTTAAGTACAATAACGATAACAAATTACGAAACAAATCAAACTTAATAAGCAATAAGGCCTCAAACTGCTATAATCTGAACATAAGTTAATTTTTAAGAGCAAATACTTATCTTTTACGGACACCAGAAGCACAACTTTTTCCAGAATTACTTTCTGCTACGAAATAGCGAACGATAATGATCACTCCTGGCTCGCAAACCTCCCATTCCGAGCGACAACTCCCTCCAAAGCTAACTTACTCCGGAATGGTCAGTTTGCGATCCACCAATCACGTTACGTGAAGACAGTGGCGTGGTCGTTGATAATTGGTCCTTTTTGGCGGGAACGTAGGCGTCAAACACCGCGTAGACACAGCGCCCTCTTGTGACAGCCACAGTAACGAAGTAGCTTGTTGTTTAGAAGGAATGCCAGCCCCATCCGCACGATCGTCACGCCATCTTCTGGTTAAGGGGGAGACTACCGCGGCCCTTATTGACAATATCTTTTACTTACATATTTTATTATTTTGTTGACTAAATATCGATTTCGGCTCACAGTTTCAGGCATTTTATAAATAATACTAATTTCGGTTAATAACCGGTTTTAGTGTAAAAAACCGGTTATTAACCGAGCTCAAAAAGTTCCGGTTAACCGGTTTTTCGGTTAACCGGTTTGCATTCCCTAGTACCAACGTTGATATAGTTGTACTTTTAATTCACACATTCGCCGCCACTACGCCGCGACTTAAACTCTAGTTCGTCGCTGTTGCTATCCACCTGCCACCGACTTGATGCGAAGTCCAAAAATAATAGACTTAAGACTTGCGTGGCGTGGGGGTGGGGGTGCCACCTCGATTTTTGTGATGTCCCCTAATATGTATTTATGCCTCGCAGCATATAGCTCACATCCCCGTGCTGCGCGCGTGCGTGGTGCCGGGCTGGGCGGGGCTGGGCGGCGCGCGGTACGTGCCGCAGGGCTGGGCGGACGCGGCGCCGGAGCGGCTCGACGCGCTCAACAGGCAGCTCGTTGAGGTAAGTGGGGACAACAGGCAGATGCTTCGCAGCTTATAGCTCACGTCCCCGTGCTGCGCGCGTGCGTGGTGCCGGGCTGGGCGGGGCTGGGCGGCGCGCGGTACGTGCCGCAGGGCTGGGCGGACGCGGCGCCGGAGCGGCTCGACGCGCTCAACAGGCAGCTCGTTGAGGTAAGTGGGGACAACAGGCAGATGCTTCGCAGCTTATAGCTCACGTCCCCGTGCTGCGCGCGTGCGTGGTGCCGGGCTGGGCGGGGCTGGGCGGCGCGCGGTACGTGCCGCAGGGCTGGGCGGACGCGGCGCCGGAGCGGCTCGACGCGCTCAACAGGCAGCTCGTTGAGGTAAGTGGGGACAACAGGCAGATGCTTCGCAGCTTATAGCTCACGTCCCCGTGCTGCGCGCGTGCGTGGTGCCGGGCTGGGCGGGGCTGGGCGGCGCGCGGTACGTGCCGCAGGGCTGGGCGGACGCGGCGCCGGAGCGGCTCGACGCGCTCAACAGGCAGCTCGTTGAGGTAAGTGGGGACAACAGGCAGATGCTTCGCAGCTTATAGCTCACGTCCCCGTGCTGCGCGCGTGCGTGGTGCCGGGCTGGGCGGGGCTGGGCGGCGCGCGGTACGTGCCGCAGGGCTGGGCGGACGCGGCGCCGGAGCGGCTCGACGCGCTCAACAGGCAGCTCGTCGAGGTAAGTGGGGACAACAGGCAGATGCTTCGCAGCTTATAGCTCACGTCCCCGTGCTGCGCGCGTGCGTGGTGCCGGGCTGGGCGGGGCTGGGCGGCGCGCGGTACGTGCCGCAGGGCTGGGCGGACGCGGCGCCGGAGCGGCTCGACGCGCTCAACAGGCAGCTCGTTGAGGTAAGTGGGGACAACAGGCAGATGCTTCGCAGCTTATAGCTCACGTCCCCGTGCTGCGCGCGTGCGTGGTGCCGGGCTGGGCGGGGCTGGGCGGCGCGCGGTACGTGCCGCAGGGCTGGGCGGACGCGGCGCCGGAGCGGCTCGACGCGCTCAACAGGCAGCTCGTTGAGGTAAGTGGGGACAACAGGCAGATGCTTCGCAGCTTATAGCTCACGTCCCCGTGCTGCGCGCGTGCGTGGTGCCGGGCTGGGCGGGGCTGGGCGGCGCGCGGTACGTGCCGCAGGGCTGGGCGGACGCGGCGCCGGAGCGGCTCGACGCGCTCAACAGGCAGCTCGTCGAGGTAAGTGGGGACAACAGGCAGATGCTTCGCAGCTTATAGCTCACGTCCCCGTGCTGCGCGCGTGCGTGGTGCCGGGCTGGGCGGGGCTGGGCGGCGCGCGGTACGTGCCGCAGGGCTGGGCGGACGCGGCGCCGGAGCGGCTCGACGCGCTCAACAGGCAGCTCGTCGAGGTAAGTGGGGACAACAGGCAGATGCTTCGCAGCTTATAGCTCACATCCCCGTGCTGCGCGCGTGCTAAATTGTACCCATTTTTATAGCTCTTTAAAATAAGTCTGGACATACGAGTATAAGTTCCACTTGCACACAGGCGCTCCGAGCAACAGACGGCGCCTTCTCCTGCGGCGAAGCGTCCGACGGGCGCGCCTGCGTCCGCTTCGGCATGGTGACGGCCGACACCGACGTGCAGGAGCTGCTCGAGCTGGTGCTGCTCGCGGGACGGGAGGCCGAGGAGAGCTCGCGCGCGCTCACAGACATGACCGAGGTGCTCAAGAAAGGTGAGGGACAGCGGAATCCTCTTGTTGCGTATTTGTGTGTGTAAAGGAAGGGGGCGTTTCTATGTTGGTTGAATGGTTTTTAGGAGCCGCGATTGATCGTGACACGCGTCACCTAAACTTTGCGTCAACCCATTTTATGTTGACAGGGATCGAAGAGGCGGTGGCCGACCTGGAGCGAGAGAATGCGCTCCGACTGTGGCAGGAGGGGCTGCTGCGCCGAGTCCCAGTAGTGGGCCGCGTGGTGGACTGGTGGTCGCCCGCCGCGCCGCCGCCGCCCGGCCGGCGCCTGCACCTCGCACACGGGACACTACAGCCCACGGACGACGTCTACAGGTGACCAGTGTACACACATACAGACAGTGGTGGACTGGTGAAGACATATGCAAAAACACAAAAAAAAATTAAACAAAGTAGGTACTAATTAATAAGTACACTGAATAAGGACGATTTTTTAAAGTCAGTCTGCTGTTTAAATAACAAGGTTTTCCGTTTGGATTTGAACAATGATTGGGATATGTTAAACCGTTGTGTTTTATGTTTAGGAATGACGGCTTTATTTAATATTTTACTACGGGTATCAAATTAGTGTTGGCCGTTATAAACTCAGTGTTCTACTAAAGTTAGTATTTTTTTATATTAACGTTTAACCCTTAACTAAACAGGTATGTCCAAAAGAAAGCGGACTCAGAGCCGGCGCGCGCGCACTCGCCGGCGCGCGCGCCGCCGCCGGCCGCCGACCAGTAGCCTTCGAGGACTGCGTGCTCAGGAGGTCTGTCTCTGGCCATCGCTTCCGATACCGATCACATTTATTTATGTAAACATTATAGCACAAAAAAAACTCAACACACAAACATTTCAACTTGTTTCGCCCACCAAATTGTAAACCAACGAGATGTGATCGGGAGGTGAAACAGATGAACCAAATTGAGGCCCAGTTTAGCATTAAATATACCAATCGATACGATTGTAAATCTATTAAATTTTATTTTATTCCAGTGCTGTAAATGAATAGCTCCAAGATCGCGTTTTTTATTCGATAAAAATGTAAATGTATTCTGCCAATTTTTAAGCAATATTATGTGTATAGTATTTACGGTTTAGTAGGCAAAGTACTCAATGTTCAGAGGCATTACTAAAAGTATTATTTTATTTGAACGAAATGAAGTGACTAACGTCTCACTTATCTTTAGTGTCATTCAAAAAACTTACGTATTGTTTCTTGATATCTCGCAAAATTGCCCATATTGCAATAACTCAAATATTTATACAGGGTGTTTGAAAGCAAGAAAGAAGAAAGAAAATAAGTTTATTTCGCAGATACAAAATTACACGATTACATAGTTTATAAACTAAACGATGGTGTCTAAAGTATAAATACATTAGACACCATCGTTTGCCAAAATAAAATGGCCGGTAGGTTATCATTTGCTGTCTCATCTAACCTACAAAAAAAAACAATTTTTCTATTTTATTGTAGGGTGTAAGTTTGTATGGCTCTATCAAAGTCAACATTATTTGCAAGTAGGTAACATATACTTATTTTTTTACTGACCCTCATTTTTTTTCAAGATGCACGAATTTTGATTCAGTTTTCAAACAGCCTGTATAACTTCTGCATGTCCCGAGTTGTCATAAAAACTCGTTGAATTGATCCCGTGGAGCTATGACCAGTACCTCATCATCGTTACCACGAGTGAGCTTTCCGTAACATTCCTTGTACTTATAGTCTATTTTGTTCCATTCATTTACATATTGCTCACTAGTTTAGACTAAGCTAGATATCGGCGAAGATAACGATCCTGAGTTCGAATCCCGGTAAGGGCAAATATTTGAGGTGTACCTATATTAATTTGTATTAATAAGTATAACTTATCCAAAGCGCAAGCTTAACTTAATTTGGGACTAGGTCGATTTGTGTATGTAATGAGTGTCCATAATTTTAATTATTAATTTATATCTGATATTGGTTCTCGTTATGGGCGAATTTGAGGTACTGGGACACGTCTCCTTTTGCGATTAATCAAATATTATATTGAAATAATTGTATTCCGGTAACTTGTTATTGTAATGGTGAGACTAAATTATTATTTGTACAAATTTATGTTAACAGTGGTTAACCTGTGTAAAATAAATGAAAATATGAAATTTACAATTGTTTTACAATTACCTATAGGTTAATTCTAACCCAAGTCACAGCTAATCCTAATTCGTCAATTTTAAACCATATAATGTTATCAAATTTTTGGTAGTTTTTGCGGAAGTTTGACAGTTAAGATGACAGCTGACAGTTTAGATGACAGTTGCCGTATACAGCCCGCCCTGAGTGTATTGCCTAGGACTTTTAAATGGACATACGACGCGTGCTGTCAGGTGTAATATAGAAGCGCTTACACCTGTATGTACCTACGCACACTGAAGCAACGCCATCACGCAAGTTGCCCAAACACAATCATTAAGTATGGACTTAATGATTGTGTTTGGTTGGGCAACTTCCGACGCAAACAAAACATAATATGCGAAGTAATTTCAGTCCGCTTGGGTTGTGAGCCATGTCAGGCAGACCAAGACTTGGCTCCAACTCGTCCAGATGGATACCCAGCTCGCTCCAATTCCAAATTCGTAAGTTCCTCTTGTTAATTTTTCACTTCCACAATGAATACACTTCAGATATTCTGAAACCCATCTGGTCATAGGTACGGCATCGCAATATGGGGAGTAGCCAGTAAAAGCAATATAGCCTGCCTACAAAGGGTACAAAACAACATTCTCAGATGCATCACCAATGCTCCATGGTTCGCGAGGAACGATGAAATTCAAGAGCATGTAAAAATGCATCCGAAGTGGCCCGCTATATAGGAAACAACACGTAGCTCGCCTTACCCATACTACCATATGTATACAATGTCAAGGTGGTTAAGAGACTTAAACGTAACCATATTCTTTAAGTAGCGAACGGGGCACTGGCCTCTAAATCTACGACCATATCATAGTCTGGAGACTGATTGCAGATTTAACATGAAAAAAAACCCTCCACAATGGTCAGTATTCTTGTGTTCGCAGTTGCCAACGCCTGATCAACTAAATTAGCACACGATGCATTCATGTCGCGAAAAGTTTCCACAGGCGGATAAATAATAATTCTCTTTCGAAGGTTCTTTCCCTGAATTCTTCGTGTTTAAAGCAGATTAATTGAATTTCCGGTTGCGCTCATCTGGCGGCTACACCGGGAGCGTTACTCGTACAATTAGGGAGGACTCAGTCAGCTGCGGACCGCCCTGTATAATGGTTCACTTCCTATTACAGAATGCGGCGGTGATTTGAACAATAATTCCCACTCGATGATACCCGACATAGCATCTAACCGTAACAACTTACCATGCTAAAAATAACTCCGTGACCGAAAATGGTATACGTAGTTAGGTATAGATGAATTATCGAGAAAATGGAATTGCATTTGTAGTGGTTGTACCGTTTGCAACAAAAGGAGAATAATTTTCTCTTAATTTAATAAAATTACATACCCTTAAGAAATGGAATAAGTAGTACCTAGTCCTCTGTTTTGCTTGCAGCCGTGTAAGGGGAATTTAAATTTTTCTTCAGTTCAAGTTCAAAATATTTATAACAGTTAAAAATAATTTGCTTACTTTGACTCTCAATCGGACCAAAATTACTCACTGCCATATTTTTTGAAACTTATGTAAAAAAAAAAAAGTAAAGTAAAAAAAAGTCATTTATTTAAACAGAATGAGTTTTACATAGTTACCAGGGGTCCCCACACTAGGCTACGCCTGTATCGTGGAGAACCAGTTAATTTTTAAACATCAGAAATAAGTTACCACAGATATTTATTACATTTGGAGGAGTAAGAAAAAATATTTTACATTGAAAAGTTTATACTTAGAGACTAACTTAGATATTAAAGATAGCTTCAGTCTCGGCATAATTTAACGAATGAAGAAATTTAAAAATAAGTGATTTGGCTTCATTTTTTGTGCTGCCCGTTAGGTTACAATATTTCAGTAAAGTGTTATATATTGCTACCCTAATATAATCGCCAAAACGTTTACCAAAGCTGGAAAGAACTCTAGGAACTGGTAACCTAAAGACGCGTTTTTTAAGTAGTGTGTCGTAGCAAGTCATATATTTAGAGGTTTTGTGTGTACATAATGAAATTTTAAGGATATAAAGTTGACGTACGGTTAAAACGTGTGATTCGGCATACAAGGTCGCAGTTGGATATCGAAAGGGCCTCTTTAACATGACTTTCAGCACCGAACGTTGCGCTCTTTCGATTTCCAACATGGTCGTCTTTGCTGCGCTGCCCCACGCTGTGATACAATAACTGATCACTGACTGGCACAGCGCAGTGTAGACTAGTAGTAACAAAGAGCTATCTGCAGACTGCCGAAGTTTTTTGAAAATATAAATAGATTTTCTAATTCTTGCGGAGAGTTTGTTTATGTGGTGCTTGAAATTAAGTTGTTCGTCGACAAATAGACCCAGGTACTTAATCACGTCAGTGTGCTGGATGGAATCGCAGTTACAGGAGATGGCAGGGAAGTCTTTACAAGAATGAATTTTTATAACGGGATTGAGGGACGGTTTCGATGAGGCGGTTTTGTGAAAGCAAAGAAATTTTGTTTTATTATTGTTAAGAGTCAAAAGGTTGGCACGAAACCAGTCGGAGGCAATTTTCATGCCTTTTTCTGCAGCAGCAACTGCTTTTTCCCAGCTAATATCATTAAACAGAATTACCGTGTCGTCAGCGTAGCAAATTATTTCAGAACCTGGAATTTGCAGGTTAAGGATGTCGTTGATGTAAATAATGAAAAGAGTGGGTCCGAGTATGCTTCCTTGCGGTACGCCAAATTTAATTTGCTCCGTAGTACTGCTAATAGAACCCACTCTGACCAGCTGACTCCTCCCAGACAGATAGCTCTCAAACCACGTCAGCGGTACACCACGTATGCCTAACATTTGTAGTTTTCGTAGCAAAATTGGAAAGGAGACAGTGTCAAAGGCTTTTGCCAGATCTAGAAAGACACCCACACACTTGAAGTTATTATGTAACTTACACTTATTCGTACGGGCTGACACAAAATTATTCTGATAATTGTGAGAATACAATAAAATCAGACGTAAAAATATATGCACAACGTAAATAATATTCACAATTTGACACTGACATTATTTTGGTATTTACTTCTTCAATATATAACAAACCTCTTTTTATGCTGATAGTACGAGAAAATAGAAAATTCAAATATAGAATGCCTGTAAACATACAATACTACTACATATATGCAATTCCATGCTCTCGTTAATTTATCTATACCTATTTGTTGTATTCGAAACGGGTCTGAAACGGATTTAAGTTGGATTAGCCGCCTGAACGCTTCGCCGACCTAATTGAGGTTGCTCGCTGGACTGTTGACGGGATAATTGCCACTGAGATTCACATACTATTTATTGGCATAAGTAGTATGTATTTTAAGAATTTGCAAGTAAATATGAGTCGCTTAACTTCAAACTCGGGTAAATCCAATTCTGACATTTTTAAGATTTTGGTTTAAGACTTAGTCAGAATAGTTGCCAGGAAGTTTGTGTGTAGGTAACGTTCCGTTTCGCAAAGGGCAGGCACAGATGGCGAACTCTAATCCAAGAACAGCTTCTGCAACAGAGGAATCACGACCCTCGGCAATAACGAATCCGACGCGAGGGTCTACGTTTAATTTGTTTTAAGACTAAGTAGTTGGGGAGAAGACCACCACCTTCCCAGGTTAATGTCAACACAATCTAAATCGAGCAAATTAAATATAGCCACATTTAATGTAAGAACACTAATGAACGATGAAAGGATAATTGAACTAGAATATGCCACCGAGGAAGTAAAATGGGACATTATTGGAGAAGCAATAGTAGAGAAGAGCAACAACTACATATTTTACTATTCAGGAAAAAAACAAGGCAGGAATGGAGTCGGGTTTTGGGTAAAGTCCAACTTGAAAGAACACATACAAGAGTTTACTGGAATCTCGGACAGAATAGCAATGCTAACTATTAAACTACCTGGATATACAAAGGAATGGTCGATAATCCAAATATATGACCCACACGAAGAGAAAGAAGACGAGGAAAAGGATCAATTTAATGAATAGTTATCCGAGACCATGCAGGAAAGACAAGGAAATGCCATTGTCATGGGTGATTTCAACAGCCAATTAGGCGAGCAACAACTACAGGAAAACAAAACTATCGGAAAATTCAGTTACGGGAAAAGAAACAACAACGGAGAAAGACTATTTAATTTTGCAATAGAACACACACAAAATCCCTCAACTTCAACTCAGACCATCGCATGCTTCGAACAACATTAACCTCCAAAGATACTAAGAAGTCAAGAAACACATAAATCTAGGCGAGTGCAGATTACCTGTGGAATTACCTGAAGTCACCTTAAAAGAGTTGGAGGATAGTTTGGAAAATAAACTTAAAAATATACAACCAACACATATCCAAGAAAGATATGACTGCATCGAATTAGAGCTAAAAACCTAACAAACAAATAGAAACCTGCATTCAAAAAAAAAGGACCGGATAGGAGAAGAAGCCAGGAAACTACTTAAAGACAGAAAAGAGATGATTATAAATGGAAACGTAAACAAACCTGATATATCCGAAATAAGCAAAAACATTAACAACAGCATAAAAAAGTACAGGAAAAAACAAAGAACAGGTACAATAATGGCCCACATCGAAAAAACTGGAGCAGTAAAAAAAGCAGAAAAAGAACTTAGAGAATATAAGACGTGGATACCAAATATGAAAGATAACAAGACCGAAAAAAAGAAGACGAACAGAAAAGATATAATGGCCGTTGCCACCGAATTCTACAGGGATTTGTATAATGACAATTGTGAAGAGAGCATAGACACGCACCTGGAGGGAATTAACGAGGATATAGTGGCGCCGATCATAGAGAGCGAAATAAGAAACGCCATACGAACTCAGAGGAACCACAAAGCTCCTGGTGACGATAAAATTAGCAATGAACTCCTGAAAATAACTGAGACGGTCATAATCCAAATCTTAAGACAACTCTTCAACGATATCCTAGACACAGAGACAATCCCAAAACAATGGACGGAATCTGTCACAATACTACTTCACAAAAAAGGGGATAAGAATAGAATTGAAAACTACAGACCAATAAGTCTCATGTCTAACTTATACAAGGTATTTTCAAAGATCCTTCTCAATAGAAACAAGAACTCTCGAACTAGCACAACCAAAAGAGCAAGCAGGGTTTAGAAGTAATTTCTCCACGATTGACCACATACACGTTATAAAACAAGTGATAGAAAAATGCAATTAATACCAACAAACATATTACCTTAGCTTCATAGACTACAACAAAGCGTTTGACTCAAATTCAAATATTTATTCTGTAAGTAGGTCTCACTCAAGGGCTCTTTCACATGTCATGTCAGAGCTTACAAATACAATTAATTAACATTAAATGACTTGAATTGAATACATTAGCCGAGAGATGTACAGAGTCTCCGGGTCAATTATATCACAATAATCTTATTCTATAATAAAATGTCAAAATGAAACAAAAAATAATAATAATAATAATGGAGATGTAAAGTCTCGAGCGTCAGATAAAATAAATTAACGGAGATGTAAAGAGTCCCTGGTCAAATAATCTAATGCTACAGAACTGGAATGTAACCAACATGTCGAGATCAAAATTACAATAAAACATACAAATTAAAAATTAATAAAAATTGAGACAGCCAGTACCTAACAGCGGCGACCCAACCAGCAAGCGACTCACTCCAGGACACAATAACAAATAAAACAAAAAAAAAGTTACGACGGCTTTTGAGATTGAAGGATTTACCATGTATCTTTGTCTTCTATATATTCTTCGATCTTGTAGTATCCTCTCTTCAAAAGAGCATTTTTATATATTCTTTGAATGAATTATAAGGAAGATCCCATACATCTTTGGGTACTTTGTTGTAAACCCTTATACAGTTACTAGTTAATTTATGTCTGTTTCGTGTATTTATATTATGGACATCAGACTGCTTCTTGAACGACTTTATGTTTTTGTGTGTATACATAATCACGTCCAGTATGTACTGTGAAGCCACTGTGAGGATACCTAAATATTTCCTTAAAGCGTGCTCTCAGAGAGTCTCGAGAGCCAAGATTATAAATCGATCGGATCGCCCTCTTTTGAAGGACAAAGATAGATTATATATCAGCTGCTTTCCCCCAGATCAATACTCAATCAAACATAGTGCTGTATGGAGTGCTCTCAAGAGTCAAGGGATTGAATACAAATACATAAGAGTGATCAAGGAAATATATAAAAATAGCACTGCAAGAATTAGGATGGAAAGGTAGGGCCAAAAATTCCAGATTAAAAAAGGAGTAAGACAGGGAGACCCCCTATCTCCAAAGTTATTCTCGGCAGTGCTTGAACTAATATTCCAAGAATTAAATTGGACCAACTATGGAATAAACATAAATGGCGAATTACTAAACCATCTCAGGTTTGCGGATGACCTAATAATAATCTCAAATAATTCAATAGAACTAGAGACGATGGTTCAGGAATTGGCTACAAAGAGTACAAAAGTGGGACTGTCACTGAATGCTGGAAAAACAAAAATCATGACGAACAGTGAAAAAACCAGAATAGAAGTAAATAATAAAGAGATCGAATATGTAGAAGAATACACATATCTCGGACAGATTATCTCCCCAACACTGCAGATGTATAAAGAAATAGACCAAAGAGTAACAAGTGCATGGAAGTGATATTGGTCCCTCCAAGAGGTAATGAAAAACAAGTATTTCCCACAAACACTAAAAAGCAAAGTATATAACATGTGCATACTACCATGTGCAACATATGGAAGCCAAACATGGGCCCTCACAAAAAGAAACACCCAGAAGCGGAAAGTATGCCAACAAAAGATGGAGCGCAGCATGCTTAACATAAAAAGGAAGGACAAGGTGTCCCTAACAAAAATTAGGAATAAAACCAAAGTGGCGGATATAACACGGTGCATCAAAAAGTTGAAATGGAGGTGGACAGGACACATGATGAGGGAAAAAATGGAAAAGTGGACAAAGGACATCACAGAATGGTATCCAAGACTGGGAAAAAGAAAACAAGGAAGACCTAGGCATAATGAGATGGGAGGACGATATTAAAAAGAAAGCAGGAACAATATGGAGAAGGGAGGCTAAAGACAGAACAAAATGGAAAGCTTGGGAAGAGGCCTATGTCCAAGAGGCAAGCTGAAGTTAGGAAAATAAAACAAATATATACCTATAGAAAAATGAAATATTTATTTAAGAAAATAAATTAGTTTAAGTTGTTTAAATAAATAAATAAAAATAAAAATCGTTTATTTCAGACCAGATACGATCCATAGAGAGTTAGTATGAGTTAGTTAGTTAGTAAGTACAAAAAATATAAAATAACAATAACTAAATTATAACTATGTTAGTACGTTATTAAACAAAATTTATTATTTATTTGGCCTTCCCAATAACCACCTGCGACCAGTACATGGTAAGCGGACAGTTGAGACGCTCTGCCAGCTCCTTCAGAAGGCTGTTGTTGCTGCCTCGCACTCGCCTTAAAAGTGAGGCTATTCTTTTTCGCCTTATGGCAAAAAAGTCGTCAGTATGCGCCTCCGCAAACATACCCGACGCACTACAGTGCTTTGGCAGCCTCAACAGCATTCGCAAGGTGTTGTTGTACTGGACGCGTATTGTGTTATAGGCCCTTTGTGTATAACTCACCCACAGACTGCACGTGTAAAACGTTTGACAATACGCTTTAAATAGTGTCAGCTTTACTTGCGTGTTACACCGTGCAAATCTGCAGGCAAGCATATTGCCCCTTATTGCCATGGCCCTCCTTTCCCTTTCCATATCCAAATCATCATTCAATTTATTATCGATGAAATGCCCCAGATACTTGAACTTATAATATCTACTACATTGAGGGGCACACCGCCCAGCACGATCCTAGGTACAGCGGATGGGTTATACTTTCGAGCTTTAAAAACCATCACCTCGCTTTTAACGGCGTTGTACCTAAGACCGTGCCGCCCAGCGTAACCCTCACACGTCGCAACAAGTTTTCTGATCGATTCAACCGGGGGGTCCCAGCAACACCATATCGTCAGCGTAACTTATATTATTGAAACACGTCTGACCAATATGACAACCGACATGCATATTGCTGAGCTCCCCGATTAACTCATCTACATACAGATTGAACAGGACTGGTGAAGAAAGTCCTCCCTGTCTCACCCCACACTGGAGCCTGTACTCCTCCGAGTCTACTCCTGCCCATCTCACTCGATTGATCTGGCTGCCGTACCAGTACTTCAATAGCGAAATACATTCTTTCGGCGCACCCGCTTTTTCAAGCTTGTATCAAAGCACATCGTACGCAACCAGATCAAACGCTTTCGATAGGTCCAGGAAACACGCATATATTGGCGTGTTCCTGTCCGTGTAGTACCTGACAGTTTGCTTAAGACACACAATCGCACTTGCGGTTGATAGGCCTGGCCTGAAGCCAAATTGTTTAATAAGCATGCATGTAGTTAATGAAATGTAACAAAATAACTCAGCAAATAAAGGCTATCTTATCTTATCTAGTTGGGGAAAACTGCGGGACTTGTCCAGGAGACTGGAACCACCTGTAATATATGTACCTAAGTCTAGTAAGTATATTATATACCTATACTTACCATATTTTTTCTAGGAAGATTAGAATGATACATGTAACTTTGTAAGGCGGTAGGTAAGCGAAATTCATATTTTTACCAAGGGACAAATATTGCTTGTAAAAATTAAATCACGTCTAATATGCGGATTTTATATAGATTTGATCTCAAATCAGTTAATAAAAGGTCTAGCTACCGTGAAAACACTACGTAATATTTACTTACATTCTTAAGTGAACGACATTACAATGTTGTTTCAATACGCTTGGATTGCTAGAGGTGAGGGTTATCGATTAAGAAAAAACGATGAAATATTGTGTAACAAAATAAAATTGTACCTATTAGTGGCAACACACATATAACCTCCGTGCCGCACCTTTGTATTTCGACGTCACCGCTTGTCAAATAACAATAATCAGTACCTACGCAGTTCATAGTTATGTTTCATTTTATAATTTTTTGTTGTTAAGTATTTGAACTGGTTTGTTTAGTGAATCTGTTCTGTTACGTTTTTGTGATGCCAAAAACGAAAAATAAACCGGCCAAGTACGAGTCGGACTCGCGCACGAATGGTTCCGTACCATTATCAATAAAAATATTTATTTTATTCTGTTTTTAGTAGGTATTTGTTGTTATAGCGGCAACAGAAATACATCATCTGTGAAAATTTCAACTGGAACTATCACGGTATCAGTGAGATACAGCCTGGTGACAGACAGACTGACGGACAGCGGAGTCTTAGTAATAGGGTCCCGTTTTACTCTTTGAGTACGGAACCCTAAAAACCATGCTTAATAGCCGGTTTTGAAGCGTTCATAGCCCTGCGGCGCCTGCGAATCGGAAACGATAACGCAGGTAAAGCAAAGATGGCAGCGGTCAGTCATTGGATGGGTGACCGCCTGTTTGAGTGGTTACTTTAAATGAGCGCTTCCGTGCTTTGGAAGGCACGCTAAGCAGTTGATTCCGGTTGCTGTCTATGATAGTAGTCGTTAAGCCGAGTTAGAGGCCTTCGGACGGCTTAAAAACCTTAAGGGCCTACGCTAGCTGACGCTGTTTGCACGGAGCGGGTGGACGCCTATTGAAAAATAGTATTAGCAGCGCTAACTAACCCGCGGCGGGTGCATAGAGCGGGTACCCGCAGGCGTGCGCCCGCTCCGTGCACCCGCGTCAGCTAGCGTAGGCCCTTAACAGTCGAGTTGCCCACTCACTTGACAAAGGGGGGACAACTGTCACTTGCGTCCGCAGGAGCTACCTTACCACAACCCTGCACGTGTCCACTGGGTGGTACTAAAAAGTGACAAACTCAAAGGCCAAATAATGTATGCCATACGATTAAATAAAAAAATTGCCGGTGTCGTGAATTTATCGTTCACCTGAGTGATTATTTCAGTACCGTTATACATTTCCTAACAATATTATACTGTCGATACTATGTATTAGCACTAGGTACGAGTAGGTATACAACACTACATTCGAAAAGTATCGATAGTTTGCATATCAGTGTGGTAGCACCTCTAGCTACGTCAGTTTGGCATATATCATTATAATCTTGCTAAAAAAATATGGTATAGTAAGTAGTAGTAGTAGTAGTAGGTAGGTATTCTGTTTTACGTCTAGGAACGGATAATGGATCACTTCACCTAATATGTCCTGTTTATAATTTAATAAAGACTTGACAGTAAACAGGTTCACTAGTGCCGCAACATACCTACCCAGGTCACAGTTCTAATACACATTGTGTACCAGGTCACAGTTCTAATACACATTGTGTACCAGGTCACAGTTCTAATACACATTGTGTACCAGGTCACAGTTATAATACACATTGTGTACCAGGAACGCAACACATTCTCACTTGCGTTGTTATTGTAGGTAAGTAGGTATGTTATTTATTAGGTACATACCTACGATTAGAAGATTTACTAAGGCAGACAGAGGAATTTCAAACCGGTGCCGAGACTGCCGAGGCATGCCGCGAGCGCGGAGCAAACGCGTCCAAAACAATAGAAGTTGCGCAAGTTGTTAATAATAATAATGCTGCGAGTCACACCGCTAATTACTAATTACATGAGCTCACGTTATTTCGCGGGATTATTGTTCTGGCGCCGGCGGGATTAACGCAGACGAAGGTAAATCCACCGTCAGCCCTCCTGTCTAGCGCGGTGGATATCAAAGGATGCCGTCTTTTCCTATTCAATTAAGTGATTAACTATATCTTATTCATTTAAAATGTCCGAAGATCAACAGGTATTATTTATAACTTTGCGCCGTTTATGGTTCCAGATACGAAAGCAAGGAAAACCTGAAAAATAGCCACAGCGCGCCGCGCAATAAATAGGCTACTTGATTCCTATCAAATTTTACGCAATCATTAGTACCTATTCCCTGCAGTACTACTTATAAACTTAGCAAACCAAAATATATCGTTTTCAGTTAATAAAAGTGCAAGATGGCCACAAATAGTACAGTCAAAGAATTTAATTTCCTACCCACTTTGGACTTTGTCAAAGTGACGTAATCAATCAAAACGTAAGAGACTTCTTATGATTTTATTTACAGTGTCACTTTGAAATAGTCCTAAATGGGTAGGAAATTAAATTCTTTGACTGTACCTAGCGATTGTAAAATGTTGTCTAGGTACATTAGACTACCAAAACTGACAGACCGAGCCTGTTATACATATGTGTCGTGCTGCCCCCCTGGTAGTTCTGGTATACTTATATGGATTTACCTACGCGTAATGACTTGCATTTGCATAAATTAAACGGACTCGGTCATTATGATTTATTTTACGACATTTTAAGGACGCAGAAATCATGAAATAAGGTAAAACTACCTACCTACTTAAACTAAAGTTTATTGCTCAATGGGTTTTAACTCAAGCCCCATTTATACACATACGTAAAAGGACATTCAAGGATATTCTGAGATTAGGTATTTCTTCGTAAGAACCGTATTATGTTATGATTCACCAAATAAGACGTCGTCGTCACCACTTTTCACTAAACCGCCATTCGACTAGTTGACATGTCGAGCTATGCTATGGTAAGCAAGTGGAATGGTACCCCGCGACCGTGCTATAGTCCGACGGGGCGCGTGGGCCCCCGCCCCCCGCCCCCCCCCGCCCCCCGCCCGCAGCGCGGACGCGTAGTGCCGCTACGCCGCAGACTCGTAGTCGCGCTACGACACACGATTACGTAACGCGAGTTCCCTAAGCTAATTGAATATATCAACTGATTATATCTACAAAACGTGTCAGGGCATGATGTAGTTTCGCTGATAGCTTAGCACAAGCATGAGCGCATCAACCAATATGTTCTCAATTCACGAAAACGTTTTTGTGTTCGTGGTGATGTTCATGCGCACCGATTTTCGTTTAAGGGGACGTAGGTTCGTGGTCTTCTCTCCCTCTCACTGAGCATAAGCGTGAGCGAGATGGAAGTGCGTGTTTGGAAGCGCGGATATCATGTTTTTAATTTTATTTTTTTGTGCGTTTTAATAAATAAAAAAGTAATATCTGATTTCCCTCAAACATGACATTGCCGATTTTTAGAACCGACTTTAATTTGTTTTTCTCAAAAATGGCCCGCAAAGTGAACATAACACGCTACATATGGGAAGGTAAAGTGTATAGTTTATGGCCAGATCAAAATAAAAAAATAAAAAACATTGCAGGCCGCCTGGAATGTTACATATGAATTCCTTTATTTGTCGAGTACCAAACTTTTTAAAAAGTAGAAACTGGCATATAAAAGACGGCACAGGTCGTATTCAGCCAAATCAAGTCGTATTTTTCTGCTGCAAACGCGACATTTTTGTATGTGTCATAAAAAGATTGCGTTTTTCGGTGGAAAAATACACTTGCAATTCTGTTTAAAAAATATATATGACGTTTAATTTTATGTAATTTGCAGTATCCTCAATTTGTATTAAATAATAACGCTTGATTTCAATTTAGTCTTTTTTATCTCCCCATTTTTGAGAAAAGCACTATATTAGCCTCAGCCGGAATGGCAATTGCAGGCTTCGTATTATAATTAAACGGACTCGCAAGCTCGTCCGTTTAAACAAAATACTCAGCCTGCAATCGCCTCCTTCCCGGCCACGGCAATAATGTACTATAGCTGTTGTGCATAATTTGTTACGATTTTTTTAAGTGTATTTTAGACCTATGTTCGTGATTTTTTTCTATCGAGCGAAAGTCAAAAACTCAGGATTCGAATAGCTGATTTCCCTCGAAAAAGGCCTCAAGATTTCTAATCATATTTAAGGCAGCCGTATTATAATCCAAACAAGAGCTACGATTTTTTTTAAATCAGTTTTTGGAGCTCACGTCGCCTTAAGTTCAATCGACCCCAACAAAACTTTTGCCAAGATGATTCTCATTCAGTTTATATCCGATATTTTCGAGTTACACTTTCCGTTCTTACACGTCAGGTCGGCACATGTCTGTAAGCTAGAAATGTAAAATTCGAGAAAAGAAGGTGGCCGTGCTATTGTTTTGCTCGCCTTGGCGTGGACACTACCGTGCCCCCAGATAATAAAAATATCAAACCAAACCGTTGAGTCGGAGACCTCAGAATCCTTGGCGGGTGATGTATTAGCACCGTTTCGCGCAGCGTGGACAGATTAATGACCACATTAGCATTAAAAAATAAACAAACATTAATTATGCGACAAGTAAGGCTATATATCGAGGCGACACGCAATTCGCAATGTGTCAAAACTGTCGTAAATGCCCGCGGGTCAGCGGGTCGCCGCTCGCGGCCTCTCGCCGGTTTCCTCTACATTTATTTAAAACTAACTTAGTTACACTAGCCCTAATTATTACCAAATGTGGACCTTTGTTGTCTTAATAAATAAATATTATTACTATTTATAACTCCTTTTAAAATCAAAGTTGTTTGCGCCGATGCCGGTGGTGTTATTCGCTCGACGACTTTAAATAAAACTTCGATAAAAGTTTGACTGTAATATAATGTACAATTATATAGGCTCTGATTGAAAGCAAGGAGAGTGTGGCCGTTTAGATAGTTACAGAAGTGGTTGTATATTTGTTATGTCAAAGTAAGTGACCAGCGAGATCTCTAGTTGGTTTAGGTAGGGATAAACCTACACATGTGTAGCACCATGATTGGCGCATTCAAAGCCCCCCTCATACAAACCGTGCCTGACGGGCGCGTTTTGCTACTGCTAATGAAATAGATACCTATAATTAAGTTTATACACAAAAAAGAGTTGCGTTCGCAACATACTCCCCGGCGTTGAGAGACTCAATACAATAAATAAAGAAGAAATTAATTTAAATTAAAAAATAAAAGAATCAAGAAGAGGGGAGAGGGCACAAGTTGTTGAAAGCGCGTCGGATGATGCCCTTCTTCGTCATTATGTCGGCGACCCTTGTGACGTTGTCCGTGCCCGGGTAGACCTTCGTGACGCGACCCAGCAGCCATAGCAGAGGAGGTAGCCCGCGATCTTTGACCAGGACTAGTGTGCCGGTCTGCAGTTGGTCCGATGACGTTTGCCACTTGGTTTTCTGCTGGAGGAGAGTGACATACTCATTAGAGAAACGGCTCCAGAAATGCTGCTTGAGTTTTTCAACTCTTTGGAACCTCTCAAGTCGTGAGATGTTTGCTTCAGTCAGAGGTTCCTGCGGCACTGACAGGAGCGAGCGTCCAATAAGGAAATGAGAAGGTGCTAGGTAAGTTAGATCTGAAGGATCAGTAGATAGAGGTGTTAAGGGTCTGGAATTAAGAATACCTTCTATCTGAATCAGGCATGTGTTCATCTCTTCATAAGTTAAGTGTGTGAGAGAGAGAATACGTTTGAGATGATGTTTTGTAGATTTTACAGCGGCTTCCCAGAGTCCGCCAAAGTGCGGAGAATATGCTGGGCTGAATTTAAAGTTAATGCTTTTTTCTGCCATACCTGACTGCAACATGTCGTGGTTATTTTTTAAGAATGTACCGAGTTCGTTTGACGCCCCAACAAACGAAGTTCCATTGTCGGAGTAAAGAGTTTGAGGCTTGCCCCGACGACTCATGAAACGGTGAAGAGCAGCAAAAAAGCACCTCGTGGTAAGACTCGTTACTAGCTCCAAGTGAAGAGCCTTGACTGAAAGACATACGAAAACTAAAATATATGATTTCATGGTTCGGCTACCCCTCCCCTTCCGATCAGCTATCAGCACTGGTCCGGCGTAATCCATTCCCGTATGTAAATAGGGGTATTCAAGCTGTGTGCGGTCTGTGGGTAGATTGCCCATTGCCATTTGAAGAGGTTTAGCCTTGAACCTGATGCAACGAACACAATTATGAACAATCTTACGAGCTAAATCTCTTCCACCAAGAGGATAGTATGTTTGCCGTATACTCGCAAGTAATAGCTGTGGTGGAGCATGTAATAAGGTCAGGTGTTGCGTTTCAAAAATAAGTTTGGTCAAGTGATGTCTACTGCACAATAAAATGGGATGTTTAATGTTATAACTATAGTTGGCATTATTAAGACGACCACCGACTCTTATTAAGTTATGTGTATCTAAGAAAGGGGTCAACGAAAGTAATCGAGTTTTTGGTGGTAACGGTTTGCCAGCTAATAAGAGTTTATATTCTTCAGGAAACATTTCCTGTTGTGCAATTTGTAACAATTTACTTTTAGATGATTTTATCTCTGTGTATGTTAAGTGTGAAGTTATTTTATTAGTCTTGTTTTTGCAGTTGTATATAAATCTGTGAACATATGCCATTATTCTTATTAATCTCGTAAGTTTTGAGTTATTAGCCATAAGCTTAGTTATAGGATTTTCATCTATGTGTGTATGTATGTTTGTATGTATGTTTGTATGTAGTGAAGTTTCTGGCAGGTCAACAGTAAGTGTGTTAGGTGTTGGAGGAAACTGAATGAGTGGATGATGTAAGTATTCTGGTCCAGTCCACCATAATGTGGATGTGCTGATATCGTCAGCCTTCATACCTCGTGACACAAGATCTGATGGGTTAAGCTTTGAGGGTACATAGTTCCACGTTTGTCCGCGAGTACTTTCTTGAATTTCATTCACACGGTTACGAACAAATTGTTTAAGACGGTTGGATGACCCTGCCAGCCAGCCCAACACGATCATGGAATCAGACCAAAAGTAACTATGATCAACCTTCACGGTCAGTGATGAAGTGACCTTTGTCCAGAGCCTTGCGCCAAGCAAGGCGCCACAAAGCTCCAACCGAGGAAGAGTGGACGATTTGAGTGGAGCTACCTTGTTCTTTGATGCTATAAGACGTACGCAAACTGCTCCGCTCCCGTCCACAGTCCTAACATAGACACATGTGCCATATGCACGCTCGGACGCATCTGTGAAAACGTGAAGTTGAATTTCTGATGGTGAGTCGTTAAATACCCAACGATCTATTTGAAGTGTGTTTAATTTGGAAAGTGACAACGCAAAATAAATAAATTCATTGTTGATGTCTGTTGGTAGCTCGTCGTCCCACTCACATTTAAGAAGCCAAAGCTTTTGTAATATGAATTTGGCTTGTACTACACATGGACCGACAAGGCCTAAAGGATCGAAGACCTGACTGACAACAGATAAGATGTTTCTTTTTGTTATTTTATCTGGAATTTGAATGTCGATAGAAAATTGCAACTTATCTATTTTTGATTGCCAATATAATCCCAGTGTCTTGCAGGGCGACGTGCTGTCAAGATTAAGTGCCTTGTTGTCGCCTTTTTTATGGTCGAGAATCGAGTTCAGCAATTCAGGACAGTTTGACTGCCATTTGCATAAGTTGAACTTTGCTGACTCTAATGTGGCACTAACTTCCTTACTTATTTCAATTAACGAGTGAGTGGAGTCGCTGCCGCTAAGAAAATCGTCTACGTAAAAGTCGTGCTGTATTGCGCGTTTGACTCTGGCGTCCTCGCATTGATCAGCGAGTGAAATAAGGCATTTTGTCGCTAAGTAAGGACCAGACGCCGTTCCGTACGATATCGTATTTAGTGTATAGGTTTTTAAGGGATCCGCGGGATCAAACCTAAATATAATTTGCTGCAATGAGCGCTGAGAAGGTTCGACTAGTATAGCACGATACATTTTTTCGACGTCACTCGAAACGATATATTTATGTTGTCTAAAACGAAGCAAGATAGACAGTAAGTCATCTTGAACGGTCGGTCCGACCATCTGAATGTCGTTGAAACTTTTGCCACTAGTCGTGACCGCAGACCCGTCAAAAACGACACGAAGACGCGTGCTCGTGCTATCCCGGACGACTCCGTGATGAGGAAAAAAATATGACTTTATTGGATGATTGAGTGATTGATTTTCGCTCATATGACCTAGATCGATGTATTCTCTAATAAAATCAAAGTATAATTTTTTTTAAATTCGCGTCGCTCGCAAGTTTTTTTTCTAGAGATAAGAAACGGCGCTTTGCCATGTGATATGAGTCGCCAAGTACACCTGGTGACTCTTTCAATGGGAGTGTGACGACAAAGCGGCCATCTTGATCGCGGGCGGTGTTCTCTAAGAAACTCTTCTCGCAAGCTTGTTCTTCATATGACATGGAATGTGAGGGAGACACCGAGTCTAGTTCCCAGAACCGCGTGAACATTGCTTCTTCATTATGCGTGAGGAATGAGCAAAATAAAGATTTGTTTACATTTTTATTTTTAGTAGGTATGGACCCCGACAAAAGCCAGCCTAATTTAGATTCATGTAGTCGAGGTTTATGTTTACCTAAATCAATAGATGCGGAACCCAAGACGTCCCAAAACACTTCCGCTCCAACAAGAATGTCAATAGCGGACGGCTTATAAAATGACGGGTCTGCCAATACAATGCCGGCAGGTATAGGTATATGCGTTATATCTATATGACAAGATGGCAATGATTTACTGATCTCAGGTAAAACGAAGCAGTTTACGGTTGTCTTATAATCACTATGAGGCGACTGAATAACAATATCACAAGACTCTGTACTATGTGAAAGCTGATTATTGATACCTGTGATCGTGGTTCCCGCGCTGCGCCGCGCTAATCCAAGCTGGACGCACAGGTCTCGTGTCACGAAGTTCGAAGTACTTCCGTTGTCGAGAAGAAGGCGAGCATCACGAGGCCTTCCATTCACGTCGCACACTTGCACCAAAGCTGTGGATAGCAATACGGACGATTGAGTGGGGGTAATCACATTTGCCTGGATATTACCGCTAAACTGTACATTTGGAATCGGCACATCAGTACTACAAGATGCCTCGTTGGCATGTTTATGTAAAAGGGTATTATGTTTATATTTACAATATTTACAATGCGAGAGTACACACCGCGATTCGACGTGTCCCGGCCGTAAACAATTCTTGCATACAGAATAGGTATTCACCTTACTTATCCTCGTATCAACATCTAGCTTACGAAAAGATTCGCACGTAAATAAGAAATGATTTTGTTTACACAATGGGCAAACAATAGGTTTACGATTAGTATTACTCGTAGTATTAAGGAAATTTTTAGGTTTTTGTGTTTCATTATGCGTATATGTTTGTGTTTTATGTTTCAATGTTGTTTGTTTGTTGTCATCAATGTTTTTATGAAAAATCGATTCTAATAAGTCTGCCCTGCTATTCAAGAAAGTAGTGTATTGATGTAATGTCGGCGAACCCGTTAAATGGTTCCGCTGTTCCTCCCACTGACGGTTAGTTACTGAATCTAACTTCTTAGACATAATATGTATGACTAATGTGTCCCAGTGGTCAGTCAGTTCGCCCAATGTAGACAGCGCCCGTAAATTTTTATTAGTTACATCCACCATATTACGCAATAAACAGCTGGATTCGTGTTGCATAGGTTCAAGGTTAAACAATGCCTGGACGTGATTGTTAACTAATAATCGTTGGTTGTCATACCGCTCCGACACCAACTGCCACGCTTTGTGATAATTATCACTGCTAAAATCAAGGCTTTGAATAACAAGGGCAGCACTGCCTTTTAATGATGCACGAAGGTAATGAAATTTACTTATGTCATTAATGGCAGTGTTATTATGTATAAGTGAAATATACGTATCTCTAAAGCCGAGCCAATGCTGATAGTTTCCTTCGAAGTGAGGAAGATCGATCTTCGGCAGACGGACGAAGTCATGCCGGCCTGCTGCACAGGGCGTGGAGCACGAAGACACGGACCCAGCCGGCCCGCGGTTGCTGGCCTGCACGGCAGGACTCAGCAGAAGTCGAGCAGTCGAAACCAGCCTATAGTACTGACTTTCAAAGTGCTCCCGCTCCGCATATGCGTCGTCGGGGGTCGGGGACAACGCCTCGATCTCCATCTGTAAGGCGTCAAACTCTGAATAAAGCGACTCGATTTTATCCAACCGACACTGCATCTCCATAATTTGCAACTCACTTAATTTGTCACACGTTTTAGCCACATCAATGTAAGTTCTAAATTGCGTTAATTTTGATTTAACACTACCACGCTTTTTAATTAAGAGTTTTAACTGTTCGTCAGCCATTTTGTTAGGATATTAAGTGTATTTAACTATGCAGTTATAACTTTGTGCGAAATGCATGCGAGCGCTAACGAGCTACGGGAGGACTGAGGCAATACAATAGAATCCGGAATAGATTAGCAGCTGCGCGAGTTTGTGCGGATTAAGCAATAAATTTATGTTGCCGAGTTGAAAGGTAATAAGCAAAGGAGACGGCTTCTTATGTGGTAGTAATTTAGTTTTGTAATGAGTTTCAAGCAATGACACGTTATGATTTAAGATTAAATATGTATATGTTTTTAAGATGATGACGTAGGTATGCCTGATACGTATAGTGATATTCGTAATTCCGTGAAAAATAGGAACTATGGATATAGAAAGGAATTGGAACGGACTCACTCAGTCAAGTACTACGTGCTCAGGTGATGCAATGTTCTGATGATGTGGTGGTACTCCAACGAACGTCCTCCTTATGCCGGTGAACGCTGGGACTCCTGAATTCGACGTCAGCTGCGTATTCTTCTTATGCCGAAGAATCTGAAGACAGCGACGACGAAGATTGCGATGGATGGTCAAAGTCCACTTCTGCGAAGACTCCGAAGGCGGCCAAGTCTGCCCTTGTCTTAAAGGTTTCGAAGGACCAATGTTTGCGCCGATGCCGGTGGTGTTATTCGCTCGACGACTTTAAATAAAACTTCGATAAAAGTTTGACTGTAATATAATTTACAATTATATAGGCTCTGATTAAAAGCAAGGAGAGTGTGGCCGTTTAGATAGTTACAGAAGTGGTTGTATATTTGTTATGTCAAAGTAAGTGACCAGCGAGATCTCTAGTTGGTTTAGGTAGGGATAAACCTACACATGTGTAGCACCATGATTGGCGCATTCAAAGCCCCCCTCATACAAACCGTGCCTGACGGGCGCGTTTTGCTACTGCTAATGAAATAGATACCTATAATTAAGTTTATACACAAAAAAGAGTTGCGTTCGCAACAAAAGTTATTAGTATTATTCAGATAATCAGATTCAACAGTCATGTCTCTTGTTGTTTCACAACTCATGTAGTATGACGTGACAGAGGATCAATCTGAAATGTGTTTCGCTAGCTTCTCCGAGAAAACGTGGTGGAACAAGTGCACGAAACACATTGAAATCAAATTACGATTGACACATCGAAAGGTAAACACATTACTATCAGAATAAAACTACTAAACATCATTCAATGTATGTATATACCTATCCACCTACCTGTTTTTGTACGCCTATTGGCAAAACATAGTGAAACTGTAAAAAAACACAACCACTGTAATTACCTATGTTAACAAATAATACACTTCTTACTTACAAACCACAAACTACTTCGAAGATACTATTACAAACGGTCCTTCGAACCGGACTTTGTTAGGGAAATGTTTATTATTTATTTAATCGTATGGCGTATTCTATATTGTAGGCTTTATTATTTAATTATAAATCAACATCCAGGTCGCACAGCCAGTCGATCGCGTCAGATGTCAGGTTAGTGTAGAGGTCCTGGAGGGAAATGTTTATTTATAATATATTATTTAAAATGTTTATTAAGCTAATACTACACATTACAGTGCATTCATCCCTACATGTCTTATTTGGTAAACAACACTCTAACCTCAAAATGTATCTTTTTTAGGCTATACTAGCTATTTTATCGTAAATGAAGCATTCCCAGACAAATAGAAAGTAAAGTGATGGCCGAAAAGTCGTCTCGTCATGATTTAAGATTGCTATTCTATCCCAAACAGATGCATTTTGAGGTTAGAATGTTGTTTACCAAATAAGTAAGGATGAATGCACTTAGCTTAAAACAGTAGTGACAGGTGAGCTAATAATAGATCCTCACCGAAAGCGTAATTTATTACTTATATAATAATTTACTTTAAAAACAAAGTTTAAACCGACTTCAATTCAGTACTTCGCCAAGCCACATGGTACATGAACATTTCCACGTTTCCTTTTCAATTTACCACATGAACTGCTTTCCGAGAGCAAATGCGTTGATTATTACAGAAAAAACCCGAGTCGCTATATGTGGGCTGATAATATTTGAGGAGTTCCGTCGATTCCTCAAGGATCTCAGAATTAACACTTCATTAGTTGCTACTTCAACGGAATCATGTCAGAGTCTATGACGTACTTTACATCTTTGAGGAGTTCCATAAGTCATCTGTGGTCTTTCACAAGTTCCACTTCACCAAAATTGCTATTTCCGAGGGTAGGTATACACGAATTAATAGAAAATACCGAAATTACTACACGCGCGCCTATAAAGTTTGAGGGTTGCCCTCAATTTCCCTGGCATCTCACCATCAGATCCTCACTTGGTGACAATGGGACTACCTCGGGAGTATACTCTTTCGAATAAAATAAATATTTTATAAATCGGTGAAAATTCATTACATCTTTGAGGAGTTCCATAAGTCATCTGTGGTCTTCATCATCAGTTCCACTTAACCAAAATTGCGATTTCCGAGGGTAAATAAATACACGAGTTGTAAAAGAAAATACCGAAATCACTACACGCGTGCCTATAAAATTTGAGGGTTGCCCTCAATTTCCCTGAAATATCATCATCAAATCCTGACTTGGTGATTATGGGACCACTTCAGGAGTATACCTACTCTTTCGAATAAAAAAATAATGTTGGAAATCGGTTCACAATTGACGGAGAAATCGCTGAACATACATTACATCTTTAAGGAGTTCCATAAGTCATCTGTGGTCTTCATCATCAGTTCCACTTAACCAACATCATCATTGCCACAATTTTTGACCCTTTTTGAACCCTTATAGATTCGTCATGTCTGTCTGTCTGTCCGTATGTCACAGCCACTTTTTTCCGAAACTGTGAACTGCATTAAGATTTTCACACAAAAATCTAAAAAAAACATTAAGTTTTAGGGGTCCCCATACACAGAACTGAAACTCAAATTTTTTTTTTTCATAGTCATAGTCATAGTCATTTATTCATTTAACAATATTTATTGTGTTTGAATTAACTTCATTAAAAATAACAATAATATACAAAACTAAAAAGATAATAATAAATACAAACAGTTAAATTACACATCACGCCAGATCATAAGTAGGTACAATACAACATGCATGACAAAACATATTAATTCATTTAAAAATACAATTTAGAAAATAATATGTCCATAATATAAAAATCAATGTAAAATTCCAATAATGTAAATAGCCATGTCAAACAATTGTCACACTTAGACCCTATGCTGTAAAAAACTCCTCAATCGAGTAAAAACACTTCCTCAACAAAAAAGCCTTTAGATTATTTTTAAATATGTTTAAATTTGTAATGCATTTTAATTCAACGGGTAGCTTATTAAAGAGGTTAATTGCTTGGTATCCCGAAGAGTGCTTGACAACGTTGAGTTTGGTGGTAAAAATTCGAGGTAAGTCCATTCTTCTTGTTGCCAGGCGCTTTTGTCTGTCTTCTAGTGTTTCAATACAGTTTAGGTACTTGATTAAATCACTAAGAAGTACAAGTATATATAGACTAGGAACAGTGAGGATTTGTAACTCAGAAAAATACGTTTTACAAGATGTGGTCTGACATATTCTGGCCATGGTTCTGATGGCTCTTTTCTGGGCTACAAAGGCGGACTGAATATTATAACGGTAACTGTTGCCCCAAAATTTTATGCTGTATCTTAATTTCGATTCCACTAAAGCATAATATACCATTTTTAGTTGGGACAGTTTTACCTCCTCTCTTAGACTTCTAAGCGCGTAACAAGCAGAGCTGATAGACTTGACCAGTGAAGACGTTCATCCTTCCAATTTAAACTCGAATCAATCCAGACGCCGAGAAATTTCAATGATGTTACTTGCTGAATTCTTACTCCATTTGATGATATCTCCAGGCTGTCTTTGCTTCTCGAGGTGGTTTTGAATAATAATGCATTAGTCTTGGTACAGTTAAGTTGTAGTTTGTTAGTACTTTTTTTTTTTTTTTTTATTTTTTTTTTTTCCTTGTGAATTTGCAATCGGTCGTTAGACCATAAGCGAATTTGCTGCGGGAAAGATGGCTGGTTCTGGTGGGGTGGCCAGCGCCACCTCTACCAATCAAATGGGGTGGTCCCTTTTAAGTCGCTTGACCACCACGGACGGGTCCAATAAATCTGCTACGAGTGGATTTTGGTGTAAGGATAGACGCTCTTTGTATTGTTTTTTATACCGCTCGATTTCGGATGTAACTGTCGGCACGTTGAGATATTCATGAACTTCATCGTTTCTTGTGAACCAAGGCGCGTGGACTATTGCTCTAAGAATGCAATTTTGTACTCTTTGTAAGCAGAGGATATTACTTTTACTGGCAACACCCCATAGCTGGATTCCGTAGGTCCAGACTGGTTTTAATACCGAGTTGTAGATAAGAAGCTTATTATCTATGGACAGTACAGAGTTTCTTCCCATAAGCCAATACATATTACGAAACTGGTGGTTGACTACGTCTCTCTTTTGTTTTATATGATGTTTCCATGTGAGGCGCCTATCAAGGTGAAAGCCCAGGTATTTCACACAGTCTGAGTGTGGTAAGATGTCATCACCAAGTCTTTTGTTAGTACTAAACCAGTACTCATTTGTTAGTACTAAACCAGGTGTTTAGAGCATCCAAAGCAAAGTTCACTCTTTCATTTAACTGTGTCATATTCTCTGCTGATACCACTGCGTCTCACCAAGGGATCTTCTTTGTTCTTTACATTTCAACTTGCATTCATTGCAAATAAATGTTTTGGTAATGTGACTGATGCATTTAAAAACCATTCTTGCAGCCATCAAATTCTATTAATTAAAAGCGCAATAGAACAGTTTCTTATTGTTCTCTACTTGTGCTATTTTCGTATAAGTATTTTAGAGTATTGATATTTATTTATTTAATCGTATGGCGATTTGTAATGTGATATTTTTTTAGCTGCGCCTGTTTCGCTGGAAGTGTTGTCGCTCATTTAGCACCACCCAGGGGACACGTGCAGGGTTATATTGATGTACTGGGGCTCTACGTGTTGTGCTTTTAGTGACTCCCAGATAGATAAGTGTGACAAAGTATCGATAGCCTTCTGGTAATCTACGAGTATAAAGGCAATGTAGAGCGTCCTCTGAAATTCCTGATATTTTCTATAAGGAGCTCTACATTACTTATACTTGTATTATATTGTAAATAAAAATAAATAATTTGGTATTTCACCTGGCGACTCAGCCCTACTTCTTAAACAAAAAAATCACGCAAACGTTATCATACACTAAGTTGCTTCTTGTTGCATGTAACCATTCAACAATTATCCGTTTTCGATGTCACTGTCACATGGCTGTCGTCCGACGTGACGCACGACGGACAGCAATGCATTCCTAAATTGTCCAATCGCATCCATTTGTGTTAGGTAATAGAATAGGCTGACATTTTGGGTAGCTGTGATTGGAGACGCAGTTGACTATGCGCATACCGGGTTTTGGCCCCGAGTTTGGGTAGAAATTTGTATGGAGCTCGTGTTCTATGTATATTCGTTCACTGCTTGGCATGCGAAATGTAAGTGTCAGATTGACCCCCAAGCCTTGACTTCCTCCCAGTAAGAGGCACTGCGCAGTAGCCACTTTTTTGTGATCCCACGTGTAGATGCGTTTTTGTTGCCCGTCAAATGAGAAAAAAACCTTAAAGATATGCTAAATATTATAATTCAATTTGCGTGTCCGTCTGTCTGCGTAAACACCTTGTAAGGTACCTGCAACCCGCATACCGTACTTTTTTATGGTGAGTGGTTTCACGTCTGACCATGGTTACATTTCATGGAACTTACAGATAAGATAGAGCACACGTAGTCAGAATATTCTCTCCACTCTTATCTTAAACATTTCAGGTAACGTCATTGCTTACAGACGTTTCAAAGCGTTATACATATTATCGCCATGTTGTATTTGCAACATATTTTCCTCAATTAAATTTGAGTTTATTGGCTAATGATCGTAATCCCGAGATGTTAAGTTAGGAGGAAGGAAAACACACAAACCTGTCTTGTGAAATAACAAGTTGCAGCGAGTAATATTTGCACACGCGACTCGCGACCAATTACATTTTAAATGCCTCTAGTCTAATTTTATTCCGAAAGGGTTTAATGTTAATGCATACTTAATGTGTAGGTACACTGGTACTGTTCAGAAGCTAGTATGTACCTCTATAGGTGCTGCTATGCTGCTATCAGCATGGGCAATTGGGCAGTGAATACCTATTCGTATACATTTTTTTTTTGGAAAATGTCTGTCTCTATTGTTAATGAAACTCCAACTTACGACAAGTAAAGTACTTTATTTCCTTGAAGCACTTATAAACGGTCAAGCAGTTACTTATACGTATAATTAGGATATATTTCTAGAAAGTCACAATTATATTCATTAATTTAACCAATAATCCAGCACATCACCGCATCGCTAACGCTCGTTTTTGAAGCCTCGCTTCTCCCCTGCCTAGACATCGGCTTTTTGATAATTCATCTCCACCCAAAAGGGAGGGGTATCCAACTACAACGTCGGAGTTGGTTTCTGACTATACCCTGATTTGCAATAAATAATATGAAACTACCCACCTATTTTACAAAATCATCACACTATGTTTTTGTATTTCAACTCTGTTGTTACTTATTTATCTTTTATTATATTTATTTTTTCTGGGACATATAATTTGTTAGTTTAGTCACGAATAAATGTTTTTTCTTTCTTCTTTATTTATTTCAAATCATTTTATACTCGTGAGGAAATGTGCCACACACAATTGGCTTTCATTTCGAATATGGGGAATGAAATGAAGCCAAAAAATTACAAAGTAGATTGAAAAGTAGAGTGTTTAACTCGAGGAAAGCCACCCATTTCAGCCTCGAACTATTGAAATATCTCGTCGGAAATGGGTGGCTTTCAACCCTCGGTTAACAATCTACTAATAATCTCGTTGTCTATTTTGAAGAAACATCCACTTGTCCGTTAAGGTTTTCTATACATTCATTAAAATTGTATTATAGTATGCATGCACATTATGCACAATAGTTAAAGGTAGGTAATAAGTAGGTACATGGGATTAATTAATGAAGACATTTTGGATTTAGACTGTCAGGTGATGTGAATAGTAAAATTTATCTTAGGCAAGTATTGTTCTCATGGATTTGATGTGCCTTTATTTGTCAGAAATTATTTTACAGCATTGGAGTAACAGCTCTTTGCTATTTTACTACCTAAGTACCTACTTAAATATTAGCTAAATGATGCCACTACGTGAGCACACAGGTTCTGTTATCTGAACACGTGGCCTGAGCAGTGGAAACGGCATGCAACACCGATGAGACAAACTGACAGCTGAGTACTCGTGTTGTTTTGCGCAGTGGAGAGATTATCGGTGGAAACGTCGACGACGCGGGATCACGGCGGCTGATAGCGGCGATAAGGGCCGGCGCGCGCGCCTGTGAAGGGCTACTACAGTATGAGAATCCAAACACTTGAAAATAATGCCAATGGCATATTTGTACAAAAAATATCCTGGACAGGAATTATGGAATCGATTGGTATCAAAAAAAAAGTTTGTCAAAAATGACCATTTTCTCGCAGCCTGTACGTTTTTTCCAAAATCAGTACACGCCAATCTTCATTAATTTGAAATGGAAGGAAGTTCTCCTAAGACCATTTTCTCCTAGCAACACGGGATCTGGTAGCTGCCCTCACTGACCCAAAATCTATTTCCATCCTGTATAAGTAGGTACTACGAGGGAAGCAAACAACCCTGGCGAACCCGACCACTGGTCGCAATACAATACTTACTTCATATTGAGTAGATAAGTTGAATATGAATAGAGTTATTCGACCCTGAGTGCTAAACCTTACCTTGCTCCTGAAACAGCTGTACTGACCTCCATCTGAGGACATTACCATTTTCCGTTTTGAAGTGAACAGTATCTGATAACGTATCTTCTTTATAGGTAGTACCATCTCTCTGATACGCACTGTCATCAACATGTTTTGATGGTAGGTATTGGTAATCTGCCCTTCCGATAACAAACAATATCTTAACTAAAGTCGAGTGACGAGAGACCAGATATCTACTGAAGTAGGATTTATTACAGCATCATAATCACATCATAATATACTGTTCTGTATATAATATAATCCTGTCACGCATTAAAACAACTTAGGACACCTACTCACTTCTCTTGTCATATGAAGCTAAAAGCTAGTGTTAAGAATTACGCCAGCGACCAGCGTCAAGCGCTCAGACGATTAAGTACCTATCTAGTAAAGTAAGACTACCGGTATATACCTAGAGAGATTGACCATTTCTGGTTGTGTGTGTGTAAACATTCACAAATCATTAAATTACAAAGATAAACTGTCTTGTACTTTCAAATCTCCCCATTACCTACCTACTGACTTGGATTGTTTGAATTGCACACCCCGCAAATAGAGTTTAATCGTCATGACTAATGAGATACTACGCATGTGACTATTTACATGCGTAGGTTAATAAAACAAGCTGGCCGGCGCGGGCGCGTGATGTCGCGACGTAACGACTGTCACCACACAAACATGCTGATTAGGCACAACACAACACGGTACAACCGGGTGAGCCGGCGGAAGGCCGGCGGGTTTCGTCCTGCGATCACGTGACGACACCGGTTTCCCGACCTCACCGGGTAGGTAGGCACCTCACTCTTCCGTGTTATTTAATTGTTTCTCCGAATGTATCTTTGCCAAATTTTCACAGTTCCAAATCTAGTTCTTACTGAACCGGGTTGATATTTGGGATTTATGGAAAACAAACCTAACTCAACAACAGGTCTGGGTCATTCCCCAGGAAATTCTTATGTGAACTTGCCAAAGTTGATTAAACGATTTCTATATTCACGTTTTGCGCACCATTTAAGCTCCCGCGTCGCTTCGTGCCACGCTGGTACCACGATTTCAACCCAAATTACGGCAAATATATAATAACCCCGATTATAATTATTTCTCGTAAACATAACTATTTATGCTTAAGTACCTACCTACATAATCACTATTCCCTTGGTGTTTGATTCGAAGATGATTTATTTTTGAATGTGTTTATCCGCGCGCCGCTGACTCATGCTCCGCTTATTTGACTTGTTTATGATAAAATAATTCGGCGGAACCGCTAACAGCACTTGTTTCGATCCCAAGAGCAAAAAGCTTGCTAATGAAGCTTTTTGTGCGCCGGAGTCGGCGACCGGCGCGGGCGCTGGGCCTGCCGCTGGCACGGTATACTCACTGGCGGGGATTACCCAGGAGTACGTAGTACTATTACTTATTCTGTGCCAGGGGCCAGGTTACATTGTACATTACTGGATTACAGTAGGTTAAGCGTTCATAGCCCAGCGGCGCCTGCGAATCGGAAACGATAACGCAGGTCAAGCAACGATGGCAGCGGTCAGTCTTTGGATGGGTGACTGCCTGAATAAATGAGCGCTTCCGTGTTTTGGAAGGCACGCTAAGCAGCTAATCCCGGCTGCTGTCTATGACAGTAGTCGTTAAGCCGAGTTAGAGGCCTTCGGACGGCTTAAGAACCTCTAACAGTCGAGTTGCCCACTCACTTGACAAAGGGGGGACAACTGTCACTTTCGTCCGCAGGAGCTACCTACCACAACCCTGCACGTGTCCCCTGGGTAAAATGACAAACTCAAAAAAGCCAAAATAATGTATGCCATACGTATAAAAAAAACCGGCCAAGTGCGAGTCGGACTCTCGCACGAAGGGTTCCGGGCCATTATCTCCACTTATAATAAATCTCTAAATTAAAAAAAGAATCAGCCAGTTTGAAACTAAGCTTTGCGCGGTTCGAATGTTCTCAGCATCCCATGAACGGAAAAATATGAAACATTTTATATAGGTACATTATTATTCTAGCTGCAACTTAGGATAGTTTTTATCCGACTGCGACAGTTAATTAATTTTCCGAAATATACGACTTCATTTAATTTTTCATTTATTTTTATTGAAATCAAACGCTGCTCCAACTGTCAGCTATAAGAACCGTCAAATTTTCGTCAAAATGGCGGAATTGCTTTGCCTTTCACTTATTAATAATTTAAATCCCGTCTACGATAGACCTTTACGAGACAAATGCTAAAATATAAACCATAAAAAAATATTCGATTCTGATATGAGAACTTATATGCGCAAATGTCGTTTTATGTCGTAATTTCAATAAATGAAATCAACAAATTTGAACAATATAATTAACACGAATTTGTTTTTTTTGAATGACAATGGCACGCGCTCGGCGCATTCAGCCAAAGTACCTGCGGCGCTACCACGAAAACCGATACTCAATGTTCATATATTTGCATCCCTGTCACTCGAGTATGGTTAGTGCGATAGAGATAGAGATACCCGAATATTTTCGAATTCCGAAGTTCGTGGTTATAGCTCAGGAATCGAAAATATGGTAAATAATCATAATGTATTTTCTCGAAAAAGAATTTAAAATAACTATAGTCAAATGGAGAAAAAAACAAAGCAAGAGGTTATATAGGTAATGATTAAGTTATAAGAGTCCAAAGTTTTAAGAGGGGGTACGTTCTGTCCCTTTTCCGCAAAACGCACCTTCATATGAAACGATTGTAGTTTACTATGACGCTCGAGTATATTGACGTCACAGTCCCTCATCGTTTTCTCACTCTAACAAGCGACATTAAAACGGATGTAGCTTCATAATTTGTTGAGATATTTGAATGGGAGTTTCATTATCTTCTATCTATTTATACATAATAAATGCCTATGTCCTGACTGACTTATTCACTCACTCACTCACTCACTCACTCATCAACGCACAGCCGAAACTACTAATCTTAGAGAGTTGATTTTTGCATAGTATGTTGGTTTTATAGCGTGGGCTAGGGATAAAAAGGGATTTTTGAAAATTCTACCCCTAAGGGGGTAAAATGGGGGTGCAAAGTTTGTATGGGAGAACCTTTTTTTTTTGAGCTATAGACTTAAACTTTGTAGAAAAATTAGTTATTAGAATACAAATGAAACACTTTCAGCGTTTTGGAAAATTCCACCCCTACGGGGGTAAAATAGGGGTGCAAGGTTTGTATGGGGGAAACATTTTTTTTTTAATAGAGACTTAAAACTTTGTAGAAAGATCAGTCATTAGAATACAAATAAAGAACTTTCAGGGTTTTAGAAAATTCTACCCCTAAAGGGGTAAAATAGAGTGCAAAGTTTGTATGGGAAAAACTACTTTTTTTTAAATAGAGACTTAAAACTTTGTAGAGAAATTATTCATTAGAATACAAATAAAGTACCTAGATTTAGTGTTTTAAAAAATCTACCCCTAAGGGGGTAAAATAGGGGTGCAAATTTTGTATGGGGGAAACAATATTTTTTTTAAATAGAGACTTAAAACTTTGTAGAAAGATTAGTCATCAGAATACAAATTAAGTACTTTCAGCGTTTTAGAAAATTCTACCCCTGAAAATAGGGGGCTAAAATAGGGGTGCAAAGTTTGTATGTGGGAAACTATTTTTTTAGCTAGAGTCCTAAAACTTCGTAGAAAGATTATTTAATTACAAAGAAAGTACTTTCAGCGTTTTGGAAAATTTCACCCCTAAGGGGGTAAAATAGGGTGCAAAGTTTGTATGGGAAAAACATATTTTTTTTTAATAGAGACTTAACATTTTGACGAAAAATTACTTATTAGAACATGAAAAATACTACATTCGGCGTTTTACAAAAATCATTCCCTAAGGGGGTTAAAAAAGGGTGCAAGGTTTGTATGGGGAACACTTTTTCTGAGCTAGACACTTAAAACTTTGTAGAAAGATTACTTATAAAAATACAAAAAAAAAGAACTTCAGCGTTTTGAAAAAATCTATCCCTAAGGGGGATAAAAAGGGGTGCAAAGTTTTTATCAGGGAAAGTTTATGTTTTTGAGTTAGAGACTTGAAACTTTGTAGAAAGATTACTTATTAAAATACAAAAAAAGAACACAAATCGTTTTAGAAAATTCCACCCCTAATAGGGTTAAAAAGGAGAGCAAGCTTTGCATGGGCAACACTTTTTTTTGAGTTAGACTTAAAACTTTGCAAAAAGATTACTTATTAGAATACTAAAAAAGAACTTTCAGCGTTTTAGAAAACTCCATCCCTAAGGGGATCCTTAAGATCCTTAAGAAGGGTAGCCAGTGTTGTGTGGGAAAAACTTTTTTTTTTACTAGACTTAAAACTATTCAAAATGTTACTTATTAAAATTAATAATAAAGTACTTTCAGAGTTTTAGAAAATTCCACCCCTAAGGGGGTTAAGAAAGCTTTGTATGGGCAACACTTTTTTTGAGCTAGAGACTTAAAAGTTTACGAAAAAAGTTCTTTCAGCGATTAGAAAAACTCAACCTCTAAGGGGGTTTAAAAGGGGGTTCAAATTTTAAATGGCGAGCAATAAAATTTTAAAGTGTGAGTAAGAGATTTTTAACTTCGGTCTTATTCTGTACGTTAAAAGACTACAAAACTGATTTCAGAGTTTTTCCAAATTCATCCCCTAAGAGTGTTAAAATTGGTTCAAAGTTTGAGTATTTCAAGGCATTTTTAAAGTATGAGATTTTTAACTTTGGTTTTAGACTGTTTGTTCACAAACTAGAAAATGAACATCAACTTTTTTTTTAATTATCCCCTAAAAGAGGGTTCTAATTTTGTATTGAGAGAAATCATTTTCTAAGACGATAAAAAGTTCTACGCGGACGAAGTCGCGGGCAACAGCTAGTCTATAATAAACTATTTTATTCTGTGTTTTTAGTATTTGTTGTTATAGCGGCAACAGAAATACATCATCTGTGAAAATTTCAGCTGTTCCACCTGAAATTTTCACAGATGATGTATTTCTGTTATCACGGTATCAGTGAGATACAGCCTGGTGACAGACAGACGGACGGACGGACGGACGGACGGACGGACGGATGGACGTACGGACGGACGGTCGGCAGCAGAGTCTTAGTAATAGGGTCCCGTTTTACTCTTTGAGTACGGAACCCTAAAAAGTAGGTAAATAATTATTAGGTTTATAGTGGATTTAAACCAGGATTGATACTATTAAATATATATTAAGACAGTAAGAAGAAACATTGTTTACATATTTCTTCAATGACAATCTATCAACTAATAGAAAAACAAACCTAGCAACGCGCCTCTTGTAGGCGGCCAGCTTAACCGGCTTTCAGGATTAAAACTGTTTGGTTTATTTTCCAACAATAATACCTCAGCCGGGAAACCTACCCTTATATGTATGTTTTTACTAAGACCACAACCGGGTGATTTTGCTGGGTTTCTCATTTACACGAGAAAAACCTATGAGAGTAGATATATTTTTTAAAACGGAAGTCCGTTTTATAAAAAAAAATATCTACTCTCATAGGTTTTTCTCGTGTAAATGAGAAACCCAGCAAAATCACCCGGGTCTCTACTTATAGGTACATTTTTCACCTAAGTAGGTAAAAATATATAACGCTATCCCAAATGAAATAAAAGAAGCGCCCAGTGACATCACCTTCACTTCAAAATTAAAAAAACTATTGGCTGACATGCCTTTTATACTGTGGATGAAATGCTGACAAAAATGTCGAAAGTGTAATGCACTACGTTTAAATAATACATATACAATGTATAAATTATGTTTTTAATTATTTTCTTGTGAATATTGTATAAATTGTTGACGTGTAAATTTATCTATTTTACCAATAAATAACTGAACTGAACTGAAAATGTACCTATAAGTAGATACTTTCTTTTGCAGTCCATCACTGTCCAATGGAATCGCATAGGGGATCTCAAAATTAAAAATATAGTTAAGCGACACCTGTTAGGTACCTAAGTATAAATGTAAATAAAATTAAGCATGTATTGCATAGGTATAACCTATGGCGGGATAGACTGGACGTCTTTCAAAGCGACTGGCCAGAATTGGTTTTAAATCGGGATAGTTGGAAATCTAGGGGCGAGGCCTTTGCCTAGCAGTGGGACACAACATAGGCTAAGCAAAAAAAACCCTATGTATAATTTTAATAGAAATATCAGTAGAGAAATTGAAGTGGCAGGCTAAATGTGTTAAATATATCGTGAAGTTCTAGGAATATTTATTTAAGAGAGTAATAAATCCTCGCCCAATGGCCATGGTCATAAAGACAAAACTTACAATGCTTAAGGAAGTAATATATTATAGCCTCACAAAAGACTGTTACTTAAATAAATATTGGGACTAAAACTGTGGCAAGTTCAAAGAACACTTATAGAAAATTAGTGGAATAGTTTGCACAAGGGATGATCAAAAGGCGACTTTGTCATCATTGGCATAATACTCATTTTAACATATACATACAGAAATCTGGCCGATCATTGTCTCTTATTCCAGTAAACTCCGAGACATCTGCTTTACGCATGTCAAGATTTGTGGACGCGTCTCATGAAACACAGGAGAGAGAGAGGCCGTGCACGCGTACATGCGACAGAACGAGACGGGGGTGGCGAACTCTGTGGACAGGACGAAACCGGTGCGAGAGGGACGGAGTATGACCTTGCCGAGGGAAGAACGAGAGACAAGATGGGAGGCGCGGGCGCAGCTACGACGATAATTAGACAAATGTCGACGGAAGCGCCTTAATTGTATAGATATTAAGTAGGAAATAAGAAAACCGATGGTAGGAATAAAGTTGTCGCTTTGATAAAGTGGGAGAATAGATTTGCGAAGAGACAAGGGGAGTGAAAGTAGGACACTGATTCGAGAACTGCGAGCGGCGACGGTACCTTAACATACTTACGAGAAAGCTGACCTCTTTCCGAAGTCTGAGCATATAAGTGTACTAGGAGTGTTGAAAAAAGTTAATAGAATCAGTGTCGTGTCTCTGTTGTTTAAAGGGCTAAGTATTAATCTTGTGGAAATCAATGGACGAATGGAATACTGGAGAGGTCATTTAAATATACCTCCTTTCTGTTAATTATCATCTTAATACCTTTGTCATAAAGGGTTGCTTACCTGCGCTCTGGGCCATAGTATAGACACCAGCCATCTGTTCATTTATTTACCATTATTGTATAATTGTGTAGATTAAATTGTGGAACATTCTTAAATACTGTTCTGTTACAAGCGGGTTCGAACCCCACTTGATTGAAACTATTTGTACATACATTGTTACCTGAATTGACCAAAGACTTGCACTATAAACGCGCTTAATACGTCAGTGAGCATTGATAACTTAATAACTTGTGTCAGAGCCTAATACGGCTAAGGTCAATTCAGCCGATACGGTTTATAGTACCTATACCTATGCGAGTGTACTAGATCTAAAGATATAGTTATAGTGTCCAAACGTGAACTCGTGTATACGTAAAGTTAGGGATTTGGGGAATAAATATTAGTTACTTAGTTGTTGTAAATACCTATTAGCGTGTAGTACATGTTAATTGATTTAGTTTTAATGAAGGCAAGAGGTTTTTTGTTAGATTGCTAGATTTTCCTCTTTAAGTTTGGCCTAGGTTAATCAAAGCAGTCACCAAATAAGACTACAACTAGTTTTATTTGGTAAGTAGTCAACCAGTTTCGATTAAAATCACTTACGAAAATAAATTCCTTATTTTCTACTTTCAACAGGTTTTTCTTTATAACTACAGATTCCCAGTAGAATACCTTTAGGTTTTAATCTCATAATTAGGGGCAACATAGATAAACTCATAATCTATAACAATAGTAAATTCCTTTACAATTGTGCTCGAACAGATAATGTCTCATAGTTTGAAGTATTAATAATTCTAGCTAGTATATCTAGCCACTTAATTAACGACTAGGGTCAGATTTAGATAAAGTCTCGTTGTTCTTTCGGCAGTTTTGACGTGGCTAAAGGGAAGGCTCTACCTGTCTGGAGAGCACGACCTAAGGTCACAGACTTGTTATTCTATAGCATTCACAATAGGGCGTTCGTACCCTAATTAACCTGACTTAACTTGCCTCCGATTCAGATACAATACATTAAATAACCGTAAGTTATTTAATCCTTTTTTATAAATTAGGGAACTGATTAATTGCCAAAGAGAACGAGATTTATATGACCTGCATGGGTTTGGTATCCATAGAACTGAAAGCGCAAGGGTTGACAACTGAGTGGCCACTCATGAACAAAGCTACAGAGGTAGCGAGATCTTATTAAAGGTACCTTAATCTAAAGCAATTTGGTGTAATCACCTATGAGCAACTCAATCACATAGCTCATTAACATATGTACATGGTCAACCCTCACAATACACAGACGATCTCAGCACTAGACTGGAGATATATACAATGGATACCTCCTCCCTCGTACGTGGGTAGCAAACGAATCTGACTCTAGAAGTTTTAACGTACCAGAGATAGGTTCGCCCTTTATAAATATCATTTACACTTAGGAAGTAACGTTTTGCGCCTTAACCTAAGCTGGACGCAGTCTAGGGCAAGAATTAATGACTCTATCTTCCACACAACGAAGACAAAGATAGTTATAGCAAAACAAGTACGATCCGTGAGGAAATGACTCTAGGTACGAGTGGTTAAACATTGTTTGTTCGAGTTAAGACAAAAGGAGCCCTAATACCATTTCAAAATGTAATTAGTTAAGAATCCTTAACTCATAAAATCTGTAATATTTAAGATTAGTAGTTAAGCTCAAAATAATGTTACATACATAAAAACGCAATAAACAGTATTTTTTTTTTTTATAGATAAACTTCTTATTATCTTAGGTGATCCGCTGGAGGGATGATAGAAGACTTGGTCACCACGTCACCGACTAGGGCAACGTCAGCAGCAGCCTCCAGCAGCGAACCGCAACAGCTCGCGAGCAGAGAAGGGGGGGGGGGGGGCTACCCTACCCACGCTGCGCCTTCCGTTACGTGGTCGCCACTCGAGAACCTTTCCGCCCCAACGGCCATCGGTTGTACGTGAAATGTGCCCGGCCCACTGCCACTTAAGTTTAGCGATTCGGAGGGCTATATCGGTTACCTTGGTTCTGCTGCGGATAGCCTCATTTCTGATGCGGTCGTGCAGAGAAACTCCCAGCATAGCCCTCTCCATCGCCCTTTGAGTGACTTTGAGCCTTCTTATGAGACCCATAGTAAGTGACCACGTTTCCGTGCCATACGTCATTACATTACTGGCAAAATACACTGGTCAAAACAATCGTTTTAAGACACTGCGGTATATAGGACGAAAAAATTTGACGTAGCTTCCCGAATGCTGCCCAGCCGAGTCGGATTCGACGAATGACCTCTTTCTCAAGGTGTAGTTAAAATTAAAACTAACATCTTGTTTGAAATCTGTGTCGTTTGAATTCCTATTAGGTCTGTAATAATTAATCGTTTCTTAAATTAAATCTGCTGATCACGCTTCGCTGAAATACATAAACGGATTCGGTTCCACGAAATCCGCCGGTTGACTAAATCGAAATTACCTACTATTAGACAAGGACATCAACAGGTGTTCTGAGAAGTAAAGAGCTGGAGCTGCACTGCACATCGCATGTCGCGAAATGGCCGAACATTAGCACTATCACTGCCTGTATGTACAAATATTTGCACATTTCAGTTTTATTAGTACTTAAATACTTTGTAAATATGTGCCTACTTAATTAATTTAACTTAAATTGAAATACAAAATATGAAAAGGTACTGCTGCTACTTTCGATCAAGATGATTATTAGTTCTTCTTCTTCTAGTTGTTTGTTTGGGATTGGAAGCAACGAACAAAAAATGATTTCCTTGAATGTAAAGTGTAAGTAATTTCTGCACTTACAAAACTGTCTGTTTACGTGCCGAGAGAACCATACCCTATTCGAGAAACCATCATTCAGAACAAGGAATGGAATCAAGTAATCGTCTAGTAAGTCATCGCAAGCGGAAGATAATTGCTTATGGCATATTAATGACGCCATCAATCAGTGATAACACAACAGAGTGCACTCGCAGGAAGCATGCTCGGAAGAGAAGCGGCGTTTCCGCCATCGCAGGTTCCGGCGGGTCTGAGCTAGACGCTAGGCTAGACTTACCGACCCTCGAATACATTGTACGGTGTGCCCTGGCGGTGTGCCCTGCTAGTCCTGCCAGTAATTAAAAGCGGCTGTTAAGGGGTACACTACATAACTCCCAAGAGTCATTTGTCGGACAAGCATAATAATTATATTTTTTCCGAATTTCATAATTCCGTTGAAGGATGTTTACAGTTTTCAGGTTATAATACTATCTCTAACCATATAGGTAACAAATACACAATTAAATCCAAATCTAAAATAACTTAAACAAGAAAATAAAACTAAACTAAATAATAAGAAAGTAAAAATGCAGTATTATAAAAAGAACACCCTGTCGAGGAGATCCTCCTACGGCATTGTCCCCATGACGCTGGCTGCGTTACCTGAGCTGTATTGTATCGTGAATATCTATAACCTATTCATATTATATCCTATATTCATCTGAGTCCAAATGGTCATTTAGCGGAAAATTGCGATCGGAATTTTAAAATTTCGGAATAATGAAGGTTTTGGACAAATTACCGTATTTCTTCCCGGTTGCCAGTGCTCTTCGTGGCATCACATTTGGTTATCTTCCCCAAAAAGGCGCAATGATGTCACAAAATGAGCCTGTAGAAGCAATGTACTGGAAGGTCTCTATCTGAGATCCTGGACTTGGCTTGGAATCCTTGAGTCTTCCAATAGACACTGCGCAAAAGGTTTTAGCGTTTTAGCCTAGATTTACCTTTGACCTCGGAGGGATCGCAAGACGAACAATCGTCTTTGTACCTTATGCATATTTGTCAGTGTTGCGAGGCCACAGCTTTATCAGCGCACATGCCTGCACATAAACGGCCTAACAATAACAATAACAACGACCATAATTCATATCTTAACTCGCATTGCCTCGTGTGCAGTAAAGTCGAGTTCTAAAATATGTGCAGTGTGTGAACACGACTTTATTATTGAGGGCATAAGGCTGCTCAGATATTTTTGAAACTTTAGAAACGTATATCGAACTCGACTGTACAATGTACAACTACAAACAATAATAGTGACACGATGATTCGAGTACCGTTCGGCTAGACGAGTCGGACATGACGCGAGTAGGTATGTAATGACACGATGATTCGAGTACCGTTCGGCTAGACGAGTCGGACATGACGCGAGTAGGTATGTAATGACACGATGATTCGAGTACCGTTCGGCTAGACGAGTCGGACATGACGCGAGTAGGTATGTACATAATGTAGCCACATACCTATGTACATACGGATATGCAGATGCTTTTCCTTCAGTCATACGAGGCGGAGCTGCAAACTCACAATCGAAGTAGTGCCCTTATGATGAAATTTCTTGTGCAAATGCAAACTCGCCGCTCTTTGTTAGCGGAAAACCAATATGACTCATTTAAGTAGTACAGTCGCCATCACATAGGTACATTGGTACACTATATAGGGTAAGTGCACCAGTGAATGAATAACGCTTAAGGATATTTTTGACTTTATAAAATTTTTATATACTTAATATCGGCCGTGACTGTTTGTACAGCTCAAACAAGTATTCTAGTTTGCTTAAATTACTTTGCTTTTGCAATAAGTTTCCATAATTTTAAGTTATTTGACCTTTTAGGTAGAAAAATGGAAAATCACCAGTGAATGAACAGGGTTGTCTAGTAAATGAACAACTAAAAACCAGTGAATGAACTACTGTTATAGTTATGGTTTGTTGGTTTAAATTGCTGTTTAGCGATTTTTTTTGGAGTATCTCGATATACCAACACACGGGGTGGTAGTTAATGGTTTACTTTTTCTAAAACAATTAAAAACTGTAACAAATGTTCGTTCATTAACTGGTTCCAAAAAAACAATAAATGAACTAGGTAATTATCGGTCGATGTTCATTTACTGGAAATCTATACACCAGTGAATGAACTAACTTTATGTTCGAAAATGAGGTTTGTTCGAACACTGGACCAACGATGGACAAACCGTTGGTGGTTATAATAGTTGGCATGAATGTTTTATTTTTATTCATTTTGACATGAATGTTTTATTTTTTATTAATTTTGACATGAATGTTTTAGTATTATTAGTTGTTGTAATTTATTGTATAATGTATGTTTGGAATAATTAGTGTTGATCAAAATCGAATGACTTATTGTAATATTGTAGTATGTAAGTGTTTTGGTTGTGTACTGTAAACTTGCATATGTTTGGAATAATAAATAAAAAAATAAATAAATATGCTACTAAAAACTAAATCTTATTACAATAACTAGAACATAAGATTTTGCAAAACATTAAAACAGGCGTTGCCAGTGAATGAACACTCCTGTTCATTCACTGGATTTAGGCGGTTTTTAATTCCAGTTATAGAACACCTTCTAAAAAACGAGAATCTAAACTTAAATAACTTAAAAAGATGTTTGAATAGCACAATTTCGCTCTTATGATTTCCAAAAACCACACACAATAAGTTACAAGTTTATAAAACTAGTACAATGGCACATCAAATAAAAGGTAACAATCTTGTCCCCTTATTACCGGCTCGCCCGTCAACTTTAAGCTTCGCTCATTTAGTAACTGTTGCGACTGAGTTGATATAAATGTTACAAAACCCTTACAGTGAATGCTTCTAATCGAGAAAAGAATACCCGGTATGCTAGAAATATACAGAACTCTTAATTAAAGCAAATAATCAGGTTTTCGTTCATTCACTGGATTCGTTCATTCACTGGTGCACTTACCCTATAATGCCTTGAAAATAGAGGTGTGTTCCAATGTTTGTGACGTGCTTGTTTGCTCCGATGCATGTGATGGTGACTGTACCTACCTAAATTGTATGAGAATTGGCATGTTGATTTATTATCTGAAGTACGTAGAAAATTATAATTTTTGATGATCTTTTAGGTTTGTCTAAACTGATTAGTATAATGTTAAGAGGAGTGGGTGGGTACGTCGATAGCAGATGCTACAAGTATATATGCAGCAGGGGCTTGTTTTTAAGCAAGAAAAATTACTGGTGAACTGTCAAATTTTAGCAAATGAAAGTGAAATACGTAGGGCACACGAAATGATCGGGAATGAACTTTGGAAACCATAATGTCATTGTTGATACTATAATTTTACTCTAAGTTTTTGAAGTCTGCAATGATCGAAATTTCAGTTTTTTTTCAAAACTGTCACAAGGTTTCTTTCAAAATGTTGTCTGGTAAGTTTCAATGATGTTTAGGTAAGTACTTACTTCAATGTTATTTACTTAATCTAATCCAGCCCAACGACAATATCTCGATAGCATCGCAGTATTTCCAGACCTAGCTCCATCTTCTATAGGTCGCCTAAAAACAGCGGCTACTCCTGAATACACCTGAACCCGGTACAGGGAAAAAATTATATAGCACTAAAATTTGCAATTATTTCAATGCCAACTTCAACTTTGAAATCATTGACTTAATAAATTGTTTTATGTTATCTATGCATGTGCGCTTTTGCATAGGTACCTAACATAAAACATGTTAAGTATTAAGTCAATGGTTTGAATGATTAACAAAATGTACCTATACTTACTCGAAAAAAAACAATGAACCATAATTAAGGTACATACGTAACATACGTCGTCGATCGGGGGCGGGGGGGGGGGGGGGTCGTAATGGGTAAATCCCACAACACCAATACAAGGAAAACCACTAGCAATTTTATCATCATGATTCGCAACAAATGTACAAAATATGAACTAATACGTTTAGACTAATTTAAAGCCACGTGACAACACCTTTGTTATAGACGATGTTTTGTAACATAGCAAGTGGCTCACCGTCATATAGGTACCTATACTGTGGATAATGTTTCAACATTACATCATACATGTGCAAAATTGAGTTTTTTAATGATTTTATTTTTATAAACTTCCAACATTTAGTACATAGTTTGGTCATTGACGCCTACTTTTAATGTTTTTACCGGTTTTTTACGCGTTAATATGAGATTGTAAACAAATAAGTTGCGGTCCAGTAACTTTGCAATGTTTATGTAGCAAAAAAACCATCATACGTAGGTAGACGAGATTAGGTTTCACGTCAGATACTTTAACACAGACAATATCTCAACGCGAACGATACAGAGCAGGATTTATCTCCCACAACACCAAGCTGATAAAGTTCTCCATCAAATCAACCGCCCGCATCGCGTGAGCTGCCACTAGGTAAGTATATATATGATCATATACCTACGTAGATGTGATATAACTTTACCATGCAAATTATAGTAATTCCGTACCCACTACGATGTTTTATTTCAATGAGTGTGCTGTTTCAAACGAATCCCGATAGCGACACGTCTTCAACATAAAATATTAAACATTATGTTTATTTATGTTCCATGTTAGGTATTCGCTGGCAGCGAGCAAAGTGAGATACGAGCACAATCGCAAGGACATTTCTGAGCGCCCTTCACTCTGTGGGAATGCCCAGATTATTCATAAAAAGTTTAGCTCTCATGGACATTTGTTTCTATTAACTTTCTAATACAATTTGACCCCGAGATTAGAAAGAGCTATGCGCACACATCAGGCTTACGAGTAGGTACTCGGGCACGTGTGTACGGATGCTTCTTATTTTTTGAAAAAATCCTACATAATAACTCACGAACTAGCGTAAGTCTGACCTCCGATTATGTGTAAGTAAATAGTTGTTGCGAATCCAGGCGCAGGCCATGGGTATCTTGATACACTTAGGGGTGAGTGGAGACTGGTTGTGAATTGCATGGCTGGTAATTGCTTAAGGCACGTATTTGCGAGGCGCACACTAATACTGCCAAGTCGATGCTCCATTGGTTACGTTCCTAAACAGCATGAAGTGTTTGCAAGCTGCCCCCTTCCGCCCGCCGCCGCTGGGACACCGGCCCATTGAACCGACATACATACATACCTAAATTATAAGTAGTAAGTATACTGCCAATGTCTTTTACCTAGCCTAGCCCCACTGCTCAACTCAATATATGCTTCGCTGAACTTTGTGTAATCACATGCCTAAAAAAAGATGAGACGCAGCCAGTTAAACTATAATATATTCCGCGTTCCGTACAATTGTTCCCCGCAATAGGTAATACTGGTAAGAGTGACTAGAGTTTTTCATTTTCATATTTCCTATAAAACAACTTGTGGACCATAAGGATCATTCCCGCTATATAGGTACAGTAATGGAAACAGCCAACGCCATCGGCGCCAGCTGACAACGGGCGGAGCCGGACAAGGCCTTGTGCGATAAAGATATCGTCGAACGGACAACAGGCCCCGTAGCATGGATGGCCTTATCACGCGATAAGTGACAAGATAACAGCGTCGTCTCGTTCTATCGAACGGTGTCAGCCAGGGACGGATCATGTCACTTATCGCGCGATAGCATCCATGCTACGGGGCCTGATCATTTCTAGGAACACACAGAGAGAAACCTATACACAAATATGGTGTAAAATCTGTTATTTTCCACAATGACGAGCTATCTTTTGCATTTGAAGCATTGTCTCTGCGCACGCGATATCACGCGTGCCGGCTCTCAATCTCGTATTGATAAACCACACTTAATGTGATACCGCACTCAAGGTAGCACCCGCAGTCTTTAAAATGGTTATGCCTACTCCAGAGGGTCCTCACGCTTGGCCACTGGCCCTCAGAGAGAGGTTGTACCGTAACAAATCCGTTACTGGCCGCACTGCAGGACAAACGGGAAAAAAAAAAAAAAAAAAAAAAAGCTTGGCCACTGTCTATTATAAGTCCCAAATACTACATCGACTCTTATTGAGCTTGCAAAACTAGAACCTGGAAATTTAAATGGAATGGTGACAGTTCACAGTTCAACGCTTGTTGCTCGCATACTATACTTATATCATCGAGTAGTGAACGTACGTACCCTTATATGTGCCACAGGTGACATGGTCACAGGATAGATGATAATACGAACAGTATCACACTTAACTGACCATCTGTCAACCTTATAGCTATACGAATAAGGTTGTCAGGTGGTCAGTTAAGTGCGGTCTTCGATGGTACAGTCAACTTCAACATTAAGTAATCAAAATCAATATTTCAAAACATGTTCTAGCATGACGCCCCAGTTAAAAATAACTACACGTGTGGCTTGTGTCTATTTTACGCAGCGGACATAATATATCGATTTGCGTGTCCAATCCAATATAACAAGGCGTTCAGGATACTGATGGGTGGTGCGGAGGTGGCGGAGCGGTGTGCGAGGAAACAATCCACCAATATCGTTGCTTGCCTCGATCACACTTCTTTTTATATTGGTGGATTTTTTCCTCGCACAACGCTCCGCCACCTCGCACAGCTCTGATGGATACTCACGTTTAAACTGTTAAAGTGCCGACCACGGCCTGGTGAATTGAGGGCTAGGAGTAGCGCGACAGCGATGGCCAAATATGCCCACAATCAGCAAGTGCAACTGCCCGGATACAGAATCCCTTCCACGTCCTCTCTCGGCCATTCATTTCTGAGTACTGCGACTTAGCCGTCCGTTGTGGCAGAGCTAAATGTCAGCTTTCACACCCTGGCAGTACAGTCGACGCCAAAAATATGTTTACAGTTTTCGCCTTATTACAATGGAATAAGGTGCAAAAGTGTAAACATATTTTTGGCGTCGACTGTACAAACCTTCGTGATCTTGAAACCGGTACTTCATGTACAGTCGCCATCACATACATCGGAGCAAACAAGCACGTCACAAACATCGGAACACACCTCTATTTTCAAGGCATTAGGGTGCATGTGCCGATATTTTTGAACACCTATAGTGTACCTATGTATATGATGGCGACTGTACCTACCGTCCTCATCACCGTTTCATCCGTCATTATCATCCGAAAGGTTATTATTATTACAGTTAATATAGCCGTAGGTGTGCGGCGGCGGCGCGGCGGCCGCCCCGCTGGGTATTGGCCGGCGAATTATTTCGGCGATTCCCGCCGAGCAAAACTGTAACCCGCGTATCGTAAAGTCTGCCGCGCCCGCCGGGAACAATCATCAACGCTGTATGCTGGCACGGGCCTCGCTGATCGCAGTCTTATTGCAAAACGATTCCGACCGGTATTAATCCCTTTCCATCACTTTAGTCATGTGTAGGTACAATGGTTTTGCAATTAAATAGCGATTAGGTTGGTTTCTTCGCTATATTTACTTATATGTATAACCGAGAGTTGAACATGCTTGCTACTTTTCGACTTTATTCAGATGCTGGCAGTATTGAAAAGAAAGAAATGATTTAACTTCCAATTCCATCCATGATTCTGTCCATGTTAATTATTATGGTCATTTCCGAGTGCAAAATCGTATAGGAATTTGCTGTCAAGTCAAGTCAAAAGTCAAGTCAAAATATTTTATTCAAAATAGATTCATACAGAACACTTTTTGAAGGTCAAAGTATATTTTCATTTCTTTATGTATTTTTACACTTTTACAGTATTATCACAGATTAAGTAATAAATAGTACTAGTATTATATAACAAACTTAAAGTTTGAAAGGGTAATTATAGTTGTTAATATATAACTATACTTAATAATGTCAAATATCACTAGTTTACATGTCAATATGTTATAAGTAGGTTAAAGTTCATTTACATTTACAATTAGGCACATGTTAACTTACAAGCATAAAATGCCGTTTTCACAATGTCAAAAATAGAAAAAAAATATTATTAGAACTAGGGAAAAATATATGTCAGGATTATATAAAACAAATTAAAAATTAGAGTATGTCAGTTTTTCAGTACACAGAGAGAAAATAATAATAATAAAAGTCATTTAAAGGCGTCTTTGTCATTTATATAATCGCTTATCGTGTGTTTGCACTTTTGGAGCTCAATGCACTAATGCGATGTAGATTCATCGCTGTTAATACAGCGGATCACCAGTACCCTTATTGTGAGATACAATCGTAACCTAACGTTACGTAACTAATACGAGATCGAATAAACGCGCTTCGAATAGATTTCGATCTCGCTACGGTATTCTTCGATTCGACCCGTCAAACTTGTAACTCACACTGCCGTTCTACTGACACTGGACTACGAAACCACCTGCAAAACGTTAGGCACTTTGCGTTTAGTTTGCGATGCGTAATTTAACGTTCGATTCGTACTACCAATCGGTAGTGTGAGACATTTCGAATCGAAGAATACCGTTGCGACTGTAGGGTCGTTTCGCCGGTTAGCGACCACTTAGCCGAGTTGCTCACTTTAGATTAGTAAAAATATACCTATTCAATTTACACACATAATAGATGGTATTCGTAAAGGCTCTGAGCATAGTCAAGTTTTGAAACCTACAATAAAATATAGCACTTTCATCCATAGATTAGGAAAAAATATAGAAAAGGTTACAAAATAGCGAATTCGCTAGATAGCGACCGCTTTAATCGGTTGGCGACCACCTGTTAGCTAGTTGGCGACCACTCTTGCAAATAGTGTTTAAGTAGTTAATAAAACGATTTATCATCATCATCATCATATCAGTCGAAAGACGTCCACTGCTAGACATAGGCCTCCCCCAAAGAGTGCCACAATGACCGGTTTTGCGCCACCCGCATCCAGCGGATTCCTGCGATCTTTACTAGGTCATCAATCCACCTTGTGGGGGTATATCCACTCTGCGCCTCCCGGTACGTGGTCGCCATTCGAGAACCTTTCCGCCCCAACGGCTATCGATTCTACGTGCAATATGCCCCGCCCACCGCCACTTAACTTTAGCGATTCGGATGGCTATATCGGTTACTTACCTTGGTTATGTTGCGGATAGCCTCATTTCTGATGCGATCACGCATAAAAACTCCCAGCATAGCCCTCTCCATTGCCCTTTGGGTGACTTTTAGCCTTCTTATAAGGCCCATAGTAAGCGACCACGTTCCAGTGCCATACGTCATCACTGGCAACACACACTGGTCAAAGACTCGCCTTGAGACACTGCGGAATATTGGACGAAAAGATGTGCCATAGCGTAGCTTCCCGAATGATACCCAGACGAGTCGGATTCGACGATTGACCTCTTTCTCTCAAAGTTTGACCTACCTAACTGCCCTTATACCACTATAAATAGGAGTGTAGACTAACCATTTATTATTAATCCAAAAAAAGAAGACAAAATGATAAGCCTAAGTGACGATAATCCCATTCATATATCTCCAAAAATTACGAAGCTACAACCGTTTTAATATTGCTTGTTAGAGAGAGAAAACGCTAGTGGATCGTGACGTCACAATCCCCGAGCATCAAAGTAAATGACAATCATTTCATATGAAGGTGCGTTTTGCGGAAAAGGGATAGAATACACCCCCTCTAAAAATTTTGGATACTATAACTTTGTGATTACTTAATCCCCTGCTCTTTTTTTTGCCATTTGACGTTACATTTAATCCTTTTTCGAGAAAATTCATCATTATAGGTCATTTTATTTAGTGTCTACACCCCTAAATTGTTACTCTTCTAAATCTACTTTACATTGCTGTGTCAATGAAGAATAGAATCGAAAAAAGCGCGCCATCTCGCTCACACCATAGTGCTTTTATATATATTGCTATTACAGTCACACATGTCATTCATAGTAGGTATCTAAATGCCACCTTTTTACAAGCTTTTATTTAACTTTTAGATTATATTCTACTTACACTAGCGTCTGCCCACGACTCCGTCCGCGTAGAAATCGTTTATATCGTAGCTTTATACAAACTTTCACCCCCTTAGGGGATTATTTCGGGGATAAAAACTATTCTAGGTATGTCTCTTCCCGGGACTCAAACTATCTCCATACCAAATTTCATCAAAATCGGTCCATCGGTTTAAGCGTGAAGAGATAACAGACAGACAGACATACACACTTTCGAATTTATAATATAATCATCTCATATAAATTATTTATTATTATATAATATAATATATAATTATATATTATTATTATATTATATATACTATGGACATAACATGGATTGGCGCGGCTTAAATACCGACTCAATTTGCTAGCCAAGCTAAATATCGCGGGTGCCGCATAAGAATCCATAAGGAAAGAAAAAGAAAACGATGTGGTCGCTATCCGACTTCTTTGGTAATTATGTATTTGGGTACGCGACCACCCCATTTTATTTAAATCTATTTTAAAATATGCCGAATCTCAACGAAATTATTACAACAGATCAATCATTTAAACGATCAATTAACTAATTTCAGCATAATAATAAAATTAAGTGACGTAACTAAAGTTTTCGCGCCAACTGTCGCGTTATTTTTTTTACAGATTCACTGCACGTCAACACTTTTCGGAAGCAATGTGTGAAATGTGTGAATTGAGGTTATTTTTTCTTGCTTTGGATTAAGCTTTGGGTTTTAAAGTGTATTTATTCTTATTCTGACACTATTCAAGAATAGTTAATAACTAATTATTTTTCTGTTGGGTTTGTAGAAATGTTAATATCTTTAATTGAAGCAGCCTAGTCCGTCAAGTGGTCGCTAACCGAAGGTGGTCGCGTTACCGGCGAAACGACCCTAGTTTACTATTTCACTTGCAAAATGGCCCGTGATATCGTATTATTCCGTCAAGAGTTACCGTAGATCCGATCGAAATTTATCTCAAATTAAAGAACTTATAAAAATAAGGGTTTTGAATTGACAACATATATCCGCAAAATTAGGATTGTCGCGTATTTTGTATTTAAAAATGCAAATAAATGGCCCCCGCGCCGCCATATTGTATCGACAGTCGACACTGTCGACGTCGCGATGCGCGTATTCTCTAATGTCATAACCGCCAAACATTTAAATTAAAACGATAAATGCTAGTGATATAAGGTTGAATATTGGAAAATCGTGAACGAACGTGAAGTCGATCGCGAATTAAGTAATGTATAAGTGCCTCACGTTACAGTTTGGATTTTTAGTTCTATGAGTGACCACCAGGGGCGGTGTATATACTTTTCATACTAAATCTTGACGATAGGCGGTAGCGTCGATAGTAGACGCGACTCACTTCAATCCCACGCTAAGGGTGCAGGAGCCAGGAGCTCATAATTTTAGGTACCTAGCTCTGGAACGGCACACTTTGCGTATCTGTAAGGTACTTCCCGAAAACTTCAGAACTTCTTTTCACCACTAGGTGATCACCAGTTCACTAATATTATGTAAATGCATTTGATAGGTAGGTTTTCTATTACCTATCTAATTTTTTTAGTACGACGATAAGTAGGTACCTACTTCCAATTCCAATCAAGAAAGTTACATTTACGTAGCTAAGTAAGTACTTATTGTATGTGATTGTCATCACAGTACAATTGAACTTTGATTCATGCACCTATTGTGGTCGGCTCGGCTGTCAGCTGGTTAAACCAATGTGATTTTATATTCTTTATTATACATATATTATATATGTATATAATATAATATATAATATAATATATGTATATAAAAACCGAATTAGCGCTGGGTGGATGAAATGGCGACAGGTCTCCGGAACAATATGCGATGGCAGAATGCCTCCTAGGTTAAAGGTCAAAATCTATAAGACCATTGTGAGACCTGTCGTCATGTATGGATCAGAATGTTGGGCCTTAAAGGTGACGGATGAAAAGAGATTGCATGTTACGGAGATGAGGATGTTAAGATGGATGTGTGGTGTGACGAGGATGGACCGAATAAGAAATGTGTATGTAAGGGGAAGCCTAAAAGTTAGCACCTATCGCGGATAAATTGAGGGCCAATCGCCTTGCGTGGTATGGGCACGTAATGCGGAGGGATGAAAGTCATGTGACCAAAAGAGTATTAGGTATGAATGTGGATGGATGTAAAAGACGAGGTAGGCCAAGGAAAAGGTGGATGGACTGTGTGAGAGACGATATGAAGAGAAAAGAAGTGAATGATGATATGACGGCTGACAGAGAAGTATGGAAGAAAAAGACATGCAGCGCCGACCCCAAGTAAATGGGATAAGGGCAAGGAAATGATGATGATGATAATATATAGATTTAGATTTATTTATTTCGAGATAAAAATTACAATATAGGTTTGCATACAATGTCAAAATTATAACAATCCTTATCACGATCGTCAATAATCAGAAATAAAATTTAAAAATATTCAAAATGTAAATACACAAAGTGGAAATTGTAGCTCCAATTACGGATTGTCATTTAACAACTAATATACACATACTATTAAACAAATAAACAATGTCAATTTATGCATTAGGTACGATTTAAAAGTTGAATATAGAATATAAATGTTACACAAGCAATCATATCAAATTATAGCTGTCAATAAATCAAATAAACTCTTAAAAAACCATTTCCATGAACTCATGGGGTTATCCAACAAAAGATTTCTCAGTCTACGCCTAAATGTTTCGTCACAAGGTTCGTTTCTTATATCGGCGGGTAGGTGCTCGAAATAAGTAGGCCCTATAACCCGGGGATTTTTCTCTGAAAGCGCCATGCGACGAGGAACTGTCCTTAGGCGCCCAGTTGAACGAAGCTGTTTGCCTGGTACATTCACACGCTCAAACTGGGAGATGTTTTTTCTTACAAATAAGAGAAGCTCAAACAGATGTTGTGAGTAGTGTGTCATTATGCGTTGCGTTGAGAATATTAACTTCCGACAGGGGTGCCGATGCTTGACTCCTACAAGTACCCGAACTTCACGTTTTTGCATGACAAGAACTCTTTGCGCATTGGTGGAGTTACCCCAAAGGAGGGTACCGTAGGACATCAGTGAATGAAAATATGCGAAATAAACTTGTTTCAGTGAATCACCTGAGATTAGCGGCTTTAATTTTCTCAACGCAAAGACAGCACTACTCAACCTGTCACACAGACTGTCAACATGGCGCTTCCAATTCAAATTGGAGTCAATTATAAATCCAAGGAACCTGCTTTCCTCACACAATGGCATTGAACAGCTTGCCATTGACAATGGCGTTGGTACTTTACGGCCAGAAAAAAAGCATTATATTGGATTTGGCTACATTCAGTAACAGCCCGTTAGCCGCGAACCATGTTTGGAGTTGCGTGCAAGCCGCGTTTATTTTGACGCTTAGTTGTTCATAGCTGTTTGCACCAACCAACACGGTAGTATCATCCGCAAACAGTACTGATAACCCGGCTACGATATTCGACGGCAGGTCATTAACAAATAATAAAAATAGGGTATTTCCTAAAGCTGACCCTTGAGGAATACCTAATTTGATATAACCTGTATCTGATTGCACCAATTTGCCGTTTGCACGTAGTTTCACGACTTATTTACGCTTTGACAAAAACGAGGTAAACAATTGGTGAGCTTTGTTTCGAATGCCATACGATTTAAGTTTGTGGCTGATAACGTCAAATGCCTTTGACAAATTGCAAAGCACTCCAGCCATCTTATTCTTGTCATCTAACCCAGTCATTATGCAATCGAATATCCTGTACGCTGCAGTGGTCGTAGAAATTCCCTGTCTATACCCGAATTGATATAATAGAACCAGATCTTGTAGAAATTGAAGCCATTATAATTAATTTGAAAACAAAATCTGCGTCTGGCTGGGACAACATACCGGCTACATTTATTCAATTAGCAAAATCAGAATTAATTCCCATTCTTGGGCATCTTAGCTCACTATGCTTTTCGCAAGGAATATTCCCTGACGCCCTCAAGCGTGCTATAATCCATCCGGTCTACAAGGATGGTGACAGAGCAGATGTTAACAACTACAGGCCCATTTCGGTCCTTTCATCTATTTCTAAAGTCATGGAGAAAATGTTAAATCGTAGATTAATAAAGTATTTAAATAAATATGATCTTTTATCGCAACGACAATTTGGTTTCCGGGAAGGGAAAAACACGGAAGAAGCTGTGCTAGAACTAACAAATTCAATCACAAGGCATATTGAGGATAAGAAAAAGACCTTATGTATATTTTTAGATTTGAAAAAAGCCTTTGATACCGTCTCTGTCCCCATCCTTGTACGCAAACTGGAAATTATGGGAATCAGGGGGAATTTCTTGAGATTGATCTCAAACTATCTATATGATAGGACGCAACGCGTTAAGATAACCGACGATGTCTACAGCGCAGACGAGCACTCCACCCAGTTTGGTGTTCCCCAGGGTAGTGTACTCGGTCCTAGCCTCTTTCTGGCTTATATCAATGATCTTACCGACATGCAACTGGACAATGGGTTAGTGATCTCATATGCAGACGATACTGCACTATTATTCCATGGAGATAGCTGGGATGAAGTGTTTGCTTGTGCTGAGGCTGGGCTATGCAAAGTAATGAAATGGTTACAGACAAATTTACTTACATTTAATATAAACAAGACAAATTATATAACCTTCTCAATTTTAAATAGATCACAACCCGATAAAAATAAATTTAAGTTAACTGCCCACAGCTGCGGAAACCACCCCACCAATAACTGTTCTTGTTCCAATCTCAATCATGTTACTTCCACTAAATACCTGGGTATCCATATAGATAATTTGCTATCTTGGAATCAACAGAATGAAACAACCGCAAATAGAATTAGAAAACTAATTTGGTTATTTAAATATCTAAGACACATAACTGATAAAGAGCTTTTGATTTATATTTATAAAACCCTTGTGCAATCAATTATACTTTATTGCCTACCCATCTGGGGAGGCACTCACAAATTCAAACTCATGACTCTCGAACGAGCGCAAAGATCTATTCTCAAAGTCCTTCTAGGTAAAACTATAAGATACAGTACCATTAGCGTTTACCGGGATACTGATGTACTCACTGTGAGACAGCTTTACATACTGAATTGTATTCTTAAAATGCACAAAAATCTAAAATTTGACGACACCTTACTAAAAAAACGCAATGCCTATATAGTAATTAAGCAACCAACCAAAATTAGGACAGAATTTGCTCGAAAACAATTTTATGTACTATCTATTAATTTATATAACAAGGTAAACAGACTGGTGAATATATACACCAAAAGTTATGGAGAGTGTAAAAAAACTGTTACAACTTGGTTAAAAGGGAGAAGTTATGATGAGACCGAATCACTCTTACAGTGATTCAGTCTTTATCATAGCTTTAGTGTACATGGTTCATTTTTTAAGGTACCTTTTCTAATATATATGTATATATTTAATATTTCTAAATAATATTTAAGTCTACTTAGTTTTCCAACAGACCTATGTGACTAACTATACTCATGAGCAGTGAGTATTTCTTAAATTGTTACTGAAACTTGATATAGGATCATCATCTCCCATTGCTCTTGAGTATATTTAGGATAATTGGGACTAATATAATATACCTAGCTTAATTTTATTTTTAACTATTTTTTTAAATACCTTGTATGAAAGAGCGAATACCTCCTAACACAAGTTTTTAACTTAAAAGGAGGATTCCACAAATCTGTATTAAAATATAAGTTAAATAATAAATAATTTTGAATTTTGAATTTTGAATTGATTATCCGTAAGCAGGTTATTCGATTCCAGATGACTCATTAGTTGAGACGACAAGATAGATTCGACCAGCTTAGAAATAGTGGATACAATCGTAATTGGCCTATAGTTATTGACGTCACACCTGTCGCCCTTTCCTTTGAAAACAGGACAAACTCTGGTATTTTTTAAGACACCAAGAAATGTACCCGTTTCAAAAATCAGATTGATGAGAACGACAAGTATGTCGCCAATAACGGGCCATACACTAAGAATAATGTTAAGCGAAATGTCAAAAGCATCGACGGTGCCACGTTTTTTCAACATGAGCCGTGAAGTCTTATTTAGGAGATCGATAGTGACAACTGGTAGGGTAAAAGCAGGAGTAGACTCTGGTGTATCTAAGTGTCTGTGGAGATACTGTGTGGATTTTTGTTTGTCACCCTGTATTGCGTATTTTGACCCTATTCCTAGAAAGTGAGTGTTAAATTTGCCTGGTAGGTCACAATCCCTTATTTCCAAATTCGTGGTTGGATCTCGAAGGCTGATACGGTGCGATTTCGCTTTAGTTTCCACTTCTTCATTGACAATTCGCCACATTTCCTTAGGTTTGTTACTACTAGAACATAACCTATTTTCAATGTGAGCTTGGCGGGCTTGGAGCGTTGTCGATTTAATTAAGTATGAGTAATGCTCAATACACTCTGTCAATATAGGATTGTCGGGGTACTGACGTCTTATTTCGTGGAGATCACTATGTTTCATAATTAAGTCAGCCAGTTCGTCACTCATCCATGACACGTTAACATTGTTTTTACATTTATATTTCTTAATTGGAAAGTGGATGTCAGTATAATATGTCAGTATATTAAATAATTTATTAAATTTGCAGTTAATGTCTAAATTAGTATCATAAATAAAATTAAAGTCATAATTAGCAATGTCAAGATAAAATAATTGGAATGCATTCTCACTAAATAACCGACGTTCAACTATTTCGTTTGTTTTGTTATTGTGCCCGTGATCTACAATTAACTCGTACCGTTGCGCGTTATGGTCACTAATTGCAGTATCCAACGGTGTTATTGTAATCTCATCATTCGCGTAGTTTGATAGCCCGCAGTCAATGCATGATGCACAATCAGCAGTCTCGCGTGTTGGAAAAGTAACGGTGTTACGACATCCATAGGCTCCTAATATGTCGTCAGTACGTCGTCTTAAATTGTTATCCGATAAATAATCCACATTATGGTCGCCAAGAATGAGAAATCTTTTGTTTTCGTCTGTTAGCTTTTTTAATAATAATTCTAAATTCTCAATATAAATGTCAAAGTCACCATTTCCGGTTCTATATAATACTACAATTATCAATTTATAACAGGTAATTTCAATCGCCGCAAATTCAAAATGATATTGTACGGCGAAGGTGTGTAGGTCATTCCGCTGTCGATAGCTACGAACAAAAATAACATGGAAGCCGCATCTCAGTACTTCGCCGTTAAATTTATCGGGACAATTAGCACACAAACACAAATACACTTACATTTAAATAAGACGTTACGTATAACAGAGCTTTTCTCCGAACATGACAAATTACATTAAAGAGCCATTCAAATAATTAACGTATTATTTGTGCAGTTTTAAAGATACCAAATATGTAGGTTAGAATATTGTAATAAAATAAAACAAACTCAAGTTGGCATAGGTAATTTTCGTCATACAGTATAATGTAAAGTTACTTACCTATCAATATTTATAAAGGCTTGGCCACACAGAGTGCGCGACGCAACAACTGAACAATTGTTTTAATAAATAAAAAAAGTTTTAAGTGTCACAATAGATTTATATTTATTTGAGTGTTTATTGTGTGTTACATACAGAATATTAACACACTACAGGTAATATAATTTACACCATATTTATTACATGAACGCGAGACTAATGACGCGGGAGACGAAGCAACACGAACGTTTCCGATTGTGCTCGAACTTAACTAAAAACCTACGATCGGAACTGCCGACCAGTCGGCCGATTAATCGGCAATTCAAAAACCCACGAGTCGGCCGACTAGCCTGTCGGCAAAATCCGTAGTATTTTTTTTATACCACGACGATGGCAAACAAGCTTACGGCCTGCCTGATGTTAAACTGGTACCGTCGCCTATGGACACTTGTGACTCCAGAAGAATCACAAGCGCGTTGCCGACCCTTTATTCACTTGAGGATTCGCTGTTTTGGCAGATAGAGACATGCAGGTCTCTCACTCCCAACACAGCGCACCCTAGGGAGCTCTGGCGACCTTACTCACCACCAGGAACACAACACCACATACTTCATCATGCAATAATATAGCAACACTACAAAGCAGTGGTGCTATTATGGCTGCGGTCTTCTGTAAGGTGGAGGTACTTCCCCAGTTGGGCTGCTCCACATACGAGCGAGATAACATTCCGCTGTGCCCTACCTCTCTTCTACCTATTTCATTTCATTTCATTTATTTCATTGGTAAGTCATGTAGGTACATACATTATAATTAAGGTGTTAAAATTCAATCTCCGACTAAAATCCAATAAGTTACCTAATAACATTATCGACTTACTTCATTTGGCATAATATCATCCCTATAGACAAATAGTTTTTTTTATTTATATGTTCAAATTACATCTTACAAAACATTTATATTCTCGCCAAACTGTTACGTTTGATGGCGAGACGCGCTCAGTTTTTATACAACTTAACCTATTAAACTCATCTTATATAAAATAAAGTTTCATGCCTAAAGTAACTAAAGAAAAGTGATCATATATTTGAAAGGTTTTACTGAAGTTATCGGTTTACTTACGCGTGAAAAGTGATGCCATTTTCCTTGGAATGGTCAGAATGGTTTTTGCACCACTTTATAACACATGAGGGCATCTTAAATTAGAATAAATCTTGTATTTTGTTAGTAAAAGCATTCCCGACCATCATGTCCGTCACTCACTGACATCCCAGTCAAACTGAAGTCGTATGCGGCACAGTTTGTAAGGACCGCCCACAGCGGCACAGTTTTCGTTGCGCTAGAATTGAGCGGACAGAATTCTTCCATGTTATTTTTGTTCGTAGGTCGATCCCGTACGTATAGCGCGGTACCGCCATGCGCGATGCTCGTTCGACAGTATGAATCGGCCAGCGCATACCCACTTAACCTCACTCGTACTATTTCATTTTTTCGGCTCCAAGTTTCGATTAAACCTAATACATCCGGTTTCTCGTTACATGTTAATACATTTAAAAGTGATGTTTTACCACTTATGGATCTCACGTTCTGGTGAATAACTACAAATGTTGTGTTTATAGTTTTTTTGTTACATTTCGTTTTGTAGGCAAGTTTTTTGCCTGGACCACGTTAAACAAGCGAATTGATACACCTATGGAGTCCTAACTTCGGTGTATAATTAATAAACGTAGACTTCCATATAAAGATGTATAATCAATTTAAACTCAACTATTTACAATGAGGTTTAGCGTGCAACGAAAGAACTAGATTTTAGGCGGATAGAAAACAGTTATATAAATTCAAAACGAGATCGCGCGTAAGCTAATCCTGGGAGATTTATGGCCCTGCGACATAAAAATCAGGAAATTTTACTCTTCTGCCCGAACGTGTTGTTTTGACAGCCGGAGGTGGGCAGACGTTGACTTGGAGTTGAGGATGAGATGAGCTATCATCTGTCAATACATATGCAGGTTTGACCCTGTCAATCGAAACTGTTACTGATCCTCGTTGCAAGTCAAGAGTAACAGTTTTATCGGTTCGCTTCAGAACCTTAAGTGGGCCTGTGTAAGGAGCTTCTAAAGCCCCTCGCAGATGATCCTTCCTTAAAAATACATGGGTGGAGGTACTTAAGTCCTTGTGGACAAATACTGACTTTGAACCATGCCTCGATGCAGGAACAGGCCTTATATTGGCAATATGCTTCCTCAATTGCGAAACAAAATTGGCTGGATCGGTCTTATCCAAAGATACTGGTTGCAAAAACTCACCAGGAATCCTCAGTGGCTCACCATAGACCATTTCTGCTGCTGAGCAACGCAGATCTGCCTTCCACGCTGTGCGTAAGCCCAGGAGCACGATGGGTAAAGCCTCCGTCCATCGTATCTCGTCGTGTGCCATGATAGCCGCCTTCAAGGTTCGATGTAGCCGCTCAATCATGCCATTAGCCGCTGGGTGGTAAGCTGTGGTGCGTCGCAGCTGGGTACCGCACAGCTTGGCAAGCCCCTTGAACAGACGTGACTCAAATTGCCGGCCCTGGTCAGTAGTCAGAACCTGTGGACAACCAAACTTTGAAATCCATGTATCACAGAATGCCTTAGATACCGTCTCAGCGCTGATGTTTTGCAGCGGTACGACTTCTGGCCAGCGTGTAAATCTGTCTATGGCAGTTAAACAATATTTGTAGTCACACGAAGACGGCAGAGGTCCGATGAGGTCTATGTGAACATGAGAAAACCTGGTTCCTGTTTGTTTAAAGTCTCCCAATGGTGCAGAAGTGTGTCTCTGGACTTTAGCGCGTTGGCACGACTCGCAGTTCTGGACCCAGGTGCGACAATCCTTGCGCACAGAGGGCCAAACAAATCTGTCTGTTACCAGTTTGGTCGTGGTCTTTGCTCCTGGGTGACTCAATCCATGTACAGACTGGAAGACCTGCTGACGTAGTTCCTTGGTGATGAACGGTCGTGGCTTCGATTGAGATACGTCGCAAACTAAATCAAAGTTCATACCTGGTACCGGTATACTTTTCAGCTGCAGTGACGAACCGCTGGATAACAGGTTCTTCAACTCGTCATCGACCCGTTGCAGGTGAGCTAGCTTCTCGAAATCCACAGGAGTTGAAATGGCTTCAATCCTGGAAAGGGCGTCGGCAGTCAGGTTATCTTTACCTGAGATATGCCGAATGTCCGTAGTGAACTGAGAGATTAGGTCTAGGTAGTTGAATTGACGTGGAGAACAGGTTCGGTCCTTCTGCTGGAATGCATACGTGATCGGTTTGTGATCCGTGTAAATGACGAAATGTCGTCCTTCGATAATGTGACGAAAGTGTTTTATGCTCTCGTAAATGGCCAGTAGCTCTCGGTCATAAGCGCTGTACTGCTTCTGTGCGTTGTTCAGTTTCTTTGAAAAGAACGCCAGTGGTTGTGACTGTCCATCTACAAGTTGCTCTAAGACCGCGCCCATGGCTATACTGGAAGCATCAGTTACGAGGGCTAGCGGAGCGTCCTGGACAGGGTGAGAGAGTAATGTTGCCTTAGATAGACTGGACTTACATCTTTCAAAGGCGTTTTGCAGTTGTGGGGTCCAGGTCAGGATCTTGGAGTCCTTGACGTGTGAACCGGCCAACATGTCGTGAAGCGCTGCTTGCTCCTCTGCGGCATTGGGTAGGAAACGCCTATAAAAGTTAATCATCCCGAGGAATCGCCTTAACCCCTTCGCTGTTTGAGGCGGTGAGAACTGCTGGATGGCTGTGACCTTTGACTCGAGTGGACGGGTGCCTTCTGCTGATATGCTATAGCCCAGAAAAGTGATTTCACTTACACCGAAACTGCATTTGGCCTCGTTTAACAGGATGCCGTACTCGCTTAGACGGCTGAAGAGTTGTTCCAGGTGCTCTTGATGTTGGTTCTGGTCCTGAGAAAATATTAAAACGTCGTCTATGTACGAGAAACAGAAGTCCAGGCCCCGTAAAACTTCGTCCATGAAGCGCTGGAATGATTGAGCAGCGTTTCGCAAACCAAACGACATGTACGGAAATTCAAATAAGCCGAATGGTGTCGTCATGGCAGATTTGGGGATGTCAGCAGGATACATCGGAATCTGATTGTAGGCCTTGACCAGGTCTAACTTCGAAAATATGCTACAACCAGCGAGCCTGAGCGAGAAGTCTTCTATGTGCCTGATGGGGTACCTGTCAGGTATTGTGCGTGCGTTTAATGCTCGATAGTCGCCGCAGGGTCTCCTTTCTTAGGTGCCAGGTGTAGGGCAGATGCCCAAGGAGAGTCCGAGCGTCGAGCTGTTCCATCTCGTAGCATCTCGTCAAATTGCTGCTTGGCTACCTTTAAACGGTCGGGTGCTAATCGGCGAGGTCGGCAGAATACAGGTGGTCCAGGTGTTGTTCTAATATAATGTACAGTTGAGTGCTTTACCTCTCTCGTGATGCCAGACGGCTTGGTTAGATCTGGATACCGCGCCAGGAGCTTGTGGTACTCCGTGTTACCAGAAATGGCTTTGATGCTCGGCGGCTGGCACGCTTTAACCACTCCAGGAGTTGACAGTGAGGTGATGCTGTCCATTAAACGTCTGTTTCTGCAATCAACAAGCAACCCGTAAAAAGAAATAAAATCGGCGCCTATGATTGGCTTATCTACCTCAGCCACTACGAAATTCCAGGCAAAGTCGCGTCGCAGACCTAGTTTAAGATGCAGCTTAATTGTGCCATACGTTCGGATCACGGTACCATTTGCAGCAGTCAGGCTGTAGTCCATCGGCTTCTTGTGATCTGGAGCAAACCTGCGCGGCAGCACGCAAAGATCCGAGCCCGTATCAATTAAGAATTGCACTTTAGTATTCTGATCAGTGACGAATAAGCGGCTGGTAGCACCGAGACAGTCATTTGCCGCATCTACTGACTGTCGCTGTAGTTTCCCGATTTATAATTGCATGGAACAGTACACTTTTCAGCTTTATCTCCAAATAAATTATGGTACCAACAAATACCTGGGGTACGGCTCTGCGAACGTTGACGTCCCCTGCTTTTCGAACGCGCATAACGTCTACCTTGTCTACCTGCATGCGGCGAGTGGCTCCGACCTTCTCGAATGTTCAGCTGGGCTATCTGTTGGTTAATTTCAGATTTAATACGGCTCGAAATAAATTCTTCCATTTTTGCAAGCATAGCCTCAAAAGATAATGGACCCGTCGGCGCGCTGGTAGCAATATGGCTTGTGCTAGCTACTTGAAGCGAATTGTGCGGTGAAATATCCGTTATTTTATCGGCTAAATCAGCTAAATCAGCGAGGCTAACATTTTGCGAAGCGATTATCTGCTGAACATTAACTGGCAAGCGGCTAGACCATAGCGATCTTAAAAATTCGTCAGTTACTGATGACCCTGCTAGCGATTGCAGCTTGCGAAGAAATTGGGATGGCCTTTGATCTCCTAATTCTTCTTTTACTAGAAGCTTCCGCAAGCGTTCGTCGCGTGACATCGACAGTCGTCGCACCAATTCAAATTTTATTTTTTCATACCTGTCTTGCGAAGGTGGATTTGTAATGACGTCACGTACTTCTCTGGCAACATTCTGGTCAAGCTGCTGGATAACAGTGTAGAACTTGGTAGCATCCGTCTTCGTTCCGGAGATCTCGAATTGCGCCTCCACCTGGGCGAACCAAATTTCTGGATCGTCCGGCCAAAAGGGAGGTAAGCGCACGGCAACTCTTTCCACTGCGCCACTACCCGACGACGTTGACGCCCCGTTATTCGCCGCGACCTTTGGACCGGCCGCAGGTTCCTTTGTCTGCTCGTTATCCGGCATGGCTCTAAATCTTCCGTAAAAACGTCGCGAAGTCACCAGATATGGAGTCCTAACTTCGGTGTATAATTAATAAACGTAGACTTCCATATAAAGATGTATAATCAATTTAAACTCAACTATTTTTTTTTTTTTTTTTTTTTTTATTTATTTAATACAATTATGTTTACATAGTTACTGTGTTACACATAAAGCCACTATTTAAAACCTGGAAGGTTTAGGCAATAGTTGGCGGGATCGCGCGGTACATCCCGCGTTCCATAATTTACTTAAGTATAATATAATATAACAATTTGCTAATATGTACTCCAATTTACTACTTACCTTCATCTAAACTTAGGTAGTACTTTTTAAGTAGCTTCTTACATTTTTCATGACTACTAATGGTATCGGTGAGGTCATGTAATAATTTCTTGGGCAGGTTATTTAAGATAGATGGAAGTAAGTGATCAATAGTTCTGTTACCATAAGTGTTAATTTTGCGTGGCAATAGGTATGGTGGCAAGTAATCTAACGTACGTAAATTATTAGGGCGTGTTTTTTTTTCTAATGAGGGTATTATTTCACATTCCTCAGTTAGTAAGGACAAACAAAATCTATTGAACACGTTAATGATCTTGCAGTGTTTGAATAGGCCTGTTTTATTATCACGGTATTTTGTTTTAACTGTATTAGGTACAATTGTTTTTAACAGTGCAAGTTGCAATTTATATATTTGCGTTAAGTAGGTTTTGTATGTCCTCCCGTAACTTGTAATACCATAGCATATAATTGAATCTGCAAGTGATAGGTAAAGCATTCGTAGTATACTATATGGTAGTTTATATTTTAAGATTGCCATATTAGCTAATATACATCTTAGTTTTGAACATACGTGGTCCACATGGGGTTTCCAATTAAATGTATTGTCTATAATTAATCCTAGGTACATGTGTTGGGGAACAAGCTCGAGCGCCTCACATTTACAGCTACTGTTAGGGTTATGTAGACAGTGATGATCGTGTGCTATGATTGTCGGGGCCCGTGGTTCTTTTGTGTACGGTGAGCGTATATGTACAATTTTGGTTTTTTTAGAGTTAATTACATTTAATTACATTTACAATGAGGTTTAGCGTGCAACGAAAGAACTAGATTTTAGGCGGATAGAAAACAGTTATATAAATTCAAAACGAGATCGCGCGTAAGCTAATCGCGGAGCAAGGCGGCGTGCGTTCAGTACGAGTCTCTTGGGAGGTCTGCCCGAGCGACGGTGTTGGAGTGGGCTCCCGGCGGCCGGCGCGCTAATGAGCGCGTGGCGTCAGCCATTGTCCGCGGCATCGCAGCGTCAGGGCTGCTTACATGCGCGGCCCGCTTCGGCAGTGGTGCTCGCAGGAAAGGCTGCTGGTGATTTTCTAGTGTGGTGCGATGGTCACCACACACCGGTCGGCCAATTTTTTGCATCCCTTACGATCTTCTGCTTATCGGCTGGTATATCAAGGCGGAACGACGCGTATTCCCCTCGGGTGACGACTAACTGCTCGGAAACAGGCTTCAAGATACCCATTTGAGTCTGCACGTGATGAATAATGTCGTCCGACGTGGTGTCTTCGCTGAGGTTGAACACGTGCAGGCTCGTAACACGAGGGCCCGCAGCGCGCAGGCCCGTAGTGCCTTGCTGGCTCGACATCTGAATGGGACTGGTGTTAGTGGGTGTGGGTGCCGCTGATGGTGCAGCCGTCATTACTGATGCCAGTGGACGCAGTACCGATGGTACTGACACCGGTACCGATGGGTCCTCCTGAGAAATAACCATCGACTGTGGCTGGTTCTTCGCCGACAATTGCTGTGTTTTGCATGGGGGGGATGCCACCTCCTCAGTGACCAGCAGATTTGTCTTCGTAGTCGCAGTAGCAGCGGCAGCAAGACGCAGCCGGTGGCGGCGTACCTTGGGCTCTGGATCAGACTCAGGCTCGCGGACTGCTGGTGGCTCAGGCGTCACGGGTGCCGCTGGCGACGGCGGTGTCACAGTGATGGTGTGGTCATAATTTTCATCACCCAGAAAAACCAGACCTTGAGGGCCGGACTCATTCAGTGATAAGTGTTGTGAGCCTTGTAGTGTTGGATACTTATTGCTACCTATGATCACCCTCAAGATCATCTGGATGCTCGCATTCTGTCTGGTGAGTAGAGCATGCTGATCACGAAGTGTGCTATTGCAGCATTCTAACTCGTCCTTCATTTTCGAGACCTCTGTGTTTAAATTTGAAATAATTTCAACCAACCTGTTTACCGCCGCCGTATTTGGTGTAACTTTGCTCTTGACCGGTGCCATTTTCACAATCTTCTATTATTATTTACGCGAATATATACGTCAATGGATATAATTTAATGTTAAATGTCACAAAGAATTATATTTACTTAATAAAAACTAATAAAATTTCGGAGAGCAATAAACATTTGACCGTTAGTTTTAAGTGAGAGACTTGAAACTTTGTGTATGGATTCCTTATTACAATACAAGAAAAATAAGTTTCTGTCAAAAATTTCATATTTGGTACAAGCTTTTACTGCCGACTGTACTTTTCTGCACACCATGATCAACTACTCATTAAGACGATTCTAACGAGCCCAAACTCGATGGGGTTGTGTCGTTTTATTGCGGAGTTCCTATGGCCACCTTCCAGCTCCAGCATCAGATCAGCTCCAAGTCATGCTTGCAAAATTTCAGCTCAATTGGATAACGGAAAGTGACTGAAAAATGGATTGCAAATTTTGACGGACAACTTACATAATTACATACATACGAACAGTGCAAGGTAATATAAAGCTTGTAATAAATTTAGGGTTTTTAAAAAAAATCTTCCCCTAAGCGGGTGAAATAGGGGTGCAAAGTTTGTATGAGGGATATTATTAGACGAAAGGTGTAGAGAAATTTTAAGTCCGGAGGAAAGACATAGTTTTGCTTTTATCCCGGAAATCATCTCCTCAGGGGGTGAAATGGGGGGTGAAAGTTTGTATGGTGCTACGATATAAACGAGTTCCACGCGGACGGAGTCGCGGGCAGAAGTTAGTCTAATGTATAAACGTAAAAGTCCTGACCTAAGGTCCTGACTGACTCACTCACTCACTTCAATCAACGCCCAGCCCAAACCGTTGAACCAAGAAAACCGTTTTTTTCATAGTTGGTAGTTTATATAACGTAAGTACCCACTAAGAATGGATTTTTGGAAATTCCACCCTTAAGGCGGTAAAAAGGGGGTTGAAAGTTTGTACGGGGATGGAGTAAATATTTAAGTGCGAGGCTTGAAACTTTGTGTATAGACTCCTTATTACAATAAAAGAAAAGTAATTTTAGGGTTTTGGAAAAACCAACGCCGAAGCGGGTTAAATAGGGCTGCAAAGTTTGCATGGGGGAAATTCTTTTTTGAGCTACTAAATTAAAATTTTATGAAAATATTCCGTATCAGAATACAAAAAAAACCAAGTCGTATCATCATCATCACATAAATACTATGGCACTTCAGCAATATCTCGGAGACCTTTGAACTGATCTTGTTCAAAATAATTTTTGGTGATAGAATTTAATTAGCATGTTTTTTTTTATTTTTTATCACGCCTTTTGAAAATTAGAGGGGAGGGGCACAATTTTTGTGACTTTCGAAGCGATTATCTCCGAGTATATTCCCTTAATAAAAAAAATTGCTAAGAAACTTTATATTTATTTTGAAAGGCCTAATAACGATCGATGTATACTGGTATGGAGAGCACTCCAAAAAAATTACTCATTTCATTACAGAGCGGCTAGCAAAATACACCTATCCTCCAAATTTTATTCCAATACGAGTACACCTTATAGTTTTCTAGTAAAATGCCTGTGACATACGGAAAGACGGACAGACGGACATGACGGAACTAGAAGGGTTCTGTTTTTGCCATTTTGGCTCCGGAACCCTAAAACCGGAGCTACGATAAAACGTGTTTCACGCGGACGGAGTCGCGAGCAGACGCTAGTTGCAATATATATATATATGTTTACGAGACTACAAAGTGAAGGTGATTGCGAATACCTAGGTACGTATTATCCTCTTAACCGCAAGTACCTTTTGGTAAAACTTGCATGTCATTTACTTACACGTGTTTTTCTATACATATATTTCCCAGTGGTCCCATCGTTGTAAGCGCCGTATCAGCCGTATGACTTCATGGCGAGTCACTGTCTGAAGCGCTGAGGCGTAATCACGTAACGTTCCGAACGCGCGTCGGTACAATTTAACTGTCAATTTTCCATACAAAATGTGACATTTAGACCTAAGTACCTGTCGCGCTTACAATGCGTTACGTGATCGACCTGCTGGTCGCACTGTAAAGCAGACGTAGACACCTTCTAGAATCATACACTTTTTCATCACACTTGCTCGTAAATGGTGTTATTGTATACATATGGAGAATGGCCTAAATTGTTTCCATGGGAATTATGGTTTTTTACAACTCCCGAGGGAGTAATGAGCTTGTGTGTGAGCTGGTTAATTAAAGCAAATCTAGTTGGCCGCGCGCTAAAAGAATTCTGCTCTGTAATTGGTTGAAAAAAAATTTTAACTGGCCACGCGCTGCAAGAATTCTGATCTGTGTTTGGATAAATATTTAAGCTGCGCGCTCCACTCGCACTGATCCGGAAGTGAAGTTGTCAATTTCGTCAATTTTTGATTGGTGCGCTTGTATGAATGAAACATAGATTTTACTGTCTTTTGTATTTATTTATTTCCTCGCAAATGTGATGAAAAACATTGTGTATAACACGGGCGTAAGAATATTGCAAACTCGAGTCATCAGAAGATTCATGTCATTCTGATAGACGCTTGTTCGCAATATTCCACTTAATACGCCTCTAGTTAAACAATGTACTATTATATGTCACATAAAATATGTCAGGAAAATAAAAACTTAAACGAGCCAAACATTTAGTACTTTTAACGTTCTACGTTTTGTTAGCTGTCACATGTCACTTAAGCTGCGTTCAAATGACAAAATTCTTTCTTCACATGTGGATAAATAGTACATTACATCAGAGGCCGGGAAAACACGGATTTCCGGCCAATTAGGTATAGAGATACGAGGCCGGGAATCCGTTTTCACGCCGAGGCATGTATAGTGCTTTTCTCAAACATGCAATGAAATATATAAATAAAAATCCTCAAATCAAACTAATTTTCATGGCTGAATGCCGTGATGCTGTGCCACAAATAGATGAATAAAAATTAAAAAGTAACTTTGCAGGCCTAGGCCTGAAAAGTTTTATGAAATCCCATTTCAGGCCGCCTCGAGATGCTGCGCCTGAAAAAGGATACTTCCGAGTCTATTATAAGGAACGTAAAGAGAATATTTCATTGCATGTTTGAGAAAAGAGAATATTTCATTGCATGTTTGAGAAAAAGCGATTTTCTCAATAGGTATCAAACATACAAAAAGGGCTTTCCGAGCTAGTGAGGTGAAAAATATTTATTTCTCTTTTACACGCTATTTTACATAAATGCTTCTTTATCATCTATAGATCTATACATTCCTTTATAGCCTAATAAGATTTCTCTATAAGACGGCCTTTAAAGCTGGACTTAAAATCTATTCATTTACAATTTCAGTACCTATATCAGAAGGTAACTTATTGTAAAATCGTACACAGTTCCCCATAAAAAGACATATTCACTTTGCAGAGACGGTATCCGGGAATGGCTAATTAAATTTTATTTCTAGTGTTATCCTATACTATTAAACGAGCAATATTTGTATATATATATGTATATATATATATTTGCAATCACGTTCTCGGAAACGGCTCTAACGATTTCTATTAAATTTGGAATCCAGGGGTTTACGGGGGCGAGAAATCGATCTAGATAGGTCTCATGTCCGGGAAAATTAGTTTTCTCCGTATTTTCTCCATTTTCAGCCGAGCAGAGCTCGGTCGCCCAGGGACTAATTACTTAAGTATGAACATAACTATTTAATTTAAACATGTCAATATTTTTACGAATGTATATTATATTTTCATAGATATATTGTGATAGTATTTATTTCTTTAAACCTATCTTTCAGAGAAACGCGTGACTCTAAGCCATTGAACACGTTTTTTGTAAAATAAAAATTGATTGAATGTCAGCAGCTTGGCCCCACAATAGAATACCGTTTAAGTCATGCATGATACTATGAAAATAGGCAAAATATACCAACCTTGCCGTCTCAACTCAATTAACGTCTGCAAGTTGACGAATCCTTTTAACTGCGTAATCAACTGAACTGAGTCTACCTGCCAGAGTAGAAATATCTGGACCCCATTGCAATTATGAATCTAAAGTTATGCCAATAAAAACAGTGTTATCCTCCCATTCAAGTAGTTCGACTAATAATTACAACACAAAACATTAGGCAATGAGAATCGAATGCACTTTGTTTTTTTGGCATTAAGGAGCAAATAATTTAAGTATAGTAAACCAGTTAACTATAGACAATATTTCATTAAAATTGTCTTGGTTTCTTTTGACTTTAAATATAATCGATGTATCATCTGCAAAAATAACTAATTTATGTTTTCCGTTTTTCACTTGAATGTAAAGTTAATCTGTAAACATGACATGTATGAAGATTCATGTCGCTTCCGCCTCTGCGCGGGCGAGTATTTTACATCGTCGTGTCGGTCGCCACGGGTCGCGGAGCCACGCTACAATTGATTTCCAATTTACAGGCTAAATTGAGAAGCAATTAACCGAGCCATTGAATTGTATCGGCACTGGCGATTGATAGCATTCCTGCCGAGGACGCGCCGGCTCGCGGATCGATGTTCTTATATTATTGTGATAGTAACGTACATTTTACGCATAACAGTTTGCACCAAAGTGCTGGATATCTAGTTTTACATTAGGTACATCAAAGCATCATCGATTAATTAATTATAGCAATATTCACTCACAACGCACATCCACATGTAAAACGCATCGCCGTCAGATGGTGTATTTGGATAGCTGTGGTTACATGCTCCTTACCAAGGATTCGCACCGAATATTCTCCTAAGAGACAACCAGAAGATAGCAACTGCTAATGATCTCGAAGCATAGTAAATGCATCAATTGAGAAATCAATTAGCAAAGGTGATTACGACTATTACAAGTAACCGAACGTGGCACGCGCCACGTGCTCGCGCGTGCTGGCCATATATAAATAAATGCCATCCAGAAATTGACCACTCTTGAACCTTACTGCAACGACATAAGGTCCACTAGCGATCAGATTAGTTAGGGTGTACGAGTATGTCCACAACGCCGGGCCCCCGACACCTCGCCATGCGACATCGACATCACGCCGACCGTTTCTTCTGTAGTATATTGCCGCATGACGTGGTTGTTGACATACCGTATTGATTATATGCCTTATACGCCTTAAACATACATCTTAATAATAGATCGTAATCGTAAAGGACAAATGAATGAATAAGGATGATTATGTTCATACATGGAACAAAACACGTTTCGAAAAAAATAAAACGGTTTTTACTGACTATTTTATTATTGAACTATTTACCTACTACTCAATAACACTAGAATATGATCCTGATCATAAGAATAGGGATTCAAACACCTTAAGTGAATCGATTCAACAGGTAAACATGATCGCTAAAAAAATGTAAACTTTCGAGAGTTTCGAGTGGCCAAGGGAAAACACAAGTGTCGGTATTCCAGCTCAAGGAACATTACAGTGGTGCTCGGCTACGAGGCCTACGAGTACCTGCGATTGCGCATTATACCTAAGTGTTGTTTCGATAATAGCTACATTGACAAATATGGAAATAGTTTAATACTTTAATGAGCTGCCGCGTTGCAATCTTATCAGCTCATTGTAATGAAGGTAATCAAGATTAAGGACAATTACAATGTACTTTACATTACAATACATTATGAAGTAGACACTTGATGAGGAGAGATTATGCGAAGGGAGCGCGCCGCCGGGTCTTTGCCGCGCCGCTTGTTATGCGCATGACATTGCGCGTCAACAACATCACACATTATAATTACGAATATCATAGATAGGTACCTAGGGTTCAGTCCGGCTTACTTTTCGCATTTCAATTTGTTATTAAAGTGTTGCGCGCGCTCTCCTGACGCGTTAGCTCGGTCGGCGGGCGTGGAACCGCGCGCGCGTAGCACATTGTTATCAAATTGAAATGCTAAATGCAAGTGTCAGCGTGACCTGCGCATCTTCCTGCGCGGGCGGCCCCATGAAGCAGTTTTCCTAATCAGTTTAGTTAATAATCTAGGTTTTTTATTTAGTTGTTTTTCTTCGCCACTAATAGACTCGAAGTCGCTGATTATTGTAATCAAATGGTAATTAAATTGTCCTAGTCATTCTATGATAGGGTTTTCCTTGAGCACCGGCCAGAACTAGAATCAGCGTCAGCAGACCGATTTTTTTCAGTTTCTGTAAATAAAAACCTGGACCTATTCAGTGCAAGTGTTACCCTTCAGTGCAAGTGTTACCCTTCAGTGAGACGACTCTTGTCTCGGCATTTTTTCGGCAGAAGTAGGGAAATCGTTTATGCAACTCTTTTCATATTTTAAGAGGATTAATATACAGTAAATAGTAAATCTAAAATAACTTAAACAAGAATAACAAGAAAATAAAAATAAAACTTAAGGTGGTTCGATTGCCATACAAAGCGTTATTTGACATTCGCAGGCTAACGGCGTGATATTTTAAGAAACTTATGTAACAAACTTTCATCAATTGGCTTCCCATTTGCGCCAAATTCCCCCTTTCCTAGAATAAACTAGTATAAAATAGGTTAATTTGAGAAAAAATGTTTTCCCAAAATATCACGTCCCAAACCAATTTCTCAAATTAATCTAGTTTATACAAGTTTATTCTAGGAAAGGGGGAATTTGGCGCAAATGGGAAGCCAAATTATGAAAGTTTGTTACATAAGTTTCTTAAAATATCACGCCGTTAGCCTGCGAATGTCAAATAACGTTTTGTATGGCAATCGAACCACCTTAACTAAATAACAAGAAAGTAAAAATGCATAAGTATTATTTATAAAAAGAATACCCCGTCAAGGAGATCCTCCTGCGGCATTGTACCCATGACGCTGGCTGCGTTACCTCTTTGTATCGCGAGGGCGATTCTTTGAGAGAGGTAAGCGCCAGCCCTCTGGTCACCTGAGGTGTTGATGAGCCGCCTCGACAACTGCAACTCTTTGTATTAGCACAGAATAAGTAATAGTACAAGTATTAGTCTATTTAGTAGAACTAAAAGTACCTTACCTACCTAATTATGTAGCAGTATAATACCTACCAAGACGCAAAAGCGCTGTGTTTTTGTTTGGCTTTTACGCTATTACATCGGTGGGGATCGGTTATTAGCTCCATAGAGTAGTAGAAGAACTGTGTTGTATTTAAGCTGACGCTCTTTCTATATATATAAATAAATAGTTAGGTATTCAATTCTGAACTTAACACAAACTACAACGCAACAAGAAGTAGTTCGCCGCTTCCTCGTAGATTGAACATTTTAATGACAACAGCCATTAAGGAGTGAATCTAATGATGATGATGATTAATTGGTAATGTGAGTCAAAGCGTCTTGTCGTCACGTGAGCAGACGTGAGGCTATCGTTGTACACAGCAAGGTTCCGTGTTGTAGCACGTCACCTTCTGTGTTGAGTGAGGTTGCCGGCTGGTTGCTGCTTCGCGGAGTTTGTTGCATCGCCCGATCTCGGGGCTGCCAATGCTACCAAGATAAGGGATAAGCACGACATGCATAAGTTACACTTACAAACTTGCATTACCATGCGTGTGCATAATGCGGAAGCTAGGTACCTTACTCAAGATCCCACCCTGTATAAGCTGGCGCCGACGATGAGCACCTTATCATGAAATTCTGAACACAAATCTTAAATAGGGTAAATCGCTAGTACCTGGCCACCCTTCAATAGCTGACGTGGCCAGTTATTGAAACCTTATACTAAAATGTTATACTAATATTACAAGTGAATAGAGTACATTTTAAGTATGAGGTGGCCAGTTATAGAACGGTGGCCAGCTACTAACGATTTACCCTGCCTATACCTCTAAACAACGCACCTGATGACGAGTTTTGAATGTTCATAGGCTGCATGAGGGACCGCCAGCCACCAGGCGGGTCTTGCGTCACCCTTCTGAGTCAACCCCCCCCCCCCCCCCCCCCCCGCCCCCCCCCGCCCCCCACAGTCACAATATAAAAGCAACAAGTGCGAGTCGGACTCGCGCACGAAGGGTTCCGTACCATTATCAATAAAAACATTTATTTTATTTTTAGTATTTCTTGTTATAGCGGCAACAGAAATACATAATCTGTGAAAATTTCAACTCTCTAGCTATCACGGTTCTTGAGATACAGCCTGGTGACAGACAGACGGACGGACGGACGGACGGACGGACGGACGGACAGCGAAGTCTTAGTAATAGGGTCCCGTTTTACTCTTTGAGTACGGAACCCTAAAAACGGGACAAAGGGCAACCCGGGTTCCTTGTGTACCAGTGGCGGAGCGCCCATACAAGCCGATTCCCACCGGCTTGCCTAAAATTTATTTTTAGGCAAGCCTATAGTTATATACCCTAAACTTTTTCATAACTTTATTGTACCGGGTTGCCCATCGAAAATTTTCACACTCCGCCACTGTTGTGTACCAAATGGGTTTAGTTAGCTGAGACCCTGGTTTTTTCTACAACACACAGCCGGGGCTGCGGGCTGCATTCCCGTGGGATGCGTAGACGCAGGGCTCGGTGACGTCACGCAGGTGGCACTGAATGGGCGCGTACTCGCGACCGGTCCGCCTCCCCCTCCCCCGCCCCCTCCCTCACGCCCGCAGTCACATGACGACCCCCCCCCCCCTCCCCGCGCCCCGCACCGCACCCCCGCCCGGCTGCAGCCCGCGCCCGGCGGTCGTCGACCCGCGAGCCCTGACCGCCGCGCACGCAACTCTCTCGCCCTCGACCTTGACACCGTCCAAATGCAACTGAATTGGTAGTACTAACTTTTCTCCGATGCTTGCTTAATTTATATTGAAAAAACCGACCAACGTAAAGTTTAGTAATCGGACAATGAGTTTTATTTTATGACGTCACTAGACGATTTCCAAGTCGTTAGAATTGTCTTCGAGTGAGTAATTTTTAATTGTTCCCTGTGGTTTTCGATTTGTGGCCGCAGGTAATCGGACTTCCCGGGAGTGTTAGCAACGTGGGGCTTGTTGATGTTTGGTGACGTCACGCGCCGCGCGCGTGTGTGTGCCATGTGCCTGTGTGTGTGTGTATAGCGGTCACGTGCGCGGAGAGTTTACTGTCGCCGGCCGGGAGGAGAGAGGCAGGGAGGAAACGACGAAACGAACTCATGAACTCAATACGTACACAAACATCGTTTTTTGAGTGTTCATTGAATATACATAATCAATTAACGTGATTAAGTGGTCACAAACTGGTTAGATGACAAGATGACGCAGTGAACAGAAAGATCGCGTCGCGTATGCGCGAGCGCCGGCGCGAGCTAAAGACTTCAACGCGCGACGCGTCGCAGTCGCACGCAGCAGTCGTAATGCGACTGTCGCAAACGCTGTTGTCGTGTGCTTAGTGAGGTGTTCGGTATAACGCCAGCCTCTCTACAGCGCAAAGTAGTCTTATAGGTTATAGGTTGTACGCGGGCTGGGTTTCCGCAACTCGACGTCATAAATGCGCCTATTCTGCGTAGGGGTTTTGGCACTACTGTTATTCGTGCCAACCCAGTTCCACCAGGAAGCCTAGCAGACCCTTTATGTTGCCGACGGCCTCCGGTAGTGACCCCGGTGTTCCGAGGTGTTTTGCCCTGTATTCCGCCACTCCAGGACATGTCAGGATGACGTGGGCGGCTGTCTCGTCCTCTTCCATGCAAGCTCTGCAGAGAGGACTGTCTGTAACACCTAGAGTAAAAAGGTGTTTGTTTAGTAGTGCATGACCAGTTATAGCTCCTGTCAGAAGACGGAGTGCCGGCCTCTTTAGCTGCTTTAGCTTCCTTGACAATCCGCGGTTGATTGTCGGGAGGGCCTCCATGGTTTGCCTGCAGGTTCCTAGGGTGTTCCAATGTTTTTGGTGTTCTACCTTGGTGTTTAGTCGCAGTGTGCTCCGCAGCCATGCAGAGGGTAGAGGAATTGTGGGTTCCGGTCCTACAGCTCTTGACTCTGAACCCTCTCTAGCCAGTGCATCCGCTGCATCGTTACCGCGTGAATTGCTGTGCCCTTTGATCCATTGCAGGGTTATGTCGCTGTTATTACATACCTCTGATAGGATCTTGTGGCACTCGTGTATCAGCCCAGAAGTTGTTGCGTGACCTTGCAGGGCTTGCAGTACGGATCGACTGTCGGAAAGTATGCGGATGGGCAAAGTAGTCTTATTTAAGTAAAGTTACAAATTATACATGCGTAACTTAATGTTGCGTTCGTAAATATTTGATTTACGTCCTGCGACCTCGAGCACCCGCGCCCGCCTCCGAGCCGAACTTGGGCGAACCTTCGCAACAATCTTAAAGTTATTTATTTCGGTAAAGGCCGCCAGGAAGACAATTCGGTCACCACAGTCGTATAGGACGTGCATAATATGCGTGGACATCGTAACCTAGTTATTCACAACATTGAATAGACTATGCACCCGCGTCTACTATAAGATGTCCTCAACATTCTTGATAAGTATAGGTAATAGGAGATCAGACATAAACTGGTGATGTGTCGTCGGTAGGCGCTATAAGTAGTAGTTGCATACATAGCCGTAGTAAACATGGCGCGCGCGTTATGTAAACGGTAGCACGTGTGATGTGATGGGTGCGGTGCGCGGCGTGCTCGCGGAGTTTTATTTATTTATTTATGAGCAATTTCGCTATTGTGAATATATCGCCCGATAAGTGCCTCTTTATAAACAAAGTTGTAGGTACGGTCATCAATATGTATACACCACAAAGTTACAGAAATATGTATACAGACCTTATTACTACGGAAGTAAGGTTGTTGTATACATATTTTTGCAACTTTGGGTATATATAAATTGGAAACCACTGTACACTTAAACAAATTAACTTACACTATAAAAATTGAATTAATTTTGTGAAATGTCCTCATGATTCGTCTAGCCAATTATATTCTTAACGGTCGGTTCAGGTGTTATCAATACCTACTTGATAAACAGTTAAACCATTGCAAATTACGGTTGAAAACAAATAAATTGTTCAGATTCAGTAGTTACCTAATATACTATACCTAAGTAACAGTATACCCAGCATCATTTACTCTAAATAGTACCTAATATAATACATACAACTATTACAAAGGTAGTAGGTACGTACTTATCCAAAATAATATTATGTCCATTTCGGAACTTTGTCTGGGCATCGATCAGAGGCTCGCGTATGTATCGCATTCTATTTTGATGTCAATGTGTTTCGCGAGCACGCTTCCACCGTGTTGTACCTACTTAATCGTAGACAAACTTTGTAAGTTGATACGCGAGCCTCTGATCGATGCCCGTATAGTATAAACACGCAGATGTATTAAATTAAACGATTATGTTTAATTGAGGGTTTTAACCAAATGCGTTTGTAACCCGTACCTACTATGTTTCGCATATTATACTGTAATAAGTTAGTTAATTTGGCTAACTTTGACTAATCAACAGCAATCAGCACGTGCCGGGGCAGCACCGGGATGACTCGGTGCAGCGCTGCACACCCACACGCGCGCGGTGCACCACGCGCACACACACAAGACGTTGATTAACTCCGCGCTGTTATCTGTGCAATTTTCATTGCGCGCTCGCACAAGCGCAAGGCGCGGACACGGCACCCAGCGCGTAGTGGACGCGTAGTCGGTGAAACAAGAGCCGCGCGGCCGCGCAGCCTCCGGCCGGGCGCAGTCAGTTGTGCGCCGACCGCGCACCGCCTCGCACGCACTCCACCGTGCCGTCGCCGGCTCGCTCCCGCTACTCGCCGCGCGGCATGTCCCACCGCAGCTGACACGACAACAACCCTCTCGCTGTGCTCGGCGTTCCAAACGCCCCTCGCAAGTGAGTTCACTAGTGCTTACGAACATCACAAAAAAGCCCGCGGCCGCGGGACCCTGTGACGTTAAGTGCCCTCAGTGTGCCATCCTATTGAGTAAATTGTTTGCAAAAAAAAGCGAGAAAGTGCCAATACAATAAATAGATAGGTGTCAGATCGCGGATGCCCGGCAGCAGGCTGCGGACTTTCGCTCCGCCCGCGCCCGCGGCACCGGCGGCCGACCAATAATGCAAACTAGGTACCGGAAAAATAAAAAGCAGACCCACACAAAAATTATATTTGGAATTTGATCAGCTCCTATAAAAAAAAATTGTTTAATCCTTCGTCGTTATGTGACGTTATCAGGGACATCAACGTGAAGGCACCTTGTTGTCGACATGAACGTGAAGGCACCTTGTTGTCGACGCTGGTGTTTCCATAACCCACATAGTTACGTTTGTGTACAAAATACGTAACTATGTACCTAGGTTTCATGAATAATGAGGAAAAAGTGATAAAGACGAGTAATTGAAAATAAAAAAAAACTGTAGGTACTTACACTCCAAAAAGCGTAGGTATGCATCCACCAATTCCAGCATGTTATTATTGGGAGTCTATTCAACACAAAATACATGTTTTATAAATTTATGGTATTATTTATTAAGATAATTTACTTTAAAAACAAAGTTTAAAACGACTTCAATTCAGTACTTTGCCAAGCCACATAGGTACTTGAGAATTTCCTTACCAATTTAGCACATGGACTGCTCTCCGAGAGCAAATGCGTTGATTATTACACAAAAACCCCAAGTCGCTATGTATGGGCTGATAATATTTGAGGAGTTCCGTCGATTCCTCAAGGATCTCAGAATTAACACTTCATAAGTTGCTACTTCAATGGAATCATGTCAGAATCTTTGACGTACTTTACATTTTTGAGGAGTTCCATAAGTCATCTTTGGTCTTCATCATCAGTTCCACTTCACCAAACGTGCCATTTTCGAGGGTAAATACGTGTGTTAACTCGTGAGTTATAATAGATAATACCGAAATCACTACGAGCGTGCCTATAAAATTTGAGGGTTGCCCTCAATTTCCCTGGGATCCCATCATCAGATCCTGAATTGGTGACAATGGGACCACCTCGGAAGTATACTCTTTCGAATAAAAAAAGAATTTTGGAAATCGGTTCACAGTTGACGGAGAAATCGGCGAATATACATTAAAAAAAAAACATATAGTGGAACATATAACCTCCTACTTTTTTGAAGTCGGTTAATAAACAGTTCGAATTCGGTCCGGGTCCGGATTTGGTTTGGTTCGAATGGCAAGTGCAAAAAAATTAAAAACAAAACAAATCATCAACAAGAGGTGTCACATTTCCGATTTCCCACCAAAATACAGTTCAAAACAGACAAGTATGAAAAGACTATTAGCTCTAAACTATTAAGATTTTATTCTTGTTTGGAATACAAAAGTGTACTTACGATACGTTCCTTTTAAAATGGTCGAAGAAATTAATAACTGCACTCCTGAAGAAATTGCGTGAGTAGCAGAAGAACGCGTTTCTTGCTGCCTGAAAACCGCCATGAACGTGTTGTTGTACTGGACCCGGAGGGCGCTGCCCCCCTATTCTGTAACTTTCTTTAAGCTCACCTCAACGCTCACCCACAATCATACCTTGACACCGCGATGCGTAGTAATAAAGCATAAGTGAATATAGGGGTATATAGAGGTTTAGTTTTGTAACGGGTGACCGGCGGGGTGAGCCAAATTAACTCGTAGCGAATAACAGCCCTGTACGCCCTCTGCGTGTGGACGTTTAGGACGGTGAATGAGACACTTTCTTGATACGTCTCATATAAAAAAAAAATCTTTAAAATCCGTGGTGCAGCTGCTATATTTGTCATTGCCAGGGTCAGATTATCAGATATTTAACATAGTTTTTGTAATATGAGACGGACCAAGGAAAAAGTCTCATTCGCTGTCCTAAACCCAAATCGTAAGTGAGGAAACTGTTTATATTTTTCAAAAATAATTGACGCAGCTGAAAAGTCTGCAACTATTTTGTGGAGCTAAGAAAGGTTATTCCTATAACCAAAAAAATATCAGACACTATTAAAATTTTCATCTATTCCCCATTTTGTTCGTAGGGGTACAGAGTTCATATTTAGTACTAGCTTCTGCCCGCGACTTCGTCCGCGTAGAACACGTTTATATCGTAGCTTGATACAAATTTTCACTCTCCATTTCCCCTTTAGGAATTGATTTCCAGGATAAAAACTATCCTATGTGCTTCCCCGAGACAATTTTATCGAAACGGGTGCAGCGGTTGTATAGTGGCTCTATACAAATGTTCACCTCCCATTTCTCCCCCTTAAAAGATGATTTCCGAGATAAAAACTATCCCATGTCCTTTCCCGGAACTCAAACTATCTCTTAACCAAATTTCATCTCAATGGGTTTCATCCATCCAAATTTTAATTCCCTATTTCACCCCTAGGGGATGATTTCCGGGATAAAATCTATCTAATGTCCTTTCTCGGGACCTTTCCCCGGGAATCAAACTGTCTCTATAACAAATTTCATCTAAATCGGTGCAGCCGTTCTAGTAGCTCCATACAAATGTTCAATCCCAATTTCCCCCCCTTTAAAGGCTGATTTCTGGGATTAAAACTATTCTATATATTTCCCCGGGGACACAAACTATCTCTGGACTAGATTTCAATTTAAATCGTATCCATTCCAATCTTAACCCCTTCTTTCTCCCTCTCAGGAAAGGATTTTCGGGATAAAAATTGTCCTTCCACGGGACTACAACTATATCTATACCAAATTTCAACTAAATAGGGACCATCCAAATTTTCACCCCCTATGAAATAAGGAATTATTTTCGGAATTAAAGCTATCCGTTGTCCTTCTCCACAGCTCAAAATATATATATACCAAATTTCATCTAAATGGGGTTTATCCCATTTTTTACCCCCTATTTCATTTAAGGGATAAAAAGCCATCCGCTGTCCTTCCCCGCGACTCAAACTATCTCTGTACCAAATTTCATCTAAATGGGTTCATTCCAAATTTTCACCCCCATTTTACCCCTTTTGGGTATGATTACCGGAATAAAAACTATCCTTTATCCTTCCCCAGGACTCCAACAATCGCTTTACTATAAATGTGTTCCATTCAAATTTTCACCCCCTATTTCATCCCCTTAGGAGATTATTTTAGGGAGAAAAGCCATCCGCTGTCCTTTTCCGCGGCTCAATCTATCTCTATAGGTACCAAATTTCATATAAATGGGTTCCCTTAAAAATTTTACCCCTAATTTTACCCCCTCAGGAGATGATTTTCGGGATAAAAACTATGTATTATCCTTCATTGACACGCCTACTATCTCTATACCAAATTTCATCTAAATTGGTTCCATCCAAATTTTCATCCATCCATTTCACCCCGTTTGGGTATGATTACCGGAATAAAAACTATCATATGTCCTTTTCCAGGGCTCAAACTATCTCTTTACCAAATTTCATCTAAACGGGTCCCATCCAAATTTTCACCGTCCATTTCACCCCCTTAGGGGGTAATTTCCAGAATTAAAACTATCCTTTGTCCTTTAACAGGACTCCAACTATCTTTATACCAAATTGTATTCAAATGGGTTCTATCCAAATTCTCACCCCTAATTTCACCCGCTTAGGGGATGAATAACGGAATAAAAACTATTCTATGTCCTTTCCCGGGACTTAAACTATCTCTAAACCAAATTTCATCAAAATGGGTTACATCCAAATTTTCACCCCCCTCCCATATAACCCCCTTAGGGGATGATTTTTAGGATCAAACTTATCGTATGTCCTTCCTCAGGACTTAAACTATTTATATACTAAATTTCATCTAAATCGGTGCAGCGGTTTAAGTAGATCCATACAAATTTCAACCCCCAATTTCATCCCCTTAGAGATGATTTCTAGGATTAAAACTATCCTATGTCCTTTCCTAGGACTCAAACTATCACTATACCAAATTTCATCTGAATCGGTTCAGCCGTTTTCACGTGATGCGCGGTCACATAAACAGACAAACAGACAAAAATTCTAAAAACTGTTGGAACGTGTTCTGTTCCCGATTCTAAGTATCCCTAGACAAAATTTTATGGAATCCATTCCATGTACAGACTTTCGACCCTCTTCAGCTTTATTATATGTATAGATGAGGAGGCCAGCTATTGAAGGGTGACCAGCTACTGGCGATTTACCCTAGTGTTACTAAATGGATAGTAAACCATCAATGTCACCGAGGGAATTGTTTGTAAAAGGTCTTTATTTATCATAAAATATGATGTAAGTACACTCTTACACTAGAATACAGAGGGAATCAATATTACATATATATACGTATTTCGAGATAAACATGTGTGTAAATCGGTCATAAACAAATGCGAGCGAAATTCTAGATCGATAGAAAGTCAAAACCTAAGTACGGCTGCCAGACCTACTGATAAATGTTAGTGCCACTAAAGTGTAACTTAGTGGCCCTGACTGGACTAGAGGCTGAATATTTATTAGGCATTTGTTAGTCAGCACAGCACGCAGCTCCAGCGCGCGTCCCAGCCCGCCCTAGCCAGGTCCTCCGCGGCCAGCATTGGCGTCTGTTTACCAGGGGGGAGGGGGGGTCGCGGCAGCAGGTTTTTTTTTAATGACTGGCATGATGGCATTTTGTGCATCCTGGGGTGGGCACCAGACCCTTTTGGGGAGGGAATGGACCCCCTATATATACGCCCATGCCAGCCTGTTCACTAGAACGTGTTCTACCTACACGACCGGGAACTCGTCTCATGTATAATTTGAACCCCGAGTTCGTAACGACGAAGCCCAATCTCCAATGGACCAAAACAAGTTATCAAAGAGTATGTATATAACTAAAGGTTTGCCTAAAAATTGTAGGCAAGCCATTGTCGGCTTGTATGGGCACTCCGCCACTACTACCTAGGTAGTCAACAGTCGTACCAAAGACTGTTAATAATACTCCTCAGTATATGAAACTAATACAGTGTTTAGTTTTCATAATCAGCTCCACGAACTTTCAATAAAAAAGATACTACTTAAGAATGACTCACGCTAGAACGGGCCGTGTCCGGCACGGGCCGTTTTCTAAGAAAAACGACGGCGTCTTTACGCGGCCGAGCCATACCCAAGCCCGGCCGAGCCACGGCTGAGGCTCGAAAGCGGCTCGGTGTCGGCACGACCCGTTCTAGCGTGAGTCATCCTTTAATTGGTTAAAAATTATGGTGTTTTGAACTCGATCTAAAAAGGAGCTCGCAGCCACCATAAATATGTGAAATATAGCTATCTGCATGTAATTAATAATCGTACAAGGAAAAACACTTTTCCTCATAATATTTACCAACATACCGAAGGCGAGCGCCCACCTGTTTAATATCCCACCTGTATTCAATGATTACGAAGAAGAACACTACAATGTGAATGGTCCGGAGTTCATCATTATCTAACCTGTCTTCTTATTTTTTATAACTACCACTTTTGGTCTTACGTTAATTGTATAGAACAATTACTTACGGGTATTATCATTATTTAATTGCGGTACCTAAGTACATCATTTATGTGTTACTCTTGCTTGAGTTTTACATTTATTTATTTATTCGTATGGCTAAATTAAAAATTAAAATCGTTCTTAGTTAAAAAAAAATGCATGCAAATTAGAGCAGTACACCCAATTGCTGGATCCATTGGGTTACGTTGTTATCTAGGGTGAACAAGTCGGCTGGGTTGCCCTGGTACTTGGTGAGTGGGCACTCGCGGATAATATGGTCCATGTCCTGCACCGCAGCTCCACACTCACATGCTGGAGACTCCCTCCATCCACATTTGTGCATGAACTCTCGGCTCCTACCCCAGCCGGTCCGCAGCCTGTTTAACTGGCACCAATTTCGCCTTGATAGTGAAAAACCAGTGGGCTTTTTTGTGGGGTCGATATTAGTCCCTAGGCTGGTTGGGGAGTCCTGTTTCCATTCTTGGGCACATTTCTTGGTTATATCGTAGGGAGTATTTAAAAGGATGGATGCAGTCTTATATGGTGGATGGCGTGATTTTAGCCGGTGTGGTGGAGGGTTTTTAAACTCCTTGTAGGCAGGCAATTCGGGTTTGGCCAAGATCTTCTGTGCTTCTCGGACTAGAGCATGTTGTCTTCTTAGGTGTGGGGGAGCTATATGACTGAGCACAGGTAGCCACCCTGTGGGAGTGCTCGCGATAGTTCCCGATATGCATCTCATAGCTTGTCTCAGTTGCACATCCACTTGATTGACATGTGCACTGTTAAGCCAGACTGGCGCGCAGTATTCTGCTGTTGAGTGAACCAAGCTGAGGCAGGTGGTACGAAGAACGTCAGCGTTTGCTCCCCAAGTAGTTCCCGATAGCTTATGCAGGATGTTATTTCGCGTCTGGAGTTTCTTATTTCTGGGGATGGAGTTGCTCACGTCCGCAGGAATTGCCACTATTACCCTGCACGTATCCCCTGGGTGGCGCTAACCGAGCAACAACCTTTTGGCGGCTGTACCTGTCGTTTTTCGATAATCGATCTCACAGCCCTTAAAATCGTTCTACAAATTTGCAATAAGTTTTACATTCGTTTCTGCATTTTAATTTAATTGGCTTATTTATATATATCGGTGTCATTTTATTACCTTAAAACATAAATCAAAAACTTAGAGCCCTTAAAAAGAAACTTACTTCAATTAAAATGAAAACCAGTAACTGACCCTGGTTGACGCAGTATATAAATTGACACGAAATTTAATACCTATTCGTTTCTGGGTCAACATTTCACACAAAAAGTTTAAGATTCAGATAAGTAGATACATGTGTGGTGTGTGTGTGTGTGTGTGTGTGTGTGTAGTAGTGTGTACTGAATTTAACCTGTTCGGCGGCAGTGACAGGACGCTGTTCGGAAATTAGGTAGGTACAGTCAGCATCAAAAGTAGCTACGCAAACGAAGACGTCAAAAGTCTTTATTAAAAAGGAATAAGAGCTTTTGGCGTCTTTGATTGCGTAATTACTTTTGATGCTGACTGCACCTAGCTGCTAAAAAACTTGACAAGTTGCCGTGATTTTTTTTCTTTATTTTTTATTGGAACACGAACAGCTCACAAAACAGGTTAACAACAGTATAAAACAGGAGGCCAATTATAGGTTCTCACAGATAGCAATCGAATAGAAATTAACATCACAATAGAAGTATAGACTGTTGTCCATTGAGCGTAGACCAAACAATTACACAAAGTATTAAAGACATTAATATCTTAATCTTATCTTAATAGTTAACTATCAATATCATTTTTCATTCATTAGTGGCCATTGGTCATACAACAAAAGTTGACATAATGTAATGTCATATGGAATGGAACACGGAACCCTACCCGTTAACCGTTACTTAACATCGAGGGTACGTCGTAACGTGATGTTAAATGTGGTGTGTACGAGTACATAGATAGCTATTAAGTACATACTGACAACTTGAGAAGTGCTCAATTACGTACGTGGGTGCATTTGCTCTTTTTACAAGTATTTACTACAAAGTTTTTTATTTTGAACATTGTATCATTTGTATTTTTTTTACAATATTTCTAGAAAGAAAGTGGTACGGTACCTACGTACTCAGTGAGTGAATGTGCCAAGTTGCTGTGTTTATTGATGTTATCTCACTCATTATAAGTTTTCAAAAGATCTTCCACGTACATTCTGCTATATAAATCTCTTGTTCGACCCCATCTGGAATACGCCTCTAGAAATGGTTCAAAAAAAGTTTTTGCGTGCAACACACAGACGCTTAACAGGCGAATAGGTATATGTCTTACTTGAACCTGTTAATTCATTATAAGTTATCGTCCTTAGAGTCACGACGCAAATGCTCTGATATGATGATCCTCTACAACATATGCAGAAGTCAATACAACTGCGTGGAGCTCTTGGAGCATATCCACTTCAGGGTGCCTCGCTGTTCTTCCCGCTCTACCGTCTTGTTCTCCGTCCCGACCAGCTCGTCCAACGCCGGAGAAAGACCACCTTTACGCCGCATGTGTAACACATATAATAAGTATTTCACTTCTGTTGACTTGTTTTACCTGAGTAAGCCACTATTCCAAAAATATGTACTCAGCACCCCAGGCTGTAATGTAGGCTAAATTATATTATTATATTTCAACAGGTTATATTATTATATTTCAACAGGCTATTAGCTTAGCTCATTCTAAAATTCTTAAATATATACGTATATATCCTAAACCCTCCCTCATGTTTCATAAGCTATGTGTTAGTGAAATTTCTATTGCACCTCAATTGCATGTAATTTCTTATATGTTTTGAGTGCATTCTCATCAGCTTAGTTCGTAGTAAGTAGGTATTAAGATGTTTAATTCGACGCTATGTCTTAGTGAGAGCAGTTTAGGAAGTAAGTGCATCCAATAAATAAAATAAAAAAATATCCTTGCCTAAGCTCTAACTAAGTCATCAGCTTCTACTTATTATACGTCCCATTCAAATAGCTGGTGGTAGCCCGCGAGCTAGCAACAGCAGATGTTCGTGACCAATCAACCCCCGTGCGATAACTTGTGAGGAGATACAGAATGTTGTATCATATCGTTGATTAAATGCAAAAGCGACGTAAATCAAAATGACACTTTTTTACAGGAGAGCGAAATAAAGTTTTTTTTTCTTTCTTTTGTATTCTTTTATAGTATTTTATTTGTTAAATATACAAGTGTTATACATCAAACTGTTCCTATTTTTGTCTGTTTTGTAACTGTTTAGTAAACCTTATGAAATGTTACTCCTAGAACCTTATATTACCAGAAAAGTTTGTTTTGCATAAAAAAAATAGTCAAACTCAGTTTATTTTTTGAAAGAAAAAGGCCACAAATATAGAAATAAAATTCGTTTATTGTATTTGAACGATGAAAAAATAACGTTTTAAACAAAATATGCCATCTTAGCGATAACAAATAAAATCTTAATTTGAGGTTCCTCATTGAAATGGGATCTAGGTCGATTGTTGCTAACTATTTTATGCTCAAGAGGTAACTTCTGAGGCTAAAATAAACCAAATAAAGTATTTTACTAAAATACAAATTGTTGTCCCGTAACTCAAAGTATTGAATTGTATATATTTAAAAATGAATCAAAACTCCTTGATTTAACTTCTAACAAATTGACCAAATAAAGTCTTTAATCATAAACACAAATCTTTATAACATATTTAAATGTTTTGAATTAAATATCTACAAAAACAAAACATTGGAGGCACTTGCGTAGGCTAGTTAATTACTATGACTAATATTAAGATTATTTTTTATGTAAGAGATCATAGTTTTTCTCACTGTTTCAGCTTATTAGTTAAACATTAATATAATATTACCTAGTATGTTTTAAGAAATTAATTGCAATACGCCACAATTATAAGGCACAAATAAACCCTGTTATCACAAATACATCTCTTTGAAACATACATGGATTCACGTTACATTTAATAACTATAAGAAATCACATCTACTTGCGTAATATCTAATGTTACAGTAACAGTAGCCTCACTGAAATATTAATTAAAAACAGTACATTATTATTTTGTTTACAGCTTAGACTTTATGAAATTGTCTAGTCTATAACAAAATTATCACTTTAAAAGTACTAAATCCAAAACAATCACAGCCTTTTATAATTAGTCTTTCATATAATTATTTGTAATAATAAGCAACTTGTGTTTAATATGACGACCGCTTTAGCCTAGTTGGTAGTACTTGGTAGTGACGCTGCCTACGAAGCAAGAGGTCCTGGGTTCGAATCCCGGTAAGGGCATTTTATTTGTGTGATCAGCACGAATATTTGTTCCTGAGTCATGGATGTTGTCTATGTATTTAAGTATTAATTTATCTATAAGTATGTATATCGTCATCTAGTACCCATAGTACAAGTTTTGCTTAGTTTGGGACTAGGTCGATATGTGTAAGATTGTCCGCAAATATTTATTTATATTATTTATTATATACCTAATCTTTGTTTTGGAAATTAGAATATAATGCTTTATAGTATCTCGGTATGACACCTTTATTAATAAGATTGAGAGTGCCGCTTATCTTGGTTTCAGGAATTTTTAATATTTGGTTATACAGTTTCTTCAACTGACCAGCAGACGAGACTCTTTGGCCTCGTGTCAACGTCGACACGGACTTAAAATCATCTTCTGTGTATGATGTTTAAAGAAAAACTTGTTTTTATCACGGGTAACTTGGATTACCTTTATCTCAAAGCTTTTTTATTATTTTATTATTATTATTTTATAATATTATTTTAACATGTATTACTTACCTTATTTTTAAACACTATATGCTTAGTTTTAGTTTTAATTTGTATACTTTAACATGTAAGTGAATTCATGTAATTCTTATGGGAAATAAAGTTCTTTAAACACATTATTATATCGAGCCCGCTATGTCCCACTGCTGAGCAAAGGCCTCCCCCCACCCCTTCCATTCATCGCGGTCTTGAGCAATAACTGGCCAGTCTTTTAAAAAGGACTCCAAGTTATCCCGCCATCGCCGACGAAGTCTACCGCGTCTCCGTTTTGAGTGTTGGGGTTTCCAATCCGTGGTCCCTTTGGCCCACAGCTCATTCGGTATGCGGTAGACGTGGCCAGCCCAGTCCCACTTTAACTTGGCTGCCTTCCGAGCTACATCTTCTATTTGGGTCTTGGAGCGCAGCGTGGTGTTCCGGATGTGGTCCATTAGCTTAACACCTAATATGCTGCGCTCCATAGCTCGCTGGCAAACCCCGAGTTTGGACTTCTGCGCTTCCGTCAAAGACCAAGTCTGTGCACCGTAGGTGAGAACTGGAAGTATGCACATGTCTATGAGCCTACGTTTAAGTGACAGAGGTAGGTCGCCCTTCATTAGGTGTTTCATGGACCAATAGCTCCTCCAGGCGTTTTTGGTCCGTCTTTCAACCTCTTTCTCTTGTCGCGCCTGGAAAGAGACTAATTGGCCCAAATAAAGATACTCATGGACATATGCTATATGTTCTCCGTTTATCTCTACCCTACGTTGTGTGCTATTGGTCATGACTTTGGTCTTTGACATGTTCATTTTAAGGCCAACCTCGAGGCTTGCGGTGCTGAGATCGTCAAGCATATGACAAAGCTCGGAAGCGGTTGAAGAAAACAAGATGATGTCGTCGGCGAAACGAAGATTGGTCAACCTTCTTTCCCCGACGACTAACCCCTTCTCTTCCCAACGAGGCTTTAGTTTGTGGAACACGTATTCTAAAGTGCTAGTGAATAGCTTCGGCGAGAGCGGATCTCCTTGTTTGACTCCTCTTTGTACTTCGAAAGACTGACCAGAAGATTGAAGTTTTATGGCGGCTGTACTGGTTTTGTAAATAGTTTTTATGAGTTGAATGTAGTTTGGTGCTATTTCATGCTGTTGTAGAGCTGCAAAGATGGACTGGTGCGATATACTGTCGAAAGCTTTCGAGTAATCGACAAAGGCCAGGTAAATGGGGAGATTATGTTCCTGACATTTTTCTATCACTTGGTTCAGAGCATGTAGGTGGTCGGTGGTGGCTGTCCAAACACCACCTGCCTGACGGCCTGTGCCAGGGCGGAATCCTGCTTGTTCGGGTGGCTGGTGGAGATGAGAGCAGAAGTTGGCCCGAAATGCGACATTCTATAATTTTAATAAATAGTTTGTACAAATGAGATACAAGGCTGATAGGGCGATAGTTTCCTATATAGCCTGCTTATGTGGGGAATTTGTTATTGACCCTGTACATCTCTGACAATATTACATTAATGATCCTTTTTTTCTGTTTTAACGCTTAGAGACAGTATACATCTCTATAAAAACATTAGAATAATTATTAATTGTATTTGGATGCTCAGAGACATTATACATCTCTGGGGTACTAAATTAATATCATAAACTTATTGTTAATTCTGATACAGACCTTATATCGAATGTATTTGATAATATTTTACAATTTTGGATTTTTTTAGTTTTCATTTAGTGACATTTAGTTTGTTAACCATTTAGGTACTAATTGGTTAAAATCTGCAATTTTAAAATGATTATTGTGTAAGCTTATTAATATTATATTGTAGAATACCATTTGACATGTAAAAGTGCCCTTGTGGCCTATTTGCAGAATAAATAATTGATTTTGATTGATTTTGATTTTGATTAGTGAAGGCCCTCCCACTCTTAAAGCTTCAGTTGTAACGTCATCCTCACCAGAACTCACTTGTTGTACTTCATTTTTTGAAGTGCTAGGTACACTTCGTGTTCTGATATTGGTGGGATGGCGCTGAAACTCTCGTCTCCGGTTAGTTGATCATGACTCTGGAGAGGGTTAGAGTAAAGAGCGCGATAATACTCTGTAGCTACGTTCAGTATTTTATTTCTATCTCCCTGTTTGGCACCATTACTGTCCCTTAAGCTTGTTATCCAGCTTTGCCCTATTGATGCACCTTCTTTGGTGGTTTTAAGGGATTTTTTTTGTTAATGCTATTGCGACTAATTTCGTTTTATAAATTCTAATGTCTGCTCGAATGCTCCGTCTTACCTGTCTATCTATTGTTCTATATTCTGCTCTACCCTTTGCTAAGTTTAATGCGTGTCTGTCTTCAAGTAGTTTTATTGTGTTTTCGCTTAATTTCTTATATTTTCGTTTAATTGATTTAATTTTACTGCTGGCTTTTCTAATACTACTGATAATATGTCCATATTGGTCATCTACATTATATTCATTGTAATGGTCCAACGCATCAAAGTAGTTATTTATTTCTATATTAAATTCATGTTTCTGAACTATAAGTGCCTCTTTGTTATGTTTTTGTATTTTGCTTTTTGAAATGAGTTGTTGGCGATAAATTTGGTTACTGAACACTAGTTTCGCACGGAGTGGTCTGTGATCGGAGCTAAATTTAATATTGTTAATGGTTTCGACGTTTTTGATGATTTGGCTATTGGATGTAATAACATAGTCTATTTCGTTTCTAGTTTGGGAATTCGGGGACTTCCAGGTCCATCTCCGGTGGAGTTTTTTGAAAAAATAACTGTTCACAATTTGCATATTTTGTCCAAAAGCAAACTGGATAAGGCGTGATCCCCTTGCGTTCCGGTCTCCATGACCGTAGAGCCCAACAATTTTAGAATCATCCAAGTTTTGCCTTTTCCCTATCTTGGCGTTGAAGTCGCCGAGAATCAGATTGTATGTAGCACGGTGCTCATCGCAAGCTTTATTTAAGTAATAGGTCATTGAGAAATCTTCGACTTCTTCGTCGGGGTGTGTGGTCGTGCATAGGTTTGTATTAAAGTAAGATTCTGTTTTTCAGATGATCGGAATTTTAAAACAGCTATCCTGTCAGAATATAAGATAAATTCAATTATATTGGTTTTCCATTTCTTTTTAACTAAGAAGCCAACTCCATTGATACCTCCCGAATTCCCACAAAAGAAAAGAATAGTATTTTGTCGTTCGACAGTATCTTCACCCTCTCTACGTACATTAGGGGATTAGCTAGTTGCGCCGAACAAGGAAAAAAATTCTTAAATGGCCGACCGGGAATGTCCCTGACTGTACCTCAGAGAGGCCGACTATATCCCAATTGATATCCTGATGGGAGTTTTCCAGTTCCAACAATCTTTCTTCGGTTCTTAGTGTCCTGGTATTGTATGTAAGTACGTTTAGTTTATTTTCGGAGTTCTTATTCATAAGCCGAAGTCGTTTGACGGATAGGAGTTCGTAACGGTCGGAGATTCTTCGCACCCCGAGTTCTAGGTGGTCTCCGCCTACCGTCATTAACGGAGTCACCTGAACCGCCGGGCCCTAAGGGCCATTTTTTTGTTTGTGTATATCCATATTTAGGAAGGGGGGGGGGGGGTCGGACAACTAACCTACCGCGCTCGTCCAGTGCTGTTAGGTGAGCAGTGAATCCTTCTTACTCGGCCCGTGGGCGCCGCCGTTGATGGACTAACCATTCTTCCGCCGCCACCCTTAGTCAATATCCTGCTCTTATATTGACTGTCCGACTAGGCCGTATATTCTATGCCCTAGCCGGCTTTTCACACGAAGTGTGCGACAGTTTAACGTCGTGTCGAGGACGCTTTTATGTTCCAAAAATTTTCATGTGTTAATTCTATTACATTATACGGGGTACCTTGCTTTTTTGCAGTTTTAATCACAGTTATGTATTGATCTGGGACGTATATTGGCGAAGATTTTAATGCTTTGGAGATTTTTCGTTGAATCGTAGAATGTACTGAATCACCTTCATGCTGTGTATGCCCCGTGATTTTAAAAATGTATGTGTAATACTTCTGAGTTTAGGGCACTTATTTAAAGCATATTGGTACATAGCCAACATAAATTTGTTTTTTTGTTGGCCGCAACATTTGTCACTATAAAATACCACATCCAGAGCTTTGCTAGCGTTATCTTATCATTTATGTTTTGTAGGTATGTAAGCACGCATGATCCTGTTTCCTTTACTCCTTTGGTCCCTCTCCTTCATGCCAAACATAACAATTAGTTCGTTTCGTGACAAGCTCCGTAATAGTGAAATTAAGTAGATTTAGGTTTGAAATTGAGTAAAACTAGATACTTCGCCTCGTGGACAAAGCCTGATTACAGCCTGTAAATCGTTAACTGACCCTACACAAGTATCACTAACCTTTTTGTTATCTCGTAAAATTATGAACTTTATTAAATGTATTTTTAAATTCAAAATGGCCGCATGAACTAAATCGGCATATTTACTTCTTAAAAATGTAAAATAAAAGTAATAATTTTAAAACCAATACTGCCACATTCTGTTATATGACCCCTTTTTGTAAAATACTTAGGCTTATTTTCAATCCAAAACTGCATCATTAAAAAATATGGCATTATTGATTTTAGATTATAACTAAGTTATAATGTATTTTCAATTCAAAACGACCACATGTCCAAATACGGCAGTTTTGCTTCTTGAAAACGTTACATTTCGGTAAAAAATCCTAAATCTAAACTGCAACATTCTGAAATATGGCCGTTTTGTCCAAAAAGTAATACAATACTAATGTTTATTTTATATTCAATACTGCAACATTAAAAAATATGGCACTTTTGATTTTAGATATTATTAATCCGTAATGTATTTTTAATTCAAAACGGCCACATGTAAAAATAGGGCAGCTTTGTCTAAAAAGTAATACAATACTTATGTTTATTTTATATTCAAGACTGCAACATTTAAATATATAGCACTTTTGATCTTAAATATTATTAATCCGTAATGAATTTTTAATTCAAAACGGCCACATGTAAAAATAGGGCAGTTTAGAAAATATTAAATTTAAGAAAAGAATCTAAAATCTCAAACTGCCACATTTTGAAATGTGGCCGCTTTGTCTAGAAAATAATACAATACTTACATTTATTTTCTATTCAATAGTGCAGCATTGGCAAATGTGGCACTTTTGCACATATTCTTGCCGAGTCTCGCGCCGCAACTGACAAAATGGCCGTATTGCACTGAAGTTCGTGACAAAAGAGGAGTAATGCAAAACGGGCACTTGCGTAATTTGATCATTTCTAACGATAAATCGAGAGGTGTCTTTGTGCCACGCTATAAAATGAGTGTCTATAGTTTCATTTTTGCAATGACTTTTTTTGACTTGTGTCGCTTTTGCATTTAATCAACGATATGTCGGTGGGTTGACCGGCAGCAGCCTCCCATACATGTAAAAATAAAAAATAAATTGCCATTTCCCCTCGATTCATCTCTCACAAGTTATCACCCGGGCGAAAGTCAAAAAAAAAAAAAAAAATTTATTTCAGTAACTTAAATACGTAAACAAGTATCTGTGCTGGTGCCTCTTTTTATTTTAAGTATATAATATACTTGTGCTAAGAAGATCACCGCTCTTCCACATGTTGTGCCTTAGGTGTAGGCACTGTAGGCAACTTAAAAGGTTGGCAGATTGTGCTGCTTGTTGTCTCTTTGCAAATGCAGATTTCGCTGGGGGAGTGTGGATAACTTTAGTTCTTTTCCTACGTATACTTGTTGTTTCCGGTGTATGTGAAGGGTCCACGGAAAGAACATGTCTAGTCACTTTTTTTTGAAAATGAGATTTTAATGCCAAAATGTAGAGCAAGTAATAAACTATTACTTACATCTTCTGTTACAACTGTATTATTACATTAACATGACTTTTTTTTTACTTTAAAAAAACCTGTATACGGAAATAACGTGCGTTGTATATTAGGTACGAGTACATGGAAAAAACATGTTATGTCACACAAAACAAAACAATACATTAGAGAAACTTTCCAAAGGGTCTTTTTATTAATTATTTGACATCGTTATAATACTAAAATCGCTATTACCTTCCTATAAATTACATACCTATATAGCATGACTTACATTTAAATAAATATTATTAATAAATACAATAGCGACTCCGAAACCACGAAATATGTCATCAAAATATACCTAATTGATATTCAAAGTTATCAGATTCCAATAAAATATACTATTATGCTTTTGACTTTGCATGTTTATTTCCTGTAGTTAAGTGATAACGCATGTTTCTTCCGTGTTCAATAGGGGTTTGGCTCGGTATTTTGGTATTAATAATAACAATCCGTCACTTTTAACTAATATTCTATTTATTTATCTAAAGATAAGTAATTTTAACATACAATTGATTTATACACAAGTGCATAAATATATTTGATAATTAACAACATCGTTCCAAACTTTAAAAACGCGATAACTCAAAATGTCACTAAAGTGTCTAGACATGTTCTTTCCGTGGACCCTTCATATGTGGTTGTCTTGTGTGTATTTATGATTAGGCTAAATATATATAATTTTCTTACAGATAATAAGTCACAGAGTGTATAAAGTTTGATTGTGGCAAATCTGTACGGTTTGAATAACATCACTTTTAGAAGTGCCCTTTGAGCTCTCTCAAGCTCAAGGAGTTTGGTCTTAGTTGCACCACCCCATATAGGGATACAATATGCGAGGACTGACTGGGCCAGTGATAATTATGTAAACTTGATTTAGTACGGTCTTCGTTACTACGTGCCAAGGATTTTTAAAGACCCAGATAAGTTCCGAATTCTCAGACCCGAATTCTGCCCATAATACTCTCAGTGTGTAAGTGCCAGGTGAGTCGCTGGACGACCATAACCCCCAGGTATCTAGTGGATTCTACTTTCTCGATGGCTGGGCAGGCACAGATGGTTTGCGTGTTGTGGCAAGTATGGAACCTGATTGAGAAGTCTGTGTCTGGTTGCGTACAATTATAGTTTGTGAAGCAAACGTAGTTAGTTTTAGTTGTGTTAACCCTTAACAAAAAAGATTTAAGAAGATTTGTTTGTAGCCAATTTTTGTGAGGCCACTTTCTGCAGATAGGTGCACTTCCTCCCATGTATCCCCTGAGAATACCACAGCAGTGTCGTCAGCATATGTGAAAATGGTTCCCGCCTCAATACGCATGTTACATAGCTGATTAATGTAAATAAGGAAGAGTGTTGGGCCTAGAACACTACTATGTGGTACTCCGTAGGATATAGCGCGTTCATCACTAATATGATTTCCCAATTTGACCTTTTGGGTCCTATTTCGAAGATAGCTACTAAATAGACACAAAGAAGCACCTCTTATACCAATCTTCTCCAGGGTGTTGACAATGATGGGGACAGAAACGGTGTCGAATGCTTTTTTGAGATCCAGAAACACCGATAAACATTTTTTATTACCATCCACTTTACTAGTTATTAGTGAGGAAAGAGCAGTAACAGCATCTTCTGTCGAGATACCCTTTCTAAACCCGTACTGTGCCTTCGATAACAGATTAAATTTATTTAAGTGATTGACTAGCCTTATATTTATCAGTTTCTCTAGAATCTTAGAAATGGAGGGTAGCACCGATATAGGTATATATGTAATTAGACACGTCATCCCTTCTCCCACCCTTGTACACCGGAGTAATCACGGCTTATTTTAGGACATCAGGAAAGACCCCTTGATGGAAACACAAATTTGCTAGGTGCGATATTATTGGGACTACAATTTACTGGCTACTTTTAAGAATTGAGTCGGGATATTATCCCAGCCAGGAGCGCTACTTGACTTTAGTTTAGATAGGACTGAAAGGAATTTGCTCGGGTCTGTCTCAAAAATAACAAATGAGTCACATCACAGGGCCATCCAAGGTCAATGTATCGCGTGCAGTATACGTTGTTGAATTCTACCTACCGGAATAACTTCAGCGAGAGATTTGCCAATGTTGGCGAAGTACTGGTTTACAGCGTTGACTGAATCTGTAGGTGAGCCTCTGGTGTCCAGCAATTCAGTAATTTCAGTCTTATCGGAACAATCCAGATAATACGGTTTTAAAAATTACTTATAAAAGATATCGCAACTTCTGTAATAGTTTAATCAAAAAAATAAAAAGGAAATATGATAGGGAACAATTAATTAAAGCTAATAAAAATCCTAGAGCACTTTGGAAAGCAATAAATAAAATAACCAATCGTATTACTACTATTCCTCCTACTATTACTATGAAACGGTTCAGTTGGTGAAAACAAGATGCAGTTAATCAGCTGCCGAGTGCAGACCCGCCGGGCCCTCCGGGCGCGGCGGCGGTGTGGGGCGCGCGCCCGCTCCGGCGCGGGATCGATGCCGCGTCCTTGCGCGCCAAGGCCCCGTGTCCGTGTCGTATATATATAGCTACCGGGGGACCGGGACCGGGACCCGGCACCTACCTGATGCATCCACTTCCACTGCACACTACTCGCCCGGCTTCAGACGTGCATATCGTACATACATGACATTTCTCAAACGATAATAAAAGCGCGAATGATCTGCATAGCAAATAGCAATATTAATATCCTACCTTAAATAAGTTTCTGTCAAAAATTGCATTTTTGGTACAAGCTTTTATTGCCGACTGAACTTTTCTGCATACCATCATCAACTATTCATTGAGACGATTCTATTAACGAGCCCGCACTCGATGGGGTTGTTTTGTTTTATTGCGGAGTTCCTATGGCCACCTTCCAGCTCCAGCTGATGCTGATGATCAGCTCCAAGTCATCATAATATTGCATTGTCATGCGATGTACATATGCTTGCAAAATTTCAGCTCAATTGGATAACGGGAAGTGACTGAATAATGGATTGCAAATTTTGACGGACAACTTACTTATAATAGGTACACACTCGTACATACATACGAACAGTGCAAGTTAATATAAAGCTTGTAAAAAAGGTAAATGTCCCAGTGCTCGTCACTAACCTCAAGATAGCATCGTCAACTCGTGGCAATATAATACCTACAGGGTGACTGGTAATTCGACCTATTCCTTGAAAGGGGTTATACTAGAGCTAATTTGCAACAATTTATGTCCAGTCAACCAGGGGTCAAAACACGATTTTTTTTTAATTTTTCGAGTTTTTAGTTTGAAAAAAAATCGCCTTGCAGCCTTAAAGTGCTGATTGTGACAAAAATGTTTTTTTACCATCCAAATGGAAGTACTTTTGTCACAATCACCAGCTTAAGGCTGCAAGGAGAATTTTTTTCATACAAACTAAAAACTCGAATATCTCGGAAACCAGGAAACTTTTTAAAGTGACGACACGTGATATTAGACTTAGGTACTTCATACTGCCAAGTAATTTAATGGTTCAATACGTTTTTAAATAATAATTGACTTATCTAAATAATTGAAATCTTTTTCACTTCTCATGCTCGCAAAGTTCGCCTTTGTGCTGGATGTATCCTGCACAAAATGCCACTTTTATGCTCTAGTGCACAAAGTAAATTTGTTTTAAAGACTAAGATAATCGGGCCTAACAGCCACACACACAATAAAACTTTGTAGAATAAACTGGTCATTTGATTTGATTTGCATTAATAAATTTCACATCCGTATTTTCCATTAGGTACTAACTTAATAAAACCAGATAAATAGGAGTCAATTATTATTTAAAAACGTATTGAACCATTAAATTACTTGGCAGTATGTAGTACCTAAGTCTAATATCACGTGTCGTCACTTTAAAAAGTTAAGTGACAGGAATGAGCTCTTATTTTATTTTATTTTGCAATTATTTGGTATTTTCTCGCAATCGAAGTGAAAAGCAGTGTGTATAACTCGGGCATAAATTAGCCATGTAACCCCTCGACTTAACTATCCACCCTCGCCGGTGGCTCGGGTGGATATAAACGTCTCAGGTTAATTGGCTCGTTTTATGCCCTTGTTGTACAATCTACTATTTTTGTACAAGTAACTAATCCGAGCGGTTGCAGTCTTAGATTACCGCTTTAGCTTATGCGCAAAAAAACCATAAACTTGTAATTCAGATTCCATCACCCCACCCACCTTTCTGGTGTTGATGAAAACGTCAATCAACTGCGCGGCGAGTACGCGGCATCGAGGTCTATTCATGTTCGTCGCTTCACGTCCCAATCATATGTGAATGTAAGTATGTCGCACACTCACCGCAGCGCGACGTGTCGGCTCGGAACAAGCCCGCGCAACATATTGAAATGCGATTGGGATGTGGATGTTACGAATCGAATTCAGGCCGTGATTTGTAATACATAGGTATAGGTAATAGTAATCAATCACATGAAATGGCGTGCGTGCGAGTTTACTGCCAGCTGCTGTTTGTATTTATAAGCCCTTCGAGTTTGATGTATACATTTTAACTATAAAAATGTGAAATTTACAGCAAGTAACGAAGGATTGAACATATCGGCGAATTTCTTAAACTTGACGGTTGGGGTTTTGCACACGCCATAACTCGAGTACGGCCAAAACGAAAGCATCAAACACTTTAAAACGGCTATTATATCATTGTCCTCAGTAACCTTAAGGTTTCGGATCACGAGGATCATGTTGATCCACGTAACTGTTGATGTTACCGACCCGTGTATCATGCTGGGCCGGGAGCCGGGAGCCGGGAGCCGTGACGTCACCGCCTCCCGCCTGCGGCCCTCGCAGACCGACCGGCATTTCCATATCGTTTACTACCTTGTTTCGCGCGGATTCCACGCAGGAGCCGTCCGATTAGATTCAGAGAAAGTAACCACGTAACTAGTTTAGCGGACCTCGGTGACACACATCCCTATAGCTAGATTACGACCTTAAAGAAAGGTCGGGCCAAAAGTACCCTTAACCAGCGTGTGTGAAGAATGTCATGAAAGTGAGTGAAGCGAAAAAGGTGTGTTAGGTTAGGTTAGGACATGCAAGGTACAAGGTACCTACCCGTGATTATTATTCACGTAAATGGAACCAGGGTATCACTTTTTGTTACGCTGTCACTTCCACTCTGTACCCAAACAAACAAGACAAGTCGCCAGGCTTTTTTGTAACAGGTTTTACGATTCTCAAATTGACTTAATCACTATTGAATTTGCAATTTTGCATAGTAGGTATATTACACGCAAACAACGAACCTCCTTTTTATGAACGGTTAAAAACAATATTCCGATGTTGTGATTGAGTACAGTTTAATAAAACGATTTAAACGGATTATTTTCGTACCAGGCACAACTCTGCTCCGCGCCCACGACAAATGTAACATTGCGATCTCGAAACGTCGTAATGTATAAATTAACAAATAAACGTGATGCCCGGCTGTATACTCAAATTGTATCGTAGAAGAATCAGCAACTAAATACCATCATTGTATTAATTGTGTGTAATGTAATGCGGTTACTCATCGCTGCTTACTCAAGTGCGGCCGCAAATAGGCTTGTTGTTCAGAGTAGGTGTGTGTTTGTGCAGCCGGCCGTCCCGCACCGGCCGTGCCCCGGCGCTGGCGGTGGCGGCGGCGGCGCGGCGGCGGGTCCGCGAGGCACCGAGGAGCTACACGGAGTCACACGACGCGGGCATCCGTCAGAGCAAGTAACCTCTTAGGGGGCGTCCATTATTTACGTGAGGCGTTTTTATTTTCTGACACCCCTCCCCCCCTGGTGAGATGTCGTGAGATATGGCTCATCCATCTTCCCCAACCCCCAACCTCACATTAGATATTTCCACGATATTTCAAAATGTGAGTTTCTAGTGTAAATGTGTTGGACGCTGGTCGCGCGTATGGCTGGCAGTGGCGCGTTAACAAACGACGGACGGGCTACTGTGGAACTTTGCAGCTTCCGCAAATTATCGTTAGATATATTATTTTTTATGATTTGTCCATAATTTAGTGAAGAAACCTGTTTTACTTAATTAAAATTTAATATTATTATCTCGCAAATGACCATGATCATCTTTGTATAGAACGTGGACCAAAAACAAACAGAGCTGAGAGTTCCTGTACTTACTTTCATTCGATGGGCTTCAAGTCGAATTCCATTGCAGAACTGAGATATTCATTTTTATAAAACGGGTTTATCTTAGAAAACTACGTAATTATTTTTTTTACTTTCAAAGTTTTTTTTATAAACAGAATAACAATAATTGAGTCGCGTAGATGACCTGCGGGATGAATAAATACAGGATTAGGTGTATTCTCCAAATGAAATCCGTTTTCTCACAGACCAATTTGAATATCTGAGTCTCGCCGAACTAGTCGCTTTAATCTTTGCTATTATCAATGTCCAGTGTGGCTTGAATATGTCATGCTCGCTTAAAGGGCTTTGCTTACGGTGGCGTCGTTGATCGGGTCGCCACCTTCCCTAACATATGGTTGAGGGAGGCGATGGCTGAGATATGCGTCATACTCGTGATCGGGTGCTGTTTGTGGAGTCCGGTCTGTTCATGCTTGCAAGGGCATAGTAACTACCTAAATACTAGTGTTATTATCATTATTTTGACGAGAGACATCATTCTGTTCTTGACACGTTTTATTGTTATTGACCCTGTACATCTGTGCCAATATTACATTAATGATCCTTTTTTTCTGTTTTAACGCTTAGAGACAGTATACATCTCTATAAGAACATTAGAATAATTATTAATTGTATTTGGATGCTCAGAGACATTATACATCTCTGGGGTACTAAATTAATATCATAAACTTATTGTTAATTCTGATACAGACCTTATATCGAATGTACTTGATAATATTTTACAATTTTGGATTTTTTTAGTTTTCATTTAGTGACATTTACTTTGTTAACCATTTAGGTACTAATTGGTTAAAATCTGCAATTTTAAAATGATTATTTTGCAAGATTATTAATATTATATTGTAGAATACCATTTGACATGTAAAAGTGCCCTTGTGGCCTATTTGCAGAATAAATAATTGATTTTTATTTTGATTTTGATTTTCTGCAATGGAATTATTCTCACGTAATTAATGGATGTCCCCTTACGTGCCAATTCACCTCTACTAAGCTATGAAGTTGCGGATATTCGGAAAACTAGCTTAGCTTTGCAGTCGTTGAAAAAGTCATTGTTTTAGATCCTTGATCCGGAGCAAGTACCTACATTTTGAAATTATTTAGAGGTTACAATACATTTTTATCGAGGTTGTAATGACAATTTTGTCCCAAATCACCCCGATTTACGGTACATTTCAATTTATCGCGTCACTTGCATATGCATAGGAATATGCCTAGATTGAAACATTGGTGGTGTATGTTTCAGCCTATCGCTTATTCCGATGCTGTGAAATGTGCTCGGCACGCTTCATTTAAGATCGATTACGAACATCGCATCGGTCGCGCTCACGCGCCGCCTGATATGTTCCGCGACCAAACGTGGCAAGTACCTACTGCCTCTGCATAATCGATGAACCCGGTTAATCGTAGGATTAATCATTGCATACTCCAGGCGAAATACGGTTTTGAAAAACATTAATTTATAATAGCGGTTTTTTTCTTTACATCATTTTAAAACATTATTCTAAGATAGGTACTTTAATCAAGAATCCAACAAACTTTCCATCCGGATGTATTTATATAAGTAGATTTAAATAAAGCACGAATTGTTTTTTTTTTATTATTTATCTTGAATATGCCCCCCGCAAGGTGGACTGATGACCTGGTGAAGGTCGCGGGAGTCCGCTGGATGCGGGTGGCGCAGGACCGGCCATTGTGACACTCTTTGGGGGACGCCTATGTCCAGCAGTGGACGTATTTCAGCTGATATGATGATCTTGAATATTATACAGCAAATGTAAATGAACCAAAATAAAAATAAAACCATTTATTCATATTTTTTCTAACTTTTCAGTTAGAAGCTAGTTAAGTTATCATTTTTTTGATGTCTGAAATTTTGTTGGATTTTGTCGCTGAAAACTATTTAATTGATAATATATACATTACATAGAAAAAATCAGCTATTATAAATTCTTTCCAAATTTGACATTTTTTCCATACAAGTTGTCAGTTCATTGCCTGGACTATGCATTAATTGTTAGACAATGAGAATCGGAGCAGTAGGCGAGCTATTAGCTCGCGGAGAATAGCGGGCGGCGCGACGACCCGCGACGCCGCGACGGCGCGGCACGCGGTCTCCGCCAAGTTTCGTTCCTCGACGATTGACGTTTCACACCGTCCGGCCCGGTCCGGCGGCACAAGTCGACATTGCGGTCACTCATGGTGTAGCCACCTTTTTTAACATAACTAAACCAGGGACCTGCCCACCCCAGAAAAAAGCCTTTGAACGGCTAGTCGTTTGTTTAATAGCCCGACACGGATAAGTAAGTACCCATTCATTTTACTCAGCCATACGAAGGGGTTCCACTTACGCGAGGCTACCTCCACTTATAGAAAAACCCTTTCGAAAGGCTTTTTTAAGCGCTTGGAAAAGGTTTCATATTAGTTAAGGGAGGGTAGGTAGGCATCCCGTCGTCTAACGTAAATTTACAATTTTGCTCTTATTTTCATTAGGAAAAGGATAAAAATTGCATGAGCGTTGATAGGTCAACCCTTTCAAGAGCTACCAACTACCAACGCTACCCTTTCGAAAGGTTTTTTTAAGCGCTTGAGAAGGTATCTGATATTCGTTAGGAGAACTGCTTACCCGTACTTAATTTTAAAGCGCTTTAATAGCTAAATGAATGGGTATGGAGGAGCATCGGCTTTGGCGAGCAGAGCTGCCCGAAAAACCCATTCAAAAACTCTCGAAGGGGATACCGAGCGGGTCCCTGAACTAAACGTAATAACATTCAACGATATAAATCTTATCTCGACTGTCTATGACTTAATGTCCACATCTGAAATGGGTAGCAAAATTGTACAAATTGCCGGGGCCATCGCTATTTTCCAGTTATATCCTCAGCTGCCGCTAAATGAGCTCGAATTTAGCCCGTCTGAGTTTTGATCTTCATATCATTGACAGTTGACACGGTTGTATTGACAATTTGTTCCAATTTTTAATTGCCACTTTTCCGAATCGAGAGGCAATTACAAAATGATAGATACCTACGGCGCATTCCAGTGAATGGGAATATGTCATTAATAATGATTCTTGGATTAGGTGCAAATCAATGGTCTTACTTATTAACCGATCAGAATCTGGGAACTTAGTTAATCTAATCACTATTGTTAAATAAGTTGAATCACATTTGCGCATTGAATTGATTGAACACTGATTTATTTAACCACTAGCTTTTGCCCGCGACTTCGTCCGCGTAGAACTCGTTTATATCGTAGCTCGATACAAACTAAGAAAGAAAGAAGAAAGAGACTCAAACTATATCATCATCATATCTTTATCATCATCATATCAGCCAAAAGACGTCCCCTGCTGGACATAGGCCTCCCCCAAAGAGTTCCAAAGTGACCAATCCTGCGCCACCCGCATCCAGCGGACTCCCACGACCTTTACCAGGTCATCAGTCCACCTTCATCAACCTACCAACGCTGCGCCTACTAACTACCTCTATACCAAATTTTATCTACATAGGTTGTATAGTAGCTCCATACAAATAATCACCCCCCATTTCACCCCCTTAGGAGATGATTTCCGGGATAAAACTATCCTATGTCCTTTCCCGGAACTCAAACTATCTGTAAACCAAATTTCATCTAAATGGGTCACTCACATCCAAATTTACACCCATTAGGGGTGGATTTTCGGGATAAAACTGTCCTATGTCCTTCCCCAGGACTCCCAACTATCGCTATACCGTAAATGGGTTCCATCCAAAGTTTAACCCCCATTTCACCCCTGGGATGATCTCCGGAATAAAAACTATCATATGTCCTTTCCCAGGACTCAAACTATCTCTTAACCATATTTCATCTAAATGAGTTCCATCCAAATCTTCACCCCTCATTTCATCCTCTTAGGCGATCATTTTCGTTACAAAATCTATGTCATTTCCTTTCCCGGAACTCCAACTATCTCTATACTAAATTTCATCTAATTGGGTTCTATCCAAATTTTCACCCTTCATTTCACCCCCTCAGGAGATGATATTTAGGATAAAAACTATGCATATTTCGTCCCTGGGACACCTTCTATCACTTTACCAAATTTTAACTAAATAGGATGTATCCACATTTTCACTCCTATTTTCCTCCTTCAATCACACAATCCTTTGTCATTCTCCGGGACTCAAACTAACTCTAAACCAAATGTCTAAATGGGTTCCATCCAAATTTTCACTCCTCATTTCACCCTCTTAGATGTTTTAAGGATAAAAACTATGCATTGTCCTTCCCTGGAACCTCAACTATCTCTATACCAAATTTCATCTAAATAGGTCACATCAAATCCAAATTTTCACCCCCTTAGGGGATGATCTCGGAATAAAAACTGTCATATGTCCTTCCCCAGGAATCTATCGCTATACCGTAAATGGGTTCCATCCAATTTTTAATCGCCCATTTCATCTCCTTAATAAAAATAATAAAATAAAAATACTTTATTTCAGACCTAATGATCCATAGTGTGTTAGTAACATGTGACTTAATACTAAGAGGTTTACTTAAGAGGTTTATTTCGGGATAAAAGCTTTATTTCGGGATAAAAGCTATCCGTTGTCCGTCTCCGCAACCCAAACTATCTCTATACCAAATTTAATCTAAATAGGCTACATTCAAATTTTCACCACCATTTCACCTCTTTAGGAGACGATTTCCGGGATAAAAACTATCACATGTCTTTTTCCAGGACTCAAACTATCTTTTAACCAAATTTTATCAAAATGGGTCACAAACAAATTTCCACCCCCAAGTATATCCCCTTAAGGGATGATCTCAGAATAAAACCTATTATATGTCCTTCCCCAGGATTTCCAACTATCGCTATATTGTAAATAGGTTCCATCAAAATTTTCACCTCCATTTCACCCCCTCAGGGGATGATCTCGGAATAAAAACTGTCATATGTCCTTCCCCAGGAATCTATCACTATACCGTAAATGGGTTCCATCCAATTTTTAATCGCCCATTTCATCTCCTTACTAAAAATAATAAAATAAAAATACTTTATTTCAGATTAATGATCCATAGTGTGTTAGTAACATGTGACTTAATACTAAGAGGTTTACTTAAGAGGTTTATTTCGGGATAAAAGCTTTATTTCGGGATAAAAGCTATCCGTTGTCCGTCTCCGCAACCCAAACTATCTCTATACCAAATTTCATCTAAATGGGCTACATTCAAATTTTCACCACCATTTCACCTCTTTAGGAGACGATTTCCGGGATAAAAACTATCACATGTCTTTTTCCAGGACTCAAACTATCTTTTAACCAAATTTTATCAAAATGGGTCACAAACAAATTTCCACCCCCAAGTATATCCCCTTAAGGGATGATCTCAGAATAAAACCTATTATATGTCCTTCCCCAGGATTCCCAACTATCGCTATACCGTAAATAGGTTCCATCAAAATTTTCACCTCCATTTCACCCCCTTAGGGGATGATCTCGGAATAAAAACTATCATATGTCCTTCCCCAAGACTCCCAATTATCGCTTTACCGTAAATGGGTTCCATCCAATTTTTAACGCCCCATTTCACCTCCTTAGGGGATTATTTTCGGGATAAAAGCAATCCGTTGTCCGTCTCCGCGACTCAAACTATCTTTATACCAAATTTCATCTAAATGGGCTACATCCAAATTTTCACCCCCAATTCACTCTCTTAGGGGATGATTTTCGGAATAAAAACTATCATATGTCCTTTTCCAGGACTCAAACTATCTTTTAACCAAATTTTATCAAAACGGGTCACAAACAAAGTGCCACCCCTTATTTCATCCCCTTAGGGGATGATTTTCGGGATTAAACTATCTTTTGTCCTTTCCCAGGACTCCAACTATCGCTATACCTAGGGTTTGCAATCCGGATATCCGGATATCCGAAATATCCGGATATCCGCCGAATTTCGGATCCGGATCTTACAGGTTCTTGGATCCGGATCTTTCGGATAATACGGATCCTTAAAATACAACCACGAAAACCGAAAATACGGCTACAAAATGAAGTTTTTACCAAGTCCACGCCGAAAACCGAATGGTAGACTCAATCTCTGTTTTTATTCGCCACTTCATCATCCCAGACCAGATTATTTTTGTTTGTAATTTATTAGTCACAAAAACTAATGAAACCTACATACTACAAACTAGTAAAAATGCCGCAGTTTCATGGCGAAAGTTGGCGTTGGTTTAAATGCACTAATTCACCGTAGGCAAAGACACAAAGTAATTATTATAAATCCAATGTTACCTATATAGCTACCTACTAAAGACTTACGCCCGTATTCATAAACGTTCAACAAGCCTATTTTAACTATTTTTTCTACTCCTGTACCGTTATCTGTCATTTATATAGGCTGTAGCTCAAATACAATGACACCACTAATAAGTCGTCGAAACACTCTATGCTCTATGGCCCAAAAACGAACTGTTTAGCGTACTTTTTTGGTTCATACATTTTTCATAAAAGCACTGTTTAACTTTTTTTTAAATCGGCCGCTATATTGCAGTGGTGCCAACTTCATAAACAAATATTTCAAAATAAAAGTATTTATTTACGATTTAATATTTGTATATTATAAATTATTTACTACAATAATAATAAATCATCATCTATTGTGTGTTAAATTACATGTTTTATAAATTCTTGAAATTATTTATATAAATAAACAGTTCGAATTCGGTCCGGGTCCGGATTCGGTTTGGTTTGGATGGCAAGTGCAAAGAAATTAAAAACAAAACAAACCATAAGCAAGAGCTGTCACATTTCCGATTTCCCTCCAAAATACAGTTCAAAATGAAAAGATGAAAGATGATAAACTATTAGTCCTAAACTATTAAGATTTTATTCGTGTTTGTGAAGACAAAAGTGTACGTTCCTTTTAACATGGTCGAAGAAATTAATAACTGCACTCCTGAAGAAATTGTGTGAGTAGCAAAAGTACGAATAGAAAAGTTGCTGCCTGAAAAGTTTAACTATTCTGTAGTCTGTTAGGTATTTATTTAAAATTTGTCGTAGAAAAAGTATTGTATGCAACGGTGTATAACTAGTCTAAAAACGCTCGTGGCGTTTTTAATTGCGATGCTCGCCAAGGCTCGCATCGCAACCCACGCCACTCGCGTTTTAAGACCTTTCTTATACAACAGTTGCATAAAATACTATAAAATGGCGTTAAATTTCGTTTGTCCTTATCTGTCACTTTGACATTTGTGTTCGTAAGAAGTGGACAAAGCACATTTTATTTAGCAGCCATTTTAAGTTTTATGAATAAGGGGATTAGTTTAGTTAAATAAACCTATAGAAATGATTAAAAAGTATAGTTGACCCAGGAAGTAAAAAGTAAATGCAGCAACAATACCTACGTTTAATACTTGTAATATTTTTTTTAAATTTTTAATATGATCTTGACCTATAATATGATCATGTAATATAATAAGCATGGTACGCTATATTAATGCCCGTTCACCGTTTTTGCCATATCCAGACACATTCTTGCCTAAAGGAATGCCCCCTGCTAGACAAACACCTTTTCCCTCGTCCGGATCACATTGTCAATTTCTCCTCCTAGGTTTGATACCTAGTTACAACCCTATTGAATTTATTAACTCCGGTACATAGAGCTCATTGAAATATATGTACGAGCACCAAGTACGGAGTTAACTCGACCTGCTGTGGTCAATCACGTAACGCATTGTACGCACGTAAGGTATAATTTAAACTTACAATTCCTACTTTATACCAAAAAAAACCTTGTGGATCCGTATTATCCGAAAGATCCGGATATCTGGATCTGTTGAATTGAAATATCCGGATCCAAAATATTGGCGGATCTTGCAAACCCTAGCTATACCGTATTATTATTTTATCCGTTGTCATTCTCCGGGATTCAAACTCTCTATCTCTATACCAAATTTGATCTAAACGGAGTCCATCCAAAATTTCACCCTCCATTTCATATTTAATCAAAATGGGTTACATCCAAATTTTCACCCCTCCCCCCCCCCCCCGTTTTACCCTCTAAGGGGAAGATTTCCAGGATAAAACCTACCATTTGACCTTCCCTGGGACTCAAACTATTTATATACCAAATTTCATCCAAATCGGTTGAGCGGTTTAAGTAGCTCCATACAAGTTTCCACCCCCCATTTCATCCTCTTAGGGGTTGATTTCCGGGATAAAAACTACCCTATGTCCTTCCCTAGGAGTCAAACTATCTCTATACCAAATTTCATCTAAATCGGTTCAGCCGTTCAGACAAACAGACAAAAATTCTAAAAACAGTTGAAACGTGTTCTGTTATCGATTTTTAAGTATCCCTAGCCCATGCCCAGCCATGTACAGACTTTCGACCCTCTTCAGCTTTATTATATGTATAGATGACAAACAGTGCTAAGTACTACAATAATTTGTGTCTTGCTTTGAAGCGATTGTTTTTTCTGCTACAGTTTTGTGCAAACAGATTAGAGTACCTACTACCTACCTAAATAGTAATAGGACAGGGTGAGCGTGGATTCTGTAAGCATTATGACCATTCGTTAGCTTTACAGGGTGTATTATTCAAACGGGGCAGTGAGGGAAAATCCGAAACTATAAGAGATACGGAAATTTGCTATTATTAGGAGTCAAGAGACCGATTGTAGAAATACCTAATAAAAACTGCATTCAAAGATTTTCAAAGATCAATTTTCGTACTTAAAACTATGAAAGTCGGCATTTCCCTGTGATTGTAGATACAGGGTTCCTTAGCAACAATTGTTCCTTACACCCAGCACTAATACTTTACGCAAAAAAACGAACTCTGATTTTTAGACAGATTTGACCGGGTTCGATTTCCGGCCGTTTATGAGGTTTTTTTGAAAATCTTTTATATGCAGATTTTATTATTTCTAAAATCTGTCTCGTGACTCCTAATAAGAGCAAATTTCCGTATCTCTTATAGTTTCGGATTTTCTCTCACTGCCCCGTTTGAATAATACACTTTGTATACCTGCGCGGTACCTGGGTCTCTAGTCCCTACCTGTGCCTCAGCCCTCCGAGGGCTCCGAGCCCTTCGGTGACTGTTGTAAAAACGATCAATTGTTGCCGACGTCGGGGTTGAGACCTTCGGACCCGCGCCCGCATTCCGACCGCCTAGCAATTCACTAATCATTTTATTCGTCGCGGTTCCTAGCTTATTATTATTACTTTTTCACTTTTTTCACATTTGCTCTAAAATTATACATACAAAACATAAAATCATTATTAAAACCTAACCTAGAGTATTATTAATTAATTTATTTCAGACAAGGTCCATACACATTTGTTAGTAAAAAATAATTAACTTATGAACTAAATGAGTGTTACATTTTGTATAATGCAGTTACGCCTGCTAACGATATTTATAAACTGAAGTTTTAAATGAGTGTTAGTTATTAATAATAATTAGGGTCTAGAATACTCGTGCTAGCTCGTTTTATCTTTACCTGCACATGCATGGACGTCCAGCGGGCTAGCATAGGAATGTCCCAGCGGTAAGCGAACACGCTCAGGCCCCGTAGCATGGATGGCGTCTTCACGCGATAAGTGATAGGATAAGCGCGTCGTCTCGTTCTATCGAACGGTGTCAGCCAGGGACGGATGCTCTATCCTGTCACTTGTCGCGTGATAAGACCATCCATGCTACGGGGCCTGAGCGTGTTCGTCCATGCTACGGGGCCTGGATGCTGTTGGGGCTGCCGCGCAAACGAGACAGAAGCGAGGCGCATCTCTTCCTCATCACAGCCGCGAAGCCATCCGTCCGCGATTCGGCAAACATGCCGGACGCACTACACCATCGCGGCAGCCCCATTATGCATATAGTACCCCGACATATGTGACCACCATGCTTAACCCGAGGTCAGACTAAACTGACTTTCTAGTAGCGGTCAGTGTTAGGTTAGTGAATTCTCGCTGTTGCTGGCGCAGACAAACGGCAATGCTACTATTCGTCTCGTACCTACGTATAACCAGAGATGGGCAACATTTTATTCGCGAATAAATCCACGAATAACCCACGAATAATATATAATTTACCTCTTCACGCCTAAACCGCTGAACTGATTTAGATGAAATTTGGTACAGAGATAGTTTGAGTCTCAAAGAAAAACAAAGGGTAGTTTTCATACCGGATATCAGCCCCTAAGGGGTTGAAATTGGGGGTGGAAATTTGTATGGAGCTACTTAAACCGCTGCCCAGATTTGGATTAAATTTGGTATCTAAATAAAATTGAGTCCCGGGGCAGGACAGAAGATAGGTTTCATCCCTGAAATCATCCCCTGAGGGGGTGAAATGGGGGTAAAATTTAGTTGTAGCCCATTTTGATGAAATTTGGTTTCGAGATAGTTTGAGTCCTGGGAAAACACATAGGATAGTTTATATCGTGGAAATCATCTCCTAAGGGGGTGAAATTAGGGGTGAAAATTCGTATGGAACCCATTTGAATACAATTTGGTAAAGAGATAGTTTGAGTCCTAGAAAAGGACAAAGGATAGTTTTAATTCTGGAAATCAGCCCCTTAGGGGGTGAAATGGGGGGTGAAAATTTGAATGGAACCCGTTTAGATGATATTTGGTATAGAAATAGTCTGAGCCCGGAAAATGTTTGGTATAGAGATAGTTGGAGTCCCGGGGAAGGACAATGCATAGTTTTTATCCCGAAAATAATTTCCTAAGAGGCTAAAATGAGGGGTGAAAATTTGGATGGGCCCCATTTAGACGAAATCTGGTACAAAGATAGTTTGAGTACCGGGGTTACATCCAAATTTTCACCCCCATTTCACCCCCTTAGGAGCTGATTTCAGGGATGAAACCTATTTTTTGTCCTGCCCTGGGACTCAAAATATTTATATACCAAATTTAATCCAAATCTGGGCAGCGGTTTAAGTAGCTCCATACAAATTTCCACCCCCAATTTCAACCCTTTAGGGGCTGATATCCGGGATGAAAACTACCCTTTGTTCTTCTTTGAGACTCAAACTATCTCTGTACCAAATTTCATCTAAATCGGTTTAGCGGTTTAGGCGTGAAGAGGTAAATTATATATTATTCGTGGGTTATTCGTGGATTTATTCGCGAATAATTTATTCGTGAATAATTTATTCGCGAATAAAATTTTGCCCATCTCTGCGTATAACTATACGTTAGTACCTACTTCAAATGCATCTAAAGTCAAAATATTGCCTCCTAGATACATACTATAATTGGTGAATAATTATACAGCCCCGACGACCTCTGATGGTCGCGGTTATATCGCTAAACATTGGAGACATATCGGTCACTCACATCCACTAACCTACTCCACGTGACGATCGTTTCCACAGCGATCGATAGGTACACGACAAAACGCGACCATCGCACTCATGCATAGCTAAGATGGTGCTTGTGGCACGGCACGGCACGGCACGGCACGGCACGGCACGGCACGGCACGGCACGGCCGCAATAAACGACCGCTCGGACAATCACCATAATGAGATAGCGATCAGCGTCGCCGAGCAAACTATTCAGTGACCGGGGCATTAAAGACTCGCTAATTTTAAACAATGGTTTCAACTTCCAAGTAATGTAATTCTTATCGGGAAGGTACTGTGTAGGACACGAATACGCTTATGATTTTACGGAATTTAATACATATTCATGTACATAATATAACTTGATGCATTTCGAATCGCAGAATTTCACAAATCGCTGGGGACATCAACCTCGTGTCACAAACTAGCAAGTTGAAGTTAACGATCGTCCTACAGACATCAACGCACACAATATTATCTGCGTCTAATCATAGAGCTACAACATATATAAGAGTATATAAGTAAACTATCTCGGCCGTCGCCAGTCGCTCGCCGAGAAAGCGCCAACCCGCAGATTGCGCAATGTGATTACGGCTGGTAATTAGACGAGACAAGTGGTCCTTGTGCGCCGGTCACGGGACTCGCGGCCCGTGCGCAGGAGGATGGGAGGGGGGGAGGGGGGGTCACCGGCGCCGGCGCACGCCCACCGCCGTCACACGGTCGGGGTGATCCGGAGTGCACCGAGACATTGCAAAAATATGCACATGCAAATGTTGCTTATCAAATGATTAGCATCTTATACAGACAACAAGCACGGCACATATCTTTTAATCTGAAAATTATCACACAGCATTGGGACTACTCATATCATCTTAGACGTATTCTTAAGTATATATAAATCGAATTGACGAGTTCGGGGGGAGGGGCATTGGATGATTCTATTATTCGTTTTCAAGTTATTTTTTGCCCAACACCTTGTGTCACCTTTTGGATTTAAATAAAATGTACATCGACTGCGCGGACCTTGCCGCACCCACGTGGTTTGACATAGGAAAACACTCCTTTTGAACATGTGAAATTTTTCGATGACGAAACGATGGCGAAATTAGGATTATCAAGCATAAACTTGTCGGATAAACACTTATGTAGGCCCGATTTGGATATTATGTATTGCAATTTTATACTCCTCTCCTTAAATAAATAATAAAAAAAAAAAAAAAAAAATGGTTTATTTTCAGATTTCTTAGATCCATAGCATTACAAAACACAAAAAGCTTAGCACTTAGCTAGTAGCATGTTACGTGGTGATTCAGACTGTCCCGAATAAGTAGCTCCCTCTAGATTTAATTTTCGACCTCGTCGACATTTACTTTACTAGCGGCGTCGGCAACGTGAACGTTGTCTCGCAGAAAGTCCCCGCTTACGAGTATTCGAGCTTTGCACTTTTAAATTCGTTGCTTGAATTTGCCAGCCAATGGATAGATGTGTGTGATAAATATTTTATGCTTCACATTACCTTGGTAAATAAATAAATAAAAATAAATTATTGCGATAAAATCTTATTCTAAGAAGAATAAACAGCAAGTATGTAAGCGACTAAACTAACCCCGGGTTAAACTCTATTCGGTGTGATCGAGCCTACGCATTCCTCACTCCCTTCTGGGAGTGAGGACTCCTGGTATAGGGAGGACTGCGCTCGCGTTCATTTCGCTAATATAATTGGAAACTCGGTGCGTCATGTGTGCTCGTGCTTCCACGCCGGTAATAGTCGCCGTACCTACACCTGCAGGCTTAATGAGCCGCCTAGTAATTAGAGAGATAGCGTCCTGCCCCGCGCGCCCGGCGTGCCTGTGCGCGCTGCAGACAGACATAGACATAACATACAAAACATTCACTTAACGTCACATGATCTCGCTGTAGGTAAGTATGTCGCGGTGTAGGTCAATTATTGTTGTTGACGCACGACCGATTCGAACCGTCCAACGGACTGTTTACACAACACGAAAGTTTTTGAGTGGCTTTTGGGCAAGTTATGGTTATTCTTATTTTCTGTTTGGCCTAAAATTTGACTGGTAGAGAATGCCAATGGAATCAAGTTCGCCTTTTGTATTTGTAACTTGTTACCTATTGTGCAATAAAGTTTAAATAAATAAAAGTCGCCACTCGAGAACCTTTCTGCCCCAACGGCCATCGGTTCTACGTGCAATGCGTACCGGAAGGCGCGGCGTGGGTATGCCCCCCACAAGGTGGACTGATGACCTGGTAAAGGTTGCGGGAGTCCGCTGGATGCGGGTGGCGCAGGACCGGCCATTGGGGCACTCTTTGGGGGAGGCCTATGTCCAGCAGTGGACGTCTTTCGGCTGATATGATGATGATGAAATAAAAGTCTTCCGCCAAGACGAGCCAAGCGAAGCGCAAGGGCAGGCACTACCTACCTTTTCTCGAAGCGCTTCGTCGTTTTTTTGAACCCTCATAACTTGTGTTTGGATTATACCAGATAAACAAAATTCGTGGGATATGATGTCAATAGTGCACTTTTTAAACATATAAAGTTTAAATTGCATAGCGTTGCGTGTGTGGGTTGCTTTATAAAATAATCCCATATAAAAACATTCCATGTAAAAAAAGGCCAAGTCTCGAAACTCTTTCACAGTAAAAAGTGGTGAGGTATTTCGTAGAGCCAAGTCAGGCATTCTTATTAATCTTTATTTGCTTGCTAAATAAAATTCTGCAACTTGGGAATCACACTACTGCATTTACAAATTTTTGCATAGGTACCTAAAACTATGTAAGTGTGATTGCCAAGTCACAAAATTTTATTTAGCAAGCAAAGAAAGATTAATAAGAATGCCTCTGACTTGGCTCTACGAAATATCTCACCACTTTTTACTGTGAAAGAGTTTCGAGACTTGGCCTTTTTTATGCATGGAATGTTTTTTATGGGATCTCATTTCTTTTTGTATTCTATTTGTATGGGAATGTTATTTTACCAACCGCAAATAACGTTTGTATAGTTTTGCAGGAAGGATCTGCAAAAGTAACTTGGTAATCGCATGTATTTGTGTATAGGATTACAAACTTACTTATGTAGTTTGTATATCTCTAAAACGTGACTCAAATTGCAATATTTTTAGGTTTTTTATGAATTATTAGGCTAAAAACTAATTACGTTTGAAATTTGGAGCCTGTTGGTCTGCTAGAAGTACCTTAGAATTAGCGTGATCATTATCAGTATATAAGTGAGTATGTCAGTGACAAAACTAACGAACTTTGACGGACAATAGTTCGTAAACTTAAAGTTCAAATTGAATGTTATGCCCTACATGTTTCTGAAAATCCAGAGTTCTAGCTTTAGCCAGCACAAAATTACAGGATGTTGAAAATGGCCTGAATGGCTTCGAGAAAAGGATGGTACGGCCGTGCCTCTTTGTTTTGCTCGACTTGGCGGGGGCAGATAGAATGAAAAAATCGAACTATTGTATTCATTTAAAGCCGTTAGATAATCGATCACCTCGAGTATCTACTTGAAAATGATAATTGATTGTATGGGTAAGTGGATACAATAAAAATAAACATGAATCGTATGATCATGGTGAAATGACTAAGCCTTTTAAACTAAAGCCTCTCAAGAAACGGCGTACTAAATGTATGGGAGGTTTGAAGTTAATATTTGGGATATTGCTGGTTTTATTAAAAAAAAGTTATTGATGTGATTTTACTCATTGGGTAACGTACCTACCTACTTTCGATATCAGTTTAAAGGTTTCTGATATCTGTTATATTTACGGAATAATCGCCTGGCTACACTTAACGATTACACCCTGTTTAATAAATAATACAGTTCCACATGGGCAGTGATAGGGTACAGTTCCACATGGGCACTGATAGGGTACAGTTCCACATGGGCACTGATAGGGTACAGCAAATTTAGAAGTACATTCGACATGTTATTATTTAAATTTAAATTAAATTAGTTTTAGAAGAAAGAAAGAAGAAGACATTTATTTACTACACAAAAGACACACAGAGACAAAGGGAGTAGGCATACATTACAATTTTACACATATTGTGTGTCTTCGCGGCAGTGAATCGGTCGCTGTCTCAGCATTATGCCGAGGTGTCAGACAGACACCTACAGCGCTGATTTTCAGACAGCACCGTACGTGACTCACGGAACGCAACACAACATAAGACCATTGATAAACACATAATTATTGTATACACATAATAAATAATAAATGTAATAAATTTGTAAAATATGTACCAGTAGCCAAATGGGATAGAAAGAAAAACACAAAGCAAAAAACGCGACACGGTTGGGATAGGAAAGTGCTGGATGGGTTAGGATTGGGTTTGGGATTTCTGGAGCGTCAACAAATAGCCCTTAAGCTGACGCTTAAAGGTATACTTGCTAGACGCTCCTTGAATAAGTGGAGGGAGATCATTCCAACACTTGGACGCCGCGAACCTAAAACTACCTCGAAACGCCGTGGTCCGATGCATTGGCACCAGAATCATCGCCTTACACCTACGCGACTCTACACGACTTACACGACTCTTGGACCATACAATTCTACTCAGCAAATATGCTGGAACCCCAGATCGCACTATGCCAAAGAGAAGGGTGGCAAGGTGAAGCTATCTGCGTGCAGGCATGTTTAGCAGACCAGCGGCGTTCAAGTAGGGAGTGATATGGGAGCGGGGTGGGACTCGGAAACAGAAACGAATGCATGCGTTGTGCACTCGTTGTATGAGCTTTTTGTACGACCAGTAATGCAGCCAGCATAGACAACATCACAATAGTTTAATCTTGACAATATCAGCGATTCACAAAGGTTAACACGCAAATCAACACTTAAGTAATCGCGAACATTGTAAAGAACTTTAAGGCGGTAGAAGCACTCACAACTTTTTGTTTGTGGTTCTCAAAGCGCAGCTTGCCGTCCATGAGGAGGCCAAGGTTATTTGCTTCTACCACCCTGTCTATTGGTTCGCCCATGATAGCAACACCACTGGTAGTCAAAGTTTCGAGGTTACTGATGGTACTTCGGATTTGATGCTCTGATCCAAAAACAACATATTTCGACTTGTTCGGATTAAGGACAAGGCAGTTATTTTCCGACCAAGTAGAAATACGTGCTAGGTCTGCGTTGATGGTATTGACCGCAACAGATATGTCCGTGGGTACGCTAGAGAGGTATAACTGGAGGTCGTCAGCGTAAAGATGGTATTTGCTGCCCCTTATATTGTGAGTGATGTCAGCACTCTACAATATAAAAAGCAAGGGACCCAGTATAGAACCTTGCGGCACTCCTCTTTCCACAGGGCAAAGAGCGGACCGCAAAGTGCTACCATCCATCCTACGTAACGCCACCGTTTGCACGCGGCCGGAGAGATAACTTTCAAACCAATTTACGGCAGAAACTTCAAACCCGTAATATGACATCTTAGAAAGAAGTAAGGATACATTAATACAGTCAAAAGCTCTAGAAAAATCTAGAAGAACGAGAATGGTACTCTCCCCAACATCCCGAGCCTGTAGAATATTGTCGACCACATCGAGCAACGCAGTAACTGTCGATCGACCCTTGCGTAAACCTGACTGTAGCTCAGGCAGGATGCCATTTGCCTCCAGGTATGCCGAGAGCTGTTGTTATATTGTTATCTTATCTAGTCATGTAAGTTGGTGCCTTATTGGGTGGTAAGTAGTATGTATATTTTGTGTAAAATTACTTGCTACTAATACTAAGGCTAGCTCGATCATTAAATATATATGTGCTGGATGGTAGTTCATTGAATTCCTTAGAAGTCATTCATTGGGCCAAGCGATCACTGTATTTACAACTCGTTCGAGTTAACTTGAGACCTCGTTCGTATAACGTTAGTACGCACTCGAGTCTCAAGTTAACTCGTATACGGGATATAAGTAGTTACTCGCCGTACTGAAGTTCACCTTCTGTTTCAGGATGATTCCGCGCCGCAAACACAACGCGTCCTCCGGGTCGCTGCCCGCGCCCGACGACAAGACCGCCAGCAACGACTACATCCGTGAGTCCAGCACATCCTCATTGCATCACGCGCCACGCCCACCCCGTATTTGTCCGTCACATTCAGCTCACCTCAGAACAATTAAGCGGCCAAATTAATCCGTCTAATATCTGAACGCACACTGGGTTGTTATTCGCTACGCGTTAATGCGGCTCACCCCGCCGGTCACTCGTTACGAAACTAGACCTCTACCTACACTTAATTACTACGCATCGCGGTGTCAAGGTATATTTGTGGGTGAGCGTTGAGGTGAGCTTAAAACAAGTTACAGAATAGGGGGGCTGGTCAAGTGGGTGCGACTAGCGGCACAGAATAAGTAATAGCGGGAGCATTGCGCCGGTGTCGGGTGACCGCCGCGGCGGCCGCGCGACGCAGCGCGGCCTCCGCCAAGTTCAGGGCCGCGGCGGCCGGCGCAGCGCCGCCTGTTAACCGATCCTAGCACATTTACTCATCTGACTCATCTCATATGCTTCAAACACTTAAATTCTTGCAACGCGTTAACGCCGACTTAACACTACAATTTAAAACGTGTAATATTCGTTTCATTAAAATACGGCAACTTGAAAAAGGCGGGACGGGTGAGCGAAGCCCCCATAAGGGGGCTCGGGGGGGCAAAGAGCCCCGCAGTAAAAAAAAACAAACAATGGTATTAGGGTCAAGTCAACTTGTGTCCTTTAGAGTGGAAATACGTCGACACGCTGGCGGTTAGGTTTAAATTATTATACGAGCATTATGCTGCTACATTATATATAAATTCATATTATAAGATAGGATCGTAAGGTTGCTGTTGAATACAGAAGTTTTTTTTTTTACTTTTTGCTACAAATGTTCTTTTATACTAATTTAACACAATGTAATTTTTTTCCGATATTTAAATAATTCAATATTCTGAATAATAATTTTATTTGCTAAATAATGTAATGCTCTAGAATCTTATCAATTCAATCATCTTTATTTGTGTACCGTACCTACTTTCGTTTCTTAGGTTTTGGTGGGCACAGACAGGTAGGTACTGATGTATCACTCACTTTGACAAAAAATGCAGAATAAACTCAGTAGGTACGCACTTATTAAGACACCATTTATGACAGTTACAAGAATATTTCCTGCTTGACAAGAGTTTACCCGCATTGTTATTACATATGAACACCCTATTGCAAGTGTTGCAACCTCATAGGAGGGAGGTATGCATTTTGTCAAAGGTATGAATGGAAATGTTTAGAAACTGCCACTCGATACAATGTTTTTCTTGGTAATAACTTTTATAAGTATTAAGAAAATAATATAAGGATCAATAATATATGAGTTGCAATTCTATCAAATTCCGCCAAAAGTCAGTATTCCGCGCATTGATAATTCAATACAATGATAGTATGAGTAATAAATAATAATTTTATTAGAAACCAAATTCTATAAAACTGTTGTCTTGGTAATAAAATTTACATAAACTAAATAATAAATAATATAAGATGCATATTTTGACTTTTTTACGCTAAATAAATATATTTCTTTCTTTTAAATCTTAAGTAGTTAATATCTAAAAATATTTACAATTCACTTACATTAGAATTAAAGTATCAAACTATCAACTAACAAAAAGGACCGCCCCGGGTCGTTGGTGGCCCAAAAGTTCCCATGACACTGGCAGCGTTGCCACGCTGGATGGCCAACGAAATCTGTTGAGCCAGGAACGACCCGGAACGAGGATCGCAGCCCCTATCCCTAAGCCGGCGACCCAAACTCCGCATGAAGTCTTTGGCCTCCGTACCCCACGGTCCCGCAGTCTCCACCGCCACTGGCACAAAGTCGTACATTGGCTCCAAGGCAGAGTACTTGGCATGTTTCATCCGAGCCGCCGACTCGGCGGCCGACGCCGCGGATCTGATGGTGTGGCTCAAATGGGACGGGGCAAACGTGCTTACGCATGTAGCGTCCCACAAGAGGCACCGCCCTTTCTGCCATGGAACCAACGTTAGGCCATCTGGTCTTTTCCCATCTGTGCGGCACAACCCCGGAGGCTCCAGGACACAAGGCACGTTGGCCGAAACCAAAGCCCGACGAATCAAATCATTTATGGCGTGGTGCCTCGGAAAACGCCCCGCAGACCTCTGACAGCTCAAACCATGGTGCCCGTTTTCCTCAACCACCACCCCACAAATGCAACGGTGCATCTCACAGACCTTACACCCCAACCGCAACGCAACCGCGATCCGAAGCGAATCATCATCCAACAGCGTGCCTATGTGGGGGGAGGGTAGTGCGTGCAACCATGCTCCCGCCTCGAGGGTAGAGGCTGCCTTGAGGCGCGCTATATTAACCCATACTGCCCCCCCTAATAATCCTGCCAAAACTATTTTGCACAGAATGTCGTCCCAACCTCTCTGCACAGCAAGACTTTTAGGCCGTTCCTCCCCTTGGCAAATGGTAGACCATTCAGAAAGTGCCTCGGTAACAAATGGTACCTGGATAATGCCACCATCACTTGGTAAAATACGAGTGACAAGACCCAAGGTTCCGTGCGCCGAGGCAAGGAAGGCCACCACGCCGACGTCCTGGCAACGACGAACACCCAGCCCACCGTGACGGACTGGAAGAGCCGCCTGACACCACTGCGTTTCATCCAAATGCACATTTAGTAAGGACTCCAGAGCCGACTTGAGTGTAGCATCCACCTTCGCCACATCGTCCTTAAATAACCAGGTGGGTGACGTCCTCAAAATGTACATCATCCGCGGCAAAGCGAAACAATTCCGTAACAGTACGAGAGAGACGTGTGCAGACAAATTACTCAAGCGCTCCGAAGCCCTCACAAATGCCAAACGTTTCTCTTCCAACGCTGAACCGACTCCTTCCAGGAAGATAGGAGCCCCCAGTAGAGACAAAGATGTTTTATGAAGGCGCCGCACCCCAGGTAACACCGACTCGAAGCTCGTCACCACCCCGGTGTCAACATTGCCACAGTAATAGAGCTCGCACTTCGCGGCGTTTATCTCTAACCCTATGCCCTTCAAAGCCGGCACCAACTTACTAAGGTCCTCCAGAGCCGTCCGTGGAGTACCCCCAATAGTACCATCATCCAGGTACCACACGTTTAAAGGGGACCCTAGTGACGCAATGACGTTCTGAATTGCTAAACAAAAAATCAAAGGTCCTAACGGGTCACCCTGCTGGGCACCCACCCGTGAAGAAATCGGAGCGTCATTAAATAGTAAATGGCTAGCTGTGGAGTAACATTGATGAAGAAATGGATATATCGAAGGCACCTTATCCGAAACTTCTGTAAGAATCGTGTCCCTCTCAACAGTATTAAACGCATTCTTGACGTCTATCTTCAGAATGACAGTATCGGTCCCTTCATTAGCAACCGCAAAAGCGCGAGTGGCATGAATAGCCGCCTCACACCCCTGCGGGGTGCCAAAGCCTATTTGGACCGGGTGAAGATAATCCGCCATCGGTTCCCTGGCAGCCCTACAACAAAGTTTAGCCGCAAGCCGACGTATTGTGCAGCCTACCGCTATCGGCCTAATACCGCCATCTTTTTTGGTAAGGGCGCAAAGGGAAGCTCCGTACAAATACGGGCATATTGCGGGGTTCACCGACCCACCAAACAAAAAATTGCAAAGCTTCGTCAAAGATTCCAGCAGCCGGGGACCATTGCTACCCGCTGTAGCAGATGTTAGCTCCTTGAGATGCTGCGGGCGCAGCCCATCCAGACCCGAAGCAGACCCGTTATAAAAAGAGCCTAATGCCTCCCCCACCTCAGCCGGTGACACTGATAAGGAAGGGCTCGAGATATCCGGCGGCGGCGGAAACACAAGCGGCCTTGAAGGTGACGGATGTTTCTCCTGTAGTGACGCTATAGTCTCCTCATTTGCAGGCGCCAGCGACGAGTCAGATAGAAGAAGGCGGACCGCACCTCTGAGGTCACCGTCATGCACCTTGCCTTCAATGCTCCTATACACCGACCCTGCCCTGTGGGATGTAGCATCTGGAAAAGAACATGTCGTGCTATCCAGGTTTTCCTTCACCTTCCTTGTCAACGACTTCTTTTCACCCTTCTCCGGGACTCTCAAGGCAGAAAAGGAAAAAGATAGCAACGAAAACCAATCATCAACGCCATTGGTCTGTAAACAATTATCAATTAAAGAGCACAATTTCCCCGCCGCCAAACACCTCGCACCCTTAGGTATGTGCTTTAAAACCCTTACTTTTGTTTTAAGTTCACCTAATTTCTCCAAACTGACTTGGTGATTTGCCGCGGACCGGGTTGAATCACTGTTGCTTGGCGGCGATAAAGGTCCCGACGAGGCCGCGCTAGGGCCCGGAATGCCCAAGATGCTTGGACTGTGAGACACGATTCCCTTGTGAACGCGCGCAATGTGCACGTTAAGGCCTCTAGGCACTACATACAGTTTAGGCAGCCCGGGACAATAAGGACACACAGATTTAGAGGGACTGCTCAATATAGTGGGCAACGACATAAAATAATATAGTAAGACTAAAAACTTAAGTAAATAGATAAAGTAAATAAAAGCAAATTTTTTGATCTTCTTCAGCCGGCGGAGGTTCTAACTCTCCTAGAGTGAGCGGCGAGATCGAAATTCTTGATGTGCGTGGAAACGGGTATCTGTGCGGGTGCTTTCCAGGCAGTAAAGGCACTTCAGCACCGAGCTCATTAAGCCTCTGAATGGTTGCTGCATAAAATCTGGTGAATTCACGTCACATCAGGTGTAAACAAACAAAATTGTGCACAAGGCGATGTGGTGCTGTCACTCGTATTTACTATTTTAGGACATATTATCCTCGTGATGTCCCCAAAACATGGGTGCACGTTACTGTAGCCGAAATTTTCAGTTTTCAAACGTTTAGAGGAGCTTAAACTGCGAAAAAGAAGAATAAAACGGATTTATTTTGACTTGACATTATATGACATGAATATCGAATGATTAAGTTTTACTTGTAACTACAATCAATGATTTAAATTTCTATAATCTAAGTATTCTGCGAAAATGAATATTCTACGAAATGATAATATGCGAATAATTTTATGTGAAACGAAATTCTATAAAACTCCATATTACTAAAGAACGTACAACCAAGTAGCATAGTTTCCAAGTAAAAAAAATCAAGAGCCGTATTTCTGTACATTTCAAATTCATAAATTATAATTCATCATAACAGCCGAAATACGTCCACTGCTGGACATAAGCCTCCCCCAAAGAGTGCCAAATTAAATAAATAATAAATAAATAAATAAATAAATATTACGGGACAATCTTACACAAATCAACCTAGGCCCACGGTAAGCTCAGTAAGGCTTGTGTTGTGGGTGCTAGGCGATGATATATATAATAGATACATACATATAGATACTTATATACATAACATCCATAACTCAGGAACAAATATTCGTGATAAATACACAAATAAATGCCCTGACCGGGATTCGAACCCGGGAATTATAATTATAATGGTCACTTTAGCTATTTCGTCAAAAACAATTTAGAGGTACCTTCATACATACATCTGGTTATGTGGTCGGGGTGAAACTAGGGAATGCAAACCGGTTAACCGGATAGCCGGTTAACCGGTAAATTGACTAAATATGAGGCCGGTAAATTACCGGTAAATTAAAATCAAAACCGGTAATTTACCGGAACACAAATTATTAGTAAAATACTACATTTTAACGATTGTTAACGCTTCATCGTCATGATTATACCTCAATAACCCTCCTTTTATCATGTAAAAATGTCATGGATTTCTGACGATTTAGTAGTCTTGGCTGAGACCATGGACGACTTTACACAACGCTGAGACCATGGAGGACTTTACAACACGAACGCTCTTAGGCAAAATGTAATATTGTTACTATTACTACCCTTTTCTCTATCTAACTCTTTTCGATCTAGGTGTGGTTGGTTCCCTATATATACGTCTCTTGAAGCCCGTAGAAACATATATTTAGTGAAATATTATTTTAGACTACTAAGTGGGCTTGTAGTTAGTTTCTGTAGAACTGGGGACAATTCCTACCTACCTGCTCATCCCCAAGGAAAGTTTTTAGTTGTGTTTTTTGCCCTTCTACCAATGAGCAAGTTTTAAATATTAAAGAATCTGATTATTACGGCATTTACGGCACATGATAATTCTGTATACTATATCATTTCTTATTTTTACGATAAATAAACGTCAAATAACGCTACTTATTAGCCAAATTGAATTTACCGGTTAACCGGTTTTGCCTCACTCAAGTCGGTAATTTACCGGTAATTAAATTTGCCCGGTAATTGCATTCCCTAGGTGAAACATAATGTTCGTGTTTCAGTGTCGGCGGGGTCGGAGCGCTCGGCAGGTGGGTGGCGCGCCGCCGTGCGCCGCCGCCTGAACCGCAAGACCCTGCACAAGCGCGTCCCCGTCTCCACCTGGCTGCCGCGCTACACCACCCAGGACGCGGTCGGCGACCTCATCGCCGGCGTCACCGTCGGCCTCACCGTCATCCCGCAGTCGCTCGCCTACTCCAACATCGCGGGCCTCCCCCCGCAGCACGGACTCTACGGCTCCTTCCTCGGCTGCTTCGTCTACATCGTGCTCGGTGGCTGCCGCGCCGTGCCCGCCGGCCCTACCGCCATCGCATCGCTGCTCACGTGGCAGATCGCGGGCGGCGTCATCGAGAAAGCTGTTCTCCTGTGCCTGCTGTCGGGGCTGGTGGAGCTCCTGATGGGCGTGCTGGGACTCGGCTTCCTCATCGACTTCGTGTCGGGGCCGGTGTCGTCCGGCTTCACGTCGGCCGTGGCGCTGATGATCGCCACGTCGCAGGTCAAGGACCTGTTCGCGATCTCGGTGACGGGCGACACGTTCCTGCAACAGTGGATCTCTGTGTTCCGCAACCTGCACGGCGCCGCGCTCTGGGACCCCATCCTCGGCTTCTCCTGCATCGTGCTGCTGCTGTCTATGAGGGTGAGTCCCGTCACGTCACGTCACGTTGAATCTCAATATCTATCCCGCAGCTTAGCGACTATAATCGTGAACCTTATTGGAACGAGATCATATTCTTAAATATTTGGTATTGTTAGAGTTCAAACCCATATAAATGACACCTTACCTTAAGGCGAGATTAGACCAGACAGGCTTTCTACCTTCTCTCACATCATCCTAGCGTTATTCCCGGTTGTGCCCTAAAGGAACCCGGGGTTCACTTTGACACCTAATCCCAAGATTTGGCATAGGCACTAGTTTTACGAAAGCGACTGCCATCTGTCCTTCCAACCCAGAGGGAAAACTAGACCTTATTGGAATTAGACCAGTTTCCTCACGATGTTTTCCTTCACAGAAAAGCTAACGGTAAATATTCCGTACATATACCTAAGTTTCGAAAAACTCATTGGTACAAGCCGGGATTCGAACTCACGGCCGCCGCTTGACAGCCGCATGCTTGAACCCCTAGGCTACCGTAGCTTCTACCTTCTCTCACATTTTGTAAAATTGTATTGCTGAAAAATCAATGGCCTGTTTTAAATCCACCACTATGAACATTCCACTCCCTATAATCGGCGATCGTGTAAAACTTAGTAGGTAAGTAGTTTTGTAGGTAAATATTATCCCTATATATTATATTTCCTACCTGAATCTCACTGAAGACCAACTTCAACAAGACAACCAAAACGCCTGCATACGGTTCATATTTGGGTTACGCAAGTATGACCATGTCTCTCATTTTCGCTTTCAGCTTAAGTGGCTCCCTAAGTATTCGTTATATATTCGTAACTCTCACGTCCCGGGGACCGATTTTTGACTTTCGAGCGCTCCACTCTTTCACTCGAAAACAGTTAAAAATGATAAAATACTTTTATGAAATAGCGATAGAAAATTTAAAAACGAGTGGTATTGACCACTCGTATTCAAATCTATCGGTAGAAAGTAAGTGCCTGCAATTTTGTCACTACAATCATATTCACTTTTATTTAATTTTCGAGCGCTCGAAAGTCAAAAATCGGCTCCTGACCCTTCTATATAATATTTTGTGTCACCCCGCTGCTCCCCGCTACCTCAAAGAACGATTCGGGTGTTTTAATTCGGCCAGCTCATCCCAAAATCCGCTTTTCACTGTCCCGTCCTGTGTATATTTGTCGTATTTATGGAGGAATTTATGTATGTTTATTTGTATGCATTATGTGTGTATGTGTAGAACCAATGGCCGTTGGGGCGGAAAGGTTCTCAAGTGGCGACCACGTACCAGAAGGCACGGCGTGGGTAGGCCCCCCACAAGGTGGACTTATGACCTGGTAAAGGTCGCGGGAGTCCGCTGGATACGGGTGGCGCAAGATCGGTCACTTTGGCACTCTTTGGGGGAGGCCCCAAAGAGTGCCAAAGTGTCCAGCAGTGGACGTTTTTCGGCTGATATGATGATATTATTGATGTAATTGTGTATGTTGTAAGTTAGTTTACTTTTAATTATGCCACCTACTTGTAATTATTTGTTGCAATTTCTCCGCTATCCAAGGGTTGCCTGGAAGAGATCGCTCTTTAGCGATAAGACCGCCTGTTGTTAACCTCTATTTTTTAGTGTTTAGGTCATGTATGCATGTGATTCATCCTTATTTTATCTGCAAACTTTTAATGGTTGAATTGACCCCTTGACTATGTCCTTAGCGCATTGGCATGGTGAAGCTGGGCGGAGATGAGCCAAACGCGCGGCAGCGCTGGGTGACGCGGTGCTGCTGGCTGCTCGGCACGTGTCGTAACGCCGTCGTCGTCGTGTGCTCCGGCGTGCTCGGCTTCTGGTTCGTGGCCTCGCACGGCGCATCGCCCGTCAGGCTCATGGGTGAGTTACCTCTTTGCTGCGAAGCGCTCCCACGCTAAGCACGCTGCTCCCACACAAAGCCGCCTTTCCCTGCTTGGCTGTGGGACAGATCTGTGGTTCCACTGTTAACCACACTTCGGTCGTAAAATCTTATTTGTAGATGATAATTATTAATTAATTAATTTTCATCAAATCCACATTGTGTAATGATTATGATATCATACAACTTAGGTACGTATTTGCAGGACGTACAGATAAACAGAAGAAAGACGTTACAGTCTCTAATTGCAAGGTACTCGTTTAGCAAAGTTATTAACTCCTAAATCAATCTTAATCAGAAATTCAGAAGACAATGGAAAATAACACTAGGGCAAAATAACGACATTGTATTAATTTCTTATACTGACGTTTTATTTCTTTTTATGCTCCCAGCCGATAACGTGCGCGGTGGTTAGTAGATCATCCAATCAGCATCATGTCATAAATCATGATATCATGAAGCAGTAGAGTAGCATAGCGACATAGAGTTCGACCTTCTTCCTATCATCTCACTGCAGTACATTTGGCTTTCACTGCTCACTTGTTAGATGTACACGTGAATGAAGTTGCATGGGTGTGTGTGTGTGTGCAGGTGCCATCCCGTCGGGCGTGCCGATGCCAGCGGCGCCTGCCTTCAGCTACGTGCGCGCCGACAACTCCACCGCCGACTTCCTCGACATGGTGTCGGAGCTCGGGTCCGGCATCATCGTGATCCCGCTGATCGTGCTGCTCGAGGACATCGCCATCTGCAAGGCCTTCTCCGACGGGAAGACCATCGACGCCACGCAGGAGATGATCGCCATCGGCACTTCCAACATCGCTAACTCGTTCATGGGCGCGTACCCTGGCGGCGGCTCCCTCGCGCGCTCCGTCGTCTCCAACGGCTCCGGCGTGCGCACGCCGTTCAACGGCATCTACACCGGTACGTGACACTCCCCTCATTCCTTACCTGTCACCCCCGCACTCCCGTACTCATCCGTCTCTCGTGTTTCAGGCATCATGGTGATCCTCGCGCTGCAGTTCTTCACGCAGTACTTTGAGTTCATCCCGAAGGCGGCGCTTGCGGCTGTCATCATCTCCGCCATCCTATTCATGGTGGAGTACCACGTCATCAAGCCCATGTGGAGAGCTAAAAGTGAGTTTAGCGCCTAAGCAGAAACAGATGTGCTACTAAAACCAAGCAGGCTATCTTATTCAAATGTAAACCGTCCCGAGCCGTTTCTGGTGCAAAAGAGCCCGTGTAAATGTCGCAGCATACATTTCCATGTTGGATAGCCATGCACATCCGTTGCACCAGAAACGACTTGGAGCGGGAGACCGGAATCAGTGGGGTGCCTACGAAGCAAGAGGTTCTTGGTGTAACTAAACGCAGTAAACTGGTCTAGTTTCCTTATATTTAAAACAATATTTATCAAATAAAAAATATATATATATTAAATAATCTAAGTCCAAGTCACTGCAGCATTCTACATTTAGGCCCGCCCCGCCTTTTACCATATTTTATTATTTTATGTGACTGCAGCATTCTACGTAAAAATCCGCTCTTCTTTTGATACTCATTCCTCTGTCGTGTTTTGAATATCGAACGAAGTTAAGTCGAGTTAAGAGTGAGTTAGTGTTTCGTTTTGTTTCAATTAAAGAATTCAAAATGTTCTAAAATCTGTGACGTCATCAGTTGTTTTGGGGTATAAAAGGGCCGGTCAGCGACAACATGGGATTTCATTTTAGCTTCAACATTCAGACTGACAAGGTCTCTGGTTTATAGTTGGGAAATTATTGGTGGGTGGTTATTACCTTCATATTATTACTAACTTTACGATCTTATACAAAGAATTTTAAAGTTATTTTAGTCAAGTAAAAAAACCAGAAACAGTGTCCAGGATTACAGTATTCCTGAGGGACCCTTCCTGCCTAACGGTGCCAATGGGAATGGTCCAGAGTCTTTTGCTACAGACTTGAGAATGTCTGGCGTCTACCTCTTTTATTTGCACAGGAGACGTTACCCCATATCTGGGGTCTCACGATTCTCAAAGCCCAGCTGACGACGTAAACGAGGCGTAGTCATTCATGTGATCCGCACAGAGGGATATCCTCACTCGTTGAAATCGTGCAGTAATTGAGATTCGGACTTATTAAATATATTTAAATATAACCTTCATATACATAATAGGGTGCCTTACTCCTCGTACTCCATCTAGACTTCGGTCGCGAGGGGGGGAGGCAATCACACAGGCCTTAGCGTTGCAGATCTCAGATTGGCCGACTGAACTTTAACAGCTTAGTTAGGGCATACAGCTTCGGTATTGTTCATTGCTAAAATCAAGATAGATTTTGGTTTCGAACAATCAAATGAGTTCTGTGGGATTAGTATAGGGATAAATTCATACACATATTTTGGGTGGAATAGGACTTTGAGGGGGGGTTAGGGGTGTTAGGTTATTGTAATTATTTTCATAATTACGGGTATTGGAATTTGGAATTATAGTATTGAAGTACTGGGTTTCTGTAGACGAGTGTGATAATCGATACTACTGGTTAGGGAAACAGAGGCGTTTTAGAATGAAACAATTCTGTTATAGGGACCAGCGGAAGGCGAAGCAGGCCGCTGATGACTGTAGTTACGGGCGGAATAATACCCTTATAACTACTAGCTACTTCAAATTGCATTTACCTTCGAAGATCACATTTGACTTCGGCTGATTCAGTACTTCTAATGATTGCGAGTTTATCATATGCAGTTAATAGATTATGAATAGAGACTATAAGAAGTCTTAGCAATATTAAACTAAAAGAAGTCTGATGAGTTTGTTTCGGCGTTTCTTCTCAATCAGTCCGATAGGTCAGAAACGCTGGTAATCTCATTCTCCGAGTCTTAAACTCTAGGAAAGCTAAGTAGGTAAAGTGGACTAGGACGCTCATTCCCCATCCTGGCAATGACGTAGCAAGTGGCGTTCAAAGGGGTACCTTTTCACCACTACCTGTCGATAGTGTTTTTGCTATAAAACAAGTACCTAGGGAAACATTCTAGCTTATTATTATAGGGAAAACTAAATAATCTTGATAATATGAAATATAAAAGCTACGTCTTTGCTCAACGAGCGTGTAATAGGTCGTTGGGGTTTTTTTACCAACGAAAATAAAATATTTTATTAATTTCATGTTATTCACTAGTAGGACTTGGTAGAAAAGGGCTAGGAGGATCATAGTTTACGTAGGACAGGATCTTGAGTAGACGAAGAGTTCATTTGCCTGACAAGCATTCACATTAAAGATTTTGGGTTCTACGGATCACAACGATACATTTCATAATTTTAGTGTTTTATTTGAGTTCTTTTGCGATATTTTATTTGACAGCTAGGGTCGATTGTTACATTGGTTCGAATCCTCGCCCCGTAGCATGGATGGCCTTATCACGCGATACGTGACAGGATAGAGCATCCGTCCCTGGCTCACACCGTTCGAATGAACGAGACGACGCGCTTATCCTATCACTTATCGCGTGATAACACCATCCATGCTACGTGGCCTGGTAAGGGCATTTAGTTGTGTGATGAGCACGAATATTGGTTCCTGAGTCATGGATGTTTTCAATGTATTTAAGTATTTACTAGTAGTAGTAAGTAGTAAATCATACAATTCCCAAGTTGCAGAATTTTATTTAGCAAGCAAATAAAGATTAATAAGAATGCCGGACTTGGCTCTATCAAATATCTCTCCACTGTTTACTGTGGAAGAGTTTCAAGACATGGTCTTATGTGACCATGTTCATTGTGAATAAATAAACGTTTGGAATTGAATTGAAGTTGGCCTATTTATTACATGGAATGTTTTTATGGGATATTTTATACAGGATGGTAATTACAGGAAAGACAAATGAGAGCATAAGTAATACCATCGGGGTGTTATCAATGTTCCATAAACGTTTGTTTTGTCGCAGAGCTGGACCTGATCCCGGGCATCGGCACGTTCGTGCTGTGCCTCACGCTGCCGCTGGAGATGGGCATCCTCACCGGCGTCATCGTCAACATCATCTTCATCCTCTACCACGCCGCACGACCCAAGTTCTCCGTCGAGATGCTCAAAGTGAGTACGCGAGCGGGGGAAGACAAGGGATTACTTACACTTCATCATCATCATATCAGCCGAAAAACGTCCACTGTTAGACATAGGCCTCCCCCAAAGAGTTCCAAAGTGACCGGTCCTGCGCCATCCGTATCCAGCGGACTCCCGCGACCTTTACCAGGTCATCAGTCCACCTTACATTTATTTTACTACAAACTTATAAGAAAACCAAACACTGAAAATATTCGAATGCCCTTTGAGGAATAATACAATTGGCTTTATTAAAGTCTAATCCATCCATTACATACGATCTAGTAAAGGATGATTCACAATGCACCTTAACAAAGCCAAGCAGATTTTGTGAAGGATAATATCACTGATAAAATAAGGCACTAGTCACGCTTTTGAAGCAAATTGAAGCTTTGTATGTGCGCCGTTTTGAGGTCGTGGTGTGTATGTGTTCCAGACGGAGCGCGGCGTGGAGTACCTGATGATCACCCCGGACCGCTGTCTCATGTTCCCCTCCGTGGACTATGTGAAGAAGCTGGTCACCAAGTGCGCCGGCGCGCGCTCCGGCGCCGAGGGCCCGCTGCCCGTCGTGCTCGAGTGCACGCACATCTACAGCGCCGACTTCACCGCCGCCAAGTCCATCGAGCAGCTCACGGCCGACTTCCACACGCGTCGCCAGCCGCTCTACTTCTACAACGTGAAGCCGTCCGTGTGCTCGCTGTTCGAGGCCGTCGCCAAGCCGGAGCACTTCGTCGTGTTCTACGAGGACGAAGAGCTGGACCGGCTGCTGGCCGCCGACGAGCGGCTCGAGCCGCGCAAGACGCTGCCCGCCGGACAAGTCTAGCTGCCCGCCGGACAAGTCTAGCTGCCCGCCGGACAAGTCTAGCTGCCCGCCAGACAAGTCTAGCTGCCCGCCGGACAAGTCTAGCTGCCCGCCGGACAAGTCTAGCTGCCCGCCGGACAAGTCTAGCTGCCCGCCGGACAAGTCTAGCTGCCCGCCGGACAAGTCTAGCTGCCCGCCGGACAAGTCTAGCTGCCCGCCGGACAAGTCTAGCTGCCCGCCGGACAAGTCTAGCTGCCCGCCGGACAGGTCTAGCTGCCCGCCGGACAGGTCTAGCTGCCCGCCGGACAGGTCTAGCTGCCCGCCGGACAGGTCTAGCTGCTCGCCGGATAGGTCTAGCCGCCCGCCGGACAGGTCTAGCCGCCCGCCGGACAGGACTAGCTGCCCGCCGGACAGGACTAGCTGCCCGCCGGACAGGTCTAGCTGCCCGCCGGACAAGTCTAGCTGCCCGCCGGACAAGTCTAGCTGCCCACCGGACAAGTCTAGCTGCCCGCTGGACAGGTCTAGCTGCCCGCTGGACAGGTCTAGCTGCCCGCCGGACAGGACTAGCTGCCCGCCGGACAGGACTAGCTGCCCGCCGGACAAGTCTAGCCGCCCGCCGGACAGGTCTAGCCGCCCGCCGGACAGGACTAGCTGCCCGCCGGACAGGACTAGCTGCCCGCCGGACAGGTCTAGCTGCCCGCCGGACAAGTCTAGCTGCCCACCGGACAAGTTTAGCTGCCCGCTGGACAGGTCTAGCTGCCCGCCGGACAGGACTAGCTGCCCGCCGGACAGGACTAGCTGATCGGGCCTCTCACTGACGGGTCGCTACGCACCCGCCCGATGACGCTATATTTTTTGAGATTAACTTGACAGATGTGAGTGATATTTAGACAGAGACATATTATTGTTACTAAAACTATTTGAAATATTAAGGTCTTGTAAATACGTTTCTAGAGTGAGCTCCAAACGATCGACGCGTGATAGCGTCGATGTAAAACGCGGCCCGCGCGGGCCCAGCCCGCCCGGGTCGACAGAGACTAGACTATATTCATAGCTATATATTTTGTTAGAAGTGTAAAGTCGGAAGTGTAAGTTCGGTCGGCGACCAGGAGAGAGAGTATTTACTCGTGGTGGCCAGCCGACCAGGACTGATCGTACTTAGCCAGTAACGCGCCTTGCGCCACCTTGTGATCCTAGCTCGTATTCAGATACATCTCTCATTTAATGATAACTATAAAATATTTTTAGTAGGAGACGCCGATGATGTGCGCCCTTGAAAATAGATTCCCGTTGATTTGATACGTGTTCAGAGACACGTGAGGGTATTCGAGTGAGGTTACCGCTGTCCTCCGCTGTGACATGAATATGACGCTTCGCCATTAGGGACTGCTACTACAGCTCTATTTACTATTGTACCTATATACATTCGATTGGACCACAAATATGTGTTATGCCTTTAAGCCTTCATTTCAATGCTGAAAAATTATATACTTACATAAGGTAAACGTCCCAATGCTTGATACCTTATTACCTATTGTTCGCCACTGCCTAGTGCTTTGTGTTAAGATAAAAAGTGTCAAGTATTGGGTCAGTGTTTACCTTAGTTGTTCGATCGGTTGTACGTCGTCGCAGTGACAGCTGCACGTGTATCGGAGGTTTACCCCGCGGCGTGGACGGCATCGGCTCGATCATTCGCGCACTGCTTAACTACGTGTTTTGTGAGTTTCTCATTTGATAACTTTCTATGTATTCGTCAGAGATATCTAAACAGGTTTAAAATGAATAAATGACCCCCTTAGTTAGTGCAAAAAATTATAAACTTAATGAATAGGTACTGATCACGCATAAAATAAATAAAATAAAATAAAATAAATATTACGGGACAATCTTACACAAATCAACCTAGGCCCACGGTAAGCTCAGTAAGGCTTGTGTTGTGGGTACTAGGCGATGATATATATAATAGATAAATACATATAGATACTTATATACATATATAACATCCATAACTCAGGAACAAATATTCGTGATAAACTCACAAATAAATGCCCTGACCGGGATTCGAACCCGGGACCTCCAGCTTCGTAGGCAGAGTCACTACCCACTGGGCTACGAAGGCCGTTAAATATAACATAAATGTAACATAAGTTGGTAACTAAAACTTGGGACCTGAGTGTCTTATGGACGAACTACATTAATATTCGACCTCGATAGGCTCGTTTGGGAACGGGATAGCTGTCAAATAATTTCAGGCAAAAACCCATATTTTAACATTAATTGTAATAATACTAATAATTGACACATTTATAATTTAGAAATAATAATAAAACGATCGACATAAATAATTAATATCACATATTTATTATGTCCCTACTGTCGCTTCCATTCCCAAACTTATTGCGGTCGAGAGACGCAGACGCGTTCATTAAAAATAATAAAATGTAGACTAATTGATTTGCATTCACACGAAAATGTTAGGTACTCCTACAAATTAATAAGGAAAATGCTGGAAAGGCTACGAAAAAGAAATGGAACCCTAAAAAGCCATCTATACAAGCTTTTTCATTACGATCACTCTATTTGTTTCGGCTTGCCACTCAAATGTATTCTTGTGTCAAGCACCCGGCCTAGCAAGTATGCTAAGTATAAGTGTACCTACCGAGCGCACACGCGGGGTAAACGTTCTGACAGTGAGGTAGTAGCGTAAATTTATTTATTTTGTAGATAAATAAAGTACAATTTAGGATTAATATTAATGTAAAGTTAAGTTGTAAAGCTTTAAGCGGCCTATCAAACGGCAGCGCTGGCGCCCCCCCCCCCCTCTTACCCTTCACTCACCCCCCCCCCCCCCCCCCCCTCCCTGCCAGCAGCAGCAGCGCTGGGACTTCGACTGACTGGCGCCGGACCATTACAGCAAACTAAAGTATAAATTAATATATCAGATGGAAATATTTTAATAATCGATTTATATGTATATTGTAAAAAATCCGTGAGCGATATGGAATTAATCATGTAGTTACGTAGTTATTTCATTATATTTACAATTGATAGTCGCGGATTATTTTAATAAATTAAGTGACAAGAGTGATGGTAACATTATTGAAATAAGAGTCCATGTCCTACATCCAGGCCCCCCCCCCCTCCCAGGCCCCCGCCCCCCCGCACCGCGGCGCCAGCACCGCCGACGAGGAGCGCGCCAAGCGCGCGGGATAGTATAAACTGGTGTTCTAAGAACAAATTAAATAACTCTATGAGGGTTTCAAACTTGCCATTTGTTTTATTTCCCCTCCCGAGAGAAGTGCGTCCTGCTCTCAATAGATGATCAAACGAACTTCTCGAGCGAAGTTCGATCATTATTATATGAGTTGTTTCATTCGAAGATGTAATACATAACCTAGGTCTAGGTAGTCCTTTAAACCTACAGGTGACTCTGCACGATATTTAAGAGACATTCAATTGACTATTAAATTATTATCTGGGACATATGGAATAGTTTTAATGAAATGTGCATGGTTTTTACCATTTCTGACTTTTACTGCAAGTACGTATTAATAAAATTACAAGTTCAATTGTATTATAAATCTGTTGTATGCGACGCGCGTGTGTTTGTAATATGGTTAGTATGATGAAAGAGGAAGATGGCCGCCCGCGTGGCGGTATTTATAGACTCCGGCGCTGCGGCTGCGCGTGCGCGGGATTCTGTCATCTTATTGGGCGCGCACTCAGCGACAGTGTTGCAAGCCGCAACATACTCCGGGCCGCTGAAAGCCTGTCTTTCAGGAATCCTTTACTCCGTGGGCAGAGGGCAGATCCGGTTCAGAGCCCTTTTGATTCCACCTCTGGCAGTGTTTATGTCTGCGACTCGTGGGACGCCGTCCTTGCCTGGATACAATTTAGTGACGCGGCCCATTCGCCAGAGCAGCGGCATCAAGCCTTCGTCTTTTATAAGCACCAGTGCTCCCAGCTGCAGGTCGCGCCGTCGCTCGCGCCATTTGCCTCGTTGCTCGGAGACGTATTCGGTCTTGCAGCGCGTCCAGAAGTGTTGACGCAGCTGCTCCAGCCTCCGGTAGCGGTCCAGGCGGTTCGGGTTGTGGTCTTGCAGCGCGTCCAGAAGTGTTGACGCAGCTGCTCCAGCCTCCGGTAGCGGTCCAGGCGGTTCGGGTTGTGGTCTTGCAGCGCGTCCAGAAGTGTTGACGCAGCTGCTCCAGCCTCCGGTAGCGGTCCAGGCGGTTCGGGTTGTGGTCTTGCAGCGCGTCCAGAAGTGTTGACGCAGCTGCTCCAGCCTCCGGTAGCGGTCCAGGCGGTTCGGGTTGTGGTCTTGCAGCGGCGGGACCGGCGGGGACGTCAGCGGCCTGCCGAGGAGAAAGTGCCCGGGAGAAAGGTGAGTAAAATCATGGGGGGAGGGAGAGAGCTGACAGAGTGGTCTGCTGTTTAAAATGGCTTCTACTTGGCTAAACAAAGAGGACAGTTCCTCAAATGTGAGGTGACTATTGCCTAAAATTCGTTTAAGATGGAATTTAGCGCTCTTAATTCCAGCCTCTACAAAACCATTGAAGTTAGGAGCGTAAGCGGGTGTGAACATGAAACGTATGTTTTGAACAGCTGCAAACTCTGTTATTTCATTTTTATACAATTTTAATTTTTTTTTTTTCCTTTGCAGCCGATACAAAGTTTTTTCCAATATCGGAAATTAATTCCGCAGGCTTGCCGCGGCGTGCGATAAACCTGCGGAGCGCTAATACGAATGCATCTTTAGATAAATCACTAACGGCTTCCAAATGAACACATTTATATCTTAAACATATAAAAAAACGCATTTAGTAATCTTGCAGCCGCGGCCCCGGCGATCCGTTATTAGATAAGGCCCCGCCATATAGCTGTGGTCGCAAACGGAAAATCACCTTCTATGCGCTGCACTGGCAAATTACCCATTATATTTTTTAACGTTTTACCAGAGGCGCGGCTACAAGTGACACAATTGTGGGCCGTGCTTCGTGCAAGGTTCCTCCCTCCAACCGGCCATATAATGTCGCGAATTGAAGACAAGAGGAGCTGCGGCCCTGCATGTAAGAGACGTGTGTGTTCATGTTTGAATATGAGTTTGGTGAGTGGGTGTTTAACACACAATAGCATGGGATGCTTCTTATCATAGCTATAACCAGAAGCATCTCTCTGAAGCCCTTCACTGACCCACAAGGCATCTTGCGAGTCGGGGGGAACTCGCAAGATGCCTTGTGGGTCAGTGAAGGGCTTCAGAGACGCGATGTTTGATTTAGAGCTTAATGTTTTATTTTTACGCAATATTTCAAGTTCATTAGTGAACAATTGCTGTTGTGCAAGTTTCACTAACACATGAAGTGAGTCTGTGAACTCTTGTGAAGTTATTTCGCCTGTCAGCTTAGCCTGACCAGGTTTACAGTTATTTATAAAACGACGCACGTACGCTACAGTGCGTTGTAATCTTTTATATTTGGAAAATCGATCAAAATCTATGATACAAGGTTCAGGCTCTACGTTTGCAACTAAGGCTGTCAGCCTGACTTCAGGCAAAGCTTCAGGTTCGACCGAGTCTAGCCTTGGCCATTCATTTTCAGCTTTAAGTAAGAACTCCGGGCCATGCCACCACAGAGCGGCCTGGAGACATGTTGCGGGTCCACCCCTCGATTTGCCAAGTCAGCTGGGTTCTGAGTAGTTGGCACATGTCTCCAGTCCGCTAAAAAAATAGTGCGAGAGACAGGTCGCCTCAGGCCTTTAACTACAGTGTCATGAAGCTTGGTTGCTAACAGAGCCCCGGCCAATTCTAACCTGGGCACGGTAACTGGACGGATGGGCGCTACCATGTCCTTCGCACACAGTAAGTTGACTTGAGTCTCACCTGAGCTTGAAATTGTTTTAATATAAATGCACGTAGCATAGGCAGCCAAAGATGCGTCACAGAAACAATGCGCCTCGATTGTGGACGGCGAGTCGCATTAAACTAATCTAGGTATCTTCAAACTCTTTATTTGGGTAGTTCTACCATTTCGTGCAAATCAGCATAATTTGGGACAATATTTTTTTTGGTTTTTTTTTCTATGCCAATGGTAAGAAACCGGAAAAAGAAACACTGTAATATAATTTATTCTGAATTATACGCATAATTTACCGAGATATAGGCAATAGTTTTTTTTCAAAAGGAATGGTAATGAAGTACTAAATATGGTAATGGTTTACTATGTTATGGGAATGAAAATGCGATGTTGGTAATGAAGGATTAAGCAAAAAAAACGTTATAAGATTATTTTTTATTATCTCAAATGGAAATTAACTAATTAGTAACACTATACAGAGATCAATTAATCAGCCTTGGTACTTTAAAGAACTAAATTAGGATGTTCACCTAATATTACGCCATTTATTTATATATGCCACTATCATTGACAATCAATGATAATGTGACTTACAAAAAAGTATATGCTAGTATAAATCTACAATCATAGACTTTGCTAACAATAAAAGCTCTGCGCGTATTATAACGATCTTTCAAATTATGATTGTCATTGCCTATCAATTAACAGTCAAGAACAAAGTATTCGTTGTAAGTTTCACTCAAGACTAAAGTCGTAAACATGGAACTGTTTTATTAATAGAAATCAACATCGAAGCCTACAAGCAATATATAATATAACAGTAACAACATACAAAACTTCGAAGTAAGTAAAAGTTATAACTTATTGTGTAACACAAATTAGAATTATAACTTATAAACAATTTAACATCTTATTAATTTAAATCAACATATTAGAGCATTTTACATACAGTAATTGTACAAAACGAATTAATATTCCAAGAACAAAATTAACACAAGACGAATTCGTTAACATTTAAAGTCTTAACAATAGTACACAACATAGTTACTATGAAACACAACAGAACATTCTGATTAGTCTTAACAAAAAACAACGTCTCGTAGGAATTGCTTAATAATTAATCAGAATTTAACATACAAAGTATTGAAAACTAAAAAATATTATAATCATCGTCAGATGAAGAATTATTAAACAATTGGTTCACATTTTCAGAAATACTTTCATGTTGATTATTTGGTTCGACTCTTCTTCCTTTATCATCTTCATCTGATGAATCATTCAAATAGTTACTAATTGTGGCCTTCTGTATTGTAGATACTTTTCCGGTTTTCGCAATGTTTTTCTTTATTTTGTTTTTTGTCAATAACTTCAGGTTCTGATCAGTTTTATTTTCTTTCTTAGAATCAATTACAGTTCGTTTTCGTGTAAATTTGGAACCTTTTTGAATGAAAGATTCGTTAGTCCAGTGCTGCTTTACATTCGAAAGCAAAGTAATGTTATCAGCAACTCTCCTTTTACGTTGTGACTGTTGTGTTTGTTCTGGAGCGGTTAAGTTTTCTATAATTGGCGAAGGACACGTTGACTCGTTTTCCACTTCTTTAAAAAAACTTCCTGTTGTACGTTGATGCATAAAGTCTTCTAGTTGTGCAGGAGCATTGTTAGATGAAGGTATAATATCAATAAACCCTAGGTGGTAGCCGTGGGTACAGATTTCTCCATTTTCACAATGTAAACAACTCAGTTTTCTGAAGGTCATTCGAAGTCTATTATAAGACCAGAGAACTTGATGCACCGACATAGTTCCACGAAATGGTTGAACGCTTGAGGGAAAGGTTTTCTCTTGCACATCTTTCTCGGACACAGAAATCAGCTTGATGTTCTTTACCTTGTTTTGAATATGCTTCTTAAACTCTTCGATTGTGCCAATATCTTTTCCCATCCTTACTATTTGATCTGCAGTTCTCTTTAAGACTGCGCCAACTCCATCTGGTGCACCCTTGCCGTGACCGGCTTCTAAATAATTCCAGTTGATATATTTTAGCTCCGGAAAATCTTGATGAAGTTGACCAATGACATAAAACATGTATCTGTTTCTGTATTGGCTTGATGGGCTGTCCGATATGAAATGTATTGTGTCAATCAGTGGTGATATTTCTTGGATATAACCAAGCAGCGGTATAAGATGAGCCCATATAGCTTTTGCATCATGTTGATTACATTCGCTAATACTGCATACACTATGTGGCTTCAAAATACCTGTATCTTGATCAATAATGTATACTACTGAAGTGTGCAATGTTATTTGCGTCCGGCTACCACCAAAATGGAAGCTTTGTATCTCTTCATTAAATTGAACCGAGTAATTCTCGGAAAAATCTAAGTGTACAACAGCTTCCATTGAATTTATTGTCGCCTTTAGAGCTTTGACATGTCTGTATTGTACAACGATATTAGCACAGTGTGTGAAATATGGATTTAATGCTTTTTGCATCTGTGCTATGATATTTTTTGGAAAGTCCTGTTTTTTTGTTTTTGTATTCACGATCTTCACTTTTTCTATCCCTTTTGTAATATACGTTTCTTTCCTTGCACACCACTCATAATAGTTTATCTTTTCATCATTGTTAAACTCTTGAAAGTTAATAACGCTATTTTTGCATATTTCACATTCTCGGTTCAAACATTTTTCATCGTAAACATCACAGCATAAGCTTTGTAGTACGGCAGTTCCATTCGCTTCTTTAATTATTTTATTTTTATTTAGACTTTTGACAAGCAAATCAAAATTTACGTGTACTTTACAGGCACATGTATTTCTGTCCGATTCTTTTGGAGTGAGTACCCAAAACGGCCGATACTTGCAAAACGTAGAATATGCCACGTCACCGTTTTGAACGACCATGAACTTCTTGTGTAGGTTATGCAAAGTATCGGTTAAATATCGTTTCTGTTTCCTAACTCCTTTTCGTGTGATAAATTCATTCTTCTCCGGAGATATCTTTGTGTTGCTGTCATCTTCAAAGAAATCTTCTATTTGTTGTTGAATATTATGCTTGATTTTTTCAGAGTTAGTGTCTTCAATTGTTTTACTTCTGACTGAGAACATGCTTGTCATTCCTAGAATTTTATGACGTTTTAATTTTTCTTTGTTTTTAATTATGACATCACTAAATACACGTTTTTCTTTCTTCTTTAGGTCGCGGAACCCTTCTGATAAGTTTCTGGATATTATCTCGCCAAATAATAATTTCTTCTTAATTTCTTCACGTTTTTCACTGTCCACTGTTTCAACTAATCTATCCACTTTTTCTGTAGTTGAAGGTTCATTGCGAGCATATATTCGATTTGCCCTAATTATATTATTCAGCATACTTTTCATTGCATCCCTCTCTTTTTCCGCTTTTTCTTTTTGAGCCTTCAGTAGTCCTACCTTCTTGATATAATTATAACGCAATCTCCTTATCCTTTTTTCCTTTTGTATACAAGGCCTACAGTTTGTCTCATGTACCTGATGAGATGGACCTGCGACTGGATCGTCTTGAACTACATCTGCGTTATCTTCTTGATCACTTGTTGGTGGTGTCCCTTCAATCATCAATTCTAGTATTCTTCTATTTTTTTTCTGTTGTTCTATGTACCGTTTGCTATTTTCATTCCATTTTTTTCTTTGATATCTTTTTTGCCTTGGCGTCAAATCAGCCACACTCTTAATTTTCTTTTCTTCCTTTCGTTTTAAATATCTCATTCTTTCTTTTTCTTTCTGTAACGCATATTTCTCAGGATCATTCTTAATTTCTTCATATTTTTTTCTCCTTCGTAGCTTTGCTTCGATCAACTTTTCCTCGCGAGTTTTTTTTGTTTTCGTTTTTGCCATCTTGATATCTGTAAATAATATGCACAGTGATTTCATGTGGAAGTGGTTAAAGCAAAAGGGTGCAAGGCATAAAATATATAAAAATAGAAAATCTAATGGAAATTTAAGGGCCCAATATAGTTAATAATTTAATAATAAGTAAAGCTCCCAAGCTCCTCCAAATTTCATTCAAATCTGTTATAAAACCGGAAAGGCACTATAATTAATTAATGAATTTCAGTATTAAATTGTTAAACCCTATTGCCCATCTCGTGACGCTTTTTAAGTACTGAACCGAAATATTATACATAAAACATTTCATATCCGAAACGGTATATATCATCAAATTCGGTTCAGTCCTAAAATACTTACTAGATGGGCATGGGTTATACATACACACGACAACATAGATATACACGCATTGCACATCGGGTTTTTTAACAATTTAATACTGAAATCCATTACCATCATTTTATGTTCATTACCATTCTTCTAAAAATTTATGGTAAGTTATGGTAATGACGAGAATGGTAATGAATTTTCTTTACCTTTTGTAGATTTACTCATTGTAAACAAATGCAGTCGTAGGGCACATTCATTCAGTAAGGTTGCGAACTTAATGATTATTATTTAAATATGCACAGTACAATAAAACACTAAAGCATTAACATGAAAACAGCATAAATGGTAATGAAAAAAATACGTACCAAATCCAAAACTCCGCCACGAATTATTTTTTTACGACAACCTGACGCGCGTCCGTCCTATCACTGTTCACTGAGTCGACTGAGGCGGCGATCGCGGGCAGGGGGGTTGATGCGTAGAACAATACTTCGCACATCCACAGGTTGATTATGTTGTTGCAAATTGAACTTATGGTAATGAAGAATATTTTTGGACAAACATATTTTGCTACAGGGAAAGTAAATAACAATTATTTAACTGTTTAAACCTTCATTGTTTTATTCCTTGATAAGTACCTCAACGATATCAGAGGATAAATTTAATGTGGTTGATGTAATAGATTAGTTATTCGCTTTAAACCATATAAATTTATGTTCGGAACGATGATGGTAATGAATTTTTGGCATGTTATTTTTTTTTTTATATATTTTTATTACAATAGTATAATAGATTTTAGATGCAAAGTATACCTATGTACCCAACACAACATATAAAAAAAATTAAAATTAATTTAACATTTAATACATGTTTTTTTTTCAACGGACATGTGATTTGCACGAAATGATAGAACTACCCATTTATATGATGCAACAGGCCTTTTTTTTTTTTTTTTTTTTTTTTTTTTTTCGTGGGGAAAATGCATTTACACATCCCGCCTGGCTGGGGAACCAGGACGGGTATGACGGACTCCCGGGAACCGCCCGGACTACCATCTAAAACCCCACGGTGCTCTGCGCACTGCTTTATGGCGGAGCCACGGGAACGCTCACGCACACTTCCGCGACTCCGCCAGCAGATTGATACAAATCAATGAAATGGATGCAATTGATTCAAATGGATGAAATGGATGCAATGGATGCAATGAATACAAATGGATGCAATGGATGCAATTGATTCAAATGGATGCAATGGATACAATGGCTGCAATGGCTGCAATGGATACAAATGGATTCAATGGATGCAATGGATGCAATGGATGCAATTGATTCAAATGGATGCAATGGATGCAATTGATTCAAATGGATGCAATGAATACAAATTGATGCAATGGATGCAATGGATGTTTTTAATTCAAATGGATGCACTGGATGCAAAGGTTACAATGGATACAAATGGATGCAATGGATGCAATTGATTCAAATGGATGCAATGGATACAATGGCTGCAATGGCTGCAATGGATGCAATGGATGCAATGGATGCAATGGATGTATTTGATTTAAATGGATGCAATGGATGCAATGGATGCAATGGATACAAATGGATTCAATGGATGCAATGGATGCAATGGATGCAATTGATTCAAATGGATGCAATGGATGCAATTGATTCAAATGGATGCAATGAATACAAATGGATGCAATGGATGCAATGGATGTTTTTAATTCAAATGGATGCACTGGATGCAAAGGTCACAATGGATACAAATGGATGCAACAGATGGAATGGATTCAAATGGATACAATGGATACAAATGGATACAATGGATACAAATGGATGCAATGGATGCAATGGATGTATTTGAATCACATGGATGCAATGGATGCAATTGATTCAAATAGATGCAATGGATTCAAATGGATGCAATGGATGCTATTGATTCAAATGGATGCAATGGATGCAATTGATTCAAATGGATGCAATGGGTATAATAGGATGCAATGAATGCAATGGATGCAATTGAATAATATGGATGCAATGGATGCAATTGATTCAAATGGATGCAATGGATACAAATAGATGCAATGGATGCAATGGATGTATTTGATTCAAATGGATGCAATGGATGCAATGGATGCAATTGATTCAAATGGAAGCAATGGATGAAATGGATACAAATGGATGCAATGAATGCAATCGATGTATTTGATTCAAATGGATGCAATGGATGCAATGGAAGCAATGGATACAAATGGATGCAATGGATTCAAATGGATGCAATGGATGCAATGGATGCAAAAGATACAATGGATGCAATAGATGCAATGGATGCAAATGATTCAAATGGATGCAATGGATGCAATTTATTCAAATAGATGCAATGGATACATATGATTCAAATGGATGCAATTGATTCAAATGGATGCCATAGATGCAATTGATTCAAATAGATGCAATGGATACAAATGGATGCAATAGATGTATTTGATTCAAATGGATGCAATAGCTGCAATGGATGCAATGAATACAAATGGATGCAATGGATGCAATGGATGGATGCATTGCATTTAAATGAATGCAATGGATAAAAATGGATGCAATGGATGCAATTGATTCAAATGGATGCAATGGATACAAATGGATGCAATTAATGTATTTGATTCAAATGGATGCAATGGATGCAACGGCTGCAATGGATGCAATTGATACAAATAGATACAATGGATGCAATGGATGCAATTGATTCAAATGGATGCAATGGATGCAATGGCTGCAATGGATGCAATGGATGCAATGGATGCAATGGATTCAAATGGATGCAATGGATGCAATTGATTTAAATGGATGCAATGGATACAATAGATGCAATGGATGCAATGGATACAAATGGATGCAATGAATGCAATGGATGCAATTGATACAAATGGATGCAATGGATTCAAATGGATGCAATGGATGCAATTGATTCAAATGGATGCAATGGATACAAATAGATGCAATGGATGCAATGAATGCAATGGATGCAATGGATGCAATGGATGCAATGGATGCAATGAATACAAATGGATGAAATGAATGCAATGGATGCAATTGATTCAAATGGATGCAATAGATACAAATGGATGCAATGGATGTATTTGATTCAAATCGATGCAATGGATGCAATGGCTGCAATGGATGCAATGGATGCAATGGATGCAATGGATGCAATGGATGCAATGGATGCAAATGATTCAAATGGATGCAATGGATACAATTTTTTCAAATGGATGCAATGGATGCAAATGATTCAAATGGATGCAATGGATGCAATTGATTCAAATGGATGCAATGGATACAAATGGATGCAATGGATGCAATGGATGTATTTGATTCAAATGTATGCAATGGATGCAATGGAAGCAATAGATACAAATAGATGCAATGGATTCAAATGGAAGCAATGGATGCAATGGATGCAATTGATTCAAATGGATGCAATGGATACAAATGGATGCAATGGATGCAATGGATATATTTGATTCAAATGTATGCAATGGATGCAATGGAAGCAATGGATACAAATAGATGCAATGGATTCAAATGGAAGCAATGGATGCAATGGATGCAATGGATACAAATGGATGCAATGGATGCAATTGATTCAAATGGATGCAATTGATACAAATCAATGAAATGGATGCAATTGATTCAAATGGATGCAATGGATACAAATGGATGCAATGGATGCAATGAACACAAATGGATGCAATGGATGCAATTGATTCAAATGGATGCAATGGATACAATGGCTGCAATGGCTGCAATGGATGCAATGGATGCAATGGATGCAATGGATGTATTTGATTCAAATGGATGCAATGGATGCAATGGATGCAATGGATACAAATGGATTCAATGGATGCAATGGATACAAATGGATTCAATGGATGCAATGGATGCAATGGATGCAATTGATTCAAATGGATGCAATGGATACAATGGCTGCAATGGATGCAATTGATTCAAATGGATGCAATTAATACAAATGGATGCAATGGATGCAATGGATGTTTTTGATTCAAATGGATGCACTGGATGCAATTGATTCAAATGGATGCAATGGATGCAATGGATACAAATGGATGCAATGGATGCAATGGATACAAATGGATGCAATGGCTGCAATGGATGCAATGGATGCAATGGATGCAATGGATGAAATGGATGCAATGGATGCAAATGATTCAAATGGATGCAATGGATGCAATTGATTCAAATGGATGCAATAGATGCATTTGATTCAAAAAGATGCAATTAATTCAAATGGATGCAATAGCAATTGATTCAAATGGATGCAATGGATACAAATGGATGCAATGGATGTATTTGATTTAAATGGATGCAATGGATACAAATGGATGCAATGGATGCAATGGATGCAATTGATTCAAATGGATGCAATGGATGCAATTGATTCAAATGGATGCAAAGGATGCAATGGATACAAATGGATGCAATGGATGCAATGGATACAAATGGATGCAAAGGATGGAATGGATGCAATTGATTCAAATGGATGCAATGAATGCAATTTATTCAAATGGATGCAATGGATGCAATTGATACAAATAAATGCAATGGATACAAATGGATGCAATGGATGCAATTGATTTTAATGGATGCAATGGATACAATAGATGCAATGGATGCAATGGATACAAATGGATGCAATGAATGCAATGGATGCAATTGATTCAAATGGATGCAATGGATTCAAATGGATGCAATGGATGCAATTGATTCAAATGGATGCAATGGATACAAATAGATGCAATGGATGCAATGGATGTTTTTAATTCAAATGGATGCACTGGATGCAAAGGTTACAATGGATACAAATGGATGCAATGGATGGAATGGATGCAATTGATTGAAATGGATGCAATGGATGCAATGGCTGCAATGGATGCAATGGATGCAATGGATGCAAATGATTCAAATGGATGCAATTGATGCAATTGATTCAAATGGATGCAATGGATTCAAATGGATACAATGGATACAAATGGATGCAATGGATGCAATGGATGTATTTGAATCACATGGATGCAATGGATGCAATTGATTCAAATGGATGCAATGGATTCAAATGGATGCAATGGATGCTATTGATTCAAATGGATGCAATGGATGCAATTGATGTATTTGATTCAAATGTATGCAATGGATGCAATGGAAGCAATGGATACAAATAGATGCAATGGATTCAAATGGAAGAAATGGATGCAATGGATGCAATAGATACAAATGGATGCAATGGATGCAATTGATTCAAATGGATGCAATTGATACAAATTAATGAAATGGATGCAATTGATTCAAATGGATGCAATGGATACAAATGGATGCAATGGATGCAATGAACACAAATGGATGCAATGGATGCAATTGATTCAAATGGATGCAATGGATACAATGGCTGCAATGGCTGCAATGGATGCAATGGATGCAATGGATGCAATGGATGCAATGGATGTATTTGAATCACATGGATGCAATGGATGCAATTGATTCAAATGGATGCAATGGATTCAAATGGATGCAATGGATGCTATTGATTCAAATGGATGCAATGGATGCAATTGATGTATTTGATTCAAATGTATGCAATGGATGCAATGGAAGCAATGGATACAAATAGATGCAATGGATTCAAATGGAAGAAATGGATGCAATGGATGCAATAGATACAAATGGATGCAATGGATGCAATTGATTCAAATGGATGCAATTGATACAAATTAATGAAATGGATGCAATTGATTCAAATGGATGCAATGGATACAAATGGATGCAATGGATGCAATGAATACAAATGGATGCAATGGATGCAATTGATTCAAATGGATGCAATGGATACAATGGCTGCAATGGCTGCAATGGATGCAATGGATGCAATGGATGCAATGGATGTATTTGATTCAAATGGATGCAATAAATGCAATGGATGCAATGGATACAAATGGATTCAATGGATGCAATGGATACAAATGGATTCAATGGATGCAATGGATGCAATGGATGCAATTGATTTAAATGGATGCAATGGATACAATGGCTGCAATGGATGCAATTGATTCAAATGGATGCAATTAATACAAATGGATGCAATGGATGCAATGGATGTTTTTGATTCAAATGGATGCACTGGATGCAAAGGATGCAATGGATACAAATGGATGGAATGGATGGAATAGATGCAATTGATTCAAATGGATGCAATGGATGCAATGGCTGCAATGGATGCAATGGATGCAATGGATGCAATGGATGCAATGGATGCAATGGATGCAAATGATTCAAATGGATGCAATGGATGCAATTGATTCAAATGGATGCAATAGATGCATTTGATTCAAAAAGATGCAATGGATACAAATGGATGCAATGGATGTATTTGATTTAAATGGATGCAATGGATACAAATGGATGCAATGGATGCAATGGATGCAATTGATTCAAATGGATGCAATGGATGCAATTGATTCAAATGGATGCAATGGATGCAATGGATACAAATGGATGCAATGGATGCAATGGATACAAATGGATGCAAAGGATGGAATGGATGCAATTGATTCAAATGGATGCAATGAATGCAATTTATTCAAATGGATGCAATGGATGCAATTGATACAAATAAATGCAATGGATACAAATGGATGCAATGGATGCAATTGATTTTAATGGATGCAATGGATGCAATTGATTCAAATGGATGCAATGGATACAAATGGATGCAATGGATGCAATGGCTGCAATGGATTCAATGGATGCAATGGATGCAATGGATGCAATGGATGCAATGGATGCAAATGATTCAAATGGATGCAATCGATGGCTGCAATAGATGTAATGGATGCAGAGGATGCAATTGATTCAAATGGAAGCAATGGATGAAATGGATACCAATGAATGCAATGGATGCAATTGATTCAAATGGATGCAATGGATTCAAATGGATGCAATGGATGCAATTGATTTAAATGGATGCAATGGATACATGAGATGCAATGGATGCAATGGATACAATTTGATGCAATGAATGCAATGAATGCAATTGATTCAAATGGATGCAATAGATTCAAATGGATGCAATGGATGCAATGGATGCAATGGATGCAAATGATTCATTGGATGCAATGTATTTGATTCAAATGGATGCACTGGATGCAATGGATGCAATTGATACAAATAAATGCAATAGATACAAATGGATGCAATGGATGTATTTGATTTAAATGGATGCAATGGATGCAAATGGACGCAATGGATGTATTTGATTTAAATAGATGCAATGAATACAAATGGATACAATGGATACAAATGGATGCAATTGATTCAAATGGATGCAATGGATATAATAGGTTGCAATGAATGCAATGGATGCAACTGATTTAAATGGATGCAATGGATACAAATGGATGCAATGGATGCAATAGATGTTTTTGATTCAAATGGATGCAATGGATGCAATGGCTTCAATGGATGCAATGGATGCAATGGATGCAATTGATTCAAATGGAAGCAATGGATAAAATGGATACAAATGGATTCAATGAATGCAATCGATGCAATTGATTCAAATGGATGCAATGGATTCAAATGGATGCAATGGATGCAATTGATTCAAATAGATGCAATGGATACAAATGGATGCAATAAATGCAATAGATGCAATTGATTCAAATGGATGCAATGGATTAAAATGGATGCAATGGATGCAATTGATTCAAATGGATGCAATGGATTCAAATAGATGCAATGGATGCAATGTATACAAATGGATGCAATGAATGCAATTGATTCAAATGGATGTAATGGATGCAATTGATTCAAATGGATGCAATGGATGCAATGGATGCAATTGATACAAATGGATGCAATGGATGCAATGGATGCAATGGATACAAATGGATGCAAAGGATGCAACGGATGCAATAGATTCAAATGGATGCAATGGATGCAATGAATGCAATGAAGGCAATAGATGCATTTGATTCAAATGGATGCAATTGATTCAAATGGATGCAATAGATGCAATTGATTCAACAGGATGCAATGGATACAAATGGATGCAATGCATTGGATACAATGGATGCAATGGATGCAAATGATTCAAATGGATGCAATGGATGCAATTTATTCAAATGGATTCAATGGATGCAATGGATGCAAATGATTCAAATGGATCAATGGATGCAATTGATTCAAATGGATGCAATGGATACAAATGAATGCAATGGAGGCAATAGATGTATTTGATTCAAATGGATGCAATGGATGCAATGGAAGCAATGGATACAAATGGATGCAATGGATTCAAATGGATGCAATGGATGCAATGGATGCAATGGATACAATGGATGCAATAAATGCAATGGATGCAAATGATTCAAATGGATGCAATGGATGCAATTGATTCAAATGGATGCAATGGATGCAATTGATTCAAATGGATGCAATGGATGCAATGGATGCAATGGATACAAATGGTTGCAAAGGATGCAATGGATGCAATAGATTCAAATGAATGCAATGGATGCAATGAATGCAATGGAGGCAATAGATGCATTTGATTCAAATGGATGCAATTGATTCAAATGGATGCAATAGATGCAATTGATTCAAATGGATGCAATGGATACAAATGGATGCAATGGATGCAATGTATTGGATGCAATAAATGCAATGGATGCAAATGATTCAAATGGATGCAATGGATGCAATGGATGCAATGGATACAAATGGATTCAATGGATGCAATGGATGCAATGGATGCAATTGATTCAAATGGATGCAATGGATACAATGGCTGCAATGGATGCAATTGATTCAAATGGATGCAATGGATGCAATTGATTCAAATGGATGCAATAGATTCAAATAGATGCAATGGATGCAATGGAGGTTTTAAATTCAAATTGATGCACTGGATGCAAAGGTTGCAATGGATACAAATGGATGCAATGAATGGAATGGATGCAATTGATTGAAATGGATGCAATGGATTAAAATGGATACAATGGATACAAATGGATGCAATGGATGCAATGGATGTATTTGAATCACATGGATGCAATGGATGCAATTGATTCAAATGGATGCAATGGATTCAAATGGATGCAATGGATGCTATTGATTCAAATGGATGCAATGCATGCAATTGATTCAAATGGATGCAATGGATACAAATGGATGCAATGGATGCAATGGCTGCAATGGATGCAATGGATGCAATGAATGCAATGGATGCAATGGATGCAATGGATGAAAATGATTCAAATGGATGCAATGGATTCAAATGGATGCAATGGATGCAATGGATGCAATGGATGCAATTGATTCAAATGGATGCAATAGATACAAATGGATTTGATTCAAACCGATGCAATGGATGCAATGGCTGCAATGGATGCAATGGATGCAATGGATGCAATGGAAGCAATGGATGCAATGGATGCAATGAATGCAAATGATTCAAATGGATGCAATGGATGCAATTTTTTCAAATGGATGCAATGGATGCAATGGATGCAAATGATTCAAATGGATGCAATGGATGCAATTGATTCAAATGGATGCAATGGATACAAATGGATGCATTGGATGCAATGGATGTATTTGATTCAAATGTATGCAATGGATGCAATGGAAGCAATGGATACAAATAGATGCAATGGATTCAAATGGAAGCAATGGATGCAATGGATGCAATGGATACAAATAGACGCAATGGATGCAATTGATTCAAATGGATGCAATTGATACAAATCAATGAAATGGATGCAATTGATTCAAATGGATGCAATGGATACAAATGGATGCAATGGATGCAATGAATACAAATGGATGCAATTAATGCAATTGATTCAAATGGATGCAATGGATACAAAGGCTGCAATGGCTGCAATAGATGCAATGGATGCAATAGATGCAATGGATGTATTTGATTCAAATGGATGCAATGGATGCAATGGATGCAATGGATACAAATGGATTCAATGGATGCAATGGATGCAATGGATGCAATTGATTCAAATGGATGCAATGGATACAATGGCTGCAATGGATGCAATTGATTCAAATGGATGCAATGGATGCAATTGATTCAAATGGATGCAATGAATACAAATAGATGCAATGGATGCAATGGATGTTTTAAATTCAAATGGATGCACTGGATGCAAAGGTTGCAATGGATACAAATGGATGCAATGGATGTATTTGAATCACATGGATGCAATGGATGCAATTGATTCAAATGGATGCAATGGATTCAAATGGATGCAATGGATGCTATTGATTCAAATGGATGCAATGCATGCGATTGATTCAAATGGATGCAATGGATACAAATGGATGCAATAGTTGCAATGGCTGCAATGGATGCAATGAATGCAATGGATGCAATGGATGCAATGGATGCAAAGGAAGCAATGGATACAAATAGATGCAATGGATTCAACTGGAAGCAATGGATGCAATGGATGCAATGGATACAAATGGATGCAATGGATGCAATTGATTCAAATGGATGCAATTGATACAAATCAATGAAATGGATGCAATTGATTCAAATGGATGCAATAGATACAAATGGATGCAATGGATGCAATGAATACAAATGGATGCAATGGATGCAATTGATTCAAATGGATGCAATGGATACAATGGCTGCAATGGCTGCAATGGATGCAATGGATGCAATGGATGCAATGGATGTATTTGATTCAAATGGATGCAATGGATGCAATGGATGCAATGGATACAAATGGATTCAATGGATGCAATGGATACAAATGGATTCAATGGATGCAATGGATGGAATGGATGCAAATGATTCAAATGGATGCAATTGATTCAAATGGATGCAATAGATGCAATTGATTCAAATGGATGCAATGGATACAAATGGATGCAATCGATGCAATGTATTGGATGCAATGAATGCAATGGATGCAAATGATTCAAATGGATGCAATGGATGCAATTTATTCAAATGGATTCAATGGATGCAATGGATGCAAATGATTCTAATGGATGAAATGGATGCAATGAATGCAATAGATGCAATTGATGCAATTGATTCAAATGGATGCAATGGATTCAAATGGATGCAATGGATGCAATTGATTCAAATGGATGCAATGGATACAAATAGATGCAATGGTTGCAATGGCTGCAATGGATGCAATGGATGCAATGGATGCAAATGATTCAAATGGATGCAATGGATGCAATTGATTCAAATGGATGCAATAGATACAAATGGATGCAATGGATGTATTTGATTCAAACCGATGCAATGGATGCAATGGCTGCAATGGATGCAATGGATGCAATGGATGCAATGGAAGCAATGGATGCAATGGATGCAATGAATGCAAATGATTAAAATGGATGCAATGGATGCATTTTTTTCAAATGGATGCAATGGATGCAATGGATGCAAATGATTCAAATGGATGCAATGGATGCAATTGATTTAAATGGATGCAATGGATACAAATGGATGCAATGGATGCAATGGATGTATTTGATTCAAATGTATGCAATGGATGCAATGGAAGCAATGGATACAAATAGATGCAATGGATTCAAATGGAAGCAATGGATGCAATGGATGCAATGGATACAAATAGACGCAATGGATGCAATTGATACAATTGATTCAAATGGATGCAATGGATACAAAGGCTGCAATGGCTGCAATAGATGCAATGGATGCAATGGATGCAATGGATGTATTTCATTCAAATGGATGCAATGGATACAAATGGATTCAATGGATGCAATGGATGCAATGGATGCAATTGATTCAAATGGATGCAATGGATACAATGGCTGCAATGGATGCAATTGATTCAAATGGATGCAATGGATGCAATTGATTCAAATGGATGCAATAGATTCAAATAGATGCAATGGATGCAATGGAGGTTTTAAATTCAAATTGATGCACTGGATGCAAAGGTTGCAATGGATACAAATGGATGCAATGAATGGAATGGATGCAATTGATTGAAATGGATGCAATGGATTAAAATGGATACAATGGATACAAATGGATGCAATGGATGCAATGGATGTATTTGAATCACATGGATGCAATGGATGCAATTGATTCAAATGGATGCAATGGATTCAAATGGATGCAATGGATGCTATTGATTCAAATGGATGCAATGCATGCAATTGATTCAAATGGATGCAATGGATACAAATGGATGCAATGGATGCAATGGCTGCAATGGATGCAATGGATGCAATGAATGCAATGGATGCAATGGATGCAATGGATGAAAATGATTCAAATGGATGCAATGGATTCAAATGGATGCAATGGATGCAATGGATGCAATGGATGCAATTGATTCAAATGGATGCAATAGATACAAATGGATTTGATTCAAACCGATGCAATGGATGCAATGGCTGCAATGGATGCAATGGATGCAATGGATGCAATGGAAGCAATTGATTCAAATGGATGCAAAGAATACAAATAGATGCAATGGATGCAATGGATGTTTTAAATTCAAATGGATGCACTGGATGCAAAGGTTGCAATGGATACAAATGGATGCAATGAATGGAATGGATGCAATTGATTGAAATGGATGCAATGGATTAAAATGGATACAATGGATACAAATGGATGCAATGGATGCAATGGATGTATTTGAATCACATGGATGCAATGGATGCAATTGATTCAAATGGATGCAATGGATTCAAATGGATGCAATGGATGCAATTGATTCAAATGGATGCAATACATGCATTTGATTCAAAAAGATGCAATTAATTCAAACGGATGCAATAGCAATTGATTCAAATGGATGCAATGGATACAAATGGATGCAATGGATGTATTTGATTTAAATAGATGCAATGGATACAAATGGATGCAATGGATGCAATGGATGCAATTGATTCAAATGGATGCAATGGATGCAATTGATTCAAATGGATGCAATGGATGCAATGGATACAAATGGATGCAATGGATGCAATGGATACAAATGGATGCAAAGGATGGAATGGATGCAATTGATTCAAATGGATGCAATGAATGCAATTTATTCAAATGGATGCAATGGATGCAATTGATACAAATAAATGCAATGGATACAAATGGATGCAATGGATGCAATTGATTTAAATAGATGCAATGGATACAAATGGATGCAATGAATGCAATGGATGCAATTGATTCAAATGGATGCAATGGATACAAATAGATGCAATGGATGCAATGGCTGCAATGGATGCAATGGATGCAATTGATGCAATGGATGCAATTGATTTAAATGGATATGATCCTTCTCCCGTCTTATAATGAATATGCGAAGTAGAACCAAGCAGCTGGCAACGCCGGCTAAAAGTCGTAAGGCGACACGTTCAGAACCAGGTGCACCCGCTGTGGGTGGGGTCGGTCGGTCCAAAAGTCAGGGCCTCACGAAGACTGATGCCACAGAAACACCCGCAGCTCTCGATATTGTTCGCGCGTGTCCCGCAACTACCACCACCGGCGGCTGCGGCTCCGCTGTTGTAGCCGAACATTTTGACGTTTCTCCTAGTTGCAGGTCGCACGTATCAGGGTCTTCGCGGTCATCAGCTACTATAAAAGCACGGAGGCTTTCTGCGGAGGCCGAGTTGGCCCGCAGAAGTATGGAGCGAGAGCAAGAATTGATGATTCGTGAGCAAGAAATTGAGATTGCTCGACAAAGAAAACTACTTGAGCAGGTAAAACAAGTAGAACAATTAGAAATGGAAGCTGCTCTGGCCGCTCAAGAAGCCGAAGAACGTTCCGCAAAGTCGGCCAGTAATGTTCATTCCCGGACGGCATCTTGGGTTCGCGATATAAACCAGGGTAGCTGCCTACGCATGACGAATGAGCCAACTGTCGAATTGCATCGCAATACAGGAAACGATGGAATTATACTCAAAGCGATTGCTGACACTGCAGCTGCAGCAAAAGCTTTGGCTTCAGGTCGTAGAGCCAACATAGAACTCCCTTCATTCTTCGGGAATGGTTCCCAATGGCTACAATTTAAACGTCAATTTAGTAGTACTGAGTCTTCTCATTCCCCCGCAGAGAACGTTGCGCGTTTACAGAACGCGCTTCGCGGACCCGCGCGTGAGGCGGTCGCTTCGCTGCTCCACACGGCAGCTGCCCCCGAGGAGATCATGCACGCACTCGAGCGAACATTTGCGTGCCCGGAAATGGTCGTCTTTGGTGAGGTACAAGTGTTGAAAACGCTGCCGCGGCTTGGCGCCGAGCTTAAGGAGATTGGTATTTTTGCCAACAAGGTACGAAACAGCCTTTCTACTATAAAATTACTCGGTCTACGAGAATATTTACATTCACCTGAGCTATTTCATAGTATTTTGGGCAAATTTAACCCTTTAATGAAGATGAGGTGGTCTGACTATGCGTCAGAAATGTCAAACCCTCTCATGTCAAAGTTAGAACTTTTATCTGATTTTCTAACTCGTGAACACGAGCGTTATATTAAATTCGCATTATCTCCTGAAATAGGTTTTATTGCTACACAACAAAACATCATTGTGCCTGTCAATAAACAATTCAAACGTGAAAATATTCACGCTGTGACACATGACAATATTAAAACAGGTGACAAAACCGAATGCATTTATTGTAAAAAGTGCCATGATATAAAAAACTGTTCCGAATTCACAAGGTTATCAGTTGAAAACAGGTGGTGTTGGTTGCGTGAACACAAAATATGCTACAAATGTCTAAAGAGTAAATCACATCAGTGGAAGTTATGTAAAGTGAACCCTTGTGGTGTCGACGGTTGTACTTTCCGACACCATCCACTTTTACACGGCAGGCAGGATACATTTACATCACCGCAAACACACCATACACAGGCGTTCCATAATACAGTGTGTACAGCTGCGCTCAACCATGAGTGTGAAACAGAACTAAACAATATGAACAATACGGGGTGTACGGCACCGCTAAACAAAACTGAGTGTACTGCGTTCAATAATATTGGGTATGCGAATTTGTCTGAAAGGGATGCCAAACACACGCCGTGCTGTTCCAAGACTACACAGGAGTTGTCAAAAGAAAACGTCATGGTTTCTAATACAGGTATTTTAAGTCAACATGTTGGAACGACAACCAAAACACAACCACACAGCGCATTATTAAAAGTGGTACCAGTTATTGTGTCTGGACCAGCTGGCAGTTACGAAACCTTCGCACTCCTAGACGATGGCAGTACAGCGTCGTTAATTGATTCTAAAGTGGCTGCCCGTATCGGGGTGTCAGGGCCAGAGGAGGTTATTACTGTCAATGCTGTAGGTGGCTTACACAAAACTACTAAGATTTCTTATGTGGACTTTTACATACAGGGTAAACACGAATCTGACAGGTTTTTAGTCAATCGTGCCAGGGCCATGCCCTTACTCAGCTTGAGCACGCAAACATTGTCCAAACACACCGCACAGTCTTACGATTATTTGAGTGATTTAACCGATTATTTGACGTACACTGACGCTATGCCAACCGTGCTGATTGGTGCCGAGCACTGGCATCTGTCAATATCTCGTGATATCCGCGCTGGTAGTCGTAATGAGCCGGTAGCTTGTCACACCTGGCTTGGTTGGACATTGTATGGAGACATATCTAGTAAAACGAAACCGGTTGAGTTTGTCAACCACTGTCACCTAGACCGTATTGAGCTTACTGAACATGAACGTTTAGAACTGCTAATAAAGGAGCAGTACAAATTGGACTCACTGGGTATTACCAAACATGAGAAACTTCATAGTAAACTGGATGCTCGAGCTGTTGAGATCTTACACAATACTACCACACGTTTGCCAACTGGTAGGTATGAGGTAGGACTTCCATGGCGGGATAATATTCAGTGCGTTCCCGACAGTTATCCGCAAGCCCTATCTCGCTTCTTAAGTTTAGAAAGACGTATGTTTCGAGAGTCCGATTTTGCTGAAGCGTACAAAAGGTTTATTGACAATATGATTGCCAAAGGTTATGCTGAAGAATGTGATCCTGTCACTTATTATGGTCATTCTGTCAGTAATAGGAACGGTACCAATGTTATCAACAGTAAACACAATTTAGTGGAATGTCCAAATAAAAATAACACTTCGTCAGGTTACATTCAATATGGTACAGTCAGTCCGAATAAAGTGCAACCAAAATGTCATGACTACATGTCAACCACAGACATGGATAAAATAAACTTAAAAACGACTTCTGAATCTTCTGATACAACTCAAAGTGAAACCAATACCGAAATAAGGTGGTATTTGCCTCATTTTGGGGTGTATCACCCACAAAAGCGTAAACTCCGTGTCGTCCATGATGCAGCCGCAATGAATCAAGGCGTTTCCTTAAATTCGTTGCTTCTTCAAGGACCAGATCTCTTAGAAAACTTATTAGGCATACTTTGGCGTTTTAGAGAGGGCGCTGTCGCAATGACAGCGGATATTAACATCCATTGCATCAATTGCATCCATTGCATCCATTGCAGCCATTGCATCCATTGCATCTATTTGTATCCATTGCATCCATTTGAATCAATTGCATCCATTGCATTCATTGCATCCATTTGTATCCATTGCATCTATTTAAATCAATTGCATCCATTGCATCCATTTGTATCCATTGCATTTATTTGTATCAATTGCATCCATTGCATCCATTTGAATAAATTGCATTCATTGCATCCATTTGAATCAATTGCATCCATTCCATCCTTTGCATCCATTTGTATCCATTGCATCCATTGCATCCATTTGTATCCATTGCATCCATTGCATCCATTTGAATCAATTGCATCCATTGCATCCATTTGAATCAATTGCATCCATTGCATCCATTGCATCCATTTGTATCCATTGCATCTATTTAAATCAAATACATCCATTGCATCCATTTGTATCCATTGCATCCATTTGAATCAATTGCTATTGCATCCGTTTGAATTAATTGCATCTTTTTGAATCAAATGCATGTATTGCATCCATTTGAATCAATTGCATCCATTGCATCCATTTGAATCCATTGCATCCATTTGAATCAATTGCATCCATTGCATCCATGTCATTCAAATACATCCATTGCATCCATTGCATCCATTTGTATCCATTGTATCTATTTTAATCCATTGCATCCATTTCAATCAATTGCATCCATTCCATTCATTGCATCCATTTGTATCCACTGCAACCTTTGCATCCAGTGCATCCATTTGAATTTAAAACATCCATTGCATCCATTGCATCTATTTGTATTCTTTGCATCCATTTGAATCAATTGCATCCATTGCATCCATTTGAATCAATTGCATCCATTGCAGCCATTGTATCCATTGCATCCATTTGAATCAATTGCATCCATTGCATTCATTGCATCCATTGAATCCATTTGTATCCATTGCATCCATTGCATCCATTGCATCCATTTGAATCAAATACATCCATTGCATCTATTGCATCCATTGCATCCATTGCAGCCATTGCAGCCATTGTATCCATTGCATCCATTTGAATCAATTGCATCCATTGCATCCATTTGTATTCATTGCATCCATTGCATCCATTTGTATCTATTGCATCCATTTGAATCAATTGCATCCATTTCATTGATTTGTATCAATTGCATCCATTTGAATCAATTGCATCTATTGCATCCATTTGTATCCATTGCATCCATTGCATCCATTGCATCCATTGCTTCCATTTGAATCCATTGCATCTATTTGTATCCATTGCTTCCATTGCATCCATTGCATACATTGCATCTATTGTATCCATTGCATCCATTTAAATCAATTGCATCCATTGCATCCATTTGAATCCATTGCATCCATTTGAATCAATTGCATCCATTGCATTCATTGCATCCATTTGTATCCATTTCATCCATTGCTTCCATTTGAATCAATTGCATCCTATGCATCCATTACATCCATTGCAGCCATCCATTGCATCCATTTGAATTAAATACATCCATTGCATCCATTTGTATCCATTGCATCCAATGCATTGATTTGTATCCATTGCATCCAATGCATCCATTGCATCCATTGCTTCCATGTGAATCTATTGCATCCATTTGTATCCTTTGCTTCCATTGCATTCATTGCATCCATTTGAATCAAATACATCCATTGCATCCATTGCATCCATTTGCATCCATTGCATCCATTGCATCCATTGCATCCATTGCATCCATTGCAGCCATTGCATCCATTGCATCCATTTGAATCAAATACATCTTTTGCATCCATTTGTATCCATTGCATCCATTTGAATCAATTGCATCCATTGCATCCATTGCATCCATTTAAATCAAATACATCCATTGCATCCATTGCATCCATTTGTATCCATTGTATCCATTTGAATCCATTGCATCCATTTGTATCCATTGCATCCATTTGAATCAATTGCATCCATTGCATCCATTTGAATCCATTGCATCCATTTGAATCAATTGCATCCATTGCATTCATTGCATCCTATTGTATCCATTGCATCCATTGCATCTATTGTATCCATTGCATCCATTTAAATCAATTGCATCCATTGCATCCATTTGAATCCATTGCATCCATTTGAATCAATTGTATCCATTGCATTCATTGCATCCATTTGTATCCATTGCATCCATTGCATCTATTGTATCCATTGCATTCATTTAAATCAATTGCATCCATTGCATCCATTTGAATCCATTGCATCCATTTGAATCAATTGCATCCATTGCATTCATTGCATCCATTTGTATCCATTTCATCCATTGCTTCCATTTGAATCAATTGCATCCTATGCATCCATTACATCCATTGCAGCCATCCATTGCATCCATTTGAATTAAATACATCCATTGCATCCATTTGTATCCATTGCATCCAATGCATTGATTTGTATCCATTGCATCCAATGCATCCATTGCATCCATTGCTTCCATTTGAATCTATTGCCTCCATTTGTATCCTTTGCTTCCATTGCATTCATTGCATCCATTTGAATCAAATACATCCATTGCATCCATTGCATCCATTTGCATCCATTGCATCTATTGCATCCATTGCATCCATTGCAGCCATTGCATCCATTGCATCCATTTGAATCAAATACATCTTTTGCATCCATTTGTATCCATTGCATCCATTTGAATCAATTGCATCCATTGCATCCATTTGAATCAAATACATCCATTGCATCCATTGCATCCATTTGTATTCATTGTATCCATTTGAATCCATTGCATCCATTTGAATTCATTGCATTCATTTGAACCAATTGCATCCATTGCATCCATTTGAATCAATTGCATCTATTGCAGCCATTGTATCCATTGCATCCATTTGAATCAATTGCATCCATTGCATTCATTGCATCCATTGCATCCATTTGAATCAAATACATCCATTGCATTCATTGCATCCATTGCAGCCATTGCATCCATTGCATCCATTGCATCCATTGAATCAATTGCATCCATTGCATCCATTTGAATCAATTGCATCTATTGCAGCCATTGTATCCATTGCATCCATTTGAATCAATTGCATCCATTGCATCCATTGCACCCATTGCATCCATTTGTATCCATTGCATCCATTGCATCCATTTAAATCAATTGCATCCATTGCAGCCATTGTATCCATTGCATCCATTTGAATCAATTGCATTCATTGCATCCATTGCATCCATTGAATCCATGTGTATCCATTGCATCCATTGCATCCATTGCATCCATTTGAATCAAATACATCCATTGCATCCATTGCATCCATTGCATCCATTGCAGCCATTGCAGCCATTGTATCCATTGCATACATTTGAATCAAATACATCCATTGCATCCATTGCATCCATTTGTATCCATTGCATCCATTTGAATCAATTGCATCCATTGCATCCATTTGAATCATATACATCCATTGCATCCATTTGTATCCATTGCAACCTTTGCATCCAGTGCATCCATTTGAATTAAAAACATCCATTGCATCCATTGCATCCATTTGTATTCATTACATCCATTTGAATCAATTGCATCCATTGCATCCATTTGAATCAATTGCATTCATTGCAGCCATTGTATCCATTGCATTCATTTGAATCAATTGCATCCATTGCATCCATTGCATCCATTGAATCCATTTGTATCCATTGCATCCAATGCATCCATTGCATCCATTTGAATCAAATACATCCATTGCATCCATTGCATCCATTGCATCCATTGCAGCCATTGCAGTCATTGTATCCATTGCATCCATTTGAATCAATTGCATCCATTGCATCCATTTGTATTCATTGCATCCATTACATCCATTTGTATCCATTGCATCCATTTGAATCAATTGCATCCATTGCATCCATTTGAATCAATAGCATCCATTGCATCCATTTGAATCCATTGCATCCATTTGAATCAATTGCATCCATTGCATCCATATGATTCAAATACATCCATTGCATCCATTTGTATTCATTGTATCCATTTGAATCCATTGCATCCATTTCAATCAATTGCATCCATTCCATCCATTGCATTCATTTGTATCCATTGCAACCTTTGCATCCAGTGCATCCATTTGAATTAAAAACATCCATTGCATCCATTGCATCCATTTGTATTAATTGCATCCATTTGAATCAATTGCATCCATTGCATCCATTTAAATCAATTGCATCCATTGCAGCCATTGTATCCATTGCATCCATTTGAATCAATTGCATCCATTGCATCCATTGCATCCATTGAATCCATGTGTATCCATTGCATCCATTGCATCCATTGCATCCATTTGAATCAAATACATCCATTGCATCCATTGCATCCATTGCATCCATTGCAGCCATTGCAGCCATTGTATCCATTGCATACATTTGAATCAAATACATCCATTGCATCCATTGCATCCATTTGTATCCATTGCATCCATTTGAATCAATTGCATCCATTGCATCCATTTGAATCATTTGCATCCATTGCATCCATTTGAAAAAATTGCATCCATTGCATCCATTGCATCCATTGCATCCATTGCATCCATTGCATCCATTGCATCCATTGCAGCCATTGCATCCATTGCATCGATTTGAATCAAATACATCCATTGCATCCATTTGTATCTATTGCATCCATTTGAATCAATTGCATCCATTGCATCCATTTGAATCATTTGCATCCATTGCATCCATTTGAATCCATTGCATCCATTTGAATCATATACATCCATTGCATCCATTTGTATCCATTGCAACCTTTGCATCCAGTGCATCCATTTGAATTAAAAACATCCATTGCATCCATTGCATCCATTTGTATTCATTACATCCATTTGATTGAGGTTAGGTTAGGTTAGGTTAGGTTAGGTTAGGTTAGGTTAGGTTAGGTTAGGTTAGGTTAGGTTAGGTTAGGTTAGGTTAGGTTAGGTTAGGTTAGGTTAGGTTAGGTTAGGTTAGGTTAGGTTAGGTTAGGTTAGGTTAGGTTAGGTTAGGTTAGGTTAGGTTAGGTTAGGTTAGGTTAGGTTAGGTTAGGTTAGGTTAGGTTAGGTTAGGTTAGGTTAGGTTAGGTTAGGTTAGGTTAGGTTAGGTTAGGTTAGGTTAGGTTAGGTTAGGTTAGGTTAGGTTAGGTTAGGTTAGGTTAGGTTAGGTTAGGTTAGGTTAGGTTAGGTTAGGTTAGGTTAGGTTAGGTTAGGTTAGGTTAGGTTAGGTTAGGTTAGGTTAGGTTAGGTTAGGTTAGGTTAGGTTAGGTTAGGTTAGGTTAGGTTAGGTTAGGTTAGGTTAGGTTAGGTTAGGTTAGGTTAGGTTAGGTTAGGTTAGGTTAGGTTAGGTTAGGTTAGGTTAGGTTAGGTTAGGTTAGGTTAGGTTAGGTTAGGTTAGGTTAGGTTAGGTTAGGTTAGGTTAGGTTAGGTTAGGTTAGGTTAGGTTAGGTTAGGTTAGGTTAGGTTAGGTTAGGTTAGGTTAGGTTAGGTTAGGTTAGGTTAGGTTAGGTTAGGTTAGGTTAGGTTAGGTTAGGTTAGGTTAGGTTAGGTTAGGTTAGGTTAGGTTAGGTTAGGTTAGGTTAGGTTAGGTTAGGTTAGGTTAGGTTAGGTTAGGTTAGGTTAGGTTAGGTTAGGTTAGGTTAGGTTAGGTTAGGTTAGGTTAGGTTAGGTTAGGTTAGGTTAGGTTAGGTTAGGTTAGGTTAGGTTAGGTTAGGTTAGGTTAGGTTAGGTTAGGTTAGGTTAGGTTAGGTTAGGTTAGGTTAGGTTAGGTTAGGTTAGGTTAGGTTAGGTTAGGTTAGGTTAGGTTAGGTTAGGTTAGGTTAGGTTAGGTTAGGTTAGGTTAGGTTAGGTTAGGTTAGGTTAGGTTAGGTTAGGTTAGGTTAGGTTAGGTTAGGTTAGGTTAGGTTAGGTTAGGTTAGGTTAGGTTAGGTTAGGTTAGGTTAGGTTAGGTTAGGTTAGGTTAGGTTAGGTTAGGTTAGGTTAGGTTAGGTTAGGTTAGGTTAGGTTAGGTTAGGTTAGGTTAGGTTAGGTTAGGTTAGGTTAGGTTAGGTTAGGTTAGGTTAGGTTAGGTTAGGTTAGGTTAGGTTAGGTTAGGTTAGGTTAGGTTAGGTTAGGTTAGGTTAGGTTAGGTTAGGTTAGGTTAGGTTAGGTTAGGTTAGGTTAGGTTAGGTTAGGTTAGGTTAGGTTAGGTTAGGTTAGGTTAGGTTAGGTTAGGTTAGGTTAGGTTAGGTTAGGTTAGGTTAGGTTAGGTTAGGTTAGGTTAGGTTAGGTTAGGTTAGGTTAGGTTAGGTTAGGTTAGGTTAGGTTAGGTTAGGTTAGGTTAGGTTAGGTTAGGTTAGGTTAGGTTAGGTTAGGTTAGGTTAGGTTAGGTTAGGTTAGGTTAGGTTAGGTTAGGTTAGGTTAGGTTAGGTTAGGTTAGGTTAGGTTAGGTTAGGTTAGGTTAGGTTAGGTTAGGTTAGGTTAGGTTAGGTTAGGTTAGGTTAGGTTAGGTTAGGTTAGGTTAGGTTAGGTTAGGTTAGGTTAGGTTAGGTTAGGTTAGGTTAGGTTAGTTTTTTTTTTTTTTTTTTTTTTTACGTGGGTGGTGGAGATCCTCATTGGATACTACGGCCCGGTCCCGTAGCATGCCCGACTCGACTGGGGATGTTGCCCAGTCGCCTACGGACTAAAACCACCACCCTGTGCAGAGTTGTGTGATCCAAGAGCGCAGTGCTAACGGTTTACACGTTGCCCTTGGAAGTGATTTAATTTAGAGTTGGGTGAATGGGTAAGGTGAGTTATTGTTTGAGAGTTGGGTTTTGTTGTGTAGTTTACCTATTGTGTGGGGTAAATTTTAGTGTGCAGATTGTTGTGAGCAAAAGGCGTGGGGATGGAGTGGATATTGAGGAAGGGTAACTGCCGCTGCTTGCTGAGCGAACACCGGTTGTTGGCTCAGCAAGCAGAGGTGAGTTGGGTTATGTTTATATATATTTTATATATGTATATATTTTATATATGTATATATTTTAAAGGTATATATTCAAGTGAAAATATGTGAAACATAGTAATAGTGCGATAGTAGAGAAAAGGAAGTATGTAGTATTATGTTCCGTTGAACTTTTTCAGTCTTTTAACAATGTGCTTGTAGAAGCTGTGGAAGGCCTCTGCTGTTGTCTGTTTGGAGAGGACTTCTTCTAGGTTGCTTTGGTTAATGTTTAGCATGGTGCAAGTTATCTCGTATTCGAGTCTTTTAGAGTTGAATCTGGGGCAGTCGTTAATTAGGTGCTGTGTGGACTGCGTCGATGTGTCGTCACACGGGCAGTGGTCGTTGTTCGTTATTTTGAATCTATAAAGGTATTCTTTGTGAAAACCGTGATTTGAAATGAATTGAGTAGTCTCAAAAGTTAGACTGTAGTCGTTTAGGTATTTGTTTATTGTTTCGTGATCGGTAAAGATCCTCTTTGTGTAGAGGCAATTGTTGGGGGAATTATATAGTCGTTCAGCCGCATGCTGTGCAATCTGTTTTAATCTATACTTTATGTTGGATATTGGTATTGTTTTGTAATCCGGTGTCTTCTTTAGGTTGGCCGCAGCCTTAGCCGCCGCATCGGCAAGCTCGTTTCCTGCGATACCGCAGTGTGCCTTGATCCAGTAAAAGTGGGTGTGTGAGTGTTGTTTGTGTGTATGTAATAGTTTATGAATTGTGTTTGCAAGTGGATTGTAGCTGTTTGGGTTGGCAAGTTCCTGAAGGGCTGATTTGCTGTCTGTTAGAATTATGTGTGTGGTGTGGTTGTGGTTGTGTATCGGTTTGATTGTATTAAGATGATTTTGAAGGCACTGTGATATCGCAAAAAGCTCGGCCTGGTACACCGAGCAGCAGTCATGTAGCTTCAATTTTTTGGTAGTGGTGTTTATACGATTAGGTCCCTCAGTGACAAAAGCCGCTCCAACAGTGTTGTCGTGTCGACTCCCGTCAGTGTAGGAAATCCACGATTCCTCCGGATGGTCGTCGAGGGCCCGTTTAACCTCAGCCTCGTTTTGGAGCTCCCGGAAAGAGATGCCCTCCCTATGTGCCGGATGTAGCATTTCGGATGGGGAGACCGGTTTTTCAATTTTGAGATCCCCAGGTAACAGGGAAGATACTCCCCGGATCCTGGATTTTTCCAGCTCGGCAGCGTATTCTATTTTTGCAGGCAGTGGTGTGAGCCGTGCCAGGGTGACTGCAAGGGGCGTGCTTATAGTTCTGAAGGCATGCGTTATTTTTATTGCTATTAGGCGCTGTAGGGAGAGTAACTTGTTTTTTATATATTGGTGTTTAACAGCATTTTGCCATATGGAGGAGGCGTAGGTCATTATGGGTTCAATCACTTGTTTATATATCGTTCTAATGTTTTCCGGGTGCGCTCCCCAGGTGGGGCGTATGAACATTTGCAGCCTGCAGTACAATTTCCTGGCCTTTTCGATGGTTTGCAGGGCGTGTCGTACAAATAGCAGCTTGCTGTCAATAATTACTCCGAGGTACTTCATTTCAGTGACCAGTGGCACTGCCGCGCCATCCATAATCACCCTGGCCCTAGAGGCGCCTTTTGTGAAGGCCATCATTTGCGTCTTTTCTTTTCCAAAGTCCAGCTTTACGCTTTCCCCCCACTCAGCGATCCCCTCGATGGCCAGGTTTGTTTTGGCCTCCAGTTCTGCGACCGTCTTTGCTCGGCAGATCAGTAGGACGTCGTCCGCGTAAGCTTGTGAATAGCATCCCGCCGGTAGCTCTTTGTCAAGTAGATCGTCCAGCACGAGGTTCCAGAGTATCGGACCGACCACTGATCCCTGGATGCATCCGCGCGAGACGGTTTTTTGGGCGAAGTAGTCGGCGAACGCTAGCTGTACCTGTCGGTTGGTGACGTAGCTCTGTAGGATGCTGTAGATGTTTTCTGGACAGGCGATTCGTTTGAGACGCTGAAAGATGGCGGGCCACCAGGCGTTGTCAAATGCAGCTCTTATGTCTAGAGAAATGGCTAGTACTTGTTCGCCATTTTCCTTGCCCTCCTCTATTAGTCTGAGTGCGTGCTTTATGGCGTGTGTGGTTGAAGTCTGGAGCTTGAATCCGAACTGTCGGTTGACAGCTCGGTTGTTTATTTGCATATGGTATACGAGTCTGTTTATTATTAGTTTTTCCAGTAGTTTACCAAATACCTTGACCAGCCCTATTGGTCTGAATGATTGCAGTTTAGTGTAGTCATCCTTGTTTGGCTTGGGGATAATTTTGGTGATGGTAGTCTTCCAGTAGTCGGGGAAGTATCCTATTTGCAGGCATCTGTTCATTATTGCAGTTACGGTCTCTGGGAAGATTTTGGTCACTTGGAGACATATGTCGGCGGTTAGGTGGTCAGAGCCAGGTGCTTTTTTGTGACTGATTGTGTTCAGGGTTCTCAGTACCTCCTCGGTCGTGAAAGGTGGTTCATTGGGGGTGTTGGGGGGTTGTAATGTTAGCTGTCGTAGCGTTTGTTGTGCCTGAGAATCTCCTGTGTCGTCTGGGTGGAAGTGGTTGAGGAGCGCGTCAGCAGTCTCCTTGCTGTCCCTTGTGTGCGTTCCATCGGGTAGGGTCATAGTGGCAGGTGGCTGCGTGACCGGTTTAGTTCGCATGATGCGGTTAGTAATTGACCATACATCCTCCTTCCCCTGCCGCTCGCAGAAGTCTCGGAAGGCGCTGGAGGACGCGGTGCAGCACTCGTCAGAGTACCTTCCCCTTAGGGCGTCTCTCTCTCTCAGGAGTTCAATGAGCGGGAGCTTTCGTCGAACGGCTTTGTTGAGCGCATGGTGTACCCTAATAACCTCCTTTTTTAGGGTGTTTAGGTTTTCGTTCCACCATGGGGGTTTTAGTGGAGGTCCTGCAGATCGATCTAGTAATTCGTCGCACATTTTTTCTATGTTGCCGGTGAAGAGTGCAATGGTGCAGTCAATTTGGTCCTCTCCACTGTTGTTTATATCTTCTATATCCGGCATCTTTTCCTTCAGTTCTCTCTCAATGTCTTCCTTTATTTGGTCCCATTTTACGCCGCTGGTGTTATATTTGAACGTGCTTAGTTTTTTCTTTTGGTTCCATTTGGCTGTTTTGTTGCTGGATGTGGACATTTCATAGGTTATTGCATGGTGGTCCGAGGAAGTGCAGACCTCAGGAGTGACTTTCCAGTTCCTGATTGTGATTGGGTTATTGTGTTGCGTGTTGCTTGCGAGGGTGATGTCGACTATTGACTCTCTGTGTTGTCTGTGTGTTATTGTCTGGAACGTAGGGGTGCGCCCAGTGTTGCACACTTTGAGTCCATGTGCGGTCACGAGGTCCGCAATTTCCCGCCCTCTTGAGTTGTTGTGTTGGCATCCCCACGAGGTGTGCCATCCGTTGAAATCCCCTCCAATGATGTGCTTGGATCCCCTTGTCTCCTGCAAGAACCCTTCCAGCTTTCTCAAGGTGTTATTGATGTCGTTCCTGGGCTCTATATACAAGGAAACTAGGTAGATTTTTGCTCCTGTTTTTTCCGTGATCTGGGCTATTGCAATATGTGAATCTGAATATTTGGTGTATCCTAATGTGCTTATCCGTGTATTCTTGACAAGTATCGCGGCCTTGATAGCTCTCGCGTCGGACGGGAATTGGTGTGTGGTATATCCCGGTATTGTTTTAATAATTTTCTGATTAGATGTGTACGGTTCGGTGAGAAACACGAAATCACATGAGGTGTCTTTATCGTTAAGGTACACTAATACCTCTTGGTGGGCGTTTCGCCCGTGCCCTTCATTGATTTGTAAGCAGTGGTAGTTATTTTTATTATTATTGCGATTTTTATTGTGAGGTTTGTTACCCATAGGGTCCATAGTTAATTCTCTGTTTGATTTTGATACTCATCATTGACATTCGAGGGCACGTGGCGGAGGTGGCACTATGTTTCGTATTAATTCTAATGTTATTCTTATTCGCGTGGGATGTGCAATTGTGGCATTTGAGTCTTGAATCGTCTTGCCATACTGGACAGTTACGGTACTCGTGTCCGGAGGCCGCGCAGTGAGAGCAAGTGGTGTGCTCTGACGTGCATCGCTTGCGAGTGTGTCCATACTGCAGGCACTTGTAGCACTGCAGCAGTGGTAGGTGTTCGCAGGCGTGCACCTTTTGGTGGTCTATGTTGATTTTACGAGTGGTGATTATCTCCTTGAAAACTTGCGGGGTGGTCATGTAGATTGCGTTGTATAGTTTGGGGTTCCTGTTATTTCTTTGAAAGTGGAGAGTCATGTAGATTGCGTTGTATAGTTTGGGGTTCCTGTTATTTCTTTGAAAGTGGAGAGTGAAGTCCTGTTCGCTCTCCATGGCGTGAGCTATGTTGGGGTTCTGGTTTATGATGATTTCCGTGAGTTGATCGTATGGAATATCGGTGGAGACGCCCTTTATGATCACCATGGGCGACAGCGCCCTGGATGACTCCGCCGTGACTTCAGAGTTGATGTCGTTAGTCATTGACAGCGCCTTATCGCGCTGTTCGAGGCTCTCGAACTCCACGCGTACTTTATTGTTCGACACGAATTTAGTGTTTGCCGGGGCGAAGGAGGTGTGTCGGAAGGAGATTTTTCTCTTCCACGCGTCGAGTGTGTCCGCAGAGCTGCTTACTGTGTCTTTAGGTGATAATATGATGGCAGGTTTGTTGGGTTGGAATGTTGGTGTGGAGTTGGATGTTGGTGGCGCTGACGCCGCGGCGGCGTATGAGAGTGCTGCTCCCTTTGGTGCGTCAGCCGCTGAGCGCTCCAAGTCCTCTTTAATTTTATTGAATTCAGTTTTGATAGTGTTTTGTATTATTGTTCTGATGTCCGTCTCCGTGGCGGCGCCGGTCGTCTCGCTGCGGTTCGAGTCCTGGGCGTGCGTGCTGCTGCTACCGTGACCGTTTTCAGCTTCAGTTGACAGGGACGGCGGTGTCCACCTCGCTACATCCCGCCGCGCTTGAGATGTAGCCTTCTTGATTGTATCGGCAATCACCAGTACCCTCTCCCTATTCTCCTTAGTGACGCTTTTATGAGTCTTGCTTGGTCTCAGGAGTGAAAGAATCTCATTGCAGTTGTAGGTCAGGTCTTCGAAAAATTTGTTTAAATTGTGGTTTCCGGAGGGGGGCGGGTCGTTCTCCTCGTCGGTCCCGCTGTATCTTTCGTTCTCCTCGTCGGTCCCGCTGTATCTTAGCATTAGTTCCAGTGTTGGTGTGGGTGGTGACGTTAGGTCTTCGGATATAGACTCTGATCCGGCTCGATATTCGCGGTTGTGGGGTTCGGTTCTGTGTGTCGCCTCGCGGTCTTGGTGCGATTCCGGTTTTGTCGTCAATATAAGCGATATCTCCTCGTCTGCGAGCGGCGGTTGCCTGCTGCGCTGCCTTGTCTGCGGCCCATCCTTCTTTGGTGATGGGGGCGGCGTGCGATACATTGTGCCCATCGAAGTATAGTGTAGTGTATTAGTGTGTAGTGAAGTGTGTACTGCAAGCTAAGGAGCTTATATGTGTACCAGTGTATCGACAGACGAATAAGCGCGATACGCAGTTCGTTTCCCGATTAGACTAACTTATCCCTAACTAAATAGTTTACAGCTAGCAATTTACAATTAATCAACTTACACAATTAAGCAATGCACATGAAACTTACTGCTAAAAATTACTCTACGATTAATAATGGTGATTTGGGTCGTTGCGGAAACCTCAGATCTTTCAAAGCTGAGTTCCCTTTAAAGTAGTTGGTTTATATATATGGGATTAAACTTAAAACTATTTTTGAGCACAGAGAGACACTATGTAGTTGTAAAAATTTAAGAAAGTCAGTAGGGAAAAAAGTCAAAAACAGACTGAAAATTACGACAAAACCTAGGACTAATTTTTACTATTTATTACTTTCCACTGAAACTGTCTGTTCCAAAAATCTAAAACTTTGCAATAATGTAGCTGAATTACTGGTGTATGCAAATCGATAAAAATATTGTTGGCGAAAGCTTCAAATTTTGAGCGATTCAGGGTTGAAGTTTGGGAGTAGTTCAAATTTTGCCTGAGCAGTTTACAACTAGCAGTATTAAATCTAACAGCTTAAATTACAGATACGCAGTTACACAATTAAACAATAAAGGAATAAGCAGTATTTACTTACTAAAATGGATCTGTGGCAGGTAATGACAATTTGGGTCGTTGTACAAACTTTGACCTTCAGAGCTCAGTTCTCTCTAGTGGTGGGTTTACATATATGGGATTAGCGTTAACACTTTTTTTTTTTTTTTAGATACAGAGAGATACTATATAGTTATAAAAAAAAATTAAGAGAGTAAGTGGGGAAAAAAGCCAAAAACATACTGAAAATTACGTAAAAATCTATAAATAATTTTACTTTTTATTACTTTCCACTGAAGCTGTCAGTCCTAAAAATCTGAAACTTTGCAGTAATATAGCTGGATCACTAGTGTATGCAAATCAATAAAAATATTGTGGGCGAAAGCTTCAAATTTTGAGCGATTCAGGTTTAAAGTTTGGAAATAGTTCGAATTTAGCCTGAACAGTTTACAACTAGCAGTATTAAATCTAACACCTTAAATTAAAAATACACAGTTACACGATTAAACAATAAAGGATTAAAACAGTATTTATTTACTAAACTGGATCTATAACTAATAATGTTAGTCTCTGCAGATTGGGTTTGTCAATCCAGATTCTACTTAAAGTAACTGGTGAACATATGTTGAAACAGGTCTTGAAACTATTTTTTGACGTGGATATCCTCGAATCAGTTATAAAAGATTTAAAAAGTTAACCAGGAAAAAAGTGAAAAACAGATTTGAAATTACGTAAACCTACGCGTGGACTGGGGACTGGTTTGACAATAAATTACTTTCCGCGGAAACCACTAGTCCCAAAAATCTGAAATTTTGCAGTAATATAGCTGGGTCACTGGTGTATGCGAATCAATAGAAATATTGTGGGCGAAAGCTTCAAATTTTGAGCGATTCAGGTTTAAAGTTTGGAAATAGTTCGGATTTAGCCTGAACAGTTTACAACTAGCAGTATTAAATCTAACACCTTAAATTACAAATACACATTTACACGATTAAACAATGAAGGATTAAACAGTATTTACTTACTAAAATGGATCTATAAGTAGTAATGTTAGTCTCTGCAGATTGGGTTTGTCAATCCAGATTCTGCTTAAAGTAACTGGTGAACATATGTCGAAACAGGTCTTGAAACTATTTTTTGACGTGGATATCCTCGAATCCGTTATAAAAGATTTAAAAAGTTAACCAGGAAAAAAGTGAAAACAGATTTGAAATTACGTAAACCTACGCGTGGACTGGGGACTGGTTTGACAATAAATTACTTTCCGCGGAAACCACTAGTCCTAAAAATCTGAAATTTTGCAGTAATATAGCTGGGTCACTGGTGTATGCAAATCAATAGAAATATTGTGGGCGAAAGCTTCAAATTTTGAGCGATTCAGGTTTAAAGTTTGGAAATAGTTCGAATTTAGCCTGAACAGTTTATAACTAGCAGTATTAAATCTAACACCTTAAATTACAAATACACATTTACACGATTAAACAATAAAGGATTAAACTGTATTTACTTACTAAAATGGATCTATAACTGGTAATGTTAATCTCTGCAGATTGGGTTTGTCAATCCAGATTCTGCTTAAAGTATCTGGTGAACATATGTCGAAACAGGTCTTGAAACTATTATTTGACGTGTATATCCTCGACTCAGTTATAAAAGATTTAAAAAGTTAACCAGGAAAAAAGTGAAAAACAGATTTGAGATTACGTAAACCTACGCGTGGACTAGGGACTGGTTTGACAATAAATTATTTTCCGCGGGAACCACTAGTCCTAAAAATCTGAAATTTTGCAGTAATATAGCTGGATCACTGGTGTATGCAAATCAATAAAAATATTGTGGGCGAAAGCTTCAAATTTTTTGAGCGATTCAGGTTTAAAGTTTGGAAATAGTTCGAATTTAGCCTGAACAGTTTACAACTAGCAGTATTAAATCTAACACCTTAAATTACAAATAGACATTTATACGATTAAACAATAAAGGATTAAACAGTATTTACTTAATAAAATGAATCTATAACTAGTAATGTTAGTCTCTGCAGATTGGGTTTGTCAATCCAGATTCTGCTTAAAGTAACTGGTGAACATATGTCGAAACAGGTCTTGAAACTATTTTTTGACGTGGATATCCTCGAATCAGTTATAAAAGATTTAAAAAGTTGACCAGGAAAAAAGTGAAAAACAGATTTGAAATTACGTAAACTTACGCGTGGACTAGGGACTGGTTTGACAATAAATTACTTTCCGCAGAAACCACTAGTCATAAAAATCTGAAATTTTGTAATTATATAGATCGATAGCTGGTGTATATAGATCGATTAGAATATTGTGGTATGGTCACTTAAAGTTTATGACTATTGGGGTTTGAAATTCACTGTTAGTTAAAACTTTGGGGTTATTTCGGAAGATATTGGATTAAATGAAGACTATTGCACTCAGAGAAATTCTAGAAACTGTTCTGGGGTCCTGGTGAGTCGGCACATAAAACTGTGATGTCAGAATCAGCCGCACGATTCGATATCTGAGTTTACCTAACCACGTTGTTTTCGGTTATAATTGAATATCTTTGCCGTTTTTCATGAGAAAAGTACAAAACTTTCACAGATTGTCAAGAGCACTGAGACATATATATATCACAAAAAAATTCGATATGTAAAGTATCTATTTCCAGAGTTTTTGGGGCTTTTTATCACTTTCGGTTCTAGGTTATCCACTGAACTTACGTTTGTTTTCCTGGGTGGTGAGTCCGGCTGAATCCAATATCGCCGACAGGTGAAGCACTCACTGAGGAACGTTTTATTATATTCACCAATTCCGTATCACCTTTGAATAAGTTTCTGGGCACTTTTTTGTTAGTCACTGCAGATTGGGTTTGTTAATCCAGATTCTGCTTAAAGTAACTGGTGAACATATGTCGAAACTGGTGTTAAAACTATTTTCTGACGTGGATGTACTCGAATCAGTTAAGAAAAGTTCAAAAAGTTAACCAGGAGAAAAGTGAAAAACAGATTTGAAATTACGTAAACTTACGTGAGGACTAGGGACTAGTTTGACAATTAATTACTTTCCGCGGAAACTACTAGTCCTAAAAATCCAAAATTTTGCAATTATATAGATCGATACCTGGTGTATATGGATCGGTTAGAATATTGTGGTGTGATCGCTTGAAATTTAAAGTTATTGGGGTTTGAAATTCACTTTTAGTTAAAATTTTGGGGTTATGTCGGAAAATATTGGATTAAATGAAGACTGTTGCACTCAGAGAAATTCTAGAAACTGTTCTGGGGTCCTGGTGAGACGGCACATAAAACTGTGATGTCAGAATCAGCCGCACGATTCGATATCTGAGTTTACCTAACCACGTTGTTTTCGGTTATTATTGAATATCTTTGCCGTTTTTCATGAGAAAAGTCCAAAACTTTCACAGACTGTCAAGAGCACTGAGATATACACATATCACTAAAAATATCAGTATGTAAAAGATCTATTTTCAGAGTTTTTGGGCTTTTTAGCACTTTCGGTTCTAAGTTATGCACACTATTTTGTCCACTGCACTTCACACTTGTCCGATTTATAAGTTCTTTACACGAGCGGATAGGGGA